>OX090903.1:9658660-10908660 GCA_944319695.1 Tiphia femorata
GTGGCAGCGACGGCGCACAGCGTCGGAGCGTACCACGAGGCGCGTAAGGGACGAGACGCGCCAGAAGATAATCCGCGGTCGGAGGAGAGGGATCCGCGAGTGAGAAACGCTCCACCGCTCGTTCGTTCGTTCGTTCGCGCGCGCGAGTCCGAAGTAGAGAGACCGTTCAAGATAATCGTTCTAACGTAAACTGACAGCCGGTGTCACCTCGTTGACGGCGCGCATGCGCAGACCGCGAGCACTCTCCTCGAGCGCGCGCCAATGTGGTGCAGGCCGCTCTACCCGAGAGGAGAGTACGTGTGGCCCGTGACGACGCACGTGTACCAGACGGGGGAGCGGGTAAACCGACCACCAGCAACGGTTCGCTCACGCACGCGACAGAGATGAAACGAGCTGGGGAATGAGAGAAAAGATTAGAGGGAGAGAGAGAAAGAGAGTGGACCCTGCGCGCTCTTAAACAGCGTGCTGCACCGACGCGGAATATCGTTGAAGGATCTCCGATAGTGAAACACGCGCGACAGGAAAAATCGGGAAAATTTCTTCCGTGTTTGTGGTCCGCGCTGAGAATCGAAGAAAGGCCACGTCCGTTGTTTGTTATTGGAAAACGCCCACCATGGAAAGTAACGTGGGATGGGTGGAAAGTCCGGTCGTTTTTTGTGTTGTTTGTTTTTTGTTTCTCAAAGTCAAACGAGAGATTAGCTCCGGTTAAGCGACCACGCCCACTGTGAAATTTCAAAAGTTTCAATTTTCTCTCTAGCTCGCGGAAGAGATTTCATTTCCGCGGGATTTTAAGCTCGTACGAATTAAATTTGCACAAGCATACGATGTTGAAATACGTTGCTTGGTACGAGGGTCGGACTGATTTATTCGTAAGCGCGTTTATCAAACGGTTAATCAAGAATATCGCGAAAAGTACTGGGTCGGGTTGCTCGAAATTTTCCACCCTTCTTGCTTTATATAAAAATCCAGTTTTTGTCGTAGATTTTCATGTTCGTCGTCCAGTTTTTATTTTAGAAGCAAATTATTCGCAAAGTTCCTTCTTAACTCCTTGCCGTACTTTGACGAGTCCCACTCCTGTTGACAATTTTGGGCCAAACAAGAATATCACGCATCTGACTCGTGAAACCAAATGCGGGTTGAACACGAGCTTCACGGATCGAATTCGTGGAATCAAATTTGAGCCAAACGTGAATATTACACAGTCTGAACTCGTGGAATAAAGATTGGGTCAAATATAAACTTCACAGTTCGGCCCGAATTGCGTCGAGCTACATAGTAGATACAAGCCGTTAAAAGCTACGATTTCAATTTTTCGTTGGAGCAAATTTACTAAAACTGAGTTTCGTCGATAATTCATACGACGGAGGCACGTGCCGTAAAGATGCTCGCGTATGATCTAAGAATCGTTTTCCTATTCATTACAGACACTTAGGCTCTGCTCTACGACGATACCCACGTAACGTCACTAAAAAAAGAACATTCCTTTATTTTATATCTCTTTTTCTACGAGACATCGATCTGAAAACTTTCAAGGTAAATCGCACAGGTAAAATTTCCAAATAAAAAAAAACTCGACGTTGATGTCATCCACTGACAAATACGAGAAATATTTTTAGCTACCCAAATACAACGATTAAAAACAGTATAAAGCGCTATATTTTCGTTAAAATACACCTGCGCACTAATATTATCTTAATCTCCCTTGATCTTAGGAAAATAAAACTGTTGTGTGCAATCGTTGCTCTTCTAATAAGATCAACAAAACTGTCTCGGTACCGCGCAAAAGTTATTAAAATATTATAATAAGCCGGAAGAAGGTGTAGTAAAGAATTGCAAAAATTAAGGGAATAAATTGGACGGAATTAAACACCGGCTAAAGAAGCGACGGACGTGAACGCGTCGCCGTGCCGGGCCGAGACCTAAAATTCTCTTAGCCTCGTCTAAAGCGGCCCTTATTCAAAAACGGGCTGCTTGCGCCTTGTCTCTACGTCCCTGCCCACCTCTCATTTCCTCTTCTCCTCCCTCTCGAGCATCCCATTAACCGACGCTCGCGTCGGCGTCGTGCTATGTGGTGTTGGCGTCCTACATGCGAGGAGCGGGAATTTTTGAAAACTCCGCTCCGGGGTAGGCGTATCGAGCGCTTTAAAGCGTATATCTTAGGATGCCTCGCTCTCTCGCTCCGTCTCCACGGCATGGGCCCTGCTGTCGCAAATTGACAGGCAGTTGTCATCTCTCTCGCGCATGCGCTCTCACTCTCTTTGTCGGTACGCGCGAGCGTCGATGTTCCACGCGTTGGTGGCAGCTGACGCTCGTGATGATGATGACTGCCCATAGCCCATGTACAGGGTGTTGCGAAATGATACGCGGCAGTAGAGGTCAACTATCGACAGTCGCGACCATCGATAATTATCGACAGTTGAACCCTAGACCAGGCCTGCCCACGGATCGGCTCTCGAGGCTCTTCAAGGCCACCGCTGGCCACCGACGAACGGAGGAGAAACGTCCCCCTCTATCTACCCATCGCGCCGTCCGGCGATCGCAGTTTCTTTACGTCACACCCCCTCCTCGCCCCGCACTACTGCGCGCGCAAGCCCTTCGTTGACCGATTCGCGTGTTTTGTTTGGAAGCTAGAGCGCGAGCTGCGTGCAGCGTGACATTCATATCACATTGGCCCTCCAAGCGGCAGGATCTCGACCCTTGACCAAAAAAATACGACCATATAAAAAATCAGTTTCTTCTTTTGCCTTTCTTTTCAGATTCGTTGTTTTACATTTTTGCACTTCAGTTTACTCTTTCTCTACTTGCTTTCGTACTTTCATTTTTTTCTTCCTCTCTTACGAATTGTCACTTTCAATTCCATTTTCGTAGAAATTCGTACATTCTCACCTATTTTTCGCTTCCAAAATGTTGAAGAGAAAAAGGGACCCGCAGAATCGGAAGGATCGGGATATTAAATTTTTGTCATTAACGTCTGGCGATCACATAACCTGTTTAGTTTGTGGGTTCGTACTTATCAGCGGGAAAACATCTAATTTAACTCGGCATTATAAACTATTGCATGAAAAGGATCATGCACAACATGTTGGTGAAGCCAGAAAATGTTTATGGGAAGATTTGCGAAAACGTTCACAGACTACTTTGTCAGTTCGAGAGAAGAGTCTTGCAGCGTCGTATGCCGTTTCGCTGGAAATAGGGAAATCAAGCAAGAGCTATTCCGATGGTAACTTCGTTAAAACATGTGCCTTAAAAATGGCTGAAGCATTCGATAATACTGATGCTGCTGACCAATTTCGGACGGTTCCCTTATCCCGTAACACAGTTACTAGGAGAATTGATGATATTGATCGGCAATTGCAAAACAAATTGTCAACGTTACTCCGCAATTGCCGTTACTTTTCTCTTTGTCTCGACGAAAGTACAGACGTACGAGATGTTAGCCAACTGTGCATTTTTGTGAGAACAATTCAGGATGATTATGAAATAAACGAGGAGATATTATCTCTGATACCGCTGCACGGCACAAGTAGAGGCATCGATATCTGCGATGCCCTCCAACAGTGCCTAACCGAATTTGACGTAACATTTGACAAGTGCACTGCGATTGTCACGGATGGTGCAAACGCAATGGTCGGAAAACACAGCGGTCTTTGTGGACAATTACGAAAACGTAATATTGATTGTCCGATGCTTCATTGCATTATACATCAGGAAGCTTTGTGCGGTAAAATAATTAAATTGAGCAATGTGATGAAGCAGGTCACACAAATTACAAATTTAATTCGCGGTGGCGCACGTGCCCTCTCGCACAGAAAGTTCCAATCTTTCTTACACGAGGTAAATGCTGCTTATAGCGATTTGCCGTTGTATTCGGAAGTCCGATGGCTAAGTGCAGGCACGTGTTTAAAGACATTTTTTGCTCTTCGGAATGAAATTCCGATGTTTTTGAAAAGGGAAGTCAAATCTGATACCTCCGATTTGGAAGCCCTTTTCGAGGACACCGAATTTATGAAAGGGTTAGCGTTCACGACCGATTTGACAGACCACTTGAATAACTTAAATAAAAGTTTACAGAAGCAAGGGCAAACGATATCTGAACTGGTCAGCCACATAGATGGATTCCGAAATCGTCTGGAACTGTTTCAGAGTGAAATACAGTTGAACGAGTTACATCATTTCCCCTGTTGCACTGAGTTAAAATCTGAAAACGATATAGTGGTCGACTTTTACGAATGTTTGGATGTTTTGGCCACTATCATCGTCGAATTTGACGCACGGTTTGAGGATTTTAAATCCCTGAAACAAAATTTATCATTGTTCAATTGTCCTCTGACTGTTCCAATCGCGCAACAAGATATCAAATATCGTTTAGAGTTGTGTGACTTGCAAGCGGATTTGTCTCTGACAGGACGACAGGAACGTGGGTTGGATTTTTTTAAATTATTACCCATACACACGTATCCCAAGTTGAGAGACTTTGGCCTCAAAATTACCTCCATGTTTGGGTCCACGTATTTGTGCGAAAGTGCGTTCTCAAAAATGAAATTTATAAAATCAAAACACCGTGCTTCACTGAGCGATGATTCTTTGCCACGTTTGCTACGTCTGGCAACATCAAATTTAGATGTGGATATTCATGAATTAGTAGCGGCTTGCTCGCATTCTTAACTATCCCACTAAAATTTATAAATATCCCACAACATTATCGCGTAATCTGGACAACATTCTTGTTGAAATACTTTTCTGCAACGTAACCGCAGGACAGCGACTACGATGATAATAACGAAGCAGAAGGTTCAGGGTGAAGTCGAGACTGCTGGTAACAATCTTATTTGTTCGGTATAACTGTCTCCTTCTGACTCGCGAATGAATGGCGAACTTTTCGTGCGCCGAAGTAATCTGTACTTCAAACAAATCATTGGAGTTACTTTATAAATACGAATAGATAGAATTGTAAGGCAGACTTACGGGCAGCTTTGGCATGCGCAGTAGAGTACGATATTCAAAGTATTTCGTAAAAACTAAAATGTTCCGAGTATCTAGATATTTGGAGTCATCTTTGAAATTGTTCCAGTACTGGTTCAGTGTGTTCTGTCCTACTAAAACTAAAGTTTTGTGTAAACCGACGCATAAGCGGTAAGTGTATATGTATACAGGGTCTATATACCAGTTGTCCAATTTTCTATGAATTGGTACTTGATCGAACGAATTCTGTTGCTACCATTATGTTTTCGACAAACGAAAATAAGCGGCCTACAAAATTGATCGATGTCACGACTACATACTGGAGGTAACGACGTCGGAAATACGAAGGCAGACAAATGAAATAATCGTTGCTTTCGATGCGCGCTTCCAGTTCGATAAATACGAGCCGTGGCAATTACACACGCACAGGGTAGTATGCTGTGAGATAATGTTGTGGGATATTTATAAATTTTAGTGGGATAGTTAAGAATGCGAGCAAGCCGCTACTAATTCATGAATATCCACATCTAAATTTGATGTTGCCAGACGTAGCAAACGTGGCAAAGAATCATCGCTCAGTGAAGCACGGTGTTTTGATTTTATAAATTTCATTTTTGAGAACGCACTTTCGCACAAATACGTGGACCCAAACATGGAGGTAATTTTGAGGCCAAAGTCTCTCAACTTGGGATACGTGTGTATGGGTAATAATTTAAAAAAATCCAACCCACGTTCCTGTCGTCCTGTCAGAGACAAATCCGCTTGCAAGTCACACAACTCTAAACGATATTTGATATCTTGTTGCGCGATTGGAACAGTCAGAGGACAATTGAACAATGATAAATTTTGTTTCAGGGATTTAAAATCCTCAAACCGTGCGTCAAATTCGACGATGATAGTGGCCAAAACATCCAAACATTCGTAAAAGTCGACCACTATATCGTTTTCAGATTTTAACTCAGTGCAACAGGGGAAATGATGTAACTCGTTCAACTGTATTTCACTCTGAAACAGTTCCAGACGATTTCGGAATCCATCTATGTGGCTGACCAGTTCAGATATCGTTTGCCCTTGCTTCTGTAAACTTTTATTTAAGTTATTCAAGTGGTCTGTCAAATCGGTCGTGAACGCTAACCCTTTCATAAATTCGGTGTCCTCGAAAAGGGCTTCCAAATCGGAGGTATCAGATTTGACTTCCCTTTTCAAAAACATCGGAATTTCATTCCGAAGAGCAAAAAATGTCTTTAAACACGTGCCTGCACTTAGCCATCGGACTTCCGAATACAACGGCAAATCGCTATAAGCAGCATTTACCTCGTGTAAGAAAGATTGGAACTTTCTGTGCGAGAGGGCACGTGCGCCACCGCGAATTAAATTTGTAATTTGTGTGACCTGCTTCATCACATTGCTCAATTTAATTATTTTACCGCACAAAGCTTCCTGATGTATAATGCAATGAAGCATCGGACAATCAATATTACGTTTTCGTAATTGTCCACAAAGACCGCTGTGTTTTCCGACCATTGCGTTTGCACCATCCGTGACAATCGCAGTGCACTTGTCAAATGTTACGTCAAATTCGGTTAGGCACTGTTGGAGGGCATCGCAGATATCGATGCCTCTACTTGTGCCGTGCAGCGGTATCAGAGATAATATCTCCTCGTTTATTTCATAATCATCCTGAATTGTTCTCACAAAAATGCACAGTTGGCTAACATCTCGTACGTCTGTACTTTCGTCGAGACAAAGAGAAAAGTAACGGCAATTGCGGAGTAACGTTGACAATTTGTTTTGCAATTGCCGATCAATATCATCAATTCTCCTAGTAACTGTGTTACGGGATAAGGGAACCGTCCGAAATTGGTCAGCAGCATCAGTATTATCGAATGCTTCAGCCATTTTTAAGGCACATGTTTTAACGAAGTTACCATCGGAATAGCTCTTGCTTGATTTCCCTATTTCCAGCGAAACGGCATACGACGCTGCAAGACTCTTCTCTCGAACTGACAAAGTAGTCTGTGAACGTTTTCGCAAATCTTCCCATAAACATTTTCTGGCTTCACCAACATGTTGTGCATGATCCTTTTCATGCAATAGTTTATAATGCCGAGTTAAATTAGATGTTTTCCCGCTGATAAGTACGAACCCACAAACTAAACAGGTTATGTGATCGCCAGACGTTAATGACAAAAATTTAATATCCCGATCCTTCCGATTCTGCGGGTCCCTTTTTCTCTTCAACATTTTGGAAGCGAAAAATAGGTGAGAATGTACGAATTTCTACGAAAATGGAATTGAAAGTGACAATTCGTAAGAGAGGAAGAAAAAAATGAAAGTACGAAAGCAAGTAGAGAAAGAGTAAACTGAAGTGCAAAAATGTAAAACAACGAATCTGAAAAGAAAGGCAAAAGAAGAAATTGATTTTTTAAGGTGGTCGTATTTTTTTGGTCAAGATCCTGTCGCTTGGAAGGCCCAAAGTGATATGAATGTCACGCAGCTCGCGCTCTAGCTTCGAAACAAAACACGCGGATCGGGGGGGGGGGGGGGGCGACGTGTGACGTAAGGAAGCGGCGATCGCCGGACGGCGCGATGGGTAGATGGAGGGGGACGTTTCTCCTCCGTTCGGCGGTGGCCTGGAGAGCCGCGGGAGAAGGGGTTTGGGCAGGCCTGCCCTAGACTATCGATTATTATCGATAGTTTTCGATAGTTTTGATTATAGTGAGTTTTTCAAATGAAATAATAATTATTCGGGTTTTTCGTGTAAATTCAATTTAAAGATCGCGTTATTTAAATGTGAATTATTCAAAAAGATGAACATAATATTAAGAGTGAATAAATCGAGTAATAAGCTTAAATTTGGTTACAAATACAAGTTTTTTTAAATTTTCGCAATCCGTTTTTGATTTTAGAAAGAATAATATCCCTTATCTATTAAAGTGAATCTTCTGTTTAAATTTTTATTTTTTAATAATTTATTATTTATAAATAGTAAAAAATAAAAGTAAAAGTATAACACCTTTATATTTAATTACCGATTATTATTCAAGGCATGCACAAATTAAGTTAAGTAAATTAAAACAGCTCAAAAAGTTACTTAAGATAAATAAAAAAAAAAAATGGATATTTTCAATTTATTTGCCGTTAATATTTTTTAAATCTTAAGAATGGTATCAAATTTCCGGGTACTGTTTTGATCACTAGTGGACAACCAGTCGCAGCAACTGACATGCGAAAATCGCGCCGTCCATATTGATGGATTCGTCCTGAAGCGCGCCGCAGTCAAAGGGCTAGTATTAATTGAAAAAAAAAATGAAAATTAATATTAAAAGAAAAAACAAAAAGAAGAGGTACTAGTTCGACCGTGGAGGTAAATATGGCCCACCTATAAAAACGCTGGCCCACCTGTGGTCCACCAGCATGAATAGTTCTAGCGCCTATGAGCCTATCCCCTTCCACAGCTCTTACCGATCAGCAGAGCGAGCGCCTGTAGATTTATGGATAGACAACCCATTCAACTGCCGCATATCATTTTGCAACACCCTGTACACAGATACTCACACGTGCACACGCTCATCCGCGTTCCATTCGCGCGTGCGAAGTCACGCGTGTGCGGGACGCACAGGGACAATAACAATAAGTGCTCTCCGGCAGTAGAGTTTAGGATTTCGTTTGGCTGTGCGCATACGCCTACTACGTTCAGGGTGTTAAGTGCAGGCAGCAGAAGCAAAGTGTTACGTTCGGAAACGAGTCCGTCCGAAATGGAGCATCCATCTACTATGTAGTTCGTTTTTATACGAGCGTGGTAGAACCACCGGCTGTGGTGGAATTGAATGCATTCCATTGAGACGATGGCCTCTTTCGAGGCGCGTTCGATGATTTCGAATGATTCGCGAAACCTTTTGGAGGGACAATAGCGATCGGCGCTTTGGAGATAGGAAATGGACGCGTAGAAAATTGGAGAGGTAGGGTGAGGATGGTACGAAACATGATTGGAACGAAATAGGACGGGATTCCGATTTCGGAAATTACGCACTCGCGTGGCCCGAAGATTGGAGCACTTTTTCGCGCGAGACAAATAATTCTAGTTCGTCGTCACGCGGTTAATTGCTCGCTGGAAGAGATATGGGCCAGTGTTTTCATACGACGATTACACGAAGCTCTATTCACACTTATATTATACGGTGCCGCGGCTTTGTATGTATAGTTAAAGCTGTTTTTATGCATTTCTGCTGTGCGACTTTTCCATTTGCCGCATAAAAACAGTTTTCTTTGTAAATGTGTTGCAAACAAAAAACTTATGAAGTTACACGATATTTTTTTTGTATGCGATTTCTTTTATGCGGTCACTATTCCCCGCACACAAACAGATTTGACTGTACTCCATTAGAAGATTGTAAGAAATGGGCTCAAAAATATGTAGACGTGTTTATATAATTCACGTTTATTGATTTATCGCGCTGCTGGCGAAATACTTACAGAACGGTTAACAGAAAATCACCGGTAACTGTAGAAATAAGTATCGAATCGATACTCGGATCGTCACCATCCCGTGACAGTTTTATCATCGGCAATGTAAGAACGTGTAAAAAAATCTAACATTACTCCAGAAAATTTGAAAGGGAACCTTCGGTTCAACATTATAGCTGAAATTGACTCTTGCTCGTCAAACCATTCACTATTATGCTCTCGGTAGTGACTGGCCCATCTGGAACGAACAATCTTCATTGAGAATCGGTGAAATGAAAGACGAATACGAGTAGGGCGCGATGTTTGACGATAAAGAAAAGGGAACTGCGAATTTTTATTTGGTTGCAAAGTTTTATCTCGGCGCGAGGATACGTGCACATCGCTCGTCTCATCGATGCTTTCAATTTGAGTGTTTAGCGAGTTATGGGGCCGCGCATCGATTCCATGAAACGCAGGCTGACGCGCCAGCGGCATGATACGATGACGGCACGATACGGTAAATGTTATGAAATATATAGGTTAACGACTGTCACAGAGAACTCACCTAATCGATACCAGGCGTCATTATTCCCGCTGTCGGCTCTGGCCGAGTTCAATGCGTCGCGAATCGCAATAGCAATCGCAACGGCCGTGCACTGAGGAGGTTCGCCGGTTGCTGAAAAAGATAGAATCAACTACTTAATAACCGAGATCACTTTTTGTCCCTCCTGACAAAAATGAAAGATCGAAGAATGAAAGATTTTGATTTGTCGAGACGAATGGCGTACGATAAATCAATCCTTTCCCACATATAGCGTCGCTACTATTCCGGATTACCCCCACATATCTTTAATATTCGAACGAGACTTTGCACAATTTTACGGCACTATAAATCGGATCACATTCGATGCGCTTGCCGAATACCGAACGAGTGCTCGACGCCCCGAGCGCCGCAAGCATTTCCGACAAATATTTCCAGCGAATATGCCTCAAGACGGTCGGAGCGGAAGCGAACAACTTGAGTTTATGGGTCAGTCGTAATCGTGCAACTGCCAGACGTATCGATTATTCGGTAACCGTAAGGTCGAACAATTATGAAATTTAAATTTATCGGAAGAAACGCCGGCGTGGGCGCATGTCGTCGAGCTAATTGCAAATATTCCAACTTTCTGCTTCTCGGAATGATATACACGCTCGAACGGGCTGGCTCCTTCTGCAACTGACAGCGGAGAGAAAGAGTGCGAAAGAGAGATAGAGAAGAGAAAAACGGACAGGCGGACACAGTGAGAAAGAAGAGGGATGAGAAGAGAACGGCACAGGGAGAGAGACAGACAGACAGAAAGAGAGAGAGAGAGAGAGAGAGAGAGAGAGACAGAGAGAGGATGGAAAAAGAGAAATCGGGACACGAAAAATCGCGAATAAACGAAGAACACGAAATCAGAGTAGCTTCACAATTAGAGATAACGACAGTGTTTGCTACCCGTCGAAAACCATGAGCGACAGAAAAAAAGAGAGTCGACAGAAAATTAAAACTATTCGGAGTGATAGAATGACAGAGGCGAGAGGAAGAGGGAGGGAAAAGTTCAAACGAAGGAAAGAGGAAGAGAGAGAGAGAGACAGCAAAAGCCAGGCTGTCAATATGTCTACACGGGTGTCTACACGATGTGTCTCTAGAATACATCCGTTCTCCAGACCTCGTGTATTTCAAAGTCCATTACCGTGAAACTTTCTAGCATGTAAATTTCTCCCTCTCACACCTCCTGTAACTGCAACGTGAATTTACACTTACCTTTGGATCGCAGTACGCCCAGTGTATTCGGAGAGTTCCTGCGGAACGAGACTCGAAAATCGACAGGGATATCTTTGGCACCCGGTGGTTTATAATTCTGCGTGAACAAACGTGAAACGTTAATAACACTTGAGAGCATCGTGAAGTAACAAGCGCATTCCGCGAAAATTTTGATATCAATTGTCGTTGTGAATAATGAATAGAAAAAATGTGACGTTACTCGATTGGAGTAGATTCCCCAATCCTACTATAATCGTGCTTTCTCCACTGCATAGCTCTAGGCAGACAAGCCCATCCCGTGTCTACCGTGACATTCCCAAACCACATCATACGCTCACCCAAGTCCTAGTATTCGTCAACATGCCGGACTTCGGATCGTAAATCAAGTCCTCGCTAGTCCAGTAGCCGATGCCCATCACAAAAGCACCCTCCACTTGGCCCAAATCGATCTCCGGATTCAAACTGGTACCAGTATCCTCCATTAGGTCGACTCGTTGTATGATGTGCTGTCCCGTTAGCATGTCGACTTCGACCTCGACTATCGACACCGCGAAAATCGCATACGGTTTCACAGGATCCTTTGTGCTGAACCTGTGCAAGATTTCGGAATACGTCAGATCATTTCAATCAAATTGATTATCGTGGAAGTGCTCTTTTTAAAAAGCACTATCATTGCCAAAATCTAAATTTTCTAAGAAGAAGAAAAAACTTTGCGTTATTCTATAAATTGAATGAGTTTTTTGTCGCCATGATAATACAAATAGTCAATCAAGTTCTAAAAAAGAATGGTACAAATATGTGCTTCTAACTTACATAAAAAAAAATTTAAACCAAATTTTTTTTAATTTTAAAAATTTGGATGTCTCAATTGCTCCTAAAATAATGAATATTGGCCTCAAGTTAGGCGTACATGAGAAACAGTACATTAATTCATTGTTTAGCAAACCTGTGTAGCAAAACTTTATCCCTATAATTTTGATAATATTAATTACAAAGGAATTTCTAGGCCGTAACTTGTCATGCGGCGCAAGTTGTTTTAAGCTAATGCTTCTGAGTAATCCCAAATTAATTCCGAAATGATATTCATGAAACGTTAGAACAGAACTAGGTGATTCACTGATGCACGACGCACGACGTCGGTCGCGAATATTTCGACCCCCTATTCAGGTTCTCCGTGCATTATTGGAATTCTCAGTATTCGTTACCACTGAGACAGCAATGAGACCCTCAAAGCATATTCTTCTACACGGTATCAATAGAGGAAAGCACTAAAAGTGGTCTAAGATAATATTGGTATTTGCAATGCCTTACAAAAGGACTTTATCTCCTTCAAAGTAGGTCCCTTCGTAAGCTATACACAATGGAAGATGCTTCCCTCGCTCTTTGTAGCAGCGCTGGAAGCACTTTATTTTCTCACCTTTAACTAATCAACGACCCTTTGGATATTGTTCACATTGTCGCTCACCCTTCGCATTAAATTTCAGTTTGATAAAAAGAAACAAGTATGTAGGACTCAAATTTGGTGATTAACGGAGTTGCAGATGCACCAGAGTACCATTGTTAGACCAAATTCAACGAGCGGTAATGTAGAGTGAGATGTAGAGTTACGATGAAGCATGTAATTTGTTTCTACGGCACTGAAAGTGTTACTCGTAAGAAATGTGTGTCTTACGAAGAGGAGATCGTTAACCAACATGACTATCGTCGAATGCTTGAAAGACTACAGAAAAGGGTACACCGGGTTTGCTCAAACGTTAAGTCAAGTGAATGTTTCATGATGGCTTCTATCACCGTAGACGATCAATCACCGAATTTTGGTCTCGAAGGGTGCTCTCACAGCTCTATGGTCGTTTTACTCACCAGAACTACATTCCATAAACTTCTTACATTCCACCAAATTAAAGTTCAACTTGAAAGGCCAACGCATATATACCTATATCCAAATGGCCCAGACAGATCTTAATGGTCAGAGACTAAAAGTTAACAGTTATAAAGTTGAAGCATTAAAACACCGGTAGAAACGGAGTAAGCAGGGTCTCTCGCATACTATGGATTTCGACGGAAACTACTTTACAGGAGATTAAACGCCATCTGTAAATCTGTCGAGAGTATGAAGTTTTCTAATACCAGTTTCATTACATTTCAACCATACCACGGATGCGAACTTTGTCTATCATTTAATTCCTCCAACAACTTTCCTTCTATCGTTTAATTTCTCTGCGTGTCCGCGCGACATCAATTATTTCGTTATCGCGCGCATAACACGGATATATTGTAACAAGACGAAAGAGAAAGACGAGTGTATTATAACGAGACGACAGGAAAATAAAGGTAAAGTCTCGAAAGGAGAAATCGCATCAGGAGGCGTGGGCGCAAAAACGTGCGACGCGAGTGACAGAGAAGAACGACGGCAGACTAACGCGACAGGGTTTTACCGGCCCGATACAAACTACATAAAATTTACAATGACGAGAAATCTCTGGCTTACCTCTGTTCCTCGAAATAAAGAGCGAGAGAGAGAGAGAGAAGAGAAAAATGGGAGAAGAAAAGACTCTCCGTACACGTGCATCCTCAAGTTGAAAAAAAACGAAGTCGCGCCGACAAGGCGACTACTGGACCAACCCCGTGACACGAGAGTGGGTAACGAGATCGCTTGGGCTGAAAAGGAGGGGTTTCGCGAGGGACGGAACGTAAGATATGAATGTAAAAGGATTATATAACTGCGATAGAACCGTCCGACCCCTTTGTGCGACGCGAGAGAGGAAAACGAGAGGAGACTAAGAGAGGAAGAAGGCAAGGCCGCTCTCTCGACATCCCTTTGCCTTCTTCCCCCTTTTCAACCTTCTTCGGCCCTCTTCGGTGCTGCGGAACGAGAAGAAAGGAGAAATAGCTGGGCGCGGTAAGAGCAAGAAATACAAAAGGGGCCACTACTCCATCTCGTACATGTAACGAGCGCAGAGGTCCACATCCTTGGAGAAGGCGGTCATAACCAATTCCTGCCAGGTGGGGTTGCCCAGCTCCTTTCTAATCGGCTCCAGCCTCTTAAGTAGTTCGTTGCAAGCCTGCACGGTAGCCTGTAATGAGATGAGCACTTCCTGTAAACAACATTTCGTTACGAGCCCGTACTGGGACGCATAACGGACGACGTCAAAGGGAGTCCGCGTCGCTTTACAAAATGATTCCTCCAAGTGGATTGTTTGATTCGGAGAGCTTTTCCTCAAGGGAGAGCTGCTGTAATGCTCTCAGACGGTGCCTTCGAGGTTGGATATCGACGTGTTCAAATTATATGTGGAGAGAAGATGAAAAGAAGAGGGATGAGAGGAGGATGGAGAAGTTGCGGATAGTGAGCTACGGAATGAGGGACAGGCTAAACAGGCGGATGTGAAGGGAAGATTCCTTCTTATTGAACTCCTCGGCGTACCTCGCTCGCTCGCGTTTGATCTCCGGGGCTTTAGCCTTGCATTTGGAGCTCTTAAGAGTCTCTCCACGTATACGCAACTGATTCGTTTTGAGAAGCCTGCTGCCACCCATGGCAGAGAGTATTCTCGAAATTGGGTATTCGCGTTTCATTTCGCGCCTTGTAATGGAAGAAACGCAAGAGCTAGGTGGACGCGTGACGAATAAAGAAGTGTATTCTTACGAAAGCAATGGACTCGCTAGTTACGCTGCCGCCGGTTACCGAGTTGTTCGGCGCGTCGAGATTGTTGCTAGGCTTCACCGAGACCATGTTCACGTCGATTCCCAATGTGTGCGCAGCCACTTGAGAGACCTGAAATGGAAAGGACCGATTCGCGTGAATGGCGGTTACTTTCTATAGAGATTGGCGGAGCTCGTGTGCGGGCCAGGATAAGAGGCAAAACTACGGAGGAAGCACCAGAGCGATGCTCCGTGAGTGCATTTTAAAATGTGTGTGCACGCGCCAGTTGAGAATGGACGGGCGAATTCGTCTCTCAGGATTTTCCAGGCCAATGCCCGACGGAAACGGGCTCGAGGTTAAGGAGAAAAAAATTCATGCTCCATAGTCTAGACGCTCCTCGGTGGACCGTTTGTCCTAGATTATCGTCTCGTCCCGTAATCGTGCCATGTGTATTTCTACCCTCGACTTTTATCACGTCTTCTTTGATCGAGGATACTGCTTTAACGCTAGAAGTACCAACCGGTCGAAATGACCGGATGCATCAATTTTTCACAAGAGTTTCTCTTTAACATTAGAACTATCAATTTTTTTTCATATGGAAACTTCTTTTTTCGACCATTCATTTTGACAGGGTTGCTAGTTCTAGTGTTAATTATGACATAATTATTGTACAATACGCTCGAGGTCGGTCCTGTTCGATATCAGTGCGTATTGAGAAGAGAAAATTATAGATAGGATTCTATCGCTTGTTAATTATCACGCGGAAAGCTGCAACTACCGCGAAACCGTTTAATTAACATATGTACCGAGCATACTCTAGGTAAACTATACACATTACTATCTACTTGTATTTATATAAATAAATAAGTCACTCTCTTTACCGTTGTGTCTAAGAAATAATCCGTCTTTACTTCGCGTAACTCGTATTACCGAATTTAATCGATTTAGAATTTCACGCGCTCCGTCGAGCATGAGCAACAGTCGACGCGAGAGAAGACGACAATGGCAAAGGCTAGGGGCCCGACGTCTTCGCCGATGCGCATATTCGTACGACGCGGCGTCAACTTCGAGTTTATCGAGTGTATCTCGAATAGTGCGATGTTCGCCCGAATGGACGCGACGATATTCATTAACGATCGCACGAGAACTCGACGATATCCATTAACGATCCTCGCCTCTCCGTACCTTCGTGTGAATGCCTTGGCCGCATTCGATTCCACCGTGCGTCACGGAGACGGTGCCATCGCGGGCATAAATTGAGACCATAGCGTTGAACTGGCCCCAGTACATCAGGGGATACTGAATCGGGACTATCGACATTCCCTTCTTCTTCCAGCGATTCTCCTACGAATAAAAATATGCCACTTGTTGATGAATCATCCGCGAGAACGTTGTTAGAATTTACTAAAATCCCATTGCGCCACTCCAGAGGTAAAAATTTTCATTCGATTTTATTTCATTTCCGTGCTCCCGGCAATGGTATCGGAAAAATTAAAATTATAACACCGAAGCAATTGGTGGACGGTCAATGGACAAACCAATGGCTCCGAGCATCGTCCTGTAAAATGATCAAGCTCGATTCGCACCTTATTGAAAGTTTCGACCGCTCTCTTTCTGGCGTCGTAGTCAGCCGTCCGCTTCAGTTCCTCGATCATCGGCAGCAACTCTGTTTTAAACGCATCGGTCATATTCAACAACTTCACCTCCAGTGGATCCTTGCGAATGGCCCTGGCTATATGCTCCATCATGTGCTCCGCCATGGCGGTGCCCTCCACTGATCCTAAAGGAGAGAAAGACGTGGAGAAGTGGGAGGATTGAAATCCTTCAAGTGTCAGCAGCCTACCGGACGGAAGGAAAGTTTCGTTCGTTGGAAGGATACCTCGCAACTGGCAGTCTCGACTATCCGGATAAACTGTGACCCCGGATATTCGCGAGGATATTCACGACGATTTTGAAATCGTATATCATTCCACGGTGTCTGAGCCCTCGCTGGATTTTCTCGAGACGGACGATAAGGTAGTCACGGTGGTTGCATGCTACGAGTTTTCCACGAAACAATTTTCCATTCACGCGTTATCTGATCTTTTTCTCCGCGTCGTTGAAATATCGTTACGAGTTGAAAATAGTGACGTAGATATTTAGGTGATGCGTCTGTCCTCGTATTAATCCGAATTAGACGGTTAAAGTATTCGAAACGATCGTCCGATATTTAACGATACTTTCCAAATACACATAGTACACCTCTTCGAATTCGCCATTTCTCGTAGTCAAGCAAAAAATTGAGCTGTATTTTAAAACTGCCATCGTGAACATATTTATTCGTATTATTGAATATTTACCGATATATCCGACCGACTACAATGTTCAGATCTCTCCGTACAATCTATATTTATAAATCAAATTTTCACTCTAGTCAAAAGCGAAAAGAAGAAAATTGTAGTTTCTATAGTAATAGAAATCAGTTTCAAAACGTAACGAGCCAAATGTAACGTAGGATTTTGTCGATTATTCGATCGAAACGTTTATCGACGACATTGTGTATGATAATGGAACTTAGTCGCTCTAGCTCCGAAGAATCAACGCTCAAAACTACCCAGTGAAATGCTAGATCTGGGTTGGTCGATGAAAACATTCACCGCTGACACGATCAACGGATACATCTTTCCGACGAGACCATCTCGCTTTACTTACCAGGCGCTCTGCAGTAGGTGTTGGACGGTAAATCCGTCCTCGTCTCGTATCCCTCGCAATTCCAAGTGCTGCTGTCGTAACAACTGCAAACGACATGTCGCGTTATCGACAGTTCCGTTCAGTTTGGGGTGGTGCGTTCACGCGCGCATTGCGACTGAATCTGAACTCGTGGCGCGCTGTTTGCCAGATCGGCGGAGCAAGACGACGAGAAACAAAAGATGATCGATTATTAATCAATTAGTTCCACGAACCTGCCGAAGTGATAAAGCGTGCCACCGGCCACGTTCTCGTTGAAACTGGAACCGGCGTTGCCCCAGTGCTTGTGGTTGAGGTACTGAATAACACCCGCGTCGTTCACTCCCATCTCGTAATGCTGCAGAGTGGCGTATCGTTTGCCGATCATCAGCATGTTGCTCTCGATCGACATTATAAATCGGGCCGGCCGATTGAGCTTGTGACAGACGAGAGCACAGGCGCAGGCCACCATCGACGGTCGCGAGATCTTCCCACCGTAGCCACCGCCCAAGCGTCTCACTTTGACGTTGATACTGCGAAGAGTAAAGGACCGATCAAGGTGCTAATGAGGTAGACGCTGACGCTAAGGATTTTTAATTATTCGCCGGTATTCGAGTATCGGCTGGATTCGAAGAGCGAATGAAACCAAAAGGGAAAGAAGGAGAGAAGTAGAAGGACGAAGTTCGTTCGACCTGAGCCGGATGATGCATCGAATATTTTGCATCCAGTGATATGTTGCACCTCCGTGAGCCAGAAGGAACAGCTCTGTTATTAAACCATTTATTTATGTTTTGGATATAGATTTGGATTCAATAATTTCAGAAAATAAACAAATAGTTACCGACCACCAGAAAGAATCGATCGAATATTAGAACAGATGCAGATCACACTAAATTCCGTTTCGTTGTACACTCTACCCTCAACATTCTTACTAGCACAATTAATGTCTTAAAATTCCAAGAGGGTTCAACAAACCCAAAAAACCGTTCTCCTTTCTAAACTGAACACTTTGGAGCGCGCTTTCCACGACTTCTCGAGCCTTCACCTTAACCAAACAAATATCGAGATTAGTGGGCAGCTGATCTCTCGATGAAGCCTCGATTCGTCGGGCAACGGATCTCGGAGTAGAGACTCTGGTCGAAGAAGAAGGAAACAGAGGAGCAGATAGAAGGTATAAGAGTGACGGAAGAAAAGAGAAACTTGGCTTGCGTCGCACCTGTTATTCTTCACACCGAGACAGGCGGCTATCGATACTTGAGTCAAGTCCATCCACTGACTCGCAGGATAGACGTCCATTCCGTCCTCCACCGGGACGCAAACGCAAGTCTGAGGCTCCATCGTGTAATGGTATTGCGATCCTATATTTAAGATCCCCTTTATCACGTGCTTAACGTCATCTCCTGAAAAAATGCAAGAAGGCGCCACCCTGTTAGGAACATTCTCCACTCGGAAGCGATCGAGCCGATGGCGCTCGTCTATAGCTACTGTCGGCCATTATCTCGTTGTTTATTCCGCGTTAGGAGCATTATGGCCTGACGGAGGGTCTGCTGCGACTTAAGCGATGTCGCGTCTTTTATCGGAGAAAAATTTTTGCGCCCGACAGCGACGGCCGACAACCGCGCTAAGAAGTGTCAGCCGTATAGCGCTTGGGTTCACCAGGCGAATAAATTCTACGGGTTTCGCCAGGAGTGGCCTCGAAGAAGAACGGAAAATTTCGAAAGGATTTACCCTTCCACCGGTACGTCTCCACTCGAGTCGACGAACTCGATTTAAAGGCGTTGTCCATTGAAACGTAGAAAATCTGAGGGAAAATTTACGAGGATATATCCGGTGGCGGCGGCGCGCATCGATTTTCCGTAACCAGAGGAACATAGAAAACCGGTCGGCGAAAGATCTACGCGCACCATGTGTTATTGGAAGGAGCACGCTACATCGATTACCACCGGCTCGGTGAAGCATAGAAAATCCACGAGAAGTTTTACATCAATGTACAGAAGCCCTTCTACCCGAAATATCGCGCCGCTCTATCCTGCGATTATCGAAGCACCGAAAATCACGAAAAAAAGAGAAAGCTCGCGAGTATTCGCGAGATTGCCGTATCCACGGCATTACGCTAAACCGCTTTTTCCATCTACCGCGGCGCTTAGTTCGCTTGGAAAATCTGCTGGAAAATCTCGATCGTGGGGCATCGTCGAATATCGCGAAATATCGCATCACGAATATTTCCTCTGACCCACTTCCCTTTCCCTGTTCATTCCGAACAATCCTTTCTCCCCGCAGCTTCGCACTCCACGAGGGAAAAATCACAGCCAACGTTTGCTCCACCTTCGGAAAACGAGAAACGAAAATTGAGCGGGCGCGCTCCGCTGGGAATCGAAATACCACCATCATTTTCACCGATTGGCCGTTCGCGGTCGGTGACTCTATCGGTTTCTCTATGCCCGAACACGCCCGTTCGACGATCAGTCTCGGTGTGCCCTCGTTGGTAGGTTCACGTTGAATTTTCCTTCGTAACGTCGCTCAGGAGTGGAGGATACTGGAGCCGGTAACGACTGCCTTGGTAGAGGAAAAGGTGGGTGGAGGAGAAGTGAGGTAGCAGGGGTTTGCAGAGATAGTGCTGGAAGAATGAGGCGAGACAAGAAGAGTGGCCCGGACGACGGCAGTACCAAAGAACGGAGGATTGGCCTAGTTAGAGGAGAACCGTCGAGGGCGCGAACCTCGTCGAGCGTAATTCAACGTTGAAGCTGCCGGCCGGCCGGAGCGAAGGAGTCTTTATCGCGGAGGGCGCCGAGCCATTTGCCAAGATCAAAATTTAATGCCGGACACCTGTGCCTTTATGCCCGTGGACAGGATAACGGGGGACCGGCGGACGGGCTAGTCATTTTTAATCAAGTATCGACGGACAAAAGGAGTCTCGAAATTGAGTACACCGGAAGTAGGCCCCCTTCGTTCCGAAGTATTAACCGTTGGAGAAGCGAGCATTGACGTCCAAGGTGATTAAATTCCAGAGGATACGCTTCTATTTCGTCTTATTTTTCCTTACTTTTAGGTCACCGAACTTTATCTCACCTCTTCTCTGCGCGGGTATATTGCCCGTTTGGAGAAATCTCGTTGAGTCGTTCAGAGCCACCGCTTCCTCCAACGACAGCACGGGCTTGACTTTTAACGCATCGGTGTAGTTAATCTTCACCTTACTGGCAGCTTCGTTCGCCAGATTATGAGTGTCCGCCACGATTACGCCGACGGGCTGCCCGGCGTAGAGAATGTCCTGCTCTGCGAATAACTGCGGACATTTCGCAATAAAATTATCAAAGACGCGAGGAAAATATGAAAGATTCTTCATGTTCGTTTAACACTTATTGTTAGTCGACCGCACGCGCCATAGCGAACTGTATGATTTCCACCGCGCTCGGGACTGTCCACCACGCATTTTTTTGGAAGTAACACGAACTGACGTTCACTATTTGAAATGAAAAAAGTCCGAAAATTATTTATGTGATTAATTATAGACGTTTTTAGGTCAGTTCGTCAGTAATTGCGAACAACTCCGGATCAAGGTAGTTAATAATAATAGAAACCGAGAAACGCGTTGCTAAGGTTAAAGTGGGAAGATCACCCCGATCGGTCGGGCACCGACTTACTTTATTTTAGTACCGGGCGAAACAGAGGTGCCTATGCGAAGATAACCGGACGAATTTCACGAATTTACAAGGGTTTGGGAAAAGGCTGATAAAAACCAAACTAAAAATGATATTTACATGATTCAAAAAGCAGCGTATTAATCATCTTGTAATGAAATTAGACCATTTATAACCTATTATAAATTTATTTTGAGATAGAGTTCTCTTGCAATGCGAACATAGGCGGCTCCAGAATTATTCATGCTGGTGGGCCACAGGTGGGCCAGCCTTTTTATGGGTGGGCCATATTTACCTCTACGGTTGAACTTGTACCTCTTTTTTTTGTTTTCTCTTTTAATATTTGTTTTTCGTTTAATATTAATTGTAGAATTTTAATTACAACAATAACTTCGTATAAAAACAGCTGAAAACTTAGACAGAATAGGACAGCATAATTATGCTAAAATTTTCTAAAATTTTAGGGTGGGCCAGCGTATTTTTTGGTGGGCCAGGGCGCCGCCTCTGAATGCGAATAGTAAAGCGCTACTGGGTGCGTGCCGATATATCGGCGCTGACATTTTCCGCAAGTGTAGCGAACGCCGATATATCGGCATCCGGCACTGAAAGGGTTAAAGTGGGAAGATCTCCTCGATCGGTCGGCTAAGTGTTAAGTCAAATAACGTCTGTGTATTATTTTACGCCCGTCCAAAAACGGGCCTTCCAGCGAAGCTGCAGAGGGAAACGTTTGAATTAAGCAGTCATGTACTGCGTACTACGTATAAAAGAATTAGGCGTGCGCTACCGCTTTGCGTACCGACAACAGTAATTATCCATTTTGCATGTCACACGCGCCTGTTTCGTGCTTCAAACAGGTTATGATGTGCTCGACTGCGCGAGCGTTTATGCTCTCGTGTCAGCAAAACGGTTTTGCTAATCACAAGTAGGATCGTGCGTTTTTCTCCACCGAAATAAAATTTAATTAAAGTGTCGACCAAATAAAAATTGCTACATTCATTTTTGCGTACTCTAACATTTTCTCCCGTCGAACGTACAATATCTGTCTATCGTCATTTAAATAATTACACTTCTTACCATGCGTATTTTAAATCGTCGAACTAACACTCCGTAATAGAAAGAGAACAACCCTCAGAGAGTAAATGTGTTATCGATTCAACGAAACAATACCTATCTCCGAAATATGGGCAACCAGTAATAATACAGCTGTAAGACATGATAAATGATCGCAAAACGTGTAGTTTATAATTTGCTTCGAAAGAAACGGTAAGAGAGGCAGGGAACTA
Source organism: Tiphia femorata (assembly GCA_944319695.1). Taxonomy (NCBI): domain Eukaryota; kingdom Metazoa; phylum Arthropoda; class Insecta; order Hymenoptera; family Tiphiidae; genus Tiphia; species Tiphia femorata. The sequence goes on from OX090903.1 coordinate 9,681,122, forward strand.
GAAGGTCAGACAGGAACACGCGACGCATAAATTAGCGCTCGTGGTGAGTATGCGTGGCGCTGCGGCGTACGTACCATTGTGACATAATAAATTACGATGTGCATAAATAATTGCGCCGTATCTTCGTAAACGTATGGCAACATGACGTGTCTAGTGAAAGGATTCCCAAGATTCGGTTCGCGAGTGCGACGTGCAAACTAACACGACGATCGAGCGACGAAATGTTGACGGTGACGTAACAATTGATGACATGCATAAATTATTAAGTCGCATACCACAAATCCAGAACGGTGCCTTTTTCAAAAGAATTATTCACAATATCCGATTGAGCAATGCCATAAGCTTCGCACAAAAGCCGCGATTAAAAAATTGATCGTTGAAATAGCAGGTCTTTCATGCCGGATGGATAAACATAACTATTCGATTGCCTGTGCATAATTAATGCTTATTTTACCTCAATATCGACGAACAAAGACGTTTATGTTTTCAAAGAAAGTACGGTAAACGCATTTTTATCCGGTGTGCGCATATAATATCACTAAATGGATGTTGAACAGCGTTCTGTAATTGTCCAGCTCGTACAAGATACTTATCTCTCTCACTTACCACTTCATCAAAGTTCAGCATGAAGGCCTTAGCGGAAGCAGGTATGAATACATTTTGTCCAGGCACGTCGTTGGCTGCGAAGAACGCTACCACGCCTTTAATTTTCTGCGTAAACAAATCAGATGTAAATGTCTCAAAAGGAATACGTCGAAGCAATGAAATTTCACGTTTCGATAATTACGAGAGCTTCGCTGGCGTCGATCGATTGGATCTTTCCAGTGGCCACCTCGGTGTAAACGAAAGCACAAAAGACCTCATTAGGAAGAGGCGGTAGATCGTTCGCGTATTGTGCTTCGCCCGACGTCTGATAAATCGATTCTATTTTGGGCATCGGTTTGTTCAGAGGCCAAACATTTTTATCCGTGTCGAAGTCCTGCCGTCCGGACGAAAGCTCGCGCTCCAAAATGCTGGCACCGCTTCGCAATTTAGCATCGACGCTCTCGGGTTTAATACTGAGAACGCACTGGAAAAACAGTTTTGATAACGTTTAACTCGACATTTCAGCCACCGAGATAACGTCGATGGGTTCACACTTGAAGTACCTTATAGAACAACCCTTCTGCGAGAGTCTTTCTGAATGCAGGCGAGTAATCAGGTAACGTATGATTCGGCACCAACTCGCCATCCATGATTTCGATTGCCCTCGTAAGTACACTTTTATCCAATATCGATTTTCCCATTAAATATTCCTCCGTGTTGGTCGCATGCAACTGTAATAAGATTTCAAGAGGTAAGTAATTAATTAATCTTGAGACGGGACTGTTCGGTCCCGTGCCTACACTGAGAAAAGAACAGTGTTGATTCAATGATATCCGTATGATTGGAATTAATTTCGTTGATTCAATTATAATGCGATTGAAACAAATATGGTACACCGTTGTGTCAATTACAGAAGTACTTGGTTCAATAAATAGCATAATTGAAGAAATTTGATTGAACCAATCATATATTTAATTACTTCAATGAAATAAATATTTGTTTCAATTATATTTATTATTTATTTGAATAATACAGCACTGATTACAAACTTCATTGATTCAATTGCATATGTAGTTATTTCAATCATATAACGAGGATTGTCGCAATTACATAATATGAAATAATATTGTTTCAATTCAATATGCTTTTGATACAACATTATGTATTATTGAATTAATGATGGCCTCATCATTGTTTCACACTATACTTGATTAGAATCAATGACATACAATGTTGAATCAATTACAAATGTTTATGGCAGCCCGTGACACACACGTATGATTGAATCAACGCATTTTTTTATTGAATCAACAGCTTTTTTTTCAGTGTACGAGATATTGTTACGAGCGCAGAGATTTTTCAGAACTTACGAAATGCTCGTTTATACCGCCGAATATAATGTTGGGCTTTTCCGTGATCTTGCTTGCTCCGTCCAATTTGAAGAGAAAACCGGCGTTAACGTGAGCGTGGGCGTTCTGTGCTCTTGGCATGATCTATCGACAGCAAGGATGGGTTCGAGTTAACAAGACGACGCGGATTTTTGTAAGATCTCTCACAGGAATTTGTATTATCGTAGATTCAATAGAAACATAAAGAACAGAAACTTACGAAATTCTATAAGCAGACGTAATACAATTGGCTTACCTTGTACGATCTATAGACGTACTCGCTACTCAGAGCCGGAAATACAATGCTGTATATAATTTTGTGCTTCATGGTGACGTTCAAAAATTCGAGCAGAGTCATGCTGTACTTCGTGCCTGGTGCCTCCACTTTACCGTCGAAAAAGAAAGAAGTGTGAATCACCGATATAATCGTCCATGTTTTTTATTACTCCTAACATTTTTCGTTCGTCGCGACGAATTACGATTCGCGTATCGCGTCAAGTTTAACCGATCAGCCATACGAATCAAAATACTCGGCTTAAATTACTTAAAGCTCATCCTGTTCGTCTCGTCGACGGTCGTCCCTTTGAGAGACTCGAGAAAATCGAGAAATCGTAGAATTTCCCATTTCCATCGCGGTACTCACGTATGTGTATCTGCGCGCCAGCGGTCTCGAAAATGAGAAACAGGTCAGAGGGAAACTCGTGATGCTGGTGTTTGATCATAAGGTTCCCTGCGATCGTGCCGATCTGAAAGATTCAAATCAACTCGAATAGAATTTTCTCGCGCGCGATTTGAGATTCTCCTTTCATTTCGTCCTACGAGCGAACGCCTCGACGGACGTGAGGCTTTGCATTTTTCGAATCTTTACATTTTCACTTGCGAGCCTACTCACGTTTCGCACTGGTACGCTCGCGATCAAGTCGATGTGATCGGCCAAATGTCGCAGATGCCCGAAGCCACTTTCCTTGGAATACTTCCTGAAAGTTTCCATGGCGTGAGTGAGAGAAAGGCCTCCGCCCAGAGTCAAGGAGTCCGCGCTCTTGTCGACACGATGCAAATCCGGAATGTCGTTTATGTCGATGTAAATCTTTGGCTTTTCCAGACGATAAACACCTAGACGGGAAGAAGGGCGGTGAAATATTTTACTTCCACGACGAGTAGGACGTTATTCCGTGAAACGAGTGTCGCGTCGTTACCGTGAGCCGTATTTCCGCCATTGAGAACGTAAGAGGCGTCCGGGTACTTTGCAAACACCGTGAACACATCCTCGACTGAGAGCACCTTGTGAAATTCCGCATCTTCTAATTTGATGTGCACTCGACTGGCCGCATTCGTTAATGTTCTGTTGGCGCAGGCACCCTGACAAATCTGGCCATTCTTAGGGCAAATTTTGGTCTTGTATAGCTCCTAGGGGGATTGTTTGAATTAGAGCGCTTGTTTCGATGATCTTTCTTTACGCGCAGATAAATTGTCACGTCTAAGAAGATATGATTTTTCTCGCGTTACACTGATTTGGAAGAAGTAAGCGTTCTTGCAAAATCCATCTACCTCTATGTCCTGAATCTTTTGTGCCATTTTAGGCGGTGCGTCGGTGGCGAAACCTTTGAAAGCATCCAAAATCGGTCTGTAGCCCGTGCACCGACAGATGTTGCTACCAAAAGAATTTTCTATCTCCTTCATCGTCAGTTGTTTACCCTCCAGTAAACTGTAAATATAGAATAACATTAACGTCGTACCACCTTACGCTGCTTTGCAATATCTTTTTCATCGTTTCTATCACTGAAGACAAAGCGGACGATAACGCTGCAAAACGGAAAACAACAGGCGTACTAAGGCGCAAAAATGAATTATCTTGAATCAAAGCTTCTTCGATTAGACGCGTCGCCAATCTTTTTATTAGTTTATCTATTAAGTATTTTTTTCTCAGTTCGATTGTGCAAACTTACCTGTAAAGATTCATTACCATTCCCGGCGAACAGTACCCGCACTGCGACCCATTCATTTCTGCGAGCGTAGCTTGTATCTTATGATAGCCATCCTTCTTGTTTCCAATTCCCTCAATGGTTCTTATGGACCATCTGCAAGAGAATTCGCCACATTTTGCACATGCGCCAACGAGAAATTACAGAGATAATTCTGCTTGCTAATAAATTTCACGTCGCTGTAAAGTATTATGACAAGCTACCACGGATCGCATGCGTGTTACGCAACAAAAGTGAAACAGTTGAGAAAACATTGAACTTTCGCATTGAGGTGAACCGATGTCACTCCGACAACCTGAGGGTTGGATTTACGTTTTGTTGTTACCCATTGCAAATTAAGACAGGCACGAGGCACGAATTGACCGCTAGTATTTGTCCGTTGATTTCGGCAGATACTATGCAGGCGCCACAGCCACCCTCGTGACACATCGCCTTCGTTCCTCGTAATTTCGCATGGTCGCGAATGAAGACGTTCAACGACGTTCCACCGGATAACTCCTTCGACACTAGAATCACGATAAAAAATTATTGATCTCGGTTCGTGATTGAACGAAGGTTTTCTTTTTCTTTCGATTACAACTCATTTTACAAGACTATACGTAGTGTAAATTGTACCGCAAATTTAACTTTTTTGCATACAACTCTGTGAAAAATTCAAATTTCAATTTGTTTTTAAATCCTTCGTTCAATCGCGAGCTATACTTATCTACTAACAGAAAATATTTGGTTTTTCAATTTCAGATGAAGCTATCATAAGTTATCCTGACTACCGCGAGGACACTTTTCTTTTGAAGTGTCTCCGGAAACCAGGTCCCACCGGCTGAATTTTCAAATTTTTAGGATGAAATTTTTTTAAAATATTGTTGAAATGTTACTCTTTCATGTGCTCAACATTTTCAATGAAATAATAATTCATATGTATTTTAAAAACATCGAAAAGATATGCTTTTTTTTGGCTTTGAAACCCACGTAACCCCTTAAGACGTGACGACATTGCAAGATCATTTTTATGAAAACTTAATTATGGCAGAGTAAATTCAGGTAAAGGTATATGTACAAGAAAGTTCTCGTTGAATTCGTTGATTCGAATGTGTCAATATTAAATAATCCGCGCTCAAGAAATTTGCGTCTTAAATTTGCACCGCGCAGTCGTTCGGATATTCAACGAGATACCGACCCGTCCGTTCTATTCGCCGAGATATCCAATTAGTCGCAAACTTTTCCCTTAGGTGTACATCTCTTTACCGTAGAAGTAAAATTCGTGTTTCAGTGCTCATTCGCCCAGGTAAGAATAATCTAGTTTAACGAAGTGTTTGAGCCGTCCTAAAATGAAGTTAAACCTTACAGTTCTAACACTTCGCACCCTCGGACGGGGCTAAATGCTTGAATTTTTGTTACACGAGGTAAAAGTTATACCTGAATAAGGTACTCCGTTGATGCTGAAGTCCACGGTGTGTTTTGCATCCCTGGAACCGAAATGGAGGAAACATTATTCCAGCGCTCACATAAATCGCGACTTAAATATACAAGGTATCTTGGTGCGTAGCTTTCGGCGAATTATTCTGACAATTTATGTATGACCAAGTACTGGGCAGAATAATTATAACGCATTAAGAAAAAATAGGTATAAATTGTAAGATCTCTCTCTCTCTCTCTCTCTCTCTCTCTCTCTCTCTCTCTCTCTCTCTCTCTCTCTCTCTCTCTCTCTCTCTCTCTCTCTCTCTCTGTCTTATTGAGAGTTTGCCTTTCCACGGTATCATCCACGGGAGATGGACGCACTGTGAAACAATATGGTTAATTAAAGAGTAACTCGTTTTGCCAAATGAGGCACAGTTGGCGTGACATTACGCCTAATATTTCAAATAAAATGTATGTCTTAAACGGTGGTATGACCTTCGCAATCTTACCCTAACCTAACTCAAGAAATTTATGTCAGTGATTTTGTTACAACAATGTGTACCTATTTAAGTAATCAGATATTATAACGATCATTTGGTTAAGTTTGTCATTATGAATATCGCGATATACCGTCGAGGTATGTCGCGATTGAGAATCATACCGAAATTGCGCAGATTTCTTTCGTGTGCGATCGCACATTCCACCACTCTTAAAGAAGCACATTTAACGTCATAATTTTGTAGAATTAACCAAGGTGCTCCGCTGCGCTCATTATCACAAATTGTTGGGGAAGACTGGCATTTTTCGACCATAAATAGCTAAAAGAGACGGACTTACGACTCAACGAAGAGACCGAAGCGATAAGAAGCGATAAACGTTAAGTGGAGCGGTAGAAGAAAAGAAAAAAGGGAATCGAACCAATGCGCAATGGCGAGTACAAATTGCAGTCTACGAATACCAATTTACACAAATTTTTTCTGTGCGTAGTAGACAGGGGCCTCGTTGTCAAAATTTTCCTGTGGGTATACGCACGTACACATAACCGAGCATACGAGTTTGTATAGAGCCTAGAGGTAGAAGGAAGGTTTATTAGGATTTGGCACGAACGTTTGACGCGAGACGCGATAATGAGAACTGTTGCACGGAACGCGGAAAATCCGATCTGTTTTAGGCCCTCGCTATTTCCGCGTCTCGAATTCGTTTCCAATTAAGCTCGCGACTTTTTCGATTACAGTGGTAATTGAGAAATCGTGACGCTTCTTTGTGCACTAGGAACAAACGAGCGCAAGTATCGTTATTAATTTGTTACATGCAGTCGAGCCGCGACACGATCGTTTACGCGGTTAACACCGAAAATTCGTAATCCCTTTAGCCGCGCTTGAAGCGATTAACAACTGCGATGGCGGTGAAACTTTTAATTAGAAAAGTGCACCGCCACCCAATTTAGGTCGCGAGCAAAATCATGTCCCGCAAATTCCCTGCTGTGCGTTAACAAAAACGCTCTCCCGTATTGTTTTATCGCGAAATCAAATATCAACGGTGCCGACGGCGCGCGGCGCCGTCCAATTAGAAAAAATAACACGCCCTACGTACGTCATCGTCCGTCGACCCAACCATCCTCGGATTTTCAATCGGTTCGTAGGTCTCGGAAAATCTTCTGGCGATAACGAACCGACGCACGAATTTCTAATTAAAAAATGAAGATACGAAAGCACGAGAGAACGATGCAATCCTGCCGAGCGTCGGCGTCGATCCCGGTGAAACTCTATCTGAACACGCCGTGATACATCGACCCGGAAAAATCTTCCGTCCTAAAGATTACCTCGTGGTAAAAATACTGAAGGAGAGAGAAGGATAGACGAATGTGCATCACAATCGACAATTTTCTTCCACCAACAAATCCACGTGCTCGACCGTGACTTAGACTCCAACTCACCGCTCTCGTGCACAGTGCATATCAGCTGCTTCCGTCCACTTCCCAGATAACGCCCACATATACGTTTCAATCGATAATCCTGTTCCCGGTTTGGAATGAAGCCGTAAGCCTGAACCATTGATTAAGCTCTCTTGCGATTTCACCAACGTGCCGAGAGGTGGAAGGTGGGGTGTCAATTGATCGAGCGTGGCATTCAAAATCTTCTACCTCCGGAGGCCATTGACAAAACTGATCGTTGAATGGTGAATTCGCGAACGTCGTGGCGCCGTTTATCGGAATTTATTGATTTTTGCGAGCGACCCGCCACGCTCAAAAGCGACGATCTCGACTTTACCAAGTGGAATGGCAATTCACCGGAATTTACTGCGAAAAGAGCGATTATTCATACGGAAACTGAAGAATCGATGAATTGGGCAGGGGTGAATTTTCCAAGAGAATTTTCCGAGGACCGAGATAATTAGAAGAATTGAGAATCTCGAAGATTGATTTTGTTCCTCGGCTGGCGAAGCCAGTCGCACTTCCAGTAGATTACATGTAGCGTGTGGTTGACGTATTGCGACTATAATCATCCCGCATTTACAACTTCTTCGCCATATTTGACATACAAAAATACGGGAGAGACATATATTTACATGCACTTTGCATTAAAGCAAAAATTCCGAGCTATCCGTCGTGCGAAACACGTGACTGCAGCATGATTAATTCACAATCTATCTGCATAAAATATCAATTTGCTTGCATCGAGTCCATTCGACGTATCGACTCTCCTTGAACTTGCACGGATAACAACACCGGCGTGCTCGAGCTACCACGGACGGCGACAAAGCACGACGGTACATTCTCCGAAGTTCTCGGCACGGATCTCCTCGAGTCTATCAGCTGTTTCCCAATTTCCTTCAGCAACGATACATCCAACCTCGACACAGAACCTACTAACTTTCGAACAACGCGGAGCTCCTCGTGAAACACTAAAGACGATTAAACGCCTATCGCGATTTCGAGACGCTCGATACAAGCGGGCTTGGTATTCAAACGTTCCCCCGAGGGCCATTGACAAAAGTAATCGGCGAGAATCGCGGCGTCTCCGCGTCCTCCACGCTTCTTGGCTCTTTCCATGCGCGCACGCGAATCTTTCCTCACAGGAGCCTGCGGCACGGCGCCCGTGCAAGAAAGGCCTTAACCACTTTTGTGTACCTTTCTCACCGTGGCACAATGCGCGTCGAGGGAAGAAGGGCCACGGCGATTGTGCTTCGTCGTTTTGCCCAGGGGTTTGCAAACCTTCTCTCCGTCTTCGCGCAGCCTTAGAAGGTAGTAGATTCACCGTGGATTCTCCACTTTCTCCTCCGTCTCTTCGTCTTTTTTCCACAGCCACACCGGCCCTCTCTTTCGTCCCCGACATACACGTACTCCTCCGATGGCGCAGAGGAGAGCTGTAAGCGAAATGTGACGCGTGACCAGAGAGCGATACTCCTGATCCTGACGTAACCCTCCGTGGGTTGTAGCCCGAGAATTCGCAGCGTGGATATCAACGGCGAATTTCGGGTAACTCCCGTATTCTCGAGGAACACGTGGAATAAGCTCACGACACACGTGGGAGGTAACGCGAGATGAAATTGGACCGTTGCGCTTGGATAGATGGAATTCTCTTTATCGGTCTTCGACGCCAGACTTGGACGTTATCGATATCCTGATGTATTATTCAACTGACGATGAAAATCTCTTCTTATTGTTTTACTTTGAAATGCACACGTGAAATCAGTTTTTATTTGTCGGGAACTCAAGATAACGGACTCGATGTTTGTGGATGTTTTCAAATAATCGCACAAGGTAAGTGATTTTTTATCGTATTCGAGAGACGAATATTTTCTAATATTATTTCAAATGAGATTAGTTCTCATTTAACTCGTATTCAAGAACTGCTTACTATTCTGAATTTGATCTCGTTTGCGCGACATTGGAAATATGTACAATGAAGTAGGCACGCATTGTTCTCTTGGTAAATATTTAGCTATCGAGAGTTAAACCCAAATCGGGGAACCATGGAGATACTTCTAATATAAATTCGTGGTACTCAAAAATTGACAGTAGACTGTTTATTGAAGTCGACTTGTCATATCTGGAAGAATATGTTAAATGCGTTGAACCACTTGTAGATGCACTCTATAAACGTCAAGTTACATTACGGTTTCCTACTTCCTTGCCTCTTGCATGTTAATAACAAAATTACCATTCGCAAAGTGTTTTAAATTTTCTAAATAATAAAAATGACGCACTGCTTGCAGCTGCAGCTATTGCATTATTCCAATTTAAAACTCAACATACACCCAAGACATACGATGGACGAAATAATTAGTTAAAACAATTTTTTTCGAACTAGAATTCTTAACAAATAATCCATTTTTGAACAGTTTTATACAAATTTTACAATACGACGGAAAATTATTTAATCATTATTATTCGTCTGAATAATAATGATTTGAAATGCGAATTATTAGTTAATAAAGAAAATTTTACGTTAAGTAGTTAATAACTTTATGCCACATATCTTACTCGTTTTTCAAATAGAAAGTGCCCAACTTTGTTCGGCGCTACGCTAAACACCCCTCCAGATCATTTCCTACATCCGGCAAATTTGATTTCACGTGGAAACCGGTGTTTCGTGTTCACCGTGCTCACATCCTGTTCTCGTTAATGCGTAATCGGCTTCTTAAGGTTAGTAGCGGTAACCAGTTGAGGAACGCCTACTCGATTCTCCATAACAAAAACTTACTCTGTGATTCCGCAGCGAGCATAATGATTAGCCCTGAGGCCTCTGAGCTAAGATCGCAGAGATTATCCACTGCCTAATTTAATCTCATCGTATTCAACGTCGAAGAGGGAGAATTATCCGATTTGGAGGTCTCCAGATACGTGCTCTTGCAACAATTTGCACGTATCGCTGGTTACATCATTGACTGCTAATCTTCAACGAGTTTCTTCTCTCTCTCTCTCTCTCTCTCTCTCTCTTCCGCTCTGTCTCTCTGTCTCTCTCTGGCTCTTCTTCGTCCTCCTCCTCTTGCCTTTCGCAATCACCCAATGACCCCGCTCCAAAATGAATTCCCGTCTAATCCATGGGATTCGACTTCGTGCGCGCTTCAGCACGTTGTCGGTGGAAGTGGGAGGAGAACACAATGAAGGCATTGTTCCGCGATCGCGTGATCTCCAGCGATGGAAATAATTGTGATTCCGCCTCGCGAAGCCGGCGCGCTACCTCTCGAGGATCTTCTTACGTGCACGTAGGTCGAGGTTGCTCTCGCGTTCAAAATTACGGCAGACCCCGCGTTTCTTCAATTTCCACTGCTCTTTGTCCAGCGCTTGTATGATCGAGCAATTGCGTAGAAACGAGATATTGCCAAGATAAGAAAATCGTGAATAATCCCTGGCTCGAAGATAAGTATCAAACGATTACCGACGCAGTGCACGGAAGACGTAGAAAAGCAGAGTTTTCGAAAGAAATATTCAAGACGCTTTCGCGAATGTAGACTCCGTCGAGCTTTAAGGATCTCTTCCAAAGAATCCCGTTAAGGCAGGATACCACCTTTGACTGCGATTTTCGAGGCATTTTCCATGAATTTTTGTATTTTCCAAATAATGCGCAGAAACAAAATCGGTTTTAGTCATTCATTAATGTAATTTTAATCTGTAATTACACATTTTTTAAAACGGAAAAAGCCAAAAATAATCTGTTATAGGTGGCGCGAAGATACATTTCTTTGGAAGAACACCGTTAGACAGTGTGTCAAATTCCGCTCTGTACGTGGCTCCTAGAAAAAAAACTAAAGAATGTTCTATCAACAACAATATAATATAATGATGTACGTAGGACTTTTGCTGTAGCTTTGTTATTTTTTTTCTTTGGTGCACAATTTTATAAATTTTATCCTAAAAATTGACCTTTTTCTTAAAATGATCGCCAGTTTCTTAAAAATCAAAATTTCGTAAAATCCCTACGTATGGCATTAAAAAATATTTTTGTTAATAGGAACATTCTTTGGTTTTTTTTCTAGGAGCCACGTACAGAGCGAAATTTGACACGCCGTCTAACGGTGTTCCTCCAATGGAATGTATTTTGGCGCCACCTACAACAAATTATTTTTGACTTTTCCAGTTTTAAATAAGTCACTCCCTTTACGGACGTGCCTAAAAATGTGTAATTACAGATTAAAATTACATTAATAAATGACTAAAACCGATTTTGTTTCTGCGCATTCTTTGGAAATAAAAAAAATTCATGAAAAACGCTTCCAAAATCGTAGTCAAAGGTGGTATCCTGCCTTAAGGACGACTACGTCGGCTACATCTCGTCTACTTCTCCTTACTCTTCGCCGTCTCCAGAAGGCGATCTTGAAAGTTATTAAAAGTGATTTCAATTCGAGCAACGAGAATGCCACCGAGACGAGGAAGGAACATTTACGGAAATGTCACTGTTCAAACTCTCGTGGCACTTTCGAGGTGGCTGCGCACTCTGGCGACTCTCCACCAGGCAATTATCTTTTTTCTGCTGTCGCGTTCGCGCGTGTCCAACGAGGCCCTGGGCTTTGTGAGCCCGGCGCGCCTGTCTAGCTGGTCTATCGGAAAAGAATGTCCTCCTTTATCGAGAGCGATTGCGTTTCCCCGCGGATCGATGCCGAAGGCACCTTAAGAGGCAGGCCACTTTAACGGGCGAGACGCAGATTTTCCGACACCGGGCGTAGCCCCGTACTTCTAATCAACGTCACTCGCTTCGATTAGAAACGATGGAAAAGCCGTTCGCTTTCTTATCGCAGATTTTTCCTCTACCGTCACCTTCTTCCCATTGTAATGGACAGAAAATGAATACTCGTTTTTATCGATCATGCAGATAGCACGTACGATCACCACCGTAGAGCCCCGTTATATCTACGAGAACATTAAACAAGGATATCTATTTAAAAGTCCTGGCTGTTATCTATATCTATATCTAGAATTCTTTCCGCTTGCTATAAGAGTTACCAAAGACATAATCGTTAAAAACTTTAACTGGTCGCCATTTTTAAATGACTCATTATAGGTGTATGAAAAGTTCCGTGTTCACAGATTACCGTATACTTGGTTTCCTTGCTAAATTTTATCACGTTTCGTTAGTCGATTTTTCCGGTGTTTGAGGTACACAACGTTACCTTTTCTCGTAAGTCAGTACGTTTGCAGGTCGTGAAGTGAGATTGGACAGAGGTACGTAAACCCGGTTACGTAAAAGGAGAGCGAATAATAAATGCGAAGAAAAAGAATATTGATCGCTAGTGGTGCACGGAACGATCGCCATTTAGATTGCAAAGAATTTTGCTCGTTTCGTACCGCACTGGCTCGATCGGACACAGCGAGACGCGATCGAGAAAAGAACGAAATTCGGAGGAAGGAAAAGACTTTTAAGCTAGCCGACTAGTTATGATCGTTAGCCGTTTCACCGAGCCGTATCACGTGGAAGGAGAATGTTACGTAACATCGTTCTCGCACACAGGCAAAAGAGCGTGCAACTGCAATTGATGTAATTTTGCAACATTGCTTTCACCTGTTACGCGCCACGGTCTACTAATCCTCGTGCCAAAGTTTGTCAGCATCCTTTGTACAATATTATTATCGATCTTCTCCTGAGTTTCGAATTAATATACGAAGGACGTCGTGCCGGTCGATGTCGCAATAATTTTGAGTAATCGACGGTCCGAAACATGCAACGATTCTTTCCAAAGTAACATATTAACACGTTGACTAAGAATCTTTCGACCGTTTTGAACGGTCCACGATTCTTTAACAATTTGGACCGCACACCAATTTCTTTTTATCCGTTTGTAAAATACTGTAAACAGTCGATTATCGTTATGATTTGTTGATTTTTCTTTTGATATCCTTTTATGTATTCCACACGCTTGAGGGATTTAGAATGGAACATTAAAATAAATTGCCTGCCGTTTGCGCGCCAAATGAGACGTAAGATATTGAACGCATGCATACAATTATTCAGGTTTGCACAGCGTCAATACGTCAAAAATCATGAATATTATCTCAAACTAAACCGTCGAAGGTCGTGCACATTATAAGCACAATTTGCGAAGTTTACCGTTGCTTCGCCATCTAAACATTTCTAGATTAACTGTCCAAAGTGAGTAATACTTACACCATGTAACCACTAGTTTCAAAAGCTTCGACTGGAAGATAAAAAAGCAGCCTCGTGTGAATTACGCTATGCGCGTTATCTTCGTGAAATGTCTGCGTGACTGCACGAACGGTTCATTACCATAAAATTTGTAAGGGCCATTATCATTGTTGGTGTCGAAAATAAGTCAACGTGGGCAGTTTCTTTCTAGCTTGACTCCACGCGATCTAACATAATTTTAACGATGCGAGAATGAAGTTGAAAATAAATCATATTTTCGGGACCGTTCTTTCGTAGTGTGAGAAGTCAACCTGAGACGAGCGGCAATCATATGCGCGCGAGTGAAACTTTATTTTTAGTACCTTACTGTTTGCTTTTGCGCCATCAACGAATCGTGGGCCATGTAGCGAAAAAGGCAAATGTAAGATATCACATGGTACTTCGCGTGCACGGTATGAGATAGTGCATAATCATTATCGCGCAATGTCGCGCAACGTCGATTACTCTCGCGCCTCTTTTTCTTCCCGACGGCAACGAAATTGCCGTGTAACGCTGTGAATCTTGCCGCTGTTGTTTTGATTAATACGGATGAATACATTTCTATATACGAACACATCATCACACGATGGCTGACTGAATGTATCCTCGTGCAATCTACCGTATTCAGTGATATTCGATGCAAAACGTGCATCGACACGTCTAATCTTTGTTCTATCAGAAGTACGTACCTTAATCCTAGCAGACCTTTCTAAAGCGTGCACTCTGCTAGATTATACTTGCTATGATTCCGACATAACGTGTATATCTAATATTCGTAATATTCGTCCACCGACCGAAATTTACAGTGAATGTTAAGTCGCGAAGGAACAACGGAAGATCGATCTTAAATTGTCCTTGCACTAGGATATACATTCTTGACAACAACGATAAACAACGTGCCATCGTCTGCACCAGGTCTGGTCTTTTCAAGGCCACCGTCGAACGGAGGAGAAATTTACCCTTCCACCTATCTATCGCATCGTGCTTATTTAGGATGCACACGTGTACAATGAAGTGCAAAGTCCCCTGTAGACAGCCAATAGCAAGCCAGTGCCCACGACCCATATATTTTTGCGATTCATCGTCCAATATTTCTTCCTACGACTCCATTTATTCGAAAAAAAAGTACATAAATATGATAATTCCTGATAACCAGATTGCAAGACATCTCATTACAACGTCGAAATGCCCTCTGGTTAGAACGGTGGAAAGTCGATTCAAGTACTTCAGAGGAACACCGACTTTACACTAGAGTGTACGCTCGCTCATATATAGATACTATGATATGGATTCGGGACGTGGCACGTGCGCACCGATAAACAAAAGCGTCGGACAGTGCGTTAAGTAGATGGAGGGGGACATTTCTCATCCATTGGGTGGTGCCCTTGAAGAGCACCGAGAGCAGCATTTGCCCAAGCCTGGTCTGCACGATAAATGTACTATTTATGAAGCACCGAGTAATTGAGGGATTAACTAGTGGTCACGAGCCAGCAGCTTCTCTCGTGTTTAGTGAGCATTGTGTCGTAACCACGCCGATCTCCTGTTTGACTCTGCACCGTTAAGGCACCCTGTTTTCTCTACTTTCCATCGAGTGAAAATCTCTTAGGAAATGAATGGAGAAAAGACTCGAATAGACACATTTTCCGTCGAAAGGAGCATTATACGAGCTGTTCAGTGCACAAATCGATTAACTGCATAAATTATGTTCAAAATTATGTTACAAATATAAAAAGTACGGACTTGATCAAGTGCTTCGATGCTTAAATTTATGAAAAATGCAAAAAGTGGAGTTAATCGAGTTGTCAAGTGAGCGGCTCATATTTATAAACATTATAATATCGTCTTCTCGAATCTCTTCTTCTCGCGCTTCCTTTGCGAATTTCTAACGTCTAATGCAACAGCGTCTCGTTTTACTTACCCCGCGTTCTTAATTCCCGGCACCATCTTCGCTGGTTCGTCCTCGACAAATGAAAATCCTCGAAATATCACGCGCACAGGAAACTATTCCGCAAAAACAATCACGGAGATCGTGCGACGATCGAGCCGCAGATTCACCAGGTGGCACCTACGCACAATCGACCCGCGCACTTGGTTTTACCGTTCGAGCTTAACGCTAGGAAAGACACGAGAATGAGAATCGAAGATGCGAATAAATCGTTTAGTAGAGCTAGAGCTCGCTCGAGCTAGCTAACTGGTTCCGTTCGCGGCGGCAATTGGCTCGACCGCGTGAATCACAACTCTTTCGCGAGATCGGCACGTCGCGGATTTTATGCGAACGTCCCACCACGCGCGCCACTTGCCAGTGGAAAGAGCGTCAGGAGGGGAGAAGGAGGATGATGGATTGCCATCGAGAACGTTTGTGATAACTAACCGTTTCCGATTCGTCCTAATCTCCCACGAGGTGCGACGCGACAGAAGAGTGCAACCTGTCACAAGGCCGAATTGATCTCAAAATTTCACGGTCGCTTCGCGATTCAATTCGTCTGAAGGTTTAGACTCGAAACACACTATCAGTCCGCTCACTGTTGTTCTCGGTCCGCTCAAATATTCTTCCATTGTGTATAATGTACATACACACAGTACAGTTTCGGTCCGGTCTCGCTCCATAGTGTGTATACGTGCACTATAAACAATGGAAGGATATTTGATCGGAGCGTAAGCGGACCGATAGTGGGTATGTTTTGCCGAACCTTCGCTAGCTAAGCAGTCGCTCGTTTGGTAGCGGTTTCCGCTTAGCGCTTCAAGGTATTGGCTGGTTATAACTAACTTCAAGCGCTTCTGTCCAGCCAAATATTGCGTAGCAAACGTTAGCCGCTTACGTGGGCTTAGCTAAGCGGAAGTTCGGGAAAACATACCCAGTGTGTTTCGAGTACTGCCCACTATTACACGTGTATTTAATTTTTTTTTTTTAAACACGTGTATCGGGTACTCGCGTGTAATACACGTACTACACGTGTATTTATTTCGCGAACACTTCAAAAATTATGAGAAAATTTTTTTTCTAAGAAATATAAGAAAAAGTGTCGTAGAGATACAATATGCAAATACATACAATTTGGCACAAGATGTAAGATGATGTGATAAAATTTTTTTATAATTACCCGTGTACACGCGTATCTACGGACATCCGTGTTAGATATAACGTGTAGCACGACACACGTGTCACGTATACCCGTGTATTTTAAAACACGGTTCTGATCCGGAGCTCAGTTTCTAGTTTCGAACCTTAGAGAGAACATAGGTGACGGAGCTCGAAGTAAATCGCGAATCTCCGTGGAACTTTGAAATGAATAGCGACGGGACCACTCGATGGAATCTCGAGGAATTTTCACGAACTTTTCAGACGTTCGAAGGATTTTAAGAGGACGACGGTGGAGAATGAGTACTTGGAGGAAGAAATTTTCCAAGAGCCTCGGATAAAGAATGGCGCGCGATTGAGAAAACCCTCATTGAATTCCTCACACTTGCTTTGTCCCTCGTCCTCGTGGTGTCGCGGTGCCAGACACGGTCTCACCGCTGACCCACGAGTTCGCTCGTAAAATCCGAATAGACGCCACTCGAAATTCTGATCGCTGATCGAAACTTCCAAGCACCTCGCCTCGACACACGAGGATCGTAGCTCGTAACTTTTTTTTCTCTCCGCGTGCTTCGAGCAGGGCCGAGTTTTATGTTACCACGGCGAACCTTTTCGCCGCAAGGTGACGGCAGTGGCGGCCCGAGGGCAGAGCCGACGTACCGTTGCCAGTGGCAGCAGGCTTTATGGATACTGCAGCGGCGAAAAATGCACGAGGAATGCCGAGGTAACCTGGGGGTGAGAGCCGCTGGAAGGAAAGTTGGAGCAGAGGCAGGGCGCGTAGATTGGAAGAGGAAAATAAATGTAATTGGATTCCCGTTCCTTTTTAGCTTTTTCCTCCGTGGAGAGTAGTACTCCCGAGAAGATGAGTTTCGTTTATTATTAATTTGGCAGCTGCGCTTATACATTTTTCAATTTCGTGCGCGCAATTCGACGAATAAGGAGAGTCTCCTATTCGTGGAAATGAAGAAAGAACGTGAAAAAGAACAGGAGATTTCTGTCCATGAACAAATCCTGGATATTGCTCCTTCGACGATCGATGGATACTCGTGACTGGACATCAGCTCCGCTCATCCATCTTCCAATTGACATTTGCCTCTTCGATGTAAGTAAAGTGTCCAAAAAAGTCGGCCCTCGGATCTCTGACTGAAAACCTGTTGGTGCGCAGTTGTACGCAGTGGAACAGCAAACGTGTAAGTTTAATTGCGAAAACATTTTCAAACGTTATTTTAACTGTGAGTTAATCGCGTCTCAAGTGACTCACCAGAGAAAATACACAAGTACTGGAACATTTTCTTTATCCCGTTTACGCCCTTGCGTTTAAAGTAATTCCGTACGTGGATGTATACACACTTCAATCCGACCAATTAACTGATCGACCTCCTTCCATTGTTTATTTCAGGCCTACGCCCAGAGCTTCTCCTTATTCCTACGAAAGCAAGCGCGACGAATTCGTGCGTTTAATTCGCCGTGACTAGGCGACGAGAATATCGAAGAAAATCTTTTATCGTCGAGACTTCGTTCCTCCGTCTCATCCTCGTTAAGACGACAACGGAAACATTAAAGCATCCCAGGGTTGTCTCCGGCACGATAACCAGCGCACGCTTCTCCGACTTCTCTCGTTCTCTCTAATGGGCTGCTCTCTGAGCGCAGGAGGTTGGACGAGTGTGGCCGCGTTGTTTGCCAGTTCCCAACGAACGTGAGACATTTCTCATCTTCTTTTTCTCCTTTCATCCGAACATGTGTTCTCACTCTCGTTCCGGCAGGTCTCCTTGAATATGAAAAACGACGGTCCTACGATCCACCTATTCCCTTCGCGCGATCCTTATCCCCACTCCGAATTTCACCCGTTGAAATTTCTCGTATCTCGCTTCTGACATTCACCGTCGTTTCGACGACCGTAATCATTCGTTTCAGGGAAGAGTTTAATCCTGGCGAATGGCTCCTCTCCATTTATAATCGTCCGCCAGGCGATTTCAATTCGTACTCACAAGGAAATCTTTCCACGAGTCTGGCTTGAAAATCTCGTCCCATCTCACGCGGGGCACTTCTTATCCGAGACGGAGTCTTTCGTCCTCTTCCCCTTTGTTCTTCCATTCCGTCCTTTCCACCTTTCTTCTCTTATTTCAGCCCTCACTCCATTTCCCCGGGATGTTCGCGCGAACGTTCCTCACCGACGATCCTCGTCCCGAAACACTTTCCACGGGCCCGTCCCTTTTCACTTTGCTCCATCGCTACTCGTGTCCCCGCAAACAGAGGGAAAGAACGCTTGCCGCGGTTTTCGCTTCCATCCGGTGTTTGCGCGCACTCCGCGCGGAGAACTTCTACGCGGCTCTTTGCGAACGGCGCGCGGCAGTATTAGATTTTCCTCGGCCACTACCTCTCACCTCCTTCACCATCGCTACTACCAACATTCCGCGAGCTCTGGCCACGGCGGCTCTCTCGCGGAAAGAGTTAAAGCAAACTCTTAAATTGATCTCATGGACGCGCGTGGCGTCGGCGCTCGTCGAAATCATTCTCGCCATCTTCCTTTCTCACGAGCTGGCCGTGCAACGTAGACAAACTCCGTGGAATTTACAGTGATAAACACGAATTAAGAAGAGGGAGAAAGGGATAAGGTAAACACAGATTGTGGAAAGGGGTGAAAGAGAGTGGGGAGAAAAAGAAAGGCTTGATTATGCGCCACGGAGAATCGGCGCTTAGGGAGTGTACGAGAAAAGGACTAAGTTCTAAAAGAAGATTGCTTTGTACACACTGAGAGAATTCGGTGGGATAATATCGGGCGAAGAGATGCTTCGACGACGTTCTCGAGAATCAGAATTGCTCGGTTAACTGTTGCCTCCTGGCGGGATAAATGCTCGTTTTTTTCATCGAAGGAGTTTCAAAGGTTTGAATTTTCGGGATATTGAACTAGTAGATATGCTGCGAGCGAGCATCGAGTACTCGAGAACTTGCAGAACCTCTTTTTCCAAACTTGCTCTCATTGCTTAAATTGGGAACCGGGTAATCGATGAAAGTTTTTACGGCATTAATGCAAAAAAGAGCCGATAATTAAGCAGATATGCAACTCTGGGTGGATTTCGCGGAGCAGATCAAGAGGTTGTTCGAAGGAAAAACTTTTTCGGGAGAGAGAAAATCCTCGACTCGTTCGCATTGTGCCTATCGATAACACTGGCCGACAAAACTTTCCTTCTTTTCTGTTAAATGAATATAAAATAGTCCGCTTGATACGATTTATTCTGCTCGTTTCGGATATGTTTTCCAAAATAATCCAAAGGGCAGGATTTTCTAGTAAGAAGGGAGTAAAAATAATTATGCTCGATCTTTAGCTCGATCTAAGCTGAAACGTTCGATCTTTATTTTTCTCTGCGCGCGTTACCAGATAATCCTGCATTTCACATTGTTTTGGAAAATATATTTGAAATCAACAGAAAAAATTCTATAGGCTGTGCCGTTTTATATCCGAATGTCGACCAGGGGACTAATGCAGGCGATCAAGCAGAAACTGCTACGCAACAATGCGAACAAAATAATTTTATACGGTATAAACGCATCGATCGATAACAATTCCACCTGTATGCACGACGCGAGAAATTGGATTGCTTTATTTCACGTTGAAACCCTCGGTGAGGTAAAACTATTTCGTACCAAAAAAAGGGGATGATGCATACCACATTTTTGGTCTTGAGAGGAAAAAAAAACAATTTCTCGTTTCGCTGCATATGGAAATGTTTTGTAGGACCGAAGTATTCCCTGAGCACAAATAAATAACAAGGTGCAAAATATTTGCGGCGTATGCGAGCGGAATGACAGAATTGGAAGCAACGTGATCCATTTTATTCGTCTGAAATAAAACGATACGATATCGGTCGGTAAAGGGCCCGCGGAAATTAAATATCGCGTATTATTTTATATTATCGTATATATAATATTACAACATTTAATTTTATACACGAGATCACGTAAACGAAGCTCGACCGACGAATGCGAAGAGAATGCAAATTACCTGGCTTTTAAAAACTACACATCTGACCAACAACATTTGGATCCCCTTTTTCCAATTCGACTCCACACAGTGCATTACACAGAGATTTGTCGAAATCACCGCGTTGCCGTCCCCTTGGAAGAACAAATTACTGCCTGTGATTGACACCCCGTGAACACGAACAATGCAAGCGGCGCATACACAGACGTACGTACCGTGCAAACTAACAGCCCGTGTAATTCTTCCGCGCCGGTTAGTTTATTATGACACGAGCGCGCAACCCTATTTACACTACAATCAACGATTGCGTTAACCGAATTTGCGCGTACGCACTGAACCGAGGCGAAACACTGGAAATAACGCGAAGCACGATTAAACCGTGAAAACGAATTCAAGCCCGTCCGGAGAGTTTGACAATGATGTTTCAGTCGAATTTGAAACCTATCGTTAAAATTTACCACCGTCGTTTCACGGTCCGCCGAATTCTCCGCCTCGAGTAGGTAAACTAATAAAACCGAGCGTACGCATCGAGGTGGATAATACTCAACGATCGACTCACTACCTTCCCCAACGATCGTAACCTCGGGCGTTGAAACTTCGATAAAACTTTCGCGATAACAATACTCCGAGCTCTTCCTCGATTTTCACTCCACCTCGCGCTCCCACCTTCTCGTAGAAATGCATTTCTACCCTCGACGTTCATAAATGTCCACCTGAAGATGGGTAAGAGTATCGTCGAAATTGACAATCGTAAAATGTAGCAGCAGCCAACTGAAAATATCTCGTGGGGCGTCGCGCAAAGAACATTGGCAAGTTACGCGAGGCGCACTTACGCGAGAACGGAGGTGGTTTAGGGAGATCGTGAAGGAAGAAGATAGAAAAATGTTCTTTAACGTGGCGAGTACGTCGACGACACCCAGAGATTCCCCACTCCTGGGGACAATGGTGGCTTCCCTTTAACCGGGCTCGGTGCATCTATGTAGGTCAGCAAGTACTTCACAAGATGAAAGATATTTTTACGGGGCCCGTACACCGTCGCCGCCTCCACCACCACCACGTCGCCAGATCATGTAAGGGTCTTTATCCGCTGCAGCGATATTTCCATAGAATGCCGGCACGCGAACCTTTTGTACCTCCCCCTTGTGTGCACGGCCAGTCGAGCCAGGGAGAGATTATCTACTCAATGAGCCCCGCACTGACAATGGATAATCGTCGAAAACATATTGAGCGTGAAAATCGTCCTCGATGGGTAGTCTATCAGAGGAAGGAGTAGCAGGAATCGAGAGTTGGCCGAGGAGAGAACAGTGGAGAGGGTAGAATAGGTAAGACGGACGTACGCCGTTTTTCTCTTCCTCCGTGTTATTCTCTCGTTGTGCTTCTCTCTCCTCCTCCTCTCTCCACTGTTTTCGATTCCGCGCAAGGAATTTAGATCGAAACCGAAGTTATTCGTGTTTGCAAGGTTCTTCCTTGGCGCGTGACTGGATTCTCCTGCCAAGAAAATCTCACTCCCCATCCGCGGTGTAGAGGAAAATCTGACGCGTCTTCTCTTCACCGAAGAGAATAGCATTAAGAAAGTTTCCACGAGCTGGTGGGAAATTCAATGCTCGTTCGTGGCGTCGCGACGTTACAAGCCATTCGAATATTTCTCAAGCTGAAATTCTCCGTTGATAATGACGGAGTTGTTCAACGGATTTACGGTTAGATTCGAAAGAGCACTTTCTCGCCTTCTTTTTCCTCCCATTTGCTTTCTCTTTACTATCTCCAAGTGCCTAAGTTAGAATCTATCAGCGTGGATTCGTGCTTCGAGACTCTTCCAAGCTCGTGGAAAAATTGGCCGTGCCCTCTGGCACGAAACAAATTTTCGAGGGTCGTAAATTCGCGGCGTCTTTTCCTCGCGAGCGGAAGTGGCGAGATCGCGCGAAAAGTTTTCGATGGTCGATACCGCTTCCAGAGGAAGATCCCATCCCGACGTACGAACCGATGCCAAGGGACGTGATGCAATTATGGAAATCCGTGGCGATGCAGAGGGCAGCAAATTTGAAGAGTTTACAAGAGCGACGCGAACCTCGAAGGAGCCGTGAGGACTCGCGGGCACGCGCGCGGCATTATTGCCGAACAGTTTCTATCCGCGTTAGAAAACTTTCTACCGGAGTAATGCGATTATTAAATGAGCACCGCCCTTCCGTCCCGCGTGCTCCGCGCCCCCAACCACCCTTAAAATCGTATTACAGGAGCGAAGTTTGTGAAATTGAGGGAAATGGTGGACGAGGGACGGAGAGACGCGCGGGACGAAGAGAGGACGGGGACGAGTGCTCGAATCGTTTTCCGATTTTGAATAAATAATGGGCGTTCGCCGTCCTCGATTATTAATCGGCTTTCGCTCGGATGAAATGCATCTTCTCGTAATCGCTCGCGAATGCGGAAAGCGAGTGCGCGCGTCGTCTCCCTCTTCCTCTCTCGATGGACAGTAGGAGAATGGGATATAGAGTGAGAGAAAGAGAGAGAAAAAAATGGCAGAAAAATGGAGAGAAACGAAAGGTGAGGAGAGAAAATCTTCGCCGTTATTATCCTCGTAATAACGCCTTGCTTAGCCGGGCTCTCGTTAACGAGTAATTCGCCTAATTGAATTTTCACGTCGTCCGTCGAGCTACTCCGTGGAGTACTCTCGTGGGACGCTCCTGGATTTCCACGTCGCACCCCAGCCAACCAGCAAACACCGTGACACGCGAGGGCACTCACGGGGGACGAGGGTGGATGCGATCGTGCATGAATTTTTTCACGCTCTCGTAATGAGAAACTGGCCACGCGACCACTGCCTCCCATATCGCTCGCCCCACGTCCCGTCCACGTTGATTGAATCAAACTGGTTCATCTGGTCCGCCGGCGTAGTACCCTCCGCTATGAAATCTCTCCCCCATCTTCGTGTTCTCTCTCCTTCTTCCACGTTCGTTTCCACTCACTCGTCTCTTTTCTACAAGAAGTCTTGCTTTTATTGAAACTGGTGTGTATACATGTGTGGCACAGTGCTTTTTTTCTTCTTTTATATCAATTACATATCTTACGCGAATACTGTTCTTTTAATCTATCTTTTACTCCATGGGTAATGAACGTGTTGAGCTTTTATACTTCGGAACTTACTTCTCTCCTCCTTTCCTTTTTCTCTCTAATCGTTTCTACTGGTCCGGTGCATAGTTCTTCGTTTAATCTCTAGTACATATTACAAATAGAAAGAGAGAGAGAGAGAGAGAGAGAGAGAGAGAGAGAGAGAGAGAGAGAGATTGAAAGAGACAGGAATGTGTGAGCTGAGGAGAGACCAGGATCGAAGAGAATGAAGGATTGAGAGGACGGAGGAGGGAGAGCGAGAGAGAATAGGAGAGGATTCTCTCTCCTGAATTGAGAGGAAGAGAAGGCCGAGTATATGTACACGGGTGAATGCAAAATGCTCTTTTTGCCTTTCCGGCGGATCCGTCGGAGCCCTCTAGACCCCCGAAAACGACGCTCGAGGAGAATCGTACGGGCGATCCCGTGGATTAATTCCCTCCAGGCTCACTTCGATTTCTCCTCAACGAGCTTAAAATGAGTTCTCTTCGATGAGTCAATGGCACGAGGACCGAGCATTGCCGATAGTCGGCCAATAGCGAGACGCTCCCCGATACCCTTTTAGAATATACATCATTCTCTAAAGCACGAAACCTATATACCCTTCTTCGTCCCTTCTTCTACTTCTACCTTCTCTCTTTTTGTTTTTTTCTTTCTATCTGTATTTCTTTCTTCTTCTTTTTTTTTTTTTGGTTTCAAGGTGTTCGTTCACATCGCGGCGACTAGAGTTCGCGCGAACTGTCCGCGCGGCCGTACCCTCTTAACGTCTATCTTTATAGAAATAATCTTATCTTGGTATGGGTCTATATAATATATAATATTTATCTCTAGATACCTACAAATACTTTCCGACTTTTCTCTCTCGCCTCGAGCGACGAGGGCACCGCGACACGTATCGCGTAATAAATTATATTACGTTTGAATAATAAACTTCTCCTCGGATATCTCTACTCCCGCTCTCTTTCTCTCTCTCTCTCTCTTCCATCTTCCTCTCTTGTTAATTTCTCTCCCTCTCTTTCTCTTTTACTCTTCTTCGTCGATAATGCTAGTAGTGCGGCTTCTCTTAAAAAAGAAATCCTGGTGCAAGTATCCTAAGAAATGCTTGAGAATTAATGGCACGCGAGCGAGCATACGCGAAGCTTACATCGTCTATTGCTACTGCTCGCGTAATGTGAGTCGCGTAATTCTTTCGTGGGCCGAGGGTGAAAGTAGTGGAAGGGTTGTGAACGAGGCGTGGAGAACGCGAGGAACGTGAGAGGAGATGGATGAGCATCCTCCGATTGTCGATCGGAAGGTGAAGGATCCATCGTGCACGAGACGGGAAAGCATCCCTTACGAGGGTACGAGTACGTCGACGATTCAATTGCCTCTTCTTTTTTTGCCCCTTTTCCTTCTTTCTCCCGACTCTATCGCGAAATACTCGAGAATAGGTTCCAGCTCGAAAACTGAGGAGAGGGTCGATACGTGGCAGTCTTCGTGTGACAGTGATGTGTTTCCTCCGAGTGGAAAGCAATTCCACATCTTTCTTGAACTTATTGACGAATCACCTCCCACGCGATTATGCGGTTTAAATTAACGCCTCGATGGCCGCGCGAAAATCAACAAATCCTCATCCGTCTCGCGGATACGTCCACTAAAATGTCTACCCTTAAACCGAGAGATGCATAAAAATCTTGTTCCTTTCGGAGTAGGACTAAGCGCGCTTCGCGGACGAATAGCAATATCCGTCCCGTCATCTCAGGCAGTACATATTTCTGTATTCATTTTTTCGTGCCTCTTTCTACAGCTAATAATCTCTGCTCGGGGCAGATCCTCATCCGCCATTCGACTAATCGCGAATCTCTACGAAACCCTGACCGAAACGTGTATACCTATCGAGTTACACATAAACCAACGCGCCATCCCAAATTCGCCACGACGAGCTTTCCGCGAGTCTCGTGGAAGGTTTTCTCACGGCAACAACGCGGGGCCCTCGAATTACGCGAGCTGCCTTATTACGATTAACGTTAACGCGTCACAATCTGCTCAGAACAACGCGGAGTTCGAAGTTACACGTGGCACGATGTCCAAGCGCATCTGCAACACTGTTTCGCAGGTACCGAAGGTGAGTGCACATCTTGAGTTTCTCTTATGACCCGCAAGTCTTTAGCACGGAAAGACAGATCGGAGAGGGAGAATAGAGAGACAGAAATAGAGAGCGAAAGAGAAAGGTGAGAGAGAGAGAGAGAGAGAGAGAAAGCAAGAAGATTTGAAACGAGAAAGAGAAAACGGGTGAGAAAATGCGCTAACGCGTGAAGTATGCCTCCCATATACCGTTCTATCAATATAAGTATATACTTATTACCTCGGATATCACAATGTCGAGATTTGGTTGTTTTGAGCGGACCGCGATACGCATATACGACTCTCTTCAAATAAATATATATATGTATTTATGTATATATATTTATACGCGTACGTGTCTCTTTGTAATGCGTGTATCATCTACGCGTGCGGTTCCATGTGCTCCCAGTTCCCTCATCGTCATCGTTCTCGTATCTCTAAAAACTACCACGCTAGGCGATCGACGAGTTTTTCCATACTCTCAGGTAAATATACGATTTCAAATTAAGAGTCCGCGCGTGCCGCGTCGCAATTTCTTCTCCATTCTCCTCATCCTCCTCCCTTTACCATCTCTCCTTCGCTTCCCTTTTCTTCCTATTTTCGGGATCTTACTTCGTGACGACGTCCTCTAATTGTACGAGGAGATCGTTGATCGTCGAAGTGAGGTGTGAGGTACTGTGTGGGTGAGACAACGTGAGATTATTGGGGGAGGTGGAGAAGGATGAGAAGAAGGTGCGAAAAAAAATGATCTCCGGTGATGTGACGACGAGCGAGCGAACGAGCGAGCGAGGGGCCGTTTCCACCGGCGACGTGCACAACCCTCGCGTATCTTCGCGCTTCCCGCACACCATCTCCTCGCTCTACCCTCGACGCGTAGTAAAAAGCACAATAAAAAAAAAGGGAAAAACTGGGCGCGAGCCGTAAACGGGGACGCGGACGCCGAGGCGCTTAACGCGCGCGCACAAGCTTACGCTCAAGCGACCAACTAATACGCGCGATCTATCCGATTATCCGAGAGGAGGGAGCGGAAAAAAGAGGAGCCGTCCCGAGTAGATGCGCCTCGTAAACTTCATGAATCAACGTCGCGAAATTGGTAAGCGTTCTAAAGCGGATCGCGCGAAAATGCAAATGCATCTCGAGTAAAAAATCCTGCCCGTAGGACACAGAAATGATTGCGCGAGAAAATTCGAGGGATGAAACCATAGACTTATACAGTAAAACCTGTTTTTATGCGGTAAATGGAAAAATCGCACATAAAAAATCGCATAAAAAAACGCACAAAAAAGGACCGCATAAAAACAGGTCTTACTGTACTCATAGACCGAGCGTTCTGTGAGAAGCGCTGAAGACTACATCAAAAGGAGAGAGCAATAGTGAGAGTGAGTGTGTCTCTGTCTAACAGGAGCGTTGGTGAGAGGAATAAGGAGAAAAGGAGAAGAGCGTTTAGGGTGCAGTTTGCATTATCCTTCCCCTTCTTGTTCTCCCCCTCTCTTACAACAGAGCGAGAGAGAAGGCCTCAGTTTTGCTATATCTCTGTCCTTCAATGTAGTCTTCAACGCGCCCATAAGGAGGCGCAGTCTATGAGTATAAGTCTATGGATGAAACCCCTGGAAGAAACGATTCAACTGTTTCAAGAGGGTTGCGAATGCGACTGTCCATTTCGCGGGCTCGAGTCTCGAACTTACCCCGTGAATCTTTCGTGATAATTTCGCGCAGGTTATCCGAGCGATTCTCGTGAAACGGCACGTGCCGCGCGAACGAAGGAGAAGCAAAAGCTCCCCGATAAAAGTCGCACCCCCTCCTCTTCGCTGATCGTGCGCGAGCTCGTGGCCGACACGAAAGTTTAATTGCCAGGCTAATGCTCGCGAAACGCTCGATTTTCCGATCGCGCTTACAAAAGAAAGGAAACGGTAATACGTCGAGCGAATGTGTGACTTGATGAAGAAAGAAAGGAAACGGTAATACATCGAGCGAATGTGTGACTTGATGAATGTGTGAATGATGACTTTCCAGCCCTTTACCTTCCTCCGCCGAGACGAACGAAGAGAGAAAAGGTTGGGATATGGAAAGATGTTTTACGACATCGTAGAGCGATATTACCAGGGCTCGTCCCGTAAAAAGAAAAACGAGAGGAAGTGGATATGCGCGAAGGAAGAAGATCCGAGGAAAGTCGAGGGAATCGCGACACGGAGCACCCTCGTTGTATCGCGGACGAAGGAGCCGCCCTAGAATGAGAGAATGACCGCGGGCCCTCGCGATAACGAGCCACCGTATCATCGAAATAACGGAAGTATTCCTTGAGAGACTCGCCGGAGTCGAATCGACTCTAATCGAGCAAAGCTAAGACCGGCGCTGCACTCGGTTGCGCCTCTCGAAGCTCGAGTTTCTCACGATCGATGTGGCACCCTAGGGGAAAAGTATCGAGAGTTTAAGTTTAAGTGGACGGTGAAGCACGAGAACAGTTGAGTCGTATATGTTTGTGTGTGTATGCGTGTGTGTACGCGCGTGTCTCTGTGGGATGTATCGCTAAACGGTTGTCTCCCGGTCAACGTGGATGTACTCCACGAAGCCGGGCTGCTGCTGTCAGGATGCCGCTCCCAGTAGAGTCTCCTCGGTGGGCGCCCGCCTCGGCTTTTTGCTCTTCTTCGTACCATTGTAACGAAGTCTTTTTGTGCGCGCTCTAGATCTGGAAACGAAAAGCGCGGAGAGCGTGCCGTTACTTACTGCTACAGTCGAAGTCGGTGAGAAGAGGAAGAGGAGACGGAGGAGTGAAGCTGAACGTGGGGTGGAGAGACGATAGGAGGGGTGGAGAACGAAATCGATATCCGTTTGGCCTCCCGGCAAAATTGTTTGAGAGGGGTGTGAGATGCCGAGATATCGGAGGACCCAACGCGACTAGGATCACAGGAATTGGCCGTGGCCCGGAGTGAAGCGGGAGACGGTGATTATCGTGGCAAGGTGCGCGCCCTCGGGTCGATCCTACTTAGAGAATTAGTGAATTTAACAAGGCGAGGAGAGTGAACGCGGGAGGTAGCTCGTAGAGTGGATCCTCGATGAATCTTTAGAATTTCGAGAGCGACGTCCCGAAACCGTTGAATCTTTGATCTCGCTCGGCCCGTTAACTAGCATCTACTCGTGCATGCGAAACCGGCGAACCGGAAAGGTAGGTACGCGGGAATACGTCTGCCACCCTAACCCATCAGGCACCCCTTGACTTTCCGATTTTCCAATCGTCCCCTGCTACGACGGATTCGCTCTTCTAGAAAAGTGCACGAATCACCAAGATATCGATCCTCTTGTAAACTATAAAACCCCGCGATCCCCGTCCCTAGTTAATTTCATGCTACGGACGATGTCACCGGTTGTGCTTTCCGAGGCTTGTCCAACGTTTTGGAAAACGGGCGCGCACAGAGGAGAAGGAAGAAGGCGAGATGCTTACCTGCTAATGAGTATAGCGAAGAGACACGCGAAGGCAGTGACGATCCCGGCGACGCCAGCTACCACGAGCCACATCGCCGGCGGTAGAAGGCCCAGGAGCCTAGCGCCGTTTCCGCAGTTGGCCTCGTCGTGGCCGGATGGGCAATGGGGCCTACCATCGCACCACAGGCTCGCCGCTATGCATGCTCCGAGTTCCGGACACTTGTGCGGACAGTCACCGTGGGCCACGGCCGTCTCGTTCTCGATCCCACGCTCAGGAAGACGTAGCTGCCTGCGGAGAGCCGCGCGGCTTTTCGAGATCTCGAGCCAGGAGGCAGCAGCCTGGCCGGACTCTCTCGCGACGAAGTCGAGAAGAAGAGCCGCCGGTCGTGGTGGACCCAGGAACTTTCCCTCTCCTCCGCCAAGCCACTCCTCCGAGAACACGTGAACGGTGAACTCTCTGGCGCCTGGCTCCGCCGGGCACACGACCTTCAACAGCTTCGGAGGCCAACCGGAGTAGAGGAGGATCCTGTTGATGGTTGGACACTTGACCGCGTCCGCCGACTCGGCCACGGGTGGTGGCTCCAGAGGCAAGAACCAACCCCAGGTGAGAACGAAGAGGGACCGATTCTCACGGGCTTCCACCAGCCAGGGCAGACCCTCGCAATAGATGTCCGGTCGGGAGAGTGGCGGCGCGACGAATCTCAGCTCTCCACCTTTGTTTTCGAGAAAATCGTAGGTTTAACACAAACGCGGAATCTTCGTGGAGAATCTCGAGCGGTAGTCTCGGAGACGAGTGAAAGGGGTGGGTTCGATAATTGAGGTTGGTTCTAATTGCAAGCCTTGGTTCTCTTTGACCATCGTTACCGATGGTCAATCCGCTCGATCAGTCGTGGTGGAATGCTGTTGTCACGACTATGATCGTACATCAATTTGCGAAGGACAATTAAAACACCTGAGAACGTTGCTTTTGAAATTACACCTGGGCAGTGTTCTCGATGGGCTGATATTGTTTTCGAGTGAAAGCGAACGATTTCTCGATGATTCGCGACCACACCGACGGCCAACGGTGGGTCGTCGTTGATCCTATCCTGCGTCGGTAAATTAAGAGTCCGGTACGGTATGAGGAGGAGTATAGCATGAAAGGAAAAGTATCTTTTTATGGAGAAGAACGATATCGTTGCGATAGAGTAGACTTCTTCGCGGGGTATCTGTTCTAATAGCGATTTAGGCCGCAAGTGCTACGCGAGCCTTTTACATGCTGGTGAGTTGCACATCGGCTGTTCTTCACCAATACTGAATGAGCGATCTTAGGCGGTACGGTAATAGGGCATTCGTACCTGCGTTTCACACTTTACCAACCGATCGTCGATTAATCGACGTTTTGTTCCCAAAGTTCAGCAACCAAGCATTTATTATTTAGCATTGAAGTACTAATCGGCTTGTTCCGTAAGCTCTTATATTTTTATACCATTTGAAAAAATTGAATTTTCAGCATGGATCAAAAAGATGTCCCGCGCGACTGTCGGCCGAAACAGAACCGGTGCCCGGCCAAATCAGGCAAATCGAGCGACCGATGAGAAGCGCATGGAGTGTTGAATTTTTATTGATCGGTAAAGTGTCAAAATATACAGTTTCCATTTCGGTATTGAAAACGCAGCGTGCAACACGTCACCTGCGACCTCACGTTCTGTCATACGACGAATGCGACGAATCGAAGCGAGCCGTCGCCGATCGTCGACAAGAATCCGTATCCATAATTAGCACAAACGTCGCTCGAAACGGGGTTAAATTCACTCCGAACGGACTCCAGTTCATTTTCGTTTGCGTCCGCTCCGATTTGGAACCTCTTGACCACAGAGTCCTAGAGAGGTCGGCAGACGGATGTTATTGATCTAGGCCAGAGCTCCCGCGGAAGCACGCGGACGGTTACAAGTTTTCTTAGGTAAGGCACGAAGCTCAGGCGCTACACCTGCCTCGTCGATCATCTCTCACGGCGTATCATCCGAGTCGCGCACATACGCGAGAGCTTAAATCGATTATGCAGATGAGACGTCGTAGGACCATCGGTGGCACGACGCTCGTACACGTGTACCCTCGGTTTTGCGTGCATTATTGATCCTACCGAGGGATGGATAAATCGATTATTCAAATTCACGAGGAAGGAGTCGCGACTGGGAGTGGCGGTGTGGAACCGCGGAAAAAGAAACGTGCGTGTCGAGATATCCCGCGAAACGGTATGAGCAGCGAGTCGAGATGGCTCGCGCGAGCGTCTGTCGCCGATTGGCCGCGGAGTAAATCGATTATTCAAATCGGGAGGATAAGATAGAGCGGGAACCGGGGTAAGAGAGAACGAGGTAGACGGAAATGGAGAAGGAGCGCGGCTCTTTTGGGACCGTCGAAAGGCAGATTGCCAGCAATTCTCGAGGTGTGTTCCGTCGTCTGTCACGCGCACGCAAGTCGGCACGCCACTGAGAAGGCAGGGCGCCGGCGGTAGGGTAAGTGCAGAAGGGCGCAAGGGTGGTTGTAGGAAGGAAATTCGTTGAGTAATTCCGACGTAGCTCGGGGCGCCTCAACCCACCGCGCGTGCACCTCGTCGGATAGGCGCGCTTCACTCGCTGTAATTGTGGCGCTGTAATTCCCAGCGAATATAAAGGTACAGATGGGACGGAGGGATGTAATTCGCTATCGGCTTTCACCGTAGACAGGGAGCGAGGTCGTCCGTTGCTCTGTAATATCCTATAACGAGATAGCGGAGGATCATGTCCTCCTAATAAATTTCGAAATTAATGGCTTGGCGGGGTCGCGTCCCATCCACAGCCACGGGACCACGAGCGCGCGAAGAATAACTTCGCGATCGTTCGCGTCAACGTCCAGTGGGAGCAAGCGAGCAACTGCAATTAAGTCGTAAATTAAGGTGATCCGCTCGCGCCAACGAGGACTCTTTCGTTTCGCAAAACGAGGAAGGCCACTCGCGGATCGTCCGTAAATATTCCTCGTGGTATACAATGAATGTTACGAGGGTGAAACGGTAACCTCCTCGAGCGACATCCTCCCCAAGGGGGAAAGATGGAAGATATTGAAATATCGCCACAGATATCGGCCATCGACCCTCGCTCCACCGCGTTCGCTTTGTCCTTCGTCCTCTTTCTCCTCCCCGTTGTATCTCGACGTTCAAAGAGGAATCGAAAGAGAGAGGCACAATGTGGAGAAAGGGTAGGAGAGGCGTATCGCGTTCACGGTCCACGGTGCATCGCGGAGAGCTTCAGATTTCTATCTTTGGGCTGCAATATGCATGAGCCGTACCGTAGGAGTAGGAGCGTGCTTTTTCTGGAGTGGACTTGCAACACGCTAAAGGCACCCTCGAACGCTTTGTGCGACATTTACGAGCACCCTGCCTCCGTACGTCTGCCCATTGAATTTTTCTTCTCGCGTTCCACGCGTGCGACGCGACGGCTGCAGCCGCGCGTCGCCCATCGGAAAAAAACTTCCGACGGCGAAAAAGTGCGGGGTAGGGTGAGGGTAGAGAAACGCGGCTGGGCCGTCTCGCGAGATGCATACCCGACGAGGGCGCGCTCTCCGCACTCTGGAATAATTTGCATTCCGAATTTCTAGGCTGCTGAATTTCCCGGCTGAGAATCGTCCACGGTCCCAGGACGGTAGGAGGACGGGCCGAGCCGACTCGACATTTTATATTTATAAACTGTTGCGCGGCTTCGCGAAGCGCGAAAACTACCTGGCGTTAAATGAGCGTCGCCCGTTGCCGTAGCTTCTTTTTCCTCTGCGCCTCTCCCTATCTCCGCGAGAGAGGAAGCTTTTTTATCTGAGAAAGGAGGCGAGAGAACGCGTACCTGGAGGGTGGCCAAAGCGAAGTAACTTCGGGGTGAGAAATCTAGCCACCGAGTTTGCCGCGCGCAAATTCAACTTTCCTCGGTCGCTTCTGGTTCGACTGATTCTTTGCCCCGCGGCACGGCGTTATCGTAAAATCGTGGGAGCATCGCGCGGCCGTCTCTCATATTTAGTTTAGACAGTGACCCGTTTATCTCGATCGTAGGTAGACGCCTACTCGCATCCACGAGTGACCTTTCTAACCAACGACGACCTCCATTCGGAAACGGGCCGGCGTAACCCCAGGACTTTGTCTCTTCCTTTTTCGTCTTAATTAATAAAGGTTACGATTTAAATAGGTATAAAGGATGTGACATAATATCACTGGGAGCTTCGTATCGAGAATACGAGTACCCATATTTCAGGGATGCACGGGTCGGTTCAATTGAACGATACGAAAAATTCGTGAGCACCTCGCCTCCAACGTTTTCAATACGAAAACCGAAAAGCGCGACTCTAGGAAGAGGGTTAAAGGTGGAATGTGCGAAGCGATGGAAAAGCTCGTCAGAATGGTGAGAAAGAAACGCGAAGAATCGGAAAAGAGCCTTGAACGCGGACGAAGCTAAAACTTCCGGACAAAAACTTCCTCGACAAGGTACATTGGATTGACTCGAGTTACCTTCGCCCCGCACCCTCTGCTTCCTCGGGCACTCGGGAGCGCGGACCAGCTCGAAGCTCGCGTAAAAGAAGAGAGTCTCGAAGTCCTCGTGGGGTGCTTGCTGGTCGACCAAGAAGGTAATCTCCAAGGCTCGTCCGGTGGACACGTGGGTGAGAGGCAGGTGGGACGTGTTGTCGCAGAGGCAGGCTCGTGGTAGCTTCACGTCTCGCCACGGTGCCTCGTAGAGAACCAAGCGAGCCTCCCTCGTGCCAATCTCCTGAACGCAACGAGGTCTTCCGGTGTGGGGGTCGGGCTCACTCGCGCAGGACGTGCTCTCTCCCAAGCTGACGTTGTGAAGAGTGAGACGAACTCGTTCGCCCGATCCTGCCTCGACTCGATACTTGCAATCGAGCCTGGAGGAGCCGCCCCTGCCGAAAAGACGGACATCCCTGGGCGAAGTGACCTCGCCGCTTCGTACCTTCCTCCAAACCCTGCTGCAGACTCCGTCGCCCCACGGCTCGCCGACTTGCACGGTCGAGATGAATTCGTACTGAGCCTGGAATTTCGAAGAGGGTCGATGACTAATTAATTACGGACTACACCACGGATAAGACGGAGAGACAACGAAGAGAACGAACGAGATTGCAAACAACCTCACGGTGGATAACGCGGGTAGACTGTGACGAGAGTGTAGACACTCACGTGAAAATTAACCGTGTGCAACGAGGTCCCGAGAACGGTCTCCATAATCAGCGTCAAGCTGGGCGCGATAGTCAGGTAACTCTCCTCGGCGGTGCAAGGCCGCGTACTTCTTGTGGCGTTTCTGAGAGCCGCGTGTGCGCACAATTTGGGCGTGTCGTCGCAGAGAGTCGCCATGGGCAGACCGGTGGTTGGTGTCCCGTCCCAGAAGGTGAGCCTAACCGCGCATACCGACTCGGACTGGATGCTCGCGTTGCTCTCGACGTTACCGGTTAGGTCTCTCTGAGAGTACGAGGAGAAGTAGATCCAAACGCGATCGCCCGCGGATCCCTTGATGTTCCAGGTGCAGCTGGAGCTCGGCGGTAGGGCGTGAAGGGGCGCGCGTAGGACGCCACTCCTCTTGGCGGTGCCGTTCACGAAGAAGTGGCAGCCCTGCGGGCCCTTGGCGTAGTCGAGGCCGTCCGAGTCGACGTAAATTACTTGTACCTCGAGTTCGAGCCTGAGCGCGGACGCGCCCAGAGGTATGGCCAGGGGGGAGCTTCGAAACTCGACCTGCATGGTCTTGTCCCTCGCGGTGACCCGGGGCAAGGGTCCGCCGCAGTAGATCAAGAGAATGGGATCCTCGGGATGAGGGCCGTCCCGAAAGACGATTCTATCCCGGTCCGGTGGACAGTCGTTCCACACGCTGAGAGTGGTGTTCGTGGAGGTTAGCCCGTTAGGGCCGACGGGGCTGCTCTTGACCGATATCATCGCGTGTTTGCACGTGGGCACTTTCTGCTGGCGCAAAGTAATCAGGCAGCTGGCGTTCCTCGGGTACTCGCCGGGATAGTTTGGGCTCTGCAGCCGGCACTGCTTCAGATGGCACTCGTAGAAGTCCCTGGAGCAATAGGTACCCGGGACTGGCGAGCCGCGCTCGATCGGTAGCTCCGGCTTGCCGAGTCGCGCGACCGCCTCGTTCCGCGAGACGAATCTGTACCGTAGACGAAACTCGAAGGGGATGGTCGGGGGCGCCTGGAAGAGGCGAATCGAGGCGGTGACGGTGCTGGTCTCGCTGTAGTAAGTCGCGCGGCCTTCGCCAGCACCGCACCAGGACCCACCGGTGAAGTGTCTACCGAGCTCGGCCAGCTGGAGCGAGCCCTCGGGACAGCTGGCCGAGATGGTCTCGCCGTTGGCGTCGAATCTTCCCACGCTGAAGGCGTCCCAGAGCAGCTGGACCAGCTCGCCGTATCCGTGCCCGGCCGCGGTGAAGGTCAAGTGGCAGAGAAACGGGAGCCGCTCCTCCGTGGGCCTGGGCAGGTCCAGCTTGTAGGTACGACCCTCCTGGCCGTGATAGGTGCGATTGCACGGCGTGCACATCGTCGGCTCGTCGCTTCCATCGCCGCAGTCGTCCAGCCGATTGCAGTAGGCGTCGATCGGTATGCAGTGACCGTCCCGACAGGTTAGCTCGGCGAGGCCGCAGGTACCGCCGCCACCGGTGCTGCTCGACCTCTCGATCAGGAGCAGAAAGAGGAGCAGAAGGATGATCAGTCGTACCCGTGTCTGACCGCCTCCGGCATCAGCTATCTCCTGCAATAGAGAACGCGCGCCACTCGTTAAAGGAGGACCACTCGTCGAAGGTTTCCACGATCGGTTAAGCTCGCTTTTCGCGCTCTCTTTCACAGCCGCGAGAGATAACGAGGAAAAGGGTTTAAAGATCCTCGAAACTTCCACGATCGAGGATCCACCTCGGTCTCCTTCCTCGCAAGCTAAAAGAGTATCCTACTTTTGTATCAGTAGACGGATTTTAACGTACCCTCGAAAAGGGGCGATGTTCCGTCTCGAGGGTAAAGTAAGGAGGTAGAGGGAGTAAATGTGGGGTGCGAATCAATTTACCATAATCGTCCGCCAGCGTGTCGAGCATCACAGTGATAATCCTGAATGCAGCCAGTGGTACGAGGCGCGATTGTACGACGAGGACGGACCGTCCTGCATGTCGGTGGTGGTGCTGGAACTCGTGAGCTATATGAAGCACCCCTCTAGTCTCTGCACGTTGTGAGCACCACCCACCACCAGCGGCATCGCAACCGTAACCATAATTACTGGCAATACCACCGAGTACGCCGCCAGTACGTCACGGCGCCCTTCTACTACCGTCCACGCCTGTAGTTTTCGTGGTAGTAGTCGGCGAGAGAGCCACGTACGAGGGAGAGGGCGAGGGTGACGAGGGTGAGGAACGAGAACGCATCTCCCGCGTAAACGATCCTATCGGCTGGCCGCGATCGATCGCGGAGGCGTGGCGTTTCTTACCGGTCTCGCGCGACGCGATCGGCGCTCAACGTGGCCAAACGAGGATTCCGAAGTTTCGTGGGCTGTGAACGCGATTGGAGGTGCACCGAGACCACTGCGGATGGAAGGAACCGCGAAGAACAGAGGCTGGAATCGCGCTGTGTCTCGAGGGTGGTAAGAGTCACGGCGGTATCTCTCACCGCGCTCGGATGTCGTCACGCGAGTGAATCTGAGGGACGCGGGTGGATGAGAGGCGCCCGAGAGCGCGTTTTAAGGCACGATACGCATCCGCCGGAGGTCGAGACGCGACTGCACCGGTGCACACGGACGCCCCCCCAGTGAGAATTCGCGGCACCGTTGCTGGTGATGGTGCTGGTGCTGGTGCTGCAGGCTAGTCCACCGCCGCCGCCACCGTCGCAAGCGCGCGGGGACACGAGCTAGGGGTGGCGCGATGGGAGAAACGGGGGCTGAGCTCAGGGCCTGGCCGCTAGGCGCCTCGATGCATCGATCGGGGGGGTGTCTTTCTTTCTCCCTGTATCTCTATACCTCTATCTATCCCCCACCACCTACCATCACCTAGCCACCGGCGCTACCCTTCTTCTCCTCCTCCTCTTCCTTCTCTCTCTCTCTCTCTCTCTCTCTCGTTCTCCCTCCTCCAGCATCGCGATGCACTCAACCCCCGAAGCCTTTAGCCTGAATTCCATGATCTCTCCCTCCTCCTTCATCCCTCTGTCGTTCACCTTCTTCCACCTTTCTCCTTCCTTCTCCTCGTCATCGACTGCCGCACGGAATTTCGAAATTTCTCCTCGCGACTCCCGACACCGCGCGAGGAGTCGACTCTCGCCGCGCGAGGATACAAACTGGCCCCAATAGGACCGGAGAAAATCACTGGCGTGTACATTAGAGGTGAGCCGAAAGCTCGAGGCCGACGTGAATACGCTCCTCTTCTTTCGCTCGCTAATGCGCATCGCCGAGGGTGCTCGAGATGCGCTGCTGCTTCACGTTCCTCTTTGTAATTTTGAGGATACAGAGTTTGTTACTCTCTCTCTTTCTCTTCCGTGCATGCATCTTCGCGACGACGGAGGACGTCCTTGACGATTGGGATGTGGTTAGCTGCTGAGAACGCGATTGGAGCCTTCTCGAGGGACACTACCAGGTACCCACGCGAGGTCCGTGAATTTTCTACGTGATTCCGAAAGGAGTGGCACGAGCTTGTCTCCCCTGTCGTGAAATGTTCGAAGATTGTCGACTCGAGCAGGGGGTGAGAAGGATGTAATTAAGTGTGCGACGAATTTGTGGCTGTGCGAGGAATCCATTATTGGGAATCAGTTCTTGTTGTACGATTGTTCTATAAACGAGAGAATGTTTTTATTGCAAAGAGAGACATACGTACATGTAATGTTTGTCGCATGCGAATACTTGCTTGAATACTGATACAAAAAATAACAATGCCTACATGTAGTATTATAGTTTACGTGTAATTAGGGGTGGATTCGGATTTTAATTGTCCCGCTGCATGTACGCGTCCAAGTGCAAGTTATTCGATCACTTGAAGAAAATTATGTGTGTACTACATATTAATATGTGCACTATTTCGTAAGCGATGCTTACGTCCTATACGAACGAAGATAAGTGTGGAAAATTAGAAATAAATATATAAAGAAAAAAAAAAAGTTTATTTTATAGAAATACACAATAATACCGCAGTTTCTTATTTATAAACAAAAATAAATATCGATTTTAAATTCCCGTTCTACGCCGTATGGGACTAATGTTGAAACATTACCGTTGTGACGCGCAGTCAATGTGAATACTCATTTTCAGAACATTAAAGTATCGTTATGTTACTCCGAAAATCTACAATAGGCAGACGTATCCGATTACTTTTCACTTCTTTCTGTGTTCTCATATAAAATTTTAATATTCTCCGTCACAAATCATTTATTTTACACGCATTCTTAGGCGTAATTAACCAATTATTATAATGTACTCACTGTAAAAGTTGCGGTCTGATTAACATACAAATATACCTCCGACATTGAACTTTGGGAATAAAAGTTTGTTGGTATGAATAAAATGCAAGTTTTACATGTTTCTACACTCATCGCTGAAGCGTGGAAACTTTAGAATGCATAACGAGTGCGGATATCTTCTAATTTTTTAGACACCTCTGATGGTGTTCTTTCGAGATCACTGGAAATACTTTTCTGTTTGGCTGGTTCGATTGAATTGAATTGTTCACATAGGTCGCCGTCAATTACATTCTTTACCGGATAATAATACGACCTAAAAGATAGGTGATCCCTCCCGCAAAGTGGAGGATGCTCCGAACGCATGTGCATTTCCAAATGTTGGAAGAAATCATGATCTTCGTGACTCGTGAAGGGTACAAGGACTCCTACTGTTCCACTAAGCGTTGTATAGACTAAGCTTTCGGAACCTCCGGGGATTAGGGTTGCTTTTTGTAACGACATTACAGTCTCTCCTATATGAAAGCACGCTACCGTATCCGCCTTTTGACTGGCACCATTCAATAAGCCTCGGTCCCATAATGCCTTATTGCCTGTAGGATCTTCATCCACATCATCGTTGATTCCGCTTGCCAATCGTATCTTTAAATGATATGATTTTATTAGAATCATCCCTTAGGTAAGTAACTAAAAAATGCGGAAAAAAAAACAGGAAGACACCTACCACAGCAATATTGCCAAATTTGTCTGCTGTAGCAACTGTGTCGTAGTCCAACACGCATGTCGTTGTAATCCATCTTGGATGGGTATCATCGGCGAAAACTATAAGTTGATTCTCCTGCCGCTTATATCTTACAGCATACACGGATTCTTGTACATCGCTGACATAAATCCGCTGCCCTACAGCGTTAATAGAAACAACTGCATTGGGAATATGTTTATTTTCACATTTTCGCAATAATTTTTTTTTCCCCATATCATAGAGCCGTAACATTCTGCCAACTCCTACTAATACACGGCCTTGATATGAGCAAATCGCTAATGGGACTTCATCCAATACCGTTTTGTGCAGCAATTCGATACTCGTACATTCGGCATTTACCCTTAAAGCAAAGGAAAAAAGGAATTTGTTAATGCTGTAAATGTGTAATGATTAAATGTACGTTGGCAATTTTGTATGTCAGCACTGCAGGATTTTCATCAAGATGCAGAAACTTGTATTTGTCATCATTCAATAAGGCATGCTACTACTTACTGTTTTATATAATAATAGCCACTTACTTATATGTATAAAGAAAGCCACCATTGCTAACTCGAGGATTAAGTTGGAATTCTTTGGCAACTCCGACAATTAGAAATAGCTGATCTCCTTGATTAGCAAACTTTACCAGACCAAGGCTATAAAGAAATTCACTTGAGCTACATGCTTATAAATATAAAGAATATGAAAATGTTCTATTATTTTTGTAATTACCATAATGCTGCTAAATTCTGCTCTAATCGATGCACTTCAAAAGTTTGTCCACTAGTTGGGGCCATGAGTCTGATAAGAGATGCCCATAACCCTGGCCCAGCTCTAGGGGCACCAAATACAGCTTCATTAGGTTCTTCCGATAGGAATGCTTCTGCTAACTCCCGCGCGACAGCAGCTTCTTCTGCGCCCGCAGCTTCTTGCATTTCTTCTGCCATTTGCAATCGTCTTTGTTGCTTAGTTTCTTCTGTATACGCATTATGCTCAGTTTCAATCACTACCAAGTGTGCAGAATCAGCATGAATTGCAAACTTTCGTGGAGTGTATTCCAATGGAAAGCTGACTTGATTAAACACTGCTCCCAGCTTTTCGAGTGCCAAAATCCTCAGTGTATTCGTAGATATTGCAACGATACCTTCTGGACACTGCTCAGAACTAAAACCTGATGCAAACTCCAAGCTTTCATACGAGAGCGGTGTTAAATGAAAGCGATTTTGATAATAATAACTTAGCCATGACCTGCTACTCATTGCAAGTACAGCTTGATTCCCTTGCATTCGTATCCTGAAAAGTTTTACAGGTCGCGATCCCAAATATCGCGTGCGCGTATCTGCTAAGTCACCAGATATAGGATCCAATACTGTTCTCAAAAGAACACCGTTTTGTAATCCTAAATAACAACAAGGTATTCAGAATTTTTCTTAGAAATACATAAAACTAGATCTACATGATAGTTGCATCATTATGAATATAATTTCTTCTATGTCGGCTTAAATTATTATACCTATATTCAGGTACAGACTAGACTGTTGTGGTGCAATATCTTCTGAATTATCAGAATCTTTAGCACCCATCTCCACTATGCACAAGCTTTCAGCAGCCGCAGGTAATGCCTGCATACTTCTGGGTGCTAAGCAATCTGATGGATCTAACGAAATAATCCTCACGGTATTATCTTGTAAGCCAACTGCCAAAAACCACGATCGTTGTTCTCCCACAGCTACATTACCAAGTGCCATACACATGACTTCTGATGGCATTTTTTTCCTTTCCGTATATTCATTTAATTGCCCAGTCTAAAATTGCACAAGCAGCATTTAATATTCAGCTCTAACATGTTTCAGTGACATCTCAATTCAATTAAATGTTCACTTTTCATCTCACTTATTTATAAGTAACATAATTAAGAATAATAAAATGAAGAAGTGTTATATTATTTGCACCTCTTACATCTCTTAGAATTTTTATAAATCATCAAAGAGAGAACATGGTGCAGTTCATCTAAACATATATTCGTTAAATATATTAATTGATAAATTAAGGATTCCACTTAAGAGGCGAACAATAGTGAATGGAAAAGTTTTAAAAAATTCTGATATTGTCAATATATAGAAGGACTCATCCTGAATACAATACTATTTTTTGTTGGTGGCAAAAAACAGTTTTGAACGTCTGAAATCAATTACTTTTTTCATGCCTCTAATTTCAGATCAGTAAACGATATAAAGAAAAGAGATATATATATAGGAAAAAAAAGTTAAATGATGTTTAAAACTGTTTGTCAAGCAATAATTGTTTATAAAACAATGTTGTAAAACAATTCTCCTGACCACTCAAGAAGTAGGAAACTAAATTTTCAACTTCTATCTTTAAAATGTCAGTTAGATATCACTTACCGATTCAAAGATAAATGGATTTTAGGCATAAAGAAAAAGTAATATCTCATTCAGAATTCATTGACTTACATTTTTAAAGTTTCAACATTTTTGTACATTTTTAAAATCTGTAATGTTCCTTGTTAGATATGAATAAGCAAATATAAACCTACGATATTTATTGTATTGTATACATACGGGATCCATTTCAAAGTACACCAGTTCACCTCCAGTAAGAGCAATAACAACTTGACGTTGATTTACGGCGCATTTAACTATAGTCTTTTTGCCTGGTGCTTTCCACTCGTTTACACGTTTATCCGCTCGTATGTGACGTATACCATCAGGGTAAACCTAATAAGAAATGTAACACACAAAAAATTACTATTAAACAGAGTACTCTTCATAAATCTCATGTATCAGATACCATCCAAGTGACAGTACATTTTAAAACCAATTGAGTATAACTGTAGAGCCTGTAATACCAGGAAGCTTCAGTGACATTCTAAAACTACCAACGATGCGAGGGCACAAACTATACTTTTGCACTAACTATAGCGACCGACACGTGGATGACCAGGTGCCGGAGATACCATAGTGCTGAGTACATACTTATGAAACTAAATAGACTATGACCTTATCATAATTGTATACCTGTACTAAAGCATCCTCTCCTAGTGCAGAACAACTGAGCGTGGGCGTTGTTCCAAGAAATCCAGAGTCAGTGACTTCTTCAACAGTTTCCCCAATGCTAAGTACAAGAGTCGCATTGACGAAGGACACTATGATGTATGCATCATATTCCTCTGCAACCAAAATCAAAAAGTTCACCTTGATCATGAAATAATGTGAAAAATAGAGAAATAGTGAATTGTCAAATAACAGATGTCTTCAACCAATGTCGCACAGTGTCTTCCTGGGCACGCAAAGAGTGGATGGGCTTTTGCAGCATATCAACTCTTATCAGTGCCAATTTCAAATATCCTTACCTTTCAGTCAATCAGTGTTCTGTAGCTCAACCAATAGAATGCTGGCAGCCTGAAAGAGAGAACTGGTGTTTGATAAGAGTGTATCAAGCCACCAGGTTGATTAATATCACTTATTAACCCGACTTTTTTTATATTGTCAAAAGTATGTAACGTACACAAATACCTCTGCTTTTGTTTTCATTGTGCATATGTAAACTAGATTATATGTTTACACAAAATAAATCAAACGACATAATTGTAAAAAATCTAATACTAAATAAGAAACTCCAAAAGTATAAATTCAGTGATTGTGATATACCAGTACAGTAAATATGTCTCTAAAGTTGAGTAACAAAGCTCTTAGTACGAAAGTCATTTAAAAGACTATAAAATAGAATACTCTATTTTCTCATATAGTAAACTCTTACAGATAGACACATGCAAATTAATAACACATAAACAGGATTGATGGACTAACCATCAGCTCTTCTTTTCACAGTCCACACGGCATTCGGATTACCAGGAAGTTCA
The DNA here is from genome assembly GCA_944319695.1 of Tiphia femorata. Lineage (NCBI taxonomy): Eukaryota > Metazoa > Arthropoda > Insecta > Hymenoptera > Tiphiidae > Tiphia > Tiphia femorata. The sequence continues at coordinate 9,724,320 of OX090903.1, forward strand.
CTGACTGCCATTTCTGAAACTTCTAGACCATGGCGCAATACGCGCAAGGTGGATCGTGGTCCTCGTCCACAAGCTATATACAATTGAGGAGTATCTTCATTTGCCAAATCAGCAACCTGCAATAAATAAAGCATTTCTATTTTCAAGTAACTAGATTGACATCAAAAAATTTATTTTATACTTGTATTTCTTAGGATTCACTTCAGTTTGCAAATACAAACTAAAGGCGACTAAGAATAAATTTTCTTGCAGCCTTTCAGAGAAATAGTAAGTATGGAACATTACCCTTCTGGTTTTAGGTGCGTGCATGCCTCAAGTATTGATTATCTTACTTTATTACTTCCACAACACCTTACCTGACAAGCCATTATCGGCGATAAACTATCCATTTCATCAACCAAAACCAAATTACGCAAGGGACGTGGTGCGAAGAAAAATGTATCACCCTCTTCCAAAGGCATTGCTGAACTAAATTCTGGTTCATCATCGTCATCACCTAGGTGAGCAATCTGATAAAGATAACTATAAAAAAAATAAATAGTTTCATTATAAATTAAGCGTGCTAACTGCATTCTAACTAAAATATGTACTCACTGATTCCCAAATTCCGATGCAACAAATAGAAATCCTGTTTTTAGGACACACATACTAGCTGCCACAGGTACAGTATCAAAATACTTTAGCTTTATTTCGGTTACCATATCTTCATCGGTCTCTAAAGTAATTTTGAAAATATCTCCTTGTTCAGTTTGAGCTAAGAAGAAAAACATGCTTTTAGTTTTATGTGTTGCAGAGCATACAAATATCATGCCCCTTTCAGGATCGTCCAAGTCATTACGTCGCCTTGGAATGGGACAGCGAATATCGTGTTGATCGCCCAAATTTTTATATGTCAAATAATTTTCGGAGCAAATAAGTACTCCACTTGGACCATCATTTCCACCCGGGACAGAAACAAGGAAATTGGCATGCTCCTCTAAAGGCTCACTGTATTTTCGTACAACATGATTCAAACCCAAGTCTAATTCATACAATGTAAGTGTTTGCTGTGTTTTTACAGCTGCATCTCCCGTTGGATCACTGTCAGCTTCCTAATACAGAAACCATTATCCATTAGCAAAAATATAAATTATCTTATAGCATTCTTTTATAAATAATCATTTACCTCATAATCAATTTCCAAGCAGGCGAACATTGGATTTTCAAAGCCAACATCCACGCCAACTGTGTGATATACTAATGTGTTGCTTTTGTGTGCCTCTAAAGGTGAAGAAATCGTAAGACGAGCTTCAGGATCCCTATTCAGAATATAAACTAACTTCTGCTTTTCTATCGCACCTGAAATAAGAGCACTTTAGATAAGATTTGATATATGTAATACGCCAATCTTTTAATGATACCAGAACACCATCAGTATCAGGTATTGTAATCAATGTTAATCAGTTGAAACACGGAACCGATAAGTACATCATGTGATAACAAGTTTCATATATAACATAATAAATTCGGTAAATTATATATATGTGGAAATACCTATCATAACGGCTCTGCCTTTTGGATCTATCGCTAAATATTGACCAGGTACAATACGCCTACATCCACTCTTCCCAAATGTTTCTTGATGTACCTTCTCAAAGATATTCTTTGCCGGTATGTATTCTAAAATTACAATGCGGCCGGAATCTGATCCCACAACGATATAATCTTTTGTTCCACCCGTAAGTCTAAAAGCCATGAGCGATCTTATAATACCAAATACTTCTACAGTCAATAATGTATGAACTTTTCCAGTATTTGGATCCGGCCTGAGTAGTTCCAAAGATTTCCCTCGCGACACGAGAATTTCTTGCATTTTACTGCCTGAGAAATTGCCGTGTACCGCATGAGTGATACCGGTGGCACGTTGTAAGGTCAAATTATACAAATACATTGTTATTGATATTTGTCCAGTTAATTAAGGAGATATCTGCTTCCGCACTTATGCATAAATTCGTTGAACCTCCATGCTGAAATAAAACACGAGCAGTTTTATGAAAGAAACCATATATTCCATGCATTGCATATAGTAATACTATACAAAATATAGTTCAAATAATTTGATACAGGTTGATTTTAGATATTGCTATATACAATTTAAGAATTAGTACAAAAAATAAATGTTTTTCTACATCTGCTCTTTTCTGAAAGAATACATTTCGGACCTCAACTCTCGTTTCAGATATGCAAATAAAATGTGACTTGCTCAAATTGTCTGTAATACCACGAGGAAATATGTACGTTACAACCTTACAACGCATGTAATTACTTCTAAACGGATGTTAAAAATTAATCTCTCCATTTTCATCATAAGCTTTTATAGTATTATTTTATAAGAATGAATACTTATAATTAGAATAATAGGAGAATTGAATCGTCCGAGCTTCGACAAACATTACGTTGGATAAATTAATGCAGCGATGTATTCTATCTAAGATTACGGTCGTGCCTAAAAACTAACTACATTTCTTACATACAAATTGAGTAAAAAGTAAAACGTTAAAATAGTATTTATAGAGCTGATAAAGCAGAGAATAATCCTTTACCTCATTAGTGCCGACACCGCAAAAGCACTCGCCGATGCGAACAGATTTTGAAATACAAAACCTACGCAACTACGTACAAGCTTTCCGTTGTGCTTCTTACTGAGCAGGAAGTTGTATGTAGTGATACATATAGTTAGTATACACTTCCGGAGCGCTGCTAGCGTATCATTGCCGGTAACCTATATCGGCGGTTGATTTAAACTTACTACAAAATGATAATTGTTAACTAATAATATCCAGTAATGGCAACAAAAAGTTTTGGTAAATTATATATCTAAAAATAACAGCTTCGTTACAATTACCAAGTTGACACATTCATTACATATTTACTTCAATTCGTATAAACTTTATTGTACCGTGTAATGTGTGGCTTTAATTTGATCACTGCATAAAATACCAGCATATAATACGATGTTCTACTGAAAAACAGCATTCAATATTCTATAGTATGAATAAACATTCGCTTAGTTATCATTGAACATTTACTAGGCATTTGGCAATCCATACCATTCATATACAGTCTTTTATAACTTATAATTGAAAACGGTGATACAAACCTCGTAGTGCTTCCGCTACATTGAAATACAGATATTCAGTTTGAAAATAAAATGTATACGGATTTTCTAAAATGGTGACGAAACATTCTAATGGCTAAATTTACAATTACTCTTCAGCACATTAAATACAATAATTCCCATTATTCAAGTTTCTTTGTCAAAACAATTTCATCAGGTGGTACTTTTATTAACCACGTGATGGAAATAACGCACATTCTATTTCTACAACCTCTACGATTGCCATCACTGATCAACCAACACTGAAATCAGCTGAAATATAAATGTATGTGCGGTGAGTTGACATATGCACAATTTCCGGTTTTGCAAGACGATTTCTGTCCAATTCGTCTCTACGCGAAAAAATAGTATAAATCGTACGTATTTGTCAAATTCTGTCACATGAAAAGTATCAGGGATTTTTTGTATCAGCCTTGTAATTTAGATTTAATATTTTCCGATGAATCTGGTAGTATGCAATACACGAAAAATTTCACCACAAGTTGCAATGTATCGTAAATCGTGATAACCTTGTTTTCTCAAAAAATTTCAGTACAAATCTTACCATCTGCTTATTTCTACTTCCGTTAGATTGTCTATTTTTCATATTCGGATGTCTCTCTGCAGCAAAAAATTTACACCACTTCGAAAAAGATAACAGCGGAAAATAGTTATCAATACGTGAGATATTGTTACCTCCTTTCTTTTTTACGGAGTTTAATACTATATAAACCTATTTATGACATAGGCACTGTACAAATTCATTATAAGTATTGTTTGAACCGCGCCAGTAAATTTTGGTAAAATATGTTTTATACGTTACTTCTACATTACTTCTACATTTCCATTTAAAGTGAGCATTTCCCTTCATATTTTATTTACATTATGCAAAACATAATAGTGGAGAATTATATTTACGTAAAGTTTCATAAATGAAAACATTTTGCACTGAAAATTCAAGTAATAATAATTATATTTCAGGCGTATTTGCTGTGGTTGCAAAACATTAGCATCTGGATAAAATTAAATGGATTTTACCTTATCAGGAATTTCAAAGTGAAGAAAATGGAATTTTAATAACATTTGACTCGTGATAAATGTGCATGCATTAAACGTTATTCATTTCTTTTAAAGAAACTGTTTTTGACATATACAAAATGTCTGCCAATGCTGAAAATACAAATAGCAATACTTGTGTTGTATGTTATAAAAATGTGGAAATTTATAGTATTGGCATGTGTGAACATCCAGTGTGTTATGAATGCAGCACGCGAATGAGAGTGCTCTGTCGACAAAATGAATGTCCTATTTGTCGACAGGATTTACCAAAAGTTGTATTCACAAGGCACATAAAGCCTTTTCGTCATCTTCGCAAAGGAAATTTGTTGGACACCAGATATGATATTTATTTTGATACTATTGATATTCAGGATAGATTTTATGACTTATTAACTGACACTTGTACAGTGTGTAAGCAGCGACAAATCTTTCCTAATTTCAACAGTCTTAAGGATCACATGAGGCAAGAGCATCAACTACATTATTGTGATCTTTGTGTAGAAAATTTGAAGGTATTAAAATTTTATTGTTTTACAATGATATATTACATACTCTTATTGCAGTTCCAAAATACGCACTCTAACGTACCCTGTTTCTGTTGTAGATATTCTCATATGAAAGGCGTTGCTACTCGAGATCCGATTTGGCATTGCATAGACGGAAAGGTGATGTTGACGATAAGAGTCACAAAGGTCATCCGCTTTGTGAGTTTTGTGATCAACGCTACATGGATAATGATGAATTGTATCGCCATTTAAGAAGAGATCATTTGTACTGTCATTTCTGTGATGCAGATGGCTTACATCAATATTACAGTTCATATGATTATCTTAGAGACCATTTCAGACAAGAACATTATTTGTGTGAAGAGAGCGTATGTGCAGAAGAAAAGTTTACCAGTGTATTTAGAACAGACATAGATCTTAAAGCTCATAGAGCTAGTTTTCATGGCAAACAACTGAGTAAAGCTGCAGCTAAACAAGCAAGAACTCTTGAGTTGGAGTTCACATTAGCCCCACGTGGTGACAATCGTATGAATAGACGTGGAATGCAAGGTCCATCCACTTCTAGAAATTCTAGAGACTTTAATAACGGTAGAGATTACAGTTTTAGAGAGTATCAGCATCCAGCATCGTCAAATAATTCTAATCAATTTTCTTGTGATAACGAGCCTACCTTTGTACGACAACCATCCGTTGATGTACAAAGTACTGAAGAATTTCCATCGTTGGGTAATGCAACGCCCTTTATTCCTACCTTGAGTCAATCAAAGGGAAGGGGTAATGTAACTATCCGAAGCACGGTGAGATCACAACCTTTAGCTGTTACAGATGAAAATTTTCCTGCATTGGGTCCAGATTCTGCTAGTGCTGGTATCTCCAAAACTGTTAACGTGAGTGTATCTAGCAGTAATACATCAGGATCCAATATGCCACAATGTCAAAAAACCAGTACTTCCAATGTATCCATACACGTGAATCATGAACCAAATGGCACTGTTACTACCAGAGTTTCAGCTCCAAACATTAGAATTCGTCCCACTCAGTTATCAATAGATTCCGAATTTCCTGCATTAGGTTGTGTTGAACCTTCGACCAGTACTGCCAATTCAAGTAGTTGGAAAGAATTTCTACAGTGGAAATGCTCAAAATCAACTTCAGCTCCTACCCCAAAATCTAAAAAAGTTGCAGCTCCCCCATTAGTACCATCTCCACCACCTATTCAATCTGGTGAAGATTTTCCTAGTTTGACTAAATCCTCTAAATCAAAAAAACAATCTTCTATAACTGTTGTTCCTTCGTGGGGACAAACACAATCTTCCAATAATACTAGTAGTGCAAAAACTACATCTGATATAACCAAGGGTAAAACAAAGAAAAAGAAAGTAAAACAAAGTTCGAGTAGCAATAATTCAAGCGGAAATGAATCTAGTAGTTCAAAGTCAAATATTAATATCCATGAAATGAAACAAGATGAAACATCCAAGCGAGTCAGCAATTCGCATAATTCAAATATGACGAAAGAAAGGTCAAATTCTGCAAAGAATACTACTAATGAAGATAGCTGTGACATGTCAATGAATTCAAATGTTCGAGTACAAAAAGAAACTGAGCAAACTACTAAAAAAGACAAAAAGAAAAATAAAAATGTCGATGATAGCTGTTCTGCAACAGTTGTAAATTCGGACTCTGGACATTTATTCACTCTCAAAGTACAAAGGAAACGTACTGAACTTAAGATAGATAGTTTAAATTCTACAAATAATAATATCGATCAGCTTGAAGATTTTCCTGCATTAGGCAGCAGCTCTAAACCGCCTGGTTTCACAAATCCACCTCCTGGATTTGGAACAACGACAACGGCACCGCCTCCAGGCTTTTGTATTAAGTATAACAGTATAGATCAATTACACGGTAGCAATGGATTAACATTCACAAATAGTTCCGGAGAAAGTTTTTCTATATTACCAGATAACAACAAAGCTAATGATACATATGCGTATGTACCACCACCAGATTTTCAAAAACGAAATAAATGCCTTGTGGCAAAAGTAAATGAAGTATTAATGCAGCAAGATAATATTGAAGATTTTCGATGTGTAAGCGGTTTATTTCGCCAAGGTGCATGCGCTGCAGAGGAATATTATACACACTGCCGAGAGGTAATGGGTTCAACTGCTTTTGAAAATGTATTTCCAGAATTATTAGTACTTTTGCCTGATATCGGAAAACAGCAACAGCTGTTTAAGGTTCACAAAAAAGGCGCTGGTAACAAAGTTAAAGGGTTAGAGTTTTGTGCAACATGCAGTCAAGTTCTTAAAAGTGGACCTGACTTTAGAGCACATATGACTAGTCATACACTAGAAAATCATTTTCCAGCACTCAGTAAGAGCAATACCCCAGCGATAAAAAATACCTGGGTACGTAAATGAGTATAGTTGTGTTCTTTTAGTTTTCTGTTTAGTCCTATAAATACTCCAAATATAGTATTTATATGAAAATCATATTATGTAACTTGTCCTCTATGTATAAGCAGATGCAAGTGACATTGGTCATGTATTTATAATGACATATGTTATATATGCCTCAAATGCCAGGGGTAATATTAAAATATCTTGTAAAAAATTAGAGTGACAAATTTCTAACAGCCTATAATATATTATTAGTAGACAGCAAGGCGCTGCCTGGAATAAGTATATATTACAGACAATTGAAGACGCTAATCTGTTCTGTTAAAACTGTTGTAGTATGAAAGCTTACATACTGGTCAGAAACTTAACTTTACTGGTCAGAAATTTTGGAAAACTAACACAATAATTGTATAAAAATATAATTAAGAGCATTATAAATATAAGATTCTTCTCTATAAGGATTTCAATTGTCTGTCTTACTATTTGTTAAGATAATGTATATAGTATCCAAAGCAGCAATGTTTGTTGTAATTTATTTACTATAATTCTTGAAATATAAATAAAAAATATCTTCACGGTGCATGAAAGTAACACCATATATTAACAAATTGTTTGATACATTATATAGTACTTGTACCACTACTGTGCTGTTTTGTACTATAATAAAGTTATACATGAGTTAAATAGCTACATTATATACTCAAATCTGTTTTTGTGCGGGGAAAAATATTAATATTTTTTCTATTTATGCATTTAATGGCCTTTTTTTTATATATATACCGCAGAAAAAAGGACCACATAAAAACAGGTTTGAGTATACTTGCAAATCTTCCATTCCCATTTCAAACTACAGCCTTTCAATTCTACAGAATTTCTTCATACAGAATAACAGCCTCGTTGTTTCATTCGTACAATCAAAAATCAGGAAAAACTTAGTTAATAATCAAAATGCATGTTTGGGTATATTTCCTGATTTTCCGATAAGCGTATATCTTACAGTACAAATGAGTATCGTGCCGAAGGGGGAAATGTATTCATGAATTTTAATCGCATGTATTACATTTCAATTATCCAATAAGTTTATTCAAAAACTTAATCATAAATCTTATATGCTAATATTACATCTGTTGCAAGTTTCATAACTGATGTTTTCAAATTACAGGAGAGCACATGTATTATGTTACCATAAATATATTATGCCATTCCTGATGAACAGCGCGGACGTAGTTATAAAGTACATACAAACTGTGTAAAAGCTTATTCGTAAGGTCACTATTTTCCTTTGCCAATTTAAAAGACAAGTAGTATGGTAACAGAGCTTTTCGCAGTAAATGTTTATTTTATGTTGCACTAAGATGAGAAGTTTCAAAACATTAATAGAAATTTACAAAACCATGTAACTAGGTATGATGCAAAAATTATTTTGAAATGCTCAGTTCCTAGTAAGTGTATTTATGACAACGCTGAATTTTATGATTCATTACATTATAATACCTGCTAACAAAAATGTGGTCATGATATTAAGATTTTTGTTGCAATTACAATTACATTGGCATTAAAAAATGCATATATATATAATATCAAGTACAACTTCAATGCAATTGTAAAATGTAATGAATTGTGATCACTCTTCTACGTCCATGCCAAACAAAGAATGTGTCTTTAAGAAACAGCCAACAACAGTGTTATCACTTTTTGGCAAGTTCATTACTTAACCAATCAAGTCCTTCGTATAATCCATGCCCTTGCGTAGCACAAGTATTTTGTATGTACCAGTGGCGACCGCGCAATGAATTAAGGCCCAACTTATCTGTGAGTTCGGCCACTGTCATTGCATTTGGTAAATCTTGCTTATTCGCAAAGACCAAAAGTACCGCATCTCTTAACTCGTCTTCTTTTAACATATTGGCTAATTCACGTTCGGCTTCTCCAATTCGTTCTCGGTCGTTACTGTCAACAACATAAATGAGACCTTGAGTGTTCTGAAAGTAGTGTCTCCATAATGGTCTGATTTTATCCTGTCCGCCAACATCCCACACCGTGAAACAGATATTTCTGTATTCCACAGTTTCGACGTTAAATCCTATAGTGGGGATTGTCGTGACAATTTCACCAAGCTTCAGCTTGTACAGTATAGTCGTTTTTCCAGCTGCATCCAAGCCTACCATTAATATTCTCATCTGCTTTTTACCGAAAAGTCGGGTGAGTAGGCTGCTAATAGTCAAGCCCATCTTCTTTGTGAAGATGTAGTACCTTTAAATAAAATATCTTCACTGATAATTCTTGATGTTCGGAATGCACCGCGGCAATACAAAGGCGCTTTTCTGCAAAACGGTACCCCAGTACCACGTTTGCGTTCTTTATTCGATTTACTTCTAATGCAAATATTAGAGGTACATATGACACACCTCCAACGTTAGTAGCAAACGTCACCTTACGCCTAAGTGATACGCCGGAAACAGTTGGCAAAGTTCGCCACGCACGCCAATATTGAATAGAAACTGTTTTTCGTTCACCTATCAATGCTATCAGTGCTCCTTCAGCTTTTACGCAATTAAATGTTTCATGTACATTAATGGGGATGAAGTGTTTTTCTCCGAATTTTACTCGCCTTAAACGCAAACATTTCTATCACCAGAAGTTAACAAATTGCGACACCATAGCGAGAAGTCAGTCACGTATGTTCAAGGCGAACGGCCATCTTCTTTTTTGTGCGCATTATTCAATGATGGCAGGATAGTCTCAAACTTATCACAAATTTCCGTATTTATCAGTGCACACCAGTGCACACGCACATATATAGTTAGTATTCTGATTAGTATCTATTTCCAGTACTTTGCTGGCGTAAAATCACAATTATATGAACAGTTTGTTATTACACGAGTTTCTACAATAAAGAATTGTGCTGAACATACATAATGGAATTAGCGTTAGAAGCATCAGAGTTGTACTACTATCAATTTGTAAAAATTAAACCGTCCAATCAATTAAAAATGCTAATGTGCACTTATATAAATTCAAACAGAATAGGGATAATAGAATATATGCATACAAAATATAATTTAGTTAATTTTGTACAGCTTGGACACAACCAAGAATATATTATTCATCACAATTATAAAAAAATTGCTGACAATGAGTGTTCACAAGCATATACCACCGAGGAGAAATTGTCAAAGAGGGTCAGTGCCCATGCATTTGGATGGGCCAGGATGGGCCGTTTTGCCGGGCCTCAGAGATAATTGCAGTGCCCTGTTCAATGAATGTTACCTACGGAGTTGTAATGTAAACCATGTGAACGATGTGAACTGATTAATTTGATATGTAGTTATGCTAAAGTGCCGTTGACTGCGGAAAATTTCCCAAAATTTTCTCGTATCTCCAGATATATGGATGTTGACCAAGAGGTTGTTCTTTATTTTTACAGTGGGACGACGCTAGGTCATGTGAGCACAGATCAGAGTAACCAGAAGTTTAGTTACTTGCACAAGCAGATGGCGCTTAAATCGCCAACAGATAGCGTCTAAATCGCAAAAAATTCGCTACATCAACGTGGTTTATTTAAAAAAATGAAAATGGTTACTGTCAAACAAGCAGAATAGATTGTTGATCAATTATCTAAACTACACGCGAATATGATTGGATGTACTGAACTGATTTAAAATTTCATTTACTCAGTTACAAAACAAAAGCAATTGATACAAACTTAAAACACGTATGATTTTATTTCGATTTACAACATATAATTCGTGTAACAAGAAAAAAGCAAATATAAGGAACAAAACTATATTTATCTATTCTTTCAAATGAAATAACACAATGTTACGGGGTGTTAATAGTCAACAAGAAAGTGAAATATTTTTGGAGTATGGTTTATTATCCTATATAATATATTTTCTTCAAGCACCGTTAATGAATCCAAATTGGCCCTCAGTATTTGCGTCTCATGAAAATTGCTTCGTTTGAAGTGGATAGAACTGGATAGAACATATACAAATCGTATTATATACAAATTGTACAATTGTAAATAAACATAACGTAACCTCTTTCCGACACAGTACAGCTGTCACAACCGTACAGAGAACAAATGGCGGCTGCAGGTGCAGTGACGTCGTCGTGACGGAATTTGAGGATGCGCGGTATGGCACAAGTTTTTGCGAGTTTTGGTCAGAAAGTGAGCATACCTTATATATTTCTGCCACGGGTAGTACGAGTGGTACGAATGTAAGACGGACAATATGATTTCGTTAACGACTGACACGTGTAATTTCACAAACGTCATCATTAAACAACGGACAGTTAAGACACTGGTCTGTCCTCTTACACTTATTGTCCGTTGATGAGAATCGGGCATTGTTAATTAATATGCGTGCGTGTACTTTTAATGCGATCAAAAGAGCTAAGTGACTTATAAGCAAGAGTGCATTCACGCAACTAAATTATTACAATGATTCTCATTAAAGCCGGGCTGCTGTTTGCCTGTTTGATATTTGTTACTGGAGTCCGAGAATATGAGAAAAAAGATTTGATTGCACTCAGAGAAGAAGTACGATCTATGTTCGATCATGCTTATTCCAGTTATTTGACTTATGCATACCCGTATGATGAATTGCGATCCCTCAGTTGCGATGGTTTTGATACATGGGGTAGCTTTTCCTTGACGTTGATCGATGCTTTGGATACATTAGCTGTTATGGGTAATTTTACGGAATTCCGGCGAGTCGCCGAGATAATCAGTGAGAGAATTAATTTTGAAGCGAATATTAACGTATCCGTATTTGAGACAAATATCAGAGTCGTCGGTGGTCTATTAAGTGCCCATTTATTATCAAGAAAGGCCGGTATTCATTTGGAACCAGGATGGCCTTGTAATGGTCCTTTATTACGCCTCGCAGAAGATATGGCGAAGAGACTAATCGCAGCTTTTGATACTCCAACAGGCATGCCTTATGGTACGGTGAACTTAAAGTACGGGGTCCCTGATGGAGAAACAAGTATTACTTGTACAGCTGGGATTGGTACGTTTATTTTAGAATTCGGTACCCTCTCGCGACTTACCGGAGATCCCTTATACGAAGAAGTAGCTATGAATGCTATTAAAGCGCTGCATTATTACAAATCTCACATCGGTTTGGTGGGTAATCACATTGATGTACTGACCGGGCATTGGACTGCACAAGATTCTGGGATTGGAGCAGGGGTTGATTCCTACTTTGAATATTTGGCAAAGGGCACTTTACTTTTTCAAGATCCATTGTTAGCTACAATATTTCACGAGCATAAAGCAGCTATTGAGAAATATATTCGTCGAGAAGATTGGCACATGTGGGTTTCTATGACGAAAGGCCAGGTGACTCTTCCTGTGTTTCAATCTTTGGATGCATATTGGCCAGGTGTATTAAGTCTTTTTGGTGAAATAGATGACGCAATGAAGTCGTTGCACAATTATCATCGCGTGTGGAAACAATTTGGGTTTACCCCCGAGTTTTACAACATTCCACAAGGTGAAGCAGGAACCAATCGAGAGGGTTATCCATTACGACCGGAACTGATAGAATCTGTTATGTATTTGTACAGAGCAACTAGCGATCCGTATCTGATACAAGTGGGAGTAGATATATTGAGAAGTTTGCAACACAGTGCTAAGACAATTTGTGGATATGCGACCATTAATGATGTTAGAGATCATCGAAAGGCGGATAGAATGGAATCTTTTTTTCTTGCAGAGACAACAAAATATCTTTATCTTCTTTTCGATCCTGATAATTTTATCCATAACAGTGGACAACAAGGAGATATTATTCAAACACAGTGGGGACAGTGTATTGTAGATGCGGGCGGTTATATTTTCAACACGGAAGCACATCCTATTGATCCTGGTACACTTTATTGTTGTCGCCGAATGCAAAATGTTTTCTTAGATAAAAAGCCAACGTTGAAAAAGTTTGTGGCAGTAGATGACAGAAAACAGGGTGATGTTTTGCAATACGAGGTCCTCCATGAGAATAATGAGCACAAAAATAACAGCGGCCAATCAATTGAAATTGTGAAACTATCTCAAATTAGGGAATTACAAAGTGAAAGTGTCGGGAAAAACCAAATCAGCATTAATGAACCGCCATCTGAACCCGACAATGTGGAGAATAACGACGTGAAAGACAAGGAGGATAAGTTTGTTGCCAATTTCACATCTAATTTGGAATCCTCAAAAGTACACGTTGTAGCTCCTCCTGTTATTTACAAAGCTGACGATAGCGAAAGTATTGACTCATTTGAAGCTTTACCAACATCGAATAGCCAATATTCCACCCAATCCTCAGTTCAAAATACCACGCAATTACCAAACAAACCGAATGCTAAAAAATCTGCAAGATTTGAACCCCAAGTAATGCTAGAAAGGATTAGAAGAGGAAATATGTATCCAACTAATTTTACTGCAAGGCTGAATTATCAGTCTTTATCCTGCCAGTCGCAACCATTTCTACAACGAATATCCATTATAGGAGAATTTTTCTAATGCTTGTTAAGCAGCACTCTACAATGAATCCTGTTTATATGTTATTTTATGAAAACTCTTAAGTATATATAATGCTATTTGTACACATGAATGTACTGCAACATACAATATGTAATACAAGCGTGCGGTTTGGCACAGGGTATTCGTATAGAAAAAAAAAGAGGATGTAAACGATTGCATTGGACAATAGTGTCTCTTTTGTATAATCTCTCTGGCCACGTGAGAAATATAACGGTTCATTGCGTGAGCGTTTCTCGTTCATTAGTATAAAATAATTTGAACATTTACAATAGTACACAAGATGAGAATGAGCAGAGAAAATGGAAAAAAGCTTTTATTATAAATTTGCCTTACAAAGAAATATAGCCATGACAAATGTGCGATCCAATATGGCCGCACTTTGTTTCCTCGATCTACTATCAAATTTGTGTTTATTAAAAATCTTGGATCTGTATTACCAATATTGAGATTTGTATTGTTATATCTCTCCAACCTATTGTACATCCTTAACATATAAAATATGGGGGATAAGAGACAGCAAAATTTATCGGTGAGTATACAAGTTTTAACGAATGAAATTATCGTAGATTACGTTTAGGTTATGTCGTTCTGTTATTTCGCTTCAATATTGAGATACTTTAAAAATTTGTTGAACTGTGGATTAATATGTACACGATGATCTAATTCTACATATAATATTCACGTGTATAACAACCTCGGTTTGAATTGTTAATCAGAAAGAAGAAATTGCAAAGCAATTTATGCTGCCTGAGAGAAAAAGTAAGATTGCTACACTGTTGAAGCAAGATGGTCAAGCATACTGCATTTGTCGGAGCTCAGATAGTTCTCGCTTTATGATGTAAGTTGACTAGTATAAGCTAATGTATATAATTCAGCTAAGATCTGTGTTTTACACGATATCACATTTCAGAGGTTGTGACGCATGCGAAGAATGGTATCACGGCGATTGTATTAATATTACCGAAAAGGATGCTAAACATATTAAACAGTTTTTTTGTATTGTAAGTGAATGTACAATTGTTAAGTGGCTTGGTGTTTATGTAACACAATGTGTACTAAGGTATAACTAAGGTACTTGTAATTCACATAAAGCATTTATAGCGTTGCAGAGAGGAAGATCCAACATTAATAACACGATACAAACCACGGAGAACAGACCAAGAAGATCGAAAGTATAAGAAGTATAAGGAAAAAGAACGTGCTCATCGATACGAGTATGATGCACCTTGGGATACAGCTGTTGTAAAGAAATCTTCAAAACGCTGTGGTGAATGTACTGGGTGTCTGCGTACAGAAAATTGTGGCAAATGTGATGCTTGCAGGTACGTTATTATATAGCACTGAAACTGAATGTATTAAAGAACTTTTCGAAGGATTGTAAAACCGTAAACAGTCCTACTCAAACTGCATATCGTTACACGATTAACAGCAAAGAAAATTTACTTATTTTAGACATCTAAAAAAATTTGGTCCCTCTGTGCGATTGAAATTAAGGTGTATTCAAAGAACTTGTCGTGTTGTGGGTGATCCTCTTAAACCATCGAAAAATTTCAATAAAAGTTCGAAATTTAATAAAAAGCGTAAAAGGGATTCAAGCACTGAACGCAATGATTATCTGGAAACTCCTAGACATTGTTATGGCCCAGCTTGTACAAAACAATCACGTTCTGGTAGCAAGTATTGCTCAGATGAGTGTGGCTTAAAGTTAGCGACCAATCGAATCTATCAAGTGTTACCACAGCGTATACAAGAATGGTCCTTAACTCCATGTGTAGCTGAGCAAAATAATAGGCGTGCATTAGAATCTGTTAGAAAACAACAGCATGATGTCAGAAGAATATTACAAGAGTTAGATAAACGGCACATGGAATTGGATAGGATCACAGAACGTGCGAAACATGCAAGTATCGATCCTCAAACTGAAGTCGATGACAATGATGATACGGAAATGAGTATGTATTGCATTACATGCGGTCATGAGATTCACTCTCGTACTGCCATCAAGCACATGGAAAAATGCTTTAACAAGGTACGTCATATTTTCTAATATGAAATAATTGAGAATGTAAATAAATAAATAAAATTAGGAGAGGATTAACATGTTTACACTTGAATCTTATTTTTAGTATGAGTCACAAGCATCATTTGGTTCAATCTTCAAAACACGCATTGAAGGTCAGGTAATGTTCTGTGATTTTTATAATCCAGTTAACAGAACATACTGTAAGAGATTACGTGTTCTCTGCCCGGAACATTGCAAAGATCCAAAAATTAGTGAAACAGAAGTTTGTGGTTGTCCATTGGTTACAAACGTATTTGATGCTACTGGAGAATTTTGTCGCGCTCCAAAGAAAAGTTGCGTAAGGCATTATGTATGGGAGAAATTACGTCGTGCAGAAATAGATATGGAAAGAGTAAGACAATGGTTAAAGATAGACGAGCTTGTTGAACAAGAGAGACAAATTAGATCTAATATGGCATCACGTGCGGGAGTATTGGCTTTAATGCTACATTCTACTTACAATCACGAATTAATGGAACAGATGACACAAGAACAAAGTAGAGAACAATTGGAGGCAATGGAAGAAGAACTTCAGCGAAGATATAATTTACATCAAAAAGAGCAAAGCATGGAGTAATATTTGTATACATGTAGATTGATTTGCATTTTTAAAGTTTGTTATAAGACAAACCTATTCTAGTTGTCGATATATAATGTACAGCATAATGTATAATTCAGTAATGATTTATATGAGTGTTATAGAGGTTCCCATAGAAATACAGCCAAGGTCCGGATTATAATATTGCATGCATATATCAAAATATGTAAAATGATGCATATATGCTTTGCCATGATTGTACAAAGAGACTTGTGAGTTGTCATAATAGGAATTTTTTTTGATAATTATATCTCGGATGTAAAATATATATTAGAACATAGATATTCAAAATAATAATTATCTTCAAATATGACAGATTTCCATGGATAAAATTAAAAGTATTGTTTATTTAGCATGAACAAGAATGAACTTATTAATATATGTATAAAGTGACGACGCAAGAAGCTACCTTATACGCGAGATAAAAATTTAGATATATACCATGAGTATTATAGTTCAGAACACTATTCCTAAAGCAATTTGATTAATATATTTTCTAATAAATGGAAAAGCGGTATATCTCTACGGTTATCCGTCTTTATTGTGGGATAAATTCTTGTCAAGGTTGATGGAATATTATCATCATAAAGTTTTGCATTTTGAAAATAATATAATTGCTAAAAGTTCCTGTAAATGACACTCTTGCGCAGCTGCAGGTCTGTTGAATTCCTTAAAAAAGACTGACTTAGAATATTAAATATAATATAGAAGCAACATCAGCGTGTAGATATTAATGTTGCTAGAAATAGAATATTAAAGAATATTAGATAATACAGAAGCAATATCGGTGTGTAAATACTGATATTGCTAAAAAGTATTAATGTCAAATTGTTTACACTGTACATAACAATAAAGTAAAATCATTTGTAACATTTTAACAAATTTTTCTTCTTTCTTATCTGGTTATTACTTATATAAACCATGTTGTAAACCAATGTTTATTTGTATGCAACACATTTTTTATGCGTTCAATTTGTGTAGGTTAATATTTTAATGAAATCTCGGACAGAAACATGTTTTTTATACCTTAATTTTGACAAAAAAAAAAAAAAAGAACTAAAAATAAGCATAGAAACAATGACTAGGTCTAGCAAACAATTTTCCTAAAGACTATCACTGCAGTAATATAATATTATACACTCAAGTGATCAAGATATTTAAACCAGAATCCATAATCTTAGCAATTTGGTGTATGATTTAAGCGTAACTTCCATTACACACATCTCTGTCCGAACTTTATGTTACTTTCAATTACCGTAATGCCGAAACGAGAAATCTTGAATAACTGTAACGTACGAATCATGTGTATGTACTAAATGCGTTAGATTTACCACTTTTGTAATGATTTTCTTTATTGTCTCTATTTTACAAAAACAAAGAAGCAACAGTAATTATATTGATAGATCGATGACCGATTTCAGGCTTGGAAAACAGTAATTCCGTCTACGCTGTTGCAATTTGTAAGATGAATACTCGATCCACAGAATCGTACCAATTCTATCGAACGTATTCTAATGAAGCCGTTGCGTTGGCGCGCCATAAAATGAAATACAATTGAAAACTGACTCCGATTACATTGAAAATAAAGGAGGCGAACTTTCATGTCGGCATGTAGTATGGAAAAGAGTCTGTAGCATAATGTAACACTATACGTAATTTCAATGTAATGAAAATTTATGAGTAGACCGTGTCTCGATAGTTATGAACAAATTTCCTTCAACGTTAACTCTAGAGAAAAATTGCCGACAATTTAATGCATAATAACTTTATGTAAGTAGCTCGACTTTGTGTTTACCGCGAGCACACGTAAACCTATCTTTAATATCTCTAGTGTCGCTCGTTCCAGTGTTTACGCGATCGAATGATGCACTTTATTATTATTGATTTGTTGAAATCGAAGGAGCATTAATTAAAATATCGATATGTGAGAATGCGCGCGAATCTAACGGAAATCGTGCAACGAGATATTCGCTTCGCGCCTTCCGCTTCCGTCCTCTCTTCAACGGTTAGAGGGAAACATAAGTATATCAAGAGCTTATGCTTTATTGCGTACGACCTCAGTTAATTCGACAACGAAATCAATTCACAAAAGAGAAAATGCACCGATAATTGGCGGATGTTACGCGAGAGTCTTATTAAAACTAAATGTCAATAGAAAAGAAAGGAAAATATCGAACGACGAAAAGAAAAAAAAAAAAAAGGAAATCGTGAAAATAAATGGCAATGTGTATCTTGTTAGCGTAAACGTAATTTCTGTCATATAAACCGAATTCGTCGCATTCGCATCACCATTTGCACCTCCTTATCATATCCCTCGCCGTACCTCATATACATTAGTGATGCCATTTATATGCTAAATTCCCACTCGCATATCATACGTGCCTTCTTACATGCATCCATACACATACGCGTGTATATACATATATGTTATTTCAAATATATGCATATATATGTACATGCGCACACAATTCATATACATTTCGCGCGCGCGTACACACACACGCGCGCGCGCGCACACGCACACGCAAGGCGGACAAGGAAAATGGCAATAGAGATAATTATTGAATCTTTCGAGAGCAATATTAACGAGCGACGTAATCCTTCTAAGAGTGCAATTATAAAACGATAGAATTCTTTTCACGTCTAGAAGAGTGTTGCATACTTCCACTACTGATTCGAATTCGCCAATCAAAGAACGGATACTCGTTACGTGTCAATCGATATGTAAAGCAACAAAAATTTTCCGTGCCCTTTAAACTACGATTATTATTGTTGTTATACTCTTTCAACGCGACACTTCTCTCACGAAGCTAGGGGCAGTTCACAGTTTCCATTCACCATGAACATATACAATTGCGGCTTGGGAAGCGTTGATATTATTCCACGAAAAGTAAAGCATAATTGTGTATAGGAGAATTAACTTTCGTACACGAGGACACCTAAATATTCTCTTTCGAAATACGTTCGTACTATTCGCGATTTTCTTGTAGATATCAATTAAGTAGCTTCTGTTTTCACTGGCCAGTTTCATGCTTTCGTACTTTTGTGCAGGGCGCTTGTAATGTATCTCCAATCGGTTGAACCTTAATCATCTTCCAAATTGAGACGTACACGTGTAAATTTTTATCAATTGATGTGAAAATTTTATGTATGCGGTGAAACTTTCCCTGCAAAACAAGTTATTTTTCTTAACGGAACAAATCCCGCAAAAGCATATGCTCACTTATGTGTGTATAGTATGTATGTATGTATGTATATATGTATGTGTGAGTGTGTATGTGTCTGTACATATAACGAAATGCGCAAATGAGAAGAAAAAAAAAAATTAAAAAGATAAAACAGCGACATAGTTTATCACAGTACGCAAAGCTTATATGATCGCAGATAAAATAGCACAAAGGCCAAATGGCGACACTATATGCTTCGGCATAGGAGGACAGTTTTCTTGCTCGTAGAAGAAGCATAAAACGTTTTTCTTGTTCTCTCTCTCTCTCTCTCGCTTTCTTTCACACGCTTTTCCCCTTTTTACACGCCATGGTAATGACTCTTTACATCTATGGTCCATGACAACTTCGCACGAATCTAAGATTTTTAATATTAGTAACAAAATAGTAAGCGATATAGCCTGCACATCATACATATCCAGGGGATCAGATGATAATTAGAAAATATTCATATCTTTAAATTATATCTTTAAAAATTTTAATAAATAAATTTGATGTTCTCGTCGCGCTACACTACGTACAATGGATAGATCTTCTGGATATGTATTGTCGGCCTATAGAAGAAGCAATATCTGAAGGTTTTATCATTCTATACCAATAAGTGGGCAGGTTGATCACTCTTGTTCGTTGCTCGCAAAAACCGCCGTGCACTATCCTTTGATAGCAACAGTGCGATACTGTGAAATGATTTTATATCGCTTTAATACGATATAATCATTTCCGGTGAGATAAGTATATAAGTTTTTAAGGAAAAAATTTCAGGTCCTATGTCCTTTACTCGATTCAATATTCGAACGAATGTGCATTACTTTGGTCACATCCGGATTCCTCTCGTTTACCTTCGGACAGTTTCACAACGACGAATTTAACGTTTAGTCTCTCGTTTATCTGTCGAGCGCCAAAATCATTTTGCTCGCGCTGACACACGTGAAAGCATTGTGGCCAGCGTAAAACAATCAGACATTGCTTCATACTGCATTATTTACCCACAAAACGGGAACTTTGGCAACATACTAAACGTTGGCAACAACATCCTCTCGTTATATTTTTTTTTTTTTCTCAGCTGGGCAGCACAGCCTTACATTATCATCCGCATATAATTTTTTTACACTTGCAACCACGCGCAACAATTATCCTTCTCGTATATTCGTTAGTTGTTTCGTAATAGTAGCAACGCAATAGTTAATTAGTATTTGAATAGTTTCATCATAATCTTAAGAATAACTAATAATAATTGTCAATGTATGTACATATACGGTAGAGATGTTCATACTGGATGACAAATTGTACAGCGATACCAAGTTATACTGAGATCGTCAGATTGATTTTTTCACTTGTTTTTGCTTTTTTTTTGTTTTCCTTTTTGAACACGATCGGCACACGTATGAACAGCCTTGTTTCGAACAAGTATATCCAAACACAAGAACTTTTACATAATTAGCATGATATAGTATGTGCTAATACTCGTTAAAGGAACACATAATTCTAGTTAACAAGTACTCTCAGCATGTTCCGACAACTATACAGTAGAGAAAGCAATCTCGATACACATCCAGAATATAAGTGCGTAACTTATATATATCGTTATTGAATACTGCTTTGCATAATTCTAAAAAGTATACAAACTGCATGCATTGTTTACTGACCATCGTGCAAATATAATGGAGAAATTGCACTTCTAGTTAAAGATAGTACATAAGTCGAATGTAGTATAGTAATTAAAAGAAAATTTAATTTGGCACACAAACCAACACTCGGGGTTGTTAATTGATATAACTACCAGGAAGGTAGACGAACGCATATCGATCAAACAAATATCATAGGTGATGTTCCAAATTTTATCTATTCATTCTGAAAATCTATGCAAAGCTTAGATCGCACGTACTATTTTTAGTCCATCTATTTTCTTGTTAATCATGCACCGAAAATAACTAATTTGTGAAGGACGATAAATTTGTCGATACTTATTAACGAATTGTTGCGCCGTTTAGATACCTGCTTAACATATGTGCTGAACACACATGGATTATATTTGTAACATATCCTGTATAGCTCAGTGTTTATATAAATTATTTTAGTATTTGTAATTAGAAGCACAAAATTATTGGCCTGCAGAACTATATTGATACATTGGTTGCATGTTATATAAAATAAAATTTCTCGTTTAAGCATTCTGGATGTGAACTGGTATAGTGTAGCTGCCTTCGTACATCATGTATATACAGTTTACGGTCATATCTGTTTTTCGTGTACACCCAATTTCTGTAACATTTGTTTTCAGCCATATGAACTGGTCGATGGCACGTAACTAAAATTGAAGTGTACCAAGGCAATAGAGCACCTGATGTTTGCGACATACATGCATATTCGAAGTACATAGCTCAAAGAAAATTCAATACTGTAAAAAAGTATCTCATGTGACAAAATAATCAGATATCGAACAACTGTAAAGTAAACAGCTATTTTCTTCTTTCCCTATTTGATTATTAAAAATCTTTCCAAATTCTATTCATTGAATAAGTAAAACAATGAGCTAATAAACCCACATACTTTATCATTTATAAGAATAAGAAAGATAATACATTGTGGGGCAAACAAGGAAATACACATTCAGGAAATGAATAAGTATTTGTAATGAGTTGACAACGTTGTATGTATAGACATTAATCGATGAAAGATTAGTGCCTTATACCAGTATTTAGCTATGTTTTCTTTGAGTTATATTCTGGTATTCATTAACTCATTCTTATATTAATTATGCCACTTTCATATTCATCCAAAACTGTGCTCCCAGCTGAAATGCTCTTATATTATTGAACAAAATGAAAAATATCAACAGAATTTATTTTTTTTTTTCCTTGCATACAAGATTTTGGTACCATAAAAGAAAGAAAAGTAACCAAAGTTACTAATCTTAATTCGTTAATAATGATGAACTCGCGTTAATACTAAATCGACAATACACTTTCTTATTTCACATGAAACTTATTGAAGTTAATCCGTTATTTTCTTCATCATTCTTTGATACAACAAGTACTTAATATCTGTCACTTATTCATTGCTTATCCTGGGAGACTGCTGTTCGAACGTATCACGGTTGTCGATACTCTTTCTACTTTAATCAATGCGACGAGAGCATATAAATTAGTGAGGATTGAATTTTTGGACCAATAATTATAACTGTCCCGAGGAAGTTAATAATGATAAATCATTTAGTGTTCCAATAACTCATCAAATGGGAAGAAGTTTACCATTGTATCTATTTTAAGGCATTGCAAATCTTATGAGTTATGTTTAATATTTCCTATATTTGAATCCAGAATTAATAGGCATGAATGGTATATATGTGCATCTTCAGTTATTATGTCTTTATAATAGAATATACATAAGGTGTAGTTAATACATCAAACTACTGATGTTTGACTTAGCGTGTGTATGGTATGTATTTAAAAATGACGTGAGTAAATCACGCATTCATGCCCAACCAGCAGGCTCATCCATTTTATGTGCTATCACGTGTTTATGCACAAGCAAGTACACACCATGTACCCACACGGAAACAGATAAAGATTGCAGAAGCAGGATAAGTAGTTCAAGTTCATTACAATTTATGAGCAATCTTCGCAAAATGAACATTGAGCATAAATAATCAAAGAGTTAAAACATTATGTTTCCGATGAATGTTATAATAATACCACAAATTAAAGAGGTTGTAAACAAATTAGAAAACTGTGGGCACAAGAAAAGTGCCCAAATGCTTTTTGAAGAATTACTACTTAAAGGTAGGATGAATATAATCAAAAGCAGATGAAAGTAACCTAATCAAGAGCACTTAATATGTAAATATTGTGTAACATTAGATTAACGTGTATACATTTACTCAACATGTATCTATTCAATGTGCTGTAAGTGATATAACCTGACATATGCAGTTTTTATGTGTTCGAACAGCAATCTCACCATTAAAATTATCTAGTAGAACAATGCTACATGATCTACACGCATTCATACCCTCATATTTTATGATCACAAGCAAGTATTTTGTTTTAATTATCCATTACCAATAATTAATAACTAATTATTGATTAAATAAGCGAGTCTGTGTAAAAATTTAGCGCTTTCAATACATTCGCACTCAACTTCACTGTGTCTGTTCAGTTTATGACTTTAAGCGCAACATTTTCAAAAATCAAACGATAATCCATTTTTACTTAAACTATCATCTGCCGCAGCTGGAAGAAGTGACCACTCCATGAAGTTTTATGTCAATCACACTATTTTAATATTTTACACAATTAGCCGTCATCACACGTACATTCATCCTTTCTGTTACACTTTCTATGAGTCTCCTTCACTTTTTATTATGCCAGTTTGCACATAATTTACTTCTATGTTCCACAATTCATATTTTGACTTTTTCAAAATTTTAATAAAGTCTCACCGTCCATTATAACAATCTCAATTTACTGTACTTATTAAGATCATCTCAGCTCATATTGTTTGCAAATAATGATGGATAATTAACGATATTCGTGGTGCACAATTTCAATTTGACATAATTAGCTTAAGATGCACACTTTGTAATTTTTTAACTGCATTACAGCGATAACACTGTCACAACGTTTTTTTTTTATTATCTTGCAATCCACTTTCATCGAACTCTAACTTCATTAACATTTTTATATGGACTATTAGAAATCATATGATTGCGACTTTCAAAAATGTTTTGAAGATGTCAGAGATTTGTGTAAATATGACTTGTAGATTATAAACATTTGTGTTGTTTTTTTTAGAGGGAAGCAATGTATGATTCTTCGTTTGTTTTTTTGTTGGGGAGGGGAATTTTCCAAACACTGGTCAAAATTCCACTATTAAATTCTCTGTGTTGTCATCAGTTTCTTATGGATTTACATATGCGCAATGTATGTACATCATCAGAACACAAAGTTTATAAGTGAGCTTCTTCACCTCTGATGATTGAATCTATGTACATCATAATTATTATCTCTTCAGGCACACTTTGCACCACTTGACTTTATTAATTTACCTGAATGTTTCAAGTTATAAGTAGAACAGTAGTTTCTTCACAATAATTTTTATAGGAGGTTGAAGTAATTCCTTTACATTGATCATTTCAAATATTTGGTCGTCCATTAGCTAGAAAGACCCATCAACTGGACAATTTACAACAGGAATCTTACTCCATAAAAGCACTGCTGTCACGGAATTTGTCAACACATAAACAGCCTTTTTCACTGACCACTATAAAATTGTACACGACCAGTTGCTGTAGTTACAGGTCCTTCCCGCATAACTGCATCCCATGCTATTGTAAAACAAAATATACATGTAATATAAACATACATATGAAAATGCTGAAATTCCATACAAAGACAATGAAGCGCAAATGGTCAGTATTAGCCTTGCATTATAATTATGTATGTATCTACTTGAGATCGAAAATACCAATCATGAGTTATAAATATTTCACTTCACGCAAGTATGTATATTTAATATCTCAAAAAAA
This sequence comes from Tiphia femorata, assembly GCA_944319695.1. Taxonomy (NCBI): domain Eukaryota; kingdom Metazoa; phylum Arthropoda; class Insecta; order Hymenoptera; family Tiphiidae; genus Tiphia; species Tiphia femorata. Next base: position 9,749,375 of record OX090903.1, read on the forward strand.
ATGAATACTTACCTAAGCCTACAAATGAAACAATTTTATCATGATTATAAGTCTGTATATTCACATCTTCCTCTGGTGCAACATAAAGCATTGAGAAATCTTCTTTCGGTTGAGGATGATATTTTTCTATAATACCAGATGGCGTAGGAGGAGGTGCTGGTAAATAAGGTGGTGGTGGAAATCTGGATGGGTAGCCTATGTACGGTAATGGCTGCACCATGACAGGATGAACAGTTGGTTGATTAACATGTGCATTAGGAGGTTGCATATGGAAATTTGGAGGGAACTTATCATATCTTATGTGTTTATCGAAAAGAGGTGGGGGTCTATCAAAATTTGGAGCTGGCTTATCTAAAAGAGGTGGTACTACAGGAGAAAATACAGGATTGGCAGTTGTGTCTTCACTATCCTCAGCCAGTAAGAGTTGTTCATTAATTTCAAAGCCAAATGTGAGTTCAGGTGGCAACTCATTACTTTGAGTCAAATCCGAAGTTGTTTCATCCAATAAAATAACGGCAGGCCTTGAGGAAGTATTCTTTTTAGCAGAAACTTGCATTTCTACGGACTTGTGTACTTGATCCTTTGTACAACAACTACTGATATTTTGTTGCTTGAGTTTTTTACTATCATTGCCATTCTGACAATCTTGCTTCAAAGCCTGTCCCTGTGTACTCTCTGTTTTTCCACTATCGTACTTAGTATTATTTTGTTGCTCTCGCATGGCTTTCACCAATCGTTCAGATTTAGTCATCCGTACAACTTCTGAATCTATATTCTGACACTCTTGTATCGATTTTGGATTATTGTGCAACTTTAATTTTAAGGTCTCAGATTTATCATGTACCGCTATTGTCAAATTACTACTTACATTATCGTTTTGTACACGTACAACTTCCGTATTATGTAACTTTTTAACAGCATCATCATGATATGAATACATCATTTTTTTAAGATGTTCCTCGTGCAATGCCTGATTTTGAGCATTCTGATTATTTGTCCCATATGCTTTGCGTAATCGAGCATTGTTAGATTTTGTATTTATGGCAGGATCTCGTGTACATGAAGTATTATTATTATCTGATTCTAGTTGACTAAAACCCATTCCAGTATTATTCAACTTGGATGGCATAGAATTAGTTGGACTTGTTTCATTTGAATTAACACTGTGATTACTGGAATTTAGATTTTTTTGTTCTTGCGCTAAGCACTGATGAATTTTTTCAATATCCTGTACATATTTGAATACTTGAATATTTTTATTAATAGCTTCTTCTTGAGCTTCAGCTTTCTTCCTCTCTGTGGCATTTTTCATCTTTGCCAGAGTTGGCGATGGTGGCTTTTCAAAATAAGGACTTATTGAATGCACATGGTTTGAATGACTAAAAGAATGCTGTCTTGTTTTTCTATCCGAATGTTGAAGTTCATCTAAACTTGGATAGTAGTCTTGAGGCATTTTATCTGGTTCTGAGGGTGTCTTAGGTGGAACACTGGGCCAAGATGTCCTATTTAACATACTAGGAACTATAGCGGACATGTTTAATACAGAAGAATGTGACATATTAATTGTTGCCATGCGTGCTATATCCGCATAACTTGCTTGTGGTGTTCCACCTGAAGATGCTGCATTTTTCGATAAATTATGCTTTGAGGTATTTGAAGTAACAGGTAATGAATGCACTGAATCCAAATCGCTGCTATCAGATTTATCACTGTAACAACACACATAGAAACTATTAACATGAATTTAATTGCATGAAATACAGGTATGTAGATAATTTTAAGAATTAATGTTTTTAAAATTCACCTTGGAGGCATACTACTTGCGGACTTTCTTCTAAGTTCAGGTGACAAAGGAGTTCTGTATTCATTAACAAATCCTCGTGAATTTTGAAGATATGATCCAGATGTTGACAAATTTTGTGCCCTGCCACCACTGGAACTCCTTCTCTGTTTTTTACTTTTTTTCTTTTTAGTAACTACTAAAAACTCTGGTTCAGGTTCAGTTTCGGCATTTACTTTTTTTGTGGAATTTCGACGAGTAGTATAATCATCCCCTGTGTCATTACAGTATATAGATTGACCTTCTTCAGTTCCCCATGACCTTCTATCACCACGACAATCCACTGTCGCATCTCCTGTACTTTTCTGTTTGGCACGGCGCAATGATACATTTATTGGTCCTGTAAGACATTATTAAAATAAACTTCCATATATTTTCTTCTGATCCATATCTTCTATTTGTATAATAAAATAATTTAATTTAAATAAAATAAGAATTTACTGTAATTATTTTCTACATTTATTTTAGTTTCATAAGTACTAGATCTGTTTAATAACAAAGAAAAGCAACTCTATTTACCATGCTGGCTGGATATACTACTCGCTCCACTTGAACTAATACTTTTCTCTGTTGTTAAATCTTCAAGCTTAGTCTTGGATATTTCCTCTAACGAGTTTGATTTTTGTAGTTTAGATGGCAATTGTTCTCTTTTTGGATCTTTTTCCCTAGCCCTTGGTTTCGTACCAGAACTCGATTTTACTCTCACTGGATTACTAGTCTTTCCTCTTTTTCCTTTGGACTCCTTATTTTCAATAAAATTTATTAAGCTGTCAATGTCGTCATTACGGTGACCTGCTACATCTTCCGCTGGGTAAGTGATTACGTTAGTATCTTGGGGTGGTTTTCTTCTTGATTTTTTTGGTTGGTCACCTTTATAACCATGTACAGCATTTCCATTTTCATCTAACGATTTTTTCTCTCCAGATGAAGCAGCATCCTTCATAGTAATGTGCTGCGCTATGTGCCTTGGACCTTCTGTGCAAAATCCATATACTTTATATAATTATTGGTAGTAGAAACTATTAGTTAATGTTGTTTAAAATACGTAAAACATTATAATACTACATTTTTTAATATTATTTTTATATGCATAATTTCTGTTCCAAAATTTCGTTTTATAATTAACATAGTCAAACATCTAAAGCAGCTTACCCATTGTTATATTTTGCGGTTGCCAAGATGCAGACATCATTGAGGATAAACTTGGAACCATTTTCCCTTGTACAGTATTGGAATTTGTTGTGGTGCCAGTAATAACACTTTTTGTACTATTATATGCTGAGAATGGAAGAGCGCCAGTTACGTCTGGACCATTAACAGAAACTTTTGATTTGTCTGGTTTGCTGCTGTGATTGCGTATGGGAAATTCTACATTTACATCTACAGGTGTCTGTGCTATTGCGACATTTGTTTGTGCTATGAATTGGACTGGTCGTCTTGGATCGATAATTTTCATTTCAGTTCCTTCAACATCTTCTGTGTCCAATGAATGAGGTCTTTGAATTCCACTTATTAAAGATCCCACATTCCGTTCGCTGATGGCATCGACCTATTGTCAATAATCAAAGAAGTAATGCAATAATTTTATTGCAGCTAAATTAATATACACAGTTAATTCTCAGTACCCTTTCCCCCCCTTCTTCTTGTTTGTGAATATTTTATGCAAACAGAATTAGATATTTGTACTGAATAAATTACATGCACAGCATAATTCTCAAGAATATTAAACTAATTTCATTTTTTAAAGAAGCTTTAAACAGATAGTAACATGATAAGTAGCCCACCTACGTTTAATAGTATGTAACTGAGTTTTACCTCATCGTCTCCTAAATCGATCGCCATGTAATCTGACTTATATTCTGGTGGTGGATTATCTGATTCAAGCATTTCATTTGTCCCGTGTTTTCCTTTACTACCTTTCTTTTCACGCGCTTCAAATTCGTTTTCACATAAATTAGGATTTTCCTTTTTAGTTTCTTTTCTCTCTTTATCTTTCTCCTCCTTCTTCGAGCCACTATACGATGGTTTGTCTAATGACTTAGACTTCTCTTTACTTGCCCAGTCGTATACTGTTCTTTCTTCGCAAAATGCCTTCTTTCAGATACCATGAAATAAAAAAAAATTATTTTAGAATGTAAATATTGGCGCCGACATAAAATTTGGCACGATGATCAAAATCAAGTAAATACACAAGTTTATAGAAATATTTGAATGGAACATATGAGCATACCTTTTTATCAAACAGCAGGTCTAAGTTAACTAAAGAAGCAAGGCTATGTGAGGCATTTACGTTAGATGGAAGCGAACCACCTTCTCTTTGTCTTGCCGATACACTTGGGCCAGTGAACTTTTTATTCTTTCGCTTATTTCCTCCGTACGTGTGTGTAGAGCCTGATGACAGATAAGCAAAACTACTGTCAAATTCTGATGCAATAGGCTGCGCTAAATTTTGTAATGATCCCCCATGAGTTAAACGTTCAGAAACAGAGTCTCGTTTATGTCTTCTGCGATTTGAGCCAGGGAGACGTGAGTTAGTTACTATTCTACGACCTTCCTCAGTCTCATCAGCTTCTGCTTCTTGTAAGAGCTCCTAAAGAAGATTTCAAATACTTAAATAAATTTGGAAAATGGTAAGTACTACTTTAATGTAACTATGTATGCACTATTGCATTTCATTATTTACAATATATGATACAGAGTAACAGCCACTGTAAGTAATATTTTATTAAGTGTTTAATATACCTTAAATAGATTAGATTTTCCTTCTCGGTCTTTGGGACATTTATATGTTATTGCTTCATCTAATAGTGCACGCAACTCTCCTTCATTCAATGTGGAAAGTGTTGCTGGTTCTTCCTACAAATGAAGATAACAATAGTAAAATTGTCTTAGGAAATAGATTTTTTCAAACAGATACATGAGATATGAGGAAATTGCGAGAACCTTACAATTAAAAGTAAAGGTTTCATCTGAATTTGTTACCTAATTGTAGATACATATGAAAGTATTACTGTATTAAGTTAGAGAATTACTATTGAATTTAAGCTGTTCTGGAAAAAAGCTGGGGCCACTTTTTAAAAAATTTGCCCATCTGAAAGTTCCACGAACAACTATGACATATTGGAAAACGAAAGTCTGTTTGTATTTATAAATATTAACATCAAAGATGAGAGGTTATCAATCTAAGCAATGACTGAGTTGTAGTAGTTAAAAGGTGACACGATGTAAAAATACTTGTACAATTGAAATCATTTGATTTATTATTAACATAAATTCTTAATTAACAAATTTAACTTTGCATAAAATTCACTCGATTTTGAAAAGTATATATTGTTGATTATTTGTGTAAACATCTACAGTTAAAGCTTTAATTTTTCATTATAGAATTAAAACTGACGCCGGGTTTATAAATTTATAATTTATAATGTTCAATGTGTACATCTGGAATTAAAACTTCTAGTATTACACGTTGATTTTAGCAAAACTAAGTCTTGCAGCCATTTTATTTTGTGCAATGTCCTTACGACATAAGGTCCATATCTAGGAGAAACACGTTCTGCAATTTAAGTTCACATAAGGAAACTGTGCCAACAGATCGGCTTTAACTTTAGGAATTACTGTCACGATGCAATACTCATGGTACATCTTAGAAGATTAGAATGAAAACTATAGGTAGTTGTTCTACGTAATATTAAAAGATATTGCATGTTGAAGTTTTGTATTTTAATAACCATATCTGTTTTGAGGTTATCGTAAGTTTATGTGAACTTGATAGAATGTATTATTTTATACATAATTTATATATCTACAGTTTTTACAAATTGGTTTTATTACATAATAAGTTTTTAAATGATATAAAAGAAACCAGTACAGTATATAGATGTACAGAAATGGAGGTTGGTTTACACAGCAAATTTAAGGTTTCACTTATTGGATCTGTACCAAAGATATAGTCACCATGTGTTAAAGCATATATATACCTATATTATATATAGTGCAAGTATTGATATGATAATGAGTGGTTACACCCCACTTAAAGCATATTTCAAGTACATGTTCCATGTGCCTGTATATTTTAGATATCACTTTAATGCGGGGTAAAAAGGATTATTATGTGCAAAAACTGAGGTTTATTTATATATCCATAAATATGGAGTTGGGATAACCTAACTTGTCCCATTTCAAACAAGTGTCTTGTGCGAAAGGTTAGTAGTGCAGAGAATATTCAATAACCATTAAATTTTTGCATGTTTTAAATAGTGGGATAAGGGGATATATATTTCGCAAATATTTAACATGTTTCGTATTGAATTTCCCACGCGGATGCACACGGAAACGTAGACAAACAATAAATAGGAACATGCTCGAAAGCACCTTTGTCATCTTTACCTTTACAACCGAGATGTATAACAAATTACATTACCATTCCACGAAAGAGTGACATGTTTTTGAAAAACTAGAAATTAAGTCATGCCGTGTAATAGATATCGGGGCTATCAACAACTAATGGTTAGCTTCCTTTCAATTTTCGAATTGTCCTTCCGCAATCCAATATAATAATCCCGAGACCATTATTAATGATACTTAGAAGTCCTTGGAAACGTGAAAAGGATAGTCAATGACGAGTTCACCTTCATTCGTAAATTAAAATGGGACACTCGCAATAAATGGGTTTGGACTTGTCCAGAGATCGATAGATGGTCGCGATTAGCTAATTGAAACGCGAGATATCGGGGTGACTTACAGAGACTAAAGAAAAATCCGCTGGGCAGTGCCGGCACGGAATTTATATTTTTAGAGGGCACCTGGGTCGGTTGCAGTAGTCTCTGTTCCGTCCAACTGCAGTGTCGCAGTCTTGCACCGTTACGTAGTGTTTTCGAGCATCCCAATCTGCGAAACACGAAATCGGGGACACGCTACTACTGTTCAAGAGGAGCAATATCGACAGTCCTGCGAATATACCGTCAATCTAAACACTTTTTTAACGAGCGGGCGCGGCGCGCTGTCCGAGCATGGCCGCCGCCATTACACTGGGAATACTGCCCAACTGCCATTCCAGGGCTGTAACAATCTAGGGCCCCACACAAATGGCACAACGGGCACACTCATGTTCATCTTTCTGCAGATTTCGCTTCGTCAAAATGTGAAAATTTGCATACAATACTTTACGATGTAATATTAATACGTCTCGTTTCAAAAATAAAATCCAATTATGGATTCGCATTACAATGCACGTTTTAATTATAATTCGTCCCGTGTAAACTAGTTTTATGCAGTAATTACGTCGCAGTCATTTGTTACAGTTATCTGTTACGAGTTCGCGAAACTATTATCCAGTATCTTATAGATTACTATTTGGGAATTGACGTTGGACCATTTGCTTATAAATACTCTTGAATCCAATTAGTTTCTAATATATGTACGTGTTGTGTTTCACGTTGCTACAACACTTGAATATGAATCCCAATGTCGTCGATACGAGATAGGCTAAGAGGTAATACGTATAAAATAACGAACCTCATTAACAAGTGGATTGGCATAAAGTATTACCCTTAATCTGAATGTTTTGCACGATGATTTCTTGCTATTTATAATACACAGGCCACGTTCGAAGATATAAGCGGTAATAATATGTCGACGGGAGGATGCTATCAAATTACTGACAAATGAAAAATTCTGGTTCTAACGCAATATTTTCGATATAATATTATTATTGTCTCTTGTGTCATAGATATTTCAAATGCATAGATCTGGCGTGGGATTAAGAATTATAATCTTAAAATTGTAAATTAGGCATATCCATTGATTGCCAGTAAAAGTAACAATCATGCCTTAGTAAATTATGTAAATATAGAATGTAAATACGTAATGCTAAGCAAGCAATTTAAAATTTTTATTACAGCAAATTAAAATAGCATTTATGATTCATGGATATGTATGTATATACAGATTACCTAATTTATATTTTGGTAAATATATTAGTACGAATAATGAGTAAAGAAGTTGTTTTTTATTCGTTTAATGTTTTTCTTATGTCATTGATTTTCTATCACAATTTTTTTTACTAATATTTTGATGCAGTACATTTGCTATAATAGAATGAATTTCATGTAAACTAAAATTAAAATTACTGTCCGTCCAATGTTTGTCAGTAATAGTTTACAACTATTGTATATGATAGTCTTTATGTCTAATCTCAGTGTATTTCTGAATTGTATGAATTTTTATAATACCCGACTACGTCATTTTAAACATTAAAACTAATATTCATTAAAGTAGCAAATAAAATGCAAAGTCAAATAATCAATTTACAGCGCTGATCTTATTTTTAAAGGGAGTCACATATTTTTCAGCAGATTTACGACCAATTGCTTAAAATATTGTTCTTACCTGTTTATTTTCAGAGGCAATATTGAGTGATGCACTCTGGCTGGACAGATCGGGACTTGCATTAGCATCTGTGGTGACACTCTCTACACTTACACTCTGAATATCGATTGCATCAGTACCAATCACTGTTTCCTCGGAAGTCACTTCATTTTCAACTTCTGTACGATTGTTTTTGGTAGTTTTGTCAGGTGCTACCGGTTCCTGGCGATGATGCGGCCCTGGGGCCATCTTGATGGAAATTAACAGCGTAGGATCCGCTGTGTTCATAGCCTTCTCATCATGATTCTTATTATATGTTAAGGCATAAGGATCATTCTTGATCGTTGTAAAACTTTCATTTGTCACTCTTGCAGACAGGTTACGCAAATTTGGATTTATGCAATGTTTCAATGAGTCGTAATAATTGAACATTAGCTAAATACATCGAATCATGTTTTAGCGAATCGATGATATATTTGTTTGTAAATGACCAATTACATTATTTAGCATATTAAAGTCCGAAGTAATACGCTCTGTTCAACTTAGGTATTTGCCTGGCAAATATTTTGTTCATTTGCAAATTTTGGCAAATTGTACAAAATGTGCTTTGGATATATGAGGCGCTTTTTGCGCAAGCCATGTGTACAGCGGTGACAAAAATGGCACAGTTCACTTGCGAATGCACTGTAACTAACTATCGAGCACATCCAATAATTTTTGAATGAATTCTTTTCATTTCCAGTCAATTCATTGGAAGTAACTCTTTTACACTTCTACGTGCCGTGCCTGTATCCTGAAAAAGGCACATACCATGCAATTACTTATTATAACCGCCACTCAGTTGTTTGAGGTTATTTCTTATCCGTCTGGCAGTTTTAACCACAATTGTTTCTTACAAGCAGGAAAAGTTTGATACTACATTTAATTACATACGATACTGGTATTATGTGGAAAGGTGGATGCCTTATTTTCACCTTCACGTTTATTGCATGTATTATTGAAATTATTTAAATCCATTATCTCAATGTGGCAAATTCTTACGTGTTTGGAAGTCATATGTTTTAATGAACTGAAATATTTAAATGTTATAATTTCACTGCATATGTCAGGACTATATTGTCGCGATAGGATAAAGTTAAGCACGATTCCAGATTTTGTCATTTGTCCATAGAGTTTTTAGGCAAAAATTGCTGGAATCCGTTAAAAAGTAAATGAAAATAATGACAATTATTTTAATACCACTTATTGAGATCTTATGTTGACAGTTGAAAGCTGTCAATATCACTGTTCGGTACGTCAAACTACTTCTGCTGTAACAATCTACGCAAGGCATTGAAGAAAGTCCAATTTTGGAGCCTTAAAGCGAAGTTGGTAATCGCCGGAGTTCGGAGCACTCATATATTCAAAATGGCCGCTGGTGATATTCAGATACACATTTTTCTCCTGCACTTTAGGCGTAAAATTATATTTTTGGAGAATACGGCGTATATGCCAAATGTAGCTATTAACTGTACATGGACGGAAGACTTAAGAATGGATTTGTTCCTGTCCAAAACGTGGATGATACCTTTGGCATTGTCTATACGCATACCACCCGCAATATTTCCGTTTGCTTTTCTCACTGTTTCACTGCACAAAAGTTGTGGAAGACATTAAAACCACTTTCAAGCCATTTGACTGACGTTCAAAGATACACATTGAAATCATATACAATGAATCAAATTGCCGAAGCATGTTCTAAAATTGTCGGCGAGTTATCGATCGGTATGCATCGTATGCATCGCTTGTTCCGGCAACTTTTCAACGACATAAATGTCTGACTACTGCTCGTATGAATGTTCTCAGTCAGAGCACAATTCACAAATTCTAATAATGCGACGTATGTGTAACACTAATGTCAGTTATGATTGAGCGTGGGAAATTTATCCCACCCAAAACTTCATCCCACTATGTCCAAATCCAAGCGTTCACTCAACAAGATGCGACGGTTAGTTATTTCGTCTGATTTCACGTCCACTGATTTACAAGCACTACTGGTCAGATGTACCATCGAGAACAGAAACGGAATTGACATAAACTTCCACCGACAGTTTTCCCACGACACAATAAACGATCGCTTTTGCGCAGAGGAACGGCTGACCAGCCGTTTGGCCTCCGAAAATGTCGTCTGGTTTCAGGAGCGTAACCACTTGTTGGGGTAGCGTAAATGCTAAATTGTAAAGTTGCGAATCTATCGGTATACGCACTATATTCATTACACTTTCACTTATCTTCACGTGTAAATTTCTTTGACAACATTTTCAACGTAGGTAGAGGCATTTATACATGAATGTAAAATTTGCATCTCATTGGTAATGAGATATTATGAAATAATTGTGCGCGCATGACATAGTGCAAAATAGACGTGTACGCAACATTTGCTTTTATCCGCAGGTTTTCGATTTCCTTAGAAAATATGACGTTTAGTAGATATTTTGTACAATCTGAAAAATTGTGTGCTACGTTCCTGACTATACATTACGGCTTCCCAATGCGTCATGAAAATCGATAATTCTCGAAGTCGAAGTGCGGTGCGATACGATCGGTCGATTCTACCGATTCATTGACGTCGTATGCAACCCGAATTGAACAGTGACGGTGTATACGAGCGTGAAGCAGGTACCAAGGTAATTTTCTGTTATCTACTGTGACAATAATACTTTAACAGAATAACATAGATGTGAATTAATTCTTTTACTTGGTCGTAGACAAAAACCGGTTTTCTAAAAAGTTTCTGTGTGCAAAGGGAGGAAGGAGGTCGCGTCACAATGACCGAATCGGACAACATTTTCTTATTTGTTCCCAACATAATCGGTAACTAAGAATACAATATTTATAATGTGTAAACAATGGGTGCAATATTCTCAATAGCTAAAGTGCAAGTAATATGTTCTATCTGACAATTTTCGCATACAAAAAGGGTATTTTGGATGCAATTGTTAATCAAATAAACGCACACTCCATAACTTGACAGTTCCTGTGATCAAAGTAACTTCAGAAATTAGTGAAATTTAATTGTAGTAGAAGTTTCATTTGCTTTTACACGTTCCTCGATCTAGGATGTTTTATATATGTTCGCGAAATGAAATATACTTTGTAAATATATTTTTTATATATCATGTATAAGTGTTGTGCAATACACAGTTTATTACTTGCATATTGCGCATGTCCTGCACATTGAAGATGTCATTCAATGTTTATAACAGCATATTCTACTTGCTTTATTTTTTCCTATAAAAATATCGTATGACAAAATAAATTATACACCAATGGTATAAAAAAACTATGCTGCGCTCTATATTATATAAATAGCATAATTTCAAATGAGATGCGAAGCTTTCTTTTGATCATAGCATTACACAGGTTTCTTTATTGATTAATGTCAAGTGCAGTAACATTTTGTGTACCACTAAATGGATTTGCCGTGCATTATCATTGGAAAATTGATCTTAATACATCTATGTTAACGTAAGATTCATCGTTTTTTGCAGAAATGTTTATTAAGTTTCATGATATATTTATAAATGACATATATCATAAAATCTATTTTTGTTTAAGGATACCGCTATAATTCTGTAGATGTTTTTCGGAATTGTATTCGTGCACATGTATTACTTAAAGATATACGAATCAATTAATGAAGTTAATTATATCACATACATAGTTCCGGTGTATGCTTATCAGATAATGGAGCATACAAATAGATGAATAACTATCGTGTTTTCATAAAAATATATGCACAAATAAAACTGCATCTATTAGTATATATTAATTGTTCATTATATAAAATGAAATGTATATATGTATATATATGAAAATGTTTCTGTTAACAGGCTATGGCAGAATAATTTTAGCATTGATATCATTCTATTTTATGCCAACTAATTACGTTATTGCAACATGGTGTTACGTTTTGAGTGCACTGCTAGATGCAGTAGATGGACATGCGGCAAGATATTACAATCAAAGTACTAAATTTGGTAGTATGTTAGATCAGCTCACCGATCGAATTGGAACAATGTGTCTGTTGGTGACGTTATCTGTATTTTACCCATCGTACATTTTTTGGTTTCAATTAAGTATGTCAATAGACATAGCTTGCCACTGGATATACTTGCACACGTAAGATATTTATATGCATATTTGTATAAATTATTTCATTTTACTGCTTTTAACATATGTCTTTTCGGTCATGTCGTATTTGTGACAGTCAATTATATGTGCTGCTTTCATCTTTAGGACCCTGTTACAAGGAAAGACCAGTCATAAATTTATTGATATGTCTGAGAATCCAATTATGAGCATCTACTATACAAATCGCTTAGTTTTATTTGTCATGTGCGCTGGAAATGAAGCATTTTATGCAGCTTTGTACCTTCTTAACTTTACCGAAGGACCCATGTGTAAGTAAAGATATAATCTGATTGTGTAAGATACTGTAATATATAAGTGGATGTACGCATGATCTAGTACATTATCAAAGTATGAATTCCTTTATCACTTTTTATACGTATACACAACTGTTTGTTTCAGTGGCTGGTATTGGCTTGTACAGGCTAATTGTATATCTATCTGCTCCCATTGCTATTGTCAAAACGGGAATTTCTATATTACACGGATATGTTTCATGCATCAATCTAAGCATCATCGATTTAAAAGAACGCCAACAGCGGCTCAAAGAGAAGTGAAGGTCCAATCCAATTACCCATTCTTCGTTGCTAGTCAGACATGTAATTAATAGATCTTCCGCATATATGTGTTAATATACAGATACATTTCCATTATATTTTTACAAAAGGATGTCAAAAAATAGTTAAATTTTCAACTTGCAAGTTGATAAACAGAACCAGCATAATTTATATATATATACATGTGTGTAAGTGTACAATTCTCATCTACGAGTGAAAGCATGCTACATAAAGAGACTTTTGTATAAGTTATTTATGTAGCGATATGTTTTTTTTATATATTACGAGTAGTGGAAACTGGGTTTCTTTTTTTGTGAATATATCTTTATATTATATTTATAAAAGCATGTTGAACGGTTGAGGATTGTCAATATTATATATTACACAATTATTTTTACAATGTGTGCCAACTACATAATACAATATGAAGAATGAACATATATTTGTAATATGATCTAACTGTCCATAGTCTTATAGTCTCATTCCATACAAATAGAAATAGAATATAAAGGATGTATCTTTTCGTTGCTAATGCTTTATTTCTACTGATATCGCACTATATTGTACCTGTATTAAAATGATATAAAATTCGATAAACATTCATTGGTTGTAATTCTTTAATATTCATTTTAATAAAAAAAATTGTTGTCAATTTTATTCGAACACTTGTAGACAAATGGTAATATATTACACAGTCTCTTATAAACAGAAACTGGTATAAAATAGTTAGCTTTAAACATAGTTCTAAAGAATTTGGTACGTAAATGATAACACAGTAACCATATATACTCAAATACTAAAATTTTATATCAGACTTGGTTAAATAAAAAAAAAAACAGGTATGGTTCGTAATTTTAAAGTTGATAACATTTGATTAGATAAAAATTTACATACTATCGTAAATTTGCGACAGGTCAAGAAGATGTCGCATTTATTTGTAACAGCAGATGAAATTGACTATATTTATATAATTCAGGTAAGCTTTCTATAAATGATTACAAAACATTGCAAAAAACGCAGAACGGCACGTGCTCCTGCATGTAAATTAAATATTGTGATCACCACGTATATCTCATACTGATACATCGCAAACCTTATATCACGTTAGGAAACAAGGATCTAAGGAGTACGTTCGCTATACTAGAGAATGGAAAAGGCAGTAACTAACCTTAAAATTTGATTCCTATTCCCCCGTCATGACTGGTCATGTTTCAGCGCCATGTTATCACTTCAAACATTCGCGCATGTTGAAAAGTTCAGAAAATTCGTACAAATTTTTTGACGATGTTACGACACGCAATATTAAAAGCTTCTCTTGCACACTTATCAAAAGTACGTAGAGATGAACAGTTTTCCAAATGTTTACCGTTTATGGGACAGCGGAGACGCGCGTAGCAAAGTACAATATTTATAAAAACAGATGACAATTCAACACCGGCACACTACGGATAAAATCAGGATATGGTAGCGCCAGTGTCGTCGGCTATAAGCATATGGCGGTTTTCTTGTATTATTTGAATTGCGAATGCCGATTTATATATATATATATATATATGATGTATATCTCGATTTGTATATATTATATGTATATATATATACAAATCGAGATATACATTATTGGCATTCACATATGTATATATGTCACTATGCTTACCTAGTACATTTATCGGATATTGAAATATACTATAGCGTACATCTGGTAAGTAGCCATTACTGTAAAATAATAATTTAGGATACGACGAGTGCGGACTAGAAGTTAGAGACGCATTATCTTAAAACTTTAGTTGATTATCAAATTAGTTTAACATACAAAGTTTTTAAAGTGTAGGATGTGTGTTAGATATTAAAGTCACTATATGTATATAATGCTTGTTTAATGTTTTAAAGGCATATGTCATAAATTTATCTGATGAAAAACAGTATTGAATAACATGTACATATTCAACTATACGTTAATGTATCATGTTTTTAGGGATAATAAAAGAATGTAATGAAATTTAGAAAAAAAATGTAATGCTTTATATTTGTACATAATATGTTATACAGTATCAAATATTTATTTACACTATATTACCTTATAGTGCTTTTTTATCTTCTAGAAACTAACAGACGAGTTGTGATCATAATGATCATGATTATATTACTTTGAATGTGACTGAAATATGCGTAATTTGGTTATGTCAAGCTTATTTATATTATTCTCGCAATATTGTTAAGTTGTTTTCTTCGAAGTTCAAATCTGTCCTCGAAGGATAAACTAACTTCATATTGCCTTCCATGTCAACTACCTTTACTTGTTCGATAATTACATTATGGTAACCAGAAGTGTCTTCATTTGATGGAGAATAGCCAAGACCCGATATAGCTAAATCTTTTAAAAATTGATCCAGAACATTCCTGTTAAAAAAATGTAAATCGATGAAGACATGCTATCGAATAAATATTTACCAGCTCTATTTAATCCTAATGATATAATGTCAACATACTTGCAGACTTGATATGACGTAGTACTAGTTACTTCTACAAACATGGTTTCCGTAGATGGTGACATTTTAGTCACGTCACTATTTGTAATTGGAGGAAAAGATATAACCTGGTCAGTGCTATCGTGGAGACACGGAAATAGAGGTTTTCCTTCAATGAGATATAGATACTTATGTATTCCTGAATACACATTTCGCTTTTTCTCTTTACGTAAGTTATTAGCTTCTGTTTGTAGTTGGTTGAACAAAGCAGCACCGGTATAACATGTACTTCGCATCAATGGTCTGATTTCTAACTCTGTAGGTGGTTTTGCAGTGTATGTCAAGTCACCTAGTGTATAAATTTCATAGCACATGTACATACGATACAAAAAATGCACAATTGTTGGCTATTTGATATCTAACACAAATATTACACAGGGGCAACATGTTCTACACGTACCTGGTGCGATCAATTTCAAATCATGCGTGGCTATAGTAGCAGCATTTCGTTTCTCACATATTCCATCATGAAGTTTGGTTTGAAATTGAATGAATTTTTTAAAACTGTCTTCCGTGAAGCTGAGGTTTCTAACGACACACCCTACTATATAAGGCCTAACATTTTTTACGTGTTGTGTAACCTTGATTACCGGTACATCATTTGTTACCTTTAATACTTTTATTTTATGACTTAAAGATTCGACAGCATTTGATATATCTTCATTTTCTGATAGCTTATGTCCCTTCTTCCCTTTTCTTGGTTTATTTCCTGTACTGAAATCAGTACTTGTTCTTGGACAATGTAATTTGATATATTCAAGAATTTGTTTCGTTCGGCATTGGTCAATAAGTTTCGATAACCGCTTATCTATTACACGGTTTCCTTTTAAATGTAGCTCTTTTAATTTAGTGCAATCAGCTAATTCGCCTGGAATAACTGGAATATGTGGAAGTTGATTTACTGTTTTAATACGCAGTAATAATAACACATGTACGTTTGAAAACTTCCACATTGTTCTTACCTGAGATTGCGTTATCCGCCATATTTATGATTTTCAAGGATCGTAAATGATTTATGTTTATAGGAATTTCTTTAATGTCATTCCCATTGACATATACTTCAGAAAGATATACAAGTTCGACATAACATATATCGGGAAATGTTTCAAACTTATTGTTTGATAAATCTAATGTACACAGTTTTATATTCCCAATTTGTGATGGTATGGACTGCAGTTCGTTTGAGCTAAGATTAATTGTGCATAATTGTGGAAGATTACCCAATTCTACTGGTAGACTACTTAAAGTATTCCTTGAACAGTCCAATACTTTCAGTTTGGTCAATTTATCAACAGACGTTGGAAGCTTGGAAAGTTTATTAGAATGCAATACAAGCGTAGTCAGATTAATCAGCTTTTCAATCTCCTCTGGCAATTCTTCTAGACAAGTTTGCGATATGTTAAGATAATTTAAATTTTGGAGGTTAAACAAAGTTGGATCTAATCCGGTAGCTGCTATTGCTTTAGAAATAGTCGGGCCAGACAGTACTAATTCATGTCTGTTTTCCTCAGCTGCTTGTTTAATTGCAGTCCATGATTCTTCGAATGTCATCCTGGGTGATGTTTATTTTACTTTCTTTCGCGAAGAAGGTGAAATTATGTCAGTAGAATGCTACACAACGTCACGTTATACGGTAATATGCCGCAAATATGAAGCATGCGTCTTTCAAGTCGGATAAGAATTGACGAAAGAAAAGAGTTATCATTCGAAACCTTACGTAGATTGTTAAGTTTGCGTATTAGATACTTCTTCAGTGCAAATCGACAAAACACTTCATCAATATCAGACAGTAATACTTTTGTGAAATATACCGGACGTCTGTTTCAAACTACACCGAACCGCCTTTGCAGACGATCGGGGTGACCAACCCTTTAGAAAAGTAATTTCGACAAATTTTGCGCGCTCTTTAAATTACAAATTCCTACCGATTTTACAAAGTGACGATCCTGCTGGAAAGATAAACATACAAAGCGACAATGAACATTTACTGGAAAATCCACGGAAGTATTGACCTAGATGTAAAT
Source organism: Tiphia femorata (assembly GCA_944319695.1). NCBI lineage: Eukaryota > Metazoa > Arthropoda > Insecta > Hymenoptera > Tiphiidae > Tiphia > Tiphia femorata. The sequence goes on from OX090903.1 coordinate 9,766,860, forward strand.
GCGACATAGTACAAGAGCAATTTGAGACATTTGAAAATGAGATTAAGGCTTGGGTGAACAATGAGAGGAAAGGTTCGTATGTAAATTTATTCGTAGACATTTCGGCGTAATCATCCAACCTATTAGGAACATTTTGAACCGGTTTTCGATAACATTCACGATAATGAGTGTACCTAGCCTGTCTACCCATTCGACAACGAATACTACCTTATCGACATTACACCCATGCTTATTGTTAGCGCGATGAAGTCTGATTGAATATCGTGGATCGTTAAAAAGCGTAAGCGCGCGAATATGAAGGAATTACGGTAAGAGAAGTATGCGCGACGAATTGATTTCAATGCGAAAGCTATAAACGGAAGCAAGAAGAGAGAGAGAAAAAAAAGAGGAAGAAGAACAAATCAGTCGGCGGAAAGTCTGCGGAATGAAATGTTGACAATTAATACATATGTCTGGCTCCCACAATGGACACCTTGCTCGTCCTCGGGTAATTCCGGAATCAAATTCGGAAGGATTACGAGTGGTTATCTCATAAGATCGATGACAAATGTTTGTTCCTACCATATTTGCATTTGAATGAGAGGTTTATGGTTGGGACCGCGCACTACAGCCACGTTCGCCTACGCGGAATGAAGCAGCCGGCGAGTAATAATCTTCTCCTAAGGTCACCGGTGTAATTGACACCCGTTCGACAAGGCAAAGCCGCCGACCACTCTTCTTCCGATTCCTCTTGCATCCTGTGTGAACTATTGAGACCGCAATCGACTTTCTCATTATCCACCAAGTATCATCGTCAATAACGCAGAACAGAAACGAAGCGACTAATTCTCCGTATAATTATCGTCAAACCACTTTCGACTCTCTTTCGTCCCAACCTTAAATACAGGCTACTTCATATTTTGTACGACCTCTGCAAAATAAAACATACAAGGTAGAAAGGAGCCTATGCCGTTTGGAAGAAAGAAAGAAAGGGAAGAAGAAGACAAAAGAAAAAGAAACATAAACATTGTGGACCAAGCTGGCCTTCTTTCCTTTGCATGCCCTCGCCGACTGTCCTTCCACCTTCCGAGAAAATTTTTATTTTTATTCCTCGACATCGGACGTCCAAGTGCGTAGGTGTAAAACGACGACAATCTCGAGGTGGTGTCCGAGTAGTGTCATCGTTTACAGGCCACCGAGCTAAGCCATAAATCTTCATTTCCCGCCACCCAAAGTCCACGGTTATCACCCGGTGTCCCCGATTACTTCCGTAAGGAAGTGCGAGGCATTGAGGAGTAGGGTGGGGCACCGTGTGGTTCCCCAATCCTGTATAAAAAGGGGTACTGGAGTTGAAATTTTGTCAGTGCGGAACGACGTTTCGCGTCTTCGTGCGAATCGACGGACGAGTCTTCTACTTTGATCGTTCTCCAGAAAATCATTTTCCGCTTCGCAATACGGAATTTACCTTTTTTTATTCTTGGTCCACGTCTTTGAGAGTTTTCTTTAGCAATCGTTATCACCATGATACGAAGGGCTGCATTAAATGGCGCTTCCACCAGCTTCTTCCTTCTTATTGCTTTGGGTTTGACGTCTGCTTGGCCCTTCAGGCGTCGCGACGTCTTCGATAACGCCGTAGACAGTCCAGACGGTCTCCTCGCGCATCTCAGGCACCACGGTGAAGCTCTCTATCGTTTCCCGGACAACGAGACCGGCACGAAGGTGGCACAGTGGACGGAAGAGATGGGTGTGAATCCAGAGGAGCTCGGTACATATGCCGAGGGTGACATCCTCTTCCCAGCTGCCATGGGAAGGAACGGCCTCAAGGCACAGAGCGCCCGTTGGCCCAACGGCGTGGTTCCTTACATGATCAGTCCCTACTTCAGTGAGTTTATTTGCCTTCTTCTTCAGAGATCTTTCTCCCTTTTACTTTTTATCCTCTTCGAGTTTCACCGCTTCAATTCCAGTACCATCCTTTTTTATTCGCACCAGGGCAAACAGTGACAGTACTCGTAAGAAGTTTCACTGGATTCTGAGACGATCATCTTTTTTAGTGTCGAGGAAAAACGAATATTTCCTTTGAAATTTTTTAAGCGTAGCTTACAACGGACTGCAAATTGGAGTTGACAAAGGCGTTTCAAATTTAAATTCCGATAGAAGTACTGCGTACACGAGATAATATGTGTTCTTAAGTCCTGGTAGAGAGATTGTTACGAGATTTAATGTGACGATTAAGAAAGTTCTTCGTTTAATTTTTTTTTTGCTCGAAGTTCTTGTGATAACGGTGTCATCGCTCGAGGGCTTAATCCATTCGGGTATTCCCAAATCAATTTCCACAGATGCCGAGCAGCAAAAAATGATTCAAGCCGCGATGGACGATTACCACAAGTATACCTGCATAAAGTTCAAGCCCTATACCGGCGAGGAGAACGATTACATCAGAATCACGGCCGGCAATACCGGATGTTGGAGCAGCGTGGGAAGGGTCGGTGGCCGGCAGGACGTGAATCTGCAGGTCCCAGGTTGCACCACGAAGAAGGGCACTGTAATACACGAGCTGATGCACGCGGTTGGATTCCTGCACGAGCAGAGCAGATACGAGCGCGACGAGTTCGTCTCCATTGTCTGGAACAACATTTTATCCGGTATGGGCTCTTCTTTTGTCGGAAAACAAGAAATACAATTGATACTCCGCTATTTCTGAGAACCTCTTATTACGAAAATTTTCTTGAGTTCAGTGAACGAATTCGGCTGAACGAATTCGTGAACTTTGGATGCTCAGTTACCTGTATTCGATCTTGTCGCTTCACGATCGTCATTTCTTTGTTTGCTCACAGGACACAGCGGCAATTTCGAAAAGGCGTCCAAAGAAACCACGGACGCCTTCGGCGTCGGCTACGATTACAGCAGCGTGATGCATTACTCCGCGAACGCATTCACCAAGAACGGACAAGCGACCATCGTTCCCATTGTAAGTATCGGTAGAGTTCACTGTTGCGCAATCTGTCGAGAGAACCGAATGTCTTTGCATCGATAGTCGAGAGAGCCCTTAAAGTACTTTTCTTGAATTCAACGAGAGTCAGTCTAGCGTCGAAATTCCGTGAAATTGGGCAATCGATCGACCTCGCGTCTCGAACATCGGTGATGCTCAAGGACGATTGTATATTGCCACGTGGGGCGTTTGTGCGTGTCCGTAGGAGCGGCCAAATAGTGGTGGGCTTTTCGGTTTCATTGGAGATATCTTCCAGGATAATCGAAAGTACGATCTCGGACAGAGGGAGGGATTCAGCAAGCGTGACATCCAGAAGATACGAAAGATGTACAGGTGCAACAATAAGAGAAGGCGCTTCAGCGGGTTCTATTACTAAACGACCATTGCTCCAATTAGCTGCGCTCGCAACGAGGAAGCAACACTTCTAGTCTTGTTCGTGTTATGAAATAATTGATCTGGCTCGACGGTTCGCGTCTTCGAGGTCTCGCAACTCGAAGGAACGCGTGTTGGATCTATGAATATCAGTATTAAAGATCGCTTAAGTGTAGCCTTTAAGTAAAGTTGTCTATCGAAGGACCGTAATGAATAAACGCACTTTCAAATACTTAATGGATTATTTTATATGTAAACATAATGTGGAACGCGTCATGATACTTGCTCTGTACTTTATTTATTATGTTCGTATGGACGAAACTGTGAATAGCCTATTTTGTTAGTATCTTGTGTTAATGGTAACGATAATGATTGAGTTTTAAGTCTACGATTACTCGCACCGAAACTACATATACGATAGCGTCTCATCCGCAGAATTTTACAAATTCGACGTTTTATCGTCGATTTCCAATAATACGTATAATAATCAATCTCGAGTGGTTTCGAACTCTTAAAAATACTTGCTATAAAAAAATACTTTGGATATTATCCGACAGTTTCGGCAATGGGTCAATTTCGCTTATCTCCTTGTACGTCACCACGGCGCTATCTGCTTTCAGTGCGAAAAGGACACTTTGATACGAGATATGAGGTATTCTTGCAAAAGTAGCGTAAGGTGCTTGCGTTTCTCGATTGAAGTTTATAAGACCTCTGTGTTCGCCTCGTCGATCCTACTATTTACAACGACGTTATTGCTCTTGCATCGCGAGGATGAGGAAAGAATGAAATTCAGCCGTGATCCTTGATAATCCAAGTGGTATACGAATTTTTCTTGTCGATCGGCTGAATAGTCGAATGGAGTTTTCAACTTTGTCGATGCACCTCGAGACCGAGAGCGCACCGTTCCTCTTCATTTATACGAATCGAAAATTTAGGAAGCTCCACCTTCGACAACGAACAGGAAGACACTCTGTCTTGTTCACCCGATCCAGGTCCTCTTCACGAAATCCGCGGCCCTCTCGCCTATCATTATCGCCGGTGCGTTCGTGTTACCAGAAGTGACTCTTGGCATGATACTGGTGTCTGCTACTCTGACGCCTCGCACACCTCTAACCCTCAGCTGATTATCCACCACGGCCAAAGGATCGTCCGGTGGACCCATCTTGCACGAACCCGCCTGATGATTTTCTGGAGCAGTGTCGTGCTTTACCGCGCACTCCCAGTAGGCGTCGCATCCAAACTTCAAGTGCTCGCAATTCTTCACCGGGGTGCGATCCAATTCGAAGCCGTACCTGGTGAGTAGAAACGACGATGTCACTGGAGTAACGTTACTAGAGATCGATGGACGTTACAGCTTGTGTTGTGCAACTCGAACCGACGTTACTCGAGATCGCGCAAAATGGGTGACACTTAGGGAGGATTCACACCTTGGCAGAAAAACAGAAAGCAGAAAAGCAGCAACCAATAAAAACTCGCGCTGGTAATCGACAGTTTCTGCTTTTCACAGAAACAGAAAAGCAAAATGACTGCTCAGTACCAGCACGGCTTTTGATTGGTTTCTGCTTTTCTGCTTTCTGTTTTTCTGCCAAGGTGTGAATCCTCCCTTATACTTAAGAAGCAAGCAGTGTTTCTCAGGCGTAAAGCCTGACGTTACGCGAAGTGCCACTTACGCCGTGTTAGGTACACTTCTTGCGCGTACGAAGAATAATTCTCTTTATTTACGACGCAAATTGACGAGCAACCTCGGATACTTCGTTGTGTATTTATCTTTTTCAAAGACCTAGGTAAATTTTGTTTCGTGGATGGCACAAGGTATTGAAATCGACATTTTTCTCTAGCTTCGTTTTAAAGCAAAATTTAAGTTTCAGAGAGGAAAAATTAAGTTTCAGTGAAAGTACGAGATGGAGCGATTTCATTGCTAGCCCGTGTGTATTCGTGAGAAAGTGCTTGAACGATCAGACTACGTTTTAAAGAGTCTCCGAGATCGTCCATGCACATATTCCTTGTACGAAAATGTCTTGGAACACACTAAACAGCATACTTAAAAAGACTGATGTAATTCAAGACGCAGCTTTTAAGCATACGGTGTCATGTGCTTTAGACTATTTTTTATTGTCTTTCGACAGTTTGCCAGTTAGTCAGTTCGGTTATTACAAATGTTTCCACGAATTTACGACATTGTGCCCGCCAAGAATAATTTATTCCGTGCCAACAATTTTCAACTCCTTGAATCGTTCAATTTTACTCGCTAATATTCGACACGAGCAATTAAGGTCACCTTATTATCGATACTCAAATGCTCACACAGACCAATGCAAAATATTCGCAGCGGTAGCAGTGACGAAAATTTCACGTTTAGAGACAGTGAGAGTGAGAACAATTACGTGGTGAGAGCGAGAGAGAATAAGGCAAATTTGTTACCGCAGCAAATATTTTCGTGATGGTCTGTGCGAGCTTGGAAACGAACGAACAACGAGGAGCAAGACGATCCAAGCAATGTCGTAACAAACGTATTTTTTGTATAAACATCATACCTTTTGAGCGCTTCCGTTTCCGATAACTTGATACTGAACTTGACCGCTTCGACGAGAGCTGGTATATCATCTGGATGGGTGAGATACTTGGGATAAATCATCGGCTTCGAAAGTGGATCGTTGTTTCGTAAACGAAGGTAGCCTCTGCTCTTGGGGTGCAGGATGGTCGGTATTACGTAAATACTTCGATTAGACCCTTTCTTCTCTCCGACCATGCCCGTTTCCGCGCAGTCAGCCAAGTAACCGCCAAAGATCAACTGAACGTCCGGATGATCCTCTCTCGGATCAGCATATTTCGTGTTTATCATGGCAGTCACCTCTGATATACCTAGAGGATGAGAATAATGCAAACAATAGATACAGAGTGAGTCGAAAGAATATTCGGATCAATGTTAATCTCTTAATCGATGAATCGACGTGTACGGTACTAATCCAGAACAGGGTAGGAGCTGTTTATTAGCACATCTGTATACCGTGTTACCTAAGCTTCCTCTTAATTCTTTGGGTACATACATTTGACGACTGAGACTCGTTATGCACTTGTTTTGCTTGAGTTACGAACTACGAGTTTAATTCGAGCAAATTGAAACTGTTTCAAGTGCAAACAATTTTTTTCAGACAAATCAGTACCCAAGGGGTTAATTTTCATTTCAATGAAAAGTAACGATTTATTTTAAGAAAAACTAAGCAAAATCGTCCTCTACAAAATTAGTGTCTCAAAGTATTCATATTTCTGATATCGTTGCGCAAAATTATACAGTGGCATAGAACATTGTACATTAACGTAAACGCGCGACTTATCTTTTACAGATGCTGCCTATAATTGCCAACATCTAAGACCATTCCAGCTGTCAGAGTACCATGCTCGTTGATGCATTAATGGAAAGGGCACGAATAAGCTTGTGACTCATAAAGTGAGAGTGTACAATTGTGCGACCGCGGGACTTCACGTGAAAGATATTTATAGGATTCGCGTGAGTCTCTACGCGTTCGTAAATTCTTTCCTATTGCGATGTTATATCATAAGGGTGGGTACGCGAGTTGCTCCATTCGTGCAACGATCTCGTTTGGCAGGTGGAGGCGGATGGGGACAAGAAAATTGGAGCGGAAAATGGAGTCACCCGAGGGTAGGAGTGGCTCGTTAAAAGTCCAGCTTCGAGTCCTCCGGCTACGCGCTCGCCTCAAGTGCCTCGAGAATACTTCGGCTGCCTACCCCCTGAGGCGAATCAGTTTTGCGAAAGGTGTTTATTCGATCGACAAACTCCCACAAATAAGATCGATAATGCCCAGACACATGGCCCTTGGCCACGATATTACGAAAATTGCACCTACACGCCGCTTTGAAAAGACACTTTCGAAAAATCTAACCGCACTGAGAAAAAAGTACACGATATATCTAACTATAATGGCATAGTAACAAAATTATAGTTGGAAATATCATATTTACGGCAAATGTTACCATAATGTCGGTAATAATTACGATAGAGGGATAGTATAACCAACTACATTACGTTTTCACCCAAAATTATGGTTATTTCAAGTAAAAATATAGTACGGTTGAAAATATATAATGGTAAGAAAAGTAACTATTTTATATAGTTAATATTATCAGAATATTTCATACATAGTGATACGACTAACTATACTCGCATAGCACATTTTACTATACATATGGTAACAAGAACAAAGGTAACAGTTGATAATATAACTATTCCTATAAATCGTTCATTCTGCTATATTTTCTATGGTTAAATGAACTATAAAAATATATTTGACGCCAAATATAACTATAAAACATAGTGAGATTATAGTAAACCCAAGAATTTTTTTCTCTCAGTGCACTCTTTCCTTCTCAACTGCGCGATCTCGTAGAAATGCGAGGTGAATATGAGACTCGAAGCGATTCGAATTGATCTTAATAGTTCGAGAATATTAATGAAGCTGGCCTTTTAAATATTGAACGAACTTCCACACCATTCCGACGAAGTGAATCGAACGGCAACTTCGTATGCAAAAACGACGGTTGAAGTACTTGTCGTAGGTCGAGTCGACTTTCTCGGCGCATACCGTCTTTCCGTTTCGCTTATCAATAACCGTGACGAACGAGGAGAATGAATTTCTCATCCCATCTCTTTCGTATCATCCTTTCCCTCGGCTCTCATCATCGCGGCGTTACGTCTACGCGATCGTAGTACAGGTACCGATACAGTACGTCGGATTTACCTGGAGTCTATACTTTCGTTCATCTCCCCTCCCCTTCGGCGCTCATTATGGAATAACGCATCGATCTAGGCCAGCATAATTGCCGCGAAATTACAGCTTACCGCTGAGATCTTATCGGTAGTAACAAGAGATTCGGAATTACGACGTGGAGCATTTTCTTACGACGATCGTTTAAGGTCATTAATTGCGCCGAATGAGAGAACTTTCTCAATGGATAACAACGAGCTCGGATGCTTTTACAAGCGCGTAGAACGCCTGCAAGGAGTTTCGTCGCGCGGTTCACGATTTTGAAACGGATCAGCTCGCCCGCGCCAAATTTCAAATTCTTCCACCCTTTTAGAAACCTTTGCTCCTGTCTCACGCACCCTCTGTAAACTTCTCTGCAATAATTCCTACAACTCCACCTTTAACCAGTGACATGAAGTCTCACAGGCGTCGCATTAGATTTAAAGTAAAAAGTATTAACTTTATCGTTTTCCTTGCATAAGGTCGACTGGAACGTAAAATAAGAATCTCATACCAATTGAGGCTGAAAAATACCACTAAGTGTTAGTACTCGTTTTTTTTGATATTTTATAAATAAAGTTGATTTGATTTACTAATGTGTTGTTCATTACATACCGATGGTTAAATTTTAAGACAACTTTGAAACACCCAAGTTGATTTTCATAACAAAAATGAAATTAAAAGTAGTAGCCTGTGAGACGTCATGTCCTTTATAGTGTTATAAATTTGTCATGTCACCAGTTAAGGGTTAACGAATCTTCGTATATTTTTTTCTCCGTTACTTGCTCGAAAGCTCGAGCACCTAGGGGCGCACGAGAAGCAACGACCAGATCTTATGCGAAACGTGAACGGAGAACTTCACGGAGGTTGACCGGTTCTGAGTTGACTCCTGGACGGTGTACCGAATGCCGGTAAGCGGATTCAAGCCGATCGGAAAATGGTTGCGCCATGGGGGAACGATCGGGACGGGCTCACGAACCGATCTCATTGTGCAATGCGCTTTCACTGGACACGCGCGCGGAACCCCTGAAATTAAGTACCGCGAGGGGTACGCGAGAGTGGAGAGGGTTAATGGAGAAGGAGAAGGAGATCGGCAAGATCGGTAAGATATTTTTTCCTACTTGGACACGACGACTCTGGCGCATGTCGGCCTCGTCGCGGTGGTAGCCGCTTCTCGCCTTCTTCACGGTAGGCAGAGACACGCGCGGCCGATCGATCGTGCAAACTAGTTACTCACGCCAGACCAGTTAATGTTGCGTATGCTCGAGATGCAATAGAGCGAAGATAGAAGGGGATAGGGTGAGAAAGAGATAAGTGACATCGATACGATCGGGGTGGAGGAACACGAAGGAGTTGAAATAAACTATCTCTAATTAACCCCGTATAATTAACCGTTTGAGGGCCAAGCAGTGCGGTCCGTTCTGTTCTGTGTCGAATGTGCCAGCCTATTATGGGTATTGACATTACGATGAGATTTATTGGAACCAGAATCAATGATTAACACTTTGACTGTTATGATGGTCATATGTGACTGGCCACGGTTTCTCCTGTGGAGCCACGGTGGTCTCCAGAAAAATCATTAAAAAAATGATTATACTAATCGTAATTTACAGCATTTTAAAAGATCATGGGTTAACAAAAGAAAAAAGTACAAGGAAAAATGCAAAGTATGCCGCCATGGGCCATGTATGGAAAATCAGGGTGGCAGTCAAAGTGTCAATAACTTAATGTTCCTACTCCCGCTTAATGAGATATCAGAATAGTACTGAATCGAAAGAAGTAAGATTTACTGCATATATGTTAACCTAAAACAGCGCGATTGAGCGTCTAGGTATTTTTCGACACGGAATGACCCAAGCCACTTGGCAAATTTGGATTGAGAAACAACAAAGACCCGTGGCACTCAAGAGGTTAAATCATCGCACTTGCTTATTGTGTCCGAGGAAACAGGTGGTAAGGAAATCGATTGTTTTTGGAATTTGTGCGAGACTCAAATCAGCAAGCTCGACTTCAAGCAGAGCTTTTTACAAAGTCACAATACCATTGCAAAAAAAACCGAGCAAATGTCAATATCATTTTTCTTCGATCTTTCGGCAGCATCTCACCTGTGCCAGACATGAGACCGTCCCTGAAGAGTAGATACTCCATGGCGGTGGCCCAGTTGAGGGGAGTGGTGTCCGTGTCGTTGATGGTGTATACGAGGGTGTAGGCCACGTGATTGTGAAGGTTCTTTCCGACTCCAGGAAGATCGTGAACCACCGGTACACCGATGGCATTAAGATCCTCTTTCGGACCGATCCCGCTGTTCAGAAGAATCTGCGGAGAGTTGACAGCACCTGGAGAGCAACAAACGATCAATTCACTCTCGTTGGACGAACGTAAAGGGATCACGAAAATGATATTCGCGTCGGATAGAGTCGCAATCGTCACGAGGACGCGCTCGTAGTCGTTGCCGAGGGAGGAAAGAAAGCGAGCGACTTATGTAAAGCCATTGTGCCTCGACAGATTACAACGATCGATTTAACAGCGCGGTGTTTCATATTTATGTTTTCTCCTTTCGCGGAAACGGCGCAAGGCGCTCCGCGTTTATCGTCGACCGGCTTGATATTAACATCGTCCCAGACCTCGAAGAGTTCGCATTTATGCCACGGAGACGAGAAGCGTGTGAATGATAGGGGGAGAAGATGTAAAGAAACTCGTGGAATCGAAGATTATTACGGAGGCGGGGACACGTTATGTTAGATTGAACCATTCTGGGTAGAGGTTTCGCACGAGGTGTTCGTGAACAAAAGACACGTCGCGTTGACGCTGTAACTCGTGAACAGTTCATAAAAAATCAGTCTGTAGAAACTAGAAAGCGAAAGAATGGAAGCTTCGAAGTGTCGCTTCCTGAGCAAAGGACGTTCACGGATTGTCGACGAAAATTTGCCAGCCTCCACGATGGTTGGAGCTGACGACCGTAGGCCACTCGTGACGTAGAAATAATTAAAATTGTCGAAGAGATTGATTTTTGCTTTGGAAGTAAGCTCAGCCGATCGAGGAAGAATTGAACGAATTTACTGTTCACCGTTGCTCGTCGATCTGGACTCAGCTTAACGTGGTGATAACTGCAAGAATGTGGACCATACTCGGCGAGGAGAAGGGTAGGCCCGAGGTTAGACAGCATGCAACCCCGTGTAATCGATGTTTTTCGTAAATTGCGGAGTACCGTGGAAATCAATGAAAGGCTAACTTCCGCGTGATGCGAAAGTGTAGCGCGACACTGTAATAACGTCTGGCCGCTTTAAGTGTTCGCGGAACGTTCTCTGAGATTGTTTGCTGAAATTACAGGTGGTATGCTCGCGGGTACGGGAACCTTGGTGGGCGCGCGCGCGCACGTAAAGCGTCTTAATCGCAGAGACTCTTTTCACAATTGGCATGAGCGTCGACCATTAAGAGGAAGGATCGTCGGTATCTTCTTCCGTTCACCTTCCACGCAGGTCTCCTTACTTCCAAGGTCATACGCTCGCCATATCCACGGTGTACGCGCGAGCAAACTCGTGTCCACGTCGTATGAAATCACAGAGCAATTGGACCGTGTTCGAAATTACGGTGTTCGGAGCGCGCCTACGGATATGGAAGGCAGGAGAGAAAGAGAAACTACGAGACCGTCAATTAACGTCACCTCCTTCCACGCGCTGTTCGCTGTCACCATTGACGACTTAAGTGTCTCTCGCTTGCATCGCGACAATCCTTTCGGTTTCGAGGGAAAACGAGTAAAGAAGGGTAATAAAAGACGCTTTTGGGAAACGATCGTCGGTCCGCGGTTAACTCCTTCACGGAACGTTCACGCGTAAATCATTAAGATCATTAAGCGTCTCCTGGGCGTGCAGGTCTTAAAGGTAATTCCTGGTAGTCGCGGAATGTCGATAAACCAGACTCCGCCTAGTTTTTTCCGTTTACCAGAAATCACTCGGTCAATTGGCTCTTTTCGCGGGGATTAAAAATCGAGGAAGTCGAAGCGAGCTGCGGTTGGTTTCAGCAATAAGCATTCACAGATCGTTGCTGGATATTATCCTGTCGACTGGGTAATGAGAATTAAGAGGCGACAAGTATCCCTTTCCATCGAATACAGAGTATGAGTAGTTGATGCGAAATTCAATTAAATCGTCGTGAAATCGTCAGTTGCAGTTTTTTGCGAAGACCGCGTTCGAGTTCCGGGATGAAGTGACATTTAACATTTATAATTGAACCGAAGAAAGGAAATCCGGATACGTGAAAAAGAAACTGATAAATTAGTATTTTAATTTACTGTCTCAAAGTAATCCTAAATCGTTTTAAATTTCGAATGTACGCGATTTTCACTGAAATTTCAACATAAGTTGCAAACTTTTTGCATGTGATCGCGTACACTGGTCGGGCACGAACAAAAGTACAGAGTATTCGAGAAAGGAAGAGGCTCCTACACTTGTAAACTGCGTGAAATTACCTCCGCTAACTATCACCTCCTTGGCCACGGTAACCCGATGAATGTTGCCGTCGTGAAGGAACTCGACGCCCACAGCTCTTCTGTTGTTGTCAAAGAGGATCCTGGTGGCCGTGGAGTTGAGCATGATGTGAAGGTTGGGCCGATTCCTCGCGGGACGAAGGAAGGCCCTGGCCGTGGAAAGGCGAGAACCGTTTCGCGAAGTTGTCTGCGCAATTGTGAATCCCGTGTGGGTTCGTCCGTTCAAATCGACGATGCCGTAGCCTATAAATTGTTAAAGAATTCACGAATCATGTAAAAATCATCGTAAGGCTCAGAGGCCCACCTAAAAATACGCTGGTCCGCCCTAAAATTTTAGAAAATTTTAGCATAATTATGCTGTCCTATTCTTCCTAAGTTCTCAGCTTTTTTTACATGAAGTTATTGTTATAATTAAAATTCTACGATTACTATTAACACTAGAAGTACCGACCAGTCCAAATGACCGGGTGCGTCATTTTTTCACAAGAATTTCTCTTTAACATTAGAACTACCAATTTTGTTTTTCGTATAGAAACTTCTTTTGTTGACCACTCAGTTTAACAGAGAGAGCGTTTATTTTATCACTGAGCTGCCATTTACTTTTGTTTTCATATAGAAACTTCTTTTGTTGACCAGTCATTTTGACCAGCTTGGTAGTTCTAGTGTTAAACGAAAAAAAAAAAATTAAAATTAACACTATGCCGTCCGGTGGCACCACGTTGGTGCCATGTGTAAAACAATTAGGCAAGCGCCGGTGGCACCACTGTGCTGCCGCGTTCAAAGCTATCGTACGAACGCCAATATTGCGCGTGTTCTGTTTAAGTAACAACAAACAACAGTAACTTACAAACATATTAGTAAGTGTTTTACTTTTATAAAAACTTGTGCTCTTTTGTAATGACAAGCGAAATATTTCCCAGATCCTCAATAACAAACAATAACTTACAAACATATTAGCAAGTGTTTCACTTTTATAAAAACTTGTGCCCTTTTATAATGGCAAGCGAAATATTTCCCAGATCCTCAAAAAGCCGCTGGCGCTAAGCGAAAAAATTTTGATGAAACGTGCGGACGGCATAGTGTTAATATTAAAAGAAAAAACAAAAAAAAGGGGTACAAGTTCGACCGTAGAGGTAAATATGGCCTATCCATAGAAACGCTGGCCCACCTGTGGCCAAAACATGAATAATTCTCTCGCCGCCTATGGTAAAGCTTCTCAACGCATTTTTCCCTACGAACTACGATAACTCGGAGAATTCTAAAATTAAGCGTGCTTACACTTCTGATTGCGTATCTTAGGAAACCGCCGAATCTTATCGTCCGCGACATTGAACCGTAGCGAAACAGTACGAAATCTTGGTTGTCCAAGGACTCTTGAAAGCTGCTTATCTTGCAGAGAATACATACCGAGCTCTTTTCCAGCCTCGAGTAAAGCGTAGCTGAGGGGCGGATGATAAGGGAATTGCGTGACCGTCAAGGGCCCACCGACGCCGTGATACCCGTAATCCATCTTGTTCACCTGAAGATTATCCTCGCTCCTTATGAAATACGGAAGGACGTCCTGATAAGACCAGCCGAGATTGCCTAGCCTCGCCCAATCGTCGTAATCCTTGCGCGAGCCCCTCATGTACGTCATTCCGTTCATCACGCTGGTACCGCCTAGCACCTGAGGGCGATCACACGTAGGATTTTCTCACGTCGATGGAAGAACGTAATTGCGCGAGACGTTAACGTAGAAAAATCTGTCGGACCGGGTCCGAACAATTCCGCCCTTCTTCGAAAATCCATTCTACTTATTGCTTAGCGAATAAGCCGAGAAGAGACGTTCGTGCACAGGATTTTCCGGTGCCAGAGCGCGCACCGGCAAAATGTAATTACCTAGGGCTTTGCTAAAGTAAAGTTGGTCGGACGACGCTCGAGAAATTTCGTCTTCCTTTAAAAGCAGGCCCCGTTTATCGTCCCGTCTACCTCGCCGTCAGAATTTCAAGCGATTACGGAGAGTACTTGTAAAATAAATCGAGGCTAGACGAAGCGTGGTAGGTGAGCGCGGTATTAAATAATTTACACGAGAGCCAAGAGTACTTTCGCACCTGACATCATCTTCTATCCGTACCTTTCCCCTCGGCCAATAACATTTTCTATCCTCCTTATTCAAGCATGCCTGATCCTCGCTCTCCGTGTTGTACTTCCAGTCGATGTCGCTGCCGATGAAGTTGAAGAAGAAGGAGGGTATCTGGGTCCCCGTTGGCTCGTCTAAGCCAGCCTCTATCAGCAACACGGAGAATCTCGGCTCCTCGGATAATCTCGCAGCGACGGTCGCACCGGCACTTCCTCCTCCTATCACCACGAAGTCGTACCTGCGAGAAAGAAGTTCTCTTTGCTACGAGAGTCTCAATGATTTCGCGCGAAACATGGAAACGACGAGGAAACTTCGAGTGGGAAATTCTTACCGGTCCTAGGAGTAAGACACCCACTCGAGATTCGACCTCGAGCGTGTTCCGGTGATCCGGTCTAAATTCAGTAACAGTCCGTGTACTAGTCCGAGTTCGGTAATAATCCGACCTGGCACGCTCCAGTTAGGAAACACGACATCACCACTACCAATGCGGCAGGGTTACTCACAGTACAAGCTGCTTTACGAAAGACGGGCTGATTACAGGAACGAGGAAACGAACGAGTCTGGCCCTAGGGGTATCGCTGTACTTCGATGACAAAAATTCTGTAGTCACGAGCATCGAAGAGAAGAGAAGAGAGAGAGAGAGAGAGAGAGAGAGAGAGAGAGAGAGGAGATTAGAGGTGAGTTGGGCAAATGCCGTCACGACTAAGACGACGAAACGGTAAAACTGGGTTAGAGGAACGAGGGAGCATGCCGGTAGGTACGCCAGGATCAGGCGAAAGGTGGTTTTCTCAGGAGTTCGCGGCCGCGAGTGGTACATATGGCCACGTACACACGCGTATGCGCGCGTGTCTTGGTCCGTGGTATGTTTCAATTGAATGCCACACGAGTACGGTCCGTACGCGAGTCAATGGCACACTTTAAGAAAGAGCGCATCTATCGGGCCGTGTTATGCGATATCCATTGTAACGATCGAAGCGAGGGAGGATGAAGAAGGTGAGAGAGAGAGAGAGAGAAAGAGAGAGAGAGAGAGAGAGAGAGAGAGGAGGCATCGCTCTTCGACCATGTCAGAGCGCGTGCGCGAGTTTCCCGGATTTACTCGAAGCATTGTCTTGTAAATGGTAAATCGAAAGAGGTAGTCGAGCGAGTCGAAGGAAGAAGGGAGAAGAGACCGGTCCGAGGTCACTTCGGCAAATTTCATTCTATCTGGAGATTATCCAACCATTTTTGGACCTCGTCTACTTGCTAGGGACTTCATCCGTGGAAGGAAGCATAATCGAGAACGAGCGAAATCCATTTGCGTTAATGGACCGTGGATTCACGTTGCGGAATCGCTCGCAAGCATCCACCGTGCTCGCTTCTCCTTCAGCTCCCTTCTCACTTTTTTAACGGACGCCAGATTCGAGGAACTACCGTTGATTTTCAACTCCCGGACGAGGACACTGACGACCAGAAGTGCGCGCGCATTGCCAGGTCAAGGGACTCGTAATTTATTAAGCACTCGCGGCAATGGCGAAACCAGTTCTCCACTTTACGAAACGAGTTTCGGCGCTGACATATGCGCGCCCGCAGATTTGATAGGGCCGCTTGTAACAACTTTGCTCGGTGGTAACGTTGCTCCTCAGCTCCTACTAGAAGTCGACCGCGAGTAATCGGTGAACGAGAGACCGAGAGAGGAGGAGGGAGATTCGGAGAGAGACGCGAACCTTTGCTGCCCATCCGAAACCCGTTATCGGTGCGTGACATTTTGGTTGCACTTGAGAGCTCGCAGCCTTCTCTTGCTTCGCTGGAAATCACTAGATGGTCCGTGCATTGACTCCGTAACGCGTCGCGCCACCGTCGATGATAATTACGCAAGTGCGAGAGACCCCATTCGAACTCTTTCTCCGCACTGGTGCTTTTGTTCTACGGTGAGGAGCAGTAAGGATCTGCGTAAGGGACATCGTGCGTTACGCGTGGAAGTCATCCGGCTTCACGGTACCGCGGCTACTCCGCAATACTACTCTTCTTTCCTCTCTAGACTCAATGGCACCTTCTCCTCGATACGTCGAGCGAGACCGTACCTCGCGAAAGGCAGGAAGGTCTGGATTGGACTTTGTTTATTGAACGCGGCGTCCTAGCTTCTCTCTGGCCTTCCTGTGCGCACTTCTTGTAATAATGTCCTAACGCTGCATCCGAATTAGTGAGTTAGCGAATAGTAAAAATATCCTGTCCACTCTAGAGGTCGCAAGAGACTCCAGCTTATCTAAACTCTAAGGCCGAGTTTAGATGCAGTGTTTTTTTTTTTATTTTTTTTTTATTGGGTGTTGATGAACTTCTGCCTCTCTTTCTCTCTTTCTTGCTTACAAACTAGCTTGCTTATCTTAGCACTTACAATTAGCCCACTGACCGGGAAGATCTCCTCGTTTTGAAGCATGTCGCTGCATGATCGAACGGTGAGATCTCCGTCTTTGAACTTAGTAACTTGTTTTCCTTTTTCTGTTGTTATGAGTAGTTTTTGATCTGGAGTTGTTTACAAGTAATTGCGGACTTTTTCTGCTTTTATAAAGTACAGTATGTAATTAAATCCACCGGTTTGGTGATGTTAATTTAGTATAGTGTTAATTAAAAAAAACATGCAGCGTACAGTTTGGCTTGTCTGGGCGCAGTGGAAAACGTATAATTCACTGTGACGCGCGCGGTTGGCTAATTGTAAGTGTTAACTTGTAAGTAAGAGGTAGGCAGAAGTCCGTCAATGCGCGTCCAAAAACTCATCCATCATTTCCTTACCCACTGGTCGTTTCTTATCACCGAAACGAATGTCAATCTCGGTTAAGGTTAAGAAACATATTGTCCACATTGAAGAAACACTCGGTAACGAGGGACGACTCTTGCGGGATACATGGAGCAAGAACTGAATGTTTGTCCTTGCTACCCCGGTGGCGACATACAGCTGCAGGCTACGCAGGCCTCAAATGAATGTCGCCTATAAACAAAATTCTCGTTGTCCGAGCGTCCGATCAATTCGAATGAAAACCAACTAAGACTCTGTCTCATGGTCTAGATCAGTGATGACGAATCTGTTTTGAGAAGTGGGTCAAATTTTGTTAATTACTGTTTTTTAGTACTACCTCGAGGGTCGCTAAGTCAGTCGCGTCATTTGGAAAGGGAGAGAGGAGGATGGTTAAAAACTACCTTTATAGGTAAAATGATTTCTAAGCAAACTAAAGTTTATAAAAATCAGCGCGTGGCTCATTTAAGAAGCCAGCGTGGGTCAGTGTCTGACCCGAGGGTCATAGGTTCGCCATCACTGGTCTGGATCAATGATATCAGTGTCACGAGCGTGCCTTTCGGTGTACCATCCGCTTAGAAAATTATTCGTCTCATTGGACATGGATCCACGGTGAACATGGCTGGCGAATTGTTCACGAACAACGAAGTGAACTCGACGTAGCTATGGCGTTCATTGACTGTACCATTGCGAAGATACTCTCTGCTAGGTGATAGGGCCGCTTGTAACTCACCTAAATAGCAGCAAAAGGAGCGCTGGAGCTACTGGAGCTAGAGACCCTATAGTAAGAGTCTGGACAACACGCGAAGTGGGCAAATTCTAAGTAAAAGATTACATCCTGTTTCTTTGAAGCGTTTATTTTTTCACTTGTATTGCTAAAAAATCATTGGTTTTCTCACTAGAAAGGTTAGTGTGATTCAAATATGAGCGCGAATTGCCCACTTTAGAGGACCAATCAAAACTGGAAACTACATGGCCAGACTCTTATTATAGGGTCTCTAACTGGAGCCATAGGACGGCCCAGTTTATCCATAAACAAATGCGAGGCACGGTAAGGAGAAGGATAGGCAAAAGAAACCGGCCGTGCAGTGGCGTGTTATGTCTTTCTCTTCACCGCGCCCCGGATTTGTTTGTTGGTAAACTGTTCACGAGCAATGAAGTGAACTCGACGTAACTACGGTGTTCATTGACTGTACCATTGCGAAGATACTCTCTGCTAGGTGATAGGGCCGCTTGTAACTCACCTAAATAGCAGCAGAATGAGCACTGGAGCCACTGGAGCCATAGGACGGCCCAGTTTATCCATAAACAAATGCGAGGCGCGGTAAGAGGAAGGATAGGCAAAAGAAACCGGCCGTGCAGTGGCGTGTTATGTCTTTCTCTTCACCGCGCCCCGGATTCGTTTCTTAGTAAACTGTTCACGAGCAACGAAGTGAACTCGACGTAGCTGTGGCGTTCATTGATTGTACCATCGCGAAGATCCTCTCTTCTAGGTGAGCTACGTAAGTCGACGCGTCGGATGCGCGGTAGGCCGGGACCGGTGACGCAACTCGGGAGAGAGAGACCCATCGGAACAATACCCCCCCGCTTGCGGCTATTACGCGTGCACGGAACACACGGGGCAAGACAATTTCACGGATAGGCGGTGGCATGGATGCTCACTTCCGAGAGTAAGCCACCGCGATGGGCCACCATGGAGCGAGTGGTAACCGTCGGAGTTTCTACCGTGGCGAGAAAGAGTTACGTGAACCGCGTCCGCGACGATTAGCGCTTCGCGCGCCCAGTCTCTCTGCAGGATAGGCCTCGTAACCTTTTTACGAACTCGCAAAGAACACAGTTGGATGGATTTAGACGGATGGCTGAATCGCTGGGCTCTCTTGTTCCGGTCTCAACGGTGCTTGCTCCCTCCGGATGCTTCTCGCTTCTTCGTCTCTCTCCGCCTCGAGGAAGTAATTTCGCATCTATGTGCGGCACGAGGAAAGGGAGAAGATTGGAGAAGAAGATGGCGAGAAGAGGAGTTCGGGCAAGGCAGTGGGTTATTAACGCGCGTCACGAAGGCTATTGACGCTACTGAGTTATTAACGTTCGGTACTTACATCCTATTCGGAAGGTGTTACGCAAAAGAGAATCGTCGTCGAGAGTGCAGGAAGCGCTCTTAAATATTCTATGCGATTTCCGTTTCTCTCGGGAAGCGGGCGATTTAAATAGTGGTACTGCTCGAAGAAGATGCCGAAGAGGCTTCCGAGCTCGCCTATGATACGGTTTTACTAAGGTAGCGTAAACTTTAGTCTGCGAATTTCTGAACATGGTAGTAAGAAGTTCGTGGGTCATTCTCATTTTTACGATGTATCGATAAGCGTTGCTTGTATTTATTAATATTAATGAAGCATAGTGTTGCAAAGTTCTTGAATCTCGTAATAAGTAATAATTACGAAATACTGTAAGAAATTGCAATAATTCAAGAAGTATAAAACTTAATGTTACATATAATAAGTCACTCCCTTAACGGTCGTGCCTAAAAACTAATGTGCTCAGAGATCCGAATAAATGCCATATTGAATTAAAGAGTAAAGTTTCAGAATCGTTCTCCTAAGCGGTTAGAAAAACAAGTTAACGCGAGTGATAGTAGCTCAAAGTACACAGGAGGGAGGGTCTCTATTAACAAAGAGGTCCGTAATTAGAGACCGTTGACGGTCTCTTTCATTAAGAGGTCTGGTAACTCTCCAGTGGGAGTTGAGTTTGAAATCCGTATTACTGCGTAATTTATTAAAAGGCGACTGGCGTGTGCCAGTTTCGCTACTCTCAAAGGTCGTGCATTATTTAAACGTTGCGATGTCGTAAACGTATAATTCATGTGTACTTATCGCCGCATGGTAAAAAAAAATCCATACAGAAGTGATATTTTTCGCGTTATTATTTTAAAAATAATCTTAAGCGTGGGCCTTAAATTCAGGGTGATTGAAAGTTAATTTTATTGCTCACCGCTAGATTTTATCCCAGCTTAAACAACACGGAGAACGTTATTCATATGGATTCTTATACGATTTAATTTCTACTTCGATAATTACGTTTAACTAGTGCCACGAACCTTCGTCATGTATTTGGCGATATACCTACGTAGGAATGTACCTACGTTTTTCTAACCCGCACTTCTACTAGCGTTTCGAGACAAACAATGTTAACGCACATTTTATATTGATGTTACAATGTTTTTTATAACCTCAATTTTCTACTTAACCTTTTCGCTACGGCGCGCTTGTGACAAAATATGATCGCTGTGAACGGAGAGCATTACTGACTAATCGACACTGAGGTACGGAATGCTACGAAGTAATCACAAGTCGTTTCTTGTTCTCTAAATTTTACAATGGAATTTATTATATTTAGTAATATCATTTTATTTTTTAAAATAAGGCACGCAATAAGGCAGGTACTTGATGAATGAAAGTATCTCATATGTAAAATATGAAACAAATGTATATATGGTATGAACGTATATGTACGCTCTTCGTACATGAATGTCCATTCTTCGAGGGCGTATATATACGCTCTTCGGAGCGAAAAGGTTAAATTTCTTACTTGGGGCAAATTGCAACGAAAAGATTTCAATTATTATCTGGATAATTTTAGTGTTGAACAAAAAGTTCAAGGCTTTTCAGAACGAAGGTATCTTCAGCTATCTAAAGAAATATTTACGACTACATGACAACTTACTCTCCGAGTATTTTAGGGGTAATTGAACGCGCATTGCAACACTCCACGTTCTCCTATCATAATTTTGTCATTTAGGTGGCCTCGAACAAGGACCTTGGACTGACTCACCTCGAGTTGACGTTCTCCCGTGGTAAGGGCCTATTGCAGGGGTCCTCGAGGTCGCACTGGCTCCGGAGGAAGACCTCGAGCAGACCCATGAAAAGCATGAAGGACGGTCCACCGCAGGTCGAGGCCAACGTGGGACCGGTCGACGCTGTCAAAGGACAGTTGCAGCTCATCTGGAACGGTATCGATCAATTTTAAACTGTTCTTTAACACAATTCAGTGTTAATGACAGACTCTCATGAAAAAATACATTGCACCCTAAGGCATGATATTTTCCACTGGTCGCAAAAAATGGGCATTATTAAACGATGAACAATTAAGTCTGTCGCCAGAAGGAGTCAAGCAATAGAATATTAAACAAGTCACTCGCTTTACGATCGTGCCTAAAAATGGGATGTTTATTCATTCTGACACCAGCGAGTATCTAATATAAGATTTTTATGCGAAAGAGAACAAATACTACAGAAAATAAACTGGAAGATAAGACGTTTTCGTCCATACACGATCAGCCAGCGGAGGAAGAAACGTATTTCAAACTCCTATGATCAAGAGTCTTCTCGCGAGTGTAGTTGGCATGTGATCACCATCGAGGGTGCGTAATCGAGGGCGTAATCAGCACAGTAACGATTGCCATAAATTACGTGGAATGTAAACGAAACGTTTAATCTTATCGTGACGGAAATTGATCGCAGAGAAACTGTGATAACACGTGTCGAGGAGGAAGAACACAACGGTGATTTTTTTCATATATTTGCCTTTCGTTTTTTCCACGGTAGACTCGTCGTTACGAAAAGAGTACCACGCGCTACTCGCGAATTTACTCACGCACGAGCTTTCTAGCAGGTGAGCGGCTAACCTTCCTAGGCCTACATCTATGCGTGTACTCGCGTAACTTCTTTTCTTCTTCCTCCTTCTCCTCTCTTTCTCCTCCTACACTTCCTACCTCTCACCCCGTGCTCTTATTGTTAGAGACCGTCGGCCGCGCGTACGCCGTCAGGTGTTCTCCACCCGGTGAACGACTTGAGAAGGCTAATAATTCGATCGGAGGGAAAAAGTTCTGAGACGCTTGCAAGACTCGACGGTGTACGTAAGATTCTTATCTATTTCTTGAAGAGGTTTTCCAACGTTCACGGGACGCGTGTTGTTGGTAAGGAAATTATTGTGATCTTCTCGAGTAGCACGAATCGTGCAGAGGTTCCTGGTAGACGTCGTTTTAAGAAAATTACCGAGATTTTCCTCGTGAGGTTTTGTTTTTGGGACGAAGGGGAGATATCGTGTCTTTACTTGTCAATAAGAACGATTGTTTGGAAGTTGCCGGAGGAAATTGTCTACGAATTCGAGGCACGAAGGAGCTGTGTCACAAAATACTGAAAAAGCGAGATTTCTATTATCATTATTCTCCAATTTTCAGTTACGTAGCAACATCTTTGCTAGTATTCCTAAAAAAAAGTTAAATTTTCTGTTGGGTTACCCTACTTTCGTATACTCACATTTTTTAATAAGAAAGACAGCTCTATTTTTCGTAAATGACAATCTCTCAGAATGCTATCATTCTGGCATGGCTACTTCTTGCTCTAGATCCCCTGCTCCGGGTTTAAATGACGCGCGCAAGAGTCTCGGTAGGTGCATTGGCGTTGCTTATTTTCTATGAAGAGGTCGTAGGTTATATTTTTCATTTCCCTCTTGGGAAGATAGAATCGGTATGCGCACGAGAGTATCGCGAGGAGGCATCGTCCATAGGCGAGAGCGTGCCGCCGAGCGTACTCAGACAGCTTCAACACCGTTACGTTCACTGACCGAGAACCGAGCGCGTCGCTCGGTCTCGCCGTTGTCAATTACGAAAATCACACGCGGGCTTGTTACTCTTTTCTCTCTTTCCTTCTATTCGTCCTCATCGCAGAGCTTCTCCCTTTTTCCATGCTCCTTCGCATCTTTCTTTCTTTCTCCTTTCTTCTACTCACCACTCCTTTTCTCTTTCCTTGATGGCACCCTATTCTGTGTTAATCGTCCAGGTGGAGATTCGCAGCAATACCGCAAAGCTTATCAATGATTTTCCAATCTAGAGCTTACTCGAATTATCGGTATTCATTGTCCGTCTTTCATTTAGACGGAATTTCTTCGTTTAAATGGAATTATAGACAAACTCTATCACTCAGAGTCAGTGGAAACATATTAAAACGAGCAGCACCACCGTGAAATGATTTTATTCCACTTTTCTCCCTTCCTTCTCGTTTCTCCTTTTCGTTGTTACTTCCGTTTGCTTTTTAGAGACACTCAATTCTACGTCTACCTCCCACGATTCATATCTCCCCCTTGGCGTTTCAACCGCTAGAATCTTACTCCTCGCGTCCTCTCATCAGTCGCTAATTAAGGCCGCTGCTGGATAGAGTGGCCCGCGTGCTGTCGAAATCTCGACAGCAACGAATCAGTGTGTCCTCGACCGAGAGAGTGTTGAAAATTTCCAATCCACCTTCGAATGACTCCTCTAACACGATCGTCGACTGTGCCAGGAACGGGAGCAAAATTATCGAGCTCGCTTCGGCCACGGTGCAGGCCGATCGCGAGAGTTTTATCGTTCGCTATAAAACGATTTTCAAGATCGTGGCAAATCGACGATACGACCGCCACTAGAACCAGTTTCGCAGTGTCGAAGTCAACGGACGATAGGCACGTGCGGTGCGCGGTAGACCGTTGCAATGCTCGCTATTGCAATAGTGCTGGTAGACCGCGGTGCGCGTCCACGCGGCTGGGGTGCACGAGTAGCCTGCTAAAATTTTCCTTTTGCCTAATGCCCGTCGCATTCTCGAGAATCAAGAAAATGGCTCGAACGGTTCGTGCCGTAGAATGGTGCGATGAGGTTGGCACATTTGGAGCACAACCGTGAGCTCGTAAATAAATTGACCGATTCTCGATGCTCTGCCGTGCTCATCTCTCTACAGAGGCGGTGCCAAGCGTGGACCTGGGTGGGCCCTGGCCCACCTAAAAATACGCTGGCCCATCCTTTGGTCCACCCTAAAATTTTAGGAAATTTTAGCACAATTATGCTGTCCTATTCTGTCTAAGTTTTCAGCTTTTTTTATATGAAGTTATTCTTATAATTAAAATTTTACAATTAACCCTTTGACTGCGGCGCGCTCTCGGACGAATCCATCAATATGGACGGCCCATTTTTCGCATGTTAGTTGCTGCGACTGCTTGTCCACTGATTAGTGACCAAAACAGTACCCGGAAATTTGATACCATTCTTAGGGTGTATAAAATAATAATGGCAAATGAATTAAAAATATCCATTTTTTCCTTTATCTTAAGTAGCTTTTTAAGCTATTTTAATTTACTTAACTTAATTTGTGCATTCCTCCAATAATAATCGGTAATTAAATATAAAGGTGTTAGACTTTTACTTTTATTTTTTACTTATACTTTTATTTGTTTACTATGACACCTTTATTACTGTAAGTAAAAGTTTATTACTGTTATAGTAAAAAAATACAGAGGGCGTACATATACGCCTTTCGTATATATTGATGAACTTGTGAAGGCGTATATATACGCCTTTAGCAGTCAAAGGGTTAATATTAAACGAAAAAAAGATTGAAATTGATATTAAAGGAAGAAACAAAAAGAGAGGTACAAGTTCGACCGTAGAGGTAAGTATGGCCCACCCATAAAAACCTGTAGCCCATCCGCATGAATAGTTCTGGCGCCGCCTATGCCTCTCCGAATAGTTCGTACGATGTAGAAGAGAACGAGAGTCGTTGAAGAAAGAGATCGAGAGTGTGAAGACCGTGCAAAGTACCGTTGGACTTCGTGATGCGCGAGAGATTCGCGAATGAGACTCGCGCGGCCGTAGGCGTTATTGGGGTGAAGGAGCCCTTACCTATCGAGAAACTTCCACGTAGGTTACTTAGTTTACCCTGAAATACGGCATTATTAATTTCGCGCTCGCTTCGTTCCACTCGTCCAACTGGCAGGTGCACGCGCCGACTCTATCGATCTCTCGTGCCTCGTGCGCGACTGTGGCACGCGACCGTAGTAATTCCTGTTATTAAAATTGCAACGCAGGGACGGCGTTGAACGCGCTGATCTTGGAGGTGCAAATAAGGTGAATCGGAATCCGTCGACTCGGTTGCAACCGATCAAATATATATCGCCCTCGGAAATTCTCGTGCTCCGCGCGACAGGCTGCGCGTTGAGAAGTTTTTTTCGATGTTCGCGGAACTGTCGCTTTCGCGGTGTCGAGATTGGTTCGAGCATTTGGAAGCGTGGAGGAAACGAATAAGTTCCGGTACGAAAAAATTTACAGACATGTTCGTGATTTTTCACGTGTGTGGTTCTGCACGGGCTTGTCCGATCACGTAGTGACGTCGATTTCGTCAGCCCGGCACGAATTTTAATTGAGGTAACGAAGAAAAGCTCGTAAGAAAATTCGTGTCCTTCGCGCGCGAATATCTCCATTTTTATATCCTACGAGTTAGGAACGAGAGGGAAAATTGAGCGCGAGTTTGCGTAACTTCTCAGGATGGACGATCAACCGTGAGGCGTGCATGACGATTGAGAAATCACCTCGCTCGTATCTCAAGCACTTCTCTTGCGTGATATACACCGAGCAAAATCGGCGTGTCTCTCTTGTCGCGTGCGTCGGAAATAACGAGTGCACGTCCGTCGGCAAAGTCGCAAACTCGGTGAGAAAGGCGAGATCTCGGCGGGACGAGAGAATACGAGGTGAGAGCGGAATGATACCACCGACAACTGCCACTTCGTTTCGAGAATTCTCTGCGAATTAAGAGAATGCCACGGTACACACCCGTGAGCCTCGGACGCATTGTTTTTAGCTACTGTCCTCTTTGAAAAATTTCCGGAGAATTGCGCGCCTCAAAATGGTTAACTAATTTCATCGTGCTGGAACGAATTATCTGAGTGTGCGTAGCAATTGATTGACATCTGACGACGACTCGTTGACAAGAAGTAGAAAAGGAGTTGGCTAATTGTCCCTCCGGGTGCGTGGTGCGCGACAATCTCGGCTCTGGTTTCGGATCTCCTTCCGGAAGCTGACTTTTCTCTTCTCTCCTTCGTCTCTTCGACAACCGACGACGATTCGTCGACAAGAATGAGAAAAGGGATTGGCTAGTTGTTCCTCTAGGTGCGACAATTTCGGCTCTCGTTTCGGATCTCCTTCGCGGACGCTGATTTTTCTCTTCTCTCCTTCGTCTCTTCGACAACCGACGACGATTCGTTGACAAGAATGAGAAAAAGGATCGGCTAATTGTTCCTCTAGATGCCTGGTACGTGACAATTTTGACCCTCGCTTCCGATCTCCTTGATCGTGAACGTTGATTTTTTTCTTCTTTAGTTCGTTTCCCCAACATCCGATGACGATTCGTCGACAAGAATGAGAAAAAGGATCGGCTAATTATTCCTCTAGGTGCGTGGTGTCTGACAATTTCGGCTTTCGTTTCCGATTTCCTTCAAGGACCCTGATTTATTCTCCTCTCCTTCGTCGCCTCGACGTTCCACGAAGATTTGTCGACAATAAGTAGAAAACAGATCTGCTAATTGTCCCTTAAGATGCGTGGTGCGCGACAATTTCGACTCTCGTTTCCGATCTCCTTCACGGATGCTGATTTTTCTTGTCTTTCCTTCGTCGCTTCGACGTGCGACGATGATTTGTCGACAAGAATGAGAAAAGGGATCGGCTAATTGTTCCTCTATTTGCAACAATTTCAGCTCTCGTTTCGGATCTCTTTCACGGACCCTGATTTATTCTCCTCTCTTTCGTCGCCCCCACGTTTCACGAAGATTTCTCGACAAGAAAGAGAAAAGGGATCGACTAATTGTTCCTCTATTTGCGACAATTTCGACTTTCGTTTCCGATCTCCTTCACGGATCCTGATCCATTCTCCTCTCCTTCGTCACCTCGACGTTCCACGAAGATTTCTCGACAAGAATAAAAAAAAGGGATCAGCTAATTGTCCCTCCATATGCGTGGTACGCGACAATTTCGACTCTCGTTTCCGATCTCCTTCACGGACTCTGATCCATTCTCCTCTCTTTCGTCGCCCCCACGTTCCACGGAGATTTCTCGACAAGAAAGAGAAAAGGGATCGGCTAATTGTTCCTCTATTTGCGACAATTTCAGCTCTCGTTTCGGAACTCTTTCACGGACCCTGATTTATTCTCCTCTCCTTCGTCACCTCGACGTTCCACGAAGATTTCTCGACAAGAATAAAAAAAAAGGGATCGGCTAATTGTCCCTCCATATGCGTGGTACGCGACAATCTCGGCTCTCGTTTCCGATCTCCTTCGCGGACGCTGATTTTTCTCTCCTCTCCTTCACCTCTCTCCACTTCCTCCTTCGTTTTTTCCCCCCTTTAGGTACCACAGCCGCTAATTGTCGGTCGTGTGCCATTGTACTTGTCACGCGAGCGGGCGCCTCGTTCCGTTTTACACTTTGACTGGCGTGCAATCACGAGCGATGCGTGCGTGCCCACATAATTGCGCGCCGAAGGATGTCGAGTCGCGCGAGCACGCGGTTGCGCAGAAGCGGAGGAAAAAGTCGTTGACTTTTTAACCGCTGTCGTCGTCGTCGTAACATCGTGTCGTCGCACGCGGGTTCTTCTCGCGCGCGGTATTGAGAATTTCACAGGTCCCTGGTATTTGAGAATTTCAGAGGTGAACGGTGGAGGAGAATTCGATAGGAAGATGGAAGAGAGAGAAAATTTAGGAATGAGGATGGCGTGCGAGAACGCGAGTGGTGAAACAGGACGTGAAGACGAGACCAGGAGATAAGAGAAGATGAAGAACGGACGCGGTAACAATATTGCAATGATATTATGGCACAACCGAGCGGGCTGGGAAGCGTTGAGATTATTATTTGCATATGGGACCATCTTGACATTCGCGATACGGGCACGCGTCGTAGGGAGAGCGAGGAATTGCGAGTCCTGCGGGTCGCAGGAGACAAGAAACATGTGAAAATAAAAGAGAGAGAGAGAGAGAGAGAGAGAGAGCAAAGAGAAGTTTGTGGTTGTGTTTATGCGTCGAGAAACCGTTCGCCGTTACCGCGGTCCGCGTGCCGACGTGACGCGGGGGTTCAACAAGATTTTGCAAAAATAATCTCGCAGGAGAATGGGAGGTGAAAGAAAGGAAGGAAGAGAGAAGGAGACGGCTACGTGGGAGCGTAGTGGAAACGTTAGCGAATGCAGAGAAAGGCTCGCTCCAATGCGAGGAACTTTACTATCCGTAGAGACGGATAGGGTGACCCTGAATAAACGAGAGTACAATAAAAGTCACCACCCAGATGTATTTTCCTTTCAGGTTTCGTCGTCTCGCCACATTGTACATTTTACAAGAAGCGCTTTTTTCTCTCGATAACGATGAGACAGAGTTCTTGTTTGTGCGCGATACCAAGAGACAACGACACGTCGGATTAGGTCGCATCTTTATTTTATACCTTGCTGCAAAATTTATACAACCGGATTCGTGGAATCCTTTCTTTCGAAAAGATCGAGTTGCAAATGGAGATGCATGCAAACTCGACGATCGTCTGTTAATTTCTTGATTAATTCATTGTTTCAGCTAGGTATTCGGCCATTCACTGTGCTCCGTAAAAGTTTCCACGGGCACTGAGGAAAAAACGTCGACGACGATTATCATTGCGACTTTCAGCCCGAACCAATCATCGGAACGCTTGGAAACCACGCGGAGATGTTCATTGGGAGTGAATAAAACTTTCTACCACGCACCGTTGTTACGTGAAACAGTGAAACTTTACGGTGGAAGGCGATCCTTCCTAATTTCGTTAATGCGGCCGATGGAAAAGTTTACTCGCCAAGGATAGATTAAGGCGTGGATTTTTGCTCTCGTAAAGTTCGTAATGCGGAATTGATCGAGACGGTTGGATCATCGTTACGTTTAGACGGCCAGCCTCACGAAGCTATCGAGACGGACGAATCGGTCTCGTCCACGCGAGGTATTTAAGCGGCACAGTCGCGACGCCAGGCATTTTGCATTTTCAAAGGCGCGAGGGAAGGTATCCCTTTCACTTTTTTACGGGCCGCGATACACCGTGCGCGCGCCGTAAAAAAAAAGAAAAATTCTCCTCGCGAGGAACTACGGCTGATCGACCAAGAAAATTAAAATCACCCGGACGACAGGCTCCTGTCATCGATCGTAGATAACACGCGCCCTCGGGTAAAAGGATCGAACTCGGCTAGCTCCCAAAATAAATTACGTAGTCGTGACTTCTCATAAATCTCATAAGACGTAGAAGACATCGAAGGATCCGATCGACGTTTCAGCTCGACTTTCCTCCAACTCTTTGTTTCTCTCCACGGTCATGGCCAACTTCGAACCTTTTTTTATCTTCCATCCCTTTACATTCCAAATCATTATTCTACTCGATCCCACAGTTCTGCCAGCGGTAACCATTAATTCCTGCTCTTTGCTACGTTATGAAAAAATAGTCTCGTAAATAAAATGTATACTGGACCAAAAAGTCAACAGTGCAGAACAACAATTCCGTTCGAGGACATTTGGGCTAACACGGATTTTCAACAAAAACTACTACAATATTTCAATAAAATATAGTCGTACTTTTTCGGCCAATCTCAACGACAAAACTTCTTAAATATAGCAAATCAAATCGAGACACAATACAAATTCAACTTGAATTGCTAACGGTCTACGAAACTAGATACATGTAGGAAAGAACCAAGAAAGAGGTAGACGCATCGAGGTACCAAAAACAAGCCGCGAATTTCGTACCTTCTAAATCTTCTGTACCGCAAAGTCAAAAATGGAATCTCACGCGCCTGGAGATTCTCAGTTTAAACGGCGACGGATCTCTGGACAGGACACGAGACGCCTGATCCTGTCGAGTGACGTGAGGGACTCCGGAGTAGTTGTTGAGGTAGCACAACACCGCGAAAGAAGACGGCACGGCTCTCGTGGCACACGGCGCCGCGATCAACAGCCGACTAGGCCGCTACCAATCCCCTTCGCGGCTGTAATATTCGACAACGCTACTTCCACCACTATTCTCCTGGACGCCTCCCTTCTTGTGGCTTGCGTCCTCCACATCCTCCTCGTCCTTCTGCTCCTCGAGCTCTTAAGCTCGCGGTACTCCAGCGAGGAAGAATCGAAAGAAGGAGAAGGTGGAGGAGGAGAGCACCAGTTCCATCGACGAGCAGAAAGCAGAGCAACCGCGTCTCACGTTCTCCACGCTACCAGAGCTGATACACCCGTTTAGCCACTTCGTAGATCGTATATAATGGGAGATGAGATACGATTCGATAACCCAGAGCGTAGGTGACTCGTGGACTCGGGAGGATCTACGTTTGTGGAGGACGTAAGAACTCGAGTGGGTGTCGCGGATGGATATTTAATTGGACGCCTGAATATTCTATTCGTCTGTGGATGCGATCGAATCGTTTATGCCCGAGGTGAAAACGCGCGGGCGACAAGATTGGACGGAGAAAGTGCGATTTTCGATGAAAATCTGCGAAACGGGAGCGGTATCGTTGTTCGTGATTATCTGTCGCTTTATCTTCCAAGTAACAGTGTTCTCCGTTCTCGTGGGTGCACGACGATTCGCACTCGAGAGTGATGTCGCGGTGGAGTTTCGCGAAGTATCTGTAGCGTTAGTTATTAATTTCTCCGTACGATTCAACGAGCTATTCGTGAGCATGGATTATCGATAGGATCGGTCGTTACAGGCGCAGAAATTGAAAGACATTGGGCGTGCTCCAGTCAAGGACTGCTCTTTGCGCAATGAGAATTACTGCTTGTGCGGCCAACGAAATCGTATGGCTCGATCGATTGTAATCTCATCGGCTCGATGAAATTTATCCTTTGAAATCGATCCACCAGGTCGGCCTGTCGCGACCCCATGGCCACGGATGCTCGTGTACGACGCTCGTGGTTCGTCAGAGAGGTCGAATCTTAAGATTGATCCTCTGAATAATCCTCTCGACGAGTCACGGGACGTGTCTTTGAAAGAAGAAGATTACTTTCAGCTTTTTGATCGGCTAACAATAAGCGAACTGATCTTAATGAAATGTTATTTAGTTGTAGTTTGGATACTCGACGAGAGGCCTGGAACGGTAATTCCTGTAATCCGTAGTGTTAGTCACGTAGTAATCATTCGTCTCGTCGTAATTCTCGTAATTCTCGTAATCCTCTTGATGCTGGTTAAAATGATCATAGTACCGAGTGTCTACGAAGTGGTTCACATCTGTCGGCTGGTCAGTGGTGAAAATGTTGCTGGTATACTGTAAACAGTGAAAAAAGAAACATTAGTACTTGTTGACACGAGCCGCGTTCGAATGGACCGAAAACGTACCTGATTCGGTTGGCCATTTGAAATACTCGTCTCGCGGTATCTTTCCTTGTCCGTCTGAAACTTAATACCCAGTCGGTGTTCCAGATTTTCTCCTTCGTAAATCCTACCGGTTTCCGGCTCGTGAGGAAATCCCAAAGCACCGTCACCACCACCCGCTGTGGAATAAAATTTGGACGGCACGTCAAACGGCCGCGAGCCAGTCATCAAATTTTTATACTCCGTTCCACCCTTTCCGTTTCTCGGACTACTTTCAGTTTGACCTTGTCCACGGAAGTTAACGGTCGACTTCTCGTACGTGGCGTACGGCTCGCCAATAATTTCGCTATTTCCTCCAGTAAATTGCCCCCGGCTGGTGCTCAGTCCCGCGGATTTATCCGTCTCACCATACCCGTTCCACACGTAATCACGAGTAAGCTCCTGTTGTTGCTGGACTCTGCTCCTCTCCTCGATTAGACTTGGATCCTAAACGGAATCGCTTATTGTACGCCGATGAGAGTGATCCAATTTACCGTGACGATCAACGATACAAAGTAATCGCCTTGAGTCGTCCGCGAAAGATTACGTGGAAAATAAGCAAACTCACGTAGTAATGTTGTTTCCTTTCTCGTTCGAGGTCCTGCCACAGACGAGCCACGAGGTCACGGAGGCGCGCTGAGTCTTGGGCAAATTGGGAAGAATCCTTTGACGAAGTTTGCTCCATCAGGCCCGTACGCTTGCGTTCCGCATCGTCGACTGTTTCTGTTAAAGTCGAAGATCCTTGTTTATTTTTCTGAAGAGTTAAGGAGAGGTCCCACTCATGTGTAATCTTTTTCAGAAAATCATCTGGATCCTCGAAACCTGGGTGAAGTGGCGATTTATCGCGTGGAAGTTCGATTATGTTGAGGAAGGGATGCAAATAGAACGAGGCTGTGGAATTTGTCGGTCCAGAGTCCGGAGAAGGATCGAGGAAGAGATCGAGAATGGCCAGTCGATTCGATTGGGATTCTCCTTCTTGATTCTCGTACGGAGGCAATAAGATCCTGCTTGGCGTTAAAAGATTTCTCAGACGGAAATCCACGAGATCATTTCTCTCCGAGTGGAGACCCTTATCTTCGTGTACGGTCTGCGAGGAATTGAATCCGTTTTCATTTGTCCCAGCATTGATTTTCTCCAAGATCCGAGACGTCTGACGGTTTGCGATGTCGTAGAAGTAGCTTGCGAGTTTATCCTGAAGGACGTAATCGATATTCTCCGTTCCATTTTGCGAACTGTAATTGGGACGGAGTAAGCGAAGAAGATTTTGGAGCCAAAGGGGAGTGAGTTCGAAGTACAGCTCGGGTTGATACGGTTGTCGAAGTACTTGGAAGTTTGGTACTGCGACCTTTGGAGCCACTACGAGGTTCGGTAAATCCTCTTGAGGCTTCATTTTGTCTGTCGAGATTTCCCCAGGTGACTCCGATGATTCTCCTTGGAAATTCAAATCTCTCGTTAAATGATCATCCGGGGATTGTCCGGAGGATGAGTCGGGATGCAAGGTAGACGTTGATAACCATTCTTGAATTTCGTCACCCTTCGCCGTGGACGCTCGAATTACTCCCAACCAAAGTTCATAAGCTAGCGGACCCAGGGTCCTCCTAGCAGCACGCAGCCAGTCGCGAAATTGCTGAAAAAAAATAGAGACGTCCAATAGCGCGTCATAATTGAGACGTTCAGTGCACAAATCGATTAACTCCATAAATTATGTTGAAAATTATGTTACAAATATAAAAAGTAGGGACTTAATCAAGTGCTTCGATGCTTAAATTTATGAAAAATGCAAAAAGTGGAGTTAACCGATTTGTGCACTGAATGGCTCAATTTCTGAAATCGTTTTTAAAGTTTCGAAGAAAATTTTCGAACAATAGCCGTACACAATTTTTTATATATTCTTTGTTAATATGTTAAGTATCATTACATTTGTTAACGCGCTTCAAATTTTTCGTTTAAGTTTGCCGGTGGTTCAATATTCGAAAGATGCGTCGTTTGCGTGTAGGCAAAAGCATTTACCGTGTAATTCTCTCGATTCCGGTCGCTTTTGATCCACGCATTTACGGCGTCCATTCCAGTTTTCAGCTTCAAATGATCCGGCCACAATAAAGGTGATCCTAATGGAACGTTGTCAGGGGTGGAGGGTGACCCTAATGGCGTTAATATCACGGGAATTTCGGTGCCGATGGACTGTTTGAGAATTTGTGGAAGCGTTCGCGCAGCCTCGTTGCCCAACGTCGATTGAGCGCTGCTGCTCAAAACGAAGTCAACAATCAGGGGCAAATTTAATGCGTCTTTATTATCTTCAGTGGTACCAGAGAATGTTTATTCTTAGTTGGATAGTAACAATAAGTGTTTATTTTTTTTATCTGATATTCAGTTAATATTTGGGAAGCGATAAAATTCAGTAATATGTAATTATAGATTAACAACCGATACTGAGAGTTAATTTTTACGTGAAACGACAATACACCTTGGACTATTCTTTACACGGTGGATGCGTCCCGTACAACAGAAGAGTGTAAGAAACGTCGCGGAGCAATCGATTTTCTACGAAGTATAGAACTTGACGTCTTTTTCTAAGCAAACTATCGGAAAAGCAATTTAAATTATATATTTGCATTCGATAATAACGTGTTATTCGATAAGTATGACGAAGCAAAAGATAAACTGTTGAGACGATATTAATGTTTGTTGTCAAAATCTTTGTTAAAAGTGTCGCGAGAAGGTGAGCAGAACATACAAAACCGTGTGAAAAGAGCCCCAGGTATATTCGTACTAATACTGGCAACACTGAGTTTATCTTACCATTTTGGACTAACCTGAATACTTGTGAAGATTTGTTGGTATGTGTAGTCAGAACTAGCTGTAAGTAATCAGGATTTGTCCAAAACAATTATAAATAATTTCAAGGAACTCATCAAATTCAGATATGAGATCACTTTGACAGACAAATATCATACCACCTCTTGCACAATATCCTCATTTGTAGTTGTGACCGAAAGCATTTTTGTACGCTTCTCGTATTCCTGAAGTATCAAATCTCGTTCCATGTCCAGAAGCGTCTTTCTCCGCAATGGCTCATTTCCGATCTGAAAATAGATTTGAACAACTTTTGCTGAGAAAGGTAAAATAATTTCGTCTATTCTTCCTACTTCTTCTTCTTCTTCTTCTTCTTCTTCCTCTTCAGTACGCGCGGCATGTTGAGAGAATCGCGTAAGAGACTCTGATGAATTCGATAATTTCCGATGAAGAGAGCCGTTACAGGATCTTGCTATTCCGTCGGTGATGCACACTTGCGGACGAGGACAAATCCATCCTCGACAATGCTCGTCGATTGGCGCCTGTCCTATAAGAAGTTTCCAAATGCAGATTAAGTATCCCAGTTTGTATCATGTAATTTTCAAACGAATCTTATCGCGTTCATTTGAAAGGGATATTTATTATTCGAAAAACCTGAAATCTAGGTACATCTAGGCGGGTTTATGGAAGCAATGCTTCCTTGACATGACAGAACAAATGATGCAATGACAAAACAAGTCGACTCTTTCACGAATTATCGTAACTTTTCAAAGGCAAATCGATCGATCGATTGTTAATAAAGAAGGATAAAATGTGGGCACCAGGCAGGAGGACTGAATCGACCGATATGAAAAAATCTGAAGAAATGACCGACCGACCAGTCATGATTGTACAATCAGGCGTATGTTTACAGGGTGGCTGGGCGCAGTTTTCGACAGGCCTTCTCAAGAAGCACTCGTATTCGGACGGACAGCGTAGAAGCTTGCACTGCGCGAACCATTCTTCTATTTCTGCAAGCAAAAACCACGTAACCGAACCACTCTTCCTTCACGGTCTAAGATAATGGAATCGTTTCGTTATTTATGCGCTGAGAAATTTGCATGTAGATCGACCTTCATCGTTGGAGCAGCTCTTGAACAATTTGCAGGGCGGTACGGCGCAGAAGGACTCACGAAGGATGCATCGTTTTCCAGTGGAACACTTGAAACCCGCGCAGGTGGCTGGGCCCTCGTAATACTCCTTTAAACTGATGCATCTACCCAGTTGTCGTTCGCAAACTGAATGAGAAGAACAAAAGGATCACAAGCGACACGTATCAATGGTACGAACGATCGAACGAATTGGCCTGTTAACACTGTTCAACAAAAAACAATTTATTTTCTATTTTGTAACGTCCATTGAATGATGTCTATAGTGTTTCTCGTCCTAAACACGAATCCGGAAGCAGAATTGCTCCATCACCCTCAGTTTTCGAAGAAGACGAACTTTTGTTAAACCTGTCGATTTCTGGCAAAAATGAGGTACTTCGTGAAAACTAAAAGTGCTAGAGAGTTCAGCTGAGTCTTAAACTGGTGAGGAGATATTTTATGGATAAGACAGTGCCCATGAGTATAATTATTTGCAATTTTGAAGGGTCGTAAATCACCGTCAAAGTTTGAAGATAGGTCGATAGGCGTAGCTTTCACGTGCTATTCTTATAGTTTTACGAAAAGTGTTTTAACTGTGGTGAATTTGCTCCACTTTATTGGATTGTGTCTTTTTTACTATTTCTTCATTGTTTGTCATTTCTACATCATCGAAAAATTAACAAGAAACAAAAAATTTTGCATACATAAAGTGAGTGCTCTGTTAAACTGGAGAGAATAACTGTTTTCTTTTTCGAAAACTGAGGATTATGGAGCAATTCTGCTTCCGGATCCGTGTTTAGAATGAGAAACATTACAGGAATCACTCACTGGATAATGTAAACCAAAATTTGTGTTGAACAGTGTAATCGGAGCTGTAATTAATTGATTATTTACTCTGATTCCACCGACAGTTCCGGAGTTTTAACACACAGATGTAGCCCTTGGCGCAACGTACCGAGTCGCAGGTCTGTGGACCCTTCAAAGACTCTGAAAGATATTTCCACTGATGAATCGATACATTGAGTGCGTGAAGATTCACCTCATTTACCTTTTCTCGACTTGGCGCAGTAGAACATACTGGGACACGGAGGATTTTTGCACCTAAACTTTCTGCTGACACATCGATCGGTCCCGGGACACCGTAGCTGCGCGCAATTCTTCAAATTATCCGATTCTTCTAACGCACCGAAACGAACAAAATATTGCTATTAAAGATTCTATCGAACACTTACTTTTGGCGTACACCGATTTCTTAGTATACGGCCTTATAATCGTAAGTAGGACAATTGCAGAGACACCAAAACGATGCAAGTGAAATTCTACAAAGAGCACTTTGCGTCGAAATTTTGAAGTTCATTGTGCATGCAGCGTTTCTCACCATTTATCTCAGGATTGTTTGAATGCACCTCCGGGCTCACAGCTAGCAGAAGATAAAAAGTAACGTGCAAATAAGACTTGTACTTTCGTCTCATTATTTTCGACCACGTCGGAAAATGTGAACGCGCGTGCAGGTATACGTCTCACTCGGTACTATAGACGAGGTGAGCTCGTAGACGGTGACAAGGAGGGCAAGGAAACTCAACTGCGTAACGCGAGACGTGCCGCAGGAAGCAAGACTATCAACAGCAACCGTTCGATATTTAAACTGATCTCACCGTTCTGTTTTTAGAGGTACCACCAACGAGCTATTCCCTGGGACGTAAGCTACGCAATAGGCCAACGGTTCGTAAGGAACTTTCCTAATCTTCGTTTACTCTTGGTAGAAATTTTTAACGATATGTGTCCACTTCATTTTTTCTAATTTCAAGATTCGTTTCCATTCTTTCTCTAATAAAGGATACGCATAGTAATAAGTATTATTATAGAGGATACGTCAAATTTTAAATACGACGTGTACGCGTTATCGGCATATCTGATATCAGTTTATCCAAAAGATCGAGTTTACAAAATATAACGATATTTTAAGGAGGGTGGCTATTGTTCTTGGACTATGTAGTAGTTCATACAAAAACTTCATTCGATTTCTCGGTGACGTAATACTGCGTTCATTCGTGTTTCTCTTTTCAATTCTATTACCTCGGTAATTTTGGTGTTTCGCAAAACTTTCCTTATAATGTAAAGTGCTCGCTCGAAATGGTTAAGAATCATTGCGCTCGGCTTTGGGGAAAGGAGCATGGTATCGTTAGGAGAATTGATAAGAATATTCGAGTAACAATAAGAAAGGTTTTTCACATGATTCGTACGATTACAAAACTCTGCAACACTTACTACGATAAAATCTACAAGGTAACTCCATAAAATAGAGTTCGCACGGATACTTAACAAATATTTCTCCTGCATTGGCGAGTAGAGTTCGCGTATGGCGAATCCTCTATCTTCTTTTCAACTGCTCGTAATTATCAAATATGATATCGTCATTCGTTTATTATACTATTTAAAAGGCGATTGGTCACTCGTTATAGTGACACTTGTTGTAATACATTACATTCGATTTTCTCCTTCTTCTACTCAAGAGTGTATTCGTTCTTCTTCTCGTATACTTAACGCTAAGATAGTACGAGGTATTAAAAGAATAATTTACATAACACACAGCCTGACGAGATAACGATACGCATCGCGCACGGTGCTTCATCAATTAGTCGCTACGATTCGAAAACAAGCAATTTGAATCTTATTAAAAAATACACATTGCAATGTATTCTTGTCCCCCTCTGGCTCACTAAAATGCAAATTAAATAAATTAGATCCTGACAAGGATAATTGAATCCTTGTGGGCTCTGGTGGCGATGATAATTCAATGATACGACGGTCTAAAATTTCTCCATTGCCGAGAGAATTTTCTTCAACATCTGTGTGACATCTGCTTGCAAGGGGGCCGAGCATGAGCCATAAAGCATACACTAGCACCGACTACGTTTCGCAAAACGAAAACTTAGAGCGGTAAAAACATCAGCCTGTCGAAGATTAATTCTAATCGACCTGGGTAATATTATTCAAACAGATTCAGTATAACGAGGGCACGTCTTTCTTAACATTCAATTGAGTTTCTTTACGCGAAATTGCAGCAGGCCCGCGAGTGCGCTGGTAAAGCCTGCATTGTAGTCCAAAGTCACCTCCGTGTAGACGTAATCCTCTCGATGATCGTGGAACTCGTCAGCCTCGTCGGGACCGGACACGAGGGCTCCGTAGAGTACTTGAGGATTGGGACTCTTCGAGCCAAATTCTGACCAGCCGCAAGCCGCAGGTCTGTCGGGACAGGAGGCAGCAGCATGGTGAGGTTGAGTCGGTGGCTCACGGCCCCATCCAACCACGTAACTTCTTCCTGATGGAAAAAACACCACTTTAGATCAAGAGTAAGGAGCAACAATGAACGTTAGTTATTCTGGACCCTCTGGTCTATCCTCGACAGTTTCATTTCTCACGTAATGCACATCGTTCTATTTGCTTTGGTGTTTTTAGTTTCAATTGTAGATTTCTATGTCATTAACCCTTTGACTACTGTTGGCGCCTATTGGCGTCTGAAACGTGTTGGCTTCCTGGTATTGTAGGCGCTAATGGGCGCTTGACTTACTTTGCTCCGCTGGTACTGTTGGCGCCAATAGGGGTCCGGATCAAATTTCGCCTGTTTCGCGAATAACTGTCGTTTTAAAATTTTATAATTGTTCTTATGGAAGGAAAATATTAAAAAGCAGAATATTAATAAATAAATAATATTGGTTTAATGTAATAGAATTCCGTATTTTGAATATTTTATTATTCTTCGTCAGAAATGCATGGCTAACGAAAAACTTCGCCTGTTCTCGGTGTACGTCGCGACTGAATTCTTACCGTACGGTACGACCGGTGCGTGTCAAAGTCTGCCGTAGTCAAAGGGTTAATATCTAAATTATACGTGTACGTGGGTAGATAATGTACGCGTATTTTTATATGCGTGTCTGTTAACCCTTTGACTGCTAAAGGCGTATATATACGGCTTCACAAGTCCATCAGTATATACGAAAGGCGTATATGTACGGCCTCACAAATCCATCAATATACACGAAAGGCGTAAATATACGCCCTATGTATTTTTAATTTATTTATTTTTGAAACCCTAAAAATGGTATCAAATCTCCGAGTACCGTTTTGGTCACTAGTCAGTGGACAACCAGTCGCAACGATTGACATGCGAAAATCGCGCCGTCCATATTGATGGATTCGTGCTGAAGCGCGCCGCAGTCAAAGGGTTAATGCACGGATACACGAGTGTGAACGCATACGAGTACAAAAGTGTCGATATGCGTATACGGTTTGATGGATGTTAATATAATGACAGTTGATTTAGATTAACAAGAATTATGACGTTTCTTATTTGGACTTGCAACGTAGTAAAATGTGTCCACGGCCGAAGATGTTTACGTAAAATCTAAACATTTGGATAGTTAGTTAAATAGTAAAATGTGGATATGTTAATTACCTATGAATCTTATATTTGCATACACGAGTATACGGTGCAATGTATTCAAGAGAAATATTCGTGCTTCTCAGTTATCGCACGCAAAATTATCGATGCTTATTATATAATTTACTAGACTTTTAAACATATCGATTGTATCGAAGGATGCTATTAAAATATATTTCAGTTTGTTACCCTTTCATTTTCATTACACTTTTGGTCAGAACTGCGAGCAGTACAGAACGAAGTAATTTCAAGCGCAGGGGTTCTTTGGGATAATTGAGTTTCAACTGGAAAACCCCCCTTTTTCAGTGGAATTGTACAGCGTTCAAACATTTCGACACGACGACGGTTACATTAAACTGTACACTAAACTGTCGTACAGTTCCAACTGGAACGACAGGCTTTCCGAATTCAAGCACAATTGTCCCAAGTAAGCCCAGCATCCAAACCTACTCCCGTTCAACGACACTCAAACGTAAGTAAGTAGACAGATAACCATTGAAGTGACATCAGCGAGAAAACTTTGATCCGGAAAGCGGAGTACTCGGATTCCAGTACTAGTAGACAACGTGTACTCTGGAAAACTCGTGTAGTACGAGCTCTACTTTCCAGCCAAAGAGACACAAGACGCGTCGACGAGTAATATAAAATCGACATAGATAGGTATAAAGAATCCTCAAGAGACTCAAAGCAATTCCAAAGTCGGAATGAGAAAATGAGAAATTCGAAAATCACCTCCGTCGCCCAGCATATAGTGAATCTGTTGCTCGGCAAATTGTCGATACTCCTGGGGTTCTCCGATGTCCGGTACCTCGGCTGCCTCCAAACATACAAATGCAACGTTGGCAGCGTGGCAAAGTGTACCGAACTTGTCGATATAAAGGAGACCCTTAGGGGTGCGTTTTTGCTCGTGCACGGAATAGTCGCAAAATGTTTCGGCAGCTTGTCGGTACTCCTTGCGGCCTGTGATCTGCGCCAGAAGGACCTGCAACGATGGTAAAGTCAATCGAAGCTCGAACATACAAATGGACGAATGAATGGACGTGCTCTCACCTGAACTCCTGCTACTTTGTTGTTATAAAAAAACTCGTTGGGCCTCTCGTCGAGACGAAAGTGTCGATAATGATGCTCCGCTTCTTCGAGATAGGTGGTATCGTTGGTGGCCTTGAAGAGCCAAGCTGCGGCCCAACCGAGCTCGTCCCCGTAACCGGTGCTCTCGTAATACTGCGCCGCACCTCTGATGGCCTTGTGGTAGAGGCCACGATACGTAGTGGCGAATTTGTAAAGTTCCTTGGCGTGTTTCAGGCACAGACCACTGTATCGAGAGTCCACGTTCCCAAAGAGGACGGAGGTGGCTGCTAGGGCCGCTGCGGTTTCTCCCGCTAGTTCGGAGCCTGCGTATACACGTGAGAAAATCGACTTTACATATTTATCGAGGACGTTTCTGTTACAGTCACTTCCTACCAACGTGCTCTTTCGAAAGAGTGTTGTTGAAATTTAAATTCGACGTTCGTCTTTTGCCGAAGGTACAGCTCCTTTTGGAAAACTATGATTGTGATTCATTGGTAAAATGTGTTTTTATTCTTTCAAGGAATAGTATAGATGCATTTGGCTACTTGTGCCCTGTCGCTTGATTTCAACCGAAATGTTATGGAAACATCCTCAACTTTATTTTACACTTCTCTATTCCCTGCAAGTATTATTCCATCACAGAAGATTAAATAACTAATCGTATATAGATCTGAATCGTTAGTAAATAGTCTGAACGAATAATGTACTCGCGCGACTCAAAGAAATTGCTAACCTAAATGTATTAACTGACACGTTTATTACGTTACATAATACCTATAGTTGTTAAAGTTTCTAGATACTATAATATCGATTTTATTATTCAATACTTGATTCGTTATTAGTTATATGTACCACTAATTGTAAGAATATGTTGTGCTAGCCTGTGAGAGCCTTTAATCGCCAATACTGCTGCGGAGTAGGGTCGCTCGGATCGTATTTGTTGTCGCATATGCGTGACCTATCTCATTTCATAAACGTGCGGCAAAAATCGGTCTCGCATGGTCAATGGAAGGGACTAATCTCGATCGTCAAGGTCAACAGTGATAATTCGAGACTTCCGCGTGATTTACCCAACTTATGGTCACTTCGATCAACCCTCCCTATGTGACGTTCTCAACGAATGCTATTGTACACGAAAATGCGCGAGGACAGAGAGCATCAATAACGTATGGCGCGCCTATCGATCCGCGGGAAACTTGTGTACATACCGTCACGTACGTACATAGTATTAAACAAGAATGGCGGTATGCGTATACCGTATTTACGATGACGTCGTAAAACGAGCGCATGGAGTCAGATAAAACGCCTGGAATCGAAGACGTGAAAATTCTGTTTGCGATTTAAAAAGAAAAGCGAAACAGTTAGAGTTGCAACGAATGGCCAGTCCTGCATACTTTAATTAATAAACGAAGAAACATTATTAGTACGGACTGTTACTATAATAATGCACTTATTTGCTTATTCTACAGTAATGCATTCAAGGAAAAGGACGCGGCAATCTAGATAACATGTAAATTGGTTTTCTGTTTGATTTTTCATGACCTGAACGAGTCCCATTGCCGCACGCTTTTGACAGTTATCACTGTAATTTGCCTACATATCCACAGCAACTTGACGGCTATAGCCGTTATGAGCGTCAATGGGTTAAACGACTAAAGACCCAATATGCAGAAGAGTAACTGGCTACTCGTTGAAACTCTAACTGTTTTGCTTTTCTTTTTAAATCGCGAAACAAAAATTCACGTCTTCGATTCTAGACGTTCGGGCGCTTGCCACTCTTTCTAATTAGAAGACACTGTGCGAGGAGACACCGCGCAAGTGTCTTCCTCCCTCTACCTCAGCTGGTGAAGATCTGACTATTCAAGAACAGAACAACTATTAATTACCTTAAATTTCAGGCCTTAATTAACTCTTTGACTGCTAAAGGCGTATATATACGCCTTCACAAGTCCATCAATATATACGAAAGGCGTAAACATACGCCCTCTGTATTTTTTTACTAAAAAATAAAAGTAAAAGTATAACACCTTTACAATGAATTACCGATTATTATTGAAGGAATGCACAAATTAAGTTAAGTAAATTAAAATAGCTTAAAAAGTTACTTTAGATAAATAAAAAAAATGGATATTTTTAATTTATTTGCCATTATTATTTTTCCAACCCTAAGAATGGTATCAAATTTCCGGGTACTGTTTTGTTCACTAGTCAGTGGCCAACCAGTCGCAGCGACTGATATGCTAAAAACGTGCCGTCCATATTAATGGATTCGCCCGAGAGCACGCCGCAGTCAAGGGGTTAAACAGCAGAATGCACAAAGTTTTAATTAGTAAATTAAGATGAGCAGGTTTGTAGATTTTCCTAAATCATTCGTGGGTAAAAGTAATTTTAGCTGACCGGATGTAAAATCCTGTTAAACGATACCCTAAATATTTGGTATTCGATATTCATTGCATAACAATAAATGATAATATGAATGACAAAGTGATGTTTCTCATGTTCCTACCGGGATGTTCGGCGTCGATCTTGTAAGCAGGCCGAGTGGTGTTGAGGTCCTCCGGTCTACCCCAAAACGTATGATCGACGGAAAAGTCGCCCACCTGGCCGTAGAACACGAATTCGCTTACGTGACACTTGATGAAGTAATCGGTGGCCCATTTAATGGCTTCTCGTAGTTCATCGAGTTGTCCGGCCGCGTTATAAGCCTCCGGCCAGGTGACAGCACCCCAGGCCAACAGCGTCGTCGTCGAAGCCATCGTCAAACCGAATTTCACGAAGTCTCCGGCTGCACATGACCAGGTAAAATGGAAAAATAAATTAGAAAACTTATTTTTCTTTCGAAGAATACACCGTTTGTCCTTATTACGTGTTACTTAAAG
The DNA here is from genome assembly GCA_944319695.1 of Tiphia femorata. Classification (NCBI taxonomy): domain Eukaryota; kingdom Metazoa; phylum Arthropoda; class Insecta; order Hymenoptera; family Tiphiidae; genus Tiphia; species Tiphia femorata. The sequence goes on from OX090903.1 coordinate 9,810,816, forward strand.
CAGACAAGATTAGGAAAACGTTAAGATTTCAAACGAAATATTGAAGATAGTCGTTTTTTCCAAAGCATGTAAAGAAGGCTACTTTCAAGTCCATTGGTAATCCATGCTATACAATGCTGTTCTATAGTATATCATATAAGATTCGTATATGCACAAAAGAACTTCTTTCAGCCAAAAACCTGATGGTGCTCGAAACATTTGACCGGAATCTATTATTTTGCAAAACCTGGGTAACATTGTTGTGTCACAAAGCAATAAACGAATATTCCTTAAAAATTCCACCGGATGGTAGCTACGAAGGTTTAATATAAGACCTTCTTGTCAACTGAAATAAGCTCTCAGTTGAAATGTTTTACGTCGTGTATATTTAGCACACGTGACAAAGAATATGTTAGGCGAATCTGACGAGGTAATGAAAATTGGACAAATTAAGGTCAATGTCCGTATTTCAACTCATTTAAGACTACAACGACTGCTCGGATTATGAAATTTGTTTTTAACAACGAGCTGTTACCTAGCGAGCAACGAGCCTATACAATTTACGCCGGAGTATCTAAATAATTAATAATTGATTTTTCTGTAACTTATTTTATCAACCGAATATTAATGTCAAGAAGAATAGTTCATAGTGAGTAGCAATCAGGACTTGAGTAGAAACTGAGACATTGACCTTATTAGTAAAAAAAATCACGCACGACCACTATACTTTACGCAATGTTCTCTCACCGTCATAGTAGCCACCAGATAGATCTTCTCCATTGACTCCACGATCGTTGAGCGCTGAATCTCCTCTCCAGGACACCCTGTTGTTCGCCGGTAGTTTCCCGGACCGCTGAGCCTCGTAGAACAATAGAGAGAGCTCGAGGACGCGTGCGTAATCGCCTTCGTCCTCGATCGGACGCACGTAAAATGCCGCCGGGCTGCAATTCGCTTCGTGAATCGACGAGCTCGTCCAAAGTATCGTCAGGATCTGCCGATATTATGATTACTTTATTATTTCTGTAATTGTCAAGCTTGCCGAAAAATTCATGCGAGTATTTAACGCCTAAGTTTAGGACCCTTAATGTCCTTCTCACGTTTAATGGGCTAAAACCGTTCGAAAACACTATGCTTTCTGTAACATTGTTACTTGCTTCCCTGCATAAGATATATTAAAGAAAGAAAAAATTAAATAAAATTACGCGCGAGTCCAACCTACTTAAATAAAAATCATTTCGTAATTATGTGTAGGTAAAACGTCTGCGTGAGAAGCGAGTTTATTATTTTAAATTATATTCTCGAAGAATGTCAATATTATTGTGACTGAGAATAAAATTTCACCGATAGCGGCTTTCACGACTTAACCCTTCAACTGTTTAACCCTTTGCACTCGAAGCTTTTAGTAAACTCGATAAGGATACAGTATTTGTATTGTCTCCTCGAGTGCAAAGGGTTAATTTTGTTTCGAGAAACTTTTTCTACCTGCTTAATTATCTTTCAATGAAGACGAGTATACTCGACGAAAACAGAGTGACATTTTTATGCTGTAAAGTGAACTAATTATGCCAAAAAGTCAATATGTCGAGTATACTCGACATTATGCGACAAATGGTTTCATCATGACGAGTATACTCGACATAACAGTTAAAGGGTTAATCGTGATGCGCTCGTTCAACAGTTGTTCACGGGAGGAGTCACGTCTCTATCGATCACGGCTTTACTTACTCGACCATGTTATTTCCACCTAATTAATAAGTTCGAAGCTCGTGGGTGGATATCGATATTCTATGAGTCAGTTTCTATGTCTCGTGCGACTACATGCCTATTCACGATTGCTTTTGTACGCGGAATACGGATGTCGTTCCTCGTGATAAATGGAAACTGGCAATCCGCTGAAATGGGGAAAGATATGCAAGGATTCGCCGACAGATTCTTGGCTGTTTCGTCCTCACTTTGGTGGACTGTCCACGATGTAGGTGAGCCCGAAACATGCGTGCGCGCGCACGCATTCGCGGATTGAAATTCATGACAAATCGTCGGGTGCAGCGTAGCTTGTGGGTCCTACTGTTCGCCGCGAAAGGAATAGCAAGTGAATTCGTCGGTGAATATTTTTGGACATCGATATCGGGTTAAGAATAAAGTACCTGGGATGCTCGACGGCCATCGCATAAGGGAACTATTTTTCTTTATGCTAACATTACGTACCTTTCGCGAAATTATTCTAAGGACGCGGCGTTTCTTACACGCCCTTAACACTAGTAGAACTACCAAGCCGGTCAAAATGACTGGTCAACAAAAGAAGTACCATATGAAAACAAAAGTAAATGGCAGCTCAGTGATAAAATAAACGCTTTCTATGTTAAAATGAGTGGCCAACAGAAGAAGTTTCCATGTGAAAACCAAAATTGGTAGTTCTAATGTTAAAGAGAAATTCTTGTGAAAAATTGACGCACCCGGTCATTTTGACTGGTCGGTACTTCTAGTGTTAACACTATTTCTACCGACCGGACAAATGACTATTTTTAACATTTCGATTAGAATTTCCTATATGCAACGTAATTGCATCGTCTTTAAATTTCACGTCTTTTTCTAAAATATACGTATAATTTGAAAGTGATGCAATCACGCTGTATATAGGAAATTCTAAACGAAATTTTAAAAACGGTCATTAGACCGGTCGTGGTAGGAATATTGTTAACACTACAGCTATCAAACCTGTCAACATAGATGGTGAACGAAAGAAGTTTCCATGTGCAAAAAAAATTGGTAGTTCCTAGTGTTAAAGAGAAATTTTGGTGAAGATTTGATGCAACCAGTGGCTACTTCTAGTGTTAACATTCTAAGATATTGTACACCATCCACTTTTTCCCTTTCGTCGCGAGCCTTTCGATATTTTCAGTTCTTTACTTTCGCATTTAGGCTCGGAACACGCATGCGAATTACCAGTTGCGAAACTACTTGATTGCGCGAGTGACTGGAATGGGTTCCTAGTCACGCGCGATTGATGTGAAGCCGTCGCAGATCAAACGTTCTTCAACATTACTTTAATATTTTCCAAAGTATTGCGCAACTAATCGCAAGCAAAACTGATAATAACCATTGCACGTGTCCCTAGTTTTACTTTGCACCAAGCATTCAGTCTTTGTAAATCGGTGAGTGTTCAAAAATCGTCTTTCAGGGGTAGTTCCACATCTATTATCCACAATTGAGCATGGAGAAAAGCGTAACATTTTCCATAGAGAGGCGTGTCAGCGCGACAATCGGAAAAGTTCCACGCACATTGAAATTTTCAAAGCCCTACCCATCGCTGCTGGCCATTGACAGTTCGATGCTACGCAAACGACATTCGCGTCAGGTGGCCCCTGACATTGATCCAACTCCAACTACCACGTCCCGTATGTCGAAGCACAATACGTAATTTCTACCGACCTTAACATTCTGCCTGAAATCGCAGAAGCGAGGATAATTGCGTTGCAACTTCCTTATAAACTTTGGTAATACGTTCGTGGAAAATTTCCCCGACAATTTCAAGTAGCTGACAGGCCGCTTCCACGGTACGAGTCCTAGTGACAACAGGATTTTCACTTGGCACGTGCCAGGAGTTTTGGACGGGGTTGTGGTTCCTTGGCTTTCTCTGTCGCTTTCCGTGCCAAGCTAGTGACATCGAAACGCTGCACGTACACAGGACGACGTTGCCCACCAATGACTATAACGTGGTCGACGATATGACGAAACCGCACATACTCCTCCTGTAATAAATCCGCAGGGCACGTACCATCTACGTGACGGACTTTGATAGGAGGTGGCGGTGGCTGAAACTCTCGTTACGACCTTAGGAATTTACGGGGAGGTGCTTCGGCCCTGCGCTCGCGCGCTCCACCCATCTCATCGAACTATTCGCGCGCGAAATTCAAAGGATCGCGATGGACGAAGTAAAAGTAAGAAGTATGATCTTCTGGTAACGTGTTCCTTGACATCCGACTTATCCGAGCCTGCAATTTTTTATCTCGAAGGAGCGGTACATCCATTGGGGAGTTTTCTTGCGCCGACAACATCGCGTGTACCAACCAGCACGGAAACCGGAGGGTTTATCTGGAGAAAAGCCACATCGGCGTGCACGGAAGAAGTATTTTGCGAAAAGTCACGTACACGCGTACACTTTGCCCTCTTCTTCGCGACGGAGAGTGTTTCGTGCGTTGAGAATGCGTCGCCTCGGGCCGACGCCTCTTATCGCGAGCCACGCTATCGACAGGTGGCATCGAAGCAATTTATTGCAGATTGGCTAACAATTACGCCATGGCTCGCGGAGTTAATTGTACTGTCGCTCAAATTCTCCATTCAGTCAATGACATCCGTGGACTCTGGTGAAACGATTGTTTAAGGAGAAGAATCGAAAGATAAGATTATCGTCGGGCGTATAATTCTGTTTTTATAATTTTCTTTTAATTCTTGTAATATTCACTTCTTGCGAGATCCTTACTTCGGAAAGCGAATAAATTCTTTACTTTCTGTTGACTATTTCATTCCGTTCTCTCCCGAAGGAAAGAAATTCAGTAACTTCAGTACCGAATGCTTTCTTGGCAGATTGTACGCAAAATTTTCTATTGTACATATAAAGAGTTAATTGTACTGTCGCACAAATTCTCCATTCAGTCAATGACATCCGTGGACTCGAGCGAAACGATTGTTCGACGAGAAGAATCGGAGATGAGATTATCGTCGGGCGTATAATTCTGTTTTTATAATTTTCTTTTCGTTCTTGTAATATTCACTTCTTGCGAGATCCTTACTTCGGAAAACGAATAAATTCTTGACTTTCTGTTGACCATTCCATTCCGTTCTCTCTCGAAAGAAAGAAATTGTAGAAGGTAATATTGACAGGAAAATAACTAAGTAATCAGAGTCATACAATTCTCGTTTGCGTATAAACTTCAGTACCGAATGCTTTCTCGGCAGATTGTACGCAAACTTTTCTATTGTACATATAAAGAGAGTCATTTGGATTGCCGTCCGCTCGGCTCCGTACGGTTTTTTGTCATCGTGGCACGCCACAAGAGGTAAAGAAGGTACACGGGTTCACAATGGGACCGCTATTTGTACAAGGTATTGGCGTTTGTCATACAGAAATTATGAGGTCGACGAACCTCGCGCTGAGAATTTCTCGGAATGGCGGGTGTGTGCGTCGAGTCGCAGAATTACGTCGAGGAGTAAGATAGGCAGCCAAACGCTTTGTCATCCTTCCAGTTAAATTCTTTTAAACGTGCAGTTTTCCTCGATTCTTCCATCACAAAAGATCGTTCTTCGAACATTTCTCACCCTTACGATTCAACACAGAACGCGGGTCCTTGAGCGACCGAGGAGACGTAATTTTTTAGGTCTCGATGAAAATCGCGACACTCAAGGTTTCCTTGGTAAGTCTAAGAGAAGAACCTCGCATAGTCTCGCGTAGTAAATAAAATTCAACGCAATGCTCCTCGTGCTCGCCTCCGTTCGATACGTACAGTTATGCCGCTTACGTAAAATCAAGCTGACATTCCGCGCACGAGGTACGCTCGTACGCGCTCTAATGTCCTTTCAATTGCTAAGTACGAACCGTCCTGATGATAAATCGATCTTAATTGTGTCTGGAGAGAAATGGGTATCCGAGAACTGGAAAGCGAACATCAAACCATTCCACGTTTGTTCCATATTCACTATTTTGCTAATTACGCGAAAGAAGGGAAGGTACTGTCAAAATGAAAAGAAAGTATTGTATCGGTAAGAAGAAAATGTCATGGTGATATTGTAACCTAATATATCTCAACTTGGATTGATTATTACAGGTGTGTTATAGAAGCATTGACATTTTTAAATGTATCTGACAAGGCGTGATACGAAAAACAGATTCTAAAAGGATATAATGTAAATAGAGATTATTTACTTAAAAATACTCACGCCCGCACTATTGTTTGATTCCGTCAAAAATATTGGAAATAGCCTTTTTCTGGCGCGAGGTATCGGAAAATCGGAAAACAACAGATACCGCAAAAAGAACGCCTAGGATAAACCTATCAGGTTTCGACACGGGGTACTATCGTTCTGAATTCGAAATCGGGATCGCGTCACGATGACGTACGTTCTTTCCGCTTTCTAGGAGTCTTCCGACTGATCGCGGATTACTTTCGCCCTCGCACGGAGTGCGCGCACGTAACAGCACATTTTTCACGATCCTCCTCACAGACGACTCCTCCTCGATGCTCCAACCAAGAAGAATACCACCCATCGCGTGTGGACACCGATGGCATTTTACTCTCACCTTTATCCGTTAACCGTGTAATAAGAATGAAGGGATAGCGAGCACGCTTGTCGAACAGAGAGAATATGCAGCTGGGGTAAAATTGAATTCAATTACAGTGAAATTGCAAATGATAGTTTAGACGAACTTTTGTCGATGTTCGTTGATGTAAAGAATAATTTAAGCAACGAGAATTTTCTTACCGAACAGAAGAAATCGAGTAAGTGGAAAAAATGAATAAGCAAGTAACTTTATTTGTTTGAAAAACGTTAAATTCCAGTATATACGTAATTCGGCTTTTACTAAAATTTGAACTAAAACAACCAGACCCACCTTTATCTAAATTGCCTCAATGGACCAAATTAACCCAAGTAAGCTACTTAGCCAAGAGCGCTTAAAAAGCCGAAACATTCTTTTTCAATTTCACGTGCAACAATTTGTACTTAATTGAAAATATTTTCGGAAGTACACTAAAAATTGATAAAGAGAATGTCATATATACTATTCAATCATCCCTCGATCTACCATAAACAAGGAGTTAAATGTTCCTCAGCTGAGGTGCTCAAACTTCCTAAAATGACCTTCTAAAACTTCTTTTTTTACCATAACGAATATTCTAATCGACCTAGATAACGAACAGTGGATTTTGTCCTACCGCGAATTAACACGAAGTCCTGTTGCAATTCGTCATACTGGCAAAAAGTCTCACGCTCCTTTGAACTTCAAATTTTTTTGCTTTCTGACTTACCGTGGCGTATGCGACGAAGACATTATTGAACTCCATTATCCAGGCTTGTTCCTTCTCTCTCTCTCTCCGTTCTTCTTCCGTCTTCTGATTCCTCCTTCCTTCCTGTCAGAACAGATCTACGGTCACGCACGATGCGACTGCCTCCACGCGAAACGTCACAGCGATTCGAGGACGACTCGCCACGCGACCGACGTCTCCTCGATTGCTACCCCGTTCTCGATCCTCTTGCTAACCCTGAAGCTCATGTCGGTACTTCACCGGGGACCACCACAGCACCTGCTCGTTCATTCATTCCAAACGAACGAGCGGGGAGTAAGAAATTCTGAGATTGAGACGAACGTGTGATTGTCGAAGATATTTTTCGTAATGTTCGCAAAATTTTTAGCTCTTAGTTTCTACACGGCACTGTCATTCTTAAGTATAGGGAAAATTTCAGCGTATTCGGTGCTCGTGAATCAAGAATTAAGGTTCTCTTTGCGCTTTTTCGTCACGAAGGCACTCGTTTGTTGGTTCAATGTATGTTTGGAGAATTCTTACGAGACACTGTCCTTCTTGAGGTTTACTGAAAATCTAGGCGTAGTGGGTGCTCCTGAATTTACCTCGCTCTTCTTTGTGCCTTGTTTTTGTATCGGTGGAGTATTCTCGATACGAGGAACTACTCGCGGATCAAGAGTTACTCGAGGACTGAGATTAATCCCGTGGTCGTTCGTTAACGTCGGCCTCGTTTCGTGACAGAAGCGCTTTACATTGCGTTTCACGTCGAAGGTTGCTTCTTCTAATATCGATATTTGTATACAAGAGCAGAATGAGAAGCAACTACCTCTCTCTCTTTCCCGGATGCTCGCTTCTCACCATCCCTCCTCGTTTTCCCCTTCCCTCTCATTAGTTCTCGTTTCTTCCTTTTACCTTTTTCTGTTACCTCTCTCTTCTCTCTCTCTCTCTCTCTCTCTCTCTCTCTCTCTCTCTCTCTATTTTTGATGGTCACCTGTTAAATTCCAAACATTTCATCTGTAATTATTTATACATCATGCAGATGCCATGTAAAGTATTCGAGTGCCGTGCAGCCATGTCCATTGATTTAACGAATTACAGGTGACTAACTCAGTTTAACTTGCTGTATGTAAACTAAAATTTATTCCAATAAATTAGCAAAAATATTTAGTCGATTAGATGTATTTCATTACATATTTTAAGACGAGCCAGGTTCTTCCAATGCTTCCAACGAAACTTATTCCGACGAATTTCATTAGTCGCTTTCGTTAGCTCGATCACTGACGCATCTCCCTTGATTTCGAAAGTTCAACAGTACTAATTCGACGAATTTCGACGCACCAAACCGTTTAGTAAGAAATTGCTACTGGTCTAAATTATCATACGTGCCCGAGTGCGCATGAAAGATTCTATTCTGCTCACAATTGTTTGCTTTCGTGCGCCGTTTCTCTCCGACTTCTTTCCTCCGTCTTTACTCCTTCCGTATCCTTAAATATTTTTTCACGTGATTCTCAATCGGTTTTCGTCGATGACGAGACTTATCGTGCCAGCCACCGTGTTTCACGTCTGGCAACGTCCACTACACTACACTCGCGCAAATGTCTTCCACGCCATCCCAAAGGACGCGCGTTCCTCGCTCATTCCCTCGCTCGTTAATTGTCGAACACTCGTCTCCTTCCGTGAAGTTTTCCTGCGAGTGCTTCTCACCGATTCGCAAAGGTGTCGTCATCGAAGAGTAATCAGTCACGGTTTCTCTTATCGGCATATCAAACTTCCTTCTGACCCAATCTCGTCACGACGATCGTAACCGTAAGCTTGCCGATTTTTACGATCGGTGCAACACTGCGACTCTCTTCTCGATTTTACGAAGAAAAATGACGAAGCGAAAAGTTACAAGGTGAAACGAACGATCGGTAACCGGATGTTACTACTGGCATCGACGCCGATCGCGAGGGAAGTGAAAAGGTCACGGACAAAATTCTCCACCGATGAAAATAAAATACCGAGCTCGACGTGTCTCAATGTCTCGTGGTAAGTATCGGTAATCTTGCGAATTGCCGTGCGAGACGTAAGTGGCAATTTTCCGAGCGGACGTGAGCGCGGTAGCGCCTACCGATCACCGGACGACAACTTTCCGCGCGAAGGAAATTTAAAAATATTCGCTAGTCGAACTACTCGTGCGAATAAAATCGGTTGATACTGCGAAACGATTGTGCATGTATATTCTTCTGTCTTCGACGAGCGTCGCACTGAGACGCTTCCGGTTTATCCGGAAGTCGAATGTGGGATCTTTCTTCCTTATCGTTAGTGACACCCTCCTACGAGCTCTTTCTCTCGATTCGTTATGATTTGGTAGTAAGTATCGATCGCATCGATGTTGATCACTGGAAAGGAACGCGTCACGATTACCGAATCGATCTGCCGATCGATCGGTCACGAGTGACGTTTGATTTACTCACTCGGCGTCCGACAGCGAGCGACGACCGGTTAACTCAGTAACTTACTAACTGACTGACTGACTAACTCTAGCAGGGAACTCCGCAACGTTCTTAGCCGAGTCTCCGTCGAGAGGCGGTGGGGATGAGCTCCTCGCGAACGGAGAGAACTCGTCTTGCATTTCGGAGTAAGCGATGCCCAGAATACATTACACTAGCTGTAGAGCAGTCGTTGTTGTTCACGTTGTCTTTGTAATTTGTTGCTGCTTAATCGGACGTATGTCGCCCGTTTCCTACAAGCTTGGACGAAAAATCAGGGTCCTTCTATACAGTCAGATTTACAAAAATCACGGCAAATTTGGGCTTAACGTGCACCGTTGATCCTTAGCTGCACAAGAAGAAGTCGACTTTTGGTTTGAAGCGTCCGTGCATTGTCGATTTTTAGGTACGAGCGATTTAGACAGTAACAATCGTCGAAAGTGCTCGCAAGCGTGTCCGTGTTTATTTTGAATTCTGGAAAAATGGCTGCACGGACCGGTACCCAATTTAGCACGATTTGAGTATATGACAAGCTGTTATTTTAGATTTGAGTCTTGAGATAGTGGTTATTAAAATTTTTGAAGAATTTCTAACGTGTGTAGGGTAACTGTTATTGGAACTAGAGAGAATTTGAGACATAGATATAGAGGCATAAAGTTAAAAATATGTTGTAATGTTTGAAAATTTTTTATCGCGGAAAACAAATGATAAGCAATTTAATATTTGACGAGGCTGTGGAATGAGGAGGAAGCATGTGTTATAAGCTGAATCTGTTTGCGGTAGTGAAGCTTTTCTTCCAAGGGCTAAGTAGCGTGCGATCTCTACGGAGGTTCAAAATTCTCAATATGTTGTCCTCAATGTCAACCTGAAAAACTTTAAATCCTGCGATTAAAAATCGACAGGGCAATTCACCTAGTGTTCACTATACAATATTTCCTCTTTCATTGTAGCTGTAATAGGGAGTTAAACAACTGGACTTGTCGCGGATTTGCAACTAAGAGCTACTACGGACTATCGTTTTCTTTAGTTGATCCACAATTTATAAAGTGGAGGACAAAAAATATTTTATAGCGTCTGAACCGTTCAGTCGGAATCAGTGAAATTGTTCAAGGGTGAATCAATTAAAACTCAATCATGAAGACAGTACTCGCCTTAAATAAACGTGGGCATCATTATCCTCAAAAACGTAATTATGGCCTGCGTATACTGTACTTATATACAGACGATTATATGCAAATGAAAATTCGAATTTATTGGTTATTCAACGAGCACATATTTCGTACTCTGCATTTCACGTTTACATTAGAACGTTGATTAATACAAATTACTTACAACACACGTCTGACTAAAATGAGAAGGGAATGCAAACTGCGTGTCGTAAAGTTAAATCAATGGCACGTAAGAGGTGGAGTGCACTGGCGATGTTCAGTAGTGCAATTGAAAGTTGGCTGCATTAGCATACAGGAAAATATACTCAGAATTTAAGTGACTTGCGTGATTCGCGGTGGTTCACGGGGAAATACAATTTTCATTATACTACTAAAACTAGAAAGTGCATTTCACGTCTAACAATAAATTCAATTTGCACATATTTCCGCTAATGTGCTTCGTCCGCCTACTAAGTGTACAACTCGAAATTCGCAGCACGCGACAAGTGTTACCGAAAAGATCGTACGGATTTCTTTTCGTTTGGTGGCATCGTCAATCGATCCGTTGCGGATCATTTTGAACAGACATATCGACAAGTAATCGGCCTGTCTACTGAGAATCGAGACCAGTATGAAAACGGCGACTCGACACTCTGCGTTCTCATAGACACTCATAAAATCTTACTTCGTGCTAAGAAGACGATGATTTAATCGTGGCGCCTGTAGACGATCTTTTTATCTCTGCCTGTCTTTGTGCCTTCTGCTTGCCTCATCCTTCCGGTACCGCTCTCCTCTACAGGCGGGGCCACGGCAGAAATCGAAACTGTGTCGCGCATGTAGCTTAATTTAAACCGATTTAGCGAAGCCAGTTAAAGACGATATCCACGGTTTCAACATTTCACGAAGATCGACGAGTAGACTTTCTAGTTTCGAAGGAACTGTAATGGAGCGCAAGAGGATTTGAAAGCATAATTAAAATAAGGTGATAAATCTTTTGCGACCTTTTAATCTTACTCGAGTAATCGCGATCCGCGCGATTCTCTTGCCGTTTCTGAAACCCTTCTAAATCTCACCTGGCCAATAAATATATAGTAATAAAAAAATCCCCATAAAGCTAATTATCAGATAATAGGCAGATTCGAGCCTCGATGGTTTTCGAATCGATTGGCATAATTGTGCGATCTATCGCAGACGTCGGACACGTTCGGATGTTTTTCCAAGAAACACAAACGAAAACTTTGGGATGAAACAATGACGTTTCGACGGTCTCGTGGGTAATTCCCGGACTTTTCTGCTCGCACGTTTCTCCACTGTTGCGCAATCGGCGCGACGCGTTCACACGCGCGAGCAGATAACAACAAGAGAAACGAAATCCTCTCTCTCTCTCTCTCTCTCTCTCTCTCTCTCTCTTTGTCTCTATCACTCCTACGAGTGTTGACACTGGCTAGCTTTTCCGCCTGGAACATTTCGATCGTTCGTCGGGACCAAGTGGAACTCCGTGTACGGTGGTGGTGCACTCACGTTGCCGGTTCTCCCTGTCCATTCGGCAGGATATCCTAATTATGCAAGAGCTACGAGGTGAACGTAAACGGAAAGCAGCGCAATTCGGAGACCGCGCAACAGTTGGCAAGATAGCGCGCGCTCGCTTTCACTCCGTAGTGTTTCTTTTAATGGTACGCTCGTTCCTCCACCTCCTGCTCCCTTCGTCTCGAACTTCACGTTTCTTTTCTCGCGTACCGTTCCTTTCCAGTTCTTCGACAAATTGGACATTGGCAATCGAATCACCCGGATGTCCCCAGTCGCCTGCTCGTACACGCACGCAAAGGTCTCTTTCAGTGAGACTGACGCACTGCATTCGTCGCAAGAAAATTTAGCACGATCGGAGGTCACGATCGAGCTGCGCACTTTCGACGTTCAATAATTCTCCCATTCTCTACACAAAGATTTATTTACAAAATCGTTTTCATCCTCCTACCTTCTCCTCCTTCTTCTCCTCCTCTTTCCAGTGTAAGAACGATAAATCGAATGTAACGTGAGAAAGATACTCATAATGGTAAAGATACTCAGGCCTATTTTGTATTCCCACGCGTTACGTTACGGTACGTACACGTTAGATACAAAGTCTGCTACCGTCCACGTTACACGTATCACGCATTCAAGGGTAGTGAATTTAGGCTATACCGTGACGAGAGTGGCCCGTGCCTAAGATTGGCGCTTTCAATTATCCTCATGTGTATATACATGTACATATTCATCTACATATACATGTAGCATATAAGAAAATAACTGAAAGTGACCAGTCCCGTCACGAGATAGCGTGAATCCACTTTGCCGGTGACGTAAAGTTGGACGAGCTGATTTTATATCTGTGTTCGTGATTGTGAAAGTGGTCTAAGTCAATAATTTCGAGAAATGAATTTTTCTATTTACGTAGCGTTATTGTCACCTATACGAATGAAATACGGAATTATTTATGAACCAAACTTTTCTGATTTAGACCAGTTTCACAATCATCGGCACATCTATCGTGCATGTTACTTTAACACGAAGGAATACATAATAAGTTTGAATCTCGACGTATCCAGCCTTCCTCATAGAGTGCGGTAAAATTGTACATTTGGTAACTTGTTTGTTTTCGCGTAGACGCCGAGCGCCCGAGCGTAGAGGACCCGTTCATCGTCGGTGGTTGCAATTAAAGCTGCCCGAAAGAAGAGAAACGAAAGCGAGATTCGTGCGTGTGATCGAAGCATGCGCGAATCAACGGATCATCGGGCGCTATTTTTGAAGTGACACAGTTATTCAATTCGAATCAATTGCAAAGCGCGAATTTCGCGAAGAAAAGAGAACAGAACATTCTCGGAGGAAAAGAGGACATCCGATCGTCTCCTTAAAATTATCTCTTCGCCGAGGAATGATTGTGGGCGGTTTTTTTTTTCTTTCTTTTCTTTTTCTCCCCAACCGTTCCGATATTTCTGGTTTCCGGTAATCGCGAAATCTCCTCCACCTGTCTTATTGTTGATTCACGATCGCTCAAACCCGCTTTCGCGACCGAACGAATATCGATCGTTCCGACGACAACCGCGAGGATCTTAGTCGATCGTCAGCTGGCGGAACGAACCGTCGAGGCCAAAGAGATCGTCGTGGGTCTTTGGTTTTCCTGGCCGCAGCGCCTCGTTCGTCTTGAGGGATTCCTGATGGGCAAACCAGGGTCCGTACTCCTCCAGTTTCTTTACCCATGTATCTGGAAATCAAGTACGAAGAAGAATCAATAGAAGTTCTCGTGAGAATTGACCTGGTGGGGCTGACAATGAGAAGCTTCGTCGTTAGCGCGTCTCGTGCCACGGGTACCACCGATGGTACACGTTAACCCTACTGGTCTGTTCGGGTCTACTTGACCCGACAGAAAATTTAAATCGGAATTGTGCTTTTGTTTCAAATTTTGCTTTATCAGGGATAGGTGACTTTACAGTAAGACCTGTTTTTATGCGGTCCTTTTTGTGCGGTTTTCTTTTATGCGATTTTTTATGTGCGATTTTTCCATTTACCGCATAAAAAAAGTTTTTTTAAAATGTGTTGCAAACGAAAACCTTATGAATTTACGCGAAATTTTTTTTGTATGCGATTTCTTTTATGCGGTCCCTATCCCCCGCACAAAAACAGGTTTTACTGTATTTCTCAATATTGGGGTATTGTTACTTCATATTTAATTTTTACATATTATATATTTTTTTAATTATATTTCCAATTGTTACTCATGGACCGTTACCCGAACGATACAACTGTATAGAAATTGCGAACAGACCAGCAGGGTTAACCCTTTGCGGACGAACACCGCATATATGCGTTCTGCGTAAACGATCAATGCGGCCGACGAACTCGTATATGCGTTCACTGTAAGCCATCAATGTGTGGCTGAGGAACTCGTATATACGTTCGGCTAAAACAAGTAATAAAGTCGAAAGCTCGTACAAAAATTCGGCGAACACAACTGATACAACCAAAAGATATAAGTTGGTGTGCTAAGAACGATAATTACGTGTAAGCAGAAATGTGCGCTGCCATTTTCAAACGACTATCGCGACAGAGGCTCGACCATACGGAACGCTTGGCTTCGAACCGTCCCGTCCGCAAAGTTATTAAATACATTAATAAACTTGTTAAATACATTATTTATTGCAGACAATTTTCGAAGCTTCAGTCGTTCGATGTTGGCGCATTTAAATAAACGTCTAAAAAAAGAAAATGAACCAGCAGTCTCCAGAAAAGCAAAACACGAGTTCGCGTCTCACGTTTACCACAAAGTCCACGTTAACCAACGCGACGCGCGTTTAATTACGTCCGACGATTTTCTAAAGAACTTTTACATCGTCGTTAAACGCGATAAACACATCCCATCCCGTTCGTCAATGTTCACCGACGTCAGGTAGACAAGGTGATGCAATAATCGACGATAACCGTTCATCTATGACAAAGCTTCCACGTGCGTCCCGCAAAAACGGTGCTTTTTGCAACTGTGCACGTGATGTAAACACGTATGTCAGAACTGTCTCGAAATACAATCCTGCATCTTACCTTGAATGTCTTGAATTGGTCCTGCGTCTCCACCGTACTCGGTCGGTAGAATGTCACGTGGAATGTACTCGTACAGGCTCTCCATTTTACTGTGAATGAAGATCCTGCTGCGTATCTTCTCGGTTAGGAAGGGTTTCACGAAATTGATGATCGTGTCGACCAAAGGGCTGACGTTCACCACGTGCACCTCCTTCAGCTTAACTGGATACGCCTCTTGTACACAGACGAGGAACTTCTTGACCAAGGCTGGGGTGAACTTGGCAAAGTGTCCAGGCGTCGCGACGGTGGCGTCGAGGATGTAAACATCGCCTGCTACTCCGACCTGCTCCTCAATCAGACGCACATCTCCTATCATCAGTACGAGCTTCATTGCCTCGGTTACACTCGGGGTAGGCAAGTCCTTGTTGACGCCTCGCATCAAAATCACTCTACGTCCATTTTTCGTGAGCCCTGGTAAGGGTGGTATATGCCTGCGGAGAAAGGAAAGTGTCTACGTTACATCGTATTTACCAAGCACTCAATGTGTCGCCTACATGCGGTACACTTGGTAAATAAAATGGACACGTTGAATATTGCGTTTGGAGCCACTCTCGTGTATCCTTTTAACCCTTTTAGTGCTTTATGCGATCCTTATGCAAAAACTGCCACGGGCCGACGCCCGACGGGCTTACGTCGTGAGGGACTTTTGATTTAGTTTAAGTTCAAAGTTTATATAATCTACATACACACTAGTACATAAAAATTTTATAATTGACATATTTTATAACTACAAATTTTGCTGCACAACATTATATTCCATATTCTTTAAGTTTCAGAAGAATAATTAGTAAAATTTTCCTCCAGGAAATCGGAATTTTGTTCCTTATAAAGCTATTTATGTATAAGCGCGCATATCAAATCGGCTCATGGCATCCTTCGCATGTATTCCGTAAAATGCCTAGCACTAAAAGGGTTAACAAATTGCGGTCGGGCATTTTGTGCCGGTGCATAATGGTTGCAACGAGTAATTTTTCGAAAAATGTGCGTGAATTTGCAACAGATATTAGTAAACCATCGTAGCTTTATTTCCCTCGTTCTACCATCGATCTGTAAAAAATGTATAACTACGTGACCCGCGCTCTGGTCACAGTTTGCGAAAAACGTATTTTTACGTGTCCCGACAACAATGTGTTTAGTAGCCTCGATGAGTATTCGATTTTCAAGCATCGTCGTAAATAACTTTGTCTTGTGTCTTTATAAATACCCTCGTTGGATATTCTGGCTAAATGACAGGTCTGCGCATACCCGTTCTCGAGGACATTTGAAAAAAACCCTCGATCAGGTCAGCTATATTGGAAATAAAAGAAGCGATTTTTTGCATGTGTAGCAAATACAACGCACGTACTCCGGACCGTATTAATATCTTCGAAATCCGTGAAGTAATTAAATGATTCGCACGCCTGCGCAAATGTATTGCTAATGAAAAATCTGACAATGAGAAATTTCAGAGGCGCTTTTATTTTGCCTAATAGTGACTTCATCTGTGCGCGTAGTGCTTCGCGTGGATTCGACTATCAAAAGAGAAAGATCAATCGAAATGACGGATCGATAGGCGCTAGCTGACGTCTTGGGGACATAAGAACGCGTTGAAATAATAGCGGTAAAGCCAGACAAATAAATAAATCATCTGACGAAGAGGTACGTAATTCCTGGTATCCCCTTCTCGCCCACCAGATCTCGAGATCCAGTTTCTTATGCGTGCGTTTTATGCTCGTGCTCTCGAGAGTCTGCACGATCGGTCAGTTATACCGAACTGTGTCGTTCACGAGCGAGATGGACAAACAACTGGAAGAAAAATGCGCGCCTTGTCGCCTCTGCGAGAGCACGATTTTTGTGCGTTTCGTGATGCGAACGCGAGTTAATTTATTGGTCGAAGTATCTTTCTGCCACGATTAACACAATAATTTAATTCCTTACACAATTTTCAGGATATCTTGCAACTCGGGCCTGGTGACGTCACGGTTGCTGAAGAACTCCGGCACCGCTCCACGCATCGTGAAGTACATGTCAAGCTTCTTCTTGCACTTCTCCAAAGAAAATTTCGAGCCCCTCAGAAAGGTCATGAGCACGCGATCGTCTGCGCGCGAAAAAGATCATTAACATGGCGCGATTCTTAAAAAAGAAACGTAGAGGTAATTGTACCATTTCTTGCCGTTGATTCTTTTCGACGCGCTGCTGTTCTCGTGAAAGAGATTGCGCACGTGTTGCGTCGTCGATTGTTATTGATACTAATTGCTTTGGGCAAGGCGCACGATCGCGCACGATCGTTTGTCTCGCGTATCCACGCACGAGCGTGCAGGAAATGAATCTCGGTCAAAGGGTACCGGCATTTGTCGCCTGCTAGAGGGGATCACCCGAGAGAATTATTCGACCGCGTCCAATTCTCACGAGTGAAGCGACTTCGACGTGGAGGTGACTTAATTAAGGAGGGATTAAATGCGTCGTTGAAATCAAGAGCGTACCTTCAAATTGCGGCATGTGCGGTTGCTTCGTCAGCCATTCCTTAATGATCTCGAGATCCTTGTCACGGGTAGCCACGTTCTCGTTCAGCTCCACCCTGATCAACTTCGACATCTCCTCCGACGGCTGTACCAGCAACATCTGCAAATCCGCCGTGTCATCGGTGAGAATCGAGTGGCGATTGTTCGTCGACAGTGAGGTCTTAACACGTTCGCGGACAGTAAAAATTTCAGCGAGGTGCAAAAATTGATAGATATTCCATTTTTAAAATTATTGTGATGTCCGAAAGTTGACAAATTTGTAAATACACAGAGAAAAGATATGATAATATGGAAATACCTAAAGAATAAGTTAGTCATTACCTTGACAGGTATAATGATTACAAAAACTTAAGGTTATGCAACATTAAATTCAAAATAATTGGCTTTAAAATTTGAATACTGCAGCATTCATGTCATTCTGCATCACAATGAAAATTAATACTGCAGCATTCATGTCATTCTGCATCACAATGAAAATTAATGCTACAGTATTCACATCCGCGAACGTGTTACCTCGGTATTTAATCTAACGCGATACTCTGCGCGTTAACACTATTCCTACCACGACCGGTCAAATGACCGTTTTTAAAATTTCGTTTAGAAATTCCAATATACAACGTAATTGCATCGCCTTTAAATTTCACGACTTTTCCTGAAATATTGAAAAATGAATCACACGTATATTTTAGAAAAAGTCGTGAAATTTAATGGCGATGCAATTACGTTGTACATAGGAAATTCTAATCGAAATGTTAAAAATGATCATTTGACCGGTCGGTAGGAATAGTGTTAAAATGGAACTAAAACTGTCCGCACTTTTCAACGTGAGCCGAGGTGTCGCAATTTTTCCCGCTCCAGATCGGAGGAACAAGGTGAAGAAATTCTTTACGAGCCAATGGCTTCGGTAGGTACGAACCATTACAAGTGCAAGGGGTAAATGTTCCCCTTTTCACAACTCGTGGTCGACTTAGACGAGTGTTGGTTGTTGGACTACATGAATGGAACGAGAGCGAGAAAGGATCTTTTTTTCGCGGTCGTGTCTAAAAGTGCAAGCGGAAAACGGTAGCATGGTATGGTATCGTGATCGATCGGTGAAATCCTGCTGTAATTACGTACCAGTGATTTTATCTCGTACGATAAACTAAAAACCGATTGCGAGTTCTTGTCGTGGTGTTTGTTCGCGCAATAACGACGGGTCCGTAGACTTGACCCTAGGCAAACTTACGCACCGAGCAATAAGCTGATTTCGCAGGCACGAAGAACGAGCTCCGGAGTGTCGCAACTTGCTGCCTGCCTTGCTGTCCCTCGGCCATTGGTGACGGAGAGAGGAGGCCGAGGGCCCGGAGCAGCTACGAGATCGGCAAATCACCTCGTTCATTATAACGAAAAACTTCACTTTCGCCTTCCTTCTTTATTACCTTCCAATCCGCTTTATATCGAGCCTGCAATTTTTATTCTCATTTTCTTCCGTACTTTCAAATCGCGCCAGCATTCGACCCCTTGGACTTCTTACGAGCACAGTTTTCATCTCGTCCCGATGTCGCGTCACGATTTCTCTGTCTCCACGAAATTTTCGATCCTTCGTGAGTGGAGGCGAGATCCGAGGAATTTCGTCTGATTTAATTTCGTGTGATAATAGACTGGTTTATGTTGTGCCGTGGATGGTTCCATTTCGACAAATGTCAACATCGAGCGCTTTTTAATGTGTCGATCGTAGCGAAGCGGTTCACCTCGAGAGTCTCTGCCTATTCCCAAGGTCTTTGCTTTTAAAGCGCTATACACAAGAGTAAGCAACACATTCTTGCACGAGAACAGAAAAAAATGGAAAAATCTCGAGTAGCTTGGATGAGCTCGCGTGACTGAATTTATTCTCGCACGTGCGAGCTACGCCGTTAAGTAAGAGACGCACCTTCTAAGGCTGCAACGTATACTACAAGTGCAGTTCGTAACGGCATGAATGAGTGCCCTCGGGTGCACTTCTCCTCCGCTGCGTTGAGTAACTCCGTGACACTAGGTCAATTTGGTTTTTAACCCTCGCTACACGAGCCCTTAGTCGCATCCACTCGATTTCACATAAATCAGTAAATATTTATTGTCGTATGATTCTCGAATGTATTAATATTAGTGAATCTATTAAAAATGTATGGCCTTATAAATTAGAAAACACTTTCTATTTAATTTTCTGTAATATTTTGTATTCAAACGTAGAGAAACACGACAACTTTAACAGTTTACCGATGCCACGCGATGCTTGGATTTAAATCGAAGTGAAACATTTGCAATAGCAACGAATTCGCGTTTCACTCTCTTTCTCTCTCTCTGCGAAATTGTTTTTACTATTATTCACTCTCAATGTAAAATTCTCGTTACCACTACTGTTGAGAATACTCCGTGTGGGTCCATGAGAGCCTTTAGGCAGGTGGATAGCGGAAAAAGAAGAAAGAAAATCCAAAGAAATTTAATAAATGAAAAACTCGAAGGAAATACCCCAGGAAGAGGACGCAAAGAACATTGAGAAGTTTGAAAGCAAATAAAGGATATATGAAATCCAAAATCTCGACGTTTCATATTTCTGTGTGCATCTACGTCCTTTTGTTAACCACTTGCGGTGGAAAAAAATTCACGGTTACGTGTGCGAAAACAGTCGAGTGCAACTCGCTGCAAGGCGAGTTCACGCAGAGTTAGACGTGTCCCAGAGGAGAATATAAAGACGCATCAACTGGTGAAAAAATTACACATGTACGAACACTAAATTTATTTATTAATAATCTTGCAGAGTATGATATTTTGCAAAATAGCAGAAACTGTACCTCGGTAAAGAATCTCATTAACAGTCGACGTGCCACGTACGTCAGTTTTCCTTCTGCTACAATTCTTCTGTAACAGAAGCACCTCGACGTGCGTGGCACGTCTTTCCACCGCAAGTGGTTAATAAAAAAAATCATAAAAATCGGCCCGATAGAAGTCTATTACAATGCGCATGGGAAGTGAAGAGTATTCCTGTTACTCTAACGATGTACAATTAGAAACATTCCCCAGCACCTAAATGAGGTGCAATTATGAACACTTTCGCATACAATAACAGAGTGCTCCGAAATGGACACGGACACTATAAATCCGCACTCAAGAGTGAATGTGTTGTATGAAAAGAAGGGTACCAGTAGAGTAACGAAGCATGGCTTCGAGCACAGTCTTGCTTTTACATCGTGAACTTACGAGGGCACTCTCCGTACATTGTACTTGTTCATAAGATGTCGTTGCGCAAGAGTCGTTGCGGACGCGCGAGATACGCACATCGTGTTCTTACGTGAAGAATTAATGCACGACGAGAGAGATGAGGAAGTGAGGAGCAGAAGGACGAGGAGGAGAACGAGGAGGAGGTGAAGAGGCTTGCTCAACCGAAACTTTCTCTGAGCCTTTGCTCGTCTGCCCGCTCGACCGGCACGTCTCGAAGGACAAGAGAACATGAGAGTCGAGAGACCTATCGGTTGAAACCTTTCTTTTCTTTTAGATAGATAGAGAAGGAGAGAGAGAATAGAAGCCTAAAATATCTATTCTTTCGATGAGCCGGACCGATTGAACTTGACCACGAAGTACACTCTGTCTTGTGGTTTTGTGAGCGAGAGAAATAGCAAGCAGAGAAAGTGTCGAGAGATTGTCCTTGTGAGGGGCGCGTAACAATAATTAGAAATAGTAATGGACGTAGAGATGAAAGTAACAACGCGGAACCGGGAGCATAACGTGATTTCGCTGTTTGAATACAATCGGTGATGTACAGACGATTGAAAATCCTTTCCGGATAGAAAGTGGTGATAGCAATGCCGATGCCAATTTCTTGTCTCTAATCTACGCTCTCTTCGGTTGCGGATGCACTTTAACTGTACGAGCCGTGTTAACACGAAGCTTGACATTGGTCGACTAATACATTTCTCCAAGTCTGAATAAAGTGCTCGTGGAAGCTTCCCGAGCCTTCGTGTCGTTTGAAACTAGATCTGTGGCGTGAATGACAGAAGAACTTGTCCACTCGTAATTACACGTGCAGCGTTAACCTGCGGCTTCCATACGTAATTGCACTTCTGCCATGAATAGCGGTATGAGTCCTTAAATATTAATTATAGTATTCGAAATAGCGCGAAACATTTGCGCATTTTAAGCACCGGTGTAAAGGGCAAGCGCGGAAGAAATCTGCGCGCCATTGCGAACCATCGGGCGCGTAGTAACGTTCGACGCCTAATGTCTATGGAATGTTTTTAAATTGGGTAATTCGGTGGAAAGGCTCGCGAACTCGTTACGGCACATTACTACAGAACGCTGTTCTAGGAATTCAGATGTACATTTTTTCTTATAAGAACAAAATTAAAAGAATTAAATTCAAACGAAAGTTACTTTCGCCGTAATAAGTAAGTAACATTATTTATCCCAGAAAAATTAACAGTAGAACAAAGAATACACGTTACAAAAGGAAAAGGTGGACAATAGAAAAAATGAATTTTCCTCGACTGAATCATTTTCGTAATAATTTTAACAATACTAATTCATATTTCTTAAGCTTCCTTCTGTTGGACATTGAAATGCTAAATATTAAACAATTTGACAATCGGAATAATTCTAATTTTAATAATTATAGATAAATTTCAAATTAAAACAAAAACGAACTAGATCTTTTGGTGAGGGATGGCTCTGATAGCTGTTACTCTTGAAATATTACATCTGCAATTTTTTGGGTAGTTCGGGAATAAAAAACAGATTCTTTTATAACATAGTTGACGTTTAATTAGTTTTGGTAATATCGTGAAAAATGTTAAGATTCTTAGTGTTTATTTTGCTCGTATCCTTTGTTAATGTGTATTTGCTTCTATTGTTAATTTGTCAGATACAAACAATTGTCTCCGTATTACATTGAAAGTCACTTTCATTGGAATTAGTTTAATTTCATTCGTTAAAAGAATACATTCGTACTCCTAAAGCAGGGTTCTGGGCCACTGTGTACGGTGTAACGAACGAATTTATTCCGCGTGCTCGACCGGCCCGTATGAAATTCCACGCTGTTACTCCACTTTCTCGAAACTCGTTGCGCCATCCTCGAGCGTGGTATACGTCATCGGACGATGATTTTCTCGATCGATCGGACTTCGCAAAATTTTTCCTCCACCGACTCTGTCGCGCATTCCTAATGAAATTTAGGCCACCGCCCGGATGCATTTCGCGTAACACACAAGAACTTGCGAAACCTTTCGGCATTTCTCTCCGATAGTTGCGGTCGCATCGGATTCACCTCGAGGTCGCGCATTACTCCATTGAAAAAAAAATGTTCCGGAGTACTGCAAACTTACTACGCGAAATCTTCAAAAATTCACTATCCCTTAATACTCGACGCGACGCTTTTCGAAAAGTCTTGTCGAAAAGACTTATTTACCCCGTTCAAAACATCTTGCTCGAGCAATACGACCCAAGCGACAAAAGACATTGGACCAACGAGACTGAGTAGAGATCGCAAAATTACCTTGATAGTCGATTATCCTCCGCAGCTTCAAGAAAATCGTCCAACGATGGATCTCGATATTCTCGAGGAATCACTGTGGGGCTCCAGGGAGCACCTTCTACGGCGAACGAAAGAGAAATTCGAGGGAGAGACACGAAGTAGTGGTGCGCGAACCGAGAGGACACGCGGAGAACGGAGAACACGATGGAGTGGGAACGGCTACCTCTTGGACCGGTTCCCCTTTATATCGGGGATGCCCCACTCTCGGCTTCTCTCCGTCGCGGGTCACGTCTGCGGTAACGCGAGCGGGACCGTACCGCGCGGGCAGACCGCGCGGACGGCCCAACCTGGAGACGCAGAAGCCACGCGATGCTCAAACAGTCAAGAAGTTTTGCTCTAGAGTCCAGCTGCTAACCGATTTTTCGTGCCACGTCCACTTTTTCCATCGTCGTCCTCCACTTTTGTCCACTCGCCTTTCTCTCCATCTCCTTTTCTTTTTCTCTCGCAAAGAGGCTCCCAACGATCGCGCCAGTCGCTTAGTCGGTGCTTTTTTCCGATTATTTACGAGCGCCGACATTGTTGGCCGACGCGAATATTTCTTGCTTCACGTACTTTGCCCACGTTTAGTCTCTTGCGCTTATGACGAATGGAGACCACGGGACCCTTGTCATCGACCCTCGTTTCTATCGACGTTGGGTAACGACTGTCGAGAGTGTGCAAGGGTCAAGGTACCTTTGCACACTTCCGCGTAATTAACAGAAAAGAACGATGATAGTTACGGAGTAAGTGGTTTATGTGGCCGACGGACACGGGACGAAAGAATTGACAATTTCGAAACTCGTTTCTGAGGATCTCTTGAAAGATTTCGCAGTACCGGACATGATTTGAAGTCGGCGTGAGAATGTTTTGTATCCTGCTTATCTAATCTAACATTCGATATTGATTGTACGTTGGATCGCGTTTTGGAAAAGAAAAGAGCGATCGAAGAGGCTGGAAAGTGAGAGAAAACATGTGGAAGGTGAGAAAAGTCAAGTCTCGGAGCGGCGCACGATTGCTGCCGCTTTTGTCGAGCCGAGTCGCACGGGTCAAGAAATATGCGTTCTTGTGGCCAGTGGCCGGATTGCCGCAACCCTGCATCGAACGTTTTCAACGCGATGAAAGCAGCAACGCCACCGAATTGCGCATCGCTCGCGATGATTTTGCAATTCACCGTTGAAATTACAAGCGTGTCCGCTAGTCACTTTCTCACTCTACGGAAGTCCTACTCTTCGCAATCATCGTCCGCCAATTTTCAATTCCCTTTTCTCGATAACTTTTTCCTACGTGACCATCGGCCCGACGCACCTTCCGCGATAATACGTCACGTTCCCACGTATTATCGAGTCATCGGTCAACGCGTGTCTTCGCTATCGAACGCGAGATCCTTTATTTTGCACGTTCCAGATTAATTTTCAGTTTACAATCGACCGGTAAACAACCGGCTCGCCGTGTCGCCGATATAAACGACGACAAACGATTATATCTCGAGTAAAGGTGAGTAAGCAATGAGCTGGTAGAGGTAGAGGGACGAGTGCAGTGCTTCGTCAACTTTGCATCGTTAACATTTGTACGAATCTTTGCGCGGTATGCCTCCGACTTTCATTTGCACACGTCGAGTAAAATGATGCTACGAGTGTTGACGTGATGCGCGCACGCACGAAATAGGTAAAGGACGAGAGGTGCAAAAATCTGACGCGCAATTTCTAATTTGACAAAGAAACCTCGATGAGATCGATGGCTCTAAGTGGAGGAATTTTGTCGAAATTTAAGGGGTAAGGCGCGATCCTGATACAGCGATTGAGAGGACATCACCGTGTCTTCTAGGATGAACGTTGACGAAAAGACGTTACACGGTGACGATGGTTGTGTTGGACGAGACATGGTCGTGCAACAGTTTTCTAAGGTGTGCCGACCAAAGTGGTCAAGGTGATGAGGGACGTCGCGATGCCCAGGAGCATTGTGATGCTGTCGCTCTTCATTTTCTGCACGGAGTTTGATTGTCCCACCTGTTAAAAGTCAAGAGTTATTTATAAAAATTTTCATCTATATGAAAGTATTAGGTCTACCGGAAAGTTTTGTCCGTTTTTGAGTTGTCCTTGTTGTAACCGGAACGGACGAAACTTTCCGGTACACCTAATATTTGTATGTAAAGATGTTTGTTTGCGCTTGGAGGGTAAAGTGTTCTACAAGGTTCGCGCGTGTCAAAGTCACGAATATTTTTCGATCCTAGATGAAGTACTGTGAAGATTCCCTCACCGTCCTTGAAAGCACCCCTAAAATTCCTCGTTGAAACATCAAGTAACGGATAAACAACAACGACCTCTTGAAGAAACACAAAGAATGGTCTACGATGGTTTTAAAATAAGATTTCGTGGGAAAGGGAAAAAACGAAAATTGAATGCGTAAAGTAAAATGGCAGAAGGGAGGATTTGCAAATTTAATGGTAGAATGATAATTACTTGGAGAAATAAAAGGAATGAATAAAAAAAAAAGAAGATCGCTGGAACCAACCCTCTCGTCCCTACGGCTACACTCGACAAATTGCATTAATAAACTCAATCCTTCTTCTTTAATTGATACCTCGATTTCCTTTCTTCGTGAGGCACTCACGTGGTCCCACACTTTTGTAACTTTACTTTCGAAAGTCCTCATGGCGAAACGCACTGTCCAAGTTATGGCCGACTAATCGCGATGAAACGAGGGATACGAAATGGAAAATGTGAAATGCGCTCGCCCCTCTTGTCTTCGACGTTTTCTAATTTCTCGTTCCTTTCGTTCGCGATGTTTTCGTTTATCGTCCACGAGGAATGGAATACAGTCGATAATTCTTGTTCCAGATAATAATTTTCGGACCGACGGACAAACGTAACAGAATTTACTCGAAATTTTCATGTCATTTTACAGCCCGTCCCAGTGAGCTTTTCAAGTTCGTGAAGAGGAATGTGGCGATCGGCGAGTTATGGCCCGGCATATCGATTTTCTACGTATGGCTAGCAACTTGCGTCGGAATTTCACTTTATTTATCTTATACCCTGACCAAAGGTCACGGTTAATTCCTGGTCAAGTGGAGAAACTATTTTAGTGCTTTTCGAGTAGATTGATTGGACCGGTCGATGAACAATTAAATCATTTTGGATATTAATGTGCGAATCCACGTTGAGATATTTTTAAGAGATTTCTGTCCTGTAACACGTGATGAAATCCGGTCCTCTTTCTCGAAAACACCTCGATCCCCTCTTCGATGGCCAGAACCCATTTTCATTAGCAACGAGACGCTATTTTGTCAAACTATGTACGAACTGAAAGATTTAGAACGAAAGAACGTTAGGATAGAATGTTCTAGATCCGTATCGTGTCGGGGTAGAAGGTTCCGGCTTGAAAGAGTGTGAATGCAAATGCGATTGTCAATTGTCTATCGTCGGATCTAAGCGAGGGCATTGGCCGTGCTTCTTTACGAGGTGACCGATCTAAGAGATCGATACAAAACATCGACGAATGACTGGCCCATTCCGTTCGCCAAAAACGTACTAACGGTGATTCAACCCCACAAAATCATTGCCCCTAACGCGTTCCAATCCGACCAATGGTCTTAACCAATGAGAACTAATGAATACAAGATACGGCACATGCTAATGTCTCTCCAGTTCCATTTCATTGGCTCGCATTACGAACCGACCAATAAAAGCCAAGATTTCGTACTTTCGCTGTTGAAGTTAATTGCCAATATTCCAAGACCTTTCATTTCTCTCCAGACGACATTCTTCCTTCGTCGCGACTTCACTGACCCGAAAAAAATTACCGTCGATCAATAGTTTCTAATAAGACTAAACACACGTGATTATACGAGCGGTCGACTGGCACGATCGGTTAAGCAATCTGTGCACGAACGGCGCTTGACACGTTCTAAACGAATCTCCATTTTTCAGGCTGTAGTGACAGCGTGTTCAAATGTTAATTGGACTATGGTGAAATAAAGTACGTACAAAGTGGTATACAACGTACACTTGTATATGGACTAGATTTGATGCATTTAAACGTGGAAGATTAAATTATATCGTACAGGAGTTCAAACTCTTCTAGGGGTACACATGTGCATCTCCTGAGCAACCGACAACGCTCAAATATTTCACCACATAACAATCCGTAAACAAACGTGTCAAACAAAATGTTTTAACTCTGTGCGCGCTTTTAATATCAATGAACCAAAGTACGTCAAACTCAGAGTTGCTAAACGAAGCCCCCACCATGGAAAAACCTTCCCTCTCTACTACTAACTTCTCCTCCAGCGGCTATCCGCATGACGAGAATAAGTGGCAGTAACAACTCTAGCGATGGTAGTGGGGGATAATGTGACGTCACGTAACGATGATAGAGGGGGAAGCCGCGAGTCTCGCGCTGGCAACTGTGATCAAACGTGGAAAAATGACAGTTTAAAGAGCGCAGAATATATTGGTACGTAGGATAAAAGGCCGGTTAATCGAAAGATTTGTTTATACATAAAAGGTTTGATAAGAAATTGAAATTTGCGATGTAAGGCGTTTAAGAACTGTCTGTACATACAGAAAGCTCTGCGACTAAAGCATTTTGTTGATCTACGTCCAAATACATTAAACCTAATCAAGGTTTAAGGGAGACTTTGATAGACATCCCAATTAATTCATCGTTAATACTTCTCTACATCACAGTCAAAAGGTCGACACGGTATCACTATTAGGAACTGAGAAATTGTGACTGAGACAAGTTGCTCGTTTGAACAGTTTTAAGAGCAAATGTTTTTACATTTATGAAACATTTGTGCAAACCATCTAAAAATTAACATCGTACTAACATCAACCCCCTTAACACGTTAAGCGCCACGCCGAATTTGCGTGCCTTTCCGTTCAGGCCACAGTTAGCCGTCAGGCGGGCCAAGAAATGTAACGCCAAAAGTAACAACCTTTTGTAATGAATGTACACAGCAACCTCACCTTTGCTTATCTTGTTTCAATAAATTACATTAATGTTTTTAAGTATTATATTCTTTTCCTTGAAGCATTGACCAAACTAAAACCGATATCGCATAATTTAAATGTTCAGTCTCACAAGTATGCAAAGACGGACACACGCGCCGCGATAGAAGAACGAAAAGTCTGCCGTCGGTCCGTAGGGACCGACGTGGCCTGAACGGAAAGTCTAGCGTCGGTCCCTAGGGACCGACGTGGCGCTTAACGTGTTAAATGAAAGCATGTTGGTTATATTAATTGACCGATTGCACAATCGCTTATGCGCGCTTAATCTAACGTAATAGCCTCTTATCGTAAACTGTTATCAAATCCTTGTCGACGAGATATAATAACGAGTTAAGATGTTCTGTAACAGATCTGCAAGATGACCAAGCGCAGCTCGAAATGCTACCCTCACCCTCCCAATATTTCTAGAGACATTACGTTCGGCTTCTCACCTCCTTCTCGCTTCTGGCAAATCGGCGAACTTCGGTAAACTTTTTCAAGCCTACGTGAGGAGAGGAGGGGAGGAATTGTTGCTGGCTCCGGTGTTGATCGGCGCACTCTACACCATGGCATTCTACCCCAATTATGTCCCTGAGGCTGATCGGAAGCTCCCACAGAATGAGCGCCTTTTTAAGTTCCATGCAACCAGGTCCTTGAGCGAAGTACGGCACGGGTTTAGAATCATCAGGTGCACAGGTACCCGCTACCACAAAGGTGTCACGTGGTGATATCTGTTCGTTGAACATCGAACGATTAATTATTATTTATTTACCTGACATTAATTGATTCACCTTAATTTTTCATCATTGAGCTAACCGTCCCAGTAAAGGGTCGAGTCAGGAAAGTACAATTTTTCGCCAAACGGAAATCATATATAATTACAAACACGTGCTCTTAAGTTCTAATGATGAGAGTAACAGAAAGTGTCATTCGTTGGTGTAAAGAGATATCTTTGCTACAAGATGCAAATGTTGGTGGCAACAAAATGAAATAAAAAGGTTCATAATAAATGTTCATTTAATAACCAAGAGGTTGCTACCTTGTAATTTTGCGAAAGGAAATCGGTAATGTCTGCTTGTCGATTTGATGATTAGGAGTGAGGCTATAATACTATTGGTGCCTGAAATATTTTGGTCCAATGATTTTATGCTTTATCGACAGTCTAATTTCAACTAAAACTCGGGCGTATCGCTCCCACAATTTTCTTTATGATTCGAAAGAGACATAGAAAGTGGTCGTTTACTGGGACAATTATCTCACGTGAATCTACTTCCATTTATTAAGACGGTCTATTTTACTAGAAAAATAAATAACGTGTGTAACTCTAATGCTGTTATTGCAAAATAAGTAATTTTAACAATCAACGAATAAATAGAGAGACATCGGCGTTTGGATCGGCTTCAAACTAGGAGCATATCCTTTCGATAAGGATCTACATTCTAATGCGATTACTCATTGTACCTCAGGCCCTAAATTCTAACTCAATTTCCAGTAGCACTTTCAGTGTCATTGGCAATCTATAAGTTCAGCGGTCTTTCAACTTTCTCCGGCGTGAAAAATCAAAAATGAAAGGTGTACACACCTCGCGTCGAATAAATTCGACTGCTGGAGTGACGTCGTTCCCTGAAACGGTAGCCACTAGTATGTAACCCTTTTCATTGGCTGCCGACTTGAGTTTTTTCATAGTTTCAGCGAGAATATAAGGACGCGAGGAAAAGCCTTTTCGATGCGGTAAGCTGTCTCCATTCGCTTCCGGGTCGCTGTTCATGGATTCCAACAACGAACGGAAGAAGGCCATTCTGATCCTGGAGAAGCTATCCAGCATGTCCCACATATCGTCCCGTTTACCGTCCACTTGGGGATTGCTGCTGCTGGGAGCAATCGCCAATAAGGGACTCACGGCTGAGCGTTTCCCAAGGTCGGTCACGTGCCAGCCATTTTTAAAGTCACGCTTCACCCTTGGACCGGCTGTGCTGATCATCTCGGTCTTCGAGTTTCCATCGACTCCATCAATTGTTCTTCCGATTTCATCGTGTCCGAGAAAACCAGGAATTGACAGGTTTCCAGTCGAAATGACGCCTAAGAAAAATAACGCTATACAGAGTGCGACTACTATCTGTTATCATCTCGAGTAACTACGAAATTATAAATCTCGAAGAAAAATTTCTTTACTTTACACGACCGTAATAATTCTTTCAATTTTTGTTGTGCTCAAAAAATATAAAGCCCGTGATAAACGAACGCGGATCAGGGGTCAGTTTTTTCCGCACCGAAGAGGTTAATCAATTTCAATCTGTCAGTCGTTGAATTCGTTTTGGGCTCAAAAGAACGCGTCCGAAGGATGGGACCGGTCTTTTTGCTGTATGAACGATTGAATCTTCGAATGAATGTAACGTAATTCTGACCTATCGACATTTGCCTGACACGACTGGCCCAGGAGAGTAGAGAGCCCAGATTGGAACGGAGGAAATGCTCGCACTTGCATTCACCCCTTTCTTCGGAGTCCTTTCTATTTTTAGCATCGAGCGTGACCAAGGCATCCTTCGGGATAAATCGCACGGCGCCAGGCTCATCGGTATGGCAGCTCTACGAGTTTTGCGACTTTTATTAGAGTGAAGATCGTTGCAATAAAATCGAAGATAGAAAGACAATTCTATCGACTCACCTGTAGGAAACCGTGAACGGGAAAGACGTCCTTCAGACTTCTACACATCTCATCTCGATTCTCACCGATGTCATCGATTAACAACAAGACGACATTTCGTGGTTCCGTAGGATGAGCACCGTTGGCAGGCACACGACCTTCTTCCATCAGATCGACCATCTTCGTTGCGTTAGCGGCATTTTCCGGGACGTTCTGCAAGATGGCCTCGAGGCGCTTCTCTCGCAAATACTTGCCCATCGCGGAATCCTCCATTGGCCTGATTTGCTTTCGCGCGTCATTGATCTGCTGTACTTTGTTCATCACGGTACCCTGCATCTTGCCGTCCAAGATTCTATCGAGATTCGTTCTTCGATCGCTTATTTCCAACGACGGGACAATGTCCCACGACGATGGACCGCCACCGGCTGAACAAGCCAAAAAGAATTCTTTTAACACTGCAGCTGCCAAAA
The DNA here is from genome assembly GCA_944319695.1 of Tiphia femorata. Classification (NCBI taxonomy): domain Eukaryota; kingdom Metazoa; phylum Arthropoda; class Insecta; order Hymenoptera; family Tiphiidae; genus Tiphia; species Tiphia femorata. The sequence continues at coordinate 9,842,165 of OX090903.1, forward strand.
GCAGTTCAAATGACCGATTAACGAGGGAAAGCTTCGTATAGAAAAAATCTTCGATACGTTTTGCGATAATTACACGCACGTGTAAGTTTTATTTGTACGGAATACGATGCATTAGAGTGACTTCTCGAAGGAAACTGATTAACACGTTCCGTGCCACCGTGTACACCCAAGTGCAAAGTCGGTGTCCCTCTGGGGGAATGTGAGCCGGCCTTCCACCGTTCTGAGCGGGACGTTGTAATATAATAGATTTTTGCCATTTTCTGATCAGAAACGATCACTTTGATGTATTTTATTTCGAATAAAAGCATTTTTAGGCAGAAATACGAGATTCCATCGCGACAATAGACAGACCGCGGTCTCCGGATTACTCAGCCTGCTATTGGCTGCTGACAGGGGACACCGGCCTGCTTCCGTTTTGAGCAGGAAGTTGTAACATGATAGATTTTTGCCAAAAATCTTTAAGCATCCTTTTATTCGCAATAAGATACATCGAAATGATCGTTTCTGATCACTAAATGGCAAAAATTGATCGTATTACAACGTCCTGGTCAGAACAGGAGAAGACCGATTTACATTCCCTCAGAGGGACACCGACTTTGTACTTGGGTGTACCACCGATCGTATACCACGCGTATACGTGTACCACGCGTGACACGAAACGTCTTAATTTACGATCGATGAGTACCTGAACGCTCCAGGAGGAAGCCGAACGAGCAAGCGGCCAAAAGCGTCACCAACATCGTCGAAGCGACTAGCCCAGTGGCTCGACACATCATTCAGAGCTGCACGAAAGATCGTGAGATTAACATTATGGGACAGAATGTTTTTTTCTTTCTGGATTCTTTGTTTACGTTTGCTAACTTGGCAGCCTCGGATTTTCCTGTCTCGAGCTTCCAATGGAAATTAAAATTGTGCTGCGTCGTGTCACAAATTCTCGAGGATTTGCCGAAGTATGGAAGCTTCCGATTCGTTATTACTTTTCGATGCAAAGGTCCGAATCGATTGCCGAACAGTTGACCGATGATAAACAGGCGATCGTTACTAGATCGACGAATAACAAGCGAGGGTGATCGAGAATCGAGGACATTTCTTCTCACGTCAGAGTCTTTCGTAGGGTATAAAAAAAAAATGGTTTCAATCGCTCGTCACGCATGGAACCCCCAGGAGAGGGTTGTAGGCGGAGTTCGTAATTTAAGAGGGATGTAAATTACGATTTCTCTCGCGATAAGTGGAACTTGACGATCCACTCTTTAAAGCGCCCTTGTTAACGAGACCAGTCAACGGAATCGCTCGATGCGCGAGCCAATAGGGCTACCACTAATTCTCCCAGGAGAGGGAACCAGCTATAATTCTAGGTTTCACAAATAGGTCGAAGCAAATATAATTAACCTCCTCCCTGAGCGATCATATTCCGTTATCGATACCTGAACTTTCTTTTAAACTTTAAACAACCAGCAACCCTAAGACCGTATCAAGTCTGATGTGTCAAGGATTTTCGTTTTCAGCTCGGTACGGGGTGAGGACCCGATACAGTTGTGAGACTAATTCAACGTGTTACAAGCCCGCACATTAAAACTAGAAGTACAGAGCGGTCAAAATGACCAGTTGCATCAATTTTTCACAAGAATTTCTCTTTGACACTAGAATTACCAATTTTCTTTTTCTAAAGGAAACTTCTTTTGTTGACCACTCATTTCGATATAGAGAGAGAGGGAGAGAGAAAGAGAGAGAGCACTTATTTCATTAATAAAATTACTAATTTTTTTTTCATATGAAAACTTTTGTTGTCCACTCATTTTACAGGTTTGGTAGATCTAGCGTTAAAAATCATCACGTAACATGGCGTAAAATATAATTTTTTTATTTCTCTTACACTCGGTTTGCAAATTTCTAACAGGCAAACACACTAGAGTCAAGATTGTTTAAACGTATGCCCAGATTTATGTGCAACGTAATATCAGTTTCCCTTTTCGGTGATGCTTCGGTTAAACTCTTCAATCAGGCGCGGCAAAAGTTTTCATCGTTGTTCCATTACCTTCTACAACCCTTACCTCGCACAAATTTATTTCGGTACCTTAACTAAGGGATATATTTTTTATTGCTTTTAATTTTCTCGTATGCGTCATTGTTGCAACATCTGGAACGTATTTACACGCGTCGAATTTGCTGTAACATACTTTTTAAGTTTATTTAAATAAGAATGACTCGTGAAGTCTGACAATGAGTGGAGCAGGCTGTTTGTATCAGGTTAAGGGTTAAGTATCACTCCACTGCCACTTGTTCGGCCGATGTATGGACTGAATACTTGCATCTACAAATGATTCATTCCTATCGACTGATCTCCTTATACCTCTACACCGTTGATACACGCTTGACGGGTCAGCTGATCCCCCTTGACGGAGTTGCATAATCTGTATGTTGTACTAATCGAATTCAAACGCCGGAGCCGCGGCATTATGATTCAAATCCGATGTACCGGAGGACTTAAGACGTCGACACTCTACACTAACATTTCGCGTTAACGCGTATTAATGCGCGTTTCTCATTTACAAAACAAAATCTGATGCTTCGTACAATCATATATTTACAAGTTGTAAATTACAACATGTTGCGCCATGGATGAAATCCGAAACATGCATTAATACCTACTAAGTTAGAAATCGCATAAACCGAGAGCAAAATTTTCAACAAGAACTCGCGCCCATGTGACTAGAAATGTTTTACTCCAACAAAATTACTTTACCTTAAACCTAACGTATCCCTAACGATAAACTCTGTAGGCAACTAAGGACAAATGTAAAGGGCTGTTATCATGGCTGCACCGGCTAATAAATCAATATATCAAGGTCATCGAACGACTCTTCAAATTTGTTAGCAAAGTCAATCGGGCTGGTTTCAGTACCACCATCGACTCCTTAAACACTCAAGTCTCGCGTGCGACGTTCGTACAAGCCTCGCTACAGTAGGCTCCCCCAAGAAGCAACGAAGATAACGATTTTTAATTTTTCCGCGAGATCATAGAAATGTCTCCCTTCGAACACCGCACCCCTTCTACTCTTAGGTACCGTCGCCGCAAGAGCCTAGAGCAGTTCCCATGAAAAGCCGGGACCCGGGACGCATAGACCGTTCGTGTCTTGAATTATTTAAACGATTATAGACGCACCCCCTCCATCTCCACCACCGTAGCCACCACCACCACCGTCAACGCTCTCTCCTCCTGCCTTTTTCCGCTAGAAAAAACAACATGGGCACATGCGAACGCTCCAGAGTGGCTGTCCACGGACCGTCTGCGCCCCGATACCGATTCGTCATTGGTCCACGTTTGGTGCCAGCGGGGTTGGAAGGGGACCAGCATGGTGGAAAGAACAACGAAGTCTTACGACTCTTGTGCGCTACCATCTGGAGACTCTACTAGAACCCCTTCTGCCAAACACTCCAAGTGGTGGGGAATTGACGGAGTGGTGGTTGAGGAGAGTGGAAGAAAAGCCAAGGGTAGAAGAGCAAAGGTGCGAGGGTGGACGAAGGAAAAGGGAGCCAACCGGCAGGTACGGCTAGAGGCCGTAGAGTTCAGCAACGAGCACACCGACACGACTACCGCAGCCTAAGTACGCGAGGAGTACGAGCACAACGACGAAGACTCACCTGTATCGCGACGTCGGAGGGCGTCTGACTCGCTGGCACCCACCCTACGTTCAGTCGTCGGCCTGCCGATCCCGTCGGATCGTCTGCCATCGTCGTGTGTCCCTGGAATCGCGCGAACCCGTGAGAGTGACGTCACGCGACCAGTGGAATAATAAGTCTCGTCATCAGTGGTGCATTGTGTCTTTTTGTGATACCACTTGGACATAAACAGCTGCCAAGGTAAGGGTACCTTGGAAGCTAATTGGTTATTGCGTTTAGGCATGGTGATCGTTGTTGGATATAGTGGAGAGAACGTGAGACCTAGGTCAAGTTCGAGATAATCGAGGTTTAAACCGTTGTTCACGCGTTAAAATGTTCACCGTTGAATTACCGAAGCGGCTACCTTCGACGGATCTTAAAGTATCGGGGATTTTCGTTTGAGATCGTTGAGTTGGGGGGTTGTCGAAGCGAAGCGATTGAAGAATGTTAAGTGTGTATCGATTTATCGAAGTAATTCGATGTTATTAGAATATGTCACTTTTACCTCTATCCGTAAACACGAGGGACCACGTGGTGATAACGATATGTTAGGGGACCTGTGTTCCGATCGCAATTCTTCTCACGTGGAGCTTCCTTTTTCCTTATTGCCAGATGATGAAGATGAAGCAACAGGGCTTGGTCGCCGACCTGATGCCCAATCTCAAGTTGATGAAGATGAGCGGCCACTTCTTGTTCAACTATTACAATGACAATTCCTCGAAATTTCTTCACAAGCTCTATTGCAGCGTAAGTACTCTCTAAGGGTAATTAACCAATTGCCGTGGTAAAATTACTCAGCAATGTATATTAATGTATTAGTATAACGTTTTAATAATCATTTGTTTTCGCAATGGAAAAAATCGTAACAAGAGCTTGAAAGATCCTTTCAATGCCCAATGTTTCTTTATTTTTCTTCGTGGAAATTATACGAATGACTATTTGGTAATAAAAGAAGACCAAAGTTTCGTAAAGGCAATACGATCGTAATCGTGTCCCGATGATTCTCAAAGCTACGGAAAGCCCCTTCTTGTCCGTTTTCCAGGTGCACCTCTTCTTCATCATCCTTCAATTCGCCCTTTGCGCGGTAAACCTTGTCCTTGAGAGCGGCGACGTGGACGACCTCACGGCCAACACGATCACTCTTCTCTTTTTCACCCACTCGATCACAAAGGTCATCTACTTTGCGGTCAGGAGCAAGCTCTTCTACAGGACACTAGGTATATGGAACAATCCCAACACCCATCCGCTCTTCGCGGAGAGCAACGCGCGGTACCATGCGATCGCCCTCAAAAAGATGAGAACGTTGCTTTTCGCTGTCATGGGTACCACCCTGTTCTCTACCTTCTCCTGGACTGGTCTCACGTTCATGGGTGATTCGATGAAGAAGGTCATCGATCCTGAGACCAATGAGACTACGCTGATCGAGGTAATCGGTCGATTCCATTACGTATATTCCTACATAAAATTTAAGGATCAGGTACACCTAGACGACTTGCGTAGAACCATCGAACATCGTGAACTCAATCTTCATCTTTTCTTTACGCTTTCTCCGTGCTCTGAGTAAACAGGCGAATTCTACAATTTTCATTTCCTATCTTTTCGATAATCTCAGATGCCAAGGCTGATGCTGCGTTCGTGGTATCCCTACGACGCCGGCCACGGAACGGCTCACGTCCTAACCTTAATATTCCAATACTACTGGTTACTCTTTACGATGGTGGACTCCAATTCTCTGGACGTTCTCTTCTGCTCGTGGCTTCTGTTCGCCTGTGAGCAACTGCAACATCTCAAGCAGATCATGAAACCATTGATGGAGCTCAGTGCCACGCTGGACACCGTCGTGCCTAACAGCAACGAATTGTTTAAGGTATTTAGCTTAGAATCGGCTATTTCGCAGATAAATTCGAAACAATTCATCTTATCGTAGAATACACCTACATATGTACTCTTCATCTCCTTAAATGTTTTCGTTCCAACGCAACGCATAGGAATCAGAATTGTTGGTAAAATGTTATTGATTTTGGGTGTCTGGAAGTAAATGATTGACGTGAAGAATTAACGATTAACAAGGTCGTTCCATTCGATGTACGGGTGCTTCTTGCTTCTTGAAGGCGGGCAGCGCGGATCATTTGAGGGACACCACTGGTACCCAACCACCACAGCCGCCTGGCGAGAGCATGCTGGATCTCGACCTTCGAGGTATATACAGCAATCGACAAGACTTCACGGCAACCTTCAGACCCACGGCTGGGATGACCTTCAACGGTGGCGTGGGTCCGAATGGTCTTACCAAGAAGCAAGAGATGCTCGTGAGAAGTGCGATCAAGTATTGGGTGGAGAGGCACAAACACGTTGTCAGGTGAGCTTATAATATCGACGAACAATTTTCTTCTCCATTCGACTTTGAATCTTTCTGTCCCCTGGACAAAAAGTAAGTAAGGACGAGTACTTCCTCGAACAGATTCGTTCGTTCCTCTCAGCTGTTGATTTACTAAAATCGGTTAACGCGATAAAAAAAAGACTGAAAATTACTAAATATTAAATGTAACACCGATCGAATGGTTTGAGGCTGAAACTTAAGAGGATCGAAACAGTGGGGTCAACTCCACTGTTAACGTCGGTTTGGCCAGTGCGCGGCACAAATCGACGACTTTTTTTTTCGAGCGGGGGTACACTAAGCGAAGGTCATTTATGCAGTCATGTATGCAGTTAGTACACGTAGCCTGGGAATATAAAAAGGTTAACGATTCGATAATGTTGGGGTTGGTACCGCAGGAAATTCGAATAAAACTTAGGATCCGCCATACGCGATAGTCGGACGACAATTAAATTTGAAGAATACTACGCCGTTTTACGTCGTCTATAAAGTGTAGATCGAAGATAAACTTGAGACCGTTGAAATTAATTATTTCTGAGATTCGCTTCGCGAACTACTTTCCTACGATCATCCTTTGCAAATGCGAGCGATAACAAACAATTTGTCGTTTAATTAATAAATGGGCTTGGCTATGTGAAACGTGGCTGCCGATGGTAGCGCTCACCAAAGAAGAAGAATCGACCTTGCCGTTAGTAGTCAGTGGTGCTCAATCACTTTCACCCCGACATTCTCCATTAGAATTGCTTAAAATAATTTCTCTCGTTTCGTGAGTGTTATAAGTTCTTAAATTTTGCCTTCCATTTCACTCTTTACACGTATCTGTCCTTTCCATTTCTCCGATATGTTCAAACTTTCAGTAAATCCGTGTAAGTCGAAATATTCTACTGCTGAGGGCTAAACCGTTGCTAATTCGCACATCCATTTATTATATGTTAGACATTAATTAGGCACTACCGTAAATGGAGTGACTTATTTTATTATTGTCTACACGTTCGACGCGTAGTTCTACCATATACGTAGTCTTATCTACGAGTTTCCTTAATGCGTTCAGTGTAAAAAAACATCAGGAAGGTTTTGAGAGGGTGAAGTACTAGGAAATTCGATTACCACCGCTTCAGGAACACCTGTCGAGTCCAGGGTCATTGCCATCCCCCAGTTCTTTGCCCTCGTTGGTAAAAAACTGAACTAACTCGAATTCTTCCATTCGGCTCACGTTCAAAAACGTTCATAACCCATTCAATATCTGTTGTTCATCTGTGCTCGCTCCATGGATCTTGAGAACGAACCAATTGATTCGACGACAAGCACCTTGGAAGAAGCTGTTACCACGTAAAGACAATCTTTGCGTATCACCATAACTCCTGCTCTTCGCGAGAAAAAGAAAAATTAGCAGGCAAATATCTTCCTATAAGAAAAAGAATTTCATCTACGAGAGCGAAACTCTTCGTCCCCTTAACCGAGCCATTCGCAAGCACCCACGAGAAGGAAGCAATGCGCTCACGAGCAAGGGGAAACCATGAGAGGAGCTTGTCCTCCTCTATATAGGTTCTCTTCGTATTCCGCGCCAGGCGAAGAAGGCGCTCGAAGTCGGTAAGGGGATGCTCACGTTCCCACGGTGATGAAGTATTTATTCAAGAGAGCGCGATATTGACCGCAACGGAGGACGTTCCCTGCGGTTCGCACAATTCGTTGGACAATTTGTCCTCCCACCACCCCACAGAATGTACGTTGACGTGCTAGGTGTGCGTGTGCAACAGTAAGTGCACTCCATGAGCGCGATGCCGTCCGAGGGATGACACTTTTTAGCGAGCACCTACGTGTCTCCTTGACGGACGTTAACGGTCGGAAGGCTTGACCCGCGCTCACATCCCGTTTCAGCTCTTCCATTTGACCACGGTGTTCCAAACGCCGGAGAGTTGGTCACCTAGGGATCTCGCAGACGCGCGGGTTCTAGGATAATCGGGCTTATGGAACGACGAAAGATTAATTCCTCGTGTCGGAGAACCTCTGCAATTCCCAGAAAGCATCGCACAGGGCTCTGAAACCCTATGAAAGCCCTATCATCATTTACTATGGACGTTGTTTTAAAGTTACACTGAGAAAAGAAAAGTGTTGATTCAATGATATCGGTATGATTGGAATTAATTTCGTTGATTCAATTATAATGCGATTGAAACAAATATGGTACACCGTTGTGTCAATATACAGAAATACTTGGTTCAATAATATAGCATAATTGAAGAAATTTGATTAAACCAATCATATATTTAATTACTTCAATGAAATAAATATTTGTTTCAATTATATTTATTATTTATTTGAATAATACAGCACTGATTACAAACTACATTGATTCAATTGCATATGTAGTTATTTCAATCATATAACGAGGATTGTCCCAATTACATAATATGAAATAATATTGTTTCAATTCAATATGCTTTTGATACAACATTATGTATTATTGAATTAATGATGGCCTCATCATTGTTTCACACTATAGTTTGTTAGAATCAATGACATACAATGTTGAATCAATTACAAATGTTTATGGCAGCCCGTGACACACACGTATGATTGAATCAACGAATTTTTTTATTGAATCAACAGCTTTTTTTTTCAGTGTAGGATCACCGTGACACGAATACCTGAATGATTCAGTGCTAATTTTTAGACCGCGATAGGTGGTGAGAATTTTCGACAGGTCGTAAAGGCAGGACCGTACAATTCTTCGAATTAGCCGTACAGCATCGATTCGCGCGAGTTTCCGGAAAATTCGTTTCTCTAGTGCGCGCCGCTATACACCCCGCTAGAGCTCTGTGATACGTAAGCATTCGTCTACCCGCTACCCTGGGCATAATCTGACGCACGAATTACATATTATTTTCAAGGTGTTTCGTTGTATCGATCTTTCACTTAGGATAGATGTTAACCCGACAGTCTAGTGACCAGATTACATTATGTAGAGAGAATGAGAAAGACAGAGAGAGAGAGAGAGAGAGAGAGAGAGAGAGAGAGAGAGAGAGAGAGAGAAGAGAAGAAGAATGATCGAGGTAACGAAGTCTGGTGAATGTAGAGTAAAGGGGTGCGAAAGAGAGGAACTGTTGGTACGAAGGCACCGGAGAGGATAGTGGTGTGGCCGAGAAAGGCAAAGCCAGTTGTTCTTCAATCTTTAACCTTAGACGAGCGATTAAATATATACGTATACCGCGCGCCACTAACTGGGTCAAATTAAAACTTTACTGACGTTCGCTGTAGATAGGGCCGACTTAGAAACTTGGCCGCGTTTCTTTCCAACACTTCCATCAGACGCGGCGCGCGGGATTTGCGTTTTGACAGTAACTTTAATCCCGACACGGTGTTCTCCTATCAGTGGAGTTTCACGGACGATGGCGCTTCGAGTCGTATTAAATATTTTTCCGTCGGGTAGACATTTTCATTTGCATTGAAAATTCAAGAGACGAACGTTTCACGCGTGTCCAGTTTCTAGGCGCACTCGGGTCATTTGGGCTGTGGCTCGTCTCATCCACTGAAAGAACGAAAGTCTTGTACCCTTTGGGCGAGCGTCGTTCGCAAACAGCGGAACTAAACACGACGACCCTCCGCCAGTGATGTCATCGGGATGATAATAAACTTACGGTGTCACTGCCACAGTAATAAATTCATAACGCCTGTTTCCACTTTGCAGGCTCGTTACGGCCATCGGAGATGCTTATGGTGTGGCCTTGCTGCTTCACATGTTGGTAACCACCATTACGTTGACGCTTCTCGCTTATCAGGCAACCAAGGTGAGTAAATTAGCAACATCAATTTCACCTCACTTCCGAGAACGGTGATTAGAAGTTGGATGTTAGAAATGATGGATCGACGATGAATGTAGTCGGTAAAAAGTGGGAAAAGCATGTTGCGCACGTTTTATCGTCATTCGTGGCATTTGAGGTGAATCGAAAGTAAATTTGAAATTAAGGCGCTATTAACGATCCAAATGAATCTACTTCTATAGATTTAAGCAAATATACGATGTTGAAATTGAGTAAAATTAATTGTTCTTAACTGCGTACCCGAGCGATAGTTATTGTTAGTCCACTCGGGAAAGATGTTACGAATTTCGATGACTTATGAAATGTTGTTTCAGGTGAATGCAGTGGACACTTACGCGGCTTCTGTAATCGGCTACCTTCTCTATACTCTGGGCCAGGTCTTCTTATTCTGCATATTCGGCAATCGGTTAATAGAAGAGGTACGCGTCCCTTGATCCATAACACTTTTACGTAAACTCTGACGGTTTGACACTTTAAATGTTATTACGAACTCCGTAGAGCTCTTCGGTGATGGAAGCAGCCTATTCTTGCCATTGGTACGATGGTTCGGAGGAAGCTAAGACGTTCGTGCAGATCGTCTGTCAGCAGTGTCAAAAAGCGATGTCAATATCCGGAGCGAAGTTCTTTACGGTGTCCTTGGATCTTTTCGCTTCGGTGAGAACTGAATCTGTTATCGACGTTTACCTATGTTTTTGTCATCATTATTTTCTGTGTATTTTGGATTCCGTCCAATCGTCCTCGTTAACACTATTTCTACCGGGATTTTGTATATACCTGTTTCGACCAAAAGGTGTCTTTTTGGGTCCAGGTTGAGCTGCAGGAAAATCATACCACTAAATTAATTAAAGACTAATATACGAATAATGAAAGAAATGATTGAGGAAAAATGATTCAACTTGGAAAATAAATTTCAAATACAATTTAAGAAGGTGTCTTTTGACACCTTTGGTAGAAATAGTGTTAAAACAATCTTCGTTCTCTTATTCTTCACTTCGTTCGTGTCTATTTCTCCGACCTGTCTATTTACCTTCTAAAACTTCTAGGTCTTGGGAGCCATGGTCACCTACTTCATGGTGTTGGTGCAACTCAAATGAATATCTGGAGTTCAGCGTGCGAACAACCAATGCGACGCAGAAAAAATCGTTGTGACTGTATTTTTCGATGTGGCGCCTTTCGACGATTCGCATCAGATACTTTGAATGAAGATACATCGCGAGACTCGCGAATACGCAATTCAGAGGCGGTTCGAACATTTTCCAATACGTTCGCATAAAGTACTTTTTTACGTTAAATTCTTTTGAACGAGAAGAGTGGAGGTTGCTGGAGATTAAAAATTACAAATAAATTCCAGAAATAATCGTTAGGACGCAAGAAAAGTTCGTTTTGTTTTTGAACGACTGAAAATTGCGGACTTTAAGAATTGCCGTTTGTAAATGGGGAGAGTTTTTCGTTAACCCTTAACTGGTGACATGCCAAATTTATAACACTATAAAGGACGCCTGTGAGACTCCATGTCACTGGTTAAAGGTTAAAAATGCAGGTGGATATACGTAGACTTAGAATCGTGAAAAAGCATAATAAGATGATATGTTTAATTTTACTCGGATTAAGAATAGCGCGCGCCATAGACGGCAGGGGAAATATTACGCTAAAAATTTGTTCGAAATATGCTTCAGTCAATTCTTATTCCTTACCATGTAATTAGTGTCGTCAACGCTGTTAAGTGAGACTGCTCGACAGGGAAAACGACAGAGGCGCGAAAAACCTCAAGCATATTCTGGCCTTTTTTATACAACTATGAAAAAAATAAGCCTCTCACCTTTCCCAATTAGTAGTTCTCACACCAGAGGAATGTGTAAATAGCACGTACTACCGTAAATAAATATTTAGTATAGGTAAGGGTATTTTCATAAAATTAGATACGTACGTTTACCGTGCAGTCTATATGTATAACTACGAGCACTGTAAAATATATACTTTCAATTTTTGCTTTACTTTCCATTTACAAGAGATAGTCTTTGGGAGTTATCTCTAGTAGTGGCACATTATAGTGGCGTACCCCTTCGAGGGTTTCTCATTTATGGTGAAAGCAACATTCATCTATTATCTCCCTGCACTCGACAGTAAATGGAGCGTACTACGAACAATTAAAAGAAAAGAGCTCCGAAGGAAGGAGCAAATTGAAAAAATCATCAGAGGTGGAGAGAAGGAGTCGACATTTCGTCATATCATTGTTACGAGAGTGGTCTAAGTGAAAAATCTAGAAAATCTGATCTCTTTTCATTTACGTCATTATAATCCCGTTCGCACGATCAAAATACAAATCAGAAGAATATTTTCCACTTAGTCCACTCGCAGAATTATGGGCACAATGCTTGCATCGTGATCTCGATCTGCGCATAATCGATGAACGCGATTAAGGATGTTCGTCTATTAATGATTATCCTATCGCATACGGATGAATCATCCGATAATTGGATGTGCACGCGCATGACCGTTCTCTCCTTCTGATCGCTACATAAATATATAAATACACCGATGTACTCCTCTCACCCACCGTGATTCTGTTGCATTTAAACGTTGTGTACAATATGCTGACGATGCGGAACGGTGCGCGCATGCACCCACCGCGATAATATTTTCACTCAAGAAGAATACATATCACAATCAATTATTATTAATAACTACATAGTTACGATATTTCATTCTTAGCTCTACGTGACGAGTTATACGATAGCGATAAGAGTGATCTATATCGATAGTTGTAACAATAATTTGTTCCTCACCCCTCCCCTCTCGCCTCGTAAGACAAATGATGAGAGAATACTTCGTTCGCGAAACGTCTTTCGCGTGCATCACGCTTGCGTGGAACTTACTACACGCGTGAAACCGTGCTCAAGGCGGGTACTGACTCGAGTATTTTTTCGATAACCAACGGTGTGCGCACCACAAATCTTGTTCGTTCGAACACACTTGCAAGCGTCGAAACATTCCTGTACCGAAGACACTTGCGTTTCGTATGCGTCAGTTGTTTCGTAATACAACAAAGATTAATGTGCGGCCATGATCAGATTATCGCGACAAGTGCAGCAAGAGAAATACAAGTACAGTAAGAGAAATACATTTTTCTTTGCTATACTACGAGACAACTGAACCATGCAAAACGGAAGTGCCTTCGATACTGAAAAGTTTCGACACACGTATTTGCGTATGCGTGGAATTTTTGTGTACGCACACCGTTCGTCCGCAGGAAAATGCTCAAGTCAGTATCCACGTTTAGAATCGATGCATGCGAGACGGACGCATGGGACGGTCGACGACTAGCCCTCTCCCTCTTTATAGTTCATTACTTACCCAGATAAATATTTCAGTATTACCAATAGTTTTTCTCTGTGTAAAACTGTACTATATTTATTTAATAAAATATTACGAACGTTCGCGACGCCTGCTTCCTTTCGTCCTATTCTTCTCATATTTGCTCTGCGACATCCGCTTGACGTTCGTTTACTCACCGTATCAACACTATTTCTACAGGGATTTTGCGTATACCTATTTCGACTCGGAGGTGTCTTTTTGGGTCCAGGATGAGCTGCACGAAAATGATACTCCTAAATTAATTTAACAACTAATATACGAATAGTGAAAGAAATAATTAAGGAAAAATGATTCAAATTGGAAAATAAATTTAAAATATAATTTGAAAAGGTGTCTTTTGCACCTTGGGTAGAAATAGTGTTAACGTAGAGTGCAGGCTAGTGAAAATATACATTGTGCGTCACATTCTACGAAAATTTACGCGAGCATTAAAGATTTTGAGAGAATCGACGCGTTTGTAAATACGTGTAAACATGTGTTAACGATTCACGGACGTTTTGATTACAAGCACACCCCGAATGGCGTAAATATTTGTTTAGCAAAGACTGAATTTGCGACAAAAATATTTACGTCTAAATCAACGGACGATGGAAATTTTTTGTGTTTTAGACCTGACTTTGGCATTCTGGTTTCTCTACCCTGCTTGCCTATAAAATTTCAACCTAATCGTCAGGAAAACCGAGTTTACTTAATATTTTCTCTCCCGCGGCTGATGCCACGCGGTCATGATGGATGCATTTCAAAGGCATTTTATATTCGAAACAGGGCGTTGGCCAACTTTCCCTAACGACCATCATCAATTCTCCGACATTCAACGTTTGGTTTGAAGGGGTCAGCGCTTACGAGCAGTATTCCGAGACTCCACTCAGAGAGCGTGACATGCTTATTCTCATTATTTTCAAAAAATAAAACCTTAACTCTTTAACACAAGTTGACATAACCAATAATGAAGCTTCTTTTTAAATCTCGATAGCAAATACTCACGGTACAATAAAGGCGTTCTATTTTTCAGCAAATTTCAGCGATAGCTTCGATCCTCCAATTGCTTTCGAACACAAATATACAGTGAATACCAAAAGTATTGGCACAGGGCGAAAAGTGTTTTAAATATACCCCTGGTTAGTCTTTCCACGTGGGATCGTCGGATCCAAGTAGAGTGCAATAAAACACTTATCAAACACTGGTAATGGAAACTAACCTAAACTAAAATTTTCTTAAGAAAATTCCGCACGTCCGTCCATTACAATCGTTCGCTCAAGATTGACTTTTCCTTCCTGTTTTTATCTTCTTCTTTTTCTTTGTTCTCACGCCGTGTCGGTCGCAGCCTTCGCTCGCGTATTTCGGCGCTACGTTATATTAACCAGTTAACTGTATACACGTCCATACAAATTTTTTATGTTCTTGATCATGAACAATAAAAAACACTTACCATTTGACATAAAAACTAAAAATTAAAACTCAAAAAAAAAATTCCACAGCTAAATGGTTAACAACTTTTCGGTTAACACTAGATTGCCCGAAACCAGTCAATTTGACTGTTTCAAATGGGAAATCGTGTTTATAAAAAAAGTTCGGGCAATCTAGTGTTAAGTGCGCAGCCTGTTGGCAGTTCGATGTAAAAGTAACCGAGGCTCGAACAATCTCTATGCCAATACTCTTGGTACTCGCTGTAAATTCACTCCAAAATCGTTCAAGCGCACAATAAGCTACCTAGGGACAAACGGAAGATCTGGAATTAGAAAGCAAAAGATGCTTTCGAAAAATAATATGATTTACGAGAGTGCGCGCAGTCTTCCGAGAAAAATTGGCGAATAAACCTGCAAGGCGTGCCAGAGAGACGCGCGGGCGCCAGTAGATTTTGTCGTCGGAAACGAGCGACTTGAAAAAGCATCGTCGAATATTTTTTATACTGTCATGACGTAAACTCACGCCCACGTCGATGCACACCCTCCTTACGCGATAAGAAATACCTGGGACGAGACGCAAACAACAGACACCCTCGAAGACTCTCCGAAGCGCTACCAATACGGAAATTAGTCAAGCCCTAAACACTATCTCGCGCCAAAACCCAAAAGAAAACATAGAATTTTGAAGCGCAACATTTCGATGCACGCGCAACAACGATAAAGTGCTCCTTCTCTAATGAAAAATGAAAAAAAAAGAGAAAGAAGAAGAACAACTTGGTCAAGTGCTACAAGAAAGTTCAGTTTGACACTCACCGTGGACCTTTAACCCTTCGACTGCGGCGCGCTCTCGGACGAATCCATCAATATGGTTTTTCGCATGTCAGTCGCTGCGACTGGTTGTCCACTGATTAGTGACCAAAGCAGTACCCGGAAATTTGATACCATTCTTAGGATTTAAAAAATGATAATGGCAAATAAATTAAAAATACAGAGGGCGTATATTTACGCCTTTCGTGTATATTGATGGATTTGTGAGGGCGTACATATACGCCTTTCGTATATATTGATGGACTTGTGAAGGCGTATATATATGCCTTTAGCAGTCAAAGGGTTAAGATCCTGTGATGATTTTTTGGAATTTAATCAACCTTTGAGAAATTGAAAAGAGATTGAAAATCGAAGGAAAATGTCCGTGGTTGGAGGGTGCCACAAGCGTTAGGTGTGAAAGGATCGGCAGACAGCTTGGCGCGAATTCTATGGTGCATGCGCTCCACGTCTGGAGGGGAATAACGCTCTACGCACCGTGGCGGAGAGCGGTTTCGATCGTAAGAAAGGGTGCCCATAGTAATCGGACAAGGAGAGACTAGCTCCATCCTCTCACGCGCACTTGCAAGCTCGTTCTACCGTCTCATCTCGCGCGTCTCCCTCCCTCTTTCACCCAATTTCCCTGCTCGCGACCCTCGTGACCCGAGAGCACGCGCGATTCGTTCGCGCCTTTGATCGAAACGAGACGAGAAGAGAGGATCATCTTCTTCCGAGGGATGCGCCCGTGTCAAGGTCACCCCTTGGGAGGAGCACCGGAAAGAATTCTCCATTTTTCGATGTAAAATATAAAATGCGGAATCAATGACGCGTGAAATGGAAAAGCGCCATGCTAGAAAGACGTGAACGAAGAAAATTTATAGGACGAGAGAAACAGAGACGTTGCAGAAATTGAAATGATACCGAGGATTCGTCTCTTGCCATGAACAGAGGGAAATACAAGATGTCAATACAAAAAAAATCCGGAATTGGTTTGTTACATTGTATCGTCTTTGTCCGATACCTATGGCAAAACTTCATGTTTTGATCAACGCGAAGTATCCGAATCGTTGCTTAATTCTTAAAAGTATCATCTAAAAAAATCACGTTAATGGAATCATGGATGAAATATCACTCCAGATCAGTTTTCTTTGCTGTGCAGCTAACGAAGTGCATGACAAAAGTGAATTTTTTTACAATAACAATATTCCTACTGATGGCATACATGATTACAGGATAAGTCAGTGTTATCAGTAGTTCGCTTTTCAATAATATTAGAAGAACAATTTGCACGGGGTGATTTTTTTCTCACGATACCTTTTAACCAGTTAACTGTGGCGACCTCCCTAAAAAAAGTAAGTGATAACGTGATAAGTCGATTTTTTAAAAAAAATAAGATCACATAATTCGTGAATAATTTAGTGCAATAATTTAATGTTACCTGATATCTCATTTTTAAAAAAAAGCAGACTTAGGTCACTTTCAAAATAAATGGCTCATATATAGAAAATTATAACTACTTTTTACGCATGACGAGTATACACGTCAAAACACAAAACCTTGCCATTTCTTCATGACGAGTATACTCGTCAAAGACAACTGGTTAAGGGCTAATGTAGCACACCTTCATTATATTCGACATGCATTATGTTCGACCGAGCTTTCGACTAATTTAATGCTTGAATCGAAGGAAAGATTTCACTGGAAGAAACGAGGAAAATCGACTAGGCCGGTAGGTACACTGAAAACATTGTATTCTTAAAATACAAACTTAATAATTCATCTAATAAATATTCTTAATAGATAAGAATATTTTCTTATCGATATGACGATTTTTGGAATATATTCTTAGTAATCCATCTGAATGTCGCCACACAATGCCTGTCAGTATTCGGTTAAGTTAGGTTACACATCGCGTGCGGCATACGTCGATGTCTGTATCTTGTTCCTCTTGCAATTCTGCGTAATTTTGAGTACTATATTATTTTGTGTGCTGTGTTGTGCAAAAAGTATGGATAAGGACGTGACGATGGGTTTAGAAGAAGAGGATTTGGCCGATTTAACGCAGATATTTACAAGTAAAATAAATACTTATGAATTGTAACTTTCTCTCGTGACTACATTTCTCAATCAATTCCGATTTCAAGATACAGATAGTGTAATTCTCGACAATATAAAGAGTGAAGCATTTCATTAAGACTTTTGTTTCCGATAATTATATACGAAATATATCCATACAAATTTTTTACCAGGCTATGTTAAGAATATCCTGTTAAGGATATTTGATCAGAGGATTTTGTTTAGAGTATTCTACTCTTAAATTAAGAAGATCCTCTTGTTGCTTATTTTAGTAAGAATTGTTCTAAAATTAAGTGGTAAATTCTTAAGATAACAACACAATTATTTCAGTGTAGAAGACGAATGCGCGCTCTCCACGGCGACGAGGGAGGACGCTCAACGGTGTGGGATAAATTGGCGCGAATCTTTGCGCGCATGCCCAGACCTCGGGAGCGACTCGTCGAGGGGTAGTTTCGATCGTCCTGGGGGTCGTGGCCGCCTCGAACGTCTCCACCGCCACCGCCTGCGCTCGTGCTCGCTCGCGCCGAATGGGGTCCACGTCGTGTGCCGACGCGCTCACTCGCTGGATGCTGTGTCGCCTGAGCTCGTCTCGTGGCAGAGAAGCGGTCGTTTTCTGGCGTCTCGACGCCTGGCCGAAGCCTCGGAGAACGTCGAGAGTACCGAGGCCGGGACGCGAGACCGGTCCGCCAAGATCGTCCGAGTTCTCCAGCAACGAGAGTGGAAAAGACACGTCGAGGTCAAGAGAAGAATAGAGAGAGAGAGAGAGAGAGAAGATTTTCAATCGGAAACAGAAAAATCTCTCCCAAAGCTCAGACGACGAAGAGCAAAGAGGAACAAAGAAAATCGCGCGTGAGATAAAAACGAGAAAAAGTGAAAAGCGAAAAGCGTGAGAAGTGGTGAGAACGACTCGAGTGACAGAATAGCAGGAGAGATAGATAGAAAGAGCGATGATCGATCAGGAGATTTCTCACGAGCTCTCCGTGAATCTGGGGTCACGTCGATCCTCTAGAAATTCTTAACGACCTCGCGTGAAAGGAAACGAGAGAAGAATATTCACGTAGTGACGGAGAACGAGAGAGGATCGTGAGGTAGAGAACGAACGAGGAGTCCTCTTGGTAGTATTTTGAGAACGAGAGGTAGGAGGATCGGTGGTGCGAGGAAGGAGCATGTGCTCGATGGTGACGGAAGTGATGACGGTGACGATGTCGGCGGTGATGGCGGTGATGGCGGTGGTGGTGGTGGAGGTGGCGGTAGCGGTGGTTGCGATAGTGGCGGCTACGTAGTCTCGTGCGCGAAATCGCGGGCGTCGCGAGACCGGATACGGCCGAGTCGATCCTCAGAAGAGTGTGCCGACTGGTCATGAATCGTGGCGGGATTGGGACGAGGCTGGTAAGCGACGAGCGTGCTCGAGTCGAATCGAGGGTGAGAATCGTGGGCCGTATCGGTCCTCGTCGTCGAGATTGAGACCGTTCGCGGTTACGGAGCACAACGTCCAAGACCGAGCTCGACACCTCGTGGAGTTCCTCGTATCGCGAAACTTTGCCGCTTCGCGTTAATTGATAATCGTGCGAGTGGTTGAACGAGGGTAATCGTCGAATGGCAACGGACTCCCTCGGGTACGCGACGACGGTCTGCATCGACGGTCCGTATTACGTAAGCGGGCCACGAACCGCTATAAAATAATCCGGGGCAAAGGAGTTTCACCGTGGGCGCGATAAACCTCCTGCACTCGTTTCCAACGCGCTTCCCAATTGCAGAGCGCGCGCGCGTTTTATGCACGCCGTATAGTGCGCTACCCGCGCGAAATAGAACTTCTTCTTCCGTACCGAAGTGTTCCATTTGAGAGAAGAATCTCTCAAGAGTGGAGAACGCACGGCAAACGTCTTACCGCGAACGACAATAAGGCAGCAGGAATTTTTCACCTTTCGCAAAAAGGAATTTTTATACCGCGAGGAAGCTCGCGAAATGCTTCGATGCCGCTCATCTCCCGCAGAGTGTCTTAGTGGAATTCGAGCGTGTTGAATATAGGCGATAGGGAGAATATATTGGATTCTTTCTAATCTGGAAGGATAAGAGCCTCGCGAGTGGATGCAATATCGGCGTGGGCAAATCTATTCGCAGGTGGTAGAGTATGTTGAAGTGAGAACGTGTAATGAGATAAGAATAAACGCAAAGCTTTCTCTCTCTCTCTCTATCTATCTCTTTCTCTGTTCCTTATTCCACTTTTTATAATTCGAAACGAAGCGCTCGTCATCCTCGGAAGGAAATCAAATCGCGAAGGTATCATTCGCATTTATGATCATTGAAACGAGTCGAGATTTTTGAAGATTTCGTGGAGATCGTTACGCGTGTCGGCTGATTCGAAGAGATAAGGTTTACCGCTAAAACGAGAAGTACAAGAGAGAAGAAGCTCGAGGTGAAGGGTACGGGAAGAATAGCGTTCTCGATACGATCTACGAAGAAATTGACTCGCCAGGCATCGATAACCATAGGTACAAAAACAGCGAGCGGCAGGAGGAGGCGGAGCCTCCCGCCGCCAAAACAATGTCGTAAGTACTTCTATTTTAAAATTTTAATTGTGTTTCAATTTTGACCTACCCAACTAACGGTTTAATTAAAACTCACGCGTACGTTGCGCGCGGATGGTGCTTTTTTCCCTGTTTTTATTCTCGACGCCTGTGGCTCGTCACGTCGTCCGTAACGCAACACGGATGCACGGCCGAATGTGAAAATAGCAAAAAGAATGGAAATGCCGGAATATACCGGTGATTAAAAGTTTTTCTGCATTTTCTTGCATTTTCATTTACGTACAACCCACTCACTCCACCGCGATGAGAACATTCTTGGATCGAAAAGAAGCAGAGATTCGAATTGCTCGATTATATCCTATTGTCATTCTTGTTTTATTTTAACGCATCGCGACTTTCCATTGTCTACGATAAAATTGACCTCCGTAAATAATACGTCTTGTCGAGAGGGATCTGAAAAGACTGTGTTACTCGAATTATTAATATATCCGATACCGTGCATGGGAAATTTTACGGGTAATTTTGCATCTCCCTTTCGTAATTTTCTATCGAAGATAAATCGTGACGAAGATAGACGGTAATCGGGCGAAGAGGGCAGATCGTTGGATATTGGAGGTCGATGGGCAAGGGGCTTAATAGAATCGTTGTCGAGTGATCAAAGCACGTTGGTCGCACGGATAAAGGCCACCCTGACCAGCCGATGATCGAATAAAATCGGCTTGCCTTATTATCCTGCCGCTGTGGTTACATCACAGTTTCCCATGAACTTTGGAAAGTACACGCAAGAGACCCCGTGATTTTTTAGTGTCTACCTTTAACAAACCTTTATGCAATACCGTTTCTTACATAACCACGATTCTGTTTCTCTGCATTGGTTGTAAGTGACTTATCTTTTTTCTCATTATCGAGTTTCCCAGTTTTCTTTCCTAACATCATCGTCCTTCGAGAACTTCCTTCCACTTGATATACGACGTAAAATTTCGAGAAGAGAGAAGAAGAAGATAGAACATATTAAATCGGTTTACATCCTTTTAGATTTTTGAATGTTAGTAAATGAATGATATCTCGTTACAACTATTTTTATCAATTAAATTTAAAATATTTTCTTGTGGCTGGCAAACTATTTAACAAATTATAAGCATTCTTTGATAAAAAGGAATGTTACGATTTGTATCTATACCAAACGTTTGCTTTATTACCCGCGGTATTGATAAACTGAATAAAAAATAATTTTCAAGACTTTAAAGATAGTAGAGATCTCTAAGACCTTCCGGACACCCTGCATCCGAAACGATGTTTTTCATTTACATCAACGTTTTAACTTTTACATCGGCGCACTTTTCAGTTCAACTGTGTCTCATCCGAATACAGAATACAAAATACAGAATTCTCTCCAGACACATCGAATTCTTCATCCGTGTTTCGTTTCACGAAAATTCGTGTCAACTACAACGGCGCAAAATGCAACGCGTCAAACACGGACAACGGCCGTTAATTAAAAAATATCTCTGAACGTTTCCGCGTAACAAACAAAATGCCAGTGATACTCGTGCTCCGCAAGCGCATCTACACTGACTTCATCCGCATCCGGGATAACGCGAAATAAAAAGTCTCGCGGCACCCCATCCGTTGAAAACGGAACGAGTGGGCGAGAACAAAAATGATCGGAGCCCTACCAAAAGGCCAAACCCCGTAAAAGCGAGTTTCAACCTTTTTCGCGAAGAGTCATTCCCACAGAAAAACCTCTGATTCACCTCGACCCTTTACGTTCTTCCTTCTCTCTTTTTCCATCCCCGTCGCGAATCCGCACTGAGAGAAAAGTATATGATATATCTAACTATAATGGCATAGTAACAAAATTATAGTTGGAAATATCATATTTATGGTAAATGTTACCATGATGTCGGTAATAATTACGATAGAGGCATAGTATAACCAACTATATCATGTTTTTACCCAAAACTATGGTTATTTCAACTAAAAATATAGTATGGTTGAAAATATATAATGGTAAGAAAAGTAACTATTTTATATAGTTAATATTACCAGAATATTTCATACATAGTGATAGAACTAACTATATTCGCATAGCACATTTTACTATACATATGGTAACAAGAACAAAGGTAACAGTTAATGATATAACCATTTGTACAAATCGTTCATTCTACTATATTTTGTAGGGTTAAGTGAACTATAAAAATATGTTTCACGCCAAATCTAACTATAAAATATAGTGAGATTATAGTAAACCCAACCATTATTTTCTCTCAGTGCGAACGTCACGCTTTCCGGAGGTCCTCCTCCTCCTCTCTCGGATACATTGAGATACCGTCAACCGTGATAAGAATAGACACTCTCGAAATAAAGCTCGACGAAATCCTTGGCACCGATGACAAGGGCAACAACAGGCAGCGGAAATCCTTTCGCGGGAATAAATCGTGTCGAGGGGGTAGGTAAAAGAGAAAAGGAGAAAGGAGAAAGGAGAGACGGGTGAGACGAGAATGGAGGAAATCGAGGGACAACGTCGTTACCTCCTTGATCTTTGGCGACTGTGGGGGTTGGAGAGGATCGAATGTTCCTCTTCTCCTGCTCCTCGAAGGAGGAGAAGGAGAAAGAGGAGGTGAAGAGTGTATCGCGCAGACGTACTTTCTCCTCACCTCTCGTCACCTCCTCTTCTCTTAGGGCACGAAGGTGAGCGAAATTCGAGACGAGACGCACCGTCGTGCATCCTCTTCGTGCACCACCGCGGTGTCGTCGATCCTTCCGGACGACGGTACGGCGTGACCCGCGGCCACCTCACGGTCAGTCGACCCGCGAGTCTCGACCGCGAAGGTCCCTCCATGCTTCGCGAATAGGATCCTCCAGCGAGTTTTCTTTTTTTAGTCACCGTGAAACCGTGTCCGGGTCATCGAACGATTTTCCAAATTCCTTGGTTTCTCGACTCCTTCGAATGCAATTATGCACTTTGTGAGAAGCTAAATTAACCGGTAGACGAAATCTCGCAAAGCTCTTCGTCGCGGTAAAATGTCTTATTGCGAAAATGTGATAGTAGGAGGAATTGTTTGCAGGATCGTCCGAACGTGCAATGAGAAAGAATCGTTTCTAACGTTTCGTTCCGTTGCGGTGAACGCGCGCAACAGTCCTTAAGTGACTTACGAGGTCTTTCGAGCAGTTTGTAGATCCTTGACAAGGGCCGGCGAGATGAATCGCTTGGGGGGCCGCCTGGCAAGAGACGATAAGGCGGTGACTGTGAAATCACTTGGAATATTCCTTTTCGTGGTGGTAAACGTGGAAAAGGGTTCTGAAATTTCTTACGGGCCCTTTCTTCAGTTTTCGGACTCTCGGGCCGTACGATTGGCACTGTTGAAGAATTGAATGCACTCGGAAAATTAATAAATTCGTGAATTTGCAGAATTATGTGAATTATAACATTCAACTTCGGATTTTCGTTATCCGATGGTGAACATCTGTGAGAAGAGTGTAAATGCGTCTTCAAGTAACGAAGTGTTTCGAAGAGTTTTTGGAGCTTACAACGGTAGTATTAAATCCTTCGATAGCTTTTGCTTATGTGATGGTGCACGTGCGATGGAGTTCTTAAATGACTTACAAAATTCTTCACTGACTTCTTGGATAGTTGAATAGAGCGAGCACGATGAACCGTTCAATGGATCGTGCTGGAAAGCACGAAGAAATGGCCAGATCGATTTTGAACGCTAACAAGCAACTCCTCGGTAAAATACAATCTACTTGCTTAGATTAATTTGTCCATCTCTGTCCATTACGTAGGTCATACTTATATCGTTCGCTCAAACTAATTTTCACCTTTCCGTAAAATGACAATGAGTTATAACGTCAAGGTGTGCGAGAAAAAAGATATAAAGGTCGAAATTCTGAATAATAGTGGAGCCGTGAGTAACAATAAAACGACTTAATACTAATTGACGATATCTGAAACCGATTATTCGAGTAATCTCCAATCAATAATAATCGGTATCACTATTTTCAGACGTGTTGCTAGATCGGACAGGCCGTTCGAGAGGCTAGACAGAATCGTGATAATCAACAGACGATGTAATGAAATTTCTGTGCCATGATGCACTCGTGTACTTACGCGTATCCCCTCACGACTAAATTCACCTCCTTCAAAAAGCAACCATCTCATCTAACACGATCTCCCACTGTCCCTCGTCTGCGAGCAATCTCCTGATTCCGATTGTTCTAGTCGACAAAGCTGCAACTTCCTTCTCGCATTTTTTGCCTCAAGCCTTCTTTTCCTCTCTAAAACGCTTCAACGTCTTTTATGGACCGTCTGTAAGCTCAGACGAGGCTTTTAATCGCTTCTGTGCCGAAGCCAATTGTCTCGCTGCCCATTCCGGTTTAAACTTTTTTTAGTTTCAAAATCCATTTACGCCAAACACGTGCGAATAGTTATGTTATTAATTAAAATTTTCTATTTATTTTCTCCTTAACTACCTTTTGCTTTTTTATTTGCATCTTCTGCTTTTTATCTTACAATTAGTATTACTTACTGCTGTCTTATGTATGCATTATAACGTTTGTCATAGAGATCTTAGCCCATAAACTGACTTATAAATAAATAAATTTTTCTTAAGAAATTAATGAGATTCAGCAAAAGTGGGGCGACAGATCTTATCTGGTATAAGCGTTAGTCTCCTTTGGACGCGAAAATAAATTATTTAATTCAGTCTTGCAAAGATATTTCTGTTTTACGTGGATGGAGAAAAAAAGTGAACGAATAAAATAAAGATGATTTTTACTTAAGTAACTGTGGTAGTCGCAGAGTGTGAATTAAATGTGGACTTGATAGAAATATATGTGTCTTTATCGATTATTCAACAAGTTAAAACATTTATCTAATTAATAGAAGTTATTTGTCGAAACAGTGAAGTGAATGGAACATGTTGTTAAATAAATTACATACTCACTCGATTCACGACAATATGCGAACAATTGATTAGTGCGAGACAAACTAACTTCGTCGCGTGTTATCAATTAAAATCATTGCCACCGTCACCGTCCTGACCGCGTAATGTGTGTTTCTCATTTTAATCGGTTAATGGTGACGCACTTATACATTTTCACGGGTTGTCCATTAATATGCACAAAAACCTATCTCGCGCGTGCTCTTCAATAAGCTCAGGGGTGTAAAATAAATTTTTAAGGGGCCCTTTCGAGTTGAATTTTCGAATCGAAGCAAATAGAAATAAATGGGAGCAAAATCCTGCGGGATCCAACGAAATTTGCACCACATACCGAATGCACGATCGGCGTGCACTCTACATGCACCGCGCGTGACCGGAATGGCACACGTGCATTTTTAATCAACGGCCTCAGTTCCGCAACGGGCTCTAGCCTCACAACATTCCATCGACATTTTCCGCGAAACTACGCGGACTATTTCGCAATACTGTGAATCCAGATTTCGACGAGCCCTCGGGAATTTAACTTCACCCTGCTGTGTCACTCGTGCGGACGGAAATTTATTCCACGGCTCCACGACAACGCCGCAGCTTCGCTCAGAAGCATTTCTACATTTAAAAAGAATTTCTAGTGGCTTCGTAAAATTCAAATTACAAGTTTCGCGCGGTCCTTCCTCGTAGAACAAAAACGACTGACAATAGTGGGCAGAGATGGCCATCATTTTGGAAAATCTGTGATTATCATTTGTTAATAAACCAATGACTGCGTTCAGCAGCTTAGTAAGCGCTTTCCACTGTGCTGGCAGCAGCATACGACTTCTGCTGAACGCACTTTTCCGAACTTATGTGTTCTCAGTAGAGTGAGAGGAAAAAATCTGTGACCAAATGGTTAAGTCGCGCAAGGTTAGATTAGATGGACTTGTCAACAACTGATAATTGTTACTCGATCGTCTTGAAAAACGAAAGTTCTTGTCATAATTTGCTCATAATGCCATAATTACTAATACTGGCGATTACATAGTACTGGTCGCGAATTTTGTAACATAGTCTTCCATAACTCACTTTTGTGTACTTTACAACATGTTGTGCTTATTAAGCGTACTTTTCATGTGCTGGAAAAAATGGCGACCGCTTAGTAAACATGTTGGAAAAACATAAAGCGCTAGGTAGCGTTCAGACGAAAATTTTACAACAGTTGCAAAGCTGCTTTTTCTGCTGAACGCAGCCAATGCTACAATTTTTCGATGGCATAATTCCAATTTCTGTGTACTATACAGTAAAACCCTATTTTTGTGCGGGGGATAGGGACCGCATAAAAGAAATCGCATACAAAAAAAATTTCGCGTAAATTCATAAGGTTTTCGTTTGCAACACATTTTAAAAAAACTTTTTTTATGCGGTAAATAGAAAAATCGCACATAAAAAATCGCATAAAAGAAAACCGCACAAAAAAGGACCGCATAAAAACAGGTCTTACTGTACCATGACGAAGCTCGTTCACTCTGCACTCGTTTACGTAACGATGCACGATGATTTCTGAGACACGCGGGAAGATATAGCGATTTTTCCATAAAAATTTAGCTGTCTCTCTCTTAGCCATCTCATCGCATTTTACCACAATATTTTTAGGATATTATCTCGATAAAAAGATCATAAGCGAATTTTCTAATATCTAGCCTCGTTAAAAATATTTTTCCACTCGGAAAATTCAAAAGAACTCAAAAGATCCAACAGATATCAGATAAAATTTGAAACAACTTAGGACGACGCATTAAGCGTGCATGACTTTGCGAGAAATCTCACTTCTATGAAATTCTTCTCACTCGAGCGACTGCAATGGGCAAATGTTGAGGCCTACAAATAATCATTTGCATTCGGAAATGCTAAATCTCATCGACGAACGAGACCTCGATTACCACCTTCGTAATTTCCTCGGGGAGAGCTGACATTAATAATCGTCGCACGTCACTCTCCACTCGACTACTCTCGGATCACGCCTGAGAACGCCTCACCGTGCACTTCACATTCGTGATCCTGAGAAAAAAAAAGAAAGGGGTCAGCATCGTTGGTGAACTTTAATAACCCCTCGGTATCCCCATTTCCTCAGCAGGTAACTTCCGCTTCTTCTTTAATCTCGCGAATACCGGTCCATTGTGAAATCCAAGGGACACCGCAATTCCCTAGAACGATCCCATTCCTTGAGCTCTTAAACGACATCCTCCCATTTTATTACCTCTCGTCTTTATCGTATGAAACGCGAAGCGTAACTCACGATTACTTTTGTGTACGATGAAAAATGTAAGATCCATAAGTCACCTCCGATATCATGGACCAATAATTCTTAATCGATGTTCCTCAGAACGTTTGAGGTACCGCGTGCTTGTTACAAACGTTTTCCGAACTTATGAAAACGCGATCAAAAGAGTTCTTAGTTTCTTCTTAGTAAATATAGAATATTATTGAATATCTTTAAATCGACGATGACATGCTCTTCCCATAGAATAAGTAATATTAATCCACTTCTGTCTTACAAAGATACATAGTTACTAAATCAAGGGAATTTTATTGATTTTTTAACTGTTACCACCAACTCCATATTCTTTTCTTGAAAAAATGTATTTATAAATACTTACGCTCTTACTTCTACCGCCTTAGTAATTTTAACGTACAGCAGAATTTTCTTATGATCGAAAGTATTCTGTAGGAATTCTTTCACGTCACTGCGAACGATATCGACTGCGATTTATTTTTAGATTACAAAAAAAACAGTCGGGCCATTCTTTCCTTACCTATATTTCTGCCCGGTCTCTACGCGACTACGAGATCTGGTGCGATAAATAAATTCACATTCTCGCGGATCGTTCGCAGAGCTCGATCTGGACTACCTGGAGAGGAGGGGCGGAGAGACAATAATCTGTGAGAACGCCGAGGGCTCGAAGGAGGAGGAGAGCCCGGCGGACACTCTGGATCGCGTTAAAGTCGTCTTCCTAGGCGCACCTGGGGTTGGAAAGTCCAGTATAATACGGGTAAGTTCGGTGAGAATGGTGAGAAACGGAGAAGAAAAATTTTCCGATATGCACACAACCTACCAGTCCCAGCCGGATCCGAGAATAACGGAGCTCTCGCGTTCGATAACGAATCCGGCGGGTTAGACCATTTGTATATTTTATAGGGGTATTCAAGTACGAATGGCTATACGTATGCTCCGATCTTCTCGTCCTCTACTTCTCCATTTCCCCAAAAGTGGCATCTGCGACTAAACTGGCATAACGCATTATTTCTTCTTCCTTTTTTTACGTATTCACTTTCCATTATGTTCCATAGGACTACAAGTATCCGATAACGTAAGATTCCTTTTATCCGGCTAAAAATACCACTCTCATATAGTTTCGAGGGTGACCTTTCAACGATCGTTATAT
Source organism: Tiphia femorata (assembly GCA_944319695.1). Taxonomy (NCBI): domain Eukaryota; kingdom Metazoa; phylum Arthropoda; class Insecta; order Hymenoptera; family Tiphiidae; genus Tiphia; species Tiphia femorata. The sequence continues at coordinate 9,870,574 of OX090903.1, forward strand.
CATTTTTCTTCTATGGGGTGAACTCTAACGTTTTTTAGTGAATCTTTAACTAAACTACACCGTAAAATTCAAGTATCACTAACTTTCCATGGAAAAATTGTCGATATTTGAGTTACTGTAATTTTGTGAAAAAGAATGATACAATAGTCATGCGTATTTGGGCTAGTTTTGAAGGATGAAGGGCTCACTGTGACGTGTTTGCATCGATTTTTTCTATGATCTATTTTTTTCTTTACAAAACAGAGTACACGACCAAAACTGCGTTTGTCTTTTCAAATTGTGCAAATGCAAACGACTCTGCAAAGTTGAATTAATTCTTCTCGAGATACGGTTTCGGATCACTCTATAAAAGAATGCCTCCTTTTAAGGTTTTTTTTCGCTGTACTAAATTATTTAGCGACATGAGAAATTTTGCATATATCCTCCGATGCTCGATGACGAATACGGAACAAGATAAAACTAATAAAATTAGAACATCTAATTAAAGGACTTTACGTATCAAAAAGACTTTCTGCAGTATGGGTAAACTATCGAGATAAAGGTATTAGCTTGGTGCATAGTTACTACGCCCTTTTTTAAATACATTTTACTCGACAAAAACAATCAGAAATTGTAATAAAAATATCTTTAAATGATCATTCCGGATGATTATGCATATGCACCGGAATAACCATTTAAAGATATTTTCGTTACATCTTATTGTTGTTGAATAAAATGTATTTAAAAAAGGGCACAATAATTTTGCACCAAGCCAATACATCGTGTAGACTCCGGAACGGTATCTTTCAAGAAATAATGCAGCGATGCAGCGACATGTGCGAACGATGCACACGGGTTATAAAGCAACGGGGGTGTAATACTCGTTATTCAACGTACTAAACAGGCGAGCTAAACACACATTGTAACACAACACGTAACCTGTAAACCTAGACGTCGACTCTGTACAGCGCGAAGTACCCTTTATGCACATCCTACACCCGTGCATGTACACCCCACACCGTAGGCTATCCTGTAACCTCCTCGCGGTGTATTCTGAGTTAACTCCAACACCAACCCCCACTTCTCATTTAAAGTTTCATAAAACTGCGAAAAATATGCGCCAAGTTGTTCCATAAACTTTAAACGGTCCACGATTGTTTGCTAACAATTTATTCTAACAAAACAGCTTCCCCATTTGACTCAAGGACACTGAAGTTACTGCTAATTGTGTTCGGCTACTATCCAAAAGAAAATGCGTACACGCGTTCAATTAAATTTATTAACGAGTCACTTTAACCACTTAACTGCGTTCGACGTGTATACACGTAAATCCAAATTTTTTATATTCTTGATCATGAACAATAAAAACAACTTACCATTCCATATAAAGATTTAAAATTAAACTCAAAAAAAAAACAATTCCACAGTTAACTGGTTAAAAGCACCGAACCAAACGGGACAAAATTATGTTACGAGCACAGTAATTCCCAATGTTTCATATTTGTTTTCTTTGGCCGACCTCGAGCAGGTTTATTAAATAACGTAAACTCAATTTTGCAACGTTCATGCATCAGATTCAAAACCTCTGTTCCGGGTAGGTCACCCTTCTCCCTTGTTCCTTGATTTTCAGTCCCTTCGTCCACCTGTTTCTTACTCGCGCTTACTTTCGACAAACAGAATAGCACGCGCTCTGCTTATTGTTAGCTGAGTGGTGACGAGGTAACTGCAAAGACGCGACGAACGTATAAAAGCATACGAAAAGGCCTTTCGGGATAGGACAATGGCTTAATTGTCTGGTAAGGGTCCTGTATGATCAATAGAGTCGAAAGAGAACGTAGTCTTTTGTCGCGCGAATGGAGGACCAAGTGGCCTGTGGAGCCGATTGAGAGACGTGGAACGAGAGGTAGCACTAGGAACTCCTCTATCCGCGCGTCGTACAAGATGCGAATAGCATCTTCCGTTAATTTCCGGAGTTAGTTTCCGTCTATCGGATACCGCTCGTCTCGAGGCACAGGGAAGGAAATTGAAAAGCCGTAGAAAGAAAAACACCCCGGCTTGGCCAGCCGGAGTGATTGTTCGTCACGAGCGAGGAAACCAGCCTCGAGAAGCTCGCGTATTTCAGATCTTTTCCTTGCGCGCAATTTTCTCACGTCCGTAAGTCAGGGTTAAACTTTCTCTCGAGCAACCGCTAATTACGAAACCATTTACTGCACTTGCCGAGAACACTTGGCGAATATAGGTGAAATGTGACAATTCTGAAGGTAGAAGTCCATTTGGGTGAAAAATTGTCGAGCTTGTCGTCATTAGTCGTTTAAATGCACATTGTACGTGGAGCGTGCTCGCTAAAGATTGAAAAACAAAGTCAAAGCGAAGCCACTCATTCGATTAATAGCCACGATAAATGCGTTGCAAATAGCTTGTATTTAAAAGACTGTAATTAGCCGCCTGTATTCGTCGAATTCTATCGGAAAAAGCACGAATCTTTAAAAGGAGAATTCGAGACGAGTCTCGTGTAGTATTCTTCCTTTTTCCTGCCGCATTTTACGAAAAAGAAATCCGCATTGCATTCCGTTTACGATTCCCTCTCTGATGTTCACGATCTCCGATTTATCTCTAAATATTTTCGTCCGTATATAAATTCTCCACTCACAATGCCGATGGCCACTCACGCTCTTTTTACCGTTCTTCCTTTCTTCCCTTTCACTGTGTTCTTGCTCCTTCCGAGTCTCCCACGATTGATATTCTTCTCCGTTCTCTCGCGTTTTTTCGCTTCTCATATTTTCGCCCAAGGAAAATGCGTACACTTGCTAAACTAAAGTTATCAACATGTACAAGTGGGAACAAGATTGAATATTAACCGAACAGGAACTTCTTCCATTATAAGAAAAATCAAAATAGATCGCTCAATTTTTCCATTTAATATGGTTTTTTTTTTACCAATGCCATTGATTAAACTTACCGATGGAGGAAAAAAACCTCACTTTCGAGCTGGACTAACCAGACTTTACAATCCATCATTTTATTTTTATCAGAAGCACCGTTTCTTTATAATGGTAATGAAAACTTCACATTCGTCTGAACAAAGTTAAGATTTTTTTGATAAATAATTTGATTCTGCTTTTCTTCAATGAACGTGACGAAAATTGATAATCGCTGTTGCTTCGAAATTATTACTACCATACTTGAAGTATCATTTTCCTTCAGTAGTAAAATCCTTAAGATGGTATCTTTTTTTATACTCACTATCCCTCGCGATCAGCCCTGATTCGGCTTACTGTTAATCCTCGTTTACAGCAATTCGTCTGGAGCGAATTCTCCGAGGAGTACAAGCCGACCGAGAGACGCGAGACATTCTATCCTAGCGTAGTACTCGCGGACAGGCTTTACGAGTTGAAGATCACGGATCTACCCACCATACCGTATTTCCCGGTAAGCACCCACCTGGAATGGACGGACTTCCGATATTACGGGCTAAGAAGCGCCAACGCCTACGTTCTCGTCTTCGATCTCAGCAAGCAGGACACGTTCCAGGTATTCCATAGGTCATCTAAAATTAAAACGAATAATTACCCCGTCGTGTAATAAAATCGATTCTCCACGCACTTTTCCCTGTTCCTCGTTTCTTTTCGCAAACCGAGCTCCGAGTCCTAAAATACGACACAGGTTTAACACGATTATTCGCTTATCCTCAAAATAAAGCGAGAATTCACAGGAGATTCGTTTGCTTCGATTCGATATTTGATTCTCGCAAAAAAAAAAAAAAAAAACAGACGTTTACTGCGAAGAGTACGAGGTGAGCCAATTTGATTGAACACCGGTTTAACACTATTTCTACTGGGATTTTGTATGTACCTATTTCGACCAAGAGGCGTCTTTTCGTGTCCAGAATGAGCTGCAGGAAAATGATACCTCTAAATTAATTTAATTACTAATATACGAATAGTGAAAGAAGTGATTGAGGAAACATGATTCAATTTGGAAAATAAATTTCAAATACGATTTGAGAAGGTGTCTTTTGACACCTTTGGTAGAAATAGTGTTAAAGTGGGAGAAGAAAGAAGAGAACATGTGTCGAGTGAACGTTCGCTATTTGAAATGCGATGGAGTATCACGTTGGATCCTTCCTTTTTTTTCTAACACCGAACGCGACGCTGCACTGTGGGCATAAAGTTGTTTCTTACTGTTAGTGCCAAAAGTCGTTCGACGGCTGAATTCTGAACCGATTGCGATAGAATTAGTCTTAAAATACGCGTTATTTAGTGTATTATAGCGGAGGCCTGCACTTTTTTTGATATTACAATTTGTTAACCTCTTCAGCTGGAAAGATGTATTATCCACGTCGCTTGTTACCCGCTTCCAAAGTGGCAAAGACGTGCTATCCATTTTGAATTTTGAAATTTGTGTCACGGTTTCGTAATCAGCGAACCCGAAAATCCTTGTATATCAAGATTGAAGGAATTATGAACACCATAACCAAAAAATGATTGCCAAAAGTTTAGAACAATTTCGATTTTGTATTAATTGACAAATTGCAATATCAAAAAAGTACAGGTCTCTGCTATAGTACAATAAATAACGCGTATTTTAACACTAATGTTATCGCAATCGGTTTAGAATTCAGCCATTCGACTTTTGGCACTCAAAAACGACTTTATGCCCATAGTGTAGAATATCGCGACGATGAATATGGTACAGGTGTACAATTACGGTAAGTTCCACGTGGAAGAATACGAAGGGACGAGGAACGTGAAATCGAGTTTGAGGGAGCCCATCTGCGCTAATGAATCCCTCACGCCGTACCGGCTGGCCATGAGAGCTCCGCAAATGCTTCGAACGTGTTCTCGGCAACTTCTGTTTTGAGGGTAGAGCCATGCCGATCGAGTGGGCGGGCCACGGGGAGATGAAGTAACATTTGCGGATACAAAAGTTTGACTATCTCGTTGCCGTCACCTCTGCGCGATACGAGAAAGTCGGGAGCAATGGAATAAGACGGAAAGAGGAGCAGACGGTGAGAGGACCCGAGCGAGTCTCGGAGCTGCGAAAAGTAAACTTGGCTTTTTAACGGAGACGAGTCGAGAGCAGAGAGAACGAAGGAATGCTCGAAGCTTGAGAGGATGGACGACATGTTCTCCTGTTGGAGGAACGAAAACTTCGCACTTGCTTCGAGCAAGGGCGAGAGACGCATCGTTCCTCCGGGAGGAAAAAAAGTTTTCCTCGTTGAGCCGATATTGTACGGGACGGATAAGAAACGGTGGGTGCCTCGCTCTTAATCACACCGCTTGCCGATCTTTGGAGAAATGTGGGATGCTTTATGAAGAGCGAAAAGAAGGTGGAAAGAATAAAAGGAGGAAAAGCCAAGGGTCGAAGCAAAGTGACACAATAGAATAAAGGACGGTTGTGATGCTTTTCCTTTTTCTCTTCCGATTCTCAAAGGATATGACACGTACTGCCAGAGTTAAACGAAAGGAGTTCGAGAGGTACTCGAAAATTCAGTGGTTGATACGAAAGAAATTATTATAAACGAACATGCCTCTCGATAAATTGTGTTACTATTGTTATTTGCAGGAGGCTAATCGGTGATAAAGGAAGTTTAAGAAAGGTTACACGGTTATCTGAAATTTGAGAAACACTGGCGTAGAAGAATTCAAAATTCAATAGCACGTTTTCACCCATCATCTCCAAAGTCTGTGTTTTTCCCTGATTCTCTCTCACGCGACCACATTAACAGTTTGACTGTCACGCTGATTTTCCATGGATGGCCCGTGGCGCCACACTTTACATTTTTTTGTGCGTTTTTTGTTAACACATGATCCTTTCAAAGTACTATTAATTACAATTAGTATAATGATCTTTTTAATGTTTTTTCTAAAGGTCACCGGTGACCACCGTGGCGCCACACTTTGCATTTTCTTGATGCTTTTTTGTTAACACATGATCTTTCAAAGTACCGTTAATTGCAATTAGTATAATTATCTTTTTAATGTTTTTTCTGAAGGCTACCGGTGACCACCGCGGCACCACACCAGTCAAAGTATTAACCCTTTCGCAGAAAGTTTATTTCCTTTCCACGTAATACAACCCTTCCATCGACTCTTTCTTCATTTAATCGCCTTCGATTCATTCCATTTCCAGGCAGGATTGCAGTTCTCATTTCATCGTCCATTCCTCCACAATATCATTTCAATAGCAACCTTTCTCATTTCCACTCGAGAATCATTGTGCCTCATGAAAGTCTCTGATTTCGATCGTAGTATATCAGAACGTTGCGCGAGCAGATTTACGAGGCGCGCGACATGAGGGGCGTACCGCTTCTGGTCGTGGGCAACAAGCAGGACGAGCTCTCGACTAACACTGCATCTGGGACGAGGTACAGGGACATCGTGAACCTCGTGAAGAAGCATTGGAGATGCGGATACGTCGAGTGCAGCGCACGGTTCAACTGTCGTGTCGTTCAGGTAACTGACATTCTCCTTAAAGGACATTGAAAATGAAAAGAGAGATTGGACCGGTGTCCGTGCGACTATTGCATCGAGATTCTCATACGGCACATGCACTGAATAATTATCCATAATTCTTATTGACTCTTAGTTCCTTATGCTGGCGCCGATAATGGAGAAATCATAAATGACCCTCCGAGTGAAAGAAAACCAATAAATAATTATACAACTCGATGCACTCTCGAAACTCAATTCGGAATTCACGTACTAACTCCGCTAAGCAGATATAAGTAACCGATCGTCGAGAACTATAAAAAAATTACAATTTTTATCTGTTTGAAAATTGCTTTGTCAAATAACAAACGATTAAGCGAATAGATATATTCACTTTCTTCGAGCGTGTTTTCATAGGCACGTTGATCCCTATATTTCTTAGTTACTTTGCATTCGCTAGTTATCACGTTAAAGTCAGCCTACGCGGAGCGCTAAACTAATGGAAATCTGTACTGTAAGGTAAATAATTACGAAAAAAACGCGTACAAAATCATGATGTGCGAATCAAGGTTTTCTAATTCGAATGGAATCAAATCAAATTTATGAAAAAACAAATCGGATCACCTAGATTTTGAATTCGAATAATTCGCATATCTCCACACGGCCCACGCTCAATGCACGATAGAATTCAACGTGTTTTAAGTCTTCTTACGCAGTTCTTTGATTCGAATTCGAATTACAGCGATTTGACCTTACCGAATCTTTCGAAATCAAACTACATCGATTCGGATTCGAATATTGTCAGATTCGATTCAAATTCGAATTACAGTGATTCGACCTTATCGAATCTTTCGAAATCAAACTACATCGATTCGGATTCGATTCAAATTCGAATTACAGTAATTTTACCTTATCGAATCTTTCGAATTCAAACTACATTAATCCGGATTCGAATATTGTCAGATTCGATTCGAATTCGAATAACTCGCACATCTCCAAAAACGAATCGAATCAAGCAAGAGTCACGATAATGATCGGCGCGTCGATATTTCTCTCGGTAGGTGTTTCGAGAATTAATGAAGAGCATCCAAGCGGTGGAGGGTAGGCCTCCTTCTCCGACCCCGGCGCCGTCTCAGCCCCTTCGCTCTCACCCCCACGAGACCGGGGAGAAATGTATACTTCTCTGACATTGAGAGCGAGGAATCGACGTGCTCGAGCTATGCGACCGCATCCTCCGACTGCTCTGATCCCAGACCTGCTGCCAAGAGGGTGGATTGGCCATTTTCGACGCCGTGGTGCGGAGCGTGCGCCGGTATCGTCGTCTCGCGAAATGGAGAAACGAAAAAAATGAGTGGCACGAGGTCGAGGAAACTCAAGCCAGAGGGAGGATAAACGAAATGCTATTTCGTGAAATCGATAATAGCGGTTTGCAAAGGGCGCACGAGGACGCGCGTACGCGCTCGCACGAGCGTCCTTCTCACTGCCGCAGATACTTCCTTCATTTCCATTTTAGGTCTCCTCCTTTCTCCTCCATTTCTCTCTGTCTATCTCATCGCGAACATAATTCTTCAGACCTGTAGCATCTTAAATCGTTTCTCGAAGACATCCTCGCCCATCGCAATTACCTCTCCACCTTCTTTCCCTTTTCTATTATTATCGTATCGCGCCTACGGCCTAACAATGGCGATGCGTCGTTGGGAGTTACCTCAGCTCAAGCAATAGTATACAATACACATATACGCATATACATATATATTTTACTATACCGTTAACGAGGTAGTAGTTAAGTGTTGAAAAGATTATAAACGTAGTCTTCTAGGAGAGTAATCGAGAGTGAGGAACATGTACGTGTAATGATACATGCCCGTGTACCGATCGGCACGCGCGCGTAATCTACGTTGCGAGTTTACGTGTCAATGATAATAATGTTGCGTAATCACCGAGAATCTAGCGAGCACCCCATCGTCGATTGTCCATGGACGATCGAATTTTGTTATTTGCCCGCTGAGCCCGTGGGGCGCCCAATCGACTCGTAACTCACGAGTACGCCAATAATCGCGAAATAATCCCGAATGCTCGGATAATCGTACGGATAATTAATTAACCTACGGAAGTAAAAGAAAAACAAGCAAAAACAATTGTATATGCGTATTTCACAGATGTGTTCGTAGCCCCGAGGATCTTTGTACATACGTCACCACTCGTAGAGACTAGTGCCGCGTCGTGGCGCAGCTAAAATCGTTGTTCTACAAAATGCGAACAACTCGTAACATTCCCTCGTTTTGTATGCACGATGAATCCGCAATAAACGTAATACGACGATGTGTAGACGTGATGTGAATTTTGCTGATTTCTCGTCATTTGAATTTTGCCCTTGCGTTAACGCCCTACTGCTTGAGAAAAAGAAAAGAGGAAGAAAAGGTAGAACAAAAGAAGGGATCGTGAGAAATCGATGAACATCGTAAGAACGACGAAGCACGAGTTTTCCGCTCGCGTATCTTCCTTCCGATTGAACCCATCTGTCCGTCATAATTCGATAGTGCCGAATTCAAAATTTCATCGATGATTTAACTCCACCATGGCGCCAAGATAGAAAATTTGAAGTATCTTTTAAACGGCCTCTTGTCCACTCGAGTTTACCGTATAGTCATGTATGCCTAACGTTCGCTAGTAGACATTTTCGAAAATTAAAGGATGTTCCATGTACCGAGAGAATTACAATTTATAATTCATACGAGATGCGGCCTCAGAGGTCGACGCAAAGGCTATGCAACGAAGAAGAGCGGAAACATGCAGATACCAGTGATACAGTCGCGTGTATTGAGGGTTCGAATAGATTATTAATACATTTTAAATACTTTGTACTTATAGGTTATAATAATGATTCTTCATTTTAACGAGCTCGCTTCCTCGGCGCGTTATAGCAAGCCTGGCCAACACTTTTATTGGATAAAGTATCATTTTTGAAAGGATAAACAAATATCTCGTTAATTAAGACACGATAGTTAATTATATTAAATCATAGTGTAACAATCAAGTTTTATTCATTTTGCATTTTTTAAAAGCATGTTTATCTAAAGTGCGGCCCGCTGTAACGTTACACGTCATTAAAATGACTCGTGAAACCATTCGGGTTGGCCAGGTTTGCGTTACAGCCCGAATAAATATCAAATAAACATACCGTAGACCCCGTATGTGCACATAAACGTGCTATATCTACGAGCTAATATCAAGCGATTCGATATCGAATCCGAGTAGAGCGCGAATCTGCTTTCCAGGTCGTGAACTAATCTTAATCAAAAACTAATCTTGATCACACCTTTTCCTCACCTCATTCTGGACTGTCGTAACGAGCCCCATTAAACGCAAAGGTTTCTCAAACGAGAGGGGTGCCCAGTACGTGCGTCGACCTGAAGGAAGCCCTTTGTGAAAAGATCCCACTTCATCACGACTTCATAAGGAATCTGCGACAGAATTATGGTCCGTTAATGATCAGCGGCATCACCATTAATGATCTTTACCGTGGCCTCAGAGGCGTGAGTACTCTCGTCAGAGAGACTACGGAGGTCGATACGAAATATGGGGTAAAGAATGATCCCTTTTACCTCAAAGTTACGAGTAGAGTTCGATCCGATTTAAGAAACGTTCACTTGGCGCATCCAAAACACTTAGATAAAGTATCGAGGACTGACGATACCCGAAGTACTTAACCTGGTACCGCACCACGGCACCTCGCCAATTTCTGAGGGTATATTTTGGTTGCTCTTAACCGGTGACGTGCCCACTAAAGAGCAGACGGCCTGGCTGGTTGCCGACTGGTCCTCCAGGCGTGAAAAATGCAGACACTGGTGGTCCGGACCGAACGGTGGAACTGTGGGATCTGTATTGCGCGCTCTACCAAAGACTTTGAGTCCCATGATGAAGCTGTCCATCGCGCTGACGGTCATCGACACTGGCAAGCACGAGAGGCACGCTTTAAAAATGAATGCTTTACCCCACACGCATTGGGAGGTACGCGAAGAGTGATCCATATTGTGAAAACAACCTTCGTTGATCCTGCTTTTATACATAATTAGAATAGAGTTTCACGAGGAACAATAACTTTGTGCATACCACCTGTCTTCACTCTGCTCGCAGTATGTTTACGAGGATAGTATGGAATTGCTCGCCTCGTTGCCTGCGATCGTCGGTCTCTTGGCGAAGGATCGTGAGTTGAAGAGCGTAAAGGAGCAAGGTGACTGGGTGAGCTTCCAATTGGAGTGCCTGCGAGATGTGTCCGAAGACTTGGAACGTACGCACTCGTCAGCTGGAGATTTTCTCAGGCTTTATATTGCTTTGAACGCGTGAGTGCTCGCTTCATAAATAAAGGGTGTTTTCCTTTCACGCTTGGTAGCTGCCCTAGGGCGTTTCAAAGACGTCCCAAGGCGACTCTGGTGCGCTCTAGGGCAGCTCCTCGAGTGTGAAAGGAAAACACCCAAATTCGAGCACGTTTCTACTGGCTGATTATCCGTAGAGACGACGACGGTGGAGTGCCTGGTATCCACGTCTCGCAAATATTGGGCGCATCTCCTATCAATCAGGCGCTGGCAGCGGGCATTTTAGCCTACTCCGAAGAGCCCAGGAGTGGAACCTTGTTACAGGTGCACTACGAGAGAAAATGTTTAAGGGGCAACGGTACTCGAGCCAATCTAGCTCATCAACCAATAGGAATCGCGGAAATTAATGCGAATTTTGGTGCGTATTTAGTCTCTTATAATTACGTTACTTCTCATGGAGTCCTGTGCAGTCTTGGACGGTAGATGGGCCTTACCCGTAGGTACGTTCCTTAGAATAACGCGAGACTGTGGTTGGTCTCTGTTTTCGGCATTTTCTCTTGTCCCAATCATTGCTATTCTGTTAAAAAAAGAAAAATTCTCATTGAGTCTCGTGCAGTCTTAAAGGGTAGATGGGCCTTATCTGTAGGTAAGTTTCTTAGGATAACGCGAGACTGTGGTCGGTCTCCGTTTTCGTCAATTTCTCTCGTCCCAATCATTGTTATTCTGTTGAAAAAAGTAAAATTTTCTTTGAGTCCCGTTCAGTTTTGGACTGTAGATGGGCCTTACCCGTAGGTACGTTCCTTGGAATAACGCGACACTGTGGTCGGTCTCTGTTTTCGTCCCAATCATTGCTATTCTGTTAAAAAAAGAAAAATTCTCATTGAGTCCCGTTTAGTCTTGGACTGTAGATGTGCCTTACCCGTAGGTACATAGATTTCTTGGAATAACGCGACACTGTTCGGTCTCTGTTTTCGTCACTTTCTCGTCCCAATCATTGCTATTCTGTTAAAAAAAAAGAAAAAATTGTCATTGTGTCTCGTACATATCGGAAGCTTAACACTATTCCTACCGCGGCCGGTCAAATGACCGTTTTTAAAATTTCGTTTAGAATCTCCTATACACAAGGTAATTACATCGCCTTTAAATTTCACGACTTTTCCTAAGATATTGAAAAATGTATTATACGTATATTTTAGAAAAACTCGTGAAATTTAAAAACGATGCAATTACGTTGTATATAGGAAATTCTAATCGAAATGTTAAAAATGGTCATTTGACCGGTCGGTAGGAATAGTGTTAAAGCTTCGCGCACGGCCGAAGATGCTCGTATGGATGGATCAAGCAACGATAAAGAAATACGTAACGTAAGTGACTAAATACGCACCAAAATTCGTGTTAATTTCCGCGATTCCTATTGGTTGGTGACCTAGCTTGGCTGAAATACCATTACCCCTTAATTACGTTATAAACGAGGAATACCCAAATGAAAATGAAAAATTTATCGTACTCGTTCGATAAAAACTGAACCTTCTACTCTTACCTGGATAGTACATGGATTTTCAAGAGAAGCTGCAGAACCATCTTTCTGGCGATACGCACGAGGAAGCTGTCGCGAACTTCATGGCAAAACTTATTGAGAAGTACGGAGCTGTGGGACACAAGGAGTGTAATTTTCCCGATTCTAGATACAAGGCCCTCCTTTATTATGCAAAGCAACGTCTTGGAAACAATCCAGGACCTCAGGCACGTAATATTTTTCGCATTCATCGGTATGAATCGAACGTTTTCGTAGAACGCGGGTGAAATTGGTTTGAACTTAAGTGTTCAATCGTTAAGCATGACGTACCTGTTGTTTCATTCGAAACTCTAGATTTCTCAAGGTATCACACGACTCGTAAGATCGATCGTCAAGCGCACCACAGGAAAGACCGTCTCTCCGGAACAGAACTGTATGGCAGCGCCTCTCTTCCAGGTTCTACTTTTATACAAATTGAGGCAAAAACTTCTATCCAACAATTACGATTCCGTTCTCGTTCACGTCCATCTCTTTCGTTTAAGTTCTACGGACTGAAGGACATGGCGTTCAATCAAACATTGTTCTGCATGTCCCGAACATTGGGGGCAGTTGCGTCGATAATTTGGGCACGAGCAATGGATACGTCGGTCGAGCGACCAAGATCGCGATGCAGTAACACTTACATGAACATAATTCGCGAAGCAACTATATCACCACGTTCCACAATAATAAAGAGCATATGCAAAGAACAGTTGAAACACAATTCCGCGCGGAAAAGCTTACCGACCGAGTGACGAGGTTAAATCGTCGTATGCGTAAGTACGGAATAATTGCCAAATAATACTGTTAGACCACGATCCACAATAATAAAGAGCATGTGCAAAGAACAGTTGAAACACAATTCCGCGCGGAAAAGCTAACCGATCGAGTGACGAGGTTAAATCGTCGTTTGCGTAAGTACGGATTAATTGCCAAATAATAATGTCAGACAACGAGTCACGATGGAGTACCGAGTTCGATTTGCTATTTTACCAATAGGTAATTTACGATTACGTTGACTTTCACGCATATCCACGCGTTTTTCTCTATAGATCGAGAAGGTTCAAACAATGCGCGTACCGCGGAGAGTACCAATAGTAGAATCGTTGATATCGTTGAGAGAAAATGGCGTGATACTGTAAATCCGTACACGTCAAAATCGATCATGATAAATGTAGATTTTTGTACAGGGCTCCAATGAACGCATACAGTTTTGTGACAATCAAAACGAGCTTTTCGAAATTACATAAAATTGGGACGCCATAAAAGGGAAGCGAGTGGTCGGACTTACGAACAATACAGTGAAGTTCATGCACATATCCAACCCGGTATTTACCATACATCTTCAATCCATTTGTAGGATCAGCGCAGATCGAATTTGAGAATAATGTGCGATATTTCTACGTTCCAATACAATTTCATGCACATTCCTCAAATTGTTACTTTTTGACCATATTTATAATAGAATCTTCAAATGTAACCTCATCTTCTTGACTCTCCTCTGTGTGCTATATTTAAAGCTGTTCTCTGCCTTCATACTATAATTCTGTTTTCGTTTTATTATGTCTACTGAAAAAAATAGCATCACTGGTTGCGATCAAATTATGGTAGCATTTGTCTTTACAAATTGATAATGCAATACTCATAAAGTAAACAAAAAATGTCCAATATGTTCTTCGAAAGTTTACCTTTCTTCGAAAGCTTTGAGATTGAACAACAACCAATTTTAATGTTATAGAGAAGCAATGGCAGAGAATGTAAGGTTAGAGGAAGGACCAAACTCGCCAAATGTTACACCTACGCCATATGAAGGCAATACAAACAATAGACAGACGGACAGTCTGTTTATGACACTTTCATCCAATATATCACAATTTCCACCCACAACGATTAATGCATTTTTAGAACTTACACGTGCTGTAAGTCGTAATCTCATTAACGCTTAATTCTTTGGCTGTCATTTTAACTAATTTCGTCTAATTTTGATAAGCTAGTAATGTGTTGTTTCTTTTAGCACCCAGGAACATCGTTATCTTCCTTATTGAACATACAAAGGCGTCAAAGCCAAATGCACCCAGTTCCACCCCCTTCCGATAGTTATACAATTAATCTTGAGGATCATACTAATAGCCAGAACTCTCACGATCAACGTAATCATGATCATCACAGTCATCAAAGAAATACAGAAAATTTGTCCGATAACATTCACGAGGCAACAAATGATATTAGGGCGGAACATCATAATAATAACATTAGTACCGATGCCACAGCAATGGATAATCATCAGATAAGTCCAGAAACACGTACATTGCTCAATGTATTACAAAAATATGTACCGTTTGTGTCAATTCTACTTGCCAAAGGTTTATACGATCACCGAGCTGGGATATTGAATTTTATAGTATTACTTGTTACATTTATCCACGCTAATAATGATCTCAAACGCGAAATTGCTAAGCAACAAAACAGAAGTTGGACATCGCTTTTGGTGATTATGTGTTATATTACTGCATGTATAGTGTTTATTAATTTTATGTTTGAGACACACATATTTTCGCCATACACACAACCACTCACGATTTGGGAGCTTTTGTGGTCAGTCGCTGCAACAGACTTTGTATTAAAATTGATAACAATTGTATTAAAAGTTATCTTAACATGTTTACCCGTGAGGCTTTTGGCATTTCAAAAAAGGGTAAGTTTAAATCATTTCTACAAACGATTTTGAGTATGTTATTATATATCTAAATACTGTAGCTATAACAGCAAAGACAGATAGCATCAAAACATCCTTATGTAAATTTTCTTCAAGTACTATTAATGCCAAGAACAGGGTATTAATTGCAGGGGAAATACTATTTAATGGTAGAAGCAACATCTCAACTCTATCGATGTTTCGCACCTATTCAACCATGGTTATACTACTTGTTTGAAGCGTACCAAGGAGCTGAAAAAATACTTGGCATATGTTTATCTATAGTATATACCGTTAGTAAGGGTATCGATGTGTTATCTCGTGTGCAATTATTTCGCAGGGCTATATCGAAGCTGTTGCAAAATGTGGTAAGCTACATATATTAATTTATTACATACTGAAATATTACATATAGTTTTTTAACTATCCTGATTTGCAGAGTTTGGGAGTATCTCCAACAAACGGACAGTTAATAGCTTCAGGTGGTATATGTGCTATTTGTCACGAGGAATATTCAATGCCTGTCAGACTTCACTGTACACATATTTTCTGTGAGACGTGTGTATCAACCTGGCTGGATAGAGAGCGTTCCTGCCCACTTTGTCGCGCACCGATCACAGACGATCCAATTTACCGCGATGGACATACGACTCACTTTATTCAATTGTACTGATAATCTTAGGTGTACATAACTCCTAAGAGTTGTTGAAATTTGCAGTTAAAAACGATATTTATGATATTATAAAATCTAACGGTCTTGTTACACACTTTCTACGCTCTTTCGTTAAAATTTTTGTTACATACATATAATGTATAAAATACATTCAGATATGACAAAAAAAGGGTCACCCAAAAGCTTGATAATTAGTTTTACTATTTTTTGAAGCAGTGTATTTTGTTTGAGAATAGACACTTCTAATTGCACATAGACGAAGTGGCAATTGGACAATATTCATATATCTGATCAATGTGCAGATGGTCTGCAAAATATTTTGTACATATTTAATATAGGCGTGTAAAGAACCTTACTTTACAAGATATTTTAATGATTATGTTGTTCTCAGTAAAAAAAGGACTTCAATAGTGTTTGTAAGTAGTACCTACAAGGAATGTATATATCATAACATATAGGTATTTTTAGTAGTCATTAAATTTGTACTTGCTACTACAATAACTTGAGTAGTTTCTAATATCATACCATCTTTTTTCATCTGCTCTCATTTTACTCTACAGATTATTACAAAAGCAAATTTATTCATTTTATATTTTAAGACATCATCTACACAAGAATGTACAAAATTATGTTCGTCTTATTGAAAATTATGCTTAAATTGTACAGAGTACAAGAAAGCAATTTTTTATATATAATATATACATAATAAAATGGGATTGATAGGAAACAAGGTTGCTGCGACAAATAATTTTCAGAAGGCATATGTCATAAGCATTTTGTCTCAGGCATTATAAACGCGTTCTAATACAGGACGACATCCATGCTGACAATAAAATAATTATTCTATTACGAGTGTACTTTTATTGTATCAGAAAATAGCTTATAACATATTCATTTTTAAGCGTGCTTGGAAAAATTCACCATCGCCTTCGGTCGCTTGTCTGTTTATTTCCTTATGACGGTCTCGACTCACAATTTCTTCTAATACCTCGCCATCACCCTTGATCAATCTACAATAAACACAATTTGTGGACAAAAAGTAGAACGGGTTACCAGTGTACAATATAATAAAATTGTAATATTTTTGTAATTTACCTATATCTACCAGTCTCCTTGTCATAAACTTTACGTATTACACTCTGCTTTTTTTCCCATTCTTCTTTCGTCATTGGTGCCATTGCTTTTGCTCTATCAGTTATTTCTCCTGGAATATCCTTAATGAGAGGATCTTTAATTTTCTCATGTCCTTTTTCTTTGTTACGCGACTTCTTTAATTTTTTCTTTAATTTCTTCTTTAATCTTTTCTGCTTCTTCTTGTGTTTCTTCATCGCCCTTCTTATTTTCCTAGCTTTCTTCTTTTCTTTCAGACGCCTTCGTCTTTCTTCAGAGGAGTCAGTACTACTACTGCTACTGCTTGAACTGCTGCTAGAACTACTACTACTACTATCACTGCTGCTACTGCTCACACTTGAAGAGCTAGACGACGATAAAGATCTGTTTCTCTTCGTCTTTTTGGGCAATGGATTATCAGGATTTTCTGCCTTTTCTCTTTCCTTTCCTTTAACAGGTGAATTGTCCGTGTCTTTTTTCAACGATTCTGATCTATCTCTTTTCATCGAAGATTCGGAATATTTTGTATCTTTGGATTTCGAATCACTTTCCACTGTGTACTCAAATTCTTTACCATTTCTCTTATGGTAGTACGAAGATGTATCTTGATACGGCCTATTTCTTGATTTATTATAACCATACATTCTATTCTGGTGAGACATAAAATTGTTTCTCTTATCATTATAATACCTATTATACTGATAAGTATTATTCCTATCTCTTCGATTTCTATCATAGGGTACATTATGCTTATAAAACGGTCTGGAATTAAAGTTATTGCGTTCGCGAAAGTTATTTGTATATGTATTATAATATCTCTTTGTATTCTTATATTCTCTCACACCCTTGTTGTTTTTCTGTGGCTCTGATCCACTTCTGCTTTCTGTAACGGCAGCATGTTCGTGCCTCTCTCGGCTGTCCTTTCTTATCTTTTGCATCTTTAAATCAAAACAAGAAGCACTGGAAGAGCTTGAGCTATTAGAACATCTACTGCGTCTTGACTTTTTTCTTTTGTTTTTGCTACATGCATGTCTTCTTCTTATCTCGCCATATGCGCCATCACTAGAAGAAGAACAAGACTGTCTTTTTGTTGTTTCGATTTTAGTATCATAAGATTCATCAGAGTATACGTTACTCTTTTCCCTATCACACATTATGTTGTTGCAAAATGGATTGCAAACTTTTACTCTCTCGTCTATTGTACTAACAAGAAACATTCATATCATTCCTATATCCAATTCTTGTTCATCACTGGCCATACAAAAAGTAATGTTTTCTTTCTACAGTATACACACATATCTAAACACTCATTCAGTTACTGATATAAAATAGAGTGTAACAAGATAGTATTAGAGGTTTTACAATAATGCAATGTTATTGAAAGTCTTTCCTCGTTGTTACATCAAATTAATATCATATAGGCCTCTACATATTTAGTTCTTAAAATCACTTAACCTCTTCATTAACCGATAAGTGATAAGCATTTCTTTACGCAAACATTACTTCGTACGAAAGTATTTGCTAACCTTACACAGTATTTTTATACAAACAAATATACATTTAACAAGTACATGATATTTACCAAATGTTTACGCGTTGTTATCTTAGCTTATATCCATCTCCGTGTATTTTCATTTCAAAACCTAAGCGAAACTAAAGCTGTGTTTTCATGTTGAGTCAATCGTAACGTGCATGTATGTGATGTATACCCTAGGCCAATACATATTTATGCCGCTAAAGCCTACTTCAGGCCTGTCTCCAATATCCCAAGCGTCGCAGAGTTGACGGAGAAAGGAGGAACTACAACAATATACATATACAGGGTGTTTGACATAAGATGGATAACCCGAAAGTTGGTGATAGATGGGGTAAAACCGAGAAGAAAAGTCATGTACCATAATGCAAAATTCGCAATAGTTATCGAGATATTAATAAAAACGCGTGAGCCAATGAGCGGAGCCGGTGAACGGCGATGGACAAGAGGCGCGCGGTGAGAGGCAAGCGCGATAGACAAGAGGCGCGCGGCGAGGGAAAAGCGCGCCTCTTGTTCATCGCACTTGCCCCACCTGTCCATCGCTCTTGCCCGTCGCCGCGCGCCTCTTGTCTATCGCGCTTGCCTCTCACCGCGCGCCTCTTGTCCATCGCCGTTCACCGGCTCCGCTCATTGGCTCACGCGTTTTTATTAATATCTCGATAACTATTGCGAATTTTGCATTATGGTACATGACTTTTCTTCTCGGTTTTACCCCATCTATCACCAACTTTCGGGTTATCCATCTTATGTCAAACACCCTGTATATCACATATAAAAATATGCAATTGGCGGATAGAACACGTTTTATTATAAATTGTGCAAAGTTGCCATAAGATATATTCCACATGTCCCTACAAAGTAATCGGTATATTATAAACTCGTCTCTTGTATGCGAGAGAATTGTTATGCCCATAAAACAAATATTTCCTAATGCATTTATACATAGGCAAAACGTACAAAATATATGGCTAACAAACGTAATAATTTCCAAGAGTTCACTTAGTTAGTTTACCAGATTTAAAAATAGAAAAGGTTTAAAAATATACAGTCATATCCAGTGTCTAACCCCGTTTATGTCATGAAGGAGTAACATGAAGTAGACTCCGAGTCACTCGTAGCGGCGCTAGATTTTAAACGCAGCTTTTTGCGGGAACAGGAATACGGCATTAGCGCTTCAAGTGCGCACTAGATACGATTATATCACTTACATATGCATGTGTATGAATTACATACGTGGTCATAATTAGCAAATATTTCATATACGTGTTAACAAAGAATCAAACTTGGTCTTCTACTGAATAGACCTTGTTTTCACGTGTTAAATGACGGCTGCAATTCTGGACCCTGAATGACTCGTCGGATAGAAATTGTCTCTTCAATAACGTGAACTACCGGCAAAAATGGCCGTGCCTGTAGCTCTTATACACTCTTATATCGCTTAGACGCAAATTTTCGAAACTTTGACATACTTATCCTGTTGAAAACAATATACTGATTCGTGTATATCAGTACAGTGCATGTCAGACTATCAGATTACGTGTGATTGTGAAAAATTAGGGAAATGTTACATTTAGGAAAATGTTATTGCAAAGAAAGAGTAAGTTCTATTATTGTACCGAATAACTTTCATCGTCGGTGGACATTCTTCGTGCTAAAAGTTTATTCTCGGCACACGGTTTTTTGCCGCGTTTAAAGTGAACATAAAATTACTTTGAGAGATACAAGAATCAATAAGGAATCTCCCAAAGAATGTAACAATAGGGAATTGATTAGGTTAAAATCTATGAAATGAATACACATGAAACACATTGCAACTTCTTCGCTCAATTAATGGAGCGGATAGAAATGAACACAATACTTTCTATTATAATATAGATTCGTCTGCCACTGAATAGATCTATTCCTTTCTCCTACAATTCCTTAAACTACCATCATCGAATAACCCCATATCGATTCTAATGAACAGATCGAGGATTTTCGAGTACCCACAAACGAATTGGCTTCTGTCACTTGACTTTTAACACTGAAATTCGCATAACATTTAGATAACATCGCCGGTTACAAAATACACTAAGTTGGATGCGGCGTTACGGTTGGAATTGCTCAAAATTGTGGAAGCTATCACTGCACCGGGCAAAGGCCTGTTAGCGAGTGACGAGTCACCGGCATCCTTGGATAAGAGATTTCAGGAGCTCGGAATTGAAAACACCGAGACAGCACGCCGGGATTACCGTCTAATGCTGTTCTCCGCTGATAAAGTAATCCGTTCGTTATTATTACGTCGAGTATGAAATGCAAGAAGCTTATTACACGTGTCAGATCTCGATGCAAATTAATTTCTCTTTCTCTCCTCAGAAACAATTGTCCCAATACATAAGTGGCATTATCCTACACCATGAGACCGTGTATCAGCAGACTTCGGATTACGTAGATATGATTGAATTTTTGCGACAGTGCTGTATCGTTCCAGGAGTGAAGGTCGACAAAGGAACCGTAGAACTCTTTGGCTCGAAGGACGAGTACACTACGCAGGGATTAGATAGTCTTCAGGAGCGATGCATTCAGTATAAAAGGGACGGTTGCCACTTTGCAAAGTGGAGATGTGTATTTCAGATCAGTGACATGTTACCGAGTCAATTATCACTGACCACGAATGCCCATACACTCGCCAGGTTCGATCACGACCACTTCCCTTTTCATCACGGTCATAGCTTTCGTGAGAATTCTCCAGCCAGATAGTCAGTCACGTAGGACTTCTCTTATTTGCGAGCTGTTTCATCATCTTTAGATGTAATTAATCCTGAATCGATCTGTCTACGAAACGCGTGTCCTTTTACGATAATGTTCTTAGTAATCGCGTGAATATTTGTCTTGTTTTAATTTGACATATTAAAACGACGGGAAGTACGATTAACTTCTATCGACATTTTTATGAAAGATACGCTAGCATATGTCAGAGCGCGCGCATGGTGCCCATTGTCGAGCCGGAAGTGTTAACCGACGGTTCACACGACATAAACAAAGCATTAGAAGTGCAGGAAGACGTGCTTACGGAAGTTGTACGAGCATTGCACGAGCACCACGTTTATCTTGAAGGAATGATTTTGAAAATCAGCATGGTCTTGCCTGGCAAAGATTGTCTAAAAACAGTCACACCTCAGGTAGTTTAGTGCAATTCTGCGTAACCTGAAATAACAGTCACGTGTAAATTGCGCCATTGGTCCGACTTTTTCTTAATCCAACTTGCTAATTGCGTCACTCTACAGAAAAGTATCTGCGCAATTTATAGGTAGGATTAAAGTGGATGTTTGACAGAAGATGATACCTGCTAGAAGGATTAAAAATTAACCATTGGCACAATTTACATGTGACAGAAATAAATATAAAGGCACTGTATATAGATATATTTCTTTACACTTCAAGCTCGTGGCAGAACATACTGTAACAGCTATGCAACGAACGGTTCCTCCTGCTATCCCAGCGATTGTCTTCTTAAGCGGCAGTCAATCGGACGAAGATTCCATGATCAATCTAAACGCGATTAATTTGTACGAGGGAAGAAAACCTTGGCGTTTGAGCTTCTGCTACGGACGTTGCTTACAGGTACCAGCCTTCTACTTCGAAAACGTATCTGTAACATGGTACTAAACGTTTCGAACATTTTACAAAAGAATGCAGCGATGAAAGTTTGGAAAGGCGATGCAGCAAATGTGCAGCAAGCGCAAGCAAAATTTTTAGAACGAGCAAAACTCTGTTCAGAAGCGGCTTTGGGAAAATTGTCGATGGATTAACGCTGCTATCCACGCGAAAGGCACAATCTACTAAGCGTTATAAATATACGAAGTAGAAATTGAATGACATTCTGTCAAGTGAACATCTGCTAAAAATAGGTGAGTAACAGTTTAAAGCGACGATCGACCATTCACATTGTAACGCAACGTCACGAGCATAAATGTTAATCGCGCTGTAGAAAACAATCGCAGAGAGAAAACAATTCGGCAATAGTATCTAAATGTGGCGCGGTCAGCCACATCTCTTTAGTTATCATTGGAAAACTAAAGCAGCACGTCGACAAGGACCGGTTAGATTTCAAGAGTGTGACGCGTTAACCTTAACAATGAAAATTATACAATTAATTTCTGAGAATGTCGCGCAAAGGTGCCCTTGGCTGACCTCTAAAAAGAAGGTGCTCAAAGAGAAACTTCACATAGTAGCATACGTGCCAAAGGAATCGTACTGACGAACGTTACTCGTTCACTGGTCGATATGTCGTCATGTTGTGAGCCCCCACCAATGAGATTTTATCACCCTTCTCTTTCGTTCACGGGACCCCACGTGGTATGCGCCAGGCTCGTGAGTAATTCAGGATCAAATGGTCCGTACAAGGAAAATCCTGGCTATAATATTTTCATGGATAGCGTATGACGTGCACGTTTAAACTTAATCGAAAGGTTCCTTGGAAATCGAGCGGATTCTGGAATTCGGAATAAGGAAAGAGAAAGAAGATCTGCACGCATGTTTCTCTGCGTACGGAAAAGCAGATGGAACCAAGTAGCAAAGACCCAGCCCTGGAGTAAACCCGTGCGTTACGAAGATAAGAATAGAAGCAAGTTGAGCACCACGACCAATCGGCCGTGTACGCATGCGCCACTATACTCTGTTCAGACTTTGAAACGGACGAATTGTCTGGTGTGCCTCAGTCGCTTTCAAACCCTCCTGTGGAACGGCGCGGTTGAACGTTATCTTTCTACGCACGAATCAATTTATCGACAGCAGGTGAGTCGAGTTTACCGGATTTCTTGAATGAGCTTGTCACGTAAAACTGTCAGGAGTTTTCACTTGTGATTACGAATCCACAACACTCACTCCGAAACGTAAATCATGGTACTCGCAAGAGGGATTAGCGTCCGACCTCTGACCACATTTGACCTTGACTGACATTTGGCCGACACCCACGGTATACGGTCTATTAACGCAAATTTGTTCGCGATTTTACGTAGAAGGACGTATCGACAGTTTTATCAGGCCATTTTTTGATACGTTCATTTGCCAACGGTAGGGCATCGTACTGTCAGTACTTGTGATTTACCTACATACGAGAACGGGGCCAAGTTCACCGTACCAAAATATCACCGTAAATCGGCGCTTTACGTTTCTCCGCGAGCATTCGTAATATTAAAGCGAGTGTGTATGCGTCTGAAAGATACATTGACAGTTTTGTTCTATTTGTAGTACCGCGATTTGCCGAACTGGTAAAGAGCGTGGCCCAAGAGGAACTCTGCAAGTTCGTCTACATATGTAATACACGACTGATATACACTCCATTCTGCCAAAATTCCACACGTCCATATTTACTTTTACCTCTTGACAATATTTTCCACGCTAGAGTATATAAATCTATTGTAAATCTCGATGGAGCATACTATAAAACCACATGCCTATCACTGCGAGGCTTATTATTGCGTTTTACTTGGATGAAATTAGATGTTTACCGGCGTGGACCAGTTGCAAGAAAGTCTTACGCAATGGAATATATTTGACTGCACGCGAAACGCCGCGCATCGTTTTGACAGAGTCGCAGACATACGTAACGGACAACCGGACAGCAATACGAGAAACGCACGTGTGTATCATGTGAGATGCACATCAGGCGTATCACACGTATATGCCTGCAACTATGTGCATGGCCAGGGTCCACACTTTCTTAACAGTTTCGTCATACATTCCGGCCGGTCTATAACTGTGAGCCCTCAGCTAACCGCTAGTTTTCTAACCCGGTTTGGCGAGTACGTATACACAAACCGAAACCCTTCCTGCTCTGATTATCGTTATACAGGTTCTTACCTATTATTAATAACCACAAGAATGCAATGAGAATCGTCTGTAAATCCGGGGTATCTTTCGGTTGCGCGAAGATGTGCAATCGTTACGTCTTGATCGTCAGAATAAATTGTCTCTCGGTCGAAGGTGGTAAGAATTCGCTAAGAATTTACACGATATATTATAACTTACTCCACGATTGCAATCCATAACCCAGTGCTTACGAATAATCACGTGAACGAACGAGAATCGGTCGATAAGGCAACATTGCATCATCGGAGAACTTCATACCCGGGCTAAATTCACGGAACGAGATACCGGCGCGTGATTCGCCATGCAATAGTCCTTCCGCTTACCGCGAGATACCGCTAGGTGTTTCGCAATCCCGCGCGACGTGTCAACCCTTCTCGAAATCACGTCATACAGAGGTCAGTGACCTCGTGGGGCGTGCGCATCGATGTCTGGTGCTATACCGACCGATTGGAACACCCTTCTCGCAATCCTTGCCGACCGGACGTTAACGATACAGTCGATAATTGCGACACGAATTTGCGATGACTCGCGTGGCTATCAATGAGACTGGTTGGATTTAATACTGGATCGAGGGCAGTATCGATTAACATACTCAAATATTCTTAGCTTCGAATTCGAATTAATTATGCACAGCACGACGCGCTAAAGAGTCCCGTGTTTTTCGTATGAGAATTCCGAGAGGAACGAAAATCGCAAGAGAGAACTATGGCAAAGATGACATCGGACAAAGAGATAATCCGCGACTGCGCAGGCCGTGGAGTAGCTACGCTCCGAGTACTAGTGTATTGACCGTCCACAAAGAAACCCGTGTACACATAACTTCTCATTAAACGGGACACCGTACACCCGCGAAGAAAGCCCCAAGAATTTATTCTTTTGGCAGAAGGCATGCTCGCTGACACGCAAAATCACATGATTCGCGTGGAACCAGCACCGGTGCCGTGCTCCATTCGCGAAACTCGTATCTCTTCTCGGATATCATCCCGAGTACGGTGAGGATCATATTTCCTATCGTGGCACGTGCACGGAACTCTTTCCTCGCGTATCCAAGAATTTTCCTTCGTCGTCCGATATACGGAGTCAGTTATGAATTTTACGACGATCTCTTATCGACGATTCGTCTTTACTCTCTATATTCACGAAGCAATTTGCATAACGGACGATTCAAGTACGGGTTTAGAGAAAAGTAAACGAGTGTCTTCGTACCGTCTGCTCGTAGCTAAAACGGGATTGCATATCGTTAAGAGACGCGCCGGTTGTGGTAGACCGAGTAAACAGGTTTATCGCCTTTCGCCGCAGATAACTTCCTCCCGACTCGGGCGATGTTTACGTGCGATTGCGCAATTTATGCAACGGTAAGGGACCACCGAGCGACCGAAAACATCCCGGTCGAGCCCCCACAATTGGCATAAGTGTACGATAACAGGATTATGGGATGTGTACGCGTGCAAACAATTTTATCGGAGTGCTTGTCTCTCTGGCTGTCGAAACACGATAGGCAGGGGAGGGAGGTGATACGTGGCGCTTACTAATTCGATCTCCACGCGTCGCTCTACGTCCACGGAGAGACGAGAGTCGAGTGAGGGATCGCGCGAATTATTTCTCCGCGCTGATACGATAACTGCTTTTCTTTCACAACTCAAGTGAGATATACAGATCAATTCGATTAAATTCCGTTCGGTTCGTCCAATCATATTTTCGTCTACTTTAGGTAATCCGATCAGATTCTTGTCTACTTCTGAAGTGGCTTGATACGATCTGATCACAACAATAAAAGAAAAGCTCTTGATATCCACTTCATCGAGGTGTTATTTTGAGTCTTCGTCGACAAGTGTCCCTATAAAAATCACCGAAAGAGCGCGCGCGGGACAGAAACCCGGCATGCGTGCGTTCCAAACGCGAGCCAATGAATCGCAAGCACGACTGACGTAATAACCATACCGAGTTCATATTTGCGTCTTGCCTAGGGGTCGAGAAAGGCATCTGCAAAGCTCGGGCCACAAACGTTCCTATATAGATTTCGCGTATTACGTAAGATTCTCCGATAGCCAATTTCTCCTATAGTCAGAAATTACTCTTAGAGGAGGCTAGAGTTGATATTCCAATCGAGATTCTCGTCCTGCACACTGTACTCGCGCGACAGCCGATAATTACAACGGCTCGATTTTAAAAGCGTTATTACGATGGAAGTAAAATTCTCGGGCCATACTCTCACCTGTACTTTAACACTGTTCGGACTTTAGATGAGCTCTACTCTATACATATGCATACGAATTCATGTTTAGGTCCACACATGTTTATAAAACACATTTAAAATCCAAGTACTGCTAAAGTACAGGTGAGAGAATGGTTCCTAGTGTTTTAGGACACTTTTGAGTTTTTCACCAATTATTCCAATTGACCGGTGGAAAACGCGCAGAAGTATCCACCTTGATACCTTATCGAGAACAAATTGCTGCAGTGACTTATCTTTGCGCTTCATCGACGATCGAAGCTAGACAAATTCCTACTTTCTTTATCTCAGCAAGCGGAGGTAATCGAAAATTCCCGTAGCACCCTTACTCTCTGCACAGGGTAAACAGGGCAGCCCCACATACACACCTACACACCTACACGTTATTACCGAGGGCGGCATGTAGCACGGTACATAACCAGCATATAAATCTTGATAGAGAGCGTGTCCCAACGTTCGAGCTGGCGCAGCGATGACTCTCCATTGTCCCAAGTAATTCGAACAGTTCCCAAGGGGGTGGAAGATGGGCGGACCGAATTCTCTAAGATCTTCGAAGATAACATTATAGTTCGCTGTAGTATCTGCTAGATTCATCGATTTCCCTACCACGGATCCTTCGGTCAGGTCACAGGTTCAGGATACGGAAGCTGGATGCGCAGGGCCCTCAGGGTGTGCAGGTGAGGTTGGAAGTGGGAGGTGGGGGTGAATAATTCGGCGTAGAGCCCGGAGAACGTCTGCGCACGGCTGCATTGCGGCGTGTCCACTCCTCCCTTCTCCGTACTTCCTCCGAACCTACTCCTCTTCCACCTTCACCACCCTTCTCACCAACCCTCCGCACCAAACACACACACACGCCCTTTTTAATCCACGTAAATCCAGTTCTCTAACAACATATGTTTACAAAAGAAGCAATCTAAATTATCTCAATTATCAAATTATCCACGAGGATCCACGTTTCTAAATAATACAAATAAGAATTTTTCATATTCCTCCGGGATGGCTCGCACGTATCCGTGGCAACGACCGTATTTATTTAATATCCAAGATCATCCGAGCGAGTATCCACTTCCGGTGGCAAATACGACCCCGTATATCCTCCGGATATTTTCCCACCGGGAAGGATAAATATTCTTAGTTTACGGTTGGCCCGTGTATACGACGCCTCTCATCCTCCTGCACCACCTCTTCCTTCGACGTGGTCGCTGAGGTAGCTGATAGCACCCCCGCATTCAGCCCCATCCCCTCGTCGCAGTTACGGCACTGCACTGCGGGGGCAGGTTGGCTTGTGTATACCACCCCTCTAGGCGCACGGCTCGAAGGTGCGCAACGGAACAGGGTGGCGCGCTGTTGGAGGGGTTGGGTGCGGATAAACGAGAGAGGGTTGGAGAGGAGAGAGTGAGAGAGGAGAGAGAATAGCGTCGAGACGAGGCCGAACGAGAAGCGGAACCAGTCGGTGGCCCGTAGCAGCGCGAGACACTCGCGCACGGTCCTCCATCTCGCTACCCTCTCGTTACACGTTCCACGAAGATGTAGTCGTCCGTAGCGGGGGCTCTTCTCGGCTGGGCCCCCAAACAGAATTCCTTCCTTCCATCCGCGCGCTTCGTCTCACGACGAACAAAGAAATGGAGGAGTAACGATGGAAAGGAGTGAGAAAAGCAACCCTAACCGAAGCAGACCTCGTCGACGAAGTGTCGCGAATTTATCATCGGCCGAAGCTCGTGATAACGAATAACTCTTATCGCGCTCGCTAATTTCCTCCCCCTACCAATCCGTTCCTTCTCTCGTTTCCGACTCTTCGTTCCAGAGCACTCTTCTTCCTACCTTCTTCTACCCCGTGAATCAATCCTTCTTCGCCAGTCTCTGTCTCCCTTGAGATTGTTTCCTGATCGTCGTGGGGTCCGTTTGTGTCGTCCTGCGTTTGCTCTCACCGCGACTATCTGTGCCATGAGTATGTATATGTATGTTGTACGTGATATCCTTCGATCTGGACCGGCGCGGTGCGTGCGTGCCCGTGTGTGCGTGGAAACGTCGTAAAGGGCGGCGCGCGTAGGTGGAGGAGGAAGAGAGAAGAAGGAGGTGAGAAGGTGCCAGAGATTTTCGCTACTCTCACCTTTCTCTCCTGCCTCGCTGTCTCTACCTCTTTCTGATATCGCCAATTACACCCTTACATCGGTGGATCAACGACGTTAATTAAAAAGGGCGCGTCGATTCCTAATTGTCTACGTAACCCCGTCGGTCTCGCGACTCCCGATTCCACTGCTAACCTCGTCAACGGTCTCGAGAGCTTATCGATTCCACCTCTCTCTTCTTCTTCGAGCACTCGAGGCATTTCACGGTTTACACCCACCATACTCCTTCATCCGTACCTCCTTCTCGTCCCACGGACAAGTCACTCCGATTTTTCTCGCAAGTCGATCCCACCCAGGTGAAAAATCGCCTACCACCTTCGATTCTCCGTTCTTCTTTGATTATCGCCTAGTCGATGAGTGTGTACACGCATTATTATTAACGTCGATGACGTCGCGAACATTGTTTACGATTGGACGCGCGCCGACCTCATATTGCCAAGGGCCAAAGTTCGACGGAGGTAAGGATCCTTGCACTTTCGTAAGTCGTTCCCAGCATGCGCAGGACCAACCTTATTAACGTGACTATTATCGTTTCTCATTTAACCGTCTCGCTTTTGCTTCGAGAAGACCGTGAGATCCGTCTCGAAGCTCCTACGCTCTTCTCGCGTGGGTAATTATCCCGTCGTCGGCTTAAATCAATTTGCAAAGTTTCCGGGCTCCGTCAATCGCTCTCTCCAGGCTCTTCGAAGTTACCGTAACTTTGTTTGCGCATAGTGTGAGATCACCCAGGGGCTGGAACGAAAGGAGAAGAAAGGAAAAATTAAACTGGCAGGGCTTGTTGCGGACGCGGGGAGCTGAATCGATGGTACCTCGGGGTGGTTGGCGAGACGAGATGCTAATCGCACGGGGCGCGGACTCGGTTAAAGCGAAACTGCGCCTGATTTTGGGCTGGGTGCCGTCCCTGGCACCGACGGGAAGAGCCATTTCGCATTAGGTTGAGTATTAACCGGGACTAGGATAATCTACTCTGCGATAGGATGAAAATGATTGGATTCGACGAGTCCGATCGATCTTCGCGGGCACGGCGAGCGGAATTGGACGGATCGTTAGCTGCACCGTGAATCCTACAACTTTTCAATCGCTTAAGCACAGGATGGCAGTTATGTCGTAAAACCACTCTTCTTATCCGGACGTGGAAATAAAAGGAAGAAGAACGAGAAGAGGGATTAAATCGTTCTCCGGCTCGTAAAGTGTCCGCTCCTCGGACTCGGAGAGAAAAAAATCCAGCACGAATTTATCGATATACAACCGAGCAATGACATCGATAGCAACGACGATAATACGTCCATAAATTTTCAGGCTGCGTCAGACTGTACTTAATGCGCGTCACTTTGCTCGCTTTGCGTCCGATACGTGGCAACCTTTCAAGCTCTTCTAACATTGACAGTTGCCGGGGAGGGCTTACATCGTAAGCCCCCTTTATCGATGAGTTTGTACCTGCTTTGGAGTGGGCGCGCGAGTACAGTATGGGGGGGAAAAAAAATCACGTCGACGTTTCTACATTAGAGAAAGATAGAAAGAGGACACCCATGCGTCATGATTGAGACGCATACCTGCAGACTTTAAACACTTTCCATCTACGTACTTTTATTGCGCGCTGTAGGTATTTATTTTAGATTTCATAGTCGAGGTCCGCCTCCTAAGAGGACCTGTTACTCGACCCTAATATATTTCAAATGTCTCGAAGCTTACCGAATGTCCAGTTTAATCCTCTTCTTCTTATCTGTATTCGAACAGTAAACTGAAAAAATGGCAGCCGAAAAGTACGACAGAGCTGATCCCGAGCTGAAAGCCGAGCTGAAAGGTATAGCCGAGCAAATCGTTGCTCCGGGCAAAGGAATCCTCGCAGCCGATGAGTCCACGGCCACGATAGGCAAGCGTCTTCAGGACATCAATGTGGAGAACAATGAGAATAATCGCAGGGCATACCGACAGCTCCTCTTCACAACGGCGAAGGTACGTTCTCTCCTGTTAGCAGGCTAAAAGAAGAAATAAATAAGAAACGGTGGAAGCATCAGCCATTTTCCCGTGATTCTTAACTCTTACGAGCTTGGTGGTACACGTAAAGTACCACCTTTGTTGTATCTTATTCAAATTCTACCGTTAAAAATATATATCTCTCCGATGCTGCATGAGTATTTAAAATACGTGTTTTATATAGTTTTTCTTAAACAAATAAAAAAAAATATGAAAATCTTGCAAGTCTCATTTCGCGTGCAGGTTGGCTAAAAAAAAAATGAATTTCCTGTGCCTGTAAGAGTCAATCGTTGCTACGTTCCACCCTCGTTCTCCAATCGAACCAGACACCGATCGTCACACATATACATTTTGAAGGCTGTGTTCCGAAATCCACTGCTAAGTACTGAAAATCTATAGTACACGTGATATACATTTCCAGTATACTAGCAGTGAATATCGGAACACAGTTGAAATTGGTTCGGCCCTCTCTCACCTTGCCATCGATCGATTACGTTACCCAACGTTCTTTTCTTTTTTCCGCGTAGGATGTTATCTCGCAGCACATCTCCGGAGTAATTCTTTTCCACGAGACCCTCTACCAAAAAGCGGAAGACGGAACGGCGTTCGTTGAGCTTCTAAAGCAGCGCAACATCATCCCAGGCATCAAGGTGGACAAAGGTGTCGTGCCACTCTTCGGTACCAACAACGAATGCACCACTCAGGGCCTCGACGACCTTCAGGCACGTTGCATCCAATACAAGAAGGACGGCTGCCACTTCGCCAAGTGGAGGTGCGTCCTCAAGATCACCAAGGACACGCCGAGCAAGCTCGCGATCTTGGAGAATGCGAACGTGTTGGCGCGCTACGCTTCGATCTGCCAGAGCGCGAGGATCGTGCCGATCGTAGAGCCTGAGATTCTACCCGATGGCGATCATGATCTCACTAGATGTCAGCAGGTCACCGAGGAGGTTCTCGCAGCGGTGTACAAGGTGGGCATGATTTCAGACAGGGTGGGCTTCGCAGAGATGCAGCGGTTGCCCAGCAGGGGCAAGGATTACGCAAGTTGCCTAGAAAAAGAAAAGAATCGAAAGTAGGAAGGCAGAGATACGAAGGGAAAACTTTTAATCGATTTCATTATCCAACTTCACTCCAGAGACATTGTTCCCTGCCTCAGGATACTTCTTACGTCCAGGAGAGCCCCTTCGTACAAAAGACCGGTTCTGATTTCACACAAGATAGAGTCAATCTCTTTTCAAGCGTAAACTCCTTTCCCTTGAAATTCAAAGTACGTCTATTGAAAGTTACTCTCACCATCAACTACAGAACGCCGCAAGGCATCAAGTGTCTCGAACTGAAGGAAAGTGTAGATGCACTGGTTACGAAGAGAAAAAATTGCTCATTCGCGCAGACCAATCGTCTGCGAAGACTGCCAGTCCAGTATAAAATAAATATTTCTGCTTCGTTGTTACCTTAATTTTCTGCGTATCTATCTTAAGTTAGATTCGATTTGCCACGGATAAATATGTAAAATTTAAGGAACGTTGATAATAATCAAACGGCTACTTTCATTTTACTTACCGCTACTGATCCGCACGTCCACTTTGATAGAGTTTAGGTGTCCAAATTGAGGGACCAGTGGGAAGTTTGACGTTAATTTTCCCGTTGTTTCAGGCACTCGCCGACCATCACGTCTATCTCGAGGGAACCCTTCTGAAACCGAACATGGTAACACCTGGCCAGAGCTGCCCAAAGAAGGCGACACCCCAAGAGATTGCCGCTGCTACGGTTACGGCTCTGATGCGTACCGTACCACCCGCGGTTCCAGGCATCACCTTCCTCAGCGGTGGTCAATCCGAGGAGGAAGCATCGGTCAATTTGGACGCCATCAACAAGTTCCCAGGAAAGAAGCCTTGGGCATTGACCTTCAGCTACGGACGTGCCCTCCAGGCTTCCGTTCTCCGTGCCTGGGCCGGTAAAGCCGACCAGGTCGGAGCCGGTCAAGATGAACTCATTAAGAGGGCCAAGGTAAGATAAATCGAGCTGTAGCTTCCTCGTAACTCATCTGTGATTTTTGATGTCGTAGAAACGATTAGTCGTTGCAGTAGATTCCTTAATCGTAGTTTACAATTCGAGTGTCCATCTGTGTCTCTTCTCTTTGAACCATCTATAGAAACTTTTGCTGTACCTCTGTAGAATATGTTTCGTAGTATAATATTTTTCACCATCCCTTTGTGCGATTAATGTCGTAGCTCCGATTTAAGTTGAGTTCTACACGTTTGCTTGCTATTTGCCCCAGTCGATTTTTATTCTTCATTCGCATTTCTTACGCCTTTCCATAACGTGCAATTGTTCTATCCGCTAATACGATCTTCAGTACTCACTTTTCAGTAATTTTCAAGCACGCGACTAGACCGCCCAGTAATTATTAATCAATCACTGTGTATCTTTTACTTTACTTTTTTTGCATGTTTTTTTCCATGTACTGTGCGCTTGTTTAGGCAAATGGCGCAGCCTGCCAAGGCAAGTACGTCGCTGGTAGCATTGTTAGCAAAGCTGCCGATGCATCTCTCTACGTGAAATCTCATGCCTATTAAAAAACCTTATCTTTCCTATGTGAAGCCTGATTCGTGCGGTGGTAAGTATAAGTGACAACTGCAGCGCAGTTGATGTAACGTAAGGTGCACGATGTCAGGATTAAGGTAGACGGGACACGGAGATATTTTTATATAGGTCACGTGGCAATGTGCGATTCAAAAAGTTTCAATCGAGTACTCTTGCATGCACGTCGACGTCTGTTATACATACGTGCTTTTTAATTTTTATAGAGCTGTCTCCGGTGCCCCGTGCCATCGTTCCTTGGCAACGGTATCTTACGTAACTCCACGAATTCGCTGTAACTAAAAAGTTCTATGCAAATAATTGTTTTACATATTGCCAATTCTCGTTTCTTAGATCTGTCGCTAACTTTCCTTTCAATATATACACAAACGTGATTAACAGATATACCTAGAGAAACGTGTACTACAAAGTTTGATTTTTCTCCTACAGGCCAACAGCGAATCGGCTCTCGGCAAATACGCGGGTGGTGTTGCCGGTGCTGCGGGCGATGCTGCACTCTTCGTAGCGAACCATGCGTATTAAAGTGACATATTAGACAGTCCACAAATTTTAGGCATCAGATTGTCCAGCTACGGACAATATTCTCTTCGTATCATCGTCGTACCCACAAAAAGACAACCGCCATCTGGAGAAAAGGAAGACAATTGGAGAACAGTCACAGCAAATGCTTGTTTTACGCGCACGTTGGGCAAACTGCATCACCATCGCCGCGACCTCTGCGTATACAGCATTTTTATCCTTAATTTAATTCATACACGAAGACACGCGCGGCCGCCAGCATCTCGCGTCGTTGATTTGTCAAGTGGAAATGTAACCGTGATTTTAACGTGATCTTTTAACGCGATTATAATGACGAAAGGTTTATAAATCGTTTGCGAGCGCAGAGGCTGGAAAGATCAACTGCGCTGTTATATCCGAATCTTCGAACGGTGCACCAAGAGATTACTGACTTGTTCAGTCATATCTACCGGGATCGAGTATTTTCCTCATTGGAAAGCACTTGAGCTTTACGCTGCACGCAAAATACGACCGATTCGTTATTTTGTTGCAACATATAGGCATCTCAGCTTTCTTTTACGTCCCTCGTCCGCGATAGTCTTTTCAACCTCATTATCGCTATTGCATTCGTCTTCCCGAGAGATTGTGGTTTCTTGGAAAAGAAGGGTGAAATTGTTTCGGAAATAAATCGGCTTTATCGACAGTTCAATCGATTTTAAAATTAACGAGCGTAAAAGTGTTTTCGTACTCCAATCGTTAAGCAGATTTCGCGACATTCGAATTATACACAGATATATATTATAATAAAAATAAATATATATTAGATAAATGTATATTATTATCAATGTCGTTATATGATATCTTCGTGTATAAAACAAGAAAACAAAACAGTCATATTAAATGTTGTTTGTTAGCGAATGAGTCAAATATAAACTCGTATTATTATGAAATCTACTTACACAATATGTGTATCTTATATAGATATTTAATTAATGTATTGAAAAACTATCTCGTACATCGATGTTATATCTAATATTTTCATTGTAATCTAGGTCACCAAATACACTGTGGAGGGTACTGGCGCTGTTCATTTTTTAACCCTCATACGTCGCAAAAGTACATCGGTTATATATTTATTAAAGTTCCAATCGTTTTTCATGGAATTCAAGCATTTTCCTATCTAACGTTTAATGAAATTAGTACAAGTACAATCTGTTCCATTGATTAGTAATATTGTACATCTTTATATTTTTTGTATATATATATATACTTTGAATCTACGTAGGTTGAATATTGTTCTGGTAAGAGGAGTTACTTCTTTGACCGAGCGGAATGCGACCATTAACGCGTATAGAAGATATTATTGAAATTATCGGATTTAAAAATTGCGCGAAATTACTACGCATTACAACTGGCTTCAATGCAAACGATGCAAACGAGAATGCGACGACGCGATAAAGGTTGGATCAGATTGTTTTTGTTTGCATCTTTACATATGTCCAGTACAACCTGAGTAAAATTATGGAATTAGTTAAAATTCGGAAATTCTCCGTAATAATGGCAAAGTTCGACAACCCGTACGCACTCCTTTGAAATTTGATACCACGATAAAGTTAGTGGTTACGTAGTTGTCATTAGAGCGTGGGCGAACATTTAGCAGTTTATAGCCACACCTATATTTACGATCCCTTGTATAGTATTCAATACTTTCAGTAAGTATAACAATTTGAACAAAACAATCATTTGCTTCGCAAATTTGCTTATATATGCTTGGAGTCTTACCGTATACCTAGCCGAGCTCTCACGGTTTATTCTAAATAATGCATTGTGTACAGTTTGCTTGTCCTTCTTTTAGAGATCACTTACTGTCTGTTGTTATAGCTAGTATCAATAGATAGGATCTTACTTCGACATCATTGATATACATCAATTCTGTTTCAAAAGATAATTTTATGTAACCTCACTCGTAGCACAGATAACGAGGATTTTATTCAAAAAATTGATTGCTGTGTGGTGACTACTTTTAAGTAGGCTTCAACAATTCATACATAACAAAATAGAATCATTTATTAATAATTGTATGTCAGTATCTTATGAAACAGCATTTTCTATTAATGTACACTGAGTAAAAAGATACAAAGATAGTCTTATCAATACAATTGATAATTTTACAATAATTTAAGGTACGCAATGAGCGGTCAGGTTAAAAAAACAAACAAGGATTCGCAAAACACTAAACAACAAAAAATGGGAATGATAAAACCAGACATAATGTTAGTTACCAAAAATGTAATGGTACCTGTTGTTAAATCAACACCCATTCAAAAGTCGTATCGTGTAAATCATGTTCCAAAATTGAAGCCTAAAATTATTAAACCCGACACAAACAAAAATAAACAATCGCTATCATTTATAGAACCACCACCAAATATACCGGTAAAAATACCATTTAGAATGTTACATACATTTTTCTGAAAATCTTTTGCTTTTTATTAATATAATTAAGTGTACTGAAACCAAAGCAAGAATGTAATAGATTTAACAATGTCTCAGGTTTCTAAATCAGTTTGCCAATGGCAAAAGACCCACGATATGAAAAGTTACGGCCAAAAACGTTTTCCGACAGCTGCAAAATTTAATCCCATAAAAACTTTTTATACACTAACACAATTTCTGCAAACGAAACAAGAACATAAATTACCATTCCCAAATCTGTCAATGCCAATTGACATACCATCGTCTAAAGGTAACAGTATTGATTCTGAGAGGTCTTCTAACATAGCTACAACAATAATTACTGAACAATCATTATCAGAGAAACATTCAAAACAAATAATAGAGAAAGAATTAAATTCCACGCATGAAACGCACCATGACTTAGGAATTTTTCATGACATACCTGTTTTAAATAATAATACAAAACCTGTTAAGAACATGAAAGAACAGTGTTGTACGGTCATAATACCAGAAAAACAGGATGTAGCATTAAACACTAATTTACTAACAGCAAATATCTTTGATGTTGTTACAAATGAAAAGTCAACTTCTACTACACTATTAGAGACTAAATCTTTGCAAAAGATAGAAAAATCTACTTTCTGCATTGACAATGCAGAGAAAAATAGTTCTTTGAAGCATCCAGATAAATTTTCTCTTCCCACGAATAACCTTGAGACACCTATACTACTGAATAGTAAATATGATTTCATCCACGCTAAGTCTCCTGTAGATTCAGAGTCCAGTCTAAATTTGTGTAGTCTGAGTGAAACGCAAATCTCTGATGCTTGCAAAGGTAAATATAATAATAAGAAAGTTATTAGCAAAAGTGATATGCCAAAATATTCATGGAGGGATATTAACAATTGGATACCACCATACGAAAAACATGAGACACGTATTATATTGTCTAAAAGAAAAAATTGTGCGCAAAGAAACTTAGAATGTAATATTAAATATTCCTGGCAAGTAATAGGCATAAGTACACAAACTTCCCAAATTTTGTTAGAGGACATTATGAAAGAAAGATATGGAAACAGTTATAGTGATAGCATTGATTCAAAATTTCAGTGCAATGTAAAATACTCCTGGCAAATCATAGGCACTAGTACACAGGTAGCATTAAAAAGTTGTGATGATGAAGATTACTGGATTGGTACTACTTTCACTCCTACTAAACGATATGACGAAGATGAGTCAATGTCAAAAAATGGCAATAAAGCAAAGGGAGATTGTAGCACTAACAGTGTGCGACAAGTGCATGGGAAAAATTGTAGTATACTGTATTGTCAGGGTACACAGACCTTTGCACATAAAGAGAATCAAACTGATTTTACTGATTGTCGGGCAATATATTCTTGGGAAAATCTAACTAAACGATTTTTGTAAAACTAAGGTAGTTTATTATTATTTTTGGTAATTCTAGGAAACTTTTTATCATGCTTCAATAAATCATATTATAATTACTTTATGTATTATTCCAGAATGTAGTAAAGATTCAATTATGAACTGTGGTGATGGTTCGCGACCGTTAAGCTGTGTTGGGAAGAAAAAGTAACAGGTTTGTTTATATTTCGGTTTCAATTTCTATCATTCTAACACACATATATATTTCAATAGATTAACTTCATTGCATGGGAATATATGTATATCTAGATGGATGCTATGCTTAAAGCATGCTTTTGCATCACTTTTCTTAATAAAATACAAATACGTTTAGTGTATGCTGCAGTTATACGTTACAGGGAAACAATTCGTCTGCATATCCACTTTATGATGAATAAGGAAACAATTGCGTGAACAATTTTTATTTGTCAAAATGGAACACATCACTATTTCAAAAAATCTGTTAGACCTTGACTGTCAGTTGCACAATAAAGGTAATACAGAATTGGCACCATTAAAACCAACACGTCTGGTTAATCATCATGAGTGGAATGACGATGACAGAAACTCTACGAATAGCACACTCTTAACAAGGTTGACACGTGTACTCGAAAAATTGAAGTGTTATGAACAAATCACGCATGCAGCGTGGGACACAGACAGTTTAAATTGTATGGTCAATGAAGATCCTGGTCTTAAAAAATCGACATTATCAGAACAGGCAGAGGAAAATATAAAAGGAATTCTAGAATCTGCACAAGAATATATACAAAAATTGAATGATCAACTCAAGGCTCTAGACAACGCTGATCAACTGGTATGCTTCCTTGATCTTTTCTTAGAACAATTACACCTGCGATCACATTTAGTGCTCATTAAAGTATTAATTTTAGATTGAAAAAAGCACCATTACAGCATTAAATGAAATTGATAAAACTTACCAAAATTTGATGGATGAAATATGTCAAGTGATTAATAAAAGACGTAATGTGCTGCGATTAGAAGCAGAAATTTACAAAAATGAAGAATTGATTCCATTAAGAGCTTGTAGACAAGAAGTACATGCACAGATACAAAGTACCCAGCATTTGATTGCTCTAGCAGAAACAATGTTGAAATATCCGTATACATTTAATAGTGAAAAATATGGTAAATTATCTGCTTCTGCTAACAGTAATATAGGAAGGTAAGTGTCATAATTGTTCATAGTTTCACCAATCATGTGTAGTGTAAGGGAAGTCGAGCAATGTATTAACATTTTTTTCTTTTGTAAGAATACCAGAGGTACCACATTCAGAAGAAGTACTCTATGTAAAGTTTTGTCGTCCATTAGATACATCTAAAGCAGAAATTTTAGAATGTATATCTGGATTGGGTTATATGTCATCCCCAGGACCTGTGCAAATATCAGATATAAAAGAACAACCAGGATGTCTTCTTGTTGATTGGTGTATCACTGATCTTGAATTGAATAATGAAGAACATACATTTATTCTACAGAAAGCAACAGGTGAAGTTACTGATTCAGATTCAAATATCTTCGAAACGGTATATGAGGGTTCAGAAACTTCTTGCTACATTAGAGATTTGCAAGCAAATCAAACAGTTACACTTAGGGTGCGTATAAAAACAAACAATGTTTGTTGGAGTGCACATCGCTTTGCAAAAACAACTATACAGCCTTATCGTAAGTAAGACATTTTTAATTACTATATGAAGCAGTAATTCATGAAAGTACTGGAGAATTAAACCTAATACTGAATGTCTATCTAAATTGAATGTTTTTTTATAGATTGGGAAATTACTAATAAAAATTATGTGGTCAGCAATAATGGAAAAATTGCTGCAAAAGTTACAAATGAGATGAGTACATTATTCGCAATGAGTAGACAATTTGATGCCAATCATATAATTGAATTTACGGTAAAATAACAACTGACTTTTTACAATATATATATATATTGTATAGTGTACATTATGTTTATATATTGTTGACTCCTTGTGGAAAAATATGAATCATGAAAGCATGTCTTTTTTATATTTTAGTTTCTAGAGAGTGCACAAACAGCAAGTGATGATGAAGGAATTGCTCTAATTCAAAATATTGACGGAAATAAAGACACCTTGAAGCAATCTGGATCATTAATGATTACAGCTCAGGGTAAAATATTTATGGATGGTGAGGAAAAGTTAATGCAACTACCCAAAATAGTGTTTGGCACCAATATTATTATTACTGCGTTGCGAAAAGCCAATGATACACTCAGGATCAATATAGAATGTGGTGATAAGGCTGTCACTTATGACTGGCGCGTACTAACACCATTATATTTTGCCGCCCGATTCGTAGAACGCAACAGATGGAACTTTATTGTAAAATAATTATTTAAATTATATTTATATATAGAAAGCTCTACAAGTGAGTTTAGCAATAAAAAGTAAGTGCCTTATTGTATCATATCTAACATCAGAATATGTTAAAGGTCTATTGCATTAACGGAATATTTGTTTCAAAGAAAAGTTATATTTGAACTGTAATTTATCAGAAAAATTTGTAGAAGGACTAAGCATATAATTACCTATAACAAAAGGAGCGTGTTTGAACGATTGGAATGTATTTTATGATTTGCATCATTATTATATCATTTTGTTAATCTTTTGCCTTTTCATTTTGCGGTAGAAAGGTTATTGGCACTACAAAGTGCTTTCGAACGAGGCGGCAGGAATCAGTGTTGCTTACAGCGCCACGAGTTATTATACGTCCCTATGTTAGCGATTGACGCATTTAATAGGTTATGTTTACCGTTGAAGATTGAAAACAATAACAGTATTTGAAATTAGCACATAACATCGAGCCATGTGGTACAGTAGCTAGTATAAATACCGGACATAGCATTTCAAATATTTTATCTGTCGTACTTTTTATAATTTCGAAATGGACGATCCCGAAGTAGTAGAGCATTTTTTTGGAGTGTATCTCTTGTACTGTAGAAATCCAAAATACAAGGGTAAAACTTATATCGGATATACAGTAAACCCAATGCGCAGAATAAAGCAACACAATGCTGGCAAAAATCATGGGGGAGCATGGAAAACCAGTCAGAGAGGACCTTGGTAAAGTACATGCAGATATGAATTTGCTCGTATATCTAAAAAGTTCTTAATAAAGCGAATGACCCGTAAAGGAAGAAAATAATTACTTTTCTACATAAACAGGATATTAATTATTACTTTTAGGGATATGGTTCTAATAATTCATGGATTTCCAAATAGCACGTCCGCTCTTAGAGTAAGTTCACCGATGTTTACAATATTTCTAACGACATAATTCAAATATTTTTAAATGAGACTAAAATTATAAGCTCCTAGAAGAAATTATGTCTATCATTTTAGTTTGAGTGGGCATGGCAACATCCGCATATAAGTCGTCGATTAAAACACATACCGAACATAAAAAATGTGAAACGAAAGACAATTAAAGTGTGTCTTACAGTTTTATCAGAGATGTTGAAAGTAGGTCCTTGGAACAGATTACCTCTAACAATACGTTGGATAAACTATGAATTTTCAAAAGATTATAAAGATACCATAACTGCTCCTTTGCACATGCCCATATGTTATGGGAAAGTAACTTCAAGGAGAACGGCTAGAGATAAACAGGTTAATGACATAGAAATTCCAGCCTCACAAATAGCGTACGATTCCTCATTAATATTTTGTTCACTTTGTGGAGTAATTGTTGAAGAGAAAGAAATAGTTTGTTGCGTTAAGCCAGGTTGTCTCCTAATCGCACATTTAGTATGTCTAGCAAAAGAATTTTGTGGAGATATGATTTTGCCAGTGGAAGGTACTTGCCCAGCTTGTCATACTAATATTTTATGGGGAGATATAATAAGAAAAAAGCTTGGATGTGATCAAGATTCCGAAAATTGCACCGATAGTGATAGTGATGTATCGGATTAACATACATTAGTAATAGATTTACAATTGCTGCACGCAAAGTGATCGAATATTGTACAGTTACACGGATGAATGCTATCGAGTGGCGGCTGTTTCAAAAAATCTGAAATGTTTGAAATTATTTTTGTACCTGTTTCGCACAGATTGCTCATCGCATAAAACTGACAATTAAGATCGTTGGTCTTATTATACATGGTTAATGTTACGTTTTGTAACTACTGACCTTATTAATCGTAACTAGAATATTGGTAAATTGATGTATATACTTACTTATAGAAATGGAAGTGTTATTAAAAAAATATTTTTAAAATATGTGTAACGGTTTTGCATTGTCGTCGATTCTGATCTCCATCCGTGAATCGTAAAGTCCTTGACAAACCACGCGTCTCCGTATTGGAGGGAAATCTTTATTTTGTACATAAATGTGCAGCGTTAAAATTGTGGATTTGTTAGAAATACGCGTCGATTAGTGACGAGGAAGTAGGTAGAACAAACAAGTGTATATTTGGTAGTCATTGGTTTAGAGTGTAATTAGCACACGTCGTGACACCGTTATCGTCACCGTAGTACGTGATCGAGTACTGCTACTTTTCAAACATTCGCTCGCCGTTTGGTAATCGTGTCAAAGAAAATCTCAATTCTTTCCTTATCGATCAAGCGAAGGTGACCCTACTTGTGCGAAATTGTTACCTCAAATTAATCATATTATTTCCTATTTCGATGAATCCATCAACGTTACATCACGATGTTAATTTATACATAAGTAATATTAATAATACAATTACAATTATCCTAGAATCGTCAAGGGGGACACGAAGAGGGACGGAAGTCTTGTGCATTAGAATTCTTACATTCACTGCAAGTTTATTGCAGCTAGAGAATGGAAGACATCACCAAACAATACATGACTCGTGCTCTCGGAGCACGTGTGAATCGTTTCGAGAGGAAAAGAACATTCACAGTTAGTCGTCGTCTCTACACACGTCACAATGTGACACTGGAGTGTAAGCTTCCTTCATTTTCATATCTAGGTTTTTCCTATCGATGCAATGAAAGACCATCTTTGAATGGTATTTCCGCCGAAACTAGCCTAACGAAAAATACGTTCGAGTGTCGTCGACAGAGGCGACACGACGTACTTTCGAGCGCTGCATTTGAATCTCACACGAGACTCAGCCAACGTATCTCACAGACACGATAAGCAGGTTGCGTCCTTAATTGCGACCTACGAGGTCCGTGAGCTCGCTAAAATAGACTAGGAATAATGTCGTCCTCTCCGCCACCGTAGTCATCGTAATCGTCCGCTCCAGGTGGAACGAAAACTCCACCGAGTACTCCAGACAGGTTCTCTCCAAGTCCCATTGCAGTGGCAACTCCAAACACCAGCCTCATTACAA
Source organism: Tiphia femorata (assembly GCA_944319695.1). Classification (NCBI taxonomy): domain Eukaryota; kingdom Metazoa; phylum Arthropoda; class Insecta; order Hymenoptera; family Tiphiidae; genus Tiphia; species Tiphia femorata. Next base: position 9,913,397 of record OX090903.1, read on the forward strand.
AAAGCCTCATGAAGTTCACCACATTGGTCTCCTTGCTTTGGAGCGTTAGCTGGGTGGATTTCTTGGCCTTGCCCTCGATGCTTCGTATCTAAAGATCGTGATTGTAGAGTAAGTGAAAATTTCACCCCTCCAAAAATCATCTTAATCGACAAGGCGATAACGTACACCTGGAAAGTTACTTCACAGGCGCGCGTATTCGAATCAAAGTTATGGATATTACCACCGCGGATGCGCTTAATAGGCTCATTAGCTAAGTACCGTCGTAACACGAGCGTGGAGATTAAAATGAAATTGCGAGTAACGAGCCACCTCCATTCGATATCCAATTAGGATAATCTCGTGTCACGGATTAACTTTCACTCGATCGGTACTTACGGCCAGGCATAGGATAAGTAGCGCCAAGAAACCGACGGGTACTCTCATTTTGTACATCCTGTCGTCTCTATCGATGGACAAGCAGTAGACTTCCGGTGCGACCGAAGTTCAAGTGAATTCTCGCTTTCGTTCTGATGCTCGGTCGTTCTTCCCTAATTCCTCGTCCTTGTTCGCTCTCCACTCCTTCGAGCACCCCTTGTGGCAGCACTTGTCAATAAACCACCACGCGAAGTACCGTCGCGAACCGCACGGGCGGGCGGAATGTTAGGAACTGAACGAGCACGCGTGCCGCTTCTGCGAGCTCCGACGAGCCTCGTGTCCGTCCCTTTTTCTCCTTGTTTACGTTTTTTTTTCTTTCCTTTCGTCTTCTGGCCGCGCGCAGCGAGCCGACGTCGCACTATATCGAAGAGACCGCGTCCGCGAGACAACGCGCTCTAAAGCAGTAAACGATCGACGAGGACTGCCTGGTCGTCGAGCTGTATAAAGTGAAATAAGTGTCAGCGCGATGATCGCGCAAGTTAAGTTATTCTACGATAACGGTACACCACGAAAAAAGGCATTCAGGTCGTCCTCCTCACTTTGTACGTCGCGCCGTAGCTGTCGCGAGGTTGGGTGCTCGGGTGTTTCACCTCCCCTCCTTAACCATACAGATACCGTCACGAGTATTGGACGCGAGCATTTGGCACGAGCCGTACCAAAGAAGAGGGACTAAGGAGGTTCCGATTCGAACGTATCCTCGTAACAAGAGATTCTCCGATTTTAACATGCGCGTCCTTACTCAGCAGGGTCGACACGTTCGAAAGCGTTAAAAGCCCTTTTTGCTTAGATACACTTTTTAGTACCTTGCATTACGATTATTCCAATGGAGAAGGAACTTAACGACCGACTAACGCGTCCTGCTTACGCGAATACATATACATTGAACATTGTGCAGGATAGCATTACGGAAATTAACGCGTCGTAAAATAGCGAATGAATCGTTCGTAAAGTTTAAGGAAAGCATCGTTGGAGCGTGCACGAGACGCTCGTAAAATCGTCCAGACTCATTTGGCCACGAGGAATAGGCGCGTTTTTCACAGATATCGGTAAATCTCTTTCGACATAGTGCGGTAGTAGCATTTCGCGTAGCAGAAATCCTTCTAGGTACGTTTAATCGTAACGCATCTTCGAGGCATCCTGTTCTGCAGTACTCGGTATTCTCTCTCACCCGAATTACATCACCAACCCGAATTACCGATATTGTTCGATTTCTGATATCAAACATTGTGTGGAATAACATTGCGGAAATTAACGCCTCGTAAAATAGCGAATGAATCGTTTGTAAAATTTAAGGAAAGCATCGTTCGAGCGTGCACGAGACGCTCGTAAAATCGTCCAGACTCATTTGGCCACGAGGAATAGGCGCGTTTTTCATAGATATCGGTAAATCTCTTTCGACATAGTGCGGTAGTAGCGTTTCGTGTAGCAGAAATCCTTCTAGGTACGTTTAATCGTAACGCATCTTCGAGGCATCCTGTTCTACAGTACTTGGTGACCTCTCTCGCTCGTATTACCGATATTGTTCGATTTCTGATATCGAACATTGTGTGGAATAACATTACGGAAATTAACGCGTCGTAAAATAGCGAATGAATCTTTCGTAAAGTTTAAGGCACGCATCGTTCGAGCGTGCACGAGACGTTCGTAAAATCGTCCAGACTCATTTGGCCACGAGGAATAGGCGCGTTTTTCACAGATATCGGTAAATCTCTTTCGACATAGTGCGGTAGTAGCGTTTCGTGTAGCACATAGATTCTCAACGTGGGCAATAACGCTCTCTTGTGGGCGTTTGAGACGTTCAGGGGGGCAGTAGGAAGACCTCGCGTGGGCAGATTAAAAAAACATAGGGCGCTATTCATAGTACAGGTAACCCTCCTATAACACGGTATCTCATAATACGGTTTCGCTATAACACGATTCGTAAATTGCGGGAACCCTCCTACAACACGGCATCCTATAACACGGTTTCGCTATAACGTGATGAGAAAACTGCAAATCCTTTGTACATACAACACTGTATGTACTTCTACAGCCGCGGCGAGGCTTGCTGTCCTAAAGATACAGCGTTGCAGAAATGTATGTAGGTCCTTAACCGTACGTGTAGCCTGGGTCTCATGCAACACGGTTTCACACAACACAGAACCTAACTACCGTGTTATAGGAGGGTTACCTGTAGTTCCTTATTCTTAAGATCGTCTTAAGTATTACTTGAAGTCGCTCTTTAAATTCACAATGGTGAATAAGGTGATCTAAAGGCGACGTTTGATGTGTATTGAGACACTCTTATTCGACTCGATCTCAAGTGCAGCCTTGAGAATCCACTGTGAATACCACCCATAGTCTAAAAAAGACAAAAAAAAAATCACGCGTTTTAATTGCTCCCGTTGAAACATTCTTCTTTAGGGGAGCGCTAGAAAAAAAAACATATTCTCAAAGTGGCCGGTGGGTAAAATAAGGTTGAGAAAGTATGGTGTAGCAGAAATCCTAGGTACGTTTAATCGTAACGCATCTTCGAGGCATCCTGTTCTACAGTAGTACTCAGTGACCTCTCTCACCCGAATTACATCCCCGACCCGAATTACCGATATTGCCGAGGAAAGGGGAGATAGGAAGAAGATTGCGCGCGTTTTCGCTTAGCTCGAAAGGGGGCGTGCGAGGACCGGCGGTGGATAGTGGATTAGCCTGAATTATAAAGGCATGGGGGATAGCTTCTTACGCACACACACACGTCCATGGTAACGATGATCGCGTTACGCGTGCTTAGTTACCTTCGATTCGCGTCGTTACCTACCGCTTTACGCCTACATTATACCGCGCGATGCGCCGCCATTCGCCTATTTACTTTGAGCCCAATCGGGCACGATTCTCGCGATATTTCGCCACTGACCTCCATTAGCAACGCGACTCCGTGGAGCGAGGGAAGAAAACGGATCGGACCGCGTCGCATTCGTTCCGGCATGCGTGACTTATAGCTGCTCGATCCCTTGTCGCGCGTCGCTTCAATGCGCTCGCAGAGATTGGCTGGTTTCTTCTACAGGAGGACGCGTCGCATTCGTAGATTAGTCGTAGGTGTCGTTCGGAGTTTATTACGAATGGAATATGACAAGTGCATCGGCGATTGGCGTAGCGATAGTAGTTTATGATTTAATCTTACGGTCGTTGAGTTGAGACAAGTAAACGCGTTATTTTTAGTAAATTTATTCGGAGCGTGTTTATTGGAGGGGAGGTAGGAGTTAGTAAAGTGTGCAAAGGGATGTATGGAACCTTGTTAGAGGAAGTTGAAAAAATAATTAAATGTAGATAGCTCTTTGTTGTTTAACCCTTTGCACTTGAAGCAATTCGACATGATGAATTAGCAATTAGGGTGAAGCATACATTTTCAAAATTGGAGTAAGAATACCAAAACGTATAACAGTATAAACACCCGATGACATTACGGTGGACGATCGGTTATGAAAACTTAATGACAAATTGCAGGCAGTGACACTGAAGAAGAACGCCTTCGAGTGCCTAGGCAGGACACCTGGTCTTAAGAGGGCCAAGGGTTAAAATTCATTTCATTTTGAAAATTTGATCTTAATTTCGTGTTTTTTTTTTTTTTAAGGAATGAAGACGATGCTTGTAGTTTTCAAGGATTTTTTATTCCGGGCTCCTTGATATCTGGAGTAGACCGATGTTGCTGTTAAATTAGTCTACCGCTGATGAGCATTTAGCAATGTAGCAAAATTTTACCAACTTTAAATTTGAAGACGGACGCACCTGAGAAAAGTACATGTGAGGCGGTCAGAGGTCAAATCGATTAACTCCATAAGGTATATTATAAATTATGTTACACATATAGCAAGTAGGGACTCGATCAAGTGCTTTGGTACTTAACACTATTTCTACCAAAGTTGTCAAAAGACACCTTCTCAAATTGTATTTGAAATTTATTTTCCAAGATAAATCATTTTTCCTCAATTACTTCTTTCACTATTCGTATATTAGTTGTTAAATTAAATTAGCGGTATCATTTTCCTGCAGCTCATCCTGGACCCAAAAAAACACATCTTTGTCGAAATAGGTATATACAAAATCCCGGTAGAAGTAGCGTTAAATTTATGAAAAATGTAAAAAGTGGAGTTACTCGATCTGGCAAGTGTGCGGCTCATGTATGTATACTCTACAGAGATCGTAAGTTGTCGAGTTACTGCGACTGGATGACACTTCGGACGCTCAAGTTATGCCATAATCTTGTGATTGCAATTTCCTTGACCAACAGCGAATGCACTTGAACGAGGACACTGTGGTAAGTTAATTCGTCGGCAATTTACGATACTTTGTAGAGTACCGTAATATCCGAATATATGCTCACCGCTTGGGACCGTTTTTGACCATATGGAATACAGTAAGACCTGTTTTTATGCAGTTTTTTTTATGCAATTTTTTATGTGCGATTTTTCCATTTACCGCATAAAAAAAGTTTTTTTAAAATGTGTTGCAAACGAAAACCTTATGAATTTACGCGATATTTTTTTTGTATGCGATTTCTTTTATGCGATCCCTATCCCCCGCACAAAAACAGGTTTTACTGTACGGAGATATTATCACCGGTGCCGCGGCGCCACCGTGTGTCAATTGTTTTCCATGGCACCTCTTAAGCCGAGTCCAGACTTGCAAAAATTTACGTTGTGCGTTGAATCTACAATACAACACAGATATGTTTCCTGCAAAGTCACTTGTTTTGCCATTTGCCTACATATTTGCATCATTCGTCCTGTGTTTGTGCTAGATTCAACGCAAAAACCAGAAAAAATTGTCGATTTAAGAAATAGCCAAGTGAAACCAACGAGTAATAAACTTAAAGTTTTTTAACCATAATTAACAGAATTTCAAAGTCATTCACTTAATAGCGCCCTTTTGAGTCTTGCGGTCTACGGTCTATGGCATTGTCTCATTTATGTTCAAAGTGTAAAAGACTCACCTGCTTAATGAATGTTGAGAATGTGGGCTTCTTCCAAAAACCGGCTCCAATACAGAGAGACGTGTATTTCCGAGTATTGGTTCGTCAAATGTAAAAATGCGAAATACAACAGAACAACAAAAATATAACTTTTTGTCATCGAGCTTCCATAATACGATCGTCTTTGTCGAGTACACCAAAGAATGCATAGGTATCTCTGAGATCTGCATCCAGCCAGCAGTTTCAAGAATTGAAAAGAAAAAGCAGCAAAAATTCGCGAGCATTTATTCGGACATTACTGTAGTCGTAGCACGCACGTTACCGTTCCACCTGATACGTGACACCCTAATGCGGTTACTATTTGTATTACACGTGAGGTTTCGCGACTCGAAATTATGGGATTCCTCCAACTTTCGAATTATTTACAGTCAAATCTATTTTTATGCGATCCTTTTCTGTGCGATATTTTATGTATGATTTTACCGCATAAAAAAAGCTTTTTTTAAATGTGTTCCGAACGAAAAACTTATGAAGCTACACGATATTTTCTTTCATGCTGTCTCGATCCCCCGCACAAAACAGGTTTGACTGTACACACACACACACACACTGTTCCTACAATGGATTTTTTTATATGTATAAAAAAAGCGAATTGAACAGGACTTTTGAAGTATTACAAATAAATATAAATAAATCAATGAAGATGTTTATCCATCGAGATAAATTATGGGAGGGTAGTGCAGCTCCACAGAGGGTCTATGGACGAGCCAGTCGCCTCTGACACGAAGAAAACCACACGTGCATCTAGTATACGATATCACGAGAAATTAAAAAAAATAAGTCACTCCCTTTACGGTCGTGCCTAAAAACCACCCATTATTGCGCGCGACCCATCTAAACGCGGACGGACGTGGGCGCGAGGTGCGCGTTAATCGATGCTCCCGCTGCTTCTCATCCCGTTTATTACGACGCCATAAAGATTTTTCACCGCGAATCGGGATGCTGGAAAATCGAAGATAATGGCCGGCTGTACTTCCGGTACGCCGCGCGTGACTCGTCGTTTCATACATCACACGGTGTATAGGGGCCGAGCGTAGTCGGATCTATAGATCTCGAGTTTCCACGCGACTGAGCAATAAGCGCGAAATGAAGAGAGTAGGCCTGGGGAGACGATTAGACGTGGCCAGCTCCAGTTAGAAAATTCTCCTCCTCGGAGTAAGGTAATCGGTGGCGTGCCTTCGATTTGGTTAAGCGCCTTTACGAGCACACCACCGGCTGAGCGGTGACGTCTACGACAAATCCATTAACCCTCTCCCCTGGCTGGACAACGAACCCGCTAATAGAAACGAGTCGATGTCTGCCGCGAAGGGATAAAAACGACGACTGGTTCCGTCGATTGAATGGAAATGAAACGAAAACTCGTGACGGCCGACGTGGACGGTCTGGCATCGGGTGAATAATGCGGGACGATCGTGAGCTAGCAACTGTGTGGGCCGGCTCGATGACGTTCGCTGACTGGGAACTAGCTGGGAAGGGCTAGCGCGTCCACTGTGACGCGTCTCGTTCGAAGGACGTGGAGAAAATCGGCTCTACCCTGCCGCATGCTGGATTCAGCATGGATTCGGCCGATCGATCCTACGCGGAGTACCTCGCTAATGAGGGACAGGATACGACAGGCGGGGACCGGACGCGACGTACTCCGCATACGCAAACAGTTCCAGAAACGAAGGAAACACCGTCGTCGATGACGAAGACGAGGACGAGAACGCGCTGGAGACCCGTGCCTACCTACCTGCCTTCTATGCACGATTTCTCGATGATCGTTATCGTCATCGGCCACCACCCTTAGTACAGCGGCGGCTTCCATTGCCTTTCGCGGTAACATTCATAGGTCTTTACAGAATCCTCGTTCTTCTACCTGCATTCACCTTCGCATCACCTCGTCCTTATCCAGGGTCTTGTAAGTTCCATCAACAAGGAGGACGAGTCGAGCAGAGAGGTTCCGTTCCTTCCACTCGATTTTTATCTTCCTTCCGCTTCCGCCCGTCACTCCGTAATTTTCTGGAAAACGTCGAACAACGGGGAGCACCGTGATTATTGGCGAAAGGAAGTTAATCAATAAGCGGAGACGCGAGGAGCTTTCTATCGAGGGGGTGCTAGGCAACAGTGCTTACCGCCTGGTTCGCACATAGGCAAATGCATTTTCTACAGTTCATGGACCCGCCCGGGACATTGTTATCCGCAGGTTCGTTCAACGTGCGCGAACCGGGGTGAGCGCATGCGTTTACCCACGTATGCTCGCATCGCACGCGCGTCCAAGCTCCGATTCGAGTCGCTCGACGTCACTCCGAGATTCCTCTCGGAAGGAAATCGAGAGAGAGAGAGAGAACTGGACCGTGTAAGAATGTCGAACTTTCACGCGTGCAATCTCACGAAGACGTAATAGACGCGAGAGCGGCCGTATATGGGATTCGCGGTCAGCGGGAGATTCAAATGCCCGCGCGAGCTTATCGCGTGAAGGCAGCCTGTTGCGTTTTGCGGGCTGGGCGCGGTATGCGAGCGCGCATTAATCCGCGACGATGCATCCACATAGGAGTACACATCTCACGGAAGATTTTTCTCCGTGGGCTGCGCGGGCAACTCGCGCGTAAATTTTGATCCAGTTCACGATCGGCGTCGTATTTAAAGATTTTCCACGTGCAATTAAATCCGCGCTCGAGCTCAGTGGCTGCGCTGATCATCACGCGCGCCTCGGAAATTGTTACACGTAGATAGGGTGAAAGAGATTGGCGGATAACCGATCGTCCGATACGGACCGAGTAGCAAGTTCGAGAGTAATGGTTTCACGGTTGTCACGCGTTAAGAATAAATGCGAGGGAAGGTGGTCGTGAAAGTTAATTAAATCCGCATCTATGTCGAGAATCCATCGGCATCTTAATGATAGGGGTGAGAGAGAAGAAGTTGCTGTAAAAGAAGATTATTATTTTCGTGCTTAACCCTTTGGCCTACAATATTGTGGCAGACTCGTGGTAAGGAAGTGGGTCTGAAAATGACAATCAGGGATATATGGGACTCGTGGTAAGGTCATCGAGCCAAAATTAAAAATAAGTCACTTCCTTTACGGTCGTGCCTAATCACGGGCGATAGTCGTGAAACGACCATCGGGCCAAACACAAGCAACACCTGCGAAATAGCTGGTATAGCTAATTCAACGTACGTGTAAGCAATGATAAAGTTCACGATAAAATCTTATTTTTTGGCGGTGTAAACTAAAGCTTAGTAAAGTAGGATAGAATGCAGGGGTCTGTTATAGCGTATCTTCTGAAAAAATCACGCCCTCCTTTTTGGTCTAAGGAGCCCAGCGCGGCTACTTTTCCCAACGATTTATCCAGCCGTACGAGGTAGCCAATTTAAGAAGAAAAGGCTAACGCGAGGTGCATCGGCGTCGTAACACTTCTGGAAGGACTGAGAGGTGACTTGTGTCAATCGCAGTAGATATGTGCGAATTATTCGAATTCGAATCGAATCTGATAATACTGGAATCCGAATCGGCGTAGTTCAAATTCGAAAGTTTCGATAAAGTCCAATCACTGTAATTCGAATTCGAATCGAATCTGACAATACTGGAATCTGAATCGACGTAGTTCAAATTCGAAAGTTTCGATAAAGTCCAATCACTGCAATTCGAATTCGAATCGAATCTGACAATATACTGGAATCCGAATCGACGTAGTTCAAATTCGAAAGTTTCGATAAAGTCCAATCACTGCAATTCGAATTCGAATCGAATCTGACAATACTAGAATCCGAATCGACGTAGTTCAAGTTCGAAAGTTTGAATAAAGTCCAAGCACTGCAATTCGAATTCGAATCGAATCTGACAATACTGGAATTCGAATCGACGTAGTTCAAATTCGAAAATTTCGATAATATCCAATCACTGCAATTCAAATTCGAATCAAAGAATCGCGCAAGAACAAGTGTTAAAAAACGTCGAATTCTATCGTGCATTCAACGCGGACCGCGTGGAGATGTGCTAACAATAAGTATTCAAAATATGAATTTGGCGATATTTTCGTCAATTCAATTCGATTCGAGTTTCTTTTTCCAAATCCCATCGATTCTACTCGAACTAGAAAACCTTGATTGGCACACCTCTAAATCGCATGATCTTTATTGGCACAAGATCACTTTCTCGCGGCTAGGACGGCGTCGCCTTAATGGGATATGTGTCGACGGATATTAAACAATGGCCGAGCATCGGCGGACGAGTGCGTTCGCGTTCGATTCGACGACGTGCGTGCGCGTGGAGTCTCTTCTCTTTCGTGTTACCCCGAGCGCGGGTGGAAACGAGGAGGAAGCTTGGAGGAAGGAGCGAAAGAGAAGAAGGCGTCGAGGCGCGCGACGAGAAATAGAGAAAGAGAAGGAACGAGTGAACGAGGGAGGAAGAGAAGCACAGGGAGAACGCCTACCGATCCTACGGATTGTCTCCGACAACAGTGCGCGTTTCAACCTCAGGGATGACACTTTGTTTGAGCTTCTCGGGCGCGCCCCGCGATTCTCACCGCGCGTACAATCGTCGACTTCGGAAGACGGATTAAAAGGCATCCTTCATTCTTTACAATTCCGTTTGCTTTCCTTCTCCGGCAAACGAACGAGATGAGGTCCTTTCGCGGTTATTTCTAAAAGTTTCTACGATCCTCGAACAGTGGTGGAGGGGTTGGTGAGACTTCGTTACGGGCATGAGCCACTTCCGATCGTCCTGACGGCCGTCTACGAGAAAAGCGATAAGCCCGCGTGCCGTACCACTGATCTCGATACACTTAACGCGCTCTCCAGCATCTCTCGATCGCGCCGGAAGTGGATTTGATAAAGATGAACGCCGAGGAGACTAAAGTGGGCTGCTTCCAGGTGGCGATCGTCCTGCTCCTCGGTGTTAATTACATCATTGTGGCCATGAGCCACGCGCTACCGGCTTTCCACTACTACACGCCGCAGTTTTATTGCAAGGTGAGTGTCGTTGCGTACCCCTTTGCCAGATGACTCCTTTGGTCCACGTTCTGAAAAGCGTTCGATGTAATTGGTACGGTACCGTTGAAACGGCTTTCTAATGCCGCCTCGGTGAGTTACAGTGCTGGGTGAGATAATTTGCAGCATGATTTCCGCGCTTACAGACGAAGGACGGAGCTCTGAGAGAGTCGTCCGGTTGCGACGCGGCAATCACTGATGCAGCCACCAATTTCACGGGCGAAGGGACCACCTCGAAGTCGGTGTCCTGCTCCACGGAGGATTACCACTTCGTTGTTGAGCCAGGTGTCAATACCGTGGTCACCGAATGGATGCTGATCTGTGAGAAACGATATCTGGCTCTGCTAGGACCAACTGTTTATTACGCTGGCGCTCTCATCGGCGCTTGGATCGCAGGAATTCTGGCCGATCGAATAGGAAGGTTACCAATCCAAGCTATCTGCCTTTACACGCAGGGTACCATGGCCGTGGCATTGTACGTCGTGCCGGTGCGTCACTTGGAAATGATTCGTGCTACCTTGCAAATCGTGCGTTGCAATGCATCCTTTCTTCGGTCGTTTTTCCAGAATTATCCCACCTTTCTGGCGCTGCGCGGTCTTCAAGGAGTCTTCGTTCAAGGCTTGCAGAACTCCACGTACATACTCTCCTTGGAATTGTTTCCGGCTAGAGCTCGGACGATCGTCGCATTGGTTATGCAAATCGCTTGGGCCATCGGCCTAGTGCTTCTCGCAGTGCTCAGCTACGTGGTTCCTGATTGGAGAATCTTGCAACTAGCGATATCAGTGCCCACGGCGATAACCGTACTTTACGTCTGGTAACTCGATCGGAATTCGACTGGTCGCACGATTTCACTGACTGAGATCGTGGCACGGATCTTTTTCTACTTCTCGGAAATATGTCGCTCCAAACAATCAATGGACATCTCTCAACACTATTTCTACCAAAGGTGTCAAAAGACACCTTCTCAAATTGTATTTTAAATTTATTTTCCAAGTTGAATCATCTTTCCTCAATCGCTTCTTTCACTATTCGTATATTAGTTGTTAAATTAATTTAGAGGTATCATTTTCCTGCAGCTCGTCCTAGACACAAAAAGACGCCTCTTGGTTGAAATAGGTATACACAAAATCCCGGTAGAAATAGTGTTAAAGCGTAATAATAATAATAATGATAACAGGTATCTTTGCAGTTTCAATTAAAAAAAAAACTGGGAATTAAAAAATAGAATGCATCACTGGTTAAAGTCCAATGTTGCTCTTCTTGGTTTTCTTGATTATAAGATTACAGTTAGTAATGGACGAACGTTGTGATTCGCTTGGATTAGAAGTATTTTTGGAAGGCAGTCGACCGAATGGAAGACGAGCAAACTGTTGCCCAAATATCCGTTAATTGGGTTGAGCGGCATACTTCAAAGTTTAAAGCATACTCCGTCGTGTTGTAATCCCGACGATGCAATTACATTTGCATAGGATTATCCCGGAATCACCCAGGTGGTTGTTGGCAAAGGGCAAGTCAACCGAGGCCGACATGACCTTGGAAAGAATCACCAAATACAACGCCTGCTGCGGAACGAAACACGAGGAGAGCATTCCTAAGCCAGAGACGATCGCCAGCGAAAATACGACGCCCGTGAAACCGGAGAGAAGATCACGAGTAACGAACGTTGACGTGGCTAAGACAAAATCGGACGAGGCGACGCAGGAGGAATCGACGAATCTGTTAAATTCTACGGACTTCGTTCCGCAAAAGGTTCGAAGTACGTGACACTGTACTTAAATCCTTTTGATTCTAGTTACTGAATTTGTTTTTTGTATTAATCTGATAGCTCGTTCTTTTAACGGTAGTCACGCACTTAAGTTTTAATAATACCACTTTTATTATTCAGAAGCTAGTCTACAGGTGATCTCCGAAAATCTGCAAAAAACATTGTCGAATGGGGAACAGGAGAATGAGAATCTATCGAAGGAGGATGGACCAGCAGTTGAGAGGCGGAGTGTTCCGTCGTGCTCGAAGAAAGAGCGACGATCGAGATCGATGTCGCAGCCAGCATCTAACCAGAGAATGTCGATGAAGAATATGGAGGAAATCGTGGAGCTTAGGTCGTCCACGAGGAAAGAGAAAAATGAGAGTAAAGCAAAGGATGCCAGCGAAGTAGAGGAGTCATCAACTGTACCGATCAGCAGGGATTGGAAACAATTGTTTCGTACTCCTCTCATCGGGAAGTATCGTGCTGTAATGATATGCAGCTGGTAAATAATTAATATTGTGTATTATAAATTATAGGGTAGCATCCAACGGGACTCTCTTTTCTTGCGCTTCCTTCTGGAGCACGAATACTATGGTCTTCCGTACTCTCACCGCGAGTTTAGACCCGTTTGCAATTTTAGATAGCCTCGATAAACATGCGTAGACATGAATGCGAATGCCTATGCATATGATCCGGCGTATCAAAAATAGTAAACGGTTCTAAAGTGGTGGTGAAAATACAGACCTATCTTGTCTATCATAGTTTATGTTGTAAAATAAAAAACAAATTTTAACACACGTGTGATATGTTAAGCATTAATGTCTCGTATATCTTGTCTGTTTAAGGTTCACTTCCGCCATAACGTTCTATCTTATTGAATACCATACACCAAATTTCAATATCAATAGACATGTCACATTTGCCCTGGGCGGAGCATTGGAATTAGCTTCTTATGTGTTTATATATATTGTATTATCCAGATACGGAAGACGTTTCCCTATGAGCTTTTATCAGATTATTAATGGTGTTATTTGTTTTGTTGTCGTGGGCCTTGCAGTATTACCAACATATCCAGTTTGGAATGGTACGTGAAACTAAATCATCTGTTATTAACTGCATTCGATGGTATTCTACTAGCTTTTGGTCTCCTCGTACACTGTGTTTTTATAAGATACATTTTAATGGATCCTCTAATGTTATCATTCCAGACATAGGAAAAATCATAATTCTGTTATTTGGTAGAGTAACAGTGATAAGCACTATCTTCGTAGCTTATTTGTACACCGTTGAAATATTTCCTACTGTTTTACGAGGAACTTCCTTAGGTCTGTGTGTTGTGTTTGCAAAGATTGGTAGTATAGTAGCGCCACATACAATATCCTTGGTATGGATAAACTATTCATAAAATTTGTAAAAATGTATGAATACGATAATGTATATAATGTGATCTTTTTTTAGGCTGAACGCATCTCGATTGCTGTACCACTAAGTGTTGTGGGCGTTCTGTGTCTTATCTGTGGAGCACTTACGTTACATTTACCAGAAACTATCGATACAGTCCTTCCGGATAAAGCATTAGACATGGAACAATTAATCCAAAGTACTAAAAGGAAACAAATACTCAACAACTTAAACAACGACAATACTTCTGCAAAAGAAGATCTCACACAACACGAAATTTTACGAAAAAAACTTTTCTCCGAAGAATGGGTAGATGCAGGAAATGGTATTTTGGTTAATTTCTCAGAGAATAAAAATGCCGATTAAAAAAAAAATTTGTCTCACTCTTCATATAAATGTTTTGTCACAATAATCAACTATGTCAGTTTGACTTATGTATACAAAGGTAAACTTACAAAATTCCTTGCGTGTATATGATTTTGTATTACCATAAGTCTAAGTAGAACTCGACGAAACAATATTTTTGTACATAAAAATTAATCTATACATAAACATTATGTATAGAAACATACCAAAGTACTTCTCTCCATTATTGTATAATTAACAATGTTGTATAACGCATTTCATAGAATAATACTGTAATATATAAAATGGCATTACAAGACATTACAAAGATTGTATTTAAATATGTAGAATTTGTTACTACACTGCAGTGAGAGACTGAAATTATAAATAAATAAATTTTTTATATACACATTTTTGTAGTTTCTTATAGAAACATTGTTATAAATGAAAATATTAATTGTCAGTATTACATAAATTAAAATGACGATCCATATATAATGAACATGAAAATTATTTTATTTATGACTTATCACAGTCAAATAGTGTAATGAAAGAAACTGTTTGCATATGGAGCTATGATGCGATATTTTTAGGAAAGGGCAAAATACCAGTATAAGTTTGAGAAATTACCGTCATATCATTGTCATCGTGTTATTCAAAACTTATGGAACCTTCGGCTGTACAATGCCATTGTTTTGAGTATTTGCATGCGCCGTTTGTTCAGCTGCCGTCTGTAACAACCTTGTTCTACGTCGGGTATAATGTTGCCATAACAAAATCTGTTGATCGTCGATGAACTTTGTGCACTGTGAATTTACCACTTCTCTTCTGAAGTGTTCATATTGTAACAAATCCAAGAAGTACAAACACATAGGATATTTCAAATACTTGGCGTATTCAGGTTCCTTCCAGTAAAGAAGATACTTCAGATAATTTATAAAAGTCGAATCCTTAAAGTATCCTCGCTGAGCTAAAACTGCAATTAACTTGATTAGACATGCAGGTACAAGAGTATCCATTGTCGGATATTGTTAATTAACATTACATACAATTCAAGTAATTCGGGTTTGCAAGACATTGTACAAATTCTAATTCGACTTGGAACCGTAGACGTTGTTGGTCATCGGTCTCAGGACCTCCTAAAATACAAATATTTATGTAAACCTCTGTATTTCAATTCTCAATTAGGCTATACGCAATATTTCTTCATTAGCTGACTGAGTTACCTGTTTTTGTTGACATACCGTTCATTCCAATAAAAGATGGTTTTCTGCCTTTCATGAGACCTGGAGGATCATCCAGACGATTCATAGTACATTAATTTGCAGAGGGGAAACGTGATTGTGCTGGTTGGTTAATTGTCAGAATTTACTATGATGAATAAAGCGATTGTATAACAGGTGTAGTAGTGGGGTATAATAATTAGTAAGAATCGTCACTTTGACTTTGATACTAACGCCAGTATCGTAAATATTAGTGTAACTTGACGTAGGCTACATGTTACGGAGCTATATAGCGCCAGAGAACTGTACACAACAAATACGGCACGCACAGCAATTAGGTGCATTACGGCGCATGCGCCACTATAACCACTTGTCATTGGTGGAGAATGCTACTCGACATGGCTACGCTTCGACGACGCTCATTCAAACAAGTATTTCAAATTACCCCGAAATATGCACAATTATAATATCGAATTGCATTAAAGCAAGTTGCTTTGAAGTCACGAATAATTATATTCTTGAGGTTGTACATTATTTACAGACAGCATGCAAAGTCAAATACACGTTTATTTATTGCATATATGCGATGCGTGCATATCTTTGGATTTCATGAATAAATTTACGGTCACACAAACCACACTAGGTCTATTAATGATAAGTCTGCAAAAGTTGCATTCAAAGCCAAGCAGCGAGTATTTGTGCAAAAATGTGGCTTTTTTCTTATGATATCTTTAATATTTTCAAGTGGATAATTTTGTAATTTTGCAGATGTATACAGGGAATGGAAATGGAAATTACATGTTTTAGGATTTTTCGATAATTCAAATATAAGGGTAAAAATGATCTTTAACAAAATTCGTAATAAATAATATATGCCGGGTGAGTTTCTTTCGATGTTCAATATGGTGATCTCGAAAACTAACGGAGACGATCAAATGCGGGAAAGGACTGCAGTTTTATGAGCTCCATTTAATGAGCTCTTTGTTTTTGGAAAAAATGCATGTCTAACTAAAAAATGCATGTATATTTCTCAAAAGTATTTTTTGTTGTTCTTTTGATCGCTGTTCATTTGTCTGTTACTACTGTCTGTAGAAAAAACGTCCAAAGGAAAAAAGTTGTAGGTAATTATGCGCTTAATACCATAGTCTAACCGAATTTTTTATTTGAGCTATAATTATTGTGTTATCACACAAATTTCCTTTTTTTCTAATGGAAACTCAAATATTATAGTTTAAATAAAAAAATCAGTTGTTAGCTCTGCCAGTTATTCACAAAAATGGAAATAATGTAAAATTTTCGAGGGTACTTTTCGCCTCGCAAAAATGAAATGGACCGACATAAAAAAATACGCGTCAACTATTTTAACGTACTTCACAACTATGCAAATGGGCGTTAAAGTCGGAGAATTCACTTCGCGAGTTCCCTTTCTGAGTGTAACTGTAATGAATCCTCGTATATGCATTATCATTTGGCAATCTACAATTTTGACGTGACGCCTGTGTGTTTAACAGGCAGCAATTATACCTTTGACATTTAATAATACATTTTAGTTTGAGCACATCAAACGGACTGTTTTTCCTGCTCATTTCGCATTGTGGCGGTTTAAATAAAAAGTCTATGCTCGCTTCTCACTTTAGTCCATTGTTCCATGGTCTCCCGACAGGGTACCTCGAGTTCGCTCTTCGTCCGAGGAGCAGTTATTGTCACTTTACTGTCGAACCCCATATGGTAATGAGAGAGAATCGTAAGAGAACCAAACCAATGAATAATTCTAAATCTCACTATTATTTCGTCTATCTTTTCAGAATCATCATGGGAATGCCCGGCAGAATCACCTTCGAGGAAGAGATGAAAAAAAATCCCGAATTGAAGAAAGCAGACATAGACAGTCTGAGAGAATGGTACAATAAGCAGCCACATCTCCCGAAGATCTCGGATTCCGAATTGGCGCTCTTCTTGCACAGCAATTATTATCTCATGGAGCCGACCAAAACTACGATCGACTACTACTTCACGTATAGGACGCATATACCGGAATTCTTCGCCGAGAGAGATCCGATAGGATGTAAATCACTACGATACTCGATGGTCGTGGCGTGAGTGTAATTACCGTTTCGCGTTCTTTCTCTTACTTTCCGTTTGAAGGATAACGAGCGAAGGGAAATTCTTTTTAAAGTGCCCAATGCCCATTGCAAATGCATACGAAGGAGGGATACAAGATCGTGTATTCGAGACTCCTGGACTACGAGGCCTCCCATTACGTTTACAACGATTCCATAAAATACTTCATGATGGTAGTGGACGTCTGGTTACGCACCGAGGGGACTGGAAAGGGCCACATCATTCTTATAGACATGGTCGGCGTGGTTCTCGGCCACGTAGGCAGATTGAGTCCCCTGGGGCTGAAGAAGGTTCTGGTTTACTTGCAAGATGCTTTACCGGTCAGACTGAAGGGACTACACTTCGTCAACACGAATGCTATCATGGATCTTATTTTGAATATGGCAAGGCCATTCATGAAGAAGGAACTACTGGAAGTGGTAGGATACGAATAGAATAGCAAACAGTCGGGTCCGCATCAGCCGAGCATCAATCATTTCAGGATACACGTGTCTCATTCGCTAGGTAGAAGAGGAGACCTTGCTGTGTAGACCTGACTATTCACTCGTTCGCTTTTAACACTGTGAAATTAATAATTCTGAAATTTTACGCTCCCTTTCTTGCTCGTTTCAGTTGCACCTGCACCCAACTGTGGACACTCTTGCCAAGTTCATGCCTATAGAAGCGTTGCCCAACGAACTTGGTGGCAAGGCTGGTCCAATTACGGAACTTCACAAATCCCACATGAAGATAATCGAAGAACATCGGCCCTACTTCCTGGAGGACGAGCAAACCGGACGCGTGAACGAGTCGTTGCGTCCTGGAAAGAGCAAGAACGTGACCGATCTGTTTGGCGTCGAGGGAAGCTTCAAGAAGCTCGAGATCGATTAGTATCGTAATCACTTTCAACTAGTACTGCCCCTGAAAGAACGGCCTAATTCCCATAGAAGATAATTGCCGATCATCGGCATGCATATTTATCGAATGAATAATATTCATCCGTAAGTAACTTCCGGTTACGAGTAATCTGTAATGAAATAAATCGTACCACCGTGTTGAGAAATAGTCGAAGGTCTCGATTTATTGGCTGTCAATCGTACCCTTAGGGAGGATTCACACCTTGGCAGAAAAAAACAGAAAGCAGAAAAGCAGCAACCATTCAAAACTCGCGCTGGTAATCGACAGTTTCTGCTTTTCACAGAAACAGAAAAGCAAAATGACTGCTCAGTACCAGCGCGACTTTTGATTGGTTTCTGCTTTTCTGCTTTCTGTTTTTCTGCCAAGGCGTGAATCCTCCCTTAGAACATATATAACTGGAAGGGGAGTTGCCTATGCTTCTCGTGTAAAAGTTCCAAGATCCGTGGCCAAGTTCGGTGTGAGAGTAACATACAAACGCGCATGACGCTCACCCCGTTTAAAAATGGAAATGTAATTGGGATACAATTGACGATTATTGAATACGTGATAATTAATATGCACACAATTACAAACTTTATTTTGTGCGAACGAAATAACAAATAACGAGAAATATTATTACTTACTTATGATAAGATACCGATTTATCACGTTTACCGCATAGGACACAATATAGGCTTGGCATTTTTTCTTAACTAAGGTATCGATGTTATAATTGACAGCTTACGACACGTCTGTAAGCTGTCAATTATACCTAACCCTAACCTTTCAATATTTTGAAACCCACTGTCAGCTGTCAGCATGCGTCGCTCGCGCTTGTTCATTGCCGACGAATATTAATCTTAGTCCGTCTCACTCTCCTTAAAACATTTCTCTCTCGCACACAACTTGGACACATACTCGATCCTCTGTTCTCCTTCGAGTTATACATATATGTTCTAAGTTCGTACTGCATTCTTTATGATACGTGCATTTCGATCACCACGTTTCACTCCTCGACCCCCTTTCGATGGCAGGTCTAGTTCCTATGTAACAACCAGTCTCCACGGAAACTGTCGTATCATTATTTGCGTCTCACAGCCACGTTAAAATACAGGTAGGATGCACCGTGCTTGTCAATTTTTAACCACCGATGTTTTGTGCACTCGCAATCGGTTCTAATGATGGAGCGCAGCACTTTGACCCACGCGGTCCACCTTTATAACAACATGACTCCGAAGAAGCATGACAATGTACTTCCCGAGGATCAAGCGGTTTCTCGAACCGCGCACATCTCGTTGGAGAGTACGACACGTCGCAAGAGAAAGAGCACATTAACGGACATGCATGGCTCATGGGCACGTGTTGATATTGTCGAATGGAAGAGATAAAATTAGCATGGTCAGACTCGTTCCACTAATTGCGTCACGCATGTACTACTATGTCCCTCGTGGTCTGATGGAATGAATCCTGTTTGGATCGGCCAGTGTAGCCTTCATCGGCGAAACGTTTGCGTGAGAAACGTGACGGTAAAAACGAGAGGGGTAAAAAGCGTGAGAAGTGTCGAGCATGCCGCATCGCATCCACGGACTATATCGTTTCTAATTCTCGCATTCTCACCTCCGTGGTGGATGTGTATAGGCCGCACATGAAAATTCGTGGGGTGAAATTAAAAAAATTCAACACGCAAGTACCAGGCGTAAGACCACGCGAGTATTTATTCTTCCTTTTGCGAGTGTGCCGGCCAGTCGTGTCCGTCGAGTTCGCACAAAAAGAATAGAGAACAAAGTGTACTGTCTACTTATAAAGTGCTCTTATTAACGGTCATTACAAGAGGGTGCTATGTAACTAGTTTGACATTTTTTGCCGAATCATAAGTCAGAAGAACATTATTGCGTACCGTGCGGATTAATTGCCCTCGCTACTAGTAGTGCACCAAGGTGCGCACAGTCTAATGGTATCAACATTCGCCTGAAAGTCACTTGATCGAAGAGACGCGAGAGGGGATCGCGAGAATTACGCTCCTGGATATTCTGTGAATATAATCGTGGTGGACGAGCAACCGTGGGAACGGACATTGACAAACAGAGATTTCGGTAAGTCGAACACGCGAGTCCCTGACTTTCCGTTTGTACTATAGAATTGTTTCGCGGTGATAAGCGAGTTAAAGATGCGAAGCGAAATTTTTGGATAAAAGAAGATAATGAATAAAGGAGACGGTGGCTGTTTCGAAATGAAAAATTGTCGACGCGAGTGTATCGATTGCTGATTAATTCATCGTTGTACTTTTAATTGAGCAGGTCACAGGCCAAATCGATTAACTCCGTAAATTATGTTAAGAATATTTCATAAGCGTTAATACTGTATAAAGATTAGAGACTCGATCAAGTGCCTTGATGGTTAAATTTATGATAAATGCAAAAAGTGACGCTAATCGATTTGGCAAGTGAGCGAATTAATTATTGACAGTTGCTCTCACATCGTCACGCGATACTACCACTAGTATAAATTGTGCTCTTTTTGGTTCGGATGTTTCTCGCTCGACGAGTGCGTGACATTTAATATGGCATTTAACTTAACGTTTTCGTGTTGTCCAACCCGATGCAAAGTGTCCACTAGAACCTTGGCAGATTCATTTAAGCCGGTAAACTCGAAAGTGTCTCCGATAGAAATCATTAGATATTGTTCGTCAATATTATAGGCAATGCTTCTACTTTCTCCCTATACAACCTTCATAATCGATTGTAGTAGCACGACTACTCGACACTGAACTGACTCACCTTACCAACATTGTCAAGCGATACTTCCAGTTTTTCCGTCACTTTGCGCAAGTCAAACGAGTTGTTGGATTCCAGGTATTTTTTGCGATTCCAAAAATAGCCACTGGAAACATATCGTCGAGGAAATCGAGAAAACGCGCGTTCATCTTTCGTCTCAAAATGTTTACCACAGAGTAAACGAAGGACTTTCTCGACCTCAGGACTGGCTAGAGATTTTACAGGACCTCGGCAAAAAGTTACTGGCCAGGTTCCAATATAATTTCAAGAAAACATATTTATTCGACAAATAATTGCACGAAACAACAAAGATTGGTTTATTTTCACTTATTTTCTACAACTTTCTTGTTGCCGATTGTTCTGTTATATCGTAATTCCATTACATGTCAATTTGAGATTACCTTTCGTAACTCGTAAAAGTATGAAGCGCCTTGCAAAATGCTGATCTGAGACTTGTCGTTCAGGCCACGTCAGTCTCTGTTGACTCATAATTTAAATAAGTCACTCCCTTTACGGTCGTGCCTAAAAATGATATTCTTCTATTAATCATCGGCTCGATTCTCCTTTCATTTTTATCTGGTATTCGCTGTCCTGTTTTTCGTTTGGTGAACCTTACAAGCGAACTTCGTAGCTCGAAAATAGTTTCTCCTCTACCTACATTGTTCCTTTCCGATTCTCAGCTGAGGGACAATGAGGAAGATTTTGCTGTCTAGAGCAGAAATGGCCAAAGCGTAGACCGCCTGTTCATATTTAAACATCTCTGATCCACACACTTGGCTTTAAATTACTACTTTTCACATGTTCATTTAACACATACAATGTTGGTAGACCCTCGTCTATAATTTAAGAAATAGATCGCCCGTAGTGATTAAAAGTTTGCTCACTTCTGATATAAAGTACAGATTGCGATAAATACATACAAGAAATCTGAAGATACATATGAGTCGTTCAATGCAGAAATCGATTAACTCCACTTTTTGCATTGTTTATAAATTTAAGCATCGAAGCACTTGATTAAGTCCCTACTTTTTAGGCACGACCGTAAAGGGAGTGACTTATTATATTTGTGACATAATTTTGAACATCATTTATGGAGCTAATCGATTTGTGCACTGAACGGCTCATACGCAGAAATTAGATTCTTATAAATTACTTGTAAAATCCTGTTTAACTGGACGAAAAAGTTTCGCCGAATTATGGGTGACAGAGCCCCCACGGAAGCACAACCGTCGGTCACACGTACGTGACGTGCGTGGTGACAAACGTGTTAACGCGTCAAGGTGAGATTACGCGGCTTGACATTTGACGCGTCTGGCCAAGATTGTCAAACATTGTATCGTGAGAATATTACAACAGTTGGTACGCATCGAGACGAATTTTGCACGCGCCGGGCGTGTATTCGCTTTGCATACGTCATTTGTTGATTGACTTTGCACGTATTTTAGATTACAATTCTTTACGCGCCGTAAGAACACTAGATGTATAAAAAACAAAGTTTACACGTTCACCACGTCCTGCATCTCATCTTTACGCGATCGTGGCTTCGATAGCATCTTCGTTGTTTCTGACTGGAAAACGTATTCGCCAACGTGCTCTCGCACAGTACTTAACAATCAGTCACAGACTGATATTTGTCACAGGATCGAGAAACCGATTTATGAGGCGGCCCTAGTCGACCGGCGCAAATGTTTTTACGCACGACCCTAAAGGAAGTGACTTATTCTCAGATTTACACAGAAGGGCAGTAATTCTTCTCGAGTCAAGATGGATCCAGCGATGGTTAGTTACGAGGAGGAGAAAAGAAGGAATCCCGAGATGAAGGAGACCGACATGCAGATACTGCGGGAGTGGTGCGAGAAGCAAAGTCATTTTCCCAAGATTAGCGACAGTATGCTCGCCTTGTTCTTTCACTCGAATTACTTTCGCATCGAGCCTACTAAGAACACCATAGAGAACTTCTTCACCCTGAGGACGCATACCCCGGAATTGTTCGCCAATCGTGATCTTCGGTTGCCGGAAATGCGCAAGGCTAGCACAGTAGTGTAAGTAAACGACAAATATTTCGTGGTGCCTGACGACAGAGGTGTTTCGGTACGAGTGAAAATATACACTGGAAAAATTGTATTCTCATCTTAAGAATTTACCACTTGATTTTAGAATATTTCTTACTAAAGTAAGCAACAAGAGGACCTTCTTAATTTAAGAGTAGAATACTTTAAACAGATTCCTCTGGGGATATCCTTAACATAACGTGGTAAAAAATTGTATGGATAAATTCCGTACATAATTATTGGAAACAAAGCTCTTCGTGAAATGCTTCACTCTATTTATATTATCGAAAATTACATGATCCATACCTTGAAATCGGAATTGGTTGAGATATATGTAGTCACGGGAGAAAGTTACAATTCATGTGTATTTATATTACTTGTAAATGTCTGCGTTAAATCGGCCAAATCCTCCTCTTCTAAACCCATCGTCACTTCTTTAACCATACTTTTTGCACAACACAGCACACAAACAATATAGTACAGAAAATTACGCAGAATTACAAGGGGAATAAGATACAGGCATCGACATGTGCCGCACGCGATGTCCAACTTAACTTAACCGAATACCGACACGCATTGTGTCGCGACATGCAGGTAGATTAGTAAGAATATATTCTTATTTTCTTACGAATATGACGGTTTTTGGAATATATTCTTAAATTAAGAAATAGAAATATATTATTAAAGTAAGAATATTCCAAAAACCGTCATATCCATAAGAAAATATTCTCATCTATTAAGAATATCTATTAAGATGAACTATTAACTTTACATTTTAAGAATACAATTTTTTCAGTGTAAACGTTGAGTGGGTATAATGTACGCTACACATGTACGATGCGTGCACGTTGCAAATATCGCGTGACATAGCCGTATTGATGTTCTTTCCATTTGACGAGTAGACCAAGTACTAAAGTCTGTCCTGGTCCGTCCTAAGCTGTTGTACGAGCTACATTAAAATTATACTTGTTAAACTAAAAACGCACGGTGTCAAATTGTCGAATTAACTGTAAATGACTCCCTCTGGTAGTTACCATTGCGTCCTCGACTTATTTTTAGCATCAATGCACCACTAACAATAAGTTTATTGCTACCTTTTTTTGACAAATGTTTAGGTTAATCCCTAGCATCGTTGGCTAAAATTGGAGTTAGTACTCTGCTATTCGGCGGAAATGTTAGCATTATTAATAAAAGGAAGAAACGTTATACGTGCAAGCTGCGAATCGGCCAGTTCCGCGTGATTGAAAAATGTATTACAGGAGAAGACTTAGAATTTATAAAACTGTAGATTTTAAAAACCGTACGATTGAAGGATTATCCTTCACCGGGATATGTGATGTTTTCGTGTAATTCGAGAATTGTCTGTGTAATATGTTTCTATTGCTTGCTCTCGCGGTCAATACAATTGAACGTTTTGCTCCTTTAACAATAGAAATCTAATTTTATCCTTAGGACCTGTATACCGCTTCCGATGCAAACGAAGGAGGGGTATGTGATTATTTTTGCAAAGTTTCTGAATACCGACGCGTCCGCATACGACTTCGACCATTGTACCAAATTCTTCTTCATGAGCGCGGATATAGAGTACATAAAAATGGGCACGAAGAATGGGGTACTCTTCGTGGGCGATGCGACTGGCATAAGCGTGAGCCACCTCACCCGTCTGAGCCTCCTTGGATTAAAGAAGTTGGTCACATATATTCAAGATGCACTACCGATCCGATTGAAGGGCATACACGTAATAAATACCGTGCCCGTGATGGAAACAATCATAAACATGGCCAAACCGTTCATGCATAAGCAACTGTTCGAGCTGGTAAGATCTCCAGTAATGCTACTTCTCGAGAAACGATTTGATATCTGTTCAGATGGATTTACTTTGCAATCTAGAGATATGGTATAGTCTCACGCCAACTATTTATTCACGTCTGATCACTGACTCTTCCAATCGATTACTTACAAGTAGAGAAGAAAGTAGTACATTTTTGAACTACTTGATATCGTTCGATATGTTATGATTATCGCGATGTAATTATTGGAATTTTAGCTGCGCAGGTGTAATTGCTTTGGAGCTAACAGAAATTACTTAAAAGATAAATAGTGATGCTGTAAGCTCGCGAATCGCAAGATTTTTAAGAATAGGTCTATATAAGAGCATTGCAATTACTAAGTCACCGGATTAAGTAAACTTTTACTCACGTGATTGCACAAGTACTAGAAAACTACTCAGGTTCAATGATAATAACTATTCAAATAAAAATATGTAATCAATATTTTTCAAAGTTAATGCGGTCCGTAGGTTGGGGGTTGCTACTCTAGATTTAAAATAACGACCCTGTCGCAATCTTTTATACATTTAGATTTGTGTATTGTTCTTCGAGAGGACATCTACTAATAGAGCGTCGTGCATCTTTTCAGATACACATTCACACGAATGCCAAGAATGCAAAAGATTATTTCCCACTAGAGAGTCTACCGAACGAGCTAGGTGGAAAGGCTGGAAACCTCATGGACATGCACAACGCACGAGTGAAGTTCGTGGAGGAACATCAGCAATATTTGTTGGAAACGGAGAGTCGATTGTGCGTGAATGAATCGTTGAGAGTTGGTAAGCCGAAAACGGCAGGCGACTTATTTGGAGTTGACGGAAGCTTTAAGAAGCTCGATATAGATTAAAAGCAGATGAAAGATGAAGATGTGCAGGCTGTCAACAAATTCTTCCTCGGTACCCCCATGGCGTAATAGAGATGTTTTGAGATTTATGTAAAATATTTGTCATTAAAATAAAGTTGACCTTAAGAATCGGGATAAAGAAATGGACATTTTTTGCTTCCATTATATCCTACTCATCGGGGAAGCCAAGTTGGAAAAAAGTTTCGATCCATAGTTCCAATTCCGATGTCGTAACGAGATACGAGCAAAAAATACATCCTTTGATCTTACAATTAGTTCCCAAGGTCATTCTCGTCATAATGTTTCGTATAATAATGCGCGTCCGTACGTGCGTGTGTGTGTGTTCTAAATTGCGTCAAAACGGCATGATAGGTTCGGACGACATTCGGCAAAAAAATGAAATATACCATGATGTTATGAAATGAATCTTTTGCAGGACGTCATATTGTGTTGCGTCACCGTTAACCTCTTAGGCACGACATGCTTGTCCGCGAGTCTGTCTCTCGGAGATAGCGTGCTTAGCCACGGATGGCACAAAAAGCGTTTGTGACGATTTCCACTACGACATTGCATCTCAAAATCATGATATACACGAAAGACACTAGTAGTGCACCGTTCAAATTAATGGTATCCACGAAAAGCCACTACAGTGGCGCGTTCGTAACATAGGATTATATCCGCAAAAGCCATTAGTGGCGCATCGTGCCTAAGAGATTAAAAGTGGTGAGTCTTTCGAATCACGAAAAATCCATATCACAACAAATCAAAACAAGCTCGATACTTTTTATTCGTTATTTAAAAAGAGCACGGAATGAGATTTCGAAAATTCTTCTTATCAATTATCAGGAAAATAAGCTTTCAGAATGGAAAAACAATTTTTTTTCTATTAATGGAATAACGATACCAACAAAACATCGAAGAAACCTATTCTCACCGCCTTCGATAAAAATAGATCGCTGTCCCTGGAACATTCGATTAATCCTGATCATTCGGAGAATACATAACACCCAACAGCTGATTTCCTGGGTAAGTGTCACTGAACTGGCTTTACTGCACGGTCACTGACACTTTCGACGTTCAGGCGTAGGAGTTTTGTTCTACGTTTAAATAATTGGCCCTCGATTCTGTTTTTATCCTCAAATAAGAAGATCGATACATATCCCTTCCCCGCCAAGCAGATTCAAACGGGATTCCTAGCCTTTTGCAAAAAATGTCGATGATGAATTATTTATTGGCTTGCAAGCGTCACGATTCACTGACTATTCGCTCATAATTCGCTTCATCATTCGCGGATCATCATCCCTTATATGTATACGAGATGTAGAACATGAAGTTCGAAAAGCGAAAGAATGACTTTTTAGGCACGACCGTAAAGGGAGTGACTTATGCTATTGCCATCGCGAAAACCGTTCGTGTGTGTGTATGTGTGTGTCCGTGTATATCCTCGATTTCGGAACAACGGCTGAACCGATCGGGACGAAATTTGGGACAAGAATCAAGTACACTACTGTGTGTTGATAATAAGGTTTGTAAGCCGCTATCTTGAACCGGTACAAAATGGCGGGAAATTCAAATTTCGAATAAAATTTAATTTTGTCGCCATTTCTAAACGGCTGAAAGTATTGATACATAAAGTTTCCTGGCACCAAATAGATATATACTCAAAGTACATGCTAAATTTCGTTGCGATCCGTTCAGCCGTTTGGCTGGAATACTGGATTAAAGATTTTAATTTTAATTTTTAAGCAAATTTAAATCTTTAACCCAGTATTCCGGCAAGACTTTGTTACGTTTAGAAAATTTACTGTCAAGTACGAGTAGAGCAATTTTCCGAAGATTACGACGACTGCTTCCTTCTTTTTCCTAAGTTCACCACCGCAGTGCCCTTCACGATAGCTTCACGACGAATCCTAGTGCGCGGCAACACGATCCCAACTGATGTTTACCTGTAACAACTCCGAAGGCAGATACATTTACATAATCTTGCCTACAACGTTAATTTAAATTATTGCCCACGGGTGCAGGTGCATTTTAATATGTAAGTTAACATTCTTAACTTTCCACAACTGATATGACGACAGAGGTACAAAATAATACGTGTTATCCGAAGTGTTCGAGCACGTCGGCAGAACGTGAGACAAAGGCACTTTTTTAACAGCTTCCTTAAATCGAGAAACGTAATTGCCATTTTCCTCGCACACAGTCAGCTATAATTACGCGAGTACGGTCGACCAATTGTTCCCTGTCGGCAGAATGTAAAATTTTCACGTTCCGAAGCTCTTGTCTCACTTCATTATATCAATCCAAATCACTTCTACTTCGTATTTTCCTTCGAGTTACGAGTAATACAGAAACTTGGGATTACATTGACTGGCCTGCGCGGTTCCCCTCTTTTTACATCTCCATCATTTCCATTGCAAAGTGCTTCTACTCTTTTTTGATCGTTTCATCATTGACACGAGTTCTGCGATGACTTGCATATTGCCGAAGGTGCATCTGCTACTCCTCCCTTATTAGGAAGCCTCTCATGCCGCCGCATCGAATATTAGCGGGAGTGCGGCCAGAACAACGAGTATAATCGCGATTGAGCATCGAATTAAATCAGTACCTTCCAAGACGCCGAGCCAAGCTTGACAGAAGAGTCGGAAGAGTCTCCGAACAGTTTTGCGCTTTGGAAGTCGAGATCTATTCGTCGTGCCGAAGAGACGAATCTGACGATCGAACGAGCAATCTTTTGTCCGGCAATCTAATTCTTCGTTCATTGGGATTTGAACAGCGAGTAGAGGTGACAAATCTTAAAATGGCATTGATCAAATTGGTACCCTTTGAGGTGGAACTGAAGAGGAATCCGCAATTGAAGGAAGGAGATATACGTACTCTTAGGGAATGGTGCCAGAAGCAACCTCATTTGCCTAAGATCACCGACAGCGAATTGGCTCTGTTTTTGCACAGTAATTATTACCTTATGGAACCAACGAAGGCTAACATCGACACATTCTACACCGTCAGGTCACACGTGTATGAGTTCTTTTCCAACCGTGACCCTCTCGGCTGCAAAGATTTGCGAAAATCATTCAAGACGATGTACGTGATATGCACGATTTTTTTTCTCTTTTTTTTTGTTTAATCGTCCACACAAGCTGAATTGGCAGGTTCGCAGTTTTATGGTCTAGAGATAGACGCGTTTCAGTTTTCGCAAAGAAGGGAGATATTTTTTTTCCGTTAATAATACTTCCGACGCAACTTGTGTCGAGAGTGTTGACACGAATTAACCCTTTGCACTCCTTAAACAAATTTAAAGATTCTAAAATATTTGAGAAATTCCGTTGTATAATGTTGATTTACTTTTAGATATACAACGATCTCAAAGCAACTAGAAATATTTTACTACGTTAAGGACGACGTTGACTGACAGTATTAAAAAATTTCAAATCATTTGGTGATCATGAAATAGTACACCTAAATGTTACTCGTTACCAAATAAAATTTTCAATGGGCATTATTAAAACACGGTATACAGAAAATGATTGTTCGTTGATTCGTTTTGTTAACTTTCCGGCGATATCTCGGGCAAATCGCATTGCATTATCTTCGTAGCATTTTTTAGAATGTATTCGAACTTTAGACACTCTTCAAATTGGTTACATAACACACTCATTCTTATCGCAATCTTACGCAGATCTTCGGGCCGTCAGACTTTTCGTATCGGTAAAATCGGATATCCCGAGCTAAACGGAAAGAAAGACAGAAGAGGCTTAGCGCTTAAAAAAAAAACTATTATCAGCCTACACGAAGGTATCTTGTAGAGAAAACAATATTTATTTGTTTCGATTGAACGATATCGTTTGAAAGAATTGATATCGTAGAAATGTTTAATGAAGCTCGGAAAATCATTTGGTTGGTCTAACAATAAGCAACCCATGATAAAAAGAAAAATCGAAATAAATAAATTATAATTTAGAACAATTATTAGTAAGCCTACAACGATTGTTCCATCGGTTGTATTCTATAATAGCTCGAACATCGGTTCTGATATCTGAAACTTTGCTCGTCCGATTTTCTAACAGAACAACCGTGGTCTTGGACAAGCCTACGAGGGACGGGCATAAAATAATTTTCGGTCGACTGATGGACCTCGAACCGGCCAATTTCGTCTACAATGATTGCATGAAGTATCTCAATATGATAATTGATCTCTGGCTCTATACGGAGGGTACCACGCAAGGACACGTTATACTCGTCGACACGAAAAACGTCACCCTAGGACATGTCGGTCGATTGAGTCCGATCGGTTTGAAGAAATTTCTTTACTACCTTCAGGAAGCTTTGCCCGTACGACTAAAGGGATTTCATTTCATGAACACCTCGCCCGCCATGGACATTGTACTCAGCATGATGAAACCGTTCATGAAGAAGGAACTGATGGGCATGGTATGCTTGAAATTATTGTACAATGAAGTTCAAAGTCGGTGTCCTTCTGAGTAAATACATCACTCAGTGAACCAACCTTCCACAGTTCCGAGCAGGGAGCATTTTGATTCATTTTGGAGTGAGAGATCTTTGGAATCTTGTGATGAGAAATTATCACTTTGATGTATTTTATTGCGAATAAGAACATTCGTGGGGAAAAATATGAGACTTTAACGCGAAAATAGGCAGACCGTGATCACCAGTGATCACATTACTCTTACTATCTCATATTACTGCCTACTGTTCCTTTTATTCGCAATAAAATACGTAATTTCTCATGAGAATGCGAATTTTTGGCCGATCGAGGGAAATTAAGAAAAAGCCATTGTGAGGTTGGAGATCTGACTGTAACTTATATATCGTTAACAAAATAGTGAAGTGCTCCGTGCGTGGCTTTCTCCGTTGGTTCTCGTAAATGCGAGAAGGACAATCTTATGCCAGGCTGTTCGCTGTTTGAACAAAGTCGGTGTCTTCTCCCAACAGCTAACGTGAGAGATCTTTGAAATCTTGTAATGAGAAATTATCACTTTGATGTATTTCATTACGAATAAAAACATTCGTGGGGAAAAATATTAAATTTTAACGCGAAAATAGACGGACCGTGATCACCAGTGATCACATTACTGCCTACTTTTCTTTTTATTCGCAATAAAATACGTAATTTCTCATGAGAATATGAATTTTTTGCCTATTGAGGGAAATTAAGAAAAAACAATTGTAAGGTTGGTTCTCATGAGTGCGAAAAAGACAGCCTTATGCCAAGCTATTCACCATTTGAACAAAGTCGGTGTCCACTCCTGACAGGCAATAGTATGTCCAGAAATCATCATTGACCACGTCCCGTCTATTTTCTCGAAGAAATCTCATATTTTTGCCTACTAATGCTTTCGTTCGCAATAAAATACACCGAAATGATCATTTCTGATCACAAGATTCCAAAGATCTTTCATATTACAACCTTAAAACCAGCCAAAATACTCCCTACTCAGAACGGCGAAAAGCCGATCCTCTGAGTGATGTACTTGTTCAGAGAGACACCGACTTTGCATTTCATTGTACGTTGCAAAGATTCTGAATTTTCATCGGTTCTTAAAGTTCGACGATTGATCGCTCACTCGATATTTCAGCTCCACGTGCACTCCACCCTGGAAAGTCTGGACAAATTCATTCCTGTGGATGTTCTACCGAACGACCTTGGAGGACAAGGAGGTTCATTGTTGGCTTTGCATCAGCAGCAAGTTGCAATGCTCGAGGATCTTTGCGAATGGTTTCGCCAGGAGGAAACGACGGCGCGCGTGAACGAGTCCTTGCGGCCGAGTAAAGAGAAAAATACTACCGATCTTTTCGGAGTGGACGGCAGTTTCAAGAAATTGGAGATCGACTGATCCGCGTACGAACGACGCGTCTTAACGTAAAATTATTCCAGTGACACGGATTGATTTGCTTAACAAAGTGTCAGACTATTTCAAACTTGGCGCCGATGTCGGGACGTGAGACCGTTCGTGCACGAGTCATCGGAATACACGCGACGAGTGAGTTTGCAAGCAATTATGTAGTTAGCAATTACTATAATCCACTATCATCTAATTCTAATCGGTATACAGATTTCTTCTTCGTAGTTCGTATCATTAAGCCACGGATCGTTATAAAAGTGCTCAATATTATTTTTGAAAGATGCGAAAGCTGTGCGCGTCCTCTAGCATAAATCGGATTGCATAAATCGGAAACTCGTTGCGCACCAAGGAGTATTTTTCTTCGTAATACTAGGTTCGAATCGTTACTTCACTTCTGTTGCGTAATTTCGATTGAGTTCATATATTTTCGTCGAAAAACTATGTTGTACGCGTAACGATTCGTAACCTACAGTCTTCGTCACTTTTAATACCTTTCAATGCTGTTCTTTGACCGCTAACTTTTCGCAATGCCTAACGAAAATTCTTTAATTTAGAAATTGGACGATGAAGCAAGTTTGACATAGGCACGTGCCTATCCAGTGATTTTGCTAAACTCTTCGCCTATACCCTGCTCTCAGCCTTTTCAAGAGAGGACGGAAATGAAAGGATAGATGTCAAAATCAAACATCAACAACAAATTATTAAGCACATTCTTCACTTCGCCACAATTTTAAATTGAACTTATATTAAATCTCGTATCTTATTCTTTCTCTTCCATCACGTTGCTGGATATTCGTTAAACTTTTATCCGGAATGCAAATTTATCTAGAATTTGAGGCGTGTAGAAGAAAAATACGACGTGAATCCCCCTGTACAAGAATAACAAAATTTTAAACAGATCTGCGCATGCGCAGATCACCGATAAAAAATTCAATGACGTCGTTCGTTGTTCGAATGCATTATGTATGGATTTCGGTATACTATTCTTTTTACGGAGCGATATTATTTTTCTTAAGAGAGATTGTTATCAACGCGTTTATTTTCAACGGTCCGATGGCCAAAAGTTTTGCGTCAGGGCCGTTGGAGGAACGAGTCACTCGAGTCGCCATTGTGAGAACTGCTTAAAACAAGCATTACCTTCACCTCTTCGTCAGTTTCTCATATTACTTTCACCGAAAGACTATCCTCCCAGTTAACGCTTACTCACGGTAGGAAAAATATCGAAGGTGCTATCTGTGATTTATAATAATGAAATCGATAATCGTAAGTAGCAGAAAGTATTATCCATTGTTCTATTACTATATTATGGTCCAGTGTTATTCGTACCATCGGTTATACGCGGCTATAAAAGGACGTTTGTGCATTTTCCAAGTGGAAAGGTTTATTTCTGGCGCTAATCGATTATAAGATGTTACACGAATTGAATGTAATATAAAGCTGTTCGAAATTGATCATTGAATAAATGTCAATCCGAATAAGAAACTCTTTGGATGGTTATTTCGTTGAACATAATGTCCACCAATATAAAGTATATGTATAACGATGACATCAAGCTGCAAATGTCGTCATATTTTCGGGACAGTCTTTTAAATTATAACGTAATTCTAATTCCAGTCATAAGCGACGTATCGTCGATTGAACTACGTTAATACAATTGATAATTCGTTTCTCGTGAACAATAGATCGTTTTATCGTTATTGGCGATTTGTCAAGGCGACGTTTCTCATTTACCGTTGGAATATTCATCGTCGGAGAAGACGACCACGTTACCTCCTCCACCACCTCGGCCTTACAATTTCCAATACCAAGCGGGAAGATTTCCTGGACATGTTGACAGAATCCATCAAGAATCCGGGGATGGCAGTGGAGTGATACACGGTAATTATTTTAGTGTACCCTGTCACGCGAATAAGTTGCGTGCACCGATTTCTGTATTGCTTGTTTTCCTTTTCAGGTACCTATTCGTTCATCGATCCAAAGTATAAAGTACGAACCGTAGAGTACACGGCAGACAAAAACGGGTTTCGTCCGTCCTTGATAAATTACGACGATACGCTCGCTCAGCCAGTCGATTCTGAGGCGGTGAGCCTCGCCAGGCAAAAGCACTTCCGTTTGTACGAGAGAATCGCCAATGCCAATGCGCATGGCGCACCTGCCAATCTTCCTCGGGTAAATTTATTTGAAGATAAATCTTCGTAATCGATAGTAGGCAAAAAGACGCATGGTGCGTTGTAGATAGTCGGGTCATTCGGTACCTTTCTTTAACACTAGAACTACCAAGCCGATCAAAATGACTGGTCTACAAAAGAAGTTTTCATATGAAAACTAAAATTGGTAGTTCTAATGTTAAAGAGAAACTCTTGTGAAAAATTGACGCACCCGGTCATCTTGACTGGTTGGTACTTCTAGTGTTAAGAGGTATGATCAATGTAACCAGTCGCAAAATTAGGTGTTTTTTTCAGGGTGCACTGTCGGAAAACTAAAGAAGCAACAAATTTGCTATTTGGCATTTTATTATTTTGACGAAAATACGATACACAATAAAAACAAAATAGTTAATAATGAGATGATTATTTATTAAACACAGTGTTTCGTATTGCACTGTCTAGTCGTGTCGACGATCCCGCTATATAAGGATCCGGAATAAAAAAAATATATATTACTAAAGTGTATTGTATTTTCTAAGCATTGGCCGACGACTTTAGCAATATCATTGTTAGTTTGTTAGATATTAAGAACTTTATTAGCAAAATTCTTGAGAATAGTTATAATTGACATTCGATAATTTTTTCTCTGCCAAATTACAACTAATTTAAAAACAACTCGGTCAATGCTTAGGTAATACAAAATACTTTAGTAATAGATTTTCTTTTTTATTTTGGATCATCCAGTATGGCGAAATCGTCGACACGACTAGACAGTGCAATACGCAACACAGTGTTTAATAAATAATTATATCACTATGAACTATTTTGTTCTTATGCATTTTTCGAATCCTCATGACATATTAAAATAATAAAATGCCGAATAGCTGTAGGTTCTTTACACTGAGAGAAAAGTATATGATATATCTAACTATAATGGCACAGTAACAAATTTATTTATGGTAAATGTTACCATAATATCGGTACAAATTACGATAGAGGCATAGTATAACCAACTATATTATGTTTTTACCCAAAATTATGGTTATTTCAACTAAAAATATAGTATGGTTGAAAATATATAATGGAAAGAAAAGTAGCTATTTTATATAGTTAATATTACCCGAATATTTACATACATAGTGACAGAACTAACTATATATTCACATAGCACATTTGACTATACATATAGTAACAAGAACAAAGGTAATAGTTAATAATAAAACCATTTGTATAAATCGATCATTCTACTATATTTCGTATGGTTAAGTGAACTATAAAAATATGTTTGACGCTAAATTTAACTATAAAATATAGTGAGATTATAGTGAATCCAACCATTTTTTTCTCTCAGTGTAGTTATAAAGGAGTTCACGTTTAATTTTGTGGCTGGTTACATTGGTCATACCCTTGAATTTTCTCGAGTATCCTCTGATTTCGCGCGTTTCTTTGCAGGACTCTCCGAGCGTGGCAAACGCGAGAGACAAACACTTGAAATTGTTCGACAGGATCGCCCAGGAGCATGCAGCTATCGCTTCTGAAAGGGAAGCAGAACGTTTAGCTTACGAAGCGACTTCCGTCGCCAACGACGTGAATAGTCAAGCGATATATTAAAAGCGTAGGCGCTGCCTCGCACCATTTTCTCGTCTATACAATTACGTATGTATAGAGGTGGATTGCGTTTTATGCGGCAAGTGAGCGAAAAGCTATGAGTGCCGATTGTCGCTTCCACAGCGTTAAATCTGATCCTTGTGAATCCAGAGGGAAATTATCGAACAAAAAGAGGCGGATGCTGCTGGCAGATAACTATTCAATGCACGAACATGTTTTATAAGCTAAAAGTTACCAGGCTCTGTAACGGAGAGTGTACTGTTATATGTATAACAATGCCATATTGCAATATTTGTATAAACAACTAATGCAATATTTGTATAAACGGACATAAATACATTTATCAACGTAAAAAATTTAGTGCATATTT
Source organism: Tiphia femorata (assembly GCA_944319695.1). Lineage (NCBI taxonomy): Eukaryota > Metazoa > Arthropoda > Insecta > Hymenoptera > Tiphiidae > Tiphia > Tiphia femorata. The sequence goes on from OX090903.1 coordinate 9,948,981, forward strand.
TCTTTTTTGCATCGATAGCGTTTTCCGCAATGTACACTATCGAAATGAAAGTCACCGTTAATTTACAGATACGCATTACTTCCATATATTGTATTACTGGTTATAGCTGTTTTTTACTTTAAGATAGATTATATTTTTTACATTGTGCAAATGTGCAACAACGGGAGCGCGATATAAGCACCGTGAATGAGAGCAATGGGTGATTCAATGGGGGAGATTCTGCGAAGAGATTAACTCTTTTTTTCTCCGGTACCGGAAGTGTCAGAACACAAAACAGTTCTTTGATGAAAGATTAACGGTGTAATTTCACCTGACGATATAAAAGTCGTCGCGCCGAAAAACATTATTAGTTTGCGCTCCACTGTTTATCGTAGAACCTAAAGCATGGATTTCTTTGGAGTTAAATTTTGGTGCCTTTTGGTACTATGCATTGCGGTACGTGAAGTTTTTTGTTATTACGTAGTTGCGTTAGAACTTGCGTAGAGCGGTATGCGATACGTGTAAATTATGTTAGAAACTGCAAATATTCTTTTGAGAAGGCGGTGTAAATGATCTTACACTTTGTAGATGTTCCAAGCTGCAATGTCCATGCCTCATGAGTTACCCAAGTCTGCTCCTTTCCACCACCATGACGCAGAATGTAGGGGAAGAGGACGAAATCGCGGAGGTTCAACTACTCCTGCTGGTACTACTGTTCCTGGAACCAGTGAGTATAATGCGCGTGAAACATTTAAATGCGTATGCTTAAAGATGCACACCAGAATCTTTAATACTTATGTCCGCCTACTGTTTTACAGCCGCAATGCCCACAACGCCAGCCAGCACGGTTTAAGAAGACTCTGTTTGTGCAAAAAAGTTATATTAAAAATGTTGCATGCAAATACTGCTTGAATAAATATGAATCGTGTAAAAGAAAAGAAAGGTAAATAAACAATGAATTTGCGATTAACTGTGCCCATGGTAATGAATACATTCTAATTCCATTTGTAATTTGAATATCAATAGTTATCGTTATAATATTAAAGGATAAGCAATGATCGGATAATTCAATAATAAGTTTGAGAATAATATATTGTTTGTTTAAACGTATAATGAATCTTAAGAAACATTTTATCGTTTATATAATTGCAAATCTAATTTCAATTGTTGTATAAAAGTAATAAGTGTATTTCTTACAAATAGATACACTATGTATATAAAACAAGTCAATCTTTGTAAAGTAAGACATCACCACATTCTTATAAACAAAATATAACCATCGGCGATATAAATGCTATGCATTATAGTACTTAGAAAAGGGTATAAATTTTGCACTTTTAGAACAGTTTTTAGAAATGTTGCAGTATTCATCCATAATAACATTGCTTATTTCTAGCACCGATTTATATTTATTTTTACGCATGCATACCTATGTCCTAATACATTGATCTCAAGCAGCAATACGGAAACATTTACACCTAAAATCATATATTACATTTACATGAACTGTGAAATACGCACAAAATTGTCCAATGCTACTGACTCATAAAAATGTTTCCTATTATTAATTTAACGGACACATGATCTTTATGTTTCATTTATCTTAGTGTAATAAAATTATGAAATGTTATTGAAGAGGATTCTCTCGTCTTGGTACTAAATTTTATTATTATCTAAAAACTTATTATACTTACATATCTATATAACAATTTAATTACAGTGTATGGAAAAATACTAATTAAGCCATACGTAACTAGTGGTCGTACCTTTGGTTTTAATGAAATAGCAACTTCATACCTACATAACTCTAAATGAGAGTTTTACATGGAGAATGTACTTCTTTAATATACCTACGTTATACCTCTATTTGGAATAAAATTAAATTTAAAGAGAAACAGCTACTTATATGTATTGTTGTCACCAAGGTAAATTAATTATATTGCATTGTGATTACACATTGAATTATTACAAGGCCCTTGAAAGTATAAAAGAAATAGCATTATTGTATACGATATGTATTGAGTACACATAAGAATTTCGTTTTCGTTCAAAAGTTACTTTGAAACGAAGCTAAGCTGACTACGAAATTCGTATTTCTGTTTTTACTTAGGTTTATTACCAGACAGATATTAAACCTGACCTACATAAAAGGCATTATGATAATAGTTGCATAATACGCAACCATGTAATATAACTATTACAGACACTTTTTATACAAGACGTATAAATAAGGACCATATATACCATTCATTATTATTTACTACACACTTCCGGTAGAGTGTCTAAATGATACTTCTAGCAGAGTTTCATAACTTTCCAGCTTATTTTCTTAACAAATAATTCATATCCTTATTTTGCTTTTGGAGCATAATATCAGTCTTTTCGGCTTTGTCAGTTATATTATCTATCAGATCATTTTGAGTATCAATTTCTTCGGATAAGCCAATTGCTAAACCTTTTAATCTTGCAAGAGAACCGCTCATTTCATCTAAATTCTTTTCTAAAATTCTGCTTACAGGTGTCGTTGGACTTGTTTGATCTATTTCATCGTCTTCATAAAGGCCTTGGAGTTTTAATGAGGGATGCGTTGCTTGCATATTAGACTGAACTTGTTCTAGCGAGTTTGACAAAGCTGGTGATGTCATCGACCCAGAGCTAGATGACTCCGGTAATTTACTTGAAGGTATTGGGGCGTCAAGAGATTTTCCACTCAAATAATTTTTAAGACTACCAAAGACACTCTTTATACCTTGAATATGTTTCTGGCTAAATCTCAAGGTGCTGTTTATATCGTCCAACCTTTTCTCTGTTCTTTCTAATTGTTCCCTTTGTCTAATAAGTTCCTAAAGTAAAGGTCATTCGAGCATAAGTACCGATACATTAGCATTGAAAATACATCTACACTTAAGATAACGTTGTGACTATTTCTAGAAGATTTAGATTTATAAAGTTATGTAATGCAGACAGCTTACAACTAAACGAGCATGTTTCTTTTTATGATAATAATGTTTAACAACGAACCTCTGCGGTTGCAGCCCCAATCTGTTCAGAATCTCTTAATAACGATATGGACCGTTTAGATGAGGTAACTGTACGGTCCTCTATTTCTTTCCTTCGTTCTAACAATTGTTGATGCTTCTGTTCGAGGTCATCATTGAAGTTGTTATATGGTAAACGGCTCGAAGGACCATTTGTTCTTACTGGAGCGCTGTTAAGGAATGTCTCATCATCTACGTCATCTTCCAGGGAAAAAAATGGATTTTTCGGATCACTTAAATAATTGTGGCCTGCCATATCGCTATGATTCTACGTTCGACGGAAAAATCCCGTGAAAGCTAGATCCTATGACGTTTCGTCGCCCGATTTTCTGTCACCGCAACCGCACCACCAGTTGTCACGGATATATGTACACCAAAGAATATGAACTATAAGAGAAGTGATCGAAGCACAAAGAACGAAGAGCTTGAATGTTTTCATGAATCATTAAATCATAGATTGCGCGTACATGTAGAGATGGTCAATGTTCAAAAAAGCTGACAAAAGTATAATCGATTTATTATATATTTTATGTAATGTTATATTATTTACTGATTGTTGAAACTTATTCCTTGAAAACATTGCGACAATGAAGTCTATAATGTACATTTTCCGCCTTTTTTTGTTTTTAACAATAGCAGATGGCACCAATGGCACTCGAAAGTTCTATCGATAAAACAGTAATATTTTCATTTGTTCGAATTAACCGCCATCTTGCGTGCAGATATGCAACGAAGTTTTGTAACCGTTTTCAAAAGTCTCCGCAAAATACGAATCGATTTATGGGACGCAGTAGGCAATAAGCTATCTCTTCAACAGTAGTTGTATGTTGTATTTCGGAAGTTTCTTGCGTTAGTCGTGTTTATTTAATTTCAAGAAGAAGTTTTGTTATTTGATATAAGTAACATGGAATCGGCTATCGTGCACCTCGAACAAAGTGTAGGTATCGTTTTTCTATATGAATTTATTAATTTTTTAATTAAGACGTGATCAGGTGAGCTACTCTGACCTGCGATAACCTTTTGCTCTAAATGTCAGATGTTAAAAGGGTGATATATTTTTGCTTAAAGGTTCAAGACGCCGATAGAAAATTAGATATGATCGCCTGGCAAATTGATTCGTTTGAAAAAGAATTCGAAGATCCAGATACGGAGGTAAAATTCGTACTTTCTAAAGTTATCTAAGTTTAAGGTGTCAAAAGTTGTAATTAGTATGTTTTCCATTAGATCCATTGGAATGTTAATTGTGAATAGTAACTATTTTACATCATTTTTGTTGAATGATACCGATCGAATGTTTTGTCATTTATTCACTATTAGACTATTATCGATAGACCGTAATATTATTTGTGCGAAAAGGCTTATAGAAGAAAGTAAATATATAAACTTGGTAACACACTTAATAAGGTGGTTAAGAAGAATTAAAATATGGAGGAATGGTCAATCTATTTTTAGGCACGACCGTAATTATTAGTTCTGATTTTGAAGTTATACGGAGTATATTTTACAATCTTATTAGATATCTGTACTTCGTCTCCTACGCTCTGTCCACCAAGTTACAAAGGACTACCAAAATCTTCGTCAAGAAATTTTGGAAGTGCAGCAACTACAAAAACAGCTTGCCGACTCTCTTAAAGCTCAACTAACACAGGTGCACGGGCGCTTTAATTTATTGCGCAGTAAAATTGTTGGTCAAAACAAAACTCCTCAGTTGACATAAGATCAATATCGTTAGACACTTAGTTTATCTAACATTCAGTTGAATGCCTCAAAGGATTTAGTCAGGTTTACTTGCGTTACTTTAAAAATCTTTCAAATTTTAGAATCTTTGTATGGTTTCGCGTATCCTGAATTTCAATCATTCAGGGTATCGATCAGTTATCTTGTTAAGTTCGATCTATATGTTGTATATTAGTGGATCGTATATAGAAATAATCATTACTTACATTTTCAAGATTAAACAAAAAGTGGAAAATGCAGTATATAGCAATTGTATCAAAATATTAGACAAAAACTGTGTGGTACTTTGACCTCATAATCTTTTTGGTATCTCAAGCCCAAAAACTTGACCTCACAGTTGTTAATACCCATTGCAATTATATTTAATATTAACAAGCGTTAATCATTCTTTGAAATAGGACAGGATCAATTGATCTCATGAATAAATCAATAATTTGACATGCATAATGTATAGGGTGATGGGGCCAATCTACATGCTTGTATGTTCGGTACTGGGAGAAGAGCCTGACAGATTTTAATGAGTAACGTTCATATTTATTATATACATTCATAATTATTTCATTTTAGTTCGATCAATCGTGTATATTAGATCGGGTGTCATGTTGATTCGTACTTGACTTCTCAAGCAACTATAATACGTTCCATGTACACTTTTACATTTTTCTTGCACTAAAGTCTTTAGTTGAAATTCTAAACATTTTTGTGTATTATCTATGTATTTGATCCGATCTTTATTATTATTTTTTTATTCTTCTAGGTAAAAGTACTAAATTCTATTGTAGCAAGGAGTGTGCGCAACACTTTCAAATTTCCTAGCTCTGACAACTAATCGAGTATTGTTAGCCACACATTATTTAACATAGATCTTTAGATGCTAAATATATATGTGGATTGCTTACATATTTATTGGCATATAATTAATCGCAGTTCGCAATATATATATATATCCATTTGTATATGTATATACATATACAAATGGATATTTTATAGCTAAACACAATAACTCGTGGAAGAGTAATGTTCTTTCATAATAAGATATGACTCTATACACTTACTCAAACGGATGATTTGTTTCAAGTTACATTTAGCTATGTGTAACTTTTATGAACCTTCGGAACAAATATATTGTCTTCCTTTTCGCACACTATTGAAACCTTTTGCACCAAATACGAAATGAATCAAAATGTCTTAATTATGATAAAAACAATTTTACAAAATCTTCTATACACATTTATCCATTTAGTGTGTTGTAATTAGTCTGTTTTTATTGAGAGAGAATGTGCAACGGAAAAACAAATTAAATAAATTGTGGTGTAGGCAGGAATATGAATGTTGTAAATCTACTTCCAGAAATGTAGTAGGGTCATTAAGACGTATTTGGGAAGGCTGTTAGAAAATGTTTGAGCGCTGCATAACCAAATAGAATCTCTCATAAGAAAAACGTTCGATAATTGCGTTGTATTAAAATGCGTTTTGTCCTGTTTGCGACTTTACTTTAGAGTTAGGTAGAAAGAAAAAGTGTTATATTGTATATTTAATAGTAGGGAGTTCTAACAAAAAATATTTTGTTACACGAAGGAGCTGAGTTTCATAATCGCGAAGACTCTATCTGTTTATCGCGATATCCATTTTATTCTATTGCGATAAAATGTGCCGAATGAGTGGATAGGTTTGACTATTGGTAGTGAAATGATCCGAGGGATCAAAATTTACGTACAACGTGATAAATATTTGTGATACTCAGTGACTCCGGTATTTAAAACGAATGGCTTCCATCCCGATCGGATAAGTACTATGCCTTTTGGACAACTATTTAAAGGAAAATAGATAATCAAATCTGAAGATTCTTCTTTGTTTCAACTATACCGATCGGAATTGAAGACAATCGCGGTTGTTATTATTAATACGTACGTAGCGTTTGCGTTACGATAATCTATATTTAATCTAACATATTATTCTGGGTAGCGACTTGAATGCAGAGTCATATGCATTCATAAATATAAATGAGAAAAAGAAACCGTTTTACGCATAGTACCTGCAACGATCTTCGAACGTTAGCATACAGAAAGACACGAACTATATACATATATTCTGCGTACTTGAAGTATGAATACCTTTCACTCTACATAAGAAACGATTAGCCAATATCATTTCCATTAAAAACCACTCACAATGTACTCAGTGCCGTCGTGCATGCATGTGACTTTCATTAAGTAGTCGGTAGTTATCCTTTCGTTTTGAATTTAATGTATAGCTGTAAAAAATAAGTTAAGAGAAAAATGGTCTGGAACACATTTAAAACGTGCCAAAAACTTTCGTCAATTAGTAATGTACCCTGCATTTTTATTAGGAGGCAAGTCTGCACTGCGCATGCTCGCCTCTCTGTTATACCTATAGTCTACATATCACGTTTAAAACTTTTTCTATCGTCTATAGTACTTTCTACTGGGGCATTTTTAGAGGAGTCTCGAAAGTCTTTGGCTTCATTGTATTAGAAGACGAGACATATTACTCGTCGTCCTTCGAATTTAAAATTGAAAAGTAAGATTGAAAAACAATTCACCGTTATATCTACTACTCGCTCGACGTGGTCTCGTCAACATTTTCGAGTTATTTAATAAAGATCAATTAAAAAATTGAGCAAAAACTTCCTCCGTAACTCGATCACGCGATTGTGAATGAGATTATTTTAAAGAATAATTTTTTAATGGTCTTCAATGCTGACACGTACGATTTATATGTCCCGTCGTTAAACATTCGGCTCGATTATTAACGCGCCGAAATGTTAAAGGACGTTAATACTTCATTGCATGTTGCACGCTTAAACATCATTATATTCACCACTCTTACATTGTTGATTGTATCGTTTACTCGTTTACTCTTGTTTATAATTGCGGAACTTTTATTCCAACGACAGGTAACGGAACACAATTTTGTCGGATTAACGTAACAGTTTGCCGGGTTTTAGCCCCCAATCTTTCACGCAGTATTCGACAAAGATGAGTTTCGATTAACAAACATTTGATTTTCCTCGTGTCCGTAGTTTAATACGAATAGTTTTTAATTCTATAAAAATTCGCAATCATTGTTCTTTCTGAATTTGCAGAAGCAAAAGCTGGCAAACTCGGTAAATTTAAGCGCATTCTTAACGAATTGACGTAATTTAAATCTCAATCGCGTAAATTTCCGTTTTCGGTCTAACGGTACTGTACTCTTCAAGTCGTTACATTTTGTAAACGGTCGTTGGAAGTATCCTGTGTAATTAACCATTATGTAAAATTGATCGATCGTTTTAATTGTATATTATACGCGATTGCTCAAAATATTTCGATGTATATTAAAGAAAAAAAAAAAAATCCCATAGCACAACAGAATCTTGTATCTTTTTAGATATTTATCATATTGTATTATGTAATAAATTGTTATCTCTCTAGCAAATTCATTTTCGCGTCATTGATTCTTCGTCGTCCTCTTATAAATAGGCCCACGCAATTCCACGCCTTAAATCAATAAAATTTCCTCCCTAGATATCGGTCGTCTACACACTTTACGTTATCATACGGTATGAATCATTTTTTCTTTCTATGTACTCATAGTGCTCGATACCGATTTCAATCTAAATTCATCGTCCTAAATTGTGTCAAGCTCTTACGAGTCATCGATCTGAAAATTTTATTTTCCGTATTGAGTTCACCACAGCCCTTCGAAACACGATTATTTTTAGAACGATTAAAAAGAGTATCAATCTCCTCTGACTCCTCTCTTTTGTAAATTAAATCATTTCGTTACTGTGCTTTCCTTCTTGTTTCTTCGTCGAATCTAGGCTTTCGCTAATATAATTGTATCCGATGAATTGTAATTAGAAAATAGTAACTGACGTAATGACAGATACATGCATTCTTCAATTTAACGTGGTGTTCTTACGTTGCAACAGCAGTTACGCTATTCACCGTAACCTTCGTTCGACTGCCACGTACAAGGGCAAAGGAGCTCGCGAAAGTACCATCGAATCAATTACTCATTTCCTGTGGGCGATGCCTAACTGCAAGTACGACATCCTTCAAGAGGAGTCGACGAAACGGCGCATGAGACGCACTGGTCTTGAGAATTATCATTAGATGCGTCCTTTTTACCTTTGATCTCATCTTAAGTTGAGATTACCTGAGCCGAACTGAGCTTAGATTTGGCGAGATTATCTGATGTAAAAGCTTTTCTAAGAACGGTCAATAGCGACTCTATTACTCGATATTTACTTCAGATTATGGCAGCGTCGGTTCTACGCATTTCACGTAGAACGCAGTCCAAATTACAAAACTGTGTACAAGTACGAATAAGCCTCGATTTTATCTCTTATACTTTTAAATCGTATAGGCTCGGTTGCACGAGTCGAAGTTAAAAATTAAGTCTCACTTAAAGCTGAAATTCCGTTGCACGAGTCATCTCCTACAATGGAAATTCGACTTTAAGTACGACTTAAGTTCGACTCGTGCAATCGGGTCATAGGCATTAATGGAATTTTATGATGTAGAACCAAAGCTCTTGTTTGACCATGAGCCCCGCCGAATCACACTTATGCTACGCAACTGTAGAAAGAGTTAAGATTTCAGGGATAAGGCAATTGCGGTAAGAGGGGTAGATAAAATCTCACAAGGAGAGGTATGGACCACACCGTGTTCAATATCGCCGAATTTGAATTATATCACAACTAAGTACCCTTATGCCCGTATTCATAGTCGTTCCTTATCTTAAGGACGAAGAAAGCTCCCATGAAGGCTCAAGGAAGCTCGTAACCACCTTTGAAATAAGAAATTGCGGTAAGAGGGGTGGATAAAATCTCACAAGGAGAGGAATGGACCACACTGTGTTCAATATCGCCGAATTTGAATTATATCACAACTGACAAGGAATGATCCCCAACCCGGAAATTCAAAAAATTCTGTAAATTTGTGGAAATATAGAGCAACACGTCCTGAATGCGAAACTATTTTTTGTTAAAATTATAATTGGGGGAGATATTGTTATAAACAATTATAATTTTGGAAATAATTTTGACGCTACGTTATAATGCTCATAAAATCGTTTCAAACATTATTTAACTTTTTTTCAATATCTCTTACCGTTTCGACGATAACTGGCGCGGAAGAAATAATCGACTTTTCTTTAAGGGAGGTTTTCACCCCTTTAAACCGTTTTTCCGCACTAACAAAAAATGGTTTCGCATTCAGGACGTGTTGTTCTACATTTCCACAAAATTTCAGAATTTTTTGAATTTCCGGGTTGGGGATCATTCCTTGTGAGTACCCTTATGCTCGTATTCATAGTCGTTCCTTATCTTAAGGATGAAGGAATAAGGGATCCTTATTCCTCAAGGAACAACTATGAATACGTGTATTAGAGACTCGTGGTATCGGGAACTATAACAATAAGGTCTAGTTTTCGAGAAAATTGCAATTAAAGTTGGTATTTATGAAATGTGGAATAAGTCCTCAAAGAACGACTATGAATACGGGTATTAGAGGCTCGTGGTATCGAAAACTATAACAATAAGGTCTAGTTTTCGAGAAATTGCAATTAAAATTGGTATTTTTCGGCCTAAAATCACACTGTGGCAACATCGCAAACGCGATTTGAGGTTTTCCAACGCTCGACAACGAAAGGCAGGGGAAAAAGAGAGAGAATCGATTGTTTCTGTCTCGCCAATACGTGCTTCTTGCTCCGCTGAGTCAGTATGCCTTTTTCTAGGCGACTTTAGGCCGAAAATAACAAACTTTAATTGTAATTGCCTCCAAAACTGGACGCTATTATTATATTTCCCGATACTAAACCCTAACCCTAACCCTAACCATGAGTGTTTAAGGCAGCGGTGCCCAACCGGTGGTCCGTCAGAATACAAGAAGTGGTCCGCATGTTGAAAAAGGCCGTCAAACTTGAAGAGCTCTGGTATAAAAAAGCTATTTCGTATTTTCGAGGTATCACCTTGAGATATCTTATGCTCTTTTCAATGTCCCATTTATGGAAACAAGGATTTTCTTCTCTGTTGATTCTTAAGAATAAGCAAAGGAATTGTTTAAATATAAGTGACGATATGCGGGTAGCTTTAAGTAATAATATTAAGCCCAGAATTTCACAGCTAGTAAAGCGTATGTAAGCCTCAACATTTCATTGATGTTTAAACTCCTAACGACGAGGAGGTCCTTGACGAAAATAAATTTTACCTAGTGGTCCCTGACTAATAAAAGGTTAGAAACCACTGGTCTAAGGGTATACTCAGCTGTGATATATTTCAAATTTGACCAAATTGAAGGCGGCGTGGTCCATACCTCTCTTCGTTAGTTTCACTTCGGTTGTGAAGTGAGTCAATCAAAAAGAACGGTCGCCGACTGAAGTGAGCTGATATAATCTGAGAGAGAGAGAGAGAGAGAGAGAGAGAGAGAGAGAGAGAGAGAGAGAGAGAGAGTGAGTGTAAAAAGATCGCAGCCATTGTTGCCACGAAGGGAGTCATAAGCGGAGAAAGATTTTGCAGATCATTTACCGTTTGGCGAATGTAAATTCGAGGATTATCAATCGAGAAAGGAGGAAGTAAGGCGAGCGCTCGTGAAAATCATCGAATACGTCGAATTCTCGTTACGCTAGATATTATTATTCCAATGTTGCGCGCGCAGAAAGCGAGGAGCAGAGGAATACCGGTTATTCCGCCCGCGGATCAAGGTAAGACCGCTTTTGAACAGGAGCGAGGTTGTAGACCTTCGCAACACAGAATTCCTTATTGCAAGTCGGTGTGAGACTCACACGCGTGAATATTCAATATCCGCATTGAAACATTCCTCCTCCACTTATGCGATTTCCAATTATAAATATTGATGATAGGCAAACGTCTACCGCGAGCGGCACAAGGTCTGCATCGACGAAAGTAGCATTATGCAAAATAACGCATACCAATGTACGGGTGGACGAAAATCTATTGGAGATAGATAAACGTCGAGAATCATCGTATTCGTGTGTTTCTCTCCTGAAAATTGCGCAAGGACGAGAAGTATGCGAGGCTTATGGAGTAACACGGGAGAAGTTAGCAAATCATGTTTGTATTTTCGTAATATTCGGTTAATCCTCTTGACACGCGAGGCTCGGAGAACATAGTCTATAAACGCGATACAAAAATTGCGACAACCCTCGTCTAGGCATAAGTTAGTAAAGTCGAAGAATCATCGTGTACAGCAGCATCACTATTTTGTACATAAAACAATATGAAACATGTCTATGAGTCACCCACCGTAAATGGATCTAAGGAAGTAAAAGTCTAGTTTGCCTTTAGGCTGGTGACCCGCCTTCGAACCGTTTGGTCAAGTGGCTCGAACAAACCGTAGGGTAATCGTTGAACTGTTATCCGTATACCACGAGTATTACAAAGCTTCAGAAAAGATCCGAGCTTCACGAGGTTCAGCCTCTGTTTTCACGTCCTTTGGGATCATCCTTAGGACATTCAACTGGCTCGGTTAAACGCGTTCTTGTCCAACGGTTTCGTCGACCGGTTCGATCGTACGGTTTGAACGTGCGTATCGGTCCTTACCATTTCAACGCTTCGCAGAACGAATACAGGATCTACCGTCCGAAAGAATCGAAATTTCGCGAGATCTCGTGGGCTCTATGGTGGAGAGTTCATGCGGTTCCGTCACGGCCGCTTTAAGTCACGGCCCGTGGGAGCTTGTCGACGCGGAAAATGCATGAGACGTGGCGAGCCCCAGGAGACCTTCCGCAAGGCACTCCACTTCGAGCTGTTTAGTCGAATGCAAGTTTTATCAGCGTTGCTAGACCACCGCGGTGCGGAGAGCGCGAACATCGCATCCGTGCGGTTAATTCCGATCGTTCGGATGCTCGCTCGAGTATAACTACTCTCTCGTCGTCACTCGCCGTTGACCGTGCGGTAAAGTCCGTACAATCGTGCGGCATCGTTCGGTGAAAGCACGACCGATCGCTACTTTTAACAATCCCATCCGAAATTTTCGACGGCGTCTTCGTCGTTCCGCTTGGCGTGGTCTCGACGTCGAGAATTTGCAGAGAATCGTTACTTCTTTTGTTATCTTTTCTCGGTATATGGCGACGCAAACGTGGCTTTAATTTTATTGTTAGCGGCAGTCTTCTCTATGGTTGGATAGTGATTGTGAGATTCTTCTTCCTCTCTTCTTCGTTATTCGACAGTGGCTCCGTTATTCCGCTTCACATACTTAAGAATTAGGACAATATGGTTATTTCTTCTTTCGCTTTTCGTCGGTATGGGCGATGCAACTGTTGCTAAAATATTCGCTTCAATTTTATTGTCAGCAACAGTCTTTTCTATAGTTGATCCAGCGATTGCGAGATTCTTCTTCCTCTCTTCTTTGTTATTCGACGTTGCCATTATGAAAAAAGACTCTTCGATGGTGGCTCCGTTACTCCACTTCACATACTTTCATCGTCTAGAATTAGGACAATATCGTTATTTCTTCTTTTGCCTTTCGTTGATATCCGGCGATGCAACCTGGCTAAATTATTTGCTTCAATTTTGTTATCAGCGACAGTCTTCTCTATAGTTGATCCAGCGATTGTGAGATTCTTCTTCCTCTCTTCTTTGTTATTCGACGTTGCCATTATGAAAACAAGACTGTTCGACGGTGACTCCGTTATTCCGCTTCACACACTTTCATCGTCTAGACTTAGACCGGGATCGTTACTTCTTCTTTCACCTTTCCTCGGTATCCGACGACGCACACGTGGCTAAAATATTCGCTTCAATTTTATTATCAGCAACAGTCTTTTCTATAGTTGACCAGCAATTGCTAGATCCTCGTTACTCGACGTTGCCATTACGGAATGACTTTTTCCTACGACTCGATCGTTCCGTATCGCTAAACCCAACATTCGCCTTAATTCGCGCTCTCATTTCTTTGCGGTTACCGTCGCTAAATTTCTTCACCTCCGTCTCGCAATCATATTATTCCATCATCATGGAATCATTATTTTTCTTCCTCCCTTTCCTCCTTATTCAAATATTTTCATCGTGGCTGCACCTTTCTTCTTTATCGTGACTCATAACATCGTTCAATAAATCCGCTATAAAATCTATTCTCCGTCCTCTTTTAGTCCTCGTCATACGCGTCTCGTTGTTATCGGGATAACGGTAAACTCCATCTCGATCGCGATTCTACGGTTCGCGTCGCACGAGAGTACCAAGTCTTTCTTTTCTCTCTTCTCCTTCCTCCTTTCCTTTTCAATGGAGGTTTCCTCATCGCTTCGTCCTTCCTCGCTTATTTACTTCGGCATTGGCTCCGTGGTTAAACGGTGCCGAGAAACTTCTCGTTTCGTCGTAGACACAATTCGCACCGTTGCGATTTTCTCTCTCGACGGAGTGACAGAAACATCGAAAGGCTTTTTGCGCTTGCGTACTTAGACTGGACGCCGATTCTCCAGAAATGGCGATCGAACAGCGTGTCATCGATTAACCGACACGGTCAGCGACGAGAAGCGAATTGGTCACTTTACCTCTCACGAACTTCCTTCCGGGCAGTTCGCGCGCCATCTCATGCTCAATTTCCGAGCGCGGCTCGGTGAGAAAGTGGGGTCAATTGGGTTAAGCTGGGTGTCAAATCGGTCGTGGAAATCTTCGAAGGTCCCTGCAATTCTGGCCACTCGAAGGAGAAAACGTATTTACTCGTCGAAGTGAAAAATGCTCGGTGAAACTTTCAATATCGCTGCTGGAGACACTTGCGAAAACGCTTGGCGTTGATGATCTTAATAAAATAACAGGTGTTCTGTCCGGCCGGAAGTAATTCCATTGTTCGCCACTGCACCAGTGGAAGGAAAAGTCTTTCGTGAAGTTTAAAGCGTCGGAGGAGTTTAGTTGTCTTCGAAACACCGTTTGGTTCACTGATGAGAACCACTTTGCGCTCACCTAGAAATTAAAGAGGCTCATTAGATAAATCAGAACGAAGGCTGCACGCGATAGTAATCTTGAATTACTTTCCTGTATCTTTGTCTTTTAGGAAACTCGCACGTTGTTGTAAATGGAAGATTATAGCTTGATGTCCTAATCAAGAAATCGTCATATGTTTCCCTTTACCACGATAACTAATCCGCACACTTCAACTTATTTTCGTCGTATTGATCAATTTTTTTCTAAAGTATATAATACAGGGTACAGTCCAACTTTTCTCTCCGGTGTTATTAACTTGGTCTTGCTTTATAATTTTCAACCAAAATCTTCGGATAATTAGAGAAAATTGATGGCACTCTGATTTATAATGTGTTCATCGACGATCTGCGCGTGGCCGGGCAGTAAATCAAGGTCTTTTAAATTTTCTTCGTGAAATTTTGCACGCACATGCAATAACATTTTCTACAAATTCTCGAGAGATGTTTTTATTTTCAGACTACCCTTTCTTTCTACTAAAAAATGCGCATGAAAAGTACCACCTTACATTCCCTTTTCTCTGCCTTAATTACATTAATTATTCAAAATTCAAAGAAGTAATTTGAATTATTCAACATGCACTACCTTACGAGACTAGAGCGACGGTCGAGGAGCGCCTTAGAGAATGCGTAACGTCCTTAATTTTTCATAAAGCCAAAGAACTTTTGTCACGAAGGATCCAGTCAAGTATAACCAATGAAATGGGTAACGAAGAGCTTTAAGAAAGTACTGGAAAAAGAAAGGCCCATTTTTGCTCGTTGCGAAGATAATCATTTTAGCGAGCGAACGACCGTAACACATAACTAGGTTGTCCATACGTCCCGGTTCTAACTTTCGGGACAGTTAATTGTTACGGTTCAAGTTTAACTGAAAGAAAATTATAGTATAAGTATAGTATAAGTATAAAAAACAAATATATCCTTGTTATTCTTTCTACGTCGTCCGTATATTTTCTTTCCACTTATATTTTTTATTTCGTTAACACTATTCCTACCGACCGGTCAAATGATCATTTTTAACATTTCGATTAGAATTTCCTATACATATACAGCGTAATTGCATCGCCTCTAAATTTCACTGTTTCTAAAATATACGTATAATACATTTTTCAAAAATTTACGCAAAATCGTGATATTTCAAAGTGATGCAATCACCTTGTATATAAGTAGGAAATTCTAAACGAAATTTTAAAAACGGTCGTGGTAGGAATAGTGTTAACATAATCCTCTGTGGCTATTGTAGTTATAACGATGTCTTGTGTTACATCAAATTATTGTAATAACGACTGAAATATATAATGAAAGCATCTAATAGTCTTGTCGTTCTTCGTTTGCTCCTATGTCCCGGTTGGGTTTTGCAAAAATATGGCCGCCAACTTATAACGGAAGGTTCTCAAAATGGGAGCGCCCGTATGCTCGCACGAGGTATCCCGAATTGTGGGAGCACGGAAGAGGCCGATTTTCTCCTCGAGCGAGAGACTCGTCAGTGGTATGGTGTACTGGCACGTTCGACAGCGTAGAATCGTGCCGCGAATACGGGCGCGAGGTATCTTCGTTCTAATGACCTACTCCCACACCGTGTACAAGCGAATCCAGCGTGTCGAGCGACGAGTGGCGTCGCCTCGGCCGAGCTCAGTCGTTGACCGACCGGTTCCGAGGTCCGGGCTTCATTTAACGACCCACCTCTTTCTTTACGGACAGTCTGCGCGGTCCTCTTCTACGGGCCCCGCCTGATTCATCGTTCTTGCACGCGTGAGTGGCCGGCAACGACAGAACGGATAACACATCGCAGACCCGTTAAATCGGTACGTATTTCAGTTACGGAAGTGTACTCTTTCGTGAAAAATATCGATGGAAAAGGGCCGTGCACCTGTTGCCGCGCCACAGTCGATTCTCTCAGTGCACATCGTGCTCCTTGCACTCGGTGAATTTACTCCAGTCCTACCGCTCGAAATAACGTAACGATAGAGAATTCCACGGAACCGGTTCTTACATTTCTCCTTTGTCGTTTGAACGTGAACGCTCGTGGAACGACAGTATTTCAAGTCGCACATGCACGCTCTCCTCTCACGTTCTCGGCATTGTCGTTGCTCTCGTTAGGCGCGCCGGCCGTGGTGTCGTGGGTTCTTACAATTTGAGTTCACTCTTCTTTAGTATGCATCATTCGTATCGTAGTTTTGTTTGCCGACGAGTAATCGAGCATGGGCGGTAAAGTCGACGATTGGAAGATCGCGGTTTATAGTAAAGCACCACATGTTTTTTAAATTCGCGAGAAATAAGAAAGCTTGGTTGTAAAATAACAAGTGACAGAGCTGAGGGTGCACGTCTCGTTTTAGGGGACCGCAACGGAATTTTGGGAACATGCGTTCCCAGATCATTGGTCTGGCGTTTCTCGTGAGCGTATTCGTCGTACAGAGAGTGTCCTGTCATGGAAGACTGATAGAACCACCGTCGAGAGCATCCATGTGGAGATACGGCTTCGACACTCCTCACGATTACAATGATAATGAGTGTTATTGCGGCGGATTCACCAGGCAATGGCAACGCAACAAGGGAAAGTGTGGAGTGTGCGGGGATGCTTGGGATGCACCGACGGTAAGTCAATTTGAATTGCGTGAGAAATACGAGGGGTGTAGTTCCGAAAAGCACTCACATCCGATTGGACTGAATTTTTGAGCAAAGATTCTCCTTAGCTCACATATGAAAATCCCAAAAGTATTTTTGGCGACGACGCCTCCTTCGCCCTCTACCCTCCCTCAAAGTTTTACCTGTTTTTTCACTGTATCTTCGAAAATCTTGATTTTAGAAAAAAATGTTTCAGACAAAAACTGAAGCTTCTGAATAGCTGTACAAGAAAGGTCATATGCCATTTCAACGTAAACGCAAAACTATATCTGCAAATTTGAAAAATGTGTGTTTCTATGTAAAATCATTTCAATTCGAAAAGCAGAAAGTATGGAGATTGATCTAACCAGAAAGGCCTACCACGCTGTCAAATTTAGATTATTTTTTTATTGCGCGGGTAATAAAACCATCTACCTAACCATCTCACCCGTCCTAACCCTTGTTAGGTTTGTTTTAGACTTGTTTTAACCTAATTAGCCTAATGTGGCGACGGCGACGGGATGTTTATTTCCACTTTTAGATAAAAACATATATTTTTCAAATTTGCAGATATAGTTTTGTGTTTACGTTAAAATAGTATATGGCCTTTCTTATAGAGCTTTTCAAGGGCTTCAGTTTTTGTCTGAAACATTTTTTTATAAAATCAATATTTTCGAAGATACAGTAAAAAAACAGGTGAAACTTTGAGGGAGGGTAGAGACCGAAGGGGACTTCGTCGCCAAAAATCCTTTTGGGGTTTTCATATGTGAGCTAAGGAGAACCTTTGCTCAAAAATTCAGTCCAATCGGAGGTAAGTGTTTTTCGGAACTGTATGCTCGTTAGAAATCAATGTTCATTCTTTCTTCTTCTTGCAGCCGCGATTGCACGAGACCGGTGGCAAATACGGAAATGGTATAATAGTACGAAGATACAAGACCGGCTCTGTTATACCGGTTCACATCGAAATCACGGCGAATCATCATGGCTATTTTGAATTTCGAACGTGCGCTATGAGTTATCGCAACAGGGAGGTAACGCAGGAGTGTCTGAACAAATACTTACTTAATGGGGAAAATGGTACCACGCGATATTATCCAGGACCTGGTAATAAGATTTTCAAAAGCTTCTACAAGCTGCCAGACGACTTGACTTGCACGCAATGCGTCTTTCAGTGGAGATACGTCGCTGGGAACAATTGGGGAGACTGTGGAAATGGAACAGGTACTTGGGTAGATTTTTAATCATGAGATGTAAATTTATGAAAAAGAGATGCAATGCAATGATCTTGAAACAGATTGATGCGACGCATTGTTATTCGATGCACGGGCAATTTTAAAGTCGGACCTGTGCCGATCGGAGAAAGTGTTATTAACGTATGGGGTGTATTGGTATTTGCGCAATAATTACTGCTATTCTCTCTTTTTGTTACACCATCAATGTGCATCGTGATCGTTGCATAATTATTCTCGAGTCAGTTACAACATGGTCGTCTATAACATGGATTAAGTAATATATCTTACCGCGAATAATAATGCGTCGAGAAATAACAGAATATGATATTCCATTAGGAGCTGTAGGGTGTGGTCCACAGGAAGAATTCCGTGGCTGTGCAGATATTTTTATCGATGATAACGTGCTGGCTTTGCCACCCAGATTGCCGAAAGATCCTACTGAAATTTCTGGAGATGAGTATCCATTGGAGCCAGGACTCGAACCAAAACCGGCCGGACCTTATTGGGTCTATGGGTTTATTATTGCCGGTACGTCTCTCCTGGTTGTCCTGGCTGCTATGGCACTGCTTTATGCATACTACTACCACGCTGGTAGAGCCAAAGAATGGCTTATGGCACGAAGACTATCGGAGTCCAAGAGTCCACCAGTGGCTCCACCAAGGCATAAAAAGAATCACATATCCAATGCACAATTGCAACTGTAAAATCGAAGAAACACTGAAATTGTTTCTTACCGTTTATTCAATGTAACAGTGGTACATGGAAACACCGTTGTTTCCGGTACATGCCAACAATCCGGAAATATATTCCGCGATGTCGACTGCCTTCATGTGATATTACTCGATTTTAAAACAACAGTCCACTTCGTGCGGTATGAACATTAATGTTTTGTACATCGCACACTATTCAGTATGTATATATGACCTATCTTACATTAAAAATATTTATTTTAGGTACACATGCCATAATTCAATTTGCCTTTTCACAAAGTAATTATAGTACCATTTAAAATCGTTTCAATTGTTGGGATTGTAATGATCTGCACTGGTTAAGGAAAGAGAAATATTCGCGAAGCACTTGTAGATAAAGTAATATAATATTCTTACTAAAACAAAAAGAATATATTTGTAATCAAAATTGGGTAAGATATCACGCGATTAACACCTTACCGTAAAGAAAAAATGGTGAATCTATCCCACTATAAGGTTTGTAGGATAATAAATGCTTCAGTACTTTATAAAGCACGGGGCTAAATTTAGTTTTAAATAGAATCTGCTTATATTTCACATAGTGAACAGGTTAACAGATCTTTACAAGATCTATTTCTTATTTAAAAGCATATTTCGAAAATCTTCATTATTCATTGGTTTTGAACCCTTATTTTCAGCTACATGTGTAGAACCATTAGTAGCTAATGGTTTAACGTTGCGTGGTATCATAGATAACAATGTTTTGGGCAGGCCAAAGGTTGTTCTACTTACTGCCGTACTACCTAAAGATCTGACCTGTGGAATATTAGATTCCAATTGAGTCTTTTTACGTTCAGGTGGTTTACTTATAGCTACACTGATAATTTTATCTTCTATTTTCATGCCGTCAGTTGCAATAAGAGCTTTGGCAGCTGTCCCTTCATCTTCAAATTCAACATAAGCTAAACCTTTGGAATGACCATTGCGATAAGTAACTAATCGGACTTCCTTTAATGTACCGTGATTTCCAAATATTTCTTCAAGATGTTCCTTTGTAGTGGTTACTGGCAAGCCTATAAAAAAAATCCACCACATTTTTACACATTCCATGCAAGTATATATTAAAATCTTAAGCTTTTAGGTACATCTCACCTTTTATGAAAAGTTTATTCTTTTCTAATGCAGGACTATATTTGAATCCTGAACTTCTAGTTGTCTTGTTAGAATCACACCGTGAAACGAACATAGGACGATTGTTTATGCATACTCTATCTAACTTTAAAGCCAGTTGAACAGCATCCTAGTGCATTTTTAAAGATTTTACATTCTGGTAATTCATATAAGTATATGAAAACAATAGCATTTTTAGAATAAATGAAATAGCACATACCGCATTATTAAGTTGAACATAACAATATCCTTTGCTGCGGCCTTTGTAATCTTTTATCATTTTTATCGTTGTAATCGGTCCTGCCGGTTGTAACGCATTCTTAACATCCTCCTCAGTTGCTGTGTAATCTAAATTACTAATAAATACAGAGATATTATCGTCTATATCATGATTACTATCAGTGTCCATTTGTTCAGTTTCCGCAGGCTTAAAGCCGGGTGGTGGGGCAAGTTTTGTCTTGGTAATACTCTCGGAAGTTGCACTTTCTTTTTCGAACTTTAGTTGACTCACTCGTAATTTAGGTTTCGTGTATGTTTCAACTTTTGTCATTTTTGTTGGGGAACTTCCAAGATTTTTCCATTTGCCACTATCTTCAACTTTTCGTTTACTCGGTTTCTTGTTGTGTATAGAAGAGACTTCAAATTGAGTAGAAGTTTGAGCTTTTTGTCTATCCTCTGCCACTTTGTCTAGTTTTTCTTTTGTTTTTGTCTCACAAAATTCCATTTGCTCTAATGTACCTTCATCACGTTCAAAATCTATCCAACAATTTGCTATGCTCTCAGGCCAATCTTTTACAGATGTTAGGGCCTTCTGATATAGCTTTCTTAAATGTTTCGTATCGCCGTAGCATCTACATATACACAAAATAACACTTATTTTATAAGAACTAGAACATATAATTAGTATACATTGAACAACATAGGTTACCTTTCCAGCGATATATACTCCAACCAATAAGATGCTGTTACAGAATGACCTTGCGATAATATGTCAGACCATAAAATTCTGGCCTTCTCCATATTATTAGCATGTGTTGCTTCTGTTCGTGCCCAATATTGTAAAATAACACAATTTGGATCTCCGTCCAAACCAAAGGCTTTTGCCAAATGTTCACAGGCTCTGTTAAATGTTTTACGAAGCGTTTCAATTTGCTTTTCTTCGTCGTTTGAATATTGATCAATTCTTCGTCGCAAATACTCTATGTACTTTAACCACAAATTCCTGTAGTCCTCTGCTGTTGAAAAGCCAGCAGTTAATGCATTTTCCAGTAAAGATTGAATATCACAAATGGGTTTATTCCACTTTTCATACAATCGCATTAATTTTTGCCAAATAGCAGAACACCATGGAACATTACGTACGGCTCTCTGATAAACAGAAGTTAACACAGATTCTAATTTAATGCTATTTTCTAAGTAAGTAACATAATCCAACCATAGTAAAACTTCTAGACTGAGATCGGCAACTGCTCTTTCATACAAAACTGCAACGCGTCCTGGATCTCCATTCGCTTTTTCGTGTAATAAGTATGCTTTATAAGCATCTAACAGTTCATGTTCACCATGCGCCGAAACTATTTTCTCTTCAAAAGGTAGACGAAGATTAAGCTTTGCGTAAGCGCGTTCGTATCCTCCAATTACGATATTATCATCGATTACTGCTTCAGCACCATCTCCTGCTCGCCAAGTTTCATATTCTTCCTGAGTTTTATCCATGTCGAGTAGTGGACATGCTAATTGTCGTCGAAATAAATTTCCGATACGATCCAATTGCTCTTTCCTTTCGGCTTGATTAGACGGATCGATCTAAAAATAATAACGCATAAGTGTATCAATATGTATGTATTGCGATTAACTTTATAAGGCATCCACTTACCAATGCAAACAAAACAGCTTCGAATTCTCGAAATGCTTCCCAAATTATGGCACCTTTAATAGTGTGCAGTCCAACGGCGGTTAATGCGCGTTCAAAAAGTTGACGAACATGATTGGCCGCATCTTTTTCCGGGCCCATGTTTCCAATGCTGAATTGCAAATATTCTAGCCATACCTCTACCGCTAAAAAAATAAAACGCTATAACGAACCTACATATTAGACGAGGGTAAAATGCACTCGCATTACAAGTGTTACGAGATTAACATTTGGTTTATAAAAAATAATCTTACAGAGGTAATCTTGAACAGCTCGTTCGCACAGTTTGGCAACATCGCTCTTCTGTTCCGGCGTGGTAGCTAATTTGATTTCATCGCGCATCCAAGACAACCACAACTCGGAATTTAGAGGATACTTAGCACTCATATTTTCTCTGGCAGCTCGCAACCGATCTAACTCGGCCATTTTATGCAACTTACTTATTATCGCTATATGGCTCGCATAGTCATACGGATTTTCAGCTAAGGTAGCCTCGAGCATTTTGATCTCTGCCTCATCGGCATCATCTTCGTCGCTATCATCGGTATCCTCTTCATTCTCTTTCTTATTATCCAATATTTCTTCTTCGTCACTTTCCATCATCTCTGACTCGTCCGGTGTATGGTTATCATCGTCTTTACCGCACGTTTCGTCATTATTCTCCTCGTTAACGTCGATACTTTCCATCTCATCCGACATTGTCCGAGTGCGGTCCGTTACTTTATGTTTCCAATAACTTTAGATTACTTTGTACCAGAAAAACAGAAGGACACTGGGGTACGGTTTACATTTCAGTACTCGAAGGTTATGTTTAGTTATGTTTTTGCGTGTTTCTATCCGCTGTACGTTGATGCGCAGATACTCTGCGCAGACTAGACGTCACAGGGAATTCAGATTTGAAATATTTTGGCGGGAGAAGGAATATGACAATTGTTGCACCGTAATGACGTATAATACAGTACGCATACCATTATAAGTCATTCATAATCTTCGCTTATTCCACACTAGTGGAATGGCGATAATAACTAATACATTCCTTTTTTTCAGTTCACTGTACCACCTACTTACAGTATCATTCATAGATATCATTCATTAGCTTAAAAAATGCACATTCTGGTGAAAGTATATCGAAGTAATTGCTGGCTGAGTGGAAATTATCGCACAATTATTAAACGAGAACGTATTTTCTTTAGACGATTTTCCTCTCACCCGACACCCTTGTACATATTAACGAATAAGCGTAGAAACATAACCTCTTTGAGACGGTCTGTTTACATGTCGTCGGTAAATATTGTGGCGAGCGTCAATGAGCAGTACTTACGTATGAGCGTCACTTACGTGATTAGAAAAGTACGTGCGACTTCGATAATTCTCTTCAATCACTACGACATTATGTAACAATCGGTCGGTAACTTCACTGTTTCGTACAAATCAATTCTCGGAACTGTTGCGATAAAACATCTATGTAAGTGCTATTTTAAATACTCTATCGTGTTATTCTTAGAATCAAAGAAAAAGATTCGTGGCAAGGCGAAGAGGAAGTTGCATCGATACACGAAAAATTTTGGAAACGTTAAAAGGATACGACCACCTTTGAGACGTAATCGAATGTATATTAGGAATCTCCAGGTGAGGCCACGATTGAAATTTACGCAAACATAGTAATCGATATCTCGACGTTAAATAAGCCACCTAATCTGCATACGAAAATTGTTACAACCTTTAAATCGTGATTCCCTTACAGATTCCGCGAAACGTATTATCGCATAAGCGGAAAGTAATGTTAAGGCCTCGTGGGAATAATTATTAGTATATCGTCAAGATTGGAAAACGAGATACACGGTAAGTTCCCCCGATTTATCAATGCGCTGATATCATAGACTTGCCACTTGGTTTCCCCGCGTTGATTTCTCACGAAAGGAAACGCGTGTTCGGCAGAAAACAAGTTCATCCGAGGATTCACCCATTTCTCTATGCTACTCGAGCAACGAGAATGTTCTTGTTAGATCGGATATCGACGAAAATCATGCGTTTCGTAATATTGGTTACGGTAATTGAATCCTGAGCCGTTTCGTATACTGGTACTGCCACCGACTGATGAATTAAGCATTCCATACCGTGCAATTCCGCACGGAATTTCAATACGGAATGCGCGTTACCTACTCGGAAAAAATACTCGTCCTAGTGACGCCTTTATGAGCAGTCTCGCAAGAGAAACAGTTATAGACTCCACCGTACCATGAATTTTCCTCGTTACATTTAGAATTTCGCGAGAACCGAATTGCAATTCGGTTGAAGCTATCGAGAATAAAGCCGAATTTACACTTCTCACTTTGGATGATAATCACGGATAATTCGTTCATATTAAGTTTCGGCTATACGGATATCCAAGTAATTGGAGTACTTATTGTAATCCGCACTAGAGGCAGGAGTTCTCCGATATGCGAATTCGAGTTTTACTTCGAGCGACTATGAAGCACTATTACTTCTATGCAAGGTGTTCTTTTATACGTTTAAGTTGAGAATAAAGTTTCAAACCAACCTCGAGGAAATTTATTATTATTATTATTCTTATTATTATTATTAGTAATAGTAGTAAGTGTTCTTGGAGTATTCGGCTCCAAATTGGCCTCTGATCATCCGATCTAGAATTATCCGAATACTCGTGTTCGAGTATTCGTAGATTCGCGTGACTTTAAGATTCGTCATTCACAGCGAATAGGAAAGATGGAAGTATTTCGATTCGTTCAAAGTAAGGATCGGCTCTGCTGCGATCACTTTGGATGAAACGCGAACGTTTTTCAATCGATTCTTCGTAATTATCGTCCAAAGTGAAGAAGTGTAAGTTCGGCTTGAAGATCCTACCGCGAGTGATTCTCTCGATCGATCTACCGTCCTTGGTGCGCGATTCCTTTTTTCGAATGTTTTTTCCACAATCGGACGCGGAACTCCAACCGTTCCTAAAATTTGCTCGTCACTTTCGGTTTGCTTTGCACCCTTTCCGACAACTCATTGTCGGTTTACTTGTCATTCTCGTGATATTCAGCGTATCACGCTCGGACGGCGAGTCTCTGGTCGCTTAAGCCCGTATTCATAGTCGTTTCTTATCTTAAAGATGAAGGAAGCCTCCATGAAGGCTCAAAGGAACTCGTGACAACCCTTGAAATAAGGAAGCCAATAAAACCTGTATTCAGAGCCGTTTCTTATCTTAACCCTTTCGGTACGAGAGTCCTGTCCGCCGTGACTCTCACGCTTTACGAGGCGCTGCACTATGGGTATAAATTCGTTTTTTAGTGTCAAAAGTCGTTCGACGGCTGAATTCTGATCCGATTGCGATGGAATAAGTCTTAAAATACACGTTATTTATTGTAATACAGCGGAGACCTGTACTTTCTTTCATATTACAATTTGTTAACCTCTTCAGCTGGACAGATGTGCTACGCACGTCGCTTGTTATCCGCTTCTAAAGCGGCAAAAACGTGCTAAGCCATTTCGAATTTTGAAATTTGCGTCACGGTTTCGTAACCAGCGAACCCGTAAATCCTTGTATATCAAGACTGAAGGAATTATGAACACTCTAACTAAAGAATGATGGCAAAAAGTTTAGAACAATTTCGATTTTGTATTAATTAACAAATTGCAATATCAAAAAAAGTGCAGGTCTCCGCTATAATACAATAAATAACGCGTATTTTAAGCGTGCCGCTCCGAAATGCACACATAGCACGTGGTCAGTCTTCTTTTGTTTGAAGATTTTCCTAAGCGTCAAATAAGAACGGTGCTTGATAAAACAATGTTTTCTCTAACAAGTGTTGTTTATAGTTTCCATATTAAAAGACATTTATATAAAATTCTATTAATTATATAAGTAACACTAGAATACATGCTATCGCATGGATGCCGGATGTATCCGGAGCTCGGCCACACAGGTCATCAGATGCATGCTGGATATATCCGACGCTCAACCCGAAAGGGTTAAGGATGAAGGAAGCCTCGATGAAGGCTCAAGGGAGCACGTGACCACCCTTGAAATAAGGAAGCTAATAAGGCTCCTTGTTCGATCAAGGAAGGTTTATGAAATGTCGAATAAGGAATAAGGGATCCTTATTTCTTAAGGAACGACTATGAATACGGGTATAAGGCTCCTTGTTCGATCAAGGAAGGTTTATGAAATGTCGAATAAGGAATAAGGGATCCTTATTCCTCAAGGAACGACTATGAATACGGGTATAAGACTCCTTGTTCCGTCAAGGAAGGTTTATAAAATGTCGAATAAGGAATAAGGGATCCTTATTCTTCGAAGAACGACTGTGAATACGGGTATAAGGCTCCTTGTTCGATCAAGGAAGGTTTATAAAATGTCGAATAAGGAATAAGGGATCCTTATTCCTCGAGGAACGACTGTGAATACGGATATTAGTTTGGCAAGTTTCCGATGGGTCCGAGAAGGAAAGAAGCGCGGGCGTAGAAGGAAAGGCAGATGTGGGCCATAAGCGGTATTGGAACGATAATGACATTACAAACAAGCTATTGACGCCACGAGTAGCCGGCATTCAAATATCGTCGAGTTACCGCGAGTCGCATGAATCCTTGAGTTTCACCAGTTTTCCAAAGTGATGTCCGCGTGTGTTTCCGCGTACCGCTTAATTCTCGATCCGACATTACACGTCTATCGCGATATATCATAGTTGGACAATGCAATTTCATCGTAAAAATTATCATTTGCCTCTTCGACGGCTTATTATGCGGTTTCGATATCTCAAAGTATCTACATCTTTTTCCATCGTTTCCTTTTTTCTTCTTCGTATACTAATCCCCGTGTTCTAGGATGTAATGACCTTGGAGTACGTGACTCAGGAGGCACGAAAGTAACAAAGCGGTGGTGATAAAAAAGATGGAGTGCGAGATAAAAAAGTAGTCTAAAGAGGACCAGTCAGATATTCGTATCGATACCAGCTTCCTTCACACGGAGGCACAGGAACAGGGTTCGACAGTTCAAATTGCCGCGTTCGACTTTTCGTGTACATTAAATTATAATAATCCACGCGTGGACGTTGTGAATGACTTGCGAGCCAACGGTGAAATAATTTAATAATACCGTCCAATTACGAGGTACAGCAACGATCGGTGATCTTAATCTGGGCACAGACTGAACAGTTCATGAACACACCCTGGGCGAATTTACGTGTTGGGGAGCTATTTGCGAAGTATTGCACGATGTTCGTTCGCGAGGCAAACCTTAACACTAGATTTATGAAACTTTTATTATAAGCACAATTTCCCATTTGAATCCGTCAAACTGACGTTTTTCCGTAAACCTGGTGGTGACAAACTGGGGGAACAATTGAGCCGTTTATTTCGAAAGTGGCCTAAGTCCATTTTTTAAAAAAATGAGATAACAGATAGTTCATGAATAATTTAGTGCAATAATTTAATGTTATGTGATACCTGATTTTTTTAAAGAAATGGACTTAGGCCACTTCCAAAATAAACGGCTCAATTGTCGACGAACTATGCGCTCAGTCTCTCCCCAGCTTTACATCCAGAAAACGAAATAAACATTTACCATACGTTCCTCGATCCGTCGTTATCACAAACCGTCGGTTCCGCTCTGCCGCTTTTCTTTTCTGCGATTGATCTCGAGTTTTCCTTAACACCGGTAAACATTGCTAATTCTCGATCCCATGGAAGCGTGTAGATTACGATCAAGGAATATTACCTATGTATAATTTGCGAGATAAGCGAGACTTCCGGATATTCGGAATTACGAGCGTGCGCACGCGAGGGTCTTTTGCGAATCAAAGCGTCTAGTAACAATGGACGTGCGTAATTCGAAGGTGATTGTCGCAATTCGACATAGATTGAGTCAGCAAGACTAATTTTGAGGTATTTCCCACTGCGTTCGATCTGCACGCGGAAAATGAGGAAGATGAGTGTGCTGCTTGATGGGCGTCGACGTACGGCTAACTTTCGTCTGATTTTGCGAAAGCAGATCGACCGAGAACATATTTTCCTTTTCGTTTCGACGCGTCGGAGTCAGTTGGTGCGGTTGGGACGTGAAGTTCTTGGTATTTGGCAGTCCTCGGACCGGAGGGTCGAAATCCTCTTGATGCGTCCACGTCATCGATGCATCTACACTTACACAAATAACGTATGAGCGTGGTCGAGACTGTCGAATCAGGGACTCACCGTTGCTGGACCAGGCTCTTGCGCGTGTCCTTACCACGCTCCTCGCCAAGTAGACAACAAAGGAGCGATCGGTACCGAAACTGTGAGAACGGTTGGCACTTTGACTCCATGGAGATGGCCTGTGGCGCCACACTTTGCATTTTTTGTGCCTTCTTTTTTTGTTAACGTATGATCTTTTAAAGTGCTGCAAATTACGACTCGTATTAATCATCTTTTTCATGATTTTTCTGGAGGCCACCGATGACCACCGTGGCGCTACAGGAGAAACCGTAGCCGGTCACATACGATGCCCATCGTGGCGATCAAAATATTAGCGAGAGGAGGAATAAAAACGAAATGAAAGGTCCCAGTGGAAAGGAGTATAGAATAATTATGGAGTACTGGTCGAGTGATTTCGTCGAGTGAGTCATCACTATGAACCGCACTCTGTGGATTCTCGACGGTCTTTCCCCGTGCTCGTGAAAAAAAATAAGAATATAAAGAGCATCGCGAAGATCTCGAAGAGGAAGGAGGAAGGTTTGCCGAGACTGGTCTCTTTTAGGCTTCTCAATCCGACGTTCCAAAAGTCGTAGAGAAGCGCAAAGAGTTGTGTAGAATTCAGTAAACTGGTGGAATCCACCTGGGTGACGCGAACACGGATGGATTTGTATTTCGTATGGGTTTCAGGTGAGGAAAGAAGCGAGCACGATTGAGCTTCTCAAGCTTCAAAGGCCTTTGGTGAATTTCGAAATTCCGGTCCCAATGTTGGGCTGTATCGCGCCGATAATTGTCACCGATGGGTTACAATTAAGCATAATAATGATAAAGATCGTGGAGAATGATGTCACCCGAAAGTGATCGATTAAAACTTTCGTTAATTATCCAAGAGTAGGGCATGGATGAATTATTTTACAGTTAGTTGAGCTAGTAAACTCTTGGTGTTCAGAGGTAGCTAACGCAGGGCACTATTTAACTCCTTGGGACACGGTGGTATTAAAAGTCTTCCACCTTTTTGATGCGCGGATATGCACGATGGAATATTTTTTGACTCACCTTGAAATATTGCAATAACTACGTACGAATAGCTTTACATTCATACTTACGTAAAGCAGTTGGTACCATCAACAAATATTACAAATGTGTTCCCTTGTGCTGGCAAGTTTCAACGTGTCAATACAGGTTCATCAATTGTTGCAAGCGGACGTTTCTACTGCGACAATCATTTTTCTTAATCTCATGTTAAACATTTCTGTGCAACATGGGTCTATTTTCTTTTCTACAATCCCGTGCCCCAAAGAGCTAACCCTTTGCAGTCCAATATCGAATGTGACTCGACATAACATTTTTTTGCAACAGATCCAATGTCGAGTGTGGTTCGACGTTGTCTTTAACAATTGTAAGAAAAAATAGAATAAGTCCCTTTACGGTCGTGCCTAAAAATTAACTCGGACCGCAAAGGGTTAACGTAGGCAGTCTTAAATATACACCTAATACGGCTATTCACCCTGGTACACGTATATCAATAGAAAGTAAAGAAGAAGAGAGACGTGCGAAAGAAGATCGCGAAACGGATGGCGATTCTGTTTTCGCGGCTGGTAGAGATGGAAATTATGTCGATTAAATGACTAAAAGAGATGGTTAGCGTCGTGAAGAAGGCTCGGTGGGGCATCACCACTACCGCTATCGTTACCACTACCGCTACCGCTATTGTTACCACTTCCACGAGTGGCTACCACTGCCAATCGCGAACGTCACCACTACCTGCGCTAAAAACACACGCAACCAACACTCACACATTCGCGGACATCATCGTGCAACCATCGGGCGCATCATCGTCTGCGTCGCAGGACAGACGGAAACTTTAAACCCAGCTTTCGATGGAACGTACGTCAGTCGCTTTTCCCGAGACCATCGGACGCAGGGTACTCCACGCGTCAAGATCGAGGAGGTTTCTTCCGATCGAGAAGGTCCCAGCTCGATCGTCCTACCAACGATCGACTTCGATTTCCGCGATTTCAACGAAAGCCCGCGGAATATAAAGTGGCACGCATCCGTGGAGGACACCCCGCGCGCCGATCGGCTCTCGCGCGTTTCCGATAACGTCCAGATTGCCGGAACTCCCCGCGATAGCTTGGTAAATAAAGCTGAATCGCAGAAGAAAAACCAAAACGGTGTATACCGGTTCATCGACTGCGAGCTGATCCACTCATCCGGACGCACCCGACGCCTTCATCTCGTGATTCGGCCAAATTCGGGAGGACACTCGACGGCGGATTCGCCCCGTCACGAGGATCGAGGAGGTACGCGAAGTTGGTGCGTTTATTTAAATGCGAAGGACTCGCGGTGGCCACGAATTTGAGAGCCTCGCCTTCCACGAGATTGAGAATGTTTGTTCTCGAAAAGGTGGCGGAACCGGACGCGCCAGTTAAACGGTTCAGTTTCGCACGGGTTGAGTTCTTCAGCGGACGGACGTGTCAATTCGTCACGAGGCTTTAGGTTGTTGATCGGTGTGCTCGGTGATTAGTTTTGTTCTGTTTGGACAATCGATGGCATGTGTCTTTTTTTTCATTCCTTCTTCTTCCGCAAATTAACTCGAATCCATTGAACGTCGAAAGTGGCCTGGTGCATTTTCGCGCGTCTCTTGATATCAACGTGAAGAGATACGGAAGAGTAGTTTGTGCGGTTGAACCGAGTGCTGCTAATTTTTGTTCCTCGTGACAAGTCTAGTAGTTCGTGAAGTGGAATGGGTGCAGTTATCTTCGACAGAGGTTATCGGACCACGTAGACATAGTCAGCGTGGGTTTTCCTCGTTTGCCGATAGCTGATATACTCTTTTACTCTCGCGGTTGAAAACGCGTCACGTGCAATTGAATTCGCGATGTGTGCACAACGAATTATCCGTGTTATCATTGATCACGTTGAATAGCATTGCCAAAGTAGGTTCTCGTCCATAGATCTTTAACCCTTTGAGTGCTGAATACTCGGGGCCTATGCGGTCCGTACGGACGGCGCGCGGCTAGGGCTGACGATTGCTGTGGAAGGAATACTTTTTCGCTAGACTGAACTCTGTTGATTAACTATTCAATGTGTACATAGTAATAAGTTATAGTAATCCTTTTACACGAGATTAAATAATTAAAGAGCGTTATTACCATGCTGTTAAGGAATGCACTTGTATTCATCTAAATTGTATTCATAAGTTAATACTTAAGCATACATAAGATTAACCTGAAGCAGTACGATCCAGCTTCTTGACATTTTTCGACATGGAACAGAAGAAGCGCGATATCGCCGCTTGGTACTTTTGGATTAGGAAACAACAAAGACCTGTGACATTCAAACCATTAACACGTTCCGTGCCGCGTGGAGCATATTCGCCCCACGTTGAACTTTCCATTCAAGACAAGCACTCGCTTGGTAGAGTTCAGCCAGGCATTTGTTAAACTAAGTCCTAGAAAAAAAAATTATTGCTTTTTTGTCTCGTGCATCTTAAACCGTACACTCTTTTCTTGATAATTAGGATTTTAACCCTTTGAGTGCTGAATACTCGCGGCCTATGCGGTCCGTACGGACGGTGACAATCGCTGTGCACGAAATAAGTTTTTGCTAGACTGAACTCTGTTGATTAACTATTCAAGGAGTACATGGTAATAAGTTATAATAATCCTTTTGCACGAGATTAAATAACTAAAGAGCGTTATTACCTTACTGTTACTAAGAAATGCACTTTCCAGTGAGAAATGAAACTTCGAATCGATATGGAATCGATATCAATACCATCAAAATACATCGATGCACCTCTATACATCAATACATTTTAAAATTTCGATCTCTTTTGATATAGCGCTTCACATCACGCGGAGATTAATAAAATCAGTCAGTGCTGAAATTTGTTGGCGTAAAGTAAATGACAACGTGTCCAGCAATGACCAGGAAAGTAATTGTGTTGCGATTTTCTATCCAGCAGTATGGAAGACGACGAGAGACCTGTAACTATGTGAATTATATTGCTTTGAAATATATAACTCGGTATTTTATTAATCTCCAAGACGCAGTTGAAATTTTAAAATTTATTAGCGTATAGAGGTGCATCGATATATTTTGATGGTATTGATATCGATTCGATATCAATTCGAAGTTTCATTTCTCACTGGGTTGTTTTCATCTCACACAAAAGTAACTGTAATACTTTTATGTAGTGTGACGTGGTATTTTACCAGTCACAGTAGGTGATCGAAAAAATCGACAGACGCATATATGTGTCCTTAGTCCACACCGATAACTTTTGCCAGACGCATATATGCGTCCATAGGACTCAAAGGGTTAAAGCGAGATCCAGCTGCCAAGTGCGTTACAGATTCTTGTTATTCTTTTTAAAGTCTCTCTCTATTGTCTCTCAGGCTCCTAGGATGGACAACGACCGCGTGAAAATCGCGCTCCTGCTTCAGCTTCTTTGTTTAATCGGCCTAGGTGCTGGGCAATCTCCGTGTCCGGAATACTTTCGCTATGTTCGCGATGGGTCGACGAACGAGGTTGTCGGTCAAATCGAAATACCGAATGTCCCGAGAGGAGTGGCCCTGCACATAAGAGTGGCTCTGAGTTTGGCTGCGGCATTGCCGTCGGTAATTAATCGCAATAATCGTTTCGTCTGTAACAAATGAAAAAAACTTCATCACAAAGAATCAGTTTAATTTAGAAACGGCGTACATGCGTTTGTCAATAATTTAGAAGTACGTGGGACGTTTGGAGTTGGCACAGTCGAAGGAAGAGTCCGTCAGACTCGTTCAATGGGGCAGGCCCCTGCAATACCGCTTATACTTTCCTCTGCGTTACCCCAGTCCTCTTCTCACGGGGCTATGGTTCAATCAACAGCAGTACTGCGTGGGTCCACGCGGTGAGTAATTTACACCCTTCGAGGAGTTGAGTATGCGAGTAGAGCCAGTGCAGTGGCGTATATAAGCCACTCACTTGACAAATCGATCATCTTCACTTTTTACATTTTTCTTAAAATTAACCCTTAAAAGGTATCATCTAAAAAAATCACGTTAAGGGTATCATAGGTGTAATTTCACCCCAGTAAACGAATTTCATTTTATAAATTCAATAAAGACATAAATGAGATTAGATATATTATAAGAATTAAATATTCGATGAAAATTATAAAATTGATTTTTTACAGTTGTTGCAAATAATATTGCGGTGACTATTACAAATGAAGTTGGTACATATTGTACATCTTACAGTTTATTTTCTATCTTCTTTCCTTGTACATATACAAGATCTTCCTTGTTTGGATGTAGACGGTAGTATTGGCGTTGTTTTCTCAACGTTTTTAATATTCTTTTCCTCAGATTATTTGGCAAATTCGGTATGTTTAATCTTCTTTAAGAAATGGTTTAACGAGAGAAAATCCTAATTCCAACGAGTAATCTAACGAAGTACGTAACAAAAGTGAACTGTTTTATGATAACGTTATCCGCACTGGTGACATAAATGATTACAGCAAAAATCAGTGTCATCAGTAATACGGTTTTTTAATAATATTAGAAGAACAATGTGCGTGGGGTGATGTTTCACCCATGATGCCTTTTAAGGGTAAAGCATCAAAGCATTTGATCGAGTTCCTACGTTTTTACATTGGGTTGATACATAATTATTGAGCCCTTTTTTAAATACATTTTATTGAACAAAAACAATAAGAAGATATAACAAAAATACCTTTAAACAATTATTCCGGTGTGTATGCATAATCTTTGTCTTTGTCGAATAACATATATTTAAAAAAGGGCGTAATAATTATGCACCAACCCAATATTTGTAACATAATTTATAGACTCAATCGATTTGGCCGGTGTCCGGCTCGTATATGCCTAAAATTATCGAATTTTTACGTTCTTTCTTCATCTTTAAATTGCAGCAACCGGTCAGATAGTTACGTCGATATTCCTCGAGCACACCCTCTTTCCACCTGGGGTGGCGCCTCTTTCTCAGAACGGCAGTCCACCGATTTACATTTCCGAACCACCGTTTCAACCTCAGCCTGAGCCGCAAACTCCACCTACGCGACGTCCTCGTCCTCGTCCACGGCCTACACAATCTC
Source organism: Tiphia femorata (assembly GCA_944319695.1). Classification (NCBI taxonomy): domain Eukaryota; kingdom Metazoa; phylum Arthropoda; class Insecta; order Hymenoptera; family Tiphiidae; genus Tiphia; species Tiphia femorata. Next base: position 9,983,552 of record OX090903.1, read on the forward strand.
GGCCTCGGCCTCAACCTCAACCTCAGCCTCAACCTCAACCTCAGCCTCAGCCTCAACCTCGACCACCGATATTTACTCCTCCAGTACCCACTTTATCGCCAGCAAGTAACGTTTTCCTCGGACAAGACTGCGGCCGCAGTGAAGTTCGTGTCAACGGCGGTAACAATGTCAACGGTGGCAACAATATTAATCCTTTGATCGCCAAAGGTGAAGCCACATCTCCAGGTCAATGGCCATGGGTAGCCGCGATCTTTCTCGTGAAAATCGATTTCGAATTTCAATGCGCGGGTACGCTCGTCACCAGCAAGCACGTGATCACGGGTGAGTTGTTCTTAACACTAGAAGTACCGACATTTTGATTAAAATGACCGGGTGCGTCGATTTTTCACAAGAATTTCTCTTTAACATTAGAACTATCAATTTTGGTTTTCGTATGGAAACTTCTTTTGTTGACCACACATTTTAACAGAGAGCGTTTATTTCATTACCCAGCTGCCATTTACTTTTGTTTTCACACGGAAACTTCTTTTGTTGGCCAGTGATTTTGACCGGCTTGGTAGTTCTAGTGTTAATCCACTTGTTCGGATGTTGATTTCTCATTGTAACATTTTCGTGCTGCATCCATTAATTCTCTTTATTCTGCGTCTTTTTCTCGATTTTGGAGTTTACTATTTAAAATTCTGTTTTCCTTTCTGTAGCGGCGCATTGCTTCGAGGTGGAAGGCGTGAGGCTACCTCCAAACACGCTTCTCGTGTCCTTAGGACGTTATCGGTTGAGAGATTGGTGGGAAGCTGGATCGGTGAGACGTGAAGTGGCTGATTATATAATTCATCCGGATTACAAACGTACACCAGGTAGTGCCGATTCCGATTTGGCTGTCACGATTCTGAGGGAGGATGTGCAGTTTAGCGCCTCGATTAAACCTATCTGCATGTGGTCCGGATCGTTGGAGCTGGAGCCTATCGTTGGAAGGAAGGGATTCGTGGTTGGATGGGGCCGTGACGAATTCGGAAATCCGTATTTGGCGGAACCGCGAATGGCGAGGGTTCCAATAATATCTCAGGTATGGAAGAAGTTCGTTGGTGTTGAGCCTTTTTGGTCGACGTACTCGTGGTTTCCTTGGGCCGTACTCTCATCCGTACTTTAGCAGCGCTCGTACTTTAGATGGGTTCTATACTTCTGCATATGTATGCATATTCATGTCCACACATGTCTATAAAACGCATCTAAAGTCCGAGCGCTGCTAAAGTACAGGTGAGAGTACGGTTCCTTATCTTTGAAACAAAGAATTCGAAAGAATTCGAGAAGCGCAGCTTTTCTAATCAGACGCGTGATTTTCAGGCCGATTGTCTTTGGAGTAACCCAAACTTCGTGACCTTCACGTCGAACCGCACATTTTGCGCGGGCTCCAGGGACGGCAGTGGACCTTGCAATGGCGACAGTGGTAGCGGCTTGGTGCTTCGTGACGCGAATTCTGGTCGTTATCATTTACGAGGCGTTGTCTCGCGATCCCTTCTCGACAGCGCCACAGAGTCGTGCGATCTTTCGCAGTACGTCGTCTACGTTGATATAGCTAGGTATTTGAAGTGGATTCGCGAAAAAATGTCGTAAATAGATGCGCGACTCAACCGACATGATAAACTGACCAGTATACTAGTCGACTGATCTTCGATATACGCATAGAGATTTTATTTAATAAGGACTAATCAGAACTAATTGCGAAGTGGCATCCGTTTGCGTGTTGCCGAATCTATGGGATTGTTCAACCGAAAGTGATGATTATTGTGATCCTTTCTCGATTATCACGTAGTAACTGTTCTTATACGGAGTTACGCGCTATTTCCATCGTGTAACAATGATAATTTAATTCGTTTAGCGACAAGGCAATCTTCGATAAAAAAAAAAGAAATCGGAGTTTGATATTGATTACATAGATATAGCGTGGCAGCACGATCAACGATAGCTTATTGTTAGACATATACTCAATAGTTTATAATTCATTAACGATCATTAATACGTTTGATTCCTAATCTTTAATCGAAATGCAAACTAATTATTATAATTCTCTTGATGTACATTCAATGCTTCCTATGTCTTTCTCATTACTCACTTTACACATTTATTTCACTGATATCTTCGTCATACACGCATTTATATTTATTTTACACTCCTCGCGGAGAGCTTTCGTAAGGTACAAAAATTTATTCTTAATGTAATTGGACTTTTGATCTACATATATGTATATATAAGTAACAGGAGTAATTTATTATATTTCCTTTTATACGTTTTGATTAGTAATTTGTTAATGGTTAGCCCGGCGACAAAACCGTTGCTACTGAATCAAGTGTCTTAAATAAAGGCATCTTTTTAAACTGTTGCATGTGTGTATTGAATTACTTTAAAAGTAGTCTTGCAGAAATCAAATTATACTCTAAATTTACCGGAGCTTCGTGGCTGATTCCGTTAACTATATCATCAAGGCTAAATTAAGATTAATATTACAGATCACTCAAACGTTCTGTTTAAGTAATGAATGACAATCTTATAATGTACGATACTACAAAACAACTATAAAAGAAACTAAAATACAATTGAACCTTATTCCATCAATTGACTATTCTATTGTTATCATTGTCAAATTGAGTAAATTATATAGTGAAATAAACAGACAAAATAATACAATGGATAGAGAAATGATTGAACGTTAATATGTATATTATTTGGGTTATACAAGACCCTATTTATGTTCATCTGAAAAAAAATAATATTTATACTCGTTCTTTAAAAACAAAAAAAGAAAAAAACGGTTCAAGGAATCGTGGTGCGTAACATACCAGGAAAAGACTATTCCTCCTGTATCATAAAATTATGTTCTTTATTGTCTCATCGAAGAAGGTAAGCAAAATTTTTCAATTTCGAAAATAAGTTGTCAAAATATTAGTAAACTCTGAATAGGGATTTAAATGCAGTAAAATATAAACTGCATGTTTTATACCTGATTAGTATCAAGTTGGAAGTATTGTCGTGCTGCTGCGCCTAACACAATTTCAGCACTAAATACACCTGTAAATAGTGAAAAAATCCTTAAGCAATGTTTTGCATCGGACGGCAAGTGCAAATCCTACAAATACTTACTGATATTTGCCCGCAAAACATCAGACAGAAGATGGAGATCATTTTCATGAGTTACAATAATATAATTTGTTTTTGTGGCATTCATTTCCTGGATCTGTGTAAGGGATCTACGTGTCTTTTCCAATGTGCCACCAGCACTTTCAATTATTTCTGCAATTGCTGATCCTGATGGCACCACACTTGGAGTGACATAAAAAGTTTTACCCTGTTACGAACAGAAGAATACGAACAGTTTAGCTGTACATTCCCCACATTCAATCTCATAATGTACAATCTAAAAATTTGCAATATATTGTATAAAAATCGTATACACTACCTTAAGTACAGTTCCTCTGTTAGGACTTGCTAGTGCTTTTTCGATATTACAACTGAAATTTTTTTCAAATTCTGGATCGCCAAGAATATATCCACTTTCATCAACAAATTTGTTCCTTGTAGAACACTCCATTAACCATTGTAATGATACAATAAATTTACAACGCGAAAGACAGCATAAAAGTTTCACTGTTCGTATTGGTACTGACATAACAAGATGGGTAGCATCTCTCCAATTTGCAGCCAAGGCACCACCCAATTCTCGAATTCTCTGTAAATCGGCCAACATGTTATTTAACCTTACAATACTAAGCTAACTATTATTTGTGTTATAGTGCTTGGAGATTACGAGTCATTACCTTGGCATGTTCCTTAGGGTTAATACCAGAAAATAATATTCGCGGTTGCTTTTCTGGTGGTGGAGGATCTGGATTACTAACGACAATTGGTTCATCCAAGCCCAATAAATGAGGATCTTTATTTAGTAATGGAGCATCTAAACGTGGTTTTTTATATTTACGTATCGAATTTGGACCCTGTCCCACTTGTTTAACTTTATCATATGACTCTTGTGTTATATTTATTGGCATTTTCCAGGCAGCTATGAATTAAGAATAGAATCAGTTAGGCAGGAGGCTGTATATTTAAAGATCATATGACACTCATAGGAGCAGTAAAAAGACTTTAAATATATGCAAAAATGTTATACCCATGAGATGAGGCACTAGTGAATAATCCAATCTAAAAGGATTGCTTAGACTAAATTGTTGATATTTTGGACCTTCGGATTGATGCAAAGCAGTCATTTGTCCGCATAATAAATCAGTTAGCCACTGCGCATTTACAACTCCTGTTTGCCACTCACGTGCCTTTTTATATTTTTGTCCATCTGGTCTGTAATATAACTTACATTACAGATAACAAGAGATGGTTTACAACAGACACAAGATTTCTCATGATACTTAAAGTAGTAATACCTTCTACAAACTAGTAGAGTGTTGTGTCTAGAAAAGTAATTTGTGAATTTTGCACCCAAAGCTTCTAACATATACTTCACTTTTGCTCTTTCGTCTCCTTCGAATCCGGATAAAGAAACTATTTGTTTGGCGCATGGCAGCTCTGATAAACTGAAGGGTGTTGGAAAATGGAGTGCATGCCAAGGTGGTAATACCTGTTGCTTACTGACAACATCGGATAGCCAATGAGCACTAACGCAACGTTTTCCTTCGCGCAGTGCTTGTACTACCGTGGGATGTTTTTGCGTTATCGCCAGAATATGTGTTGCACGAGTGCAATATTGTGGCTCAACCTCGCCACCATGTCTTTCAATAACTTGTTTCCATTCTGATACCTCAGTAGGACGCTGTACATCATATTCAACAATGACAAAAATACATCCCAATAGAAATAAGTCTGGTGGCACTGCAAATTCAATTATATTTGATAGATTAGGTAGCAAATGTAATATATCAAAGGAATTGCTGTTAGGTTTGGAAAAGTGTCTATATAAATATATAAAGTATCTATGGAAATACAAAAGCCCATATAATAATTAAAACTATTTTACAAGAAATAAATACATACATTTTAAGTTCGGATTGTGGCCATAAAATTGTGCTTTAGGTTGAGACATGACAGGAGCATACTGCATTTTAATAGGTGCTCCTGGTGGTGCGCCATTTGTTATATTTCCTAAAGTTCTTCTCTGATATGCTGCTAAAAGCTGTGGATCTTGTGATGGTGGAGGTGGTGGTCTGTGCTGTGCAGTCATTAAGCGTAACTGGCCAGCTGCGCTGCCTTCTGCAGTACCACCTTGTAATCTATTTGTTAACATATTTGCTAAAGCAGTTTTTGTTTTAGCATTGACCACTAATTGCTGATCTGGAGGAATTTGTGCATTATTTGGTAAGGAAGTCAAAGTTGGTTCTTGCTGTGCACCTGCTTGCTGCTGCTGTTGTTGCTGCTGCTGCTGTTGTTGCTGCTGCTGCTGCTGTTGTTGTTGTTGTTGCAAGTGTTGTAGTTGTTGAAATCTGGCCATTTGTTGCTGCTTTTGCATGTGCAATTGTGCTATTTGTTGAGGAGTTAATTGTGCTTGTGGAAATGCTTGTCCTGGTTGAGATGCAGGTGGTCCCTGCACACCTTGTCCAGCTTGTACAACTACTTGATTAGAAGAGTTAATGGGCGTTAAAGCAGGTGGTTGCACACCAGGATGTACAGGTTTCTGCCCTGATGCCTGTGCGATTTGTGGTCCCATCATTTGAGGTCGTGGTTGCTGTACCCATTGCAGGCCCGGTTGGCCAGGCTTCCCTGGACTTCTTATGACAGCGATATGAGGTCCCTGTTGAGCTGGGCGACTTTGCATTTGCCTTTGTAATATTAGGTTTCGTTGTTTCTGTATTTTCTGAATAAACTGAGCTCTTTGTTGTGGATCCATCTGTTGAAGTTGTTGGTGAGTTTGTGCATCCAACTGTATCAACTGTCGTGGAGGCTGTGGTGGTTGTTGTGCCCATTGTCCAGCAGGTCTTTGTGGACCAATTTGTTGTTGTTGTCTTTGTAATTGTAAATGGTATTGTTGCTGCTGCCACTGCGAGTCTCTTTGAACAATAAAACTCTGTTGATTTGGACCAATCAACTGTTGACTTTGAGACTGTTGTTGCAACTGGCCATCCCGTATTACAAATTGCTGAGTATTTTGAGGGGCAGATTGTTGCAGCTGTTGTGAAATTTGTTGTATTTTTTGTTGTTGTTGTTGGTGTTGTAATAGGATAAGTTGCTGTCGTTGTTCCGACGTCAATGGCTGTGGAGTTGGTTGCGGCTGTTGACTTAACTGATGCTGAGAGGGTAGTTGTTGTTGTAGTACTATCTGTTGCTGTTGCTGTTGCTGTGGTGTTAGTTGTACCTGTGCTTGCTGTACCATTTGTTGTTGGGAAGCGATTTGTTGTGGGGCCAAGTGTTGCTGCTGCGGAGGTGTTAATTGTTGTTGGTTCAGTTGCTGTTGCGGGTGTATTTGATGCTGATTTAATGCTTTCTGTTGTGGTGCTAATAATTGTTGCGGAGGAGTAAGCTGATGTGGTGGTAATTGTGGATTAATTTGCTGCTGCTGTTGTTGCTGCTGCTGAGAAAGTAAGGTCTGTTGAGGATTTATCAACTGCTGTTGTTGAAGAGTCAACTGCGATGTTGGTTGATTTAGGTGCTGTTGCTGTGCATACGATTGCGATTGTAATTGTTGATGTTGTGGTAACTGAGTTAATTGTTGTTGTTGCATAAGCTGATGCTGCATATTTATTTGTTGCTGTGGTTGTGAATGTTGTGGTGGTTGCTGTTGTAATTGATGTTGAGAATGCTGCTGTGTGTGATGCGGATGCTGATGCTGATGTTGCTGTTGTTGCTGTGGAGATAATTCTTGCTGTTGCAGTTGTGAAGCGATAGGTTTCATTTGAGAGACGTTGGTTCCCTGTGAAGATTGTGTATGCCAGCTGGTTTGATTCATCGCAGTTTGCTCAGATAACGATGAAAGTACTGCGGATGTGTTAGATGTAGCAGTGGAAGGAATGGGATGTTGAAGATGTTGAGGATTCATATTGTTCTGTCCATTAGACGAATAAGGAACTGTTGCTAATTGTGCATTAGCAATAGTATGTACATGTGACGCATTCGACGATACTGGAGGACTGGGTTGATTCCATGGCATACGCTGTTTAAGTTGTTCCAACATTGCTTTCGTTCTATCCTGTTCCTCTTGAGCACTGTTATTATCCGTGTCCTCATCCATAAAGCCAGTAATCATGGCCGTTGAACTATTTGGGCTAATCAATAGTCTGGGATGATATTCTACTTCACTTATAAGAACACCCTTCCTGCAGCATTCTGTTATCCAGTCAGGGGTTACAATTTGAATATGATGTCTCATAGCGGCATCATATTTTAGCCCACTGGCCTTACCAGTAATTAAGTGCGTGCAATATCGATCCAATCGTAATTGACACTTTCCACCTTGCAGAGTTATCATTGCCCATAGCGTTTTACTATCTGCACGACTTACCTGGGATATACATGCTCGTACATTTGAAAATAATTGGTTCTCTTCTGGGGAAAAATAATGTGCACTGCATAATAATAAGTACGTTAAGGAAATCTGTTCAAATGACGTATCAACGAAGTAAGACGTTCATAATTTTTAGGAAAACCGATAACAATCTAGAAATTTTGGCAGAAAGTAGAATAATACAGCCTTATAAGAGGATACGGCAAAAGTCTGTTGCACTTGACAGAATATAAAATCCAGTTTTGGGTAACAGCAGGTATCTCATAAAGATCTTTTGCTGCAAAAATATCACTCTCCAATGCTTCATAGCCAGCTATTAAATGTGTCACAAAATCGCAGAAGTAATTAGACCGTTCTGCACCTCCTTCTTGTAATAGGCTTAAAATCTAGAGAATACAAACAAGATACCAGATGCGTAGTTTAAAATATGACATATACAAAACTGTCTATTCGCATTCATTTTTACTTAGGGAGAAACGTTATAACTAACATCTAATGTTTAATCAAAATAATGCAAACAATCAAAAACAAATTGCAGAAACTTAATTCCTATAACCTCTTGAATTTATATTTTATACGGTTGTTTTTATAACGGTGGACGAAAGGCGGCGCGCTGGAAATGTCATATAGAGTAATTTCCATGGATATGGAAAAACGGAGATGATGGCTTAGCGATAATTTAAAAACGCGGGAAATTAATATCTCACCTTAGGGTCCCCTTCGCCGCTGACGTAGTATTTCACATCGGCAAACAGGGCCCCATCGAGCTTTGGTTCCTCTATACCTGCCCGTATGTCACCCATAATTAAATATTTGTTGCCAAATCTACGAATCCTATATTACATATTGCACAAAATTGCCGAAAGTAGTGCTAAATATGACTTTGCACTATTCGATAACAATACTCTGCGGCGACGCTTTGTTATTATTATGATTGTGAGGTTATGTACTAGTCTCCGTATTCGGTCGACTAACGTCACGTTCGATATTTCTGATCGATAGTATCGAATGCCTTTACTACGAATTTCGAAAGTGCGACAGCAGTAAGAAAGCTGGCGATGCGTGGTTGTCACGTAAATTAGTGCGTAGACACAAATTAGTATTTAATTAGGCTACTTTAAATATAATATTAGAACGTTTAGAACGCGGTAAAGATTTTGATTGAAAATGATCGACATAAAGTACGGTGCGGATTCTGTACGCGTGTACTATAGTATTACCTGGTATTACCATTCTACGATCCGATGAAGACTCGAAAATAATAAGATTCGAATTCTAAAATAATAAGAACGCTATTTTAATAGTTAAAACAATTTCCGAATAACAGCTTGAACGACCCACTTAGATATTTGTCAAATATTTCTGAATGTACTAGATGTTTGCGCTGTCGGAAAGAAAAAAAGGTGGAAAAGTTTCGAAAATCGTAAACGTTAAAATATATATGCGACTATTGAATAGCGTTTCGTCAGCGAGTGCATTGGGTAGAAGGGGTCACGAGATTGAAAACATCGTTTACTTTATTGTATGTTCCTTTCGTTCGGACAGTAGGTACATATCAGCATCAAAAGTGCTGCGATAATCGTCCGCCATATTTCGCATAACCTTTCTTTTCCATTCTCACAATTAAATCCACATACTCTCATAATATATCTTCCGCGTATCTATCCCCTTCCCCCAATATCTTACATTCGCTCTTTCTCATTCTCTCTCGCTCGCTCATAGATAAATAAATTATAGGCTAATATGTACAAGATCTTAGTAGATTTTCTCTCCTTAATTAATAGTTCATTTGTTCGCTTAATAAGATGTATCCTTGTAAAGACTCTAGAAATATTGAGCTTGGTCTGGTCAGTATACGTAATACATATATTCTCATATTACTCTTTTTTTTGCCACTTTTAATGAAACCGATATTATCCTCACTTTTAATTAATCCCGCTTCGCAGTTAACGAGGGACGTCTCGGCTCGATCACGGTGCAACTTTCCAAAGTAAGAGTAAACGCGGTGGATCAAAAATTATTTGCTTTGGAAGAAGATCGCGCACCCATCGGCATCGGGCAAGTTTGATCGACGAAGTGGAAATTCGCAACAACGAAAGGCAGATGGCGCGTGTGTCCTGATAAAAAGCGAAAACTGGTGGCCGATTCAAAACGATCCTCGGTGAAAAGAAGAGTGAAAGTAAAATGATCGATTCGGTGAAGCTACGTGCATATCTGGGCTTATCGTCGATCGAAGTGCAACCACGCGGAATCTTTTTTTCCCAATTGAAGTGACAACACGACCGTAAAGAAAATCCCATCAAGAGTCCACATTACGAAGGAAACTATTACGATTTTGCGAATTCGCGTGTGCATGACAGCCCGCCCGGATGCATGTCGAGCACGGCGCTCGTATGTTTAATCTCTAAACATCCCATGTATAATATTCCTCTCAGGCACCTGTGAATATTTACAATTCAATAAATGAATAGTAATTCACTATCCGCTTCTCGCCTGAACTACGAGAGGGCTCGGAAGAGTATCGGGGGTTAACGAAATTCCCAATACTGCGTCTCGACGCTGCGAGAGATCAACCTTACTATAAAATAAGTCTTCACGATTCAGCGAGTGAATCTCGCTTTGGCCGAATTGCAACGAGACAATAGATTCTAGCGGAATAGTAGGAAGAAACGAAATGGAAGAAAGAAAGTATACCGAAATCGGAGGCACAACTTTTACGTCCGTTTACGCGAATTCGTAAATTGTCCAAGATAATCGGTTGCCCTATCAGGAAAACAATAATTAAAAAACATTTTGTAAAATATTTTAAGATCATTTGCAAAAATGATCATTAATGATCTTATAAGAGTACAAATGATCATTTTTGCAAATGATCTTAAAATATTTTACAAAATGTTTTTTAAATATTGTTTTCCTGATTGGGTGAGCGGGTGGAAATGAAAATCGGTGGTAACTCTTCGGGCGCTTAAACTCGCAGTCGCTCGAAGGAGGGAGAGAGAGAGCGGAGCTGGCATTTTTGAATGTTACTTTTAATGTAGGAGCAACGAAGTCTGGTACGTGAACTCGTTTTTCACGAGTTCGTAATCTCCATTACGTCCTGCTCGTAATACGTACTGCCCATAACTACTCCCTCGTGGACGCGCGCGCGCGCGTCCAATAAAACCAACAGCCTAAAGTCGTATATTGTGCACTATGTGCTCGAGAAGGCGAGCCGACGGAATCGAACGATCGTCTCGATATATTGGTCCACCGGATGCGTGAGTGTCCAGGACCGTTGGACGATCGTTCCAGGTCCGACGCCGCGCTCGACTTCTCGCTGAGAAATTCATTCGTCCTTCTTCTTTCCTCTCTCTTTATTTTTTTTTGTAATTTTCAAACGGTTTCAATAAACGCAAGCCACGAATGGCTCCCGCGCATCGCCGTGAGACTCTTACCACGGAACTCTCTGCTCAAAGTTGAAATGTCAGCGAAATTGGAAGAGGTATGAAAGAAGTGGGAAATTCGTGGTGGAGCGGTGAGGCCGCATTGCCAGTCGTGAAGGAAGGGAACGACGAAACAGGAAGTGCACACTTCGTTAAGGGTATCCAATGTGACTAGACTTTCTTCTTGAGACTACTCCGAGAGCCAATAGAAATTGCGGAAATTACCGATTTTTGCGTCGAGATTGTTCGTCTCTATTTTACATTATTTTCTAACCGCAAGGGTTTGTATTAGAACTCCTGGTCAGAACTGTGTTTTAAAATACACGGGTACACGTGACACGTGTCGTGCTACACGTTATATCTAATACGGATATCCGTAGGTACTAGGGGTGTGCGAGTACTCGTAATTTACGAGTCGAGCCCAGACCGGTCCGCTTCTTCGAGTCGAGTCGAGCGTTCGAATTTTTCAACTTACTCGAATCGTCGATTATTACTTGACTCGAAATTCGAGTACCCGAATAAATCGAGTACTCGCACACCTCTAGTAGATACACGGATAACTATAAGACATTTTTATCACAGCATCTTACATCTTGTGCCAAATTGTATGTGTTTGCATATATAGATATTTCTTGTATCTCTACGACACTTTTTTTATATTTCGCAGAAAAGAAATTTTCTCATAATTTTTGAAGTGTTCGTGAAATAAATACACGTGTAGTTCGTGTATTACACGCGGGTACCCGATACACGTGTTTAAAAAAAAAAGAATTAAGTACACGTGTAATAGAGGGCACTAGTATGTATCGAAAGTTTGAAGTTTATTTTACCGAGGATGGCAGCGATATGTGCGCGTAGGGCGCGTAGATCGGCGAAATCTGAGAAAATACAGCCGTGAGAGCGACCATATTGGAATGTCCTTGACAGCTATAGAGACCGATGGTGCTTGTGAGTGCAATTACTCATTTAACGTTTTTCGATGCACACATATCTCTGTTATCCTCGGTAGAATAAACTTCAAGCTTTCGATACATACTCTTGCGATTAGGAAATAATGTAAAATGGAGACGAATAATCTCGGCGCAGAAGTCTGTCATTTCCGCAATTTCTATTAGCTCTCGTGGTACTCCCGAAGAGAAAGCCTAGTGGCATTGGATCCTCTTAAATACGACGCGAGCGATCCTGCAACCGATTTGTACCATAATATAATATCGGCGTTAAAACGTGAAAGTGTCTCGGCGATCGCAAGAGATCGTCAAAGAGGCCGTACGGAGTATCCCGGAGTTCATCGGTATTTATCGAGTACCTCGCATATCTTCTGAAGGAGCTTACAAGGAATAGGGATCGAGGAAGTGACACGTAGAAGGACCCCAAAGAATAAAACTGCAGAAGAATATCTACATAGAATCATGCGTCTGAACTTCGTCTCGAGACGACGCCTCATAAATCTTCGGTAATCGCGAAACAAGTTACTTGAAAATCTTCCGGTTATCGATAAGTGCTGAATGAAACCTGCGAGGGGATAGAGGATGAAGGAATGGAAATTACGTAGTAAAACGAAGAGAACAATTACAAGACAAGATAACAACGCTTCAGCCTCGTCTCGAGAGAACGGCGCGATGATTCATCAGCACTGTGGAAATTCTTCGGTTGTCGATTAGAAGGTTCAATGAACCGTGAGAAGATCGGCCGATGCAGGAGCATAGAAAAGGGAAAACCGAAAAGGAACGTTTCGTTTGTACCCCGTTCCAAGAGGAAGCGCGGAGGGACGAGCACGCGGGCGACACGACGACCTCTTCAACGTGACTACATCATAGTCTCGCTACGGCTAGTCAAACTATCAAAGTCTAACTGTTGTAAATACGGACAATCCTCGCTCTCGCGGAAGGCCGTACTCCCGGCGGTCCTGGCGGAGCCGGCGCCGTACCAATTCACGGTACGTATCGTATTGGTAAGGTAATAGAGCACTTCTAGGATCTCATTAATGCGCTAGGAGCCTGGGCTGGCGTTCTCCGTGCTTCGTCTCCTCGCCTCGAGCTCCTCCGCGAGCATGGCGACCTCCCAATCGTTGTGCCCGTTGTTTCTCGCACCGGACAACGCGCCTTCGTCGTCGTCCTCATCCTCGTCGTACTCGTCGCCTGCTTCGCTCCCACTCTTTCTCCCACGAGCGTCGTACTCGTCCTCGGATCTACTCCCGTCACTGTTCGAGTCCAACTCTATCGCCACGTCGTCCTTCCAGAGAGTCTGTGGCACGATCGACGTCGGGAGCTCTCGAAGCTCCAGCGTCTCCTCCTCGGAATGCTCGTCCCAGGATCTTCTCTTGTGCGAGGACTCGACGTTTCCGGAAGTGGTGCCCGCCGTGGTCGCGGTGGTTGTAGACGAGCTGGTCCGTCTGTACCTCGAGCGAGTTGTCAACACGGTGTCCACCGAGCCATCCCTCATGAACGGATGATCCTCACGGTCGTCGTCGAGGTCCTCCTCCATGGAGGCGTCGTGGTCGGTGCTGTCGCACACCGAGTCCTCTCCACATCTCTCCTCCCTCTGCTCGAGCTCCTGTATCCGTGCTTGTAGTTGCGAGATTATCTCGTCCCGCTTGCGGATCTCCAGCTCCAACGAGGTGAACTGCCGCTCGAATTTGCTTTGGATGTCCTCCTGGAAGCAAGGTGAATACAGGACGGTGGAGGCGAGAGACACACGTGTTAAGTATGTACAGTTAATATCATGACTATCGCGCGATGTCTCTTGAAAGTAAAATTGACGACAAAGGCAAACCGATCGGTAAGTGTACAACAAAGTAAAGTGATAGATATGCGAGCATACCCGAATAACATGGAATTGAATGAAAAGCGTTATGCGCGACTTAGAATACAAACAAATGGAAACATTGAAAACCGTATCGTTAAGGTTCGTGGATTGGCATAATTATGGACAGTGTCACGTGAATTTTTGTGTAATTCCAGTACCGTGGTACTCAAAGGCGCCTATACCGAACGTATAAAATCCTAGTTCTAGGATGATGAAATGTTAACAGGGACGTAGGAAAGGAAATATCCAAGAGAACCACCGAATATCGTTATCCACTGCTGCTAAGCGCCGAACGAGGAAAGATCAGTGCAAAAGTCTCTTGCAAACTTGCACTTCTCACTCTTTACGTTTAGTCTATTCGAGACTGAGAGCGTAGATCTATCGCTTAGCAAATATTAAGTAGGGCAATTTGTAGGCGAAAGTGGATCGCTCGCGGACTTACCAGACGAGCTTGTATGACGTCTCTGATACCGGAGACCAATTCTCCCAGGCACTCCTCCTCCCGTGGCCTCGATACCATTTGCAAGATACCCCCGCTGCCCAGAGGACGGAAGCTAATTTTATTGGGCGGTGGCAGCGGGCCCTGCACCTGAGAATCGGAGAATTGGGCGCCGAACGGATGATTACCCGGTAACTGCTCGGTCGGTGGACTCTGCAGCGTGTACTTGTTGAAGGTCACGCTCTTGGAGAGTTTCGAGTGACGCGCCGCATAACCCTCTATCGTCGGAGCCCTCATCAACCTCCTGAACTCGGCTGTTGCGGCCTCTCGATCGGGCGTGCTCGTCGCCGAAGTCTCGGAGCTGCCGGTTCTGCTGCCAGCGGATAATTTCTTCAGGATGCTCTTCAGGTTTCGCCTCTCCAGCGTCTCGTTCTCCGGGGACAGTTGGTCGGACGGCGAGCGCAACGCCCTACGATCCTGCGAATTCGATAGTAGACACGTCGAAGCTGACGGAGAACTTGGAATTATCTTTGTACAGGGTGTTGGGAAATGATACAGGACAGTTGGTTGGGTTGCCTATCCATAGATCTGCAGGCGCTCGCTCTGTTGACTGACAAGAGAGCGTGGAGGAGGATAAACTGCCGATCTGCTGGTGCTTGATGGCATTGGAAAGACCCGATTAATAGGCTACCAATCGGTAAAATGCATTTAAAATAATTGAAGTGTAGTTAATATAAGGACGAGGCACGAGTCTAGAGTGTCAACCCTCCACCTACGTCCAGTGCCACCTAGTGCTAGTAAACCAGCATCCTATCCCCCTCCACGCTCTCTTACCGATCAACAGATCGAACGCCTCTGCAGATCGATGGATAGGCAACCCAACCAACTGCCCTGCTTCATTTTCCAACATCCTGTACGGTAGGTACCGAGCTTTAGAGAAAGAAACACAGACGATTCTTGAGAACAATTTCTTGCTACTCGGATCAAGTTGTCCGTAAAGCTGTGAAACCGTCTGCGTTCCTTCATGGCGAAGAAAGAAAGATACTAAATTCAAAGAGTTCGTACCACGGCGTTACTCACGGCTCTTAACTACACAATAATTTCTTTCACCTGATTCAGCTTGGCGAGCTTGCGCGCGTACTCGATGGCGCATGCCTCCGAGTGACTCCTCGTCAGATTACCATCGAATTCCGCGTCCACTGGATTATCCCCGCAATCCAAGCTCGAGCTCCTCACCGCCTTCTCGAGCTCGGCGAGCTTCTGCCGCTCGTTCAGTATCTTGAGCTTCTTGACAAACGGGAGGCCGCAGTACTCCGGCGAAAGATCGTCCACCGATGCGTACATCTTAGTCTGCTGCCTGATGTGAACCAAACTCTGCTTCAGCTGCAATCGTCTCTGGGGTGGACTTCTCTGGGGCGAATTGCTCTGCTCCTTGGTCGAGATCGAAGCGTCCTTGAGCATGGCCCAGGACTTTTTGCTACTATTAGCCGCACTGGCGTTGTCCGCTTCCAATGTTCCCTGGGAGCTGGTGACCACGGTGTTGTTGGTGGCAGCGATGGTCGCGCCAGCGGTTTGGCTCACGACAGCCTTGATCAACGCTTGCTCCGCAGTGGCGGCGCTCTGGATCAGGGACAATTTTCTGTGCACCTCGCGTTGATCCTCGACGTTCGCATTCTTCGCCAAGAGTGGCTCCTTCGTGGTTTCCTTCTCCTTCTCGGCTTGCGCCTCCTGCTCGTTCTTCGCCTTGAGCAGAAGTATCCTCTGGAGGAAGGGCAGGCTCTGATTGGTCGGATTCTGCGCCTCGGCCGGGCTCGGTTGTTGCTGATGCTCCGGGAAGTGGACCTGCGTTTCCATCAGGTTGCGACGCTCCTCTCGCTCCTCCTTCTCCTTCAAGAGTCTCAGCCTGGAGAGAAGAGGTAGTCCAGCGCCTAGAGGCGACACCGGCGCTTCCTGCGCGTGCACCGTCGACAGTTCCTGACCTTCGTCCACCTTCTGCTGCCTTCTCAAGGCCGGCGCCTTCGGCGTCAGGGGCTGAAGCTCCAGGCTCTCCTCCGGCCTGGTGTTCCTCCTGCTCTTCCTCAGGACGTTCTTCAGGCCTTTCACGTCGCTCTTCAGCTTGTCCACGATCCTCTTCCCTGTACTGTTATCCGAGGAGTCGTGTCCCGGTGATGTGGGTTGCCTCGAGGCGCGCGCCACTCTCTGCGCTTCCATCAGCCGCTTCCTTCCGAGGTTCTGAAGGATCTCCTGGGCCTCCGGGTAGTCCTTCATAGCCGCCAGAACGTCCTCGCGCGACAAGCTGAACAGCTCGGAGTAGCCGACGGAACGTACGTCAGCCGTGCGCCTGTGAAAGTTTGATTTTTAAGCTGGAGTCTCGACAAGGCGAGCGTACCTTGGTACTGAAAGCGGTTGCTCACTTGTTCAAGCCATCCAGGTTGAGTATGCCGATCTCGCCGAAGAAGTCGCCCGCCTTCATGGTGGTGAGCACTCTGCCGGTCTCACTGATCACCTCCAAGATGCCATCCGCTATTATGAACATTTCCCTCGCGACTTCTCCCTTACGGCATATCGAGTCGCCTGGCGTGAAGATGTAAGCCTTCATCTTCAGCACTAGATCGTGCAGGAATTCGGGCTGGCATTCCTGAAACAATCGAATGCAACTGAGTCAAGTGGTACTGGCTGATCGGGCAAATCTGGAGAAGATTGAAAATTACTATCGATTTTGCGACTATCGCGGTGAGGATGGTCCTCCGTAAAAGGAAAATCATTAGAGCCGTTAGTCTATCCCTCGTTACCTCAAAGTCCGGATATGTCGATGGATTACCTCACAATTGACTCGACGTTCCGCGAGACGTCAGTGCCGATCGAACGACGAACAATAAGAGACCTTTTCTTCCGCCAATCGTTCGACCGGCGCGAAAATCATTCTCCGCAAATGGGGGCGGTTCCAAAGCCGCCAGATGAATCGTCGATCGATTTCTCGGGCGTTATTGGCTCCCACTTTATTCGACCAATTAACAATGGGCCTCATTAAAATGTGAGCATCCTCGCGGCGATCCAGAAGCGGCCGCCATGCCGGCAGATATTGCAGGCCGCGCGAGCAACGAGATAATGAAAGGTCATTAGGGTGGTGGAGGGGGCCTTATTGAATCGGCTCGTGGCCGCAATTAAAAGTGGCATAGGCGTGCCAATTACAGGCGTCCGTAATGACAGCGCGGCAAAGTCCTCTCTACCTCTTCCATTGTTTATGCGGCATTGGCAACTCGCACGCGCGGGATAGAATTCGCACGGGATTCGCGCGAACAGAAGAAACGTTCGCGCGGCTCGAGCGAATCTCGCGCATTGGGGCGCGCCACGCGGAAACGAGATTTCAATCTCACTCCAAGCTGTCCTTCGCCTTTAATATTCAGGGATGTCGTCGTGGTTCTCGCTTGCCGTCTTCACCGACCTTGCGCCTCTTTCCTTTTCATTTTCTAGGGCGTCGAGGAGCGTCCGCGCGTCGACGAAAGCGCGAAGATGCGAGCCGAAGGGACCTCGGGTTACGCGTCGAATCTATTGGAAATCTCGTCTTTCTTATTGATTTTGTGTCGAGAGTCCGAGGTACGAAGATTGCGGCCTGTAGTCTGGCACGCGTGTCGGTTCGTATTATATCTCCTTTATCCGTTTGCTCCTTTCTTTTCTCTCTCCTTTTCTCTATAATTCTCTTCGATTCCTTGCACGAGCCGCGCCGCAATCTTTAGATATCGACCTCACGCACTTAAGAGCCTCTCCTCGATGCTACGGCATTGTCTCCGGTGGCTCTGAAGATATTACGAAAGACGATTCGTAGCCTACATTCTACTCGCCATTACGAATAACCCGGCGCTCTCCTCTTCGGTGTCCTCTTCCGTTCTCCACTGTTTTTCCCCTTGCACAATATCATCCCTTCTTCTTCTTCTTCTTCCTTTCACCGAGTTCTTGCCTGGCTCGGTCGACTCCTTCTCTCTTTCGCTCGCACCTCCCTGTCCTCCCCTAACGGAAAAAGAGCGAGAGCACCAGGGTGGAGTCAGCTAGCTCCTCGCGAGGTAATGGAAATTCTTCGGATATTATTTCTACGATGACAGCCATTTCGTTCTCTCGCTCTCTCTCTCTCTCTCTTTTACGCACACACACACGCACACACACACTCGTCTTTGCCACGGTGCCACTCGCCTAATACGTTTTCCTCTCACCTTCGCCTACTCCACCCCTTCTTCTCGGAATCCACCGTGCGACTTCCTCTCTCAACGCGGACCAACTTCCGTGATAAGCGAAAGAAGCTCTTTACTCCCACGGCTCACGACGATGGAAGAGGATGCCAGAGAGAAATGACTCTTCCGAGACGTTTTCCGTGTCACCGGAGTTCTCTGAGGCCGCTTCGATTTCGTCGAATGCGTGCTTCACCCGAGCGACGATGCCAGCCGTTCCTTCACTCCGACTTCCGCAAGTTCTCGTATCCCGCGGAATCGACGCCGGCCGCACGGAAGATACGAGCTCGCATTACCCTCGATTACGACTTATCGAAGCGCTCATCCTCGTAGCTTCTTCGGAAGTGCTCGTGACACGCGAATTTTATGCTCCTTCTAATGGCGTTGTCTTCTAAGGGCGCGTCGTTAAATTTTAAGGGGAAGGTGCGAAGGGTAAATTGCAAGAGGATTAGCAAAGGGAGGAAGAGTGGAAGAGAGACAAAAAGAAAGTGGGACCAAAATTGGCGCAGGCTTTCCTTCGTAGGGCTTTAGAAAAGGGCATTCGAGAGTTTTCGGATCTTTCGCGAAAAGCAATAAAAATAATAGTCGGCCGACGGTGCTTTCGGTGGCTTGACCCCTCGTATTCAAGAAGAACCCACTCGTTAACGAGAGATTCTTACAGCTTACGGATTTCGTTGAAAGAAGTACGAGAAGAACGCTCCCTCGCTTTTCCATTTCCTACTGATCTTGCTCTCATGCTTTCCTTGCGCTTTAAAGTGCTCCTCTTTTTCACCTTTTTCTTCTCTCTCTCTCTCTCTCTCTCTCTCTCTCTCTCTCTCTCACGATTTTTCATTCTCCATCCTCCTTCAGCCCCGGCGAAAACTTCGATGGTTGTAAAGAAAACTCCCTGAGCCCCCAGCCTTGCAGTTAGAATTGGCGGATGCCACGAGGACTTAACTTCCCATTCGGGGCCGTAAATAAAGTTTCGAAACATTTCCAACGCGATCATTCCTGGCTGGCCTATTCCCACTTTTCCAACATTCTCACTACTCCTCCCATTCGTCGTTTCGCCGGTTTTTCCTTTGCGACAATTTGTCGTGTGACGATAAAATGAAGGGAGAAAAATAGACGGAGAAGGACGTGTTCTATTTCGATTTGCAGCGTATAACGCGTTGGGACGAGCGTGGGATGATACAGAGGACCAGACTCTCTCTCTTGTTTTTTCTCTCTCTCCTGTCAACATCCACGCCTAGGTACCAACGAGAACGCGTGCATAAACACGCACGCGACACAGCTTGGTTCATTGCATTTGAACAAAGCTTCATTCTAGCACCACTGTCTCTCTCTCTCTCTCTTCGTTGGTTTCACTTCGCATCCCACTTCTTCTCCTCTATCGCTTCTACACCAAGAGAGAATCGTTCTCACGTTTAACGACCAAATAACGCCGATAATGCTCGCATCTAGGGGCCGAACGAGTGACAGTAGACAATTGTACGGTGCCCGATGGTGAAAGAGCGAAGAAATGCGCACCGTGGATCGGTGCTCCACGATTATTAGACTATTCTCCACGAACGGCAACGGAACCATTCTAGGGTCAAATTTTGCCGCGAGATCGTGGCCGACGGGCAATTAATACCGTGGTCCTCCTAGACACACAATGCGCCCAAACGAGAATGGCGGAAATCGCGCGATTTTTTGCAATTACTCGAGAATTTCCACCCCTAGGATGGAATCAGGGGTGGACGTGCGAAGTGGAAAATTGGAAACGATTGTCGGTGCCGTTCCACGATTGAAACGAAAGTCCGACACGAAGGTACGGACTTTGGAGGATAGGGTTTCCAATGAAGTTTTCATGCAGTGTCATCTTCGCCTTGCTTCTGTCACGTTTCTAAGAAAATTTCCTCGGCCCGAAATTTCTCGCATACGAGCAACAGCTGCTCGAGAATATTACTTGGCGAGGGGTTGACGTAACTCGTTTCGTGACGGAAATTAATTCGAAGGTAGATTGCAGCGATGTGTCACCTTCGTGCTGTGACGCGCTCGAGGTGTCTTGCCAGAAATGCATCTTGACGTCGTGCGCACATTCGCGTGTTTGTTTCACGGATAGTCGCGATTCCACGCGTCGAGAAGTTTGTCCAGAGTGTTACTCTTTCGATGAAATAATTTATAGACGGCAAGATGAATTTTTAAAGTGAATGAATATTTTTTGAATGTATTTGAAGACAGATTATCGCATAAGAGACTCGCGCACGTTAATGATTAGAGGTAGACATCGTGGATAAATGCACACATTTATTGAATTTTGCAGATTTCATTGGAATATATCCGTAAGTTAATTTTTGAAAGACTTCTATAATATTATCGGTATTATTAACGGTAATGGCAAATGCTACTGACATATGTGTAATATTAGTTTAATAAGATGATTAATAAGATCGATTGGTTAATGTTTCAGATTACAACGAAATGGAACGTACTTAAGCGACGTTCAACGTTACATACTCTCGATGCCACAGTATCTTCCACACCTTGAACAAAATAGTTGCAATGCTTGTCTTGCACCTGGTGATTTACTTCAACCAGAAATTGCGGCTCGAATTCGCAAGGTAAGATTGGACATTGTATACGGTATGTTATAAACCTAACATATTCCATGAGGATTCTCGTACGCAAAAAAGATAATTATCAATAAGTATACTTTCCGGATTCAGACAGCCCGCGAGAGAAATTAAAAATTCACAGAAGAGACAATAGTTTACGCAAACAGTTTAGGATAATCATGATGTTCTTATAGTCATCGTGTTCAAGATAACAAGAAAAAAAGAAAAGCATCGGTAGACTCACGCGTGCGCTTGCATCGATTACTTATTGGCACCCTTAGTAATGCGAATACAACTCCTTAATGATTCAAAAAAATACGAAAACATCTTTTAGCAGGACTTAAAGGGTCCAGGCTCACCTGAAAGATCGTGACTTTCTTGAGAACGGAGAGGTTCACGTGGAGTGCGAGCTCGGTCTTGAGCTTGTCCGGAAGTAGTCCGAGCGCGGTGTTGATGTCACCACCACCCTGTATTCTTCCCCTGGACCAACTGTAGTCGTACCACCTGAGAACCCTTCGCTTCATCCCACCCGGTACCTTGTGGTGCCTCATGTAAGTCTTGGCCCCGTCCAATAGTCTCTCGAACTCCAAGCGATTTGCGTTTCTGTTGGTGATAACGTTGCCGACCTGACCGACGATCGTCGCGAATATGAACACGCCGATCAGGTAGCTCACTATCGTGAAGACATACCTGCGAATCAGGAAAGTGGAAAGAAAGAGACGATCAGTCCAAGGGGGATGTGATCAATGTCCTCCATTCACGGACGAGCGGCCCCCGCCGGAGCCTGTCTCCTCTTTCTCTCGTACTTTCTTACTTTCTCGTACAATTCTTACTCTTTCCCTCTTCTCTCGGCATACCGCACCCCTCGCTCCTTTCTTCTCTCTCACTCTCTCTCTCTCTCTCTCTCTCTTTCTCATACAAACACACACACACACACACACACACACACACACACACACATACAGAACACTCCTACTTTCTTTTACTTTCCTTCCACTGTCCCTTTTGCAGCTCCATTTCCTCCACTCGCTCCTACCCTATACACTCCGATCACATTCTCTCTCATTTCCTCCCACCCCGTCCTCGTGTTGTCTTATCGTTCCCTTCCACTTCCGTGACGATCTCCACTTCTCCACTCACTCACTATCTCTCTCTCTCTCTCTCGCCCTCACACATCCGTTCTACTTCTCACCCTTCCTTCCGCCTTTTCTTCGAGCCGCCCTTCTGCCGCGCGCGCGTCTTTAGAGATCGTACGCCGGGGAGGCTTTCTTCCCCGGTGATCGTAGAGAGATCCGTTCACGGTCAACATTCGTTACGATGCACGCGAGAACAAATATTTGCCCGAGTCCCGCTACCGCCACCGCCACTTTCGTCCGCTGCCACAGACCGAGCACCTTCGCTCGAGAAAAAAAAACTAAAACGTCCTTTCTCTATCTCTCTCGTTCCTAGCTTCTCGCTCGCCTCTCGTTCGAGCCATCGAGAGAGAGGTCCCCGGGGGCAAGAGGCCAGGTAGGTTAGATCTACTCCAATTTTTGCCATAGTACCGGTAATGGTCTCTCGGGTCTCGTATCGCGACTGGAATGCATCGTAATTCGAGAGGCATCGAGAGGAAAATGCCTTCGGCGCTGGGTGCTCCACGACCCCCACCAACCCTCTCGTATACTCGCGCGCTACCTTCTCCGTCGTCGAGAAGCTCGAGCCTCGAGGCCGAAGGTCAGGTGAAACTAGTAGAAATTCGGTTTGCCACTCGGCTTCACTTGGATCCACTCATTCTCTCACTCTCTTCTCTTTCGGACAACGCGAGATCGAATTTAACGCTTTAGTATCTCCCATCCCTAACCCTTCGCTTTCGTCCCTCTCACCAGATAGATCGAGATTCCTCGGAGAACCTCCGAAATCTACGATTGTCCCTCTTTCTTCTCCTTCATCTCCTTCTCCCTTCGGCACCTCCCTTTTCTCTCGGCACGACGGTCCACGGTACTCGCCCTTGTCCCCATCGACATATCGATCTTGCCCCTCGCCATTCCAGTTTTCCAATCGCCTCGGCGCATCCCACGGTCATTAAAGCAGGCAGCCGGTATCGTTAGGCGCGATGCCAAAGCTCAAAGAGCTGGAAAGTTCGAGTAGTAGCGTTTACCCGAGCAAAGAAGGATATATCGTGGAATCTTTGGAAAGTCGTCGGATACGGCCCCGGGCCGAGTGCATCGTGGATTTTCCCGCGTGAAAATCTTCGCATACCCGCGATAATGGTCTTCGCGAATCCTCGCATGGCGAGATCGAAAGTGGTGCCGCGGAAGGAGAGGCTGTTGAGAATTATCGAGTTCACCTTCGAACCTAGCGAAATCTCGTGGTTAAAGACTTCTCGTTTGCTCCTTCGCGCGTTCGCTTTTTTACCTCGTCATTATTCTTTACGAAGGTATACGCGGTGATCGAAATTCGATTTCGAGGAGAGTGCGTCCAGATTCAGTGGGTGTGTCGTCGGTGAGATATCAAATATTTCCAGCGTCTCATTTTACTTGCAAGTGTATCGCGACGGTGATCGAAAGTAAGCGCGTCGGACGTTCCCCACGGGAAATTCGAAGTTCGCAGATTTCCAAACTCGATCCGCTTGCGAAGGATAAACGGAGTTTCTTCGCTCGGCGCTTTTACCGTTTCTTTCCCACCCCGCGCTTTCACCGCGTAATCCCCGATCTCGATTTTAATCAAAGTAATTTCTCCGGCTCCCGTTTCACTCCAATCATCGTCCAAAGTGCCTCGGCCGGAGGCTTCCGGTAAGTAAGCGACTCGCGGACCGTCGAGACGGTGGCTTCCATCGTATCCCACCCCTACCTCTCTCCACTGGTCCTTTTCCTGCGCCTTTGGTCGTATCCGAGGCTTACTCGAGAGCCCGTGCCGGATTTTAATTCTTCGAAGATTAGCGTCCCATCTTCTCCCATTCCTCTGAAATCACTCGTCGCGCGTCTCGTCTCTTGCTTGTTCTCTCTTCTTCGTTCTTTTTCTCCCTCAACGCACAGTGGGCCAGAACGCGAATCTAGCTGGACAAAAGTATCTCTCGCGGGAAAGAAACGAAAAACAAGATTCAAACATTTCCCATTAATATGTAGTATATGTATATTAATACAGTAAGACCTGTTTTTATGCTGTCCTTTTTTGTGCGGTTTTTTTATGCGATTTTTTTATGTGCGATTTTTCCAGATACCGCGTAAAAAAAGTTTTTTTAAAATGCGTTGCAAACGAAAACCTTCTAAATTTAGGCGATGTTTTATTTGTATGCGATTTCTTTTATGCGGTCCCTATCCCCCGCACAAAAACAGGTTTTACTGTACTATGCCATATCGATATAAAGTAAAACAAAATTGTAATTTGAAATATTAATATTAATATTTAAATAACGTTTGAGCTGATTGAAATTGGCGGCGTTTATGTAGAAATTCGCGTAACTCCATATGAGTATCGCGACACGGTTTCGTGAAAATTGCAATAACTTCTGAGATCGGGCTTTGTCGAGGATGAATCCAAGATACACATGAAAGATTGATATTTTTTTTTACCGTTAACGTAAGATTCTTGGGGTGCAAAGTGGTGCGAAATTTTATAGCCCTCGTCTAAATAAAGTACCCTACGGAAATGCATTTAAGCTGTAATTTATAATAGTTTAAGTTTTCAAAGATAAAATATATAGCAGGAGATATTAATTGCAGATATTTCATCTCCCCTGGTATTTTCATATATGTTATCCGTGAAAACTTAAAATATCATGAATTACAGCCTAAATACACTTCCGTTGGGTACTTTATATTTGGCGAAGGTAATCAGCTCTAATGTTAGTTAAATATTAATATTAATATTTCAAATCTACAATTTTTTAGTTAATATCGATGTGGTATAGTATTAATATATACTAAGGTCAATGACCCAGTTTCTACTCAAGTCCTGATTTCTACTCACTATGAACTATCCTTCTTAACATTAATATTCGGTTGATAAAATAAGTTGCAGAAAGATTAATTATTAATTATTTAGATACTCCGGCATAAGTTACATAGGCTCGTTGTTCGCTAGGTAATAGCTCGCTGTTAAAAATAAATTTCATAATCCGAGCAGTCGTTGTAGTCTTAAATGAATTGAAATAACGACATCGAGCTTATTGATATCGATAAACCAAAACTGAATCTGTTACACTTGTATGCGCAGAAATTGGGACACGTTGTAAGTAGATATACGGACACCGCGATTTTTGCCGAGTAGAAATACGTTCATTTCTTGCATTGCACTTAATTATCAATTATTCATAATAAAAGTCTTTCATATGATATTTCTTTCATTTTATATGTAGTACGACTCCTGACGTGATACGCGACCAATTTGTTCGCTAATTGTTACTTAAAATAATAATTTAAACTACTGTTTTTAGTATCATTTGTCTTAAATGAGTAGAAATAGGGACATTGACCTTACACATTAATGGGAAATGTTTGAATCTTGTCTTTAGTTTCTTTCCCGCCAGAAATACTTTTGTCCAGCCAGATACGCGTTTTGGCCCACTGTGCGACGATGGGAAGGAGGAAGAGAGACGGACGTAAAACAAAAAAATGTCGAATTCAAAAACGTCGCGTTGTCGGAACGATTTACGATAAGTGGCGCACCCTCGTTTTCCAACCGCGTCGATATCGCGACGCGACGCGCACGAACGCGGGCGAGCGAGCGAGCGTGACGTACGAGCGGCGCGGCGTCGAACCGGCAGTTTAGCGCGCGCGGCCAGTCGATCTCGTCGCGATTCCGCGCACGTTCCGCATACGTGTCGCGCGGTTTCCACGAGTGGATTAGAATCGCGTCGCGACGACAATTCCGACGCCAATTTCCATCGACCAGGACGAACCGATCCATCGATCGACTGCTAGTCACCAGGATTTTCGTTCGGGTTTCTCTAGGTCGTGGAGCATCACGGAAATGGAATAAACGATTTCGTAGTCTACCGCGTTAAGTCGATTGCCGCATAAATCGCGGCGGGCTCCGAAGGTTCTATCCCGCTTGCAGTTTCAACCTGTCTGTTTGGATTATCCGAGAAGATCCGACGGAAGCGTTCGCATTTAACTACTTATTTTATCTATTTCCAGAGTATATCTCCTTTTCGAGCAGATTAACCTTCTTTGGGCGCGTCTGTCGGAAAGTCATTTCGATCGAAGCTTCGTCGAACCATTTGATCAAACTGTCCGATCGAGTCGTTCGAAGATTCGTGCGATGCTCAGGATAGAGATCTAGGCCGAACTTGCGATTAGATATTTTACGAACGTACGCGAATAAGTGTGTAGTGATCGTTTCGTCGAGACTTTTAGGTAGGCTGATCGAATGGTTGGTTCAAGCAGCGCGATCGGATTATTTCATCCGACTATTTGATCAAATGGTTCGCACGCGATTAGCGATTCTAATGCGAAAAAACGTGCATTCGAGCAACGCGTGTCCACTTTGCGCGCTTCACGAGAGTGAACCTTGTAATAATGTACTCCGTTGGGTACACGAGTCGTACGAATGTAACTTTGTGAGCAGGACAATAGCTCTGCGTTTCCGACAAAGTTAACGACATTCTGATGGGCCTTCTACGCAATTTGCGCGGCATGCGTTCACCGTCCACGCCGAACCTACCCGGTTTGGCTCGCTCGCCTGCGAGTACGCGCCCTCGATTCGGCCTCGTGCAAACTATTTGGGATACGATTCGAAAATGAAGCCGTGATTTGACTCGTAATTGCGACTGCTAACGAATAATGAGACGACTACACGTGTACAACTTGCAGCGGTGCTTTGTATCAGAGACAATTTTAGCACGTTCTTTAGGTACATTCCTTAGTTCTTAATTTAGCGAGAGACTGACCTATTCCGTAGTCGTACACGGAAGAACTTTCGTTTCTAATATTCCTGAATCAACGATGAAAGAAACGAGAGTGTCGAAGATACAAGGAACTATTCCACGTTGCATTTATACATATTTCATTATCCACGACGATATTTGGCTGGCGTGAGTTTTGCGCGACTAAAGCCACGCGTCACCGTGCCACGTGGTCCTCGTGAAAACGTAATTTTGAATAATTGCTGTGCAAGCGCGTTGTATCGCTTCTAGAATATCTTCCATCAAATAGTGACAGTTTTCCGTTTAATGGTCCACGCGGAATGTGCACAGCGTACCAAAGCACCTAGTCGCACTGACGTTTCTGCACCTAAAGCATACCATTCTCGACGCGAGCTAATCTTCAAATTTCTCTCTTTGAACGAAGTGCCGTACGTTGCACGACGATTTGCGCTGGCAACGGTAATTTTCAAAATCACACCGTCCATTCTCGTTTCCCCGAGGCCGCTTCCCACCGACAGAGACATTTTTCTTCCTCCGTTCTAGGTGCAATTTACGAATTTTCCTTTTTCGAGCGAGAGAACACCCTGCGACACATTTTACGTTCTAGAACCGTTGTTATTTCAAATGTATCCCAGCGACGAATCTACGATGGAATTCGTTCTTCATCGACTACGATCGTCTAACGATCGTCAACGTAAGATTCTTGTGAAAACGTATCGTGTATTTGGCTACATTAACCCTTTGCACTCGAGAGGTGACCATCGCTCACCACTTCTACTTTGTTGCGGCAATCCAAACTATGCCACTGACCACCATTTGGATTGACGCGATACGTAGAGGACGGCGATATTTATCTGCATTTAATTTCTTTTGAAACTGAAAGCGTTGTACAATACATATAAATGTTAAATAATATATTCAAAGATCGCCAAAACGGTGCGTTAAATAAAAAAAATGTTTGAAACAAAAGTTGTACGACTTGAAAGAGGCTATCAGCTGATGGCAATGCTTTAACCCTGCAAAGTCATTTGAATTTCAATTTCTTGAATAGGACTCCCTATTTTTTATATCATATCCTTGTAGCTTATCTCGAGAGCTTTCCAAAACACTACAATAAAACATTTTCCTTCCACACTACATTATGAGATTAAAAGGAATTGTCGAAAAATACCTCGAGT
Source organism: Tiphia femorata (assembly GCA_944319695.1). Taxonomy (NCBI): domain Eukaryota; kingdom Metazoa; phylum Arthropoda; class Insecta; order Hymenoptera; family Tiphiidae; genus Tiphia; species Tiphia femorata. The sequence continues at coordinate 10,011,538 of OX090903.1, forward strand.
GCAAAGGACTAATTGAAAGAGCACGAGCCGCACCATCATCGCGCGTGGAATATCAATGAAACGTTACCACGGTGGTGATTAACAGCTTTATGTTAAGCGCGAGAAACGGAACACGCGTGACATACGGACAAACGACTCTCGGTCCCAGCTTCCTCCTGTCTCTCGTCAGTGTTCGCGAGTAGATTCGTGGCTCGAAAAGCAACGTCTGGCACGGTGGTCGTGGCTGGTGCCGTCGCGACGTCTCCTCGTTGTCCTCGAGCTTCTCGTTTGTCTTCGGCCTCGTGACGCGCCTGGCGAATGCACGCTATCAGCCGGCGTGGCGACGCGAGATTACGAGGCGACGTTGACGCGGATGTCAAATCGTGTTACTCGCCGACAAAGAGCAATTAACCGTCAGTCAGGGTAGCGTAGGCCGGCACGGAGGTGGCACCAGCCGGGGCGGAGACGGCTACGAGAGTGGCGTGTCCGCGAGGATTCGCGCTAAAGGCCCCAGCCGCTAATTGTCGCACATTGATACGTCACGCGTGACATGCCCTCGCGTACGCGTGACTGAAATTTACGAAACACTGGCTCGGACGAGAGCCAAAAACCATCGGGCGAACGTCCCTTGGGAATACGCGCGAGCCGAACCTGTCTTCGGACGGCCACCACCTCATCGCTCATTGACTTCGACTCCCGCTCTCTTTCATTTCCCGTTCTCCTTTTGCACATTTCATTTTCTAGGCAACCGGTGAACGAGTCAAGGACGATTTTTGTTTCGGAGCTCGTATCTAGCGCCACCCCTGTCGAATTTTACGCGCTCTCTCGTCAAGATGCGTTCACGGTGGAGACAGATGAGCGACCAGGCTAGGTGGAGGATGAGTTTCGAAAATAAAAATTCACATACGTACGTATAATATGAAGAACGAGCGGGTGTATACTGCGGAGAGCGATGCGAGCGGTAAAGCCCATACGCCTCGCTCACAATTCAAGCGATCTTGGGATACTCTATCGTTCTCTACAATAAAACACCGTTACGGCTTTCGTGTGCGTAGTTGAATTTTTATCTTCTACTCGTCGCTCGAGGCTCGACGGCTCACCGCGCTTCGATGTGAACGCAGCTTTAGAACTGCTTAATTTTCCACGCGTGTCCTCGCGATTATTCGCTTGTACGCGCCTCGCATCCCATTTTCGCGTGCATTTAACTCCCACTTTCTCTCTCTCTATCTCTCTCTCGCTTCTTCACCACCCTTTCACATTCACGCCCCCTCATCCTCATTCTCAGTCTCTTCTCTCGTTCGCATTTACTCGCACTCGCTCGATTCGATTCGTTCGCGCACCCTCCTCTCGCTCTCCGCCTTCCATCGCATCCCTCTTTTATCATCCCTTTGCTCTGGAAACGATACAGATACCCTCCGTTATGCTTGAACTGCAGAAGCCGGGACAGTCGGCCACGACGAGCGAGGCTCCGGGGATTGCCGCCCGCTACGACTCTGCCAACACAACAACAACAAGGCCGCTTCACGAGTCTAATTCCTAGGCACCTGATTCACTAGTGGACGTGACTTAAGAGACCACGGCGACCGGCCGGCGGCTCGTGCAAGCCTCGTGCTCGCACGATTTCTCGTACGTCGCTTCGTCCCGTCTCGATTCGAAACGCGGCGACGCGACGGTGGAAATCTGTGCGTACGTTGAAACATTTATTCTCTTTCTCTCTTTCTCTCTATCGTTCATCCGAGTTTCTCTCTGACTTCCTCACGTTCTCCCTCTCTTCGCAGATATCTCGAATTATCCGGTCCACGGTTCTCTCTCTCTCTGTTACTCTCTCTCATTGTCCTCTCGCACCCTCGTAATCTCCACCGTTAACCCCTTCTACGCGACAACGCAATTGATCGCGTAACCCACGAAAAGAACCACTCCCCCGTCCGCTCTAGGGCGGAATGAAACGTTAAAATCGAAATCCCGTATTTCAAGTTCGACCGACGTTTATTCGCGATTCCTCGATACCTTCTATCGCGCGCTTCGGAATGGACGTAGTGGAGAGGAAGCGGAGGGATCCTATCGGGTAGGCGGTACCGTTTCTATCTCGGTTACATCAACGGCACTTAAGCCACGATCATTTATCGTAACGCAGCTCCCTCGAAGAGGAGTTAGCGCACCGAGGCGTTATCGTTGCTTCGAAGCTTCGCGCGATGGGTGTGACGAGGATCCTCCATATTTTATCGTTTTATCCTTCGGAGGAAACGAATTTATATTTCTCGTGGGGTGATCGATAGGCGTAAATGCGCAACTGGGCACGAGTGTGCGAAGGAGGCCGTGACGAAGGAGCCCGGCTCGCGTAACCGTGTCGCGTTCTCACCGACATCGGTGAAACGATCCGCCGGGTTTCCGCTGCGACGGATATTTGAGGGATCGCGTTGGCAGGCGATCGCTTAACGTCGCGCGATACCGTCGTCGTTGATCCTCGACCTGGAAGCGCCCGAGGAGAGTAGGAGTATCGCGACACCTTCGTCCCTGGACGAGGATCCGATCGTAACAAAAGAGGTCTCATATTTTCTTCTTTCCTCTTTTTTATTTTCGTTTGCTCTAACTCTCTCCCTCTCTCTCACTCTCTCTCTCTCTCTTTCACGCTCTTCTCTTTTCGTCTCCTAGCGTTATTCAATCATTCGGTCCAATCGATCGATCAATCTCTCCGACTCGCACGACCTTAGGCCGCATCGAACGCGGGTACCAACATACCACGTAAACTCCCCGGTCTCTTAAGTCTGGTCGCAAAAGCGGGACGGAGATGAGATCCGACACGAAGATTCGTAGGTACTCGCGCGACCGTTCGCACGGTTTTCCGAGCGACGCACGCGAGGTGGGATCGTATAAAGGAGAATGGAACGAAGGAGGGTGAGGTCGAGATAGGCGAATGAAATAGCGCGGGCGCTACAGCGCGCGAAAAGGACGGACGATGGAACTAGAACGAGATTGCATTCGCAAGGATCCTCGGAGAAGATACTTATACCGTAGTTTAGTGTTGGAACGTAGCGTGATTTCCGAGGAACCGGTATATCCTCGACGATTATTTCGAGACGTCGTTTGCCGGGCAAGGCCGCGTTCAGTCGATGAATTTTAACGGTGATTGCAATCACGATTTGCTCGACCGCGGTTGAATCAACGCTACTACCGGTCGTAACGATTAAATCGAAGGCGCGTAATAAACCGTACGAGTGCAAAACGAAAATTAACAAACCGATCTCGATGACGGCTAGAAAGGAAGGATGAAGTACCGAAGTGAAAATACTAAGGCAAAACACGTGAGGACGACGCATCCGGATCGTCGAGATCACTGTGCGACGTCCTTCGACTCTGATACAAGCAAGTAGAGAGCAAAGATCCCACGCGACGACAAGAACGACGACGGATCGAGAAGAGAAAAGGAAGAGCGCGGGTGGTAGGATGCGTGTTTTTGTTTGTGTGTGCATTAGACTCACTCGGCGTTGGTCTCCGGCGTGGGCAAATCGCCGATGGTCGTCAGCGTAAGGGTGGACCAGTAGAGCGAGCCGAGGTACTTCCTCGTGAGGGTCGCGTACTCCCCGGGCCTGTACGGATAGACCCAGTCACCCTGGAAGCCCTCCGCCTCGCTGAGCAAGTAGTAAAAGCATCCGAACCAGTGGGCCAGAATCAGTAGGATGTGAATCAGATTGAGGACGCGCCAGAGATTTGGGTAGACCGTGCGCGACTCCACCATGTAGTAGTAATTGTAGACGCGATATATCTTGAGGAATCTCGGAAACCTCAGGAGCGGATTGCTACCTAGGTTGAACTGCAGGAGGTCGAGCGGCAGGAGGGCCAGGAGGTCGAGGATGAAGGATTTCGACTTGAGATAGTGGCCGGCGAGCTTCTTGCTGTTGTAGACCATCAGGCCCTGCTCGAGGTAACCGGTGCGAAATTGCACGGCCACGTCGAGGAAGAAGACCAGATCGGTGAAGCCGTCGCAGGTGAGCCAAGCGGCCGGCGCCAGGGCCTGCAACTCGGGTAGGCTCTGCCTCACTATCAGGGTCCAAAGATTGTAGAGCACGCAGCCGGACAGCAGCATGAGCCAGTAGTAGTAGAAATTCTCGTCTGGGTTGACCACGGTCTTGGGCGGCCTCTGTGCCTTCCTCGCTCGTCTACGCCTGCGCCCACTCGAGTCCTTCTCGTCGGTGGCGTCGCCCTCGCCTTCTCCGGTATCTAGGGTCTCCTGGCTCTCCGGTATCTGTCTCGTCGAGAATCTCTTGAGGAACGAGTCCTCTCGCTTCAGCGGTGGCTTCTTCTGTATCGTCGATATCGCCGAGGACAGTTGCACGGTGGTGCGCAGTTTCATCCACCGCTGATTGCTCTTCGTTCTACGGACACAAAAAGAGAATGACGAACCAAGGAGGGAAGTACGAGTTCGCGAGATCGATGCACATTATAGGTACGTTCCGAATACGATCGTATTGCGTTTCGTTCTCCGTGCGATGAGGTTTCTTACGGTGAGTTTAAAATTTTCCTGCAGATTGCGGAGTGGATGACAAGATTGGGTGGGTGGTACGGCGAACCACGAAACTTGGTTTTATGAACTATTAATATTCGTTTTGATCGAATTAATTATATTCGTCAGGCACGTTACATTTGCATCTTAACGTCTCTACTATTTAAAATGATACATGAGTATCTTGTCTTCGCGATTCATCGTCATTCGTTCTTCATTCGTGTCAACGGAGAGCACGCGCTATCAATTAACAATGTGTTTGGTCGTTATTTAGAAAACTTATTTTATTCAAACTCATCTTTATACAGCATGCTCCGCCATTTCTACTGCGAAATGTGGGAACTTTACAGGACAAGTATCATCCTCTGAACTCGCTTTTGTCGCCGCGGGCGAAAGCAGAGCCAGTGAATGCTTTTTGCATCGGGATCGTCCGAGTACGAGACCGGCAAAGAAACTTATCCAAGACGACCTCACGGACTGTATACTCACGTACAATTTAATCACTATTAACCATGTAACAAAAGGACCTTTCTGTTTCTATGTAACTCCGCTCGATGCGCATTTTCAACGAAATCGGACAATGTACTTTCACTGGAAATCAGTTCATTCCGGTATAAATCGATCGGTAAATGCGAACGGAACGCAATCGAAGCTTATATTGTGCATCGATCTTAAACGAGAGAGAAAGGCGGAGGGAGGGAGAATAAAAAGAAAAAGAAAAAAGAAGAAGAGCACGCTGGCGGACGAGCAAGCGAGTGGGAAGGGCCGTGCTGATTCGAGGCTTGTTTCGCGTGGTCTCTGTTATTGCGCGCTGGCCGCGAGACAGGACGTCGATGATCCTCGACGATTCGCGAAATAAAATTCTTCATCTCCTCTCTCCAGCCCTTCGCCACTCTCTCGTGTAACCGCGACGCGTGAAAAATATTTCATTTCCTTTCTCTGGCTTCGGTGACGGTAAAACCATCCTCCGTCCTTCCTCCTCCCTCGTGGCTTTTCACCCTGTAAATTAATTTCTCCGGGGAGACCTTCGATATACGTCGTCTTACCAGAGCGATCTCACGTGTTACGTTCGAATGAAGATACCCTTCGGAGATCCTTCCTCCTCGTTCTTTTCTATCTCTCTCCTTTTTTTTTTCTCTCTCTCTACACCTCCACTCGCTAACCTTAGATAGTTAGTTGCTACTACTACAGAATAGAGTCGAGCAGTCCGTTCCACAGTTAAGTTCAAGAGGCTCAGGCGAGAATCGAAGAGAATCGGTTTGTTAGGCATCAAGAGCATAATCGGGCGGATAAGAGGCAGACAGACAGACAGATAGACGGACAGACAGACAGACGTACTTACGAACGGACGGACGGGCATACAGACAGACAGACAGACAGACAGACGGGCAGATAGTTACAAAAACAGACAGGAGACAGAGTAACATCGACTATAAGACCATGGAGTGTAGTAACTTTAGATAGATAGAGTAGACAGTACTAGATAGTAAAAAAAGATCTTAGTTATTTCAGCGGTATTTTATTTATGCACCACTACGCATTCCTCGATCTTAAAGCACCAATCGTGTGTGTGTGTCTTTGGGTGTGTACGATGTCTCGTGTGATATTTTCAGCTCGAGCCTAGGTGAATTTTGCATATATAGAGGAAGAGAGATGAGGAAAAGAGAGAAAGAGAGACGATGGAAATTCGTGCGCAGTGACGTAAGGAAAGTGAAGGCTGAAGAAGTGATGGGGGGTGCAGGTGGAGTGGGTGGTTCACGAGAGTGGAACGTAAAAGATCGCAACTGACCCACGAAGAACTTTTCCAGACCGCGTGGAGAGTGAGGGTGAGGGTGGAGAGGGTGGATGGAAACTAATCTATTCCGAATAAAATTTCTCGCGTTCCTTCGTCTTCGACCTTCCTGCTTCTCGCTCGTCACCTTTCTCCATCTCCTTGCGATCGTCCCTCGCTCACTTTCTCTTCCGTTCCTTTTAACCGTTACGGAGGCTTTAATCATCGTTTTCAGTCGATCGGTCGATCGCGACGAGTGCTCCGCAAGTAAACATCCCGCTTTATTCGTTCCTCGAGACGATTCTCCTCAGTGAGCGCGGGAAGGATACGATCGTCGATAAAGATAGGCGGCGACTAAGAGCCGCAGGGTAGTCCCGGAGTGGTAACTACCCCGCAGGAGACGATTAATTAATTACGCTTAATCTCATTTCGAAGTTTCACTCGTGACTTCGATACGATCTCCACCTCTCGTCGATGTTGTTGCCTCATCCGATGGCCGCGTCGCAGATAACCGTAGAGAATATTGAACGTTATCGAACGACAGTGCGTTACATCGATAATTGAGATGTCTTGAGAATCGTCGATTAGTTTCGCGATTCGAAAGATTTTTAAGTGGGATTGGACGTGAGAAGAGAGAATAAATGGCATACATGAGGAAATGATGAACGCAGGAGAAGATAGACGAATAATGCATAGATGAATGAGAAAGTAGATGGAAGGTTATTAAATTAAGTAACAGATAGATAACCGGTACATATATGCAGCTTATTGCGATTTGAAATATGTGATATATGAATTTTGAAAGTGGTGTAAAGCTCATTTCTCCTCCTTTTGTTTTCGATCTTTAAGCTGGATTTATAAACTTTTGCCACCGTTCCGTCATCGTTGCCATCCGCAGCTAACGTAGTAACTGTTGTTGATTTTCATAGTAACTGTATACATATATCTATGAGAATCAACAACGTTAACTACGTTAGTTGCGGACGGCAGCGGTGGCGGAACGGTGGCGAAAGTTTATAAATCCAGCTTTATGACGAAAGAAAAAACACATTCCACCATAAATGAAATTAATTTTATTTTATATCGTGGAAGTTAATGGAAGTGGGCGGTTAATGATATTTTATTATAAAAACGGCTTGAGAACTATTTTAGGGCAATCTCTTTTAGTTCGGCAATGGAGCAGGAAGACAGGGGTTGGCATTAATTTCATCCTGCTCCTTGTAAATGGAAAAATCTGGTGGGGTAGAACCGAGGGACAGTAGGAAGAGGGAATGGGGTGGATCAGGGTCTTAACAAGACTGTAGATAAAGAATGGGGACTAATTTCCTTCTTTATGCCTTTTCGGCCAAATGCCTTCGTTCTTTGTCTCCTCTTCTCCGGCTAGACCTTTTTAAGGACTTGAGTTCGTGTACGCTCTTGTTTTGTCATTCTACTAACAAAAAAAGAAAGCGAAAAGATCTCTAAAAAGTGAGTTTGGTCAGACTACGAACGTAATTTCAACAATGTCGCAGCGCCACTCGTTAAAACTGGAAAAACATTAACCAGTTAACTGTGGAATCTTTTTTTTTGAGTTTTAATTTTTATTCTTTATATCGAATGGTAAGTTGTTTTTATTGTTCATGATCAAAAATATAAAAACTTTGGATTGACGTGTATACACGTCGAACGCACTTAAATGGTTAAGAGCGTTCGTTTGTACTTCGAACGACAGCGACTATCGTTGGACAAATTTAATCTGTTTCCGAATTATTACTACACGATGAATCACCTGTTTTCGAGTTGTACCATGATATCTAAACCATCGTGTATACGTATATTACATGGGGTGAAAACACCAGGACCTACCAATGAAAAAACTAATTTTTGCTTACGAAGTCACTTTTAATCTTCAACGTAAACTCCTTCAAGCGAAATGCATTTTTTCCATAGTCCTCTAACATTTTGATACCCTTGCAATAATATGATTTCTCAAATTCTGCAAAAGAGACCTCCGTTCTCTAAATCACCTCCTCATTGATGAAATCTTTCTCTGAAGCCATCTATTCAAGTTAGGAAACAAATAGTAATCACTGCGAACAAAATCTGGAGAATGTGGACAGTGGGATAGCAATGTTTATTAACACATTCCTCGCCACGTCATCCATATTTAGGTGACGGTTTCAGTGTCTAATCATAAATAATCAAAATAGGTATGTGGAAGTACAATTAACGCTCTAAATAATTAACTAAACAGTCATCAAAATTCAAAGTGATTGGGCGCCAAATATGTTAAAAAAAGACAAAATTCTTTGAAATCCATTCTTTCTCAAAAATCAAAAGTGACGTCACTCTAACGACTGTAATTCGTAAACTGATCAACGAAACATCATTAAATTCTGACTGGAGACTAGATAAGGTACGTACTACTGAATAACCATTAACATTTTAAGATAGTCAAGCCTCGTCTCACCCCATGTGGTAAAAAAAATTAGTAAAAAAATTAGTGACACGGTAGGTATCGGAGAAACAGAAACGAAAGAGAGAAAGGGAGAGGAGAAATGAAATGCTCGAACGACCGAGAAAGGGCTTCGAGTAAAGGACATCGGTTGGCGCTAGAAAACTTGCGGCAAGGAGCGACTAGCCACTACTTCAGCATCGAAGGTACCGCGACGACGACGTGCCAAGATTCTTCGAAGTGGGGCAGCGACCACGAAGGGACGATGGACAACCACGACCCATGCTCGTCATTCGCGACGCAAAGCAAGCTCTACTACGCATGCAGTCACCTTCGCGCTCGGTGCATGTAATTCCATTCCGTGCGGGACGGTCTACGACTTTTGTCGATTACAACGTTAACGACGATGCTCTAACGATCTCTCGACCAACTGAACGCTCTCAGACCACACCTTTAGAAATAATTGCTCGCGCTTTTAACTCTTCGCGCTTCGCCTAACTCAATTCGACTTCGTTCCAGTCCGATAGAATTTCATTATCTTCGAAGAGATCGCGTGAGAGAGAATTATTAAACTATCGTTGATCATTAACCACTAAGCAACTGAGGACGAGATATCTCGCGACTTAATATCGTTAGTGACACGCTCCGGACGAGATATTTCGCGTGCGATGTTGCTTACCGTGTGGTTTGGACGAGATATCTCGTAGATAGTTTTGGATAAGGAAAGTAGCTATTTCTGTAAAAATTGTAACGCAGCATTATGTATAACGCCGTGTTTCGAATTATACCATTCACTGGAAAAATAAAATTCTTTGTTAAAAAAAGACCATAACGTATTCTTCATTAGACATCGCAATAACTTACAAAGTAAGTTTTATCCAAAACTATCGACGAGGTATCTCACATTATAATGAAAACCATCGACGAGATATCTCGTGCAAGGCGTATGGTAAGCAACATCGCATCTCGAAATATCTCGTCCGGAGAGTGTCACGAACGATATTAAATCGCGAGATGTCTCGTCCATAGATGCGAATTGGTTAACCTTTAACCAGTGACATGGAGTCTCACAGCCGTCGCATTAGATTTTAAGTAAAAAGTGTTAACTTTATCGTTTTTCTCGCATAAGGTCGACTAGAACGTAAAATAAGGATCTCATACCAATTGAGGCTGAAAAATACCACTAAGTGTTAATACTCGTTTTTTTTTTATATTTTATAAATAAAGTTGATTTGATTTACTAATGCGTTGTTCATTACATACCAATGGTTAAATTTTGAGACAATTTTGAAACACCCAAGTTGATTTTCATAACAAAAATGAATTTAAAATTAGTAGCCTGTGAGACGTCATGTCCTTTATAGTGTTATAAATTCGTCGTGTCACCAGTTAAGGGTTAATATCGTTTCATCGAGGAATCATTAAAAATTGATTCGCGTAAAGTGAGAACCTGCGCGCCGATAGTGAAGCCCCGCAAACGAACGAACTTTTTCTCGAAAGAAAATACTTGGCAAGGGGCTCATGGGCTTCCGGAGGAACATGGTACGGAACGAACGCGCTTCGATGCTATATCCTTCCTCGTACGTAGTCGCGTGAGCATCATCGGAAACTTTTCGACCTCGGCGAAACTTTGCGTCGCGGGTGAAGCAGAGGGGACGAGCAGCATCTATGAGCGCAGAAGAGAAGAAGGCAGCACCCTCTCTCCGTGACTCGTACGGTAGAGGGTGAGACGATCCTTTTGAGTACGCCAAGGACGATCCATTGGAAGTGAGACGCGCAATTTTCTTCTAAACTATTCAGGTATTATTTGAGGAATTGTTTCGAACAAAGCTTATCCGAGCCTTCATCCGATCCACGAAGTCTACTCTTACTGCGCGAATTAATTTTGTTTGAATAGTTTCTAAAACTATTTGATTTTGAATCTTGCGTATTGGACAATGAGCGTTAGAACACACGAGCATTTGAAAAAGATCTACGAGACCCGTAATCAGGTAAAGTACCGTGATAAAAAGTATATACGAGGATTGATGTCGACGTTAAGGATTAATCACGAAGGGGACATCTTGCGGCGCTTACAAATCTTCTCTAGGTGGACGAGCTTTCGTAGTGAGTTGTGAGCACGAAATGGTCTTCAATTGCTTTGGAACACCGTATCATGACTCGAGGGAGCAGTCTACGCAACTGTGGGGAACAGAAAGAAAGATTGCTTTGAGAACTTAAAGGCACGTCCGGTTAATTATAGCGACGACTGCGAGTGAACCTCGTCAAAACGAAATGAGCGTTGCTCGAAACAATTTTACGAATAACCAATAATTTAAACAGAAATCTCTCTCTACTTAAATGGGTCGTCTTGTGCGCGTTCCTATGGAGGATGCTTGTGCGTTTGTATGTGCGTGTGTGTTTTTGTGTGTTTTACGTGCGCGTGCGCGTGCTAGTTTATGCACTGGTACGTATGACGCGGAGAAAGAGGCCGAATTGCACGGCGACGACGAACAAGAAGAAGAAAAAGAAGAAGTGTCTACTTGTCTAAGTGGCGGATTAACTTATGTTCATTCCGCGTTCTATTCTTTTCCTTTTTTTTCCATCGCTTCGCTCGATCTGTCTTTCTCACTAACGCACGGTGGAACGAAAGCACCGATTCAGTGGACATCGATAAATTTCTTCTAAAATATGCGTTTTTGAGAAAAAATGTTTCGTATAAAAGTTGTATGATTTCAAGGACAGATTATGCTGGCATTTGTTCGTCCTTGCGATCACCTTGAGAAGCATTATCAAGATCAACATAAAATTTATAAATAGAACGTCCTAGTGTTCGTAGCATATCTTTATAGTTGACGTTGAGACGTTGTCAAAACACTGTTTACAAACCTTTCTTGCCCAAAAACTATCCCAGTTATGGGACTTGAAAGTTACACTACCACCGGCATTAATATTACCCAGGGTGTACCGCATGAAGGTTTACAGACGGATTTACAACTGTTTCGTGTTGTGTATGTGTGCGTGTCACACCAGAGATAAAGACCCCATGGTTCTTTACGATGAGTCAAACGAAATTGTGACTCAATTCATACATATTTATTCAGTTATTAAAAAAAGTCCGTATTTGTACAAGATCTCTCGTACAGAGTTTTACAGGATCTTCTATATAATAGCAATTTTCATAGATTTCAGCTGCTACTTCGTGCTACTTTTTCTCGTGTACATGACAAAGTGGAATGAAATCACCAATTCTGTGGACATCAATACATTTCTTCTAAAATATGCGCTTTTGAGAAAAATGTTTCATATAAAAGTTGTAGGATATTAAGGGGAACAAATGATGCTGATATTTGTTTGATCTCTGGTGTGACACGCGCACACACACAACACGCAACCGTTGTAAATCCGTCTGTAAACCTTCATGCGGTACATCTTGCACTGAAAAAATTTACCACTTAATTTTAGAATATTTCTTACTAAAATAAGCAACAAGAGGATCTTCTTAATTTAAGAGTAGAATACTCTAAACAGATTCCTCTAATCAAATATCCTTAACGGGATATTCTTAACATAGCGTGGTAAAAAAATTTGTATGGATATATTTCGTACATAATTATTGGAAACAAAACTCTTCGTGAAATGCTTCACTCTTTATATTATCGAAAATTACATGATCCATACCTTGAAATCGGAATTAGTTAAGAAATGTAGTCACGAGAGAAAGTTACAATTCATATGTATTACTATTACTTGTAAATATCTCCGTTAAATCGGCCAAATCCTCTTCTTCCGAACTCATCGTCACTTCTTTATCCATACTTTTTGCACAGCACAGCACACAAAATAATATAGTAGACAAAATTACGCAGAATTGCAAGAGGAACAAGATACAGGCATCGACATGTGCCGCACGTGATGTATAACCTAAATCAATCGAATACCGACACGTATTGTGTCACGACATGCAGGTAGATTACTAAGAATATATTCCAAAAAGCGTCATATCCATAAGAAAATATTCTCATCTATTAAGAATATCTATTAAGATGAACCATCAAGTTTACATTTTAAGAATACAATTTTTTCAGTGTGGGTAATGTTAATGCCGGTGGTAGTGTAACTTTCAAGTCCCATAACTGGGACAGTTTTTGGGCCAAAAAAGGTTTGTAAACAGTATTTCAAAAACGTCTCAACATGAGCCACAAGAATATGCTACGAAAAATAGGAAGTTCCATTTAAAAATTTGATGTTGTCCTTCATAAGGCTTCTCAAGGCCATCGCAAGAACAAACAAATGTCAGCATAAATCTGCCCTCCTGGAAATCGCACAACTTTTCTACGAAACATGTTTCTCGAAAACGCGTATTTTAGAAGAAATTGATCGATGTCCGCTGAATCGGTGCTTTCGTTCCACTGCGTATCGTCCGCGTATCGAGGAATATGTCAGGGTGTGTGTATGATACCTCTTGATCTTTCGCAGTGAGGAATATAGCGCCATGACGGCGCGTACGTTACTCCATTTTTGCGAGCCCCGTGTACCACGGGGCCTCCTAGCCGCAGCCGGTATCTCGGCGTCTAGGCCGCCGCTGTCCAACGATTCCGAGGTGGTCGAGGTTGTGGCGTCTCCCTGGGTCTCGCCTTCCTCCTCGCCGACCTCCTTCACCTCCTCCACCTCCTCTCGCGAGAAGGAACGACGCGTGGCCGGCGGGAGCCTCGACGCGTGTCGCGAGGACGCTGATGACGCGCGACGACGGTAAATCTCCAAGGACCTGCGAAGAAGACAAAGCCCGCAAGGGGTTGCCTTGCCCCTTCACGCTCTCACTCTCTTTCTCTCTTTCATTCTCTCTCTTTCTCTTCCTTTCTCTCGTTCATTCTCATCGATTGCCGCAAACACTCTCCTCTCTCATTCGTTCGCTCGTTCACTCTCGGTACATCAACACAGTTTCTCTCCACTCCCTTTCTCTTCTGCCTCTTTCCGTCCTCTAAAACTCGCGACTCTCCTCCTTCCGCCCCATTTCGACTCGTCGAACGGTTTAGGCTTATCGTCACCTTCTAACGAGAGAATTCTCGCCATTCGATCAACAAACGACGGAAAATAAACAGCACATTCTGTTGATAGCGATTGAATTGATAAGGTCCATGTGTTTGTTGTTGACTGTATTGCTTGGAATTCAAAGCAGGTCGTTTTTTGTCCCACGCACGACATCGATAACAGCGAAGCATAGGGGAATGGCGAAAGTAATTTGAGAACTGTCGCAAATATTGAGGATCGTGTAACGTAAAATGTCGGATTTTGTAAAGAGAAGTGAACTTCGGGAGGGGGATTTGGAAAAATATTTTCTTCGACGAAATAGGAATCTCGTGTGATTTTAATAAAAGATTATTTTTCTTGACGAAAATTGTGGAGTATACTTTGTGGAGTTCATTATCTATAGGGATCGATGGTTTTTCCGTGATGCCGATTTTTCAACGTTTATCTTTGAAACGAACTGTTGAGAACCACCTCTATATTGTACATTTATCGTTAACCAGGTCAATGACTACAATTTTCTCTAGAAATAAAAATAATTCAAACGTTACTTCGAAGAAAATTTGAAACGCGTTTAGACCATCTAGAATTTGCATTTGGCTCATACAGGAATATCCATCCAATCGTTCCAGTCTAGACAGACTAGTCGCCTCGATCGGCCTCGAATCGATCGTTTTCCAATAGCAAATTCAGTTTGCTTCGTCTTCGACCATTAATCCGGATCTATCTTTAGCGAGGCCAACTTGTGATTGACAAAAAATCCGACATTCATATTACACGATCTAATAATATACGGAAGTGCGTTGTGAATGCACATTGTCGTACGAGTGACAAAATCGGCTGATAGGAAAAGGACGATTTCTCTCGCTGCACATCTATGTAGGATATCCTTGTGTCTGTGGATTAGTAGCGATCAACGACGGGGTTGGGTTGATCCGTGCAGGTAGGACCTACAGATGGCCATTTCAATGGACAATTAAACTTCGTTTCGTGGCACAGTTTTCTTTCAAACTTTTTGTTGCATTCTCTCGATCAATGAATAGAAACAAAATCTAACACGTTTGAGTCGTGCAAAGCACTACTTAAAATTGTGTCGTCTGATCTCTGTTCACTGATGGCCACAAAAAAAATATGTATGCAAGGTTAAAAAGAATGCGGCACCACGACACAAAATTTAGCACAAAGAACCTCTTAGGTGTTGCTATTGCTCTGCTCGTGTCCAAAAACTACCGTGAAACCGATTTCGAAACAAAAAAGCAGACGAGTAATGAATATTATCGGAAAGACGCATCAGGAGGAGCTGCACGATCGGATCAATTATCCACAACATTTCATCGTATCCTTGATATCGTGATGGAAAAACTTTGGACTGCTTTTCTTCTCCATCGTGTTTCCATCTTCTCTCTGGTCCACCTTGTCCGTCTGTCTATCTTCTCATCTTTTTGTATCACGGAGAAGTTAAAAAAAAAGAAAGAATCGATTGGTCTGCTTTGAATAACGGCGCAGGTGACGAACGAGGCTGGCAGTTAAAAAAAAAATGGTTTTCTCCGACGAGAGCTGCGAGCTTTCCGTTGGAACGTCGATCGATGAGGTTTTTGGCTTCGCAACGTGCCCAGCTGAGCGTTCATTGGTGTTCGCGAAGCAAAAGTCCCTCGTTACGCGTCGAACCTGGACGACCAAATTTCTGTACAGCGTTGAGAAAAACGGAAGAAGAATATCGAGAAATGAATGCGTAGGGCCTTTTGTGTCATTGCTGTCACTGCGTTGTGATTCGAACGAGAGAAGTGAGAAAAATTCGAGCGTGATACCTTCTGGCCACACGGCATGATCCTTTCAAAACGCTTTTCGCCAGCTGGAGATGCAGGACGATTGAAAAAAGAGTCGCGAAGAATCGAAACAGTTGTGTCCAACGACGTGGATATAAAATCCAACGAAAGCCTTTCGATCTCGACAGCGACGAGAGAGTTGAATTGCAATTTTTTCCTACGAATCGTGATTCTCTCTCAAACCTTCCTACAGATGCTCGAAGCGCAGTATTTCTATTGCGAGTCGACAAGCACAAGTGAGCTTGCGACCTTTATTCGGATAAGCCAATGGAAATCTTGCTCCGGAATGAAGAAACAGTTGAATCGCAATTTTTGCGACGTGCATATGCTAATCTTTCTATTACACGATCGTGGAAATGTCTCAACCGCATCGAGACCGTGCAATATCGACTACGAATCGACCAAGTGAGCGTTCACGTTCCTCCTAATTGAGAATAAAAGAGAATCTCCACTGGCATTTCGACTTTATCCCTATCGAGGAAGGAGAATTTATTTATGGATCTTGAGTGTATAAAGCAAGATGGCGCTGAAAGAGAGGAAGTTCGTCGGTGCGGGTGAATCTTCTCGTTCGACGAATGTCGAGCATCGTCGAGTGCGCTTCTTTTCGTCCACGTCGAGGACGCATGGGACGAGCTGCACCTGAAGTCAACCCTTTCTCCTTCTCGCCCCACTTTATTTCCTTTCTCGTCCTCCAGTCTTCGTTTCGAGCTCGCGATTCCGCACGGTGTTCCGCGTGACAGCCTTTACTTTAACGACTGGATTTACGTTTCGTTGTCTCCGCACTGTGCGCCAATCCAGGTGTCCTAAAGTTCTGGTTCGATTTGTATTGCTGGACAACCATTTTCCACGTCGAGTGGTGAACACGAGGAAGACAGTGAGAAGGAGAGAGAGAGAGAGAGAGGGATAAGGCGTTGTCGGCACTCTCCACTGCAGCACGTACGGCCTTAAGTAGGAAATGAGGAATTTTCTCTTTGGATTCGCTCCAGCGAATTTCACCCTAGGTCGCACGCGATTCGTTTACACGAACCGCATCTCCCTTCTCCTACCTCTTTCTTCTTTCCTCTCGTAGCTCGTCTGGCCCACCCACGCCATACAGTGCCCCATAGGATTAAACCTTGTTTCCATTTCCATCTAACGGGATAAAGGAGAGAATCCCAGGCAAGGCCACGTGTCCGTTTTACGTGATCCAAGCGTATCGTAGGTGCACTTCCAAGGGATCACTGTCTAGGTGTTTCCTGGGGGCTTGCTGGCCACTGAGACGACATGTCTCGTCCCTTGGGGTTGTTAGAGACACTCCGAGAAGTAGGAAGAAAGGGTAGAAGAGCGCAAAAGAATAAAGATCATTCCCGAAATCTCGCTCGTCTCGCATCCCGCTTTACTGCCTTCTATGCCCACTCGTCTCGCCCACGCTTCAGTTTCTCTTTTCCTCTTTTCCCTTCTCCTCCTTTTTGAGGATGTCGCCAAGTCGCAGGATTCTTCGCGCGGTCAAAGCTCGACGTAAGGAGAGGAGAGCTAGTCTTTCTTATAATCTTCGGTGTAACATCGCGTAACGAGTCTACGTGATTTCTTTCATTTTTGTTTCAATATAGAATCACTGGTCCAGGGATCGATCACTTGTATCGCGTATTTTCACGATAGTAAAAAAATGGTATGTCGGTATGTGTGCATAGGGTGAATTTAAAGCGGTTCTTCTCTTTTAATTAATCAAACGTATAGGTAAAATATAATTAAAATTGCAACAATGCACTGATTTGTAAGTGTTCTACTTAGCTTTCGTTTAACGAACAGCCCCACATTTTTCTTAATCGACCGATTACTTTTCCCTTCTCTTCCTTTTTGAGGGTGTCGCCAAGTCGCAGGATTCTTCGCGCGGTCAAAGCTCGACGTAAGAAGAGGAGAGCTAGTCTTTCTTATAATCTTCGGTGTAACATCGCGTAACGCGTCTACGTGATTTCTTTCATTTTTGTTTCAATATAGAATCACTGGTCCAGGAATCGATCACTTGTATCGCGTAATTTCACGATAGTAAAAAAATGGTATATCAATATGTGTGCATAGGGTGAACTTAAAGCGGTTCTTCTCTTTTAATTAATCGAACGTATAGGTAAAATATAATTAAAATTGCAACAATGCACTGATTTGCAAGCTCAAAGTGTTCCACTTAACTTTCGTTTAACGAACAGCCCAACATTTTTCTTAATCGACCGATTCCTTGAATAAGCACCGTTCTTCGTTAATACGAGCCTTTGTTTGTTAGAGCCCATTTATTCTTCAAAAAAATAAAAAAATCGTGACCTAACCCGGGAGAAAATTAGCTCATAATTCCCTCAGAGGAAACTCGTGGAAATTGCTAAATATGCAAGCTTAGCGCCAATCAATAAAATTGTTTTCAGCGCTATTAATTAAAAGCATTCGCCAAGTGCAGGTACTAAGATTGGCATTTAATATTTCACGTTATAATCGCGTGACGCATGAATTTCTATAAAAAGCTTCGGCGACACCGTTTCCTAAAGCGTTCCGTCCACGTAGCTAACTAGTGAAATTATCCGTTCTTTAATTTCTTTTTAATCCGCGCAACTGTCGGATCAAAATGAATTCTCCATTCTCTCGGATTTCTGTTGTATGGATTTCCGTGTCAGTTGGGCGTCGGAAATAACGAAGGCATCACGATTTTAATATCCCCTTCCTCTCGCACGATCCCCAGCGATTCGATTCGGAGAGAGATTTCACGCGACAAGGTAATTCGAGTGGAAGTTTTATCGTTGACGGGGAGAGGCTAATTAGCGTAACTTGCGCGATGAGCAGTGACGAGGGAGGAAAGTTTTCTGGCTTCGTCGTGTTGCTCTCTCCTGTGGTACTTCTCTCTTTTTCTTTTTTATTTGCTTCTCAAATCCCATTGCGTCTTTCAGTGAAAGGACGCGACGATCTTCGATAACGCGCGCTTCCCTAGCCTCGTCAAGATTCATCGCGAGTTTCTACGAAGCCTTGCGACTGGCGCGAGAGACAACTGGCTCCCCGGAGAATTTCGTGGAAATCTTTTTCCTACCTCGCGACACGGCGCACACGTAAAGCAAATATTTTCAATTTCAATGATAAACACGCTGCAGTTAATGCAATTCGACGAGGCAAATCAAATTACGCATTCTCTGTGTCATTAAGCGGAGCGAGAGGAAAATCCAATTTATCGTGTTGATTCTCGGAATTCTTCCCGTGTCAGCCGGTTGGTATCCTTTTTCAGCATACAATTCGTTCCATCGACTTTCTCGCTTCTGTCGCGCCGATGTACCGTCCGATATTAACAATGCCGCCAGGCGTTTGGGACGATATAAAAAAAAGAGAAGAGAGGGAGAGAAAAATGTGCAAAAAAAAAGAAATTAACGGACGCGCTTGGCTCGTCAGAGCGCAAGACGAAAGGCCATGCATCTCCCGGCCGAATGATTTTCGTAAAACTGTAACTGGACCGAAAGTAATTAGAGAGCCTGTGCGAGGTTAACGCGACCACCTCGTCGTTAGGCAGCACTAATGTCATTAGGCAGAGTTCGCTGCTACTGCCTCCCGCTTCTCCTTTTCCTACCTACTTCGCGCGTCGAGAGAGAGAGAGAGAAAGATGAACCGAGTCACGATAAGGTCAAAAGGATGTCGTCGAATACGAGTGCGTAAATAAGCAGCCCCCACCCCTCTACGGTGGAAGCTTTGTGAAATCTGCTCCACGCCGGTTACTCTAAACTAGAGCTCCCGGTCAGAAGCGTGTTTTAAAATACAAGAGTACACGTGACACGTGTTGTCGTGCTACACGTTATATCTAACACGGATATCCGCAGATACACGTGTAATTGATGTATACACGTGTACACGGATAATTATAAGAAATTTTTATTCACAGCATCTTACATCTTGTGCCAAATTGTATGTATTTGCATATACAGGGTGTCTCAGACCACCCATACAATCTCTCGTGGGGACATAGAGCGGCTTGCGCTGAACATAAAAGTCCTGTACCGTTTTGCGATAATCGCAATATTTATTGAGTTATTAATTGTTAAAGATCAAAGGAAAGGGCGTCCGCCAAAATAGCAGCGGGGGGAGCGCTGGTGCCTCTGCGAGCTGTAGGACGGCCCAGTTTACCAACAAACAAACGCGGGACGCGGTAAGGGGAAGGCTGAGACACCGCTGCACGGCCGGCTTCTTTTTCGTTATTCTTCCCCTTACCGCACCCCGCATTTGTTTGTAGGTAAACTGGGCCGTCCTACAGCTCGCAGAGACTCCATCGCTTCTCCCGCTGTTATTTTGGCGGACGCCCTTTCCTTTGATCTTTAACAATTAATAACTCAATAAATATTGCGATTATCGCAAAACGGTACAGGACTTTTACGTTCAGCGCAAGCCGCTCTATGTCCCCACGAGAGATTGTATGGGTGGTCTGAGACACCCTGTATACAGGGTGTCCCGCAATAGGTGTAATCCCCGCGAAAGGGTTGTAGCTGAAATAATTCTAAACAACATTTTCCTTTGCGAAAAAGTTGGACGAGGCTTAATTTTTGAATTACTAAGGAAAAACATAGGCGAATGAGCGCGCCCGTAAAGCCCGCGCTCAGGGCCGTCATGCTCGCCACTCACCGCGGTTGTAGACGGGCGCATCGCAGTGGTAAGGCACGAAGCGTTGGACAGAAATTATGTCGAATAACAAATTAAAATTCCAGAATAACTTCAGATGGCGAACCCCAAAAGGCGACGGGATGCCTAATGCATTTCCCAATGCAAAAAAAAATTAGGATTAGGATTAGGATTAGGATTAGGATTAGGTTAGATTAGGTTAGATTAGGTAGTTTAGGTAGATTAGGCAGATTAGGTAGATTAGGTTAGATTAGGTAGATTAGGTAGATTAGGTAGATTAGGTTAGATTAGGTAGATTAGGAACCCTAATCCTAACCTAATCCACCTAATCCTACCCTAATCTAACCTAATCCTAACCTAATCCTAACCTAATCCTAACCTAATCCTCACCCTAATCCTAACCCTAATCTAACCTAATCCTAACCTAATCCTAACCTAATCCTAACCTAATCTAACCTAATCCTAATCCTAATCCTAATTTTTTTGCATCGGGAAATGCATTAGGCATCCCCTCGCCTTCTGGGGTTCGCCATCTAAAGTTATTCTGGAATTTTAATTTGTTATTCGACATAATTTCTGTCCAACGCTTCGTGCCGACACTAACTCGTCGTGCCGACGAGGCTTAATTTTTGAATTACTAAGGAAAAACATAGGCGAATGAGCGCGCCCGTAAAGCCCGCGCTCAGGGCCGTCATGCTCGCCACTCACCGCGGTTGTATACGGGCGCATCGCAGTGGTAAGGCACGAAGCGTTGGACAGAAATTATGTCGAATAACAAATTAAAATTCCAGAATAACTTCAGATGGCGAACCCCAAAAGGCGACGGGATGCCTAATGCATTTCCCGATGCGAAAAAGAATTAGGGTTAGGATTAGGATTAGGATTAGGATTAGGTTAGATTAGGTTAGATTAGGTAGATTAGGCAGATTAGGTTAGATTAGGTTAGGATTAGGGTTAGGATTAGGGTTAGGATTAGGGTGAGGATTAGGTTAGGATTAGGTTAGGATTAGGGTTAGGATTAGGTTAGATTAGGTAGATTAGGAACCCTAATCCTACCCTAATCTAACCTAATCCTAACCTAATCTAACCTAATCCTAACCCTAATCCTAACCTAATCCTAACCTAATCCTCACCCTAATCCTAACCCTAATCCTAACCTAATCTAACCTAATCTACCTAATCTGCCTAATCTACCTAATCTAACCTAATCCTAACCTAATCCTCACCCTAATCCTAACCCTAATCCTAACCCTAATCCTAACCTAATCTAACCTAATCTAACCTAATCCTAACCTAATCCTAGCATAATCCTAACCTAATCCTAACCCTAACCCTAACCTAATCTAACCTAATCCTAACCTAATCCTAACCTAAAAGCCCGTAAAGCCCGCGCTCAGGGCCGTCATGCTCGCCACTCACCGCGGTTGTATACGGGCGCATCGCAGTGGTAAGGCACGAAGCGTTGGACAGAAATTATGTCGAATAACAAATTAAAATTCCAGAATAACTTCAGATGGCGAACCCCAAAAGGCGACGGGATGCCTAATGCATTTCCCGATGCGAAAAAGAATTAGGATTAGGATTAGGATTAGGATTAGGTTAGATTAGGTTAGATTAGGTAGATTAGGCAGATTAGGTTAGATTAGGTTAGGATTAGGGTTAGGATTAGGGTTAGGATTAGGGTGAGGATTAGGTTAGGATTAGGGTTAGGATTAGGTTAGATTAGGTAGATTAGGAACCCTAATCCTACCCTAATCTAACCTAATCCTAACCTAATCTACCTAATCTGCCTAATCTGCCTAATCTACCTAATCTAACCTAATCCTAACCTAATCCTAACCTAATCCTCACCCTAATCCTAACCCTAATCCTAACCCTAATCCTAACCTAATCTAACCTAATCTAACCTAATCCTAGCCTAATCCTAACCTAATCCTAACCCTAACCCTAACCTAATCTAACCTAATCCTAACCTAATCCTAACCCTAATCCTAACCCTGACCTAATCCTAATCCTAATCCTAATTTTTTTTGCATCGGGAAATGCATTAGGCATCCCCTCGCCTTCTGGGGTTCGCCATCTAAAGTTATTCTGGAATTTTAATTTGTTATTCGACATAATTTCTGTCCAATGCTTCGTGCCGTTCCACTGCGATGCGCCCGTCCACAACCGCGGTGAGTGGTGAAAATGACGGCCCTGAGCGCGGGCTTTACGGGCGCGCTCATTCGCCTGTTTTTCCTTAATAATTCAAAAATTAAGCCTCGTCCAACTTTTTCGCAAAGGAAAATGTTGTTTAGAATTATTTCAGCTACAACCCTTTCGCGGGGATTACACCTATTGCGGGACACCCTGTAGATATTTCTTGTATCTGTACGACACTTTTTTTATATTAGTTAGAAAAAAAATGTTCTCATCATTTTTGAAGTGTTCGTAAAATAAATACACGTGTAGTACGTGTATTCGTGTATTACACGCGGGTACCCGATACACGTGTTTGTCAGTGAAAACTTTCTCCAGACCGGATGCCCATAGAAGATTTACTTACAGATGAATACGGGAATATAAGAATCGTGGTACAAAAAAATCCTGCAAAAAATGACGCTCCAAGAAAATAAATAGATAATAATGCAATAAGAATTACGAATAGTTCAATCATTGTTCTAATATTAATGCTTAAACAAATTGCATCGTAATAGAGATTGAGAAATATACAATAATTCGTGAATTCGTCCTTTGAATATCTTTCAAGTGGAATGAAAAGCAATGTATTTCTTTATTTCAGTCGTTATAATTTCTTTAAATATGCAATAATTATGCATTCTAGACTATACTGTCTCCATTTGCAGCAAATTATAAAACGAAAATATCGGGCTATTCGAATTTGCCAGTTTACTACTCATCCCATGATACAATAATAATAATAATGTTAATATAGTACCGACGGACTCTGCAGTTGACCGAGGTAAAAACGCGCCTAATGTGCACACATAAGAAGTTCCGTAGAAAAAAAGGAAGAAGAGGAGCGGCGAAGGTTGAAAAAAAAGAAGCTCGCCACGATCAAACGAAAATAGGAGAGTGGAGAGGATGGTTTGGATAGAAGATTAGTCGTAGTCTCGCTTCCGGTAAGTTTGCAGAACGAACTTTAATGCGGGCCAGTGGCAATCGGAGAGCTCAAACATTCCGCAAGAATCTTCCTGTAGAGTGAAGAGGTTTTAAGACTCGGAAGGCGAGTCTTAAATCCTCTCCGCGCTACTCTTCCAGTACACTTGCTCGGTCGGTACACACACCGATCCGTCTTTCCTTTCTATCCACTCCACTCCTCTCCTTTTTGCTACCCACCCATCTGCTCGCTTTCCTTCTCCTTCTTCCTTAGATCCTTCCTCGCTCGCCACTTCGCTTTCCTAATAGCTCATCACCTCTTATTTTTACACCTTCTAGGTGTACACCTAACTCGTGTTGCTTCGCGCCCGATCAGGTTGCCGACCGAGCTTTAAAACCGAAATTATAGTGTTCACGATAAATTCGTCCAACGAAGGAGATTCCAGATGGACCGTGGATATCCTTCTTTCGCGACGAAGAAGGTGGCAAATTCGATAATCAGCGACAACTAAAAATCCGTTATCTTCTGCAAACTTTGATCACGTCGTGTTACATCTTGGGTGTTTCTGGACCAGAATCATCGTGCTATTAATGGTCAGGGTGAGATCGACTTATATGCACGCAAAAAGTCTCATTGAACCGGCGCGATGCGCGAGGTGGAAGAGAGGAGAGGAGAATCTGTTTTGGTCCTGGCAAAAAGAGCCAAGTTCCACCGTGTTTACTACGAGGTGGTTGCTTAGCGGCGCTTCTTGTGCCTTCGACTTGTACCAAGCGATGGGTTAATTCACGAGGACGGAGCCATCTTGCACTAGGGGTCCTTAAGGAAAGTTTTTAGAGCGGACATCGAAAAAGGAGGAACGACTCACTCGAAGAGCGTTTTGCTTCGAAACGAATGTACGACGTCGTTCCGTGAAACTGTACCGAGAACCTAGTCCTCTATACGGTGTTGGAAATTTGACGAAGTGGATGGAGCTGAAAATACAGAATTATAACGAAGATATCCTATCGTAATTAGCGAAGAATTTTGATTGATTCTTGAAATTGTTTGAACTCAGAGTGACTGACTACAGCTACGCGAGTAACTTTTCAGTTAACTTTCCACCCAGTGCTTGCCTCAACCTTCAAAAATTCAATCGACCTCTGATTTCCTTCCCAACGCTCGAACGAAGAACAGCCTTTCAATTAAGGAAGTGTATAGAACAGCCGTCCCACTACGATCAGCCTAAATTCTCAAGCACCCTTCTTGCAACACATCCGATAAAGCGAAGAAAGCCCTTGCGAAGATAACACTTGCGAGATCTTTTAAGAAAATATTAACGTTGTGGACAAAGCGTCCAAGTTAGTCATGTGACCAACGGTCAACAAGATCGGACGATATAATTCTCATTCTCCGGTTCCATTTCTGGGTCATTGCATGCAGGAGCTTAATTGTAACATGATTTACCCGTAGCATTGAAAATCAAGAGCTCTCGTCTACATCTAATGTCGTAATTATGGTCGTTAAGTGCTAGTCGATAAATTGGTATTGCAACCGACCACCAACGAACCGTCTCGGTCGGCATCGAAGGAGCCCGACAGATCGATCTCTCGATCAAGGGACTAACCTTGATCCACCGTGGCCGTTGGATCGTCTTCCGCTACTCTCCTCGTCCTCGTCGTCCTCGTCGTCGCGCGACGTCGCCAGCGAATGGGGAACCGAGGATGGTGCACTGCTACCGGAGTCGGGCCCGGGGCCCATCCTCGATCCGGCAGCGGCGCTGCACCCGGCCGAAGACACCGAGGACGCCGCCAGACCTCCTCCTCCCTGGCCCTCCTCCTTCTCCGCACGATCCACCTGCAACAAACGACCACGTTCGTCTGTACCTCAGCTAGATTCCAAGGCTTCTTTAACACTAGATTTACCGAAACCAGTCAATTTCACTGGTTCAAATGGGAAATCGTGTTTATAACAAATTCGGTAAATCTAGTGTTAAGAGGGCAAATACGTTTGGAGCTCCCAAAAATAGGCATTTTTCACGAATTTTTTTCGGAGCCAAGAAACAAACTATAACAGTGGGCCTTTTTGCATAATACAGTACACCTTTCATAATTCTTATTCAAATTTTATTGGGAAGATATAGTTGCAAAATGCCTCCTCTTTGCCGTTGAGAAGTCAACCCCGTACGATATGCGTGATTCCGCGATAACAATGATTTCTCCTTGCTCGTTCATCCGAAGCGCGAACAGCAAACATCATCAAAGAAGAGTGTTTTTTATTGTCGTTGACGGATCTGATTTTTGAAATTCCAATTCTTTCTATTTTCTTTTTTAACAAAGAAAAATGAAATTTTTAGTGAAAATTGACCCTTAAGTTTGAAGTCCGCCATTTCGTTTAAAATTCGAATTACGAATTACGCGTGTACGCCCCACACTTTACGATTGTATTGTTTCGTTTCTGGTGTATGACTTGCAATGATTAAATTCCTAAAATAGTACAAAAATCATAATTATCAAGAAAAGAGTGTACAGTTTAAGATGCACGAGACAAGAAAGCAATAAAGTTATTCTTCTAGGAATTAGTTTAACAAATGCCTGGCGAAACATTACTCTACCAAGAGAGTGCTTGGCTTGAACGGAAAGTTCAGCGTGTAGCGAATAAGTTCCACGTGGCACGGAACATGTTAACGGTTTGAGTGCCACGGGCTTTTGTTGTTTCCTAATCCAAAAGTGCCAAGCGGTGATATCGCGCTTCTTCTGTTCCGTGTTGAAAAATGCCAAGAAGCTCGATCGTACTGCTTCAGGTTAATCTTGCTTCTTACGATTCATGTCAGTATTATATTGAGCTGAAGTAAGGACATTAGGGGGTTGTTAATCATTGACTCTGATTCCAGTAGATTTTATCGTAATGTCAATGCTCATAATACGCTGCTATTTTTCTATACAGAACAGAAGAAGCGCAATATCGTCGCTTGGAACTCAAACGGTTAAAGGAGACGTCACGAAACACGCTCAAGTTGGAATAATCTGGAGTTGCCAAGTGCTGAACCAACATAGATCAACTTTGCTTATTTTAGACTTAAATCCCAAGCGAGATTAGGTCTGTTCCGTAGTCAGACACAGTGAGCCTTTCTCAAAAGCCCGTCGACAGTTTCAGAAGTACGCGCAGTCTACGCATTTTTTTGTATCCGCTTAAGAGAATAAGTAGGGGTTGAAACTTTCAAATATTTTCTTTTTTTATTGCATTTTGCGCAAGCTTGCAATTTATTTAAGGAAGATGTACGCTGACCGTCCAGTCCCATTAGTACGTACTTTTGTTGGTATAATCCTTCACGCGGGTGTCAGGCACATGTAGAGTTAGTTTTCCACAGAGTGGGGTGATTGGAATCAGGGCATAGCGGGATTCCAGAGAGTGCATAGCAAAGTCCAATAGTGTAGAGAGATTGAATATACGGTAGGGTCCGGATATATGGTCAGTGATCGGGAAGCGTGAGATTGGCCATAGAGTCGAGGTCGAAAGTAAGTAGACAGGAACCATTTGCTTGTTCATGGCATCATGTCCACTTTTGTCATCGACTGTAGGGGTGAATTTTGGAGAATTGGTCTATTGTGAAAGGTTGTGAGCGTGGGCGTATGCGAAGAGAATGCCAACGAAAATATTACCTTACTTTAAAGAAATACATAAGTGAGGACGTAACGCGCTTGACATCGACCCCGCGGGCTCTACACTTGATACCTAGGGCGGTGCGGTACCGTTGGAGCGTATGTGTACCAAGCAACTTTGTTTGGTTACAACGGTGGAATAAGTCTCCAACAATACGTACAAAGAGAGTCTTTTGCGTGTATTCCAGCGAGCCAAGTACGAATTATTTTGTGTACAAATATTCCTAATGCGGGTTTATAATGACGTAAAAGCAGGAGCGCAAATACAATTATCAGTTGCGATGCGGAGTTGCGAAGGAAGTATGGAATTAAAAAGTACAATGAAAAGTGCAATTAAAAGGTACCATTGAAAAGATTATCCGTTTATCTTGAGTACAAAGAAGCGTATGCTGTGTTAAGTGTTCGCTAGTTTACATTCATTGTAGTTTGATATTTGAGCCGGTTATTTTGAAAGTGGCCTAAGTCCATTTTTTTTTAAAAATAAGATATCACATAATTCGTGAATAATTTAGTGCAAGAATTGAATATTATGTGATATCTCATTTCTTTTAAAAAATGGACTTAGGCCACTTTCAAAATAAACGGCTCATTTATTTCGATCGAATGTGCCGACAGAAACCGTCATGTTCGATAACTGAGTTTTAAGCCTTACACGCATTTCGATTTAAATCACTTTCTCAGCTGGTTGACAAACTCCAAAAACTAGGAGGCAATAATTCCTGCTCATCTGCTCTCTCATTTTGCTCGAACCACAACCTCCGCAGATCACATAGCTCAAAAATGCGCCTTAACGAAAACATATTAAAGACATATGCAAAGTTTCGCGTTAATTAAGTGTACATCTACCCCTATAAGGAATGTTAAAAAATGTCTTTTTTCTACCAAAGAAAAAATAAATTCCACCTTTAAACTGATCATTCGAAATTGATAAAACTAAAACTTTCACTCGACTATGACTTTGTGTCTTTTTTCTTTCGAAAAGCCTCTCGGATCGCGCTTTCGCACAAATCACGCGAACGGTTCGAAGGAGTGCACGTGCTTAGAGCATTGTTCCGGTCTCGATGCTCACCGAGTGGGTACACCGATATCGACGATCCAGCCGATAACGATGACACTTGCGTCATTGTGCATTAAAGTGGCCTCATCGCTATTCCATAACCGATCTGGTAGTTACGGCCAGAAATAGCGAGACAGCCTGAGAGCGTCATAGTGACTTTCACGAACTCTCGGTACGTCGTGCCGGTGGAGTTTTTGGTAAAATCGAATTCCATTGGATTCGATTTTCACGGAAGGATGCACCAGCTTACAAATAGAAGCGCCGTCTAAAATGTCGGGTGGTGGAGAAATTGTGGGCTGCTTGTGGGTGGCTTTTGCGACTGGTACAAACGTTCCGGCGCGCCCCCGAGAGAGCGTCGTCGCGTAAACGCGTTCCACGGTAAGGTACCCTCTTTACAAAGAACTTTGCTCGCTCTCCATCGCACGCGGCGCCGTGACGGCAAATTTCAAAGCCAACCCCGCATTATTTATCTCGCGGCTCGCTTTCTTTTCCCGTGCGAATTTACCGGAGAAAAATTCTTTTCTCAGCAAGAGCGATTCTGCGGCGCTGGTGCTCTCTTTGCGTGAGAAAGATTTTTCAAGCGTCTCTCACCTCTGTTGGTTCTACCCTATCCGAGCCGCCCGAGGTAATCGGTATAGCCGTCGTTTAAAAGTAAACGTTACGGTAGACATTGAACGGTCTCGTACGACGGAAGAAATATTGCTTCGGTTTCACGTAACTCGTAGACCACGTTCCACTTGCCAATGTTAAGAAAAAGTCCTCCTACGAGAATGTTAACGAACGAGACTTCTCCGTTCTCGGAGACTTTCGTGGAACGAGGAAATTCTCCTCGCCTTTCATTTAGCCCGAGCCAGAATATCGTATTATGGATAAAGAGGATCTCGAGATACAATGATACGGAAGAGAAGCGGAACATCTCGAGATATAACGACACTTCGAGCCAAGTCGTGGGTGAAGATTTATTACATTTGAGACTTACGACGCTAGCGAGCTGCTAGACACGCGTTCGCGAAGGATTATAAAAAGTCCTATTTTTCTTATGAACAGGAGAGAATCCTGTAAAAAGGTTTGTCCACATTACGTTCGTTTGGTCGCAGCACCGTGGATGGACAAAAGTCAAAACCCAGGAGGAAAAGTACATTGTAAAGTGTTCATTTACGTTTTCACAATTATCGATTATATAAATTTTAATTACCTTCGTTCTATCGCAGGCACGTGCAACACGCCCACTTTGATAATAACGGCTTCATCGAATTATTATCCGCTTTATTCCAAGGCTCGCGAAAGGCTAGACCAGCTTGTTAGTTTCTATCGATAACGCAGCGGATCTTCGCTATTTTTGGTAAATACGTAGACCCTTAAGATCACGACGTCACTTCGTCGCCGGTTCGAAGAATCCAGAGGGTGGACGGCTAATAAGTTACGTAAAGCCATCTTCTTCGCTTTCTGCTTACTGAACTCCTTAATTGTCTAACGTTCGTTATATCGCCAATTTACTTTTTACATGAGAATCGGCGGAGCGTTGTTCATTACGAAGTAATTATCCTGCCTTCCGCGTTCGCATTTCCTTCCCTCTATCTTCTCTTTATCTTTTCAACTTTTACTCTCCTCTTTCAATACACTCACCTAACCTAACTTAATCTATTACCTTCAACCTTCTCAGTTATGTTTCTTGTATCTACCATTCTCTCGTTCCTCGCGTCCTATCTTGGACCTAAGTAGAGAACCACAACGCGTCTCTTCATTATTACATAACCAGTAACGGTGTCCAACGCCTGGGGCGTATCCCAATTCGTCGAGGAATTTTCAATTGGTCCGTACGTAATTCTTAAAGATCTCAAGTCTTAATCCCCTTGCAAGTGGGTAAATCTTATTCGGTCCTGGCCGTTTCATTAGGTTTTTATCCTTCGACGTTATTCTCTCAACGGTTAGCTCGCATTTATTTTTCCTCGTGGGTGGTCCACATGCTCGTCCTTCTTCATCCTCCTATTGCCAAGCTATTGCCGACTATCGTGAGTATTCTCCATCAGGAGTGGAGAGGAGGTATGGAAAACGGCGATGGAAGACGGATGAAGCGCTGGGATAAAGAGCGGAAGGTACACTGCCGTCGAAAAGTTTCCGAACAGGAGTATAATTCGGAAAAATTCTTAATAAAACACTAATTAGTATATAAAATATTGATAGATTTTATTTACTTAACAACAAGAAGTACCAAAAACTGAAAATCTCACGAATCAGGATCAATCATTAACTTGAAACTTACACTTTCTTTTCATCGAGCCAACCTCCCTTGGTGGATAGCACTTTTGTCACCAATCGCGGCATCCTTTTGATAAGTTTTTCCAAAACAGAATATGGTATTTCACTCCATGCTTTCTGGTGGATTTCCCAAAGGTGTTCTTGAGAGATGATGGGTCAAGAAGACGCGAGAAGATTTTCTGTTTAGGTGTAGACATTGTACGGAAACTTTTCGACGGCAGTGTACGTGTGAGAGGCGGAGAAAGAACCACCGAGGAAGAGAAAAACAGTGGAGAATGGGATCGAATACGTACCACTTGCAAGAGAGGTGGGTGAATTAATGGCACCAGGAGAATTCGCAAGCAATAAGCCTTCGAAAGAACGATTCTGAGAAAATCTGCGCGCTCTATGAATCTCATTCTCTCCCTCAATCTCGGAATCCCACGGAACGATAAGGGCGCACCGATTATCTTGCGACTTCTTTACTCCACTTCTTCACTCCCTTTCTCTTCTTCCTTCCTCGCTCGCATCGACGACACTCGACCTAGACTTCCGCTTGGCTCCTATCGATTTAAGACCACCCTCGCGTTCTCTCTGCTTTAAAAGCAACACCGCGAAATCGTAGCGCGAAATCATCGCGCCCCTCGACCTCGCGCACCGGAATGTAGGTGATATTCCGGTAATAATTACTGTACTCTCGTTAATGCGCACCGGATAATCGAGGGGTAGGAAATAATTATTCGATTCCGATTTCGCCCACTAACCGTAAACGCGAATCTCCATTCGCGAGGATTCACGCGCTGTGGGTTATCGCGCGAGGAGAATGGACAGACATTTTACACCTCGTCAAAGTTTAATCCCGATTTCAAGTCCATTCAACGGCAATGCAGATCGTCTAACTGCGCAACGTCTCTCCGGATACTTCGAATTATTTTGAGTGTAAGAATCAAGGTGGTTAGGGTCAGTTTGATTATTCTTAATCGACGATCTTCGAGACACTATCGTTCCACGAGCTTGTTGCGCGTATATTGCGGTATTCCAAAAGTGCAGATCTAGTTTTTGCTGCAAGTTTCATGACCTTGTCGACCCTGATATTTCGTAAGTTTACTTTCGTGAGATTGCTGTTTCTGTGTCTTTCGATGCCAATTCGCGCTCGGCTTGGCGTTTAATATCCGCCATGTAAATCGTTCTTCATTCTCTCCTCTCCCTTGCGCTCGTTCGTCCTTTCAATGGGCACACCCCATTGGTGCTACCAGAGGCAGAGATGAATTTGCGGCTAGAGATGCGGAAGGGTTCTCGCCTTATTCTCCTCTTCCCCGTGTAAACGATATCCTCGTCGATAGTTTCGGGGTTGAACGAGAGATCTCGAATACTCTTCGTGCGCGTCTCCCTCCCTTTTTGCTCGCTCAATCCACTCTCTCGTGTTCCTTCGATGTGCCGATATAATATCTCTGTCTTTCTTTTTGGTTCTCTATTCGTCCCTCCTATCCCTCTCTCTCAAATTTCTCTCACTCGGCCGCTTTACCTCTTTCGATTTATCTCTCTCTCTCTCTCTCTCTCTCTCTCTCTCTCTCTCTCTCTCTCTCTCTCTCTCTCTCTCTCTCTCTCTCTCTCTCTCTCTCCTCACACACACACACACACACACACACACACACACACAATCTGCGCCTTGATACACATTAACCGAGTTTGGCATAGCGCCCCAGCTTTGCTTTATCCGACACGCGGAAACGGGTTAACTACGTAACCGTAACTTTCATGGACACCCCGTCCCTCTCTCCCCGTGTCCTGGCGGTATCTCGTCTAGCTTCGTAGATATTTTGACGTAAAGCTATTACAGGACAGATCGCAGTCATAACCGGGAGGTAATACTCCGTACCATAATACAATATTCTCCGCAATTGCGACCACGACGTCGGAGACTATCGATTTCGTCTACTCCGCCTTGGATTCGCGTCGCGCGCAATAACGACTCAATCGGTCGGGCCGTGCCGTCTTTCGTCTTCCTCGTTAAAGGCCACGGGAGACGTAAAGAGGCCAATAGACGGTCGTTTGTAGGTGCGATACCGTTGTTTCTGCGGAATTATTCAGGGGTAATAGCAGCGTTCGATAAATTGCGCAACAGTTGTATATAAAATGAAAATTGTCCGTTGGATCGTT
This sequence comes from Tiphia femorata, assembly GCA_944319695.1. Lineage (NCBI taxonomy): Eukaryota > Metazoa > Arthropoda > Insecta > Hymenoptera > Tiphiidae > Tiphia > Tiphia femorata. Next base: position 10,043,863 of record OX090903.1, read on the forward strand.
TACACAGTCTTATTCTCGCACGATGAGGAGCTGCGTTGCGCTCGGTAGCCCGTACGAGGGTAACGTTAAACCGCAAATTGCAACCAAAGTTAGTTTGGTTCAACTTATTCGAGCGAATTCACCAAGTGTACGTTTAACGGAATGTTGCGCAAAGCAGTGGCGAGGGCATATAAAACTTTTCGTTCCGCAAACTGATACACCGCATAGTTGAGTTTTGCGTAAAATGATAGATATCGAGTGCTTACCTCTCAAAGAAGAAGAAACAGAATTGAAAAGCGAGAGGGTGAAGCGATTCGTTTGTGCGCGTCGGAATTGCGTATTTTATTCGAGATACTTTTCAGTGACAATCTTTACGTTATCACGGCTTAAGAATGAACAATCTTGAAAGAAAGAAGATGTACTTGAACTAGATCTATTCGGCATCTGTGTGAAGTAAAAATTGCAAAAACAATTAAGTTGCGTCATTCTTTTTTTTCTCGCGCAGCCGTACCGCGTAAAGTTCCAAGATATGAACCGTTTATTTTAAAAGTAGTGTAATTACATTTTTTTTTTAAAAATAACTAGGTATAAACAAAACGTTTACATCAAATAAATAAAAAATAATGTGATATCTCATTTTTTTGAAAAATGGACTTACACCGCTTTCGAAATAAACAGCCCATACGTTAAATTGCACCCGTGCATTTTTAGGGAATTGAGAGCGTAGCGTAAGTGGGCATGCTGTGCGCGAATTTGAATGATGTGATTCCACGATGCAAGCTCTTCCGTCGCTTCTCGCGCGCGACGATACCGCAGCCAAGAGAAAGGTAAACTTAGAGACAGTATTTGAAAGTAATTAACATAAAAGATGAAGAGGAAGAGCTTGAACGCCACGTTGCCACTTTGGATCCTGACAACGCGGTCTGTAGAGTCTGTAAAGCTTCGTTAACGGCGAGTGTAAAAGATAGATAATTTCTCGTTTACTTCCGGGCCCTACCGGAAAAGTACACTTTACTCGTGGGGAAATGGCTTCAAAGAAGAGCAGCAGCTTGACTCGATGCTCTCGAGGGATGATAATTACGACACAAAGACTTGTCGAGCGCAGCTTTCGCGATTCGCAGATGAGTCGATTGAATGAGCAAATCGTGGATATCGTGGAAGGACGAGTGAAGGTAAAAAGCGGATGAGAGAGACAGAGGATAGAAGGTGACGAGAAATCGATGACTGTGGGTAGAACTGAGGGATATTGAATTGCACCGAAAAACACGAGGGAGTATCTCTTTAATCTCATAGAGATAGAAACTTTAACACTAGGAGTACCGACCAGTCAAAATGACCGGGTGCGTCAATCTTTCACAACAATTTCTGTTTAACATTAGAACTACCAATTTTGGTTTTCGTATGGAAACTGCTTTTGTTGACCTCTCATTTTAACAGAGAGACCATTTATTTTATCACTGAGCTGCCATTTACTATTATTTTCATATGGAAACTTTTTTTGTTGACCAGTCATTTTGACCGGCTTGGTAGTTCTAGTGTTAAAAACGAACGTTTTTTTTAAAACTTTTAAGTCAACGGTAAATTTGGCATCATCGATGAGACGAACGTGTCGTGGATAATGAGGATAAGGAGATCAAGGAGAGGAGGCGACATCACCGTAGAACGAGACGGGGATTTGCCAGAGGGCGACACGTCGATCGAGACGTCCTAAAATATTATCTATCCCTCCAAGAGGGTGTGTTAGGGTGCTAACATTTGCCCTTAGATTTCAAAAATGGCGACTGTGCGTCGGTCGCTGGTCCAGAATTTATGCGCGTGAACACAATAAATAAACTCGAGCGACAAACAATCTACGATCGTGCGCATTACTTTGATCCGATAAAGAGTTCGATTGAAATTGCACCAACAGGGTCAAACTCATAGCTGAACGTCAAAGACAAAAGTTTACTACTTTTTTCTATAAAATGACATTTTACTTGTTCCCTTCGTAGTGAAGTTTCTCTTCTTCGTTTCGTTCTAAGTCGGCGAGTTTTCAATATAATTACGTAAAGTAGATATTAAGTTCATGGTCTTGTTATAACATTATTGTACCTTTTGATTGCTATTCTCTCTAAAGTTTGAAAATTGTCATTTGTGCAATCTTGCACCGATGAAGAGATACCCCATGAATGCTCGTGAATGCTCGTAAGGCACCAAATTCGGAATAAGAACGTCTGATAAGCACAATCTTGCAAAATAAATTTTAGCCAGTCAAAAAAAAGCTTTTACGTACACTTACTCCAAAGTAACTAAACTTCCATTTTAATATCTTGATTAAATTCAAGCTTCGGCAACCTGTGAGTTTCTATTGAAATTGTATCGTTTAAGTTACTTTTATGTAAAAAGCGTTGGCAACAGAGAGACGATAATTCGGAAATCGATGTTATCCAGTCATTTTATCTCTTTCCGAGCTTTTAAATTCGTGCTTACCGAGGCGATGTGTCGAACCTCGCAAGGGAAGGAACTCTCCCTCGTGCTAAAAATTAGCCCTACTAATTTTGGTTAATCTCGCCAAGGCTCCATCTCTTCCATCTCTTCATTTTCATCGGTCCGTCGATCTGCTCCGACTCAATTTCAAACTCTCGCCTAGAGCGGAAAAAGCCTAAAGCGTGGGCGAGTAACAAAGCTAATTCGTTCCCCGCATGGCTCGCCCCACGGGCTCCCTTGGCACGTTGACGCGTTTCAAACGCGCGCGCGATATCGAACGCGCGAGCCAGAACGTTCTTCATCCCTCTACTTTGAGACATCCCACTCTTTTCACGCTCCGAGGGAACATAAATGTTTTACATCGCGGCAACGTCGCGTAACGAGCCCAAAGAATTCGTCGCTCTTGACGTCTCGTTAAGTCGCTCTTGTCGAGTGCTTTCGACGTAATCAACGGTGGAACACGTAAAACCGCTGCCAGACACGGCTGTCGTCGCTCCCGCTACCGAACGTTATCTATACCCTGTGGGGGAGGAATCCGAGCATGCGAATATTTTCCTTTACCCCCTCACGAACGCGCACGGCTCTGCGCTGCTCGAGATAATAATGTGCTTTAGTCCGTTTCAAGCCCGTTACCGCGAATATAAAGCCACGTCCTCACTTGAACCACCAAAGAAGAATTTTTTTCTCGTAACTGGGAAAATATAGCCACCAAATTCGGATTTATAGAAATATTTTATCCAGAGTAAAGAAACATTAGAAGGGACGAAGTTTTTTAACGAGGTATACGAAACAGCAGCGACGTCAGACGAGCATTTACTCGGCTCTCGATGTTGCACGTTTTCGAACATTTCCACGGTACAGCAAAATGGAAAGGTTTTGTCGAAAAAGAAAAACATTCAGCTTCTCCCTTGGCAACAGAAATATGAGAAAGCCTGGTAAAATGTGACAAGGTAATTAAGAGCGCAATGCGGCCATCGATGCAAAGAGTGGTACGTGGGTGCGCGTGTGATGTGAAAAAAATTAATTATGTGACAATTTCATAAAGCGAAACTTCCGAATCGCAAATGTCGATGTGCAATAAAAAATGTACTGCTAAGCTTCGAAATGTTGGAACTAACGAAACCAGGATGGCAATGATTCGAATATTTGTATCTTAAATACTGAAAGAAGGAAGGATAAGATTCGGACAAAATTGAATACGAAAATCATGCATCTGGCATTTTCAGTCTTTTGAATCACAGTGATCGTCTATATATTCAAAAAACTTACTGTTACCTTGGGCAACTTTCATCGAATGTCGACAAAATGTGAAGCGTAGATTGTTGAGAAAATCTTTGTTAGAAAGTAAATTGGCAACTTTCGAAACTTTTGTTTGAATAAATTCAAGATGGGTAGTACAATATTCAAAAGCGCCATGCTTTCTGTAATTACAGCCAGTGCCGGGCGAAAGTCAACAAATACGTAGAAGTAGAAATAGCAATGTACCTTACAAAATTTAGGATCTGCTTTGTATAATAACATCGAGAAATTGTTGCACGAAAGAAAGCTATTAGGATTATGTAATGGAAAGAATGGAAGATGCACTCCAGCTACTGTCACGCTGTAAACAGCATAATGCAGTCGTGTCTTATGCAGAGAAACGAAACTTTTCTGTATATCGTTAGACGCGAAGCACGAGCACCGTGCAAGCTATGAAAGTATTATAGGTATAGCATCAAAATACACGGAACGTCGACCAAAAAATTCTTCGTTGTTGCTCGAAAGTAGGAGAGCAATTTATGCTCTTGAACGCGAGATATCGTTTAAACAGGTATGCGCTCGTAAACAATGCATTTACATGTCTATAAATTGCACCTAATAAATCAATGTTTACAAATAGAGTATTAACACGACGCCAAATGCTCATTTACATGCTTGTAAATTCTCATCTCCATACTTCTAAACGCTCATTTGCATCTTGCTAACATTCGTATACACCTTTACAGATATCTTGGTTGACGTAATGGGAAAAGAAAAAAAATCTCCTCTGAAAAGTCGAAAATAAACGAAGAGATCCACGTGAAGTCGAGCATCCACGCAGACGCTCCTCTTCTCTTTTTCCTATTCTCAATGAAAGGAACTTTTACGTGGTACGTGTGACCGTTTTAAAATCCGCTTACTCTCCGAACGCTTCACCCTCGCTGTAAATTGATAATTGCGCGTCGTAGCGCGCGAACGACTTGCTCCTTTATCCTTGCTCGCTTGACGGGAGTCCGGTAGAGCGTGTCGGGTTCACGTTCGATTTACGTAACTGAGAAACGCACGGAGGAAGCCGATGCCGAGGTTGAGGGCAAGGTAAATTGATTCGATCCTTCCCGGCGATTGGTCTCATAATAAGACGCCATCGCTAAAGCAACCCCCTGGGTAGCAAGTGTTACGCATGTATTAGATCAGGAGACGCTGAAACGAACCTCGTGCCGCCAGTTCCGACCAATGGATCAGTCGGGAGCATCGACGTGCTTCGAGCCGACACGTGCGTTCAATTCATTACCTTACGCGCGCGCACGTGCCGGTATACCGCGATGAAGCTCCATTTATACTATCCCTTCGGACAGAGAAACTTACCAAGACCCGGCCCGCTACAGGATTTTTATGTTGTGGTCCCGCTGGGACAGCAACGTGGAACGTTTTGTCACCTCCTTCTCTCGCACGTTGCAAAACATGCTATACGGTAAATGCCAACTTACCCCAGTGGACACAAGTTAAGAGGACTGTATGGCTAAAAGAATGATTGGAAGCTGAATTTCCGTATCCGACCCCTGTTCGATCTTAATAAAATTTTACAGGTAAGTAGAATTTACTAAATCTAGTCGAACACTATAAGTGCGAATTTAAGGAAACGCCTGGTTTCCGAGATATTGAATTTTTAATTAGGATTTTATAGATTTTTACGTAAAAAGAAGACTAAAATTTAAAAATGCTCTGCTGAAACGTTTTATTTTATTAATATCTTGCAAGATTATAAACAGTATTTTATCAAAACATCATTAGAATACATATTCAAAACAAGAAATATAGAAAACAGTTTTATGTTTTTTTGGTAATTATTCAATTATGGGGAGCCACCTCGGATTTCAATGTCCTTTACATATGTTATTAAGGTCATCATCCTGAGTAATGTTGTGGAGGTTTTAAGCTCCACTGGTCATTTATTAAAAAGTTATTAACAGAAAAAGTTTTTCCATAAATAACTTTTTCCTCTGACAAAATTGGCGGTCTCCTCTCCAAAAAAAGATATTCAATGTTAAAGTTGAAACATAAATGTCATAAATGGAGATTGATGTAACCAGAAAGGCCTACCACGCTCTCAAGTTTAAATTATTTTTTATTACCTAACCATTGCACCTGCCTAACCTGACATTTTGTGGAATTTCAGTCTTCCGCTTACGTAAAAATTTCAAAAAGGGTTGATTCAATCATGTCATTTTAAAATTTAATATCTCGGAAACCAGGCGTTTCTTAAATTCGCACTTATGGTATTCGACTGCATTAAGTAAGTGCTACGTACCAGTAAAATTTTATTAAGATCGAACGAGGCACGGACACGGAAGTCTTACCGAATGATTGCCCTGCGTCGAGTGCCCCAAATAATCAGTTTATTCGTAGGTTGCACACAGTGCCGGAGTGTTTATAATTCTAACGGTAATTACGAACTCGAATAAGCTACATTACTTTTATTCGATTCGAATCTCTTCGAAATGTTCCGTGTTCGAACTAGATAGTTTAAATTGATCTTAAGACAGGGCGTGAGCTAACCTTCCACCTCCTTACTTGTTTATTTCACGTTGTCGACGTCGCTGTTGCTGTAGCCTTCGACGTTTTTATTCTCATCCTTGTCGTTCACTTTCTTCTCCATAATTGCTTTCTTCTTGCCCGTTCACAGCTGGCTAACCCTTGCGGGCCACTTCGATATTGCGAAACTCTACAATAACGAGACTTAAACAACGCCTCCTTCTTCGACGACGAAAGGATACACGCTGGTCATCGTTATGAATTGCAAGATGTCCCAGGATGAGTGGTTTTAGTGAGAAATGCAACAGTTAATGGATTTGTTTTGCTCGCTTTTATCGAGCAGGGCACAAAACGTCTGCTTCTTTTCCAACGCTTAATTTTCATTTCGTTATCTGCGATTAAACGTCCTAATTGGTAATTACAGTATAACGTCCTCGATTATTACTCGATACGCATAATAAATTTGCACGTTACAAATCTACTTTAGTAGATTCATAATATTTGACTATTTAATAAATCGTAATTAATCCTACACGGATAAGATCTTACCACTCTTAGGCCATCCTAAAGGTAAAACCAACCTTGGCACTTAGGTATCTTAAATAAAGATGCTCGCCAAAACGGATACGAGTTGTTTGAAATATTCATTAGCCCGGGGGCAAATATTCGAAATTTCCACGAAACTTTCGACGACTCGGTACGGGTGATTAAATTTAACAAATTTACTGGCTTTCCGAGTGAACTGATTAACGTCGAAGCAGAGGGCAACTGTATTACCTGCAATTTGCTTGCCTTCCTTGGAAAGGACGATAAGAAAAATTGTATTCGTAAGTGGTGGTGGAGCGACACGCCCCCGTCTTCCACTTATCTTCTTCATTTTCGTTCATCTCGCCGTGATCTTCATCTTTCTCGTCCTCGCCGTGCCATCCACTCCTCCCATACCTCCTCATCCTCGTCCAGGGCGTTGGATACGCTCGTCCACCGTGAACTTGCGGTAGACCGCATCCCGCAATTTATTACCTTTTACGTATTTGCCCCCTTTATTCGGTCGTTCCATCCGCACGCTTCCACATATCGGTCCGTCCTAAGTAAATTTGCTACGCTTCGTGTATCCGTGACGTGAGAGATGCTGACTCCGCTCGGCCTTCGTCCGTTCGCGATCTATGTCGTACTCCCTACTTCATCGTCTTCGTGCTCTTGGCGCTGTTCGCTGCTCTCCGCAGATTTCTGGCATCCTCGACGCTTCCAACTGACATCCTTCCTCTTACGTATACCACTTTCTGTAATTTCTCCGTGAATAATTCCAGCGCTCCTAAAAATCCCTTCGCTGTTAGAATTTCGTAATAGAAAGATCCGCCCTTGGCTCATATTTTTCAGAGCGCTCAATCCTGGACCGATGTTAATACTCGACTCAAATTAGAATTCTCGGTAGTCCAAGGAGACACCGCTGACTAACAAGGGGAGGCTCACAATGTGTTGTTTCCAATTTCGCTGAATTTGAAATATGTCATAGTTCAGCACCCCTAGATGCTCACGGTCCCCGGTTTTATATGAAGATGGCCCATAGTTTTCGAGAAAATTGCAGTTAAATATTGCGATTTTTCGGCCTAAATTGAGGATGTGGCAGCGCAGCGAGACACGCGTATCGACGAGACAAAGATATTTGATTCTCTGTTGTTTTTTCCTCTCTCTCGTTCTCGGGCGCTGCGCTGCCACATCCTCAATTTAGGCCGAAAATTCGCAATATTTAACTGCAATTCTCTCGAAAACTACGGGCCATCTTCATATAAAACCGGGTACCATGAGCATCTAGGGGTGCTGAACTATGACATATTTCAAATTCAGCGAAATTGGAAACAACACATTGTGATCCTCCCCTTGTAAGACTCGCTGCTCTTCACTACTGGCGGGTTCTTCGGCGCGGTAACTCCGCAGCGCGCCGCAACAAAATTCCACTCTGCGCCAGACTGATCGTCGGTACCGCGCTCGCGCCTCGCTACAATCGTGGCTGGTTCATAGACTTATACTCATAGACCGAGCGTTCTGTGAGAAGCGTTGAAGACAACATGAAACGAGAGAGCAATACTGGGAGTGAGCCTGCCTCTGTCTAACAAGAGCGTTGGTGGGGGGAATAAGGGAGAAAGGAGAAGAGCATACGTTTACGCGTACAAATCTTTAAACGTATACTCGCGTTTAGACGTTGCTCTTCTCCTTTTTTCCTTCTTCCCCCACCAACGCTCCTGTTAGATAGAGACAGGCTCACTCCCAGTATTGCTCTCTCGTTTCACGTTGTCGTTCAACGCTTCTCACAGAACGCTCGGTCTATGAGTATAAGTCTATGGGCTAGGGGTGTGCGAGTACTCGACTTATTCGGGTACTCGAATTTCGAGTCAAGTAACAATCGACAAATCGAGCCGAGTCGAGCGTTCGAATTTTTCAAGTTACTCGAATCGGCGAACTGCTTGAAAAAAATTCGAACTACTCGAAAACTTCGAACAAGTCGAATATTCGAACTACCCGAATACATTTGAGCTACTCGAACTATCGTTCGTATATAGTTCGATAATATTCGAGTAGCTCGAATGTAGTCGGGTAGTTCGAGTCGGGAATATATTCGACTTGTTCGAAGTTTTCGAGTAGTTCGAATTTTTTTGAAGCAGTTCGCCGATTCGAGTAACTTGAAAAATTCGAACGCTCGACTCGGCTCGAGGAAGCGAACCGGTCTGGGCTCGACTCGTAAATTACGAGTACTCGCACACCCCTATTATGGGCTGGTTTGACGGTGTTTCGTTTATCAAAAATAAATGATGCGAAACAAAACACTAAAACTGCACATCCAGAGTGAGATACTTGTCGTGAAAGTGGAGCCCGTAGTACCTGGTGGCATCTTATGGAGAGCGACTATAGTCGACCGTAGTAGCGAAACGGTTAAGACACCGTTCACGAGTGACCACGTTTCACGAACTTAAGACGTCTCATCTCCCATATCGCGTTAAGTTTCGACCACTCAATTTTCCATGCCACTCTACCACAGGATTATCTTTCTCACGGGTCAGTTCCTCGTGTCGTTAGGTATTCCGGATCGAATCTCTCTGTACCCATTCTCCGTTTTCCTCCCGTATGAAACCTGTCGTCAATTAGTCGTTCCCTCCGAGAGAGTCTCTTTGCCGCCAAAAGAAATCCAATTTGCGCTGCGCGCGCACCTGCGCCGGACAATACGGGCGAAATTGGGAATGAATTCAGCGTGTGTGCGCGCGCGCTGGTAGGGAATGATGAGAAGAGGAGAGGAGGAGGGGACAGAGAGCCGGTCGTTTGGACTGATTGAAAGCCGATGAACCGTGCCGCGGAATATTATATCGCGACTGTCGATAATTCGCACTTTTCGGAGGCAACGAGCCGTCTCGTTTCACGATGGCACGAGTGAGCAGACCGCTCGCGGCTCGTCCACCCTTCGACCAACGACGGCTCGTCGACGCCCAGCACCGTGGCGCTCATCGTCCGTACAGTCGAGCTGCGCGATCACACGCGATACCTCAAAAATTTATTCGCGTTCTCGATTACACGACACGGGTCTATCCTTCTCGGATAGAAATACTGAGTGACGCATTCTTGTCTAGCTGTCGACACCTTCGCTGATTCTCTCATGGGCCGATAATATCCAGGAGAATCTTTAGAAAGTCGTTCTCCACGTTGTCGATTACATATTTTATTAGCTGCATCTTATTGAGGGCCTATTCTCAAGCGATTGCCGTGAAAATAACGCGTTTTTATTTAAAAACAATCTCGGTCTCGTTGCACGAATGAATTTAACAATACTTATACGTTTCTCGTATACCGTTCATAAGTCTAATTGAAACTTGTATAAAGGTATAATGGTTAACAATGAAGTTCTAAAATTATAAGCTGGACGATCTGCAAACTGTAATTTGAAAGCTCTGTTTTAAAACGGTGTAAAAATTCATAAAAAATATACCTTTGTGGTTCCTATCAAAATGATCCACATATGCATACGTAAAAAAAAATATTTCAGGAGTTTAAGGAAATTTTCTTTTCTCTCGCAAGATCCTGAAACTTTGTAAGTTTTGTTAACCCAACGTACAACTACCCGCTTATGAAATCAGTAGTAGTTTCAGAAACTCTTAGTAATTTAGAAAACTCCGTTTGATAAGCTATCGCAGTTAACAACACATCACTCCTTTCTTAGACTATCTAGGAAAAAGCTCGCAATTCGGAAGTGCAATGCTCTTAATTTGGAGCGGCACTTGCGTTGCGCGAAGCGATTGGAACGATATATTACTCGCGCACGCTCCATTAGAAGGCGGAAGGACGCTCTGCGAAGCAAGAAAAACCGGCGCGCGAAGCTTTTTAAGGCAAGCGTAAGCGCACTTGCGCTCGAGCGATCATCGTAATGAAACTATCGACCCCAATTTCCCGTCCGCATTATTTTCCGCTAGTAAGCATCATCCCCAGCGGTGCCTGCGCTTAACGACGCCGACGTCGCGATATAATGCGACGCTCCCTCGTTTGGGTATCATTCTGTTTTTTCGCGAAGCTTCGAAGAAGAGATGGCCCCGTATGGTCGGGGATAGATATCGACAGAGAAGTAATAAGAACTGTAACCGTAACGTAGAGAGAAAAGAAAGCAAATGAAATTCCGATCGTTACGCTCTAAAAAAAACTCCCCTAAGGACACGGCGTACCGCAAGATACGTATCCGATGATCCTTGATCGGTAAAGTAACAAGAAATAAAGTAAATAGAATTACGCGGAAGCTCTCCAGAAAACTGTCGGAAGGTAAGCAAAGTCCCCATGAAAAGCAATTAACAAGGATTTGAAAGTCCAGAGAATGGAATATTAAAAAATCGATGGTTGAATTATGAATTTTACAACTAGGTATAGGATAGTTTAATAATCTACAATTAAACCAATATGTGCCGACAATACTCGGTATTGTCGATATTGTTTCGAACAATGTTAAAAATTATTAAACATGGCAATTTCACTGATATATGTATATAGCTGACAATTACACACGTGGCTCTAGTCTTGTGTTATACCTCGTAGAAGCAGCCACGATCCTTTTGTAACAAGAGAGAAATAGCGAAAGAGCTTATCGGTGATAGTCGAACGTAACACCCTCGTCGGTCTTTCTCGAAGGAAGAGAATATGATCGTGGCGATGAAGAAAAGTGGACGATTCGTCAGAAACGAGCGGGATACAAGAGAGCCTTAGGTGTAGCGCGCGCCTAGCACCTCAATAACCTGCCTCCACATAAATTTCCTGGATAGTGGCGTACCGAGACCAGAATCGCCGCTCATCCCTCGTCTGAGAAATTTACCGGAAGGCATATTGTTGGACTTAGCGAGCGAAAAGGTTCATCTTCCGCAAACGAGGATTTCCCTGTCGGGTTAACGATAACGAGATCTCGCGATCGTCGAGTTTCATCGTCCGAAAGAGATTGACGCTTCCGACTTTTTCGCGTTACCTGGTCTCACCGCACGGCATATCTCTCGTTTTTCCTTCTTTTCGAATGATCTAATTTTTGCCGTGAGAGGTCCAGACTCGCTGCTGGCAACGAAGGCTGCACGCGGGCACGGAACACCGACGTCGACGTTTCTCCAACATCTCTGCCTCGTCGGCATTCTCCCTGTAGGAGTCCAATATAGTCTTGTCGTGCGAATCCAAGCGGAACGAGCCCAGCCGATCAGGCTAAACCGATTATAAGCGCGGTTTAGCCGGATAGAGAAATTTTCGGCGGCACTCGGCTTAGTGTGCTCCATCGAGACGAAGAATTTAGAATTGAAAATCGGTGAATGTAACACTTGACGGAAAGTCTCGCTTCTCGATTGACGTCGCGCCCTCGCTCAAGCCAAAGGCACGGATGCAATTATCTATAGGTAGAAAATTGTTTTTGGGTAACCGGCCACTTACTCGATTCTTTTCAATAGTAATAAATAGGCAAAAGAGGAATAGAAAGCTAGAAAAAGTAGGTCTTATTTGGCGATGTTTGCGAGTTTTGAGAACAAATTGGAGTATCGATAATTACGTGGAAGAGTATCGGACATGAATATTTAGGATGCTGCTAGCATAAACGCGTCGTGCGTTCAATACAGGATTTAACGACCAGTAGCTATTACCAATTTCCGTTGGTTACCCGTGGTTATTTACGGGGTAAATGGAGAATACACGGTTAGTGAGCTATCTTGGTGACTTATAGTACCTAAATTTCTTTTTAAATTGTTCTTTAAAAATATCTATCGGGGATTGGAAATTATGTTCGAATACAAATATTTCAATTAATTTCCGTTTATGGGCTATTATAGGCAAGTAAGGTCCCTAACAGACAAATCCATGGATGTCAAAAGTGTTTCTTTTGCGTTAACTTAAGGTCACATATAAATTTTGCAAGTGAATTCATTGCCACCCGAATCGATAGCAAGCAAATAGTTTCATACCTGACAATCTCATATTATAATAAATCTAAAAAGTAAGAAAAACGGACTCTCGCGTGACTCTTTCATTTTACCCGAGACCGTTAAAGTCGGTTACCATGAGAACTCTGCGCGTTTACAGGAAAAGTTCGCAGCTTATTGTAGTATCGCGGTGTCCATTGGAGCCGAGTAACACTCGTGAAGAAACGGAGTGATATGCACCGGAGGTTGGCGGTCAGCCAAAAGAAAGACTGCCGGAGATATTCCGTTTGCCAATTTCCGCCGGAGTCGTTCGAAATTTGACGAGCGCGCGAGAAACCATTCGCGGTTTTCTATCAGTTCGAGGAACGCCTACCACCCGCTTGATCGCCTCGATGGCTGTGCTAACGATAATCGATTAATTTTTAATCAATTATCGAACTATTTCGTAAAATTGTCACGTCGACCGTTCATTTTAACGCGGCAGTGCATGCGCGTCACTTCCTCCATGAAATATATATAAATCGTTATCCGACGAGGTCCAGTGAAATCGAGCATTTAAACCAGCTGGCTTTCGACCAGCAAAAATCTTCTCTCGTCCTCTACCCAACCACGTGTTTTATTCGCCATCGTGACCCACGATCGGTAAAGTTTTACGGAAAACAACATTTTACGCGGCGTGTCCGAAAAGGGATGAAAAATTTTACAACCCTGTTCTTTACGAGGGGTGACAAAAAAGGAGGAAAATTTTACACGACGTGCGAAACGTCGAGCCCGAGTGCCTCGCGCTCCAATGTTTACGCCTGAATATTCGCATGCTCATCGTACCGCATTAAAACGCGTCGCGTGATCGATGGACCGTGAGGGAAGAAAAAGCGTCCCAGATATTTCGGGTGGACGAATCGTTCCTGCACGCTCGTTCTCCTCGTCACCGTGAAAGATTCGAAGCGGATCCACTGAGAAGCGAGAAGATCGATGACGATCGACGAGATTTTCGTTTCAGGCTATTTCGCGGTGAGAAGACCGGCGGAAGGACGTTGTCTTGGCAAAGGCAGGAAACTAACGTGAGCCTAATCCGAGTCAGCAGCACACGTTTTAGGCCGGATAAGCGTCGGTCACAATCCTATCTCGAGAGGATTCGATTGCTTTTGTTTGTCTCGTACAGGGTTCGCTCGTCGTCGGTTCCGTTAAGCCTCTGGCTACCAGTAAAATAAATTAAAAGGAGAGTGTAGGTGACGCGTGCTCGAACACCTCCGTGATTCGTTTAAGAGGATTCAGTATCGCTTTTAGTGGCTCAAGAGGAAACAACGGAAAGTCTCGCGTTAAATTATTCTTTCACAATAGATAATCTCTTAACCCGTTTGCATCACCGGAGTACACAATACGCTTAATCTTCCTGATCGATATTACCGAACCTTTGATACGTATACGCGCAATTGCGGTGGGCATTACAGTAAATCCTCTCACATTGTCTCTCAGCTCGAAATCGAATTGGGTCAGGTTGGATAGAAGAGATACTATTTTGATGCAATAAAAAAATTGCCTCGCGACAAGGACCAATTTTCCACTTTTCCGTATCACGCAATTGGGTTAACGAAGTGCGTGCGCATCGCAAGCTCGATGATTATTAAAGCTTGAAGCCCCCACAGAGCGATGTAAGATCGTCGTGTCGAATAAAAGGAAAGTTTCAGCTTTCGAACTTCTATTATTCGTTTAATCCTACTTCTTCTCGCGGTGTGTTAATGTGCCAGTAAACTTCGAGCTTTCAGATACCGAACGGAACAGTTAAATGGAAAAATGTGAGAAATTTTCCGCGATTTCTATTGAGCCGCGAGCTAATCGTTCCTAAGTGATGGCTATTGGAACCTCTTAAAAACAGGTATTCACCGTTACCTTCGAGAGAATGTTCGAACTACTACAGGATTTCATCAGGATAACGCGAAGCGGGCGCGTGCGCTTTCATTGTCAGTGATGAACTGCATATTTTATACCTCGCGCATTCTCTTCGAGCCATCCACGGAGATTTTACGATCCCCCATAGACTCGTCGATTTGTCGAACCAGCTCGCTCTCGTTGTAGGAAGCATCCCTTTCTATTCCGCGTGAGTAGGGGCGCTAGATAAGCGCGATCCACGCGGCTTTAGGGCCGATAAAACTGACGTTTCCGCACGGCGCCGGGTGGAGCGGTATCGGCTGTTCGCGCTTGAATATCGAGGAAAAACTACGGGCTATCCTCTCACTCTCCTCCTTCCTTCATCCTCCACCACTTTCTCATTCTCTTCTTGCTACAAAGGTAGACGATGAGTGCGCGTACGATGAGCGCGCGATAGCAAAACGATCTTCTTTCTCTCGTCGGAAACTACACCGTCGTCGGAGAGGAACGAGGTTGTAAAGGAACATCCTCGTGGAAGAAGATCGTCGTGGAAATAAAAGGCGAGGAATAAAGAGGCTATCGCTTTTAGTCCCCGTTTCCTGTGGATTTTCGCAAAGGACGCGTTGAAATAGTTTTTAGCCATGCGTGGACAATGCGACATAGGAGAATTCATCTTCGCTCGGTTCTCCATCAGCTTTTGGCGTATGCTGAATCGAATTTGAAGAGAAAAGGAAGATAAGTAAGTAGAGCTGATTTTATGGGGTGTGATCAAGCAGGAGCCTCTGCAAACTCTCGATAAGAAGTGCAAAGTTTACTCTCATTTTTTAAGGAGATGAAGTGCATTTAGGTTTGTTATAGTGTGGTTAATATTCGATTTTGACAAAGATGTAAGAATGATAGAGAAATCGTCGTTGTTTTATGAGATCGGCAACGCATTTGTCATGCGTCTCACGCGCATGATACGCACACGGCACACGCGCAAATTTCAGAAACGTAGGTGACATTAGATACGACAACCTCCAACGTATGCCGCCTTGCGACCACCGCATAAATAAATCCAGTAATGAAAATAAGGGCGAGAGTAGTTATTCAAACTTTCACTAATTCACGGGGACGCTTCTCCCTGCTTTTTCGTCCATTTACTCGGAGTTCGCATTTGCATCCCACTGTAAGAATTTAATTAATTAATTCTGATAAAAAATCTACGTATCCGGACTTTTTCAAAAGAAGTAACTAACAGGGAAAATCGTCTGCACTAATTGAACGTAGAAGTTAGCGTGTACATAAAGAATGCTTATTGAAAAATGAAATTTTGCCGTTTTAATTCTACCAATGAAAAATGAAATTTTGCACGAGAGTTGATTCTTGGGATTTCGTTCGGTATAGAATCGCGTTTTGAATCACTGTGCGGCGTGACATAAGTTTTATTTGGATAAAAAAGAAGCGACGGTCGACCTGCGCGACAGCAGTGCCGTGGGGTCGACCATATTAGACGATAAAGACGAGCGAAGACCAGAGCGTGAGATGGATCGTCTTGCGGCGAGCATAAGCCAATAAGACTCTTACTCAATCGCGCTCCGTTCCTCTCTGCCACCATCTCTCCTCCTCTTCCTCCTCCTTGGCTAACAACGTACCCGCGTTACCTTTCCTATACACATTACTCACTACACGAGCATTCGGAAGTCGTAGTCACGATATGGAAATTCAATTATTCCCGTTAATCGCATAATCCTATAAAGGATATTTACGAGTCAACGAGGCACCCAGCGCATTTTCTTCTTCTTTCCCCGCATCTCTTCGTCTTCTTTCCCGTTCTTTCGCTTCCCTTTGTCTACGACCCTCTTCGTAGTTTCGCTACGCCCGCCTCCTCGTCTTCTTCTCGCATTTCCTCCCACGGCTTCTCTCTTCCGAATGAACGAGTCTGCGTAATCGAATCGATTTTCCAATTGCGCGCTTCTTTCGTGACGGTTCCATACCCCGCAATTATATCTCACTTGCGTCGAGCGCGTCTTTGTCTCGACAGATGAAGAATCTAGAGATGTATTACTTACATGTAAATAACTGACCCAAATTGAGAAGGAAGTGTTACAATGGAGGAAAGGACGATTCCTGAAGAAGATCGATTCTGGAACGGTTACGAACGAAACTAGAGAGAGTGATAAAATTACAATGCGCGTATGCTTGTTGTGAATACGTAAACCGGAACTTTTCGCAGCACGATAAATTGCGAATTTTGATTATATCGATAAAAGCGGAGCAAAGTGTGAAGAATTGAAGCGCGGAGAGAATCAGAGGTGCACTTCTTTTTTCACAGTAACACCTCGAACATTGTCGAAGAAGGTTACAAGAGAACTGGACTGCGAATCCGCGCAGCTTGTGAAAGCGAGGTCGCAGAGAAGGGTCACGTGGTGAGAGAGGGAAGTATCGAATTCTCGAGCAGCTTCGATATCGATCTCGACATACGTATTTTAAAAAATTCTAAAGCAAAACGACATTCGTCCGTGGCGTATTTAAAACTAGGCACGTGGGAATGATTTTCTATCAGTCGATCTATAAAATTGGAACGTATTTGCGCGAAAGGGTGGTACTCGTATCACGCCTTCTATAACTGTGATTGCCAGTATGCGGAGAAAAAAGGTGATTGATTTGACAGCGTGCATTTGGCGGACAACGAATGCGTAAGAGTACCCCAGAGGCATAGTATACGATCCAGATAAACGATTGAGTAATTTTTCATACGCATTTTATCCGTTGGAATCGTTAAATATACACAGTAAGCCCAACAGATTTATTTTACAAACGAACTGCATATCGATAGTCTGCTCCTCAATTGGTTTTGTTAAATTACATGATTTGAAATGATGCAATAACATATTGGTAAACAAAAGATACTTCCTCAAAAATTAACTAAGGTGATTAGAATTGAAGCAATTAACGTTCGCGTAATAAAAGAAAACACGCGTTTCATTTAACGGTCTTCGATCTCCTGAATTAATCGTTTCAGCAAATTTTAAAAACTGTCTCGAATGTTAGAGTACTGAATAAACGGACAATTAATAGCAGAAGCTTCGAAGAAATGCACTTTAATTCCCCATTCTCTCTCCTCATCATTTCTCAAATCATTCTCTTTCTCCATGTTTCCATTCACGGTAAATCTACCGATCATATAATATTCTTGCAATTTTTGCGTTTCACTAAAGCTTTTCTCTCAACAAGAGTTAATATCCTCGAACTTCCGCATTAGCGATCACCCTCTTACCCGTTACTCTCATTGGTCTTATCGTTAGATTCCTTTATACCTCGTTCTTCACGGTAATACTTACTTCATTTCACGAGCCGAGAGATTGACGAAGAATGATCTAATAATCGATGCGATTCTTATCGACGAACGGGCCGCTTAAAGGACTGAATGTTTCAAAGCGGACGTTTAGCGGGCATATTCGCGACACCGAATGCTACAGACAGCTTCAAAGAGGCGCGTTTCTCCTTCGCGATAGTTTGCCTTCATCCGGCCACGACGACGACGGCTGGTTAATAGCAATTAAGTCGCCTGCTGAATCGCGGCTATTATCTTTCTCGAGAGGACGGACGAGCGAACGGTAAGAGAATGAGGAGGAGAGTAAAGAAATTTGCTGCTGCGATGAAATGCGCGCGTGAACGAGAAGGTCTTGGGGTCTAAGGAGCCACGTAGCTCGCGTTCTCCTTTGTAACCGGTTAAGAAGGAAAACTGGAGGAGTCAGAGGGGATGGAGGCGATAAAGAACAATGAGAGAACGGGGAAGACAGGGGCTAGAAGAGTGAATGGGATTTCTCTTCGCTCGTGAAAGAGTCTTGTCGGTTTCGTCTACTCTACTTTCCAGCGGCATCGAACAACGGCCAATGACGGACCTTACGAAGGAGAGAAGGACTGGAGGGGTTGGAGGAGGGTGAAGAAAGTGGAAGGAAGTGCGAGAGTGGACGAAGGAAGGATAAGGACTGGATAAGTTCCTTTTAATGGCGAGGTGATAGCGCGACGTTGGTGTAGGTGCCCATTGTTCGTGGATCTCTCTACATTAGGCCTGCCAAACGTGCTGCTTCTTGGTCCTCACGGTCACCGTAGCACGATCGTGGAATACCTCTATACCTATGTACCTCACTGCCTTCTTTTATATTCAATGTGCCACGGAGTGACTTCTGAGTAGGGAGGGAGAGATAACAAACGAAAGTAACTTCATTGTACCGTCTGATTGGCTACCGTTGGTGGAGATAGGGTAAGGAGCTGGCGCAAGGTACGGATTTTCACGAGACGAGGAGACGCGGTAGATTAGGTAGAAGAGGTGACACTTGTCAGTGTCCGATTATTCGACAGTGCCAAGAAGCAGTTCGTTGGATGTGTCTGCTCTACATTATCACCGAAGAGAGATTCCGAAAAAGGATCGACGTACGTATGTTTAGGGGCGCTGAAAAATTTCGATGTGACGAGCACCACTTTGGCATACGTACGTAGAAAATCGACATACGAGCCATTCAGTGCACAAATCGATTAACTCCATAAATTATGTAGGATTGTAGTGTGCATACGGCGAGGACGAATGCGTGCGTCAATGTCGTGAGTGTGCAATGTGCATATGGCGAGGCGCTCGAGCTCCTGACAAAGGACGAACGATAGAGACGAGACGCGAAGACACCGATTAATCGGTAGAAGACCGCGAGCGTGTAGACTTGTAGAGTGACGAAATAAATTTAACCCTTTTCTTTGTTTTCGTTTCCTTAAACCATTTCAAATGATTTCACTTAGCCAAAATCCCTACGATTATGTTAGAAATATAAAAAGTAGGGACTTGATCAAGTGCTTCGATGCTCAAATTTACGAAAAATGCATAAAGTGGAGTTAATCGATTTGTCAAGTGAGCGGCTCGTATGTTACATTACTACTTCGTAAGTACCGTTGATCGAAAAGGGCACTGTGATTATCTCTGGAACTCGCTAGGGTCCGGCAAAACGATCCTTCCAAATACACGAGCGCTGACCCTCTTTAACAATCTCTGCTCGATGACGTTACCCACTGCACTACTTCGGATCCACGTTCCAGTTGACTCAATTCCTCCTCCTTCTCGTCATCGTCATCTTCACTTTTCTCTTCCTTACTACCTCCTCCTCCTATCCTCCGCCCAGAACGTCCCTAATCATCACGACTCACTCCGTCTCTCTCCACGGCCCAAGTTCTTCCCTCCTTCGAGTACTTACCCAAGAAGCACGGTCGTGTCGCTAACCTCCCTGTTAATCTAGAACGTCGTCGCTCGGAACGGCACGGTGTTGGATAATGGGACATCGTCATAAAAGTACAACAGCCAGATTCGATCAGATTCAAGTAATCTCGGGTTGGTGGCGTAGAACTCGGAGGGAGGAGAAAGAGGAATGTAAGATGAAGAACGTCGGGATTGTGGCTCAGCTCGAAGAGTATAACGACGACGACCGTTTTCTTGGTAATGGAGAACGCGAGGAGAAGAGGCGAGCTCTAGAGGAAAAAGTTTTTCCCTGAATTTTCTCATCGCAGATCGTATTTCTTGGCATGTTGAACCTGGTCGACGTATCGTTTCTCGGAACTCGGCATTACGTTAGGATAGTCCTGATTCGATGGAGGATAAAATGATTCCCCAATTCTGAAGCTTTGGAACAGTCTTTCTCCGAGGTACGTGCAGCTTCGAGGGTACGTGAAAAGCTCTCCGGAGTAACATAAACATACATAAGAAACGAACGGAACAAAAGAGACGAGCATACGGTTGTCAGCTGGTCGATTCAAAAAAGGAACGTCTCTTATTGTTAGATAAATTATGTTAGCTGTGCTCTTAAAACGTATTAGCTTAAACAATATGAGAATACCAACCTCCTTGTTTCTAACGTGGAAGTGCAATTAACATTTATCGAGGAAAAGCATTTTAAAATATGCATTTCTTCCCTGTGAATGGTTGATTGCAAGACGATTTATGATTTTAACCCGTGTTTCAAGTGAAATAACACGGACGAATATCTTATGAATGTTCCGTGTATCGCCAAAATGTCACCAATTTCTTCCGAGTATTTCATCGACTTGGACAAAATTGCTTCGAGACATTAATGTGGATTGGCAATTACTGAAAAAGTTTCATCAATAAGGGGCAACGAAAGTTTCCTTTTTTTCCATTTCGCAAAGGTGAAAGCGCGGGCGTGGTGCACACATATTTACATATCGCGTTACACATTCCACGTGTGGCTCGGCCACTCCTCGGTAAGTAGTGCGGGACAGCTATGGTCAGCCAACGAGCAGGGGAAAAAATACTTAGAAACCAGAGCTAACGGGAACTCGACGCTCATTGTTTGGCATTCGCAATTAAGGTTAGATTAGTTTCAAGCCAAAATTAGCGGCGCCATAGAGTGAAGGAATTTCGTTGCTCGCGCTGGATGCTCCCCTTCGTAAAGGATCTACTTGACAGGCTAAGTTAGCACCTAATGACAGGGGCAGCTCCGTGCGACCGCATCGGCCTCCATATGGAGGTGAACTCCATAATTTTCCTCGGCACACGCGTTTAACTCTCTTGAATCACGCGAGCGCCAATTTGTTCTCCGCGCCAAAGCGCTTTTAATCCATTATGACTGCACTTTCGGACTTTCCTTTGTCACACGCCGTGACCCTGGCGGTTCGCGGCGAACCCCTCGGGGCCTACCAGCGCCCAAAGTTGCGCCAAGTCTCCAGCGCGTCGTAGCGCTTCAACGTTCGAGCCCTCGGGTACCGTTCGCCGTACGTATCCTGCCTCCCCACTCTGCAGGCCAATAACGGACGAACGAACTGACTTCTCCGCTCGGGACTTTTCTTACAAAGCGAGAGGCGAAGCATAAAACTTTCATGTAAAAGGCGGACCAACGTTTACGTGACGCCGCAGGGCTTGAGATGTGCAGGAGACAAAAGCAAACGGCATGCAATAATTCTGTCCAGTGGTACCATTTGCTTCACGAGGTAGTGCAGGGGTTAAAGTCGAAAGCGCGCACTTGTATATTACTATTTCAACCCCGAAGGTATCACGAATAGGGTGAATAGTCTCATTGGAATTAACCTTGCGACCGAACATCAGTTTCGCTGATGAATTAAGTTCTCCAATTCACCGCGGTATAGGATGTTGCGAATACATACAAGGCAATAGCTTGGGTTGCCTAACTCTCGATCTGCAGGCGCTCGCTCTGCTGACCGGCAAGACAGCGTGGAAGAGGGCTACTGGTCTACTGGCACTAGGTTACACTGGACGAGGGTAGGGGGTTGACGCTCTCGACTCATGCCTCGTCCTTATATTAAGGCCCGATACACACTATCGGTCCGCTCAAATATTCTTCCATTGTTTATAATGTACGTATACACACTATGGAGCGAGAGCAGAGCGAACCAGACCGAAACCACCGTACTGTTACCCATAGTGTGTATACGTACATTATAAACAATGGAAGAATATTTTATCGGACCGAGAGCGAAGCGATAGTAAGTGTTTTCCTTCACGTTCGGACTAACCCTAGGGCAGCTCCAGACCGTGAAAGGAAAACAGCTACTGTGTTTCGAGCTTAACTGTACTTCGATTCCTTTATCTGCAGTTTACCAACCGGTAGCCTATTAATCGGCTTCTTCTAATGCCACCTACCATCAGTATATCGACAGTCCGTCCCCCTCTAAGCTCTCTTGTCGGTCGCAGAGCGAGTGCCTGGAGATCAAGGGATAGGCTAACCCAATGTACTGCCTTGTATGTTTTCGCAACACCCTGTACACGTATCTCGATTTCCGTTCGTTCACTCGTCCGGGATCCGGGAAATCTAAGCTTCTTCTTTCCTCCTTTCTTCTTCTTTCGAGTTCGTCGAATGAGCATTCTACATATACTACGACATTCGTGAACTTACGAATCGCCAACTGCGGCCAATCTCCTTCCGATCCTCCTTCCCCAATCTCCTTCAGCTTCCGATGACTCGGCGTTCGCCGAACTTTCCTTCCAATTCACCCCGCAGGCGCCATTCGCGGGCACCGCAGCGTCTAATTTATCGAACGTTTCCGTTATCTCGGAGGAAAAAAGTCAACTTCCGTTCAACGTGCAAGCGAGAAGCGGTTGTCGCACGTGATACCGAGGAAAAGCCTCTCGCACGGTGCCCCTTGTGATCTTCTCTCCTCCCGTGGCTCTTCGAAAGCCTCTTCTACGCAGCTCCGTTCTTTCTCCAAACCCATCCCATTTCAAGCTCGAAAGTAGCTTCGCGGTGAAACGGGCCGCGATTCGAGAAAATTGGAAAACAGTCGGCGAGCTGATTGCTCGCTTTTAAACATCAACGACCCTGTGACTTCAATGAGTGTCGTTCTCTTTTTCAGAGAAACGTTGCGGAGGTGGATCATCCATTGAAACGCAAGTTCAATGACGCTCTACTCGTTGCTTTTAATCGTCTCGAGGCGAGTGTTCGCCACGTGGAACTCGATCCACAGCCTCAAGCTGTTTTCTGGTCACGCGTCACGAAAGATGAGCTCGAAGCTTCCCCGTTCTGAACAACCAAAAAAGGCTGACATCGAAGTCTAATTCGAGACACGGTTCTCCTTTAAATGAGAAAAGAACGTAACACTTTTACCTCAGAGTGTGCCACTCGAGAGAAGCCCGAAGGTGGTCGCGTGAGCGGAGGGCCATTAAACTTTTCCACCCTTCCTCCGACTCTACGCCCTCTTCTTCGTTCCGACGGTTTACTTGTAACGGAAAGGTGCATTGAAACGTTTGACACGTCCGTCGCACGAGCACGCGACGGTGAATCCAATGAAAGGGAAAACGAAGGACGAGTTGACAAATTCGTGCGGCGGCAGAGGAAAACGTGAGTTGTAACGTGCGAAGAAAAGAGCAACTAGAAGGATCTAACAACATGCTATTAAATTGGTTTTACTTATCTACTTAACCAACTAATAGAATAGATTACCATGCGTGTCTAAGGCTCTCGGCCTTTAGACGAAAAAGAACTAATGACTAGAGGATTCGTCAGTCGTCGAATCGTGCGATGAAAAACGAATGGGTTCGCGTTGTCACTCGCGATGAAAAAAAAATCGATGGTCAAACTTTGAATATATGTATATCAAGAGGTTTTCCTCTACCCTCTCGTCTCCTCGATCATCCGTTTCGTTGTCTACGTTCGACAGCGAGAGAAACGAGCGGAATCGCTCGATTGGGAAATGCCGGGCGAGGCTGCGGAAGAACGAGGGAAGAGCGAAGGGCAAAAGATAAATCGCCGACTGTTTTGCCGGTGTAACCGCTCCGATAAAACTAACACGGCGGAAGTAATGTAGGCGATGTATACGAGATGGAAGTAACGACGCGCCGTGGAAAGAGAGAGAGAGAGAGAGACAGAGAGAAAAAACGAGAGAGAAAGGAGAAAAGAGGAGGGCAATGGAAATCGACGTTCGGCACGGGTGATAATAAATTGCCACGAATGAAAAGCAACGGGCCGGCGCGGCGCCGTTCGAGGTGGGGGAGACCAGAGACGAAAGAAAGCAGAAGTCGATCCTTTCCCTGAAAACTTCCGTCCGAAGTTTATATCCTCGCCACGATTTCCCTCATTACGCGTGCGATCCTTGAGAAGGATCCTACGGACGACGTGTCGTAAAACGAATTCTCGAGGTTCCGCATTCGCGACTTAATTGACTTACGAAGGAATTAAAGAGCGAAGGGAGAAGAGTAATTTGTCGCGAACGTTTTAATTCGCGCGACCGTCGGTAATTATCGAAGTTGAGGAACGGCTCGTGGATCATTCGGGAGGAGAACGTGCCGAAGGTCGACCAGGGTAGGTCAACTTCTCGTCCGTTCGACCAGATGTTTAATTACGTTCGAGCTGAAGCGGAAGTGCTAGCCAGTTTACGGGTAGCTATCTCGGGAGCGAACGGTGCCGGGCTCATCAGCTTTTCCGGTTTACGATAATAACCGCCATTACGGCGTGAAGGTACGCCGCGACCCTCCGCGTCATTCCATCCCCTCTTCGCCTCTAATCCATCAAGGGAAATCCCCCGGTCGGCTCTCGTCCGACAAAACGAGAATTTCCCTTCCACCTTACGGTCGCGTGTATCGAAAGCCCTTGAAAGCCCTGGCGAAAAAAAGGGGAACACCCTCTGGCTCGCGTCGATGAAAATCTCGAGCTTTAGTGAAAGAAGGGTCCCTTGAGTGGCGTGGGGTAGAGGAAGAAAGAGAGAGCAAAGGAGACGGCGTTACGAGTGCCAATTGGTTCCCATGTATCAATAAGGAACGCTCCCCCGCGGAACATTCAACCATCTCGTTTTCAGTCTCATAAGAATTACTGCGGTTTCGCTTACACCTCGTTTCTCTTACAGCATTATATCAAACGGTCGAGGTTACCTACTGAAATCTTTCTTCGGCTTCATTCGGATACTTCCCTCGTGCCACGCCCCACATTTGAAAGATCTCGTCCCAGTGAAATCCCAATTTACAAATTACGCGGAAGCTCGTTAAAAAAAAACAGCTTTAAACGACGAAATGAGGCGAGCGAGTTCTATAAACGAATGCACGAGGGTAGGACACGTTTAGCTTCGTGGGTTTCCAGTGTTTGAACGGGTAAGAGAATGTTATGTTTAACTCGCGCGACAGTCAACTTGTTAAGTAACTTCTCGTGCTGCTCGTTCTGGACGTCCGCGAGAACCTCGAAGGCCTCTCTACGACATATTTATAGCACTATGAACCGAACGGTGGAACCTGCAACCTCAAGCTTTTGCGAGAGGCTTCGGCGGTTTCCTTTAAGGATCTACCTCGCACAAACGCCCGTTTCGCGTGCGGCACTTTCTCACGGTGCGTGTCTATTGTACTTTACTTTGAAGTAGGCAGGAGGAGCCACGATTTGTGGCTCCTAGCGGAAGCTTACGTGCTATCGCACTGCCAACGCGCGACGGACCGTAGTGATCCGAGAAGAAGAGGTTCGTCTCCTTTACCTCGTACACTCGTCTTAGAAATACTCTGGCACAGAAAGATTTCCGAACGAAGCGAGACTGAATATTCCTCGTACCACGTGCGCAAGCCTATTCCTACACTTACTGTAGATAGAACGATGAATTTGACAAATTCGCAAAGGAACGGCAAATTTATTAAAGGTACAAGAAATATGACGAACTTATGTAAAGGAATGCGAATTACTAGCTAAATAATCTTTATCGGATTCGATGAACCTTAGGTAGAAAAGATACTCGGGTTAAAGCTATTGTATATTTAGTCTTGCTCGGAAAGAAATAGAGTACAGCGAATGTGTCGTATCGACAGGTACTGTGAATCTAGGGATCCGCCACTTTGCGATCGAGACGCATGACACGAGGAAAAAGGAAAGAATGTCCTGAATATTGTGAGCGAAGAAGTTCACGTGGCGGGTCGAGGAAAAGAAATGGATCGCGGAAAGAATAAATTCACGCGTGCTTGAGCTGGTTTTGGCGATACGAGAAAAGCAGAAGAATACGGAAATCTGGAGATCGCACTCGGCCGAACGAAGGCGTCGAGAGATATAAGCAAGAGATTCGAAAAATCTCACTTTCCTGGAGTAGGCCATCCTGCGGCCTGAGCGGTTCGAGCAAACGAAAACACGAAGCGATAAGGAGCCGTTTACACTCCGGCGGAGAAAAGCGCGCGCTTCGAACCACTGAAATTTTCGTTCTTCCTCGTTTTGCGAATGCGGTCGGTCTCGTCGTATGGCACACTTACGGTATGTGTGCCGTATAAAAGAGAGATATATATGCATGTATATATATACATAGAGAGAGAGAGAGAGAGAGAGAGAGAAAGATGGGGCTCGGGTGTCCTTTAACCTCGAGAATATTGGATCTTCTGGTCCACGTTATATTCCGAGCTCGTGCGCGCCGTGGAAGGTAGACGGGAGAGAAGTGAAAAGCTAGAGAACGACGAGAAGCGGAGAGTGCGACGATGGCGAGAAACGCTTGGCGAGTAACGACGACGGCCAGGACGACAACGACGACGGCCGACAGAACAAAACCTTGCACAAGGCGCAACCGCAATTGCGCCCTAATTCTCTCTCTACGACTTGATTAATCCGTTACCACCGCGCGGTGGCTCACGCTTATTGCCGGCGAGTTCGTAATTAATGTCGAATGGCCTTGCCCGCTCGTAATCCACCGGAACAAGAAACGAGCGCCTCGTCCTTTTTCACTACCCCCTCGGTCTCTCTCGTATTTCTTCCTCCACCTCGAAATCTCTAAACTGTGACCACACGATCGATGCCTCGAGAAAATGGGCATTGGACGGACCATATTGCAATCTGATGAAAATGTTAAGGCCATTAAGTGGGGTTGCGCTCGTAATGGAACAGGGTAACGTGATTTTCTCGCGTTGCTTCGTTGGCGTGCATGAAACGCTGTAACACTAATTGGGCATTTTTTGCGCATCAAACCGGGCCCAGACATATGATGGAATATCGTAACGCGATTAACAACCTGTCCGGTCTACACCGACAAATGTCATGTCTATTAGGAGTACCCATGAGTAATGTGATTTTTTATATCAAACGTGTATGACTGCAAAACGGACGGTACTTATGGCTAACCTTACTATATGTATTATGTAACAAAGTATCCTCTTAATGGTACAACGTCTTGGCGACACTCCAGCATTCTGAAGATACTCGATGCAGGTACGCAAAGATATTTTTTTACCAATTTTGAGAATTCGTCGAGTAATTTCTTCGTATCACGAGAAATTTGAGCCGACCGAATTCGTAGCAAACATCCCATAGACATTCGTTCAACTTACGTGTTTCTCGTCGGTCACGCATTTTACTGTCGTCGGAACGAACGTATTTAGAAGAAATGAGAAGATGTCGAATAAGAACAATTTTAAGCTTGCAGCCGTGAAAAGGAAATTTCCGTAGGATGGAGGTTGCGAAATTCCTGGGCGTTCAATTTCAAACAGTCTCGCGTTTCCTTGCGGAAATAAATTCTCCTCTTCGTTCCTCATTCACCTTCTCTTTCTATCGCGTACTCCTCCGCATACGTAATTCTCTTTGCGGTAATTCTAATCGACCCGTGGCTGCTGGGTGGTTTCTGAAGGACGGCCGATCGCGTTCGAGGTTCAGAGGAATAATCGGCCGTCCTCTCGACCGCTCGTGGGCGTCGTTCATCTTCCTCAAGACGTCACCGGAGGGCATCTGCCTCTGAAAAGAAGAGTTGGCTCCGTGTCTCGGTTCGTTAATCCGTCAACGATAGTGTCCGTGGCGCGTTGTTATTGGAGCTTTGCCGTTACTCGAAGACTTTAAACTATCGTGACAGAATCGGCTAATTACGACCAATTAAATGTCCTGTCGTACTAGAGATCGTGAACACGATCCATTCCGCGTAAGGTGCGTTCGTTCTCCCATAGTGTTACCTAATATCGTAGGAAAGGATAGATATAAAGACTGAAAAGCGTAACAACAGAGAAATCCTTAATAATTCGATTAATTTAATCTGGATTAATCTTTGAGAACTTCGGTACACGTACTTTTCATTAAATATTTTGTACCTTGTAATTTTAGAAATTCAGGTCGATTTGTTCCATGGCACAATGAATGCCTAGATAGAGGAACAAGAAAGGAAGATTCTGCTGTTGCGAGAATAGTTGATTAGAAATGGGATCGGGTAAAACGGGACTCGGATTAGAGGCGATTTAAAATAAGAGCACCGCTTAAATTTCTGTTGCGAAGGAACCAAAGATAACGTTTATTTCCTAGTAGACACGAGTCTGTCACTATTTTATGGAATATACTACAGGATAATTATCAGACCGACAATGTTATTTGCTCTATACAGTAAATCTAGCAGAATTTCGCCTGTTCTAGACAGACTCTATCTCTAACATACGCGTAATTAAATTTTAGTCTAACTAGAGAACCTTTAGAAAATTTAGTTTACCTCAAAAAAGAAATCCTCGGTCTAGGTTGATTTGAAAGAAATGGAAGAGTTCGCGGAGAAAGCAAAATTTCGGTAAAGACGATCGCTTTGTCCCCGATAACTGAGAGGAAGGTCCCGTGAATTTAGTCGAAAACAACTGTGTTCCACTGGATGGCTCCCCCTGCGGAGAACCCTAGGGGTAGCGCGTCCCCAACTCTCAATGTTAGTCGCGTGTTGGGCGAGACTCCGAACTGACTAACGGTACCCAACGACGTAGAAAAATTCAACCTGAGGAGGGCAGAGTGTGTTCCTGTTGGCATCCACCCTCGGTGACCGAGGTTCGCGCATTGGAACGTCTCCAGAAATTAGTTTGCACGGCTGACCGCGAATAAACCTTTTGCGAAAAGGGAAGGAAATGTCGGAGGGAGTGCTGAGAAAACGGATGACGTGGCCTCTTCTCGTGAGAGAAGAAATAAAATCGCGGATGGATTTAATCGTGACATTATAATGCGAGGTCCCGTGCCGAATCGCATCGCGCGACGATACGCCGCTGAAAGAAGAATATTCACTTAAGCGCATAAACGTTCGTAACGACCGTGCGACGACCAATGGGCGTCGAAAGTAATGGCCGCCGTTGCCTCGCTACTCGGGATCGGGCGGTCCGTTATTTATCGGTCGCCACGCCGTAATTCGCAACACGTCGTTTCTGCTCGCTCCTCACCGTTGCGAGTGTCGCCGAGAGGATTTCTCGAATCTCGAAATCGATTTCCCGTTTATCACCCAGATTTAACGATTTTACTCGTTACACTCGCCTCGATCGATAGAAGAATCGCGTTACCTTATAAAATGGAACGTTCGCGCGAGAGAATCGATGGCTCCTGACCCGTCGCTCACACTTTAATTATTTAATTCGCGACTCATGTCCGTCCGATTACCAAATGGAAATGCACGGTTGGTGGTTCATCGCATCTACACCGCAGATGCGAGATACCAGCTTCGATTCTACGTGTTCTAATTTTTACTTAATTCGCGCGCTACGGTAGATCGCAGCTGTTCCAAGTGAAGGTCCATGAAAATTATCGATTCCACTTCAATGGCTCCTGTTCGTCACCATCCAATATTGCAAAATCCTTGGATGTTCCGAAAAAATAACGAGTGTCGCTAATAATAGTCCAGTGTGTACTAAAAATTCGCAGGTGTCACCATACGTGACACCATGTATGTTTGCCATTTAAAATAGACGGTCATAAATATCCAATTACCACAACCAACGTCACGTCTATAATTATGATCCGTTCATTTTAAAGAAATCATTCGATATTACGTAGAAATAAGACATGGAACTAAAAATTGCGATGGATATCAGAGCCGAGCATTAAACCCAAAAGTACACTCCACGCAATTTTCGAGTAGTCTTTGCGCAACAGCATCGATCTAATAAAACTTACAGGAATGGTCTCGCTCGAGAGAGTAATCTCTTCCATGCTCTTCCATGCCTCCTGCTCACCGGACGAGCCGACCTCGCCAGCTAGCAAGTCATCCGACGCGAACGAACTCGTCCTGGATTTTTAATTGGATTCCGTGGTGCCCGCGCGTACCCACGCCGACGATTCTTCCACCCTTTTGTCTCACCTCCTTACGACTACCAGCCTCAAGCCTCTTCCATTCGCACTATATCGGCGCTCATTCAACGAGCGATTCGTCCAAACGCACCGAAAGCTTCCTTCACGACCGTGCCTAAATGCCACAGAGCGCAACTCGTGCGCGATGCAACGAGGATGCTGAGAATAACGAGAATAACGAGAACAAGTAGGAAGAGGAGGAGGACGAGGACCGTCGAAACTTTCTCGACACCGAAACACGCGCGACCCTCGCCGTTTATCGCGAAGGCCAAACTGCCATTTGGAAGCATCGACGACGAAAGTAGCGGAGGTTTGCCGCTCGTGAATTTAATTAAGCCGGCACCCTGGTCGCTCCGGGTGAAGCAAGTGCACGCGCGAGGACGGTACGAGAAGGGCGAACAAAAAGAGAAACGTGTAGGGGGCCAGCACCAAAAGCACCGCACATTTTCACGTGTCGTATCTACAAGCTCGCCAAGTCCCCGTGGGAACGAGCGAGTGGCCGGAGTCGCAACGGTAGCCACGATAAAACTGCTTCGCTCCATTGGTAAGCCACGAGATATTCTCCCTGTGAACCACCCCTCTGACCCTCCTCGAACCTCGTCCACTCCTCCTGTGCACCCTCCTTTCGATCCTTCGTGTTGCTGCAGCTACGCACCCTCCTATGGTCAGCCAAGAATCGACCTATCTACCTGCCCGACACTCTCGGCCTACCTGTTGAAGCTGGAAACTGGAAAACGATCTCCATTATGGAGAGAGGATCAAACGCTGCCCACGTTTACCTCGCACACCACCACCCTCGCTGACTTTTACTCTCGATCGTTACACGCCTCTCTGTCGCACGTTGAAGTAGGATTAATACACAAGCTCGATCGATCCCGAGTTTCGGAAGCAGCTGAAATTTTTCTCTCGCTCATCCAATCGCCTGTAGATTCTGTCGACCGTTTCGTGACCATCTGCGTGATTCACAGGTGCAAACTCTTTCTCTTATTTTTCGAATCGTGCACTGGCCAATTTTTTCTGGGGTTTTGGAGCATTTCGTAATTTATTGTTTTCCAGATGTTCGAGATTGCGAATGTAGATGCAGATTCTTTTACGAGGTTATTATTATTTGGTACGTGTCTTTGTACGCGTAACTCTTTGGCTTTACAAACATCAGCAGTGAATCTCTTAGGTCACCTAGTAATCGTAGTTTCTGGTATAAATGTCCGTCCAAGAGCAGAAACTGATAATTTCAGCAATCTCCGACGTTAACTAACGATTCTCTCTTCTCAAATAATTGTTTGTTTGCAGAACAGCGGTACTCGAGTGTCCGCCATTTTTTGGGTCATCTGGTACCCGTCCCTCTTTTCGCGAGGACGCATCCTCCTCGAGGATGCTTTTCTACCCTTGTAATCATCGTGGTAAGCACTTGTCCTGCTTTTCTTGGATCGTAGGAGCCAATCCGCGGATTTTGAAAATAAAGTGGATGTATATATTCATCGGAGGCGGGAACAACGTGAAACTTGAATCAACGAGGGAGGTGTAAACGTCTCTCGTGTAATAAACTTTTATTCCCGCCGTGCGTTACGGAGAAGGGTAACGAGGCATCATTCTGTTTTCTCTCGCCTCGAACGAACGAACGGGCCAGGGCGCGATATAAAACATTTTCGCATCTCACGATATACGATGAGAGGAGGAACGAGAGAGAAAAAGAGAGAGAGAGAGAGAGTAGAAGGAGCGAGAGAGAGACGAAAGATCAGGACGACGGTGAAAGATCGCCGGTTTTACCAGCAGCCGTGGAAAGCTTTAAAGTCGACGGACCCAAAAGCTTCTCGCCGCCCGATTGTTTCCAGAAGAACACCTCGTTACCCCCGAGCGTTTACTTTCTACTCTCCTGGCGGCCTTTTCCTCCACCTCCGTGCGATCAACTGAGCGCACCGTACCGAAAACTCACGAGATTTTCACCGTATACATCCTCGAAGGCAGAGGAGGAGGAGAAGCAGTCCTAGCGATATCGACGAGAAAAATGACAACTTTCGGAGAAACGTATTTTTCTCGAGGGCTCGGCGCGCGGTGATACGGCGAATGCTCGTCTGAGTTTGTCCAATCGTCTAACGTGAAACTTTTCAACCTTGAAAATCTCTCGTACGATTGTCGATGAGAGAAAAGTGCACTCGAGGGTAGATCCACGTGCTCGAAAAGAAAATCCAACCTACATTTCGCTTTAAAGTTGGCACGCTTCTAAGATCCAAAGTGCGTTCCTTCTTTTCTCGTCTTTCGATTTAGATCCTGGAAAAGATCCATTCGAATTAAATCGCCTAATCGCGGACCCTTCTCTTTCGGTTCTACCCTCCTTGTTCTCTTCCTTTTCACCCCTAATGCGCGCTATCCATCGACTTTCCGCTGCTTGCCCGGACCAACGAATTCTTGGCGTCACAAGGAACCGATGACTCATCCGTCGGGATACGGACGAGTTGCGAGAGTCACGCGCGACGTGCGTGGAAGCGTGCCACCCGACGCAACGCCTCAGGAAACTTTCGTCGCTCGGAGAAGATCGAGTGAAAG
Organism: Tiphia femorata; assembly: GCA_944319695.1. NCBI lineage: Eukaryota > Metazoa > Arthropoda > Insecta > Hymenoptera > Tiphiidae > Tiphia > Tiphia femorata. Next base: position 10,076,411 of record OX090903.1, read on the forward strand.
AAATCGTGGGATCCTGGGGCTGCCTCTTGCGGCGGGCCACCACGTTCACGGACGGACTAAGGAGTCTACGGCGGCCCATCGATCTCGACGAGGAAAGAGAATGCGTGGCCAAAGTTTCTGGCGAAGGAGAGCAAGAAGGGTGAGAGTGGAATAGGGATTGAGAGAGACGATTACGGAGAGAAGACGAGAGAAAGAGTAGAGAGAAAACGGTGGCAGGCGTCGCCGACACTTGGAAGAAGCAGACGCGCTGGCGAAGGCCAGAGACTGCACCACCCTGCCCGATGGAATCGATACGTCAATCGTCCTTCGTGCGCGCTTAACCGGAGACGTGAAACGAGATGCGCGGGCTGGTGGAGAAGGGTGATAGAGAGAAAGTGAGAGCGAACGGTAGGAAGGAAGGAAGGACGGACAGAGAGAGAGAGAGAGAGAGAGAGAGAGAGAGAGAGAGAGAGAGAGAGAAGGGAGGCGAAGAACAAGAGGGAGGTCGAAACGAATATGGAGAACGAGGAGAGGAGGGTAAAAGTGAAAGTGAGAGGGTGTTCGTGCACGTAAAAGTGAGAGAAGGAGAGAAAGAAAGAAGGGAGGGTCGTGATATCCGGGCACGCACAAGTCTGGAAGTTATGACGGGGGATAAAGAGAAGGGATGGAAAGCGAGGGAGAAAGAAAGGGGAAGCGAGGACGTGAACCTCGCTCGAAAGGACGAATCGTGGAGGACGAGGACAACGTGACGAGGGTGGCCGCCGAGAGAAGATGCGCCAACATGGGCGAGACGAAGGGTGCATGGCGACGAAGTCGAGAAGGCTTTTCTATTTTAAGTTTCAAATTTTCCGATCCACGTCCACGGACGGCTGCCGTCTGGAAAAGCGAGAAGGCGCAGAAGGTACGGATAATGGACAAGCATAAGCAACAGGAAGCGTAAGCGAGAGAAAGATTGGATACGCTCGATTTTGCAGGCCAGAGGAGACCCGCTTCTGATTCTGGACTTTTCCAGATTACGCGAAAGCCCTTCCGCCGGGAGCGTTGCCTAACGCAAAGGAATTGGCACGGAAGTAATGGCGGAAAGGGGATGGTAAAGGATCGCGGCGAGATACCACCGACAATCTTACAGTGATCGATCCGCGTAATTTTTTCCTCCTTCATTCTACTTCTCGCGTTTACCGTTCTACGAGATCATCTATCTCACCCTTTCCCAGCTTAACGCTTAACCGAAGTGCTGCCCCGTCTCGTAGAAGCCATTCTGTGTTTTTCTGTATCGGATTATAGAGTCGTGTTTTTAAGCTTTCTTTTTTTTTAACTATATGCATAAATCAGTGTCTTTGGATTTAATTGTACGTGAAAACATTTATCTTTGCAAAACAAAAAAAAACGAATTTTTCCTAACTCTTTTCATTTTTAAAGGGAGTTAAAGGAAGTTGTAGTTCCTCGATCGACATGTGTTCGTTAATATAGGTAGCACGTGTCGTATATCTCTGGTTAGTCCAATAGACTCGGTCCCTTCAAACTTATAATTACTCAAATTTTCAATAATATTATTCATTTGTGTGATATAGGTGATTGCGGTTTATCAGGTTTATAAAATTTGTATATCATAATCGTTTCGGTCGCGGGTGTACCTGGTCGTGCTCCACTCCCTTTAAGTTTCGAACAATTCAAACGATCATCTACCAACCATCCACGGGCCAAATCTAATCAGCAGGTAGATATCACGTAGGTAGGTGAGTTCTCAACTACTATTCCGGAAGCAACGTGGACAGGTCCGGTCAACAAGCGAGAGTGCCACGAGTGCTTCCGCGCTTAACCGTTCCATCGATTATCTCGATGGGCATGTCGTGCTCCTCCCCTACTTCTCACGCGCACGCAGGCCGAAGGCGAACTCATCGATCCCAAATAGTGGAGGCACGTGAAAAGTAAAATCCGACATTTGATAAAGCTATGCCATCGATAAAACAAAAATCTACATAACTTACTGAATCCTGGGACGTGAGAAGATCGGTGGCAATGAAACGCGACTGCCTTCCACTAAAACAGTAGATGCTTTTCTTTAACAATTGAAGCGAACCGAAGTGATATCTTATGAATTGAAATACTCGTATCAGCTCCATTTTAACCCTACTGGTCTGTTCGGGTCTATTTGACCCGACAGAAAATTTAAATCGGAATTGTGCTTTTGTTTCAAATTTTGCTTCATCAGGCATCGGTAACTTTATTTCTCAATATTGGGGTATTGTTACTTCATATTTAATTTTTACATATTATATATTTTTTTAATTATATTTCCAATTGTTACTCATGTACCGTTCGGGTCAATATGACCCAACTTTCATTTTATTAGATTTGCAACCAAACTATGTTGTTTAGAGAAATATAGCAGGTCTGTCTTTCGCACTGATCGCCGAGAAAGTGTTCGTTTTTCACCGAGCTTTATCTTGCTCGACAGGATTCGTAGAAGCACATATACTTGTAAGCGTAAAACAAATCGCTGGCCCATGATAGTATTCTATAATATGCTTGATATCTCAGCTTATAATGCTTTTGTTCTATGGAGGAGCATAGATCCTAATTGGATTGAAAATAAGCTCACTAAAAGATGATTATTTTTAGATGAGTTAGGAAAATCTCTTATACATGAACATATAAGTGGTAGAATACATATGCCATGAACAGAAGAATCGCGAAGTATTGTACAAAGGGTTCAGAACGTTGAAAGCGCATCTTGTTCCGTAATAAACGTGACGCAAATAACTAATATAAAATGCAGCCGTTGCAAATTTTGTCCGTCAACTAATGACAATAAAATAAACATAGTGTGTAATAACTGTCGCAAATATATTTGCAAAAGTCACTGTTCATAGCTTTGTCCAAATTGTAAAGCATGCAAATAATTTTTATAAGAATATTTTACTATTGTCTGTTCTTTCTCTATTGTATTGTTATTTCTCAGTTTTGCAGAATAATTATTTGTTACTTTTGTAATAAATAAGCAAGTACTAATAATTTGTATAGTATCAATATAATATGTTTCGGGTCATATTGACCCGAACGATACAACTGTATAGCAATTCCGAACAGACCAGCAGGGTTAATGAACCAAGCTAATGTTCAAAGTTTACGTATCTCTAGCACCATCCAACACGAGAGCAGTAAAAGTGATGCAGAAATATGTTGAAATGATCCAGCTAGAAGCATAATGCTACAGCAATGACCGGACCTAATGAAATTATCATTTTAATTCGGTTAAAGGAACATAACTATTCCTGACACTAACTGAAGTGATATGACATGACCTAATCACAACGGTAAAAGGAAACCATTGCTGCTTCAGCTCCGTTTCGATACGTTCTTACAAGAGAACTACCAGATATGTGCGGAAAGGATTTCTCTAAAATTGAAATAACACAAAGATCTCTAAACTTCCACCGAGCCCGTGGTTGCGCCGAAATCAGTGCTTGCACCGAACGATCGGACAGTAAGAACTCCCCGCTTATTTGTAACCAATTACATTATTACCAGCATCAACGTGGGCTGGTGGCACGAGGCAAAAGATAGATTCCTCGTCGTTGGCCGTGTCGAAAGCGTATCAACGAGGACATAAATAAAGTGGGAAGTAACACGCCTGTACCAAGATTCTCCACCCTTCTGCCGAAGAAGAAGGTCGCCCGTGAAGAAGGGGTTCCCTTACGGGCAGGCGTCGATGTCGGCAGGAACGAAAGGTCGAGGTTAGCGGAGTAACTCGGAATGTCGGGTAAGGCGAATGTAAACGTGGACGTGAGCGTGCGCGTGAAGTAGACCATCGTGGTGGTGGGTCGCGGTAGCGAAGAAAATATCACTCGAGGGTTCTCGCCGAGGCGCGACTCTCCGGATGGCCGAGAGAAAACTACCCTCTCTCAAAATCATCCCACCACCGTTCGCCCTTGCTCCGCAGCTGTCGTTTCACGATAACATCGAGAGATCGGGGTCTGTCCTTCGAGCCGCGGAAAAGGGTCTCGAGCCTTATCGAGGCTATCGTCGGTTCGGATGGCCGTTCTACTCGCGCGATCTCTTTCCTCCTAACCCGTGGTCTTGTTCTCGGTGGGTTGGCGCGCACGCCGCATAGACTTATACTCATAGACCGAGCGTTCTGTGAGAAGCGCCGAAGACTACATCGAAACGAGAGAACAATAGCGAGAGTGAGCGTGTCTCTGTCTCACAGGAGCGTTGATTGGGGGAATAAGGAAAACAACGCTCCTGTTAGACAGACACCCTCTCACTAGAGTGACGACAAGAGTGCGTGAGAGAAAGAGATATATGCTTTCTCTGTTCTATGCTTCCTTTCTGTTCTATGTGTCAACAGTGTAATTGAAGCACAACCTCTAACCTGCGAGCGACGGGAAGCTGAAAGTGATGTTATATGAAACGAATATTTCAAATGTTCTTGCGGTTGGAAAATATTTATAGACATTGCAGTCCTTATTTTAATATTGTCAATATTTTCAATATTGTCATGATATGCGTTCAAAATTATTGCGTAAATTTGCTACAGTTCGTTTGAAATTTAAAATAAGTCACTCCCTTTACAGTCGTGTCTAAATAGACGGAGAATTGTAATACCGTATCGTAAATATTGCGACGATAAATCGATGGTGATGCACCGTTCTTTTAAATAACAAAGTGTGCAGAAATGTATGTTGCACAATATAGGATTACAATAAATAATACTCTGCTCATACTCTCTATTTATTTATACGCCGATTAACAATGAGTATTGCTACTGTATGTATTGATTTGAGCATTGTTTGCAATGACATATCGACGAAATTAAAATGTATTTCACGCGAATTTGAAATTCGACGGGAACCGATCGAAAATGGCGGACCAATCAGAAGTGGCAGCCCCTAGTCGTCACTCTGATTTAAGGCTCTCTGACTCTCGCTATTGCTCTCTCGTTTTGATGTAGCCTTCAGCGCTTCTAACAGAACGCTCGGTCTACGAGTATAAGTCTATGGCACGCCGTCGCCTTCGGACGAGAAACAACGAAGACGCTCGCCAATAATGAACAAGCGTCCTCGGCTCGCGCGAGTAAGCGCGAGTGCCGTATTGTCCTTAAGTACAAAGGCTATTTAGTCCGGAGTGTATTTCGCGCCCCTACCATCACGTTCATTCTCCTTCACCCTTGCCAGGTTCGACCATCTTCCGCTCCACTACTGAACTCTCTCTCTCGACGGGTTATGAACCATCCATTGTGCGCGAGAAACGCGCTCGCTCTCGTTCGCGCAACGCCTTCACCACTGTCGGCAGCACATCGTGAACGCTTTGTTCGCGTCCCGGTGCCACCGGAAGCTGGAGGCAATGGCGTCGTCGCGGCAACGTTATTTGGTGCTGAAAGAAGGATGAGAGAGAGAGAGAGAGAGAGAGAAAGAGAGAGGGAAGTGAGCTAGCCAGAAACTTTGTTATTACTAGCTCCTTTATTGCAAGGCGAGCGGGCTGAGCCAGTGGATATCCAAGCATGACCACGCTCCGCCGTTATGCAATATCTTGCTGCCGAGGGATTTGCAGGAAGACAAACGAGAAAGGGTACGACCGAGGAGAGAATTGGCAGCTGATTAGGGTAACGACGATGATGAATTACGCTTATCCTTGAACTACACTCTCCTATCACCGCTCTCTTCCACTCCTCTTTCTGCCCCCTTCTTCCATATTCTTCTCTCCGGCCTCTTCCACTCTCGTCGCACGGAGAATCGATAGCGGTGTGGCGGGTGAGTAGTACCCCGCGACGGGATAAAACGGAGAAACGAATACTCCCGAGCAACGGAACCAAGGTCCAAAGCGAAGACCAAGAACGAGGATCGCCTTCGACCGTAGGCGCGCGATGAAACCTACACTGAAAAGATTGTATTCTTATCTTAAGAATTTACCACTTAAGTTTAGAATATTTCCCATTAAAATAAGTAACAAGAGGATCTTCTTAATTTAAGAGTAGAATGCTCTAAACAGATTCCTATAATCAAATATTCTTAACAGGATAATTCTTAACATAGCCTGGTAAAAAATTTGTATGGATATATTTCGTATATAATAATTGCATGAAATGCTTCACTCTTTATATTGTCGAAAATTACATTATCCATATCTTGAAATCGGAATTGGTTGAGAAATGTAGTCACGAGAGAAGGTTACAATTCATATATACATGTATTTCTATCACTTGTAAATATCTCCATTAAATCGCCCAAATCTTCTTCTAGCCACTTCGTGACTTCTTTATCCATACTTTTTGCACAACACAGCACAGAAAATAATATAGTGCTCAAAATTACGCAGAATTGCAAGAGGAACAGGCATCGGCATGTGCCGAACGCGATGTGTAACCTAACTCAACCGAATACTAACACGCATTGTGTCGCGACATTCAGATGGATTATTAAGAATATATTCCAAAAACCGTCATATCGATAAGAAAATATTCTTATCTATTAAGAATATCTATTAAGATAATTATTAAGTTTGTATTTTAAGAATACAATTTTTTCAGTGTACGAGCTTTCCTTATCCTCCACTACTTTCTCTCTCGCCTTTCCCATCCCTCTCTCTTTCTCTCTCCATTTCAAGGCGCGTATTTATCTCGACTTCTAAATCGTACCGCATTTCGTATACGGCCACGGGTCGTCGGTAAAGCTCCCTTACTCCTGACTAAATCGTAGATAAATCAACGAGATTTTTCTACGCGAGAGGAGAGCGGAGCCCAACGATCGACGACGTCGGGGAGCGAGCGAGCCGACTCTCTCGCCGATATTCACGCGCGAGACCACTTCCATCCCGTTGCGCTGCCGTAGGCATATTAAGCACTGTTTCCATAGTAGCCGAGAATTTTATTACCACTTGTCGTCACGCCAATCGTGGGAGGGACTCGTCGAGCTGTTGCGTCCCGGGTCGCGGGACCGAGACCGACAAGAGTCGAGCAAATCGCGTGCCCGATCGATCGTCACGTCCGCGTCCATCTCGTTACCAACTATCTCGATGATACAATCTAAATTTTATTTACGAGCGCGCAACATGTCGAGAGACGGTGATCGATCGTGATTCCACGCGATGTAACGGGCTAGATGATAGAAATATTTATGGGGTTCGCGGGGTCCCGTCGAGATTGCAGGTAGAATGGAAACACGATTCTTTCGCGTAGACGAGATATTCCGTGGATTGTAAGAGACGATTGGACCGATTTGGGCGCGGTTTGTAGTCTACGAAAGGAAAACGTGCCAAAGGAATTTTATAATTCTTCAGACCGATACTCTATTGAATGCAAAAATCTTTTTATCGTCTATCCCAGTGTTTTCCAAACTTTCGACGTCTGTGTACCCCTTCTGTAATTTTCATAACACTGAGTACCTCTCGTAAAAAAAAAAAAAAACATTGCATATGCTTTAATAACAATCAAAATATATATATATTTTTTCCTTTCTTAGTACATAAACAAAATAATGATAAAGGAAAAATAAAATTCATTCATAATAAAATGAAAATAAAATAAACAAAAGTTATATTATAAATAATATTCGTTATAATCAATGAGAACAATGAAATTGTTTACGTTGAGACGGCAGATCATCATAATTTGGTCCCCTGATTGTCAATTTCAATCTGAGATACGGTTTCACATCCAAAAGCCTGTTCCTTTTTCTTGACTTAATGTCTGCAAATGCTGAAAAAGCAACTTCACGTAGACATGAAGTTTGAAAAGGCGATATGTATTTCTGGACTTTCTCTGTAAAAACTAGATAAACATGTACTTACAGCCAGAATGATGTTAAAGTACATCCCTTATGTTTCCTTTTTAAGAATCCATCTGACACTTATTCGAACAATTGCTCTTCTTCCGCACGCGGTAAACCTTCTGGCGTGGATGTTGGATTAATGTTTAATGGATATATTATCCATTCAAAGTCCGGTGCGGCGCGTACCCTCACCAGACTCGCCTCGTCCCCCAGAGTGTACGCGTACCACACTTTGGGAAACACTGGTCTATCCGATGGCGTATGTCGAAGACGACAATATTTATTCGTTAACATCCTCTTCCGAAAAGTCAGAGAGAAATTGCGATTCAACGTCACGAAACCTTGAGAATAAGTTAGACCCAAAACAGTTACGTCTGACGGATATCCTCGTATGCGACGTCTCGCGTTTCGTGTCGCCTCGTGCGTTTCGTATTTCCGTTCGAGCTTCTTCAGTGGCGGAGGAGAAATGCGCGTGGATTTTATATGCGCTCCCTTGTCCTCCATACGAGACTACCGACTCAATCTCTTTCACCGATCCCGCGAGTCTATCCTCTCTCCGAGGCACTCCGGACTGGCGCATGCCAGGGCGTAAGAGAAATATGCAGCCCACGCCTTTCTCAAACCGGGTGAATTCTCGTGTAATCCCAATATAATCCAAACGTAATCCCGATGCATGGAAAGTACCGCCTCGTCGTGCTACAGAGCGGGAAGGGCGTCGTTCCTCCGAAGTGCTCTTAACTTTTGAACGTTCCGAATATCGTGCACGAGAGTACCGACGGTCGCGGCATCCTTCTCGGAAGTGCCGAGGAAGAAGAGGAACATTACGAAGCAGAGTCGCGTGCGATGCCTCGCGATGCAAGGGTGGAGGAGGATGAGAAGGTGAGGTGGATGTGAAAGTGCCGAAGAAGGAGAGGAACGTTACGTAGGTTTATTCGGCGTTGGGCACAGTTGAGAGCTGGCTGCGGAGGAAGGGTAGAGGAAAAGGATGAGAAGAGAAGATGGAGTGGAGTGGGGTAAATGCGGCCCAAGTGACTAGCGATGCAACGTGACTCGCTGGTTGGTGTAATGGAATGTCTCGAGGGTCGCGTTATTGTTCAGCCAGAGCTGTGCTTCGAAAAGCTCCCGTTCTCCCTTCGAATCGAATTAATTCTCCGAGAATGCGCGGTTCCTGTAAGAGTGTCAGAGCGTTTCTACGAAACTTTTTCTTCGGCTTTGGTAAAACGCTTATCCTTAGGTATTCCTGTCACGGAGAGAAGTAGGTCGGAGAGAATCTTGTTCGCGTACTGTTCGTCGAAGGTGAACATTCGTTCGCTCAACGTCAAGCACGATGGAAAAACTGTTAATCCTAAGCTCCTTGATCCACGTATTCCGACATTTCCTACAAATTTGGTTTGTCCTCTCGGCCACGATCCTCCGCGTGCTAAGATACTTCTCTATCAGACATCCTACTCCGGGATCAAGTGGCGTTCTTGTTACTTCCAAGTGAACTAAACCCATATAGTAACCAGCATCTATTCCCAGGGTTTGTATTCTCGACTGCTTTTGGCGTTTCTCTCTCTCTCTCTCTCTCCCTCTCTCTCTCCTTCCTCGCTTTACGTTCCTCTTGTAAGAGAGTTCGCGCGAAAGCGATGCGCCGCGGCTTTCAACGTGCTGCTGGCTCGAGCGTTAACGACGTTCCAGAGGGCGTCGCCTCCGCGCCCTAATTAAATAGATATCGGCTTAGCTCGGTCTTGCCGTGGAGCGATAAGGGCAACTTTGGTCCTTGGATACATTGTATATACACGTATATACGGGCCCGTCGCGAAATTAATTACCACCAGCGAGGGCGGTGGTTTTGTGTACCTTCAACGCGGATTCAATCGCGACGTCCTTCTGGCGTCGCAGCGCCCGTGCGTTCCCGGGAAAATCGCCCGTAGCTACCACTCGTGTACACCCAAATGCAAAGTCGGTGCCGCCTGACGACAGCCAATGCCAGGCCGAGTAATCACCACGGCCCGTCTAATTTCACAGTGAAGTCTTACATTTTTGCCTACGATTCCTTTTATTCGCAATAAAATAAATCGAAATGATAATTTCCGATAACAAGATTGCTAGATCTCTTATATTGGAACGTCAAAATGCTCCCTCTTGAGAACGATGGAAGGCCGGTTCAAGCACCCCGGTGGGACACCGACTTTGCACGTCATTGTACACCAAAGTGCAAAGTCGGTGTCTCTCTGGGGTAGAATGTGAACTGGCCTTCCACCGTTCTGAGCGGAGCATTGTAATATGATAGATTTTTGCAATCTTATAATCAGAAACGAACATTTTGATGTATTTTATTGAGAATAAAAGGATTTTTAGGCAAAAGTATGAGATTTTATCGAGAAAATAAACGGGCCGTGGTCACTGCGATGACTACTCGGTCTCCTATTGGCTGTCGGAGGGACACCGACTTTGCTCGGACAGCGAGGCGGCTCGTATAAGGCTGTCCTTCTCGCACCTACGGGGACAACCGGGCAATCTACTTTTGGTAATTTTATTCGACCAGCCTATTTTCACCATAAAATATCACACTTCTCCATACCATTCGTTTTATTCGCAATAAAATACATCAACAAAATGATCATTTCTGATCACAAGATTGCAAAAATCTATCATATACCTGTACAACGACCTGCTCAGAACGGTGGAAGGCCTGTTCAAGTACCTCAGAGGGACACCGATTTTGCACTTGGGTGTAATCCTCGCGCGACAGCAGCGCGGATGTTAGAGAAGGAGCAAGAGAAGAAGAAGGACAAGGTAAACTGAAACGAAGCGGTGCACGAGGAATTCTCGCTTTCCCATGCCAACCAGAACCCAGAGCTGCGTGGAGCAAACGCGATACGAGTGATTGCGGCGAGCACCTTCATCCCCTCTCCATCTCTTTTCTCATCCCTCTCTCATCAATTCCTCGTTAAGTCCACAATTTTAAATTTGCCCCGAGCGCTTGCGATCGCTCGCACGGAAACTTCGAAAATATTTCCCGTTTCGTCCGAAAGCTCCTCATCGCAACGGCCGTTCGTTGTTTGTTCGTTCGTGGTGCGTTAGGAAAAGCGATTAATTCCGTTTTACGATTTAATTCATCCCATCGATTTGCGCCTCCTACCGGCTCTGCTTTCCTCGCCAAGATAAACTCTCGTCGACGGAGTTTGCCTCACGCGTGGTTTGGGAAATTAGGTCAGATGTTTCTTCACGCGCGTCATTTTCTTTCCCCTGACAGAGAATCATGGCCCGGTATAATTCTCTTTTTACCCGAAGCTACCGGAAGGAGGACTCCTACCAATAATTTTTGATTTTCGTTGTATCGGAGTTTACGCGTTAAAATCTGATTTTTCCCAAAGAATAAACAATTCTTCAAGAAGGAAACACCTTCTTGATTTCCAGCATCCTACAGCTTCTAAAAAGAACTGGTAACATGAAATTATCTAGGTATTGTTACAGGTCGACCCGCGTCATATGACAGCTATCAGTACATTGAATAGCAACGTGTTGCTAACAATAAGACGAAAACATAACAGACTAGCTGTATAAACAATCTCCATTGCAGCACTCTCTCGACTACCGTTGACTAATACACAATCACTCGCTACCCCCAAACCTTTAATAAACCCGTTCCTTTTTATATTCCCGAGTTCTGTTTATTAGTTTCCGTAACAGTATATTATTAATGTTCTTCATTATTTTATTGCATACAAATATTCGTCCTAATTCCGCGCGATGTTCCTACTTACGATTAAAAAGAAAAATAATAGACTTGTCTTTCCTCGAAGAAACCAAAACGAAGAATGTATCCTTCATCGATCATCCGGACTGCACCTCGACAAATATTACAATAACGAAGTTCGCGCCACGTTTAAAATGTTTCCTGGATACCGCGAAATTAAAATGTGAAACGTCGGATGTACTCGACGATACGCTCAGTCACTTAATGTGAAAGGTACAACGATGGAGACACGCCACGGAGAGATCAATTTCACTTCCGCTATCAGCCCCCGCATAATTCTCCCTTAACGGTGCAAGATTAAAATACGATACGTCGCATGCCCGAGCGTCGCCGAGCATGGCGAACGAAGGCAAGTAATGATCGTGGGAATTAAGCCGGTAAAGCGGAACGCGTGAGATACGCGTGTTATCCCTAGTCGAGTCTCTTTCCACGAACGAGCGAAGGAGAGAAGAGGACAAAAAAAGAGGAAAGAGTCGAATGTACCGTTGTTCGTTACGAGCTGACGTCCCTAACAACGTGGCAGTGGAGCAAATTGCGTGGGCGGATCGTGCCTGGTTGCGACAAAAATTTTCACCTTGCGTCAATCGGTCAAGGCGGAATAAAGCAGAGGAGAGACAAAGACGGAGAGAGAAATTGTGAGAGCCAGAGAGAAAAGTGCGATAGTGCGAGACTACGTGGTCCAACACGAGCTGGCCGTCGGAAAATTGGAAGAACGGAAAACCGCGCGGAGCGTAAGGCAGTAACTCTCCTCTAGGTGCCGTCGAATTCTCCTCGCCTCTCCTTTTCACTTTTTCCAAAGGAAACTCGCGAAGATGTACGAGGAGACGAGTTCTCTCGTTCGCAGTCCCGCAATTCACACGATCGCCAATTCAGAACGAGAGTCTTCAATTGCTAAGCGTCATGACTATTTCAATCGTCTCGCACTTTGTCAATTCGAGCTTCAAAAATTCATCTTAAGACCCGACGAAGCGCCTGCTCGGGGCGACTAAACGAAGTCGGACGATCCCTCGGTCCCCCTCGGAGCGGAGAATAAAATATGACATGGACCGTTCTCCATTTCGAGTCCTCGAGGACGACAGTTCGCGTCGTTAGCTCCGATAGGCGAAAAACTTTGTCGCGAAACTTCGAAGAGAAAACTCTTCCGTTCTGCGAAAACTTTGCCTTCGTTGACCGACTCCGCCACCCTGCTCGGTTAAGATCGTCCAGGACGATTTGACGGAATAATTCAAGGGAGTCCGCGATAAATTGAAGGGTACGGAGAGAGGACGCGCTTAGCTCGGAGCTTAAACGGAACGACGAAATCTAAGGTTCTCGGTTCTTTCTCCTTCTCGCTTCTCTTCCTCCTCCTGCGGTAAGTTACGAAAATTTTAGCATCGTCATCGCGATTTCGAGGCCAACTCCTTGCCAGAGCGCGAAGAAAAGATGCGAGGGACCGAGACAAGTAAAAGAAATCTTTAACTCTTTGGGTGCTGAATACTGGCGGCCTATGCGGTCCGTACGGACGCGTGTTCGTAAGTTGCGTGAGGTCTCAATCTATTTGGTGAGTAATACTACTTTTTCAAGTAGTAAAAAATGCAATACGGTCAGACGCAAAGATCTTGTATAAGTATATAGGATTGAAAACGGATTGCGAATGGAAAATTCTTGAGTAGTAATATACGATAAGGATAAGGCAGCTGAGGAAGTCCTCGATATACGCATGTTATTTTAACCCTTTGAGTGCTGAATACTCGCGGCCTATACGGTCCGTGCGGACGGTGACGATCGGTGTGGACTGAATACTTTTTTGCTATACTGAACTCTCTTGATCAACTATTCAAGGCGCAAATAGTAATAAGTTATAGTAATCCTTTTGCACGAGATTAAAAATTAAAGAGAGGTTATTACCACGCTGTTACTAAGGAATGCACTCGTATTCATCTCGCACAAAAGTAATTGTAATACTTCTGTGTAGGTGACCAAAAAAATCGACAAACGCATATATGCGCCTTCAGTCAATGCCGGCAACTTATTGTTAGACTAAACTCATACATGCGTCCTTAGTCCACACCGATAGCTTTGGCCAGACGCATGGTGCACAAATCGATTAACTCCATAAATTATGTTCAAAATAATGTTACCAATATAAAAAGTAAGGACTTAATCACGTGCTTCGATGCTTACATTGATGAAAAATGCGAAAAGTGGAGTTAATCGATTTGTCAACTGAGCGGCTCGTATATGCATCCATAGCGCTCAAAGGGTTAAACGATGCAACGAAAGCGAAGGGCCGTCGCAATCAGATGAAATGAAATACCGCGCGGAGATTGTCGCTTAACCGCTGGGAAACTGACACCTTCGCGACCGATATTATCTCCAGGTCTCTCATTTCCTTTTTCCGCTATTTACCCCCCTCCTTGCTCCCTCTCAGCGTGCAATCTACCGCGAAAATTCTCACTGGGTCATTCCACTTGTGTACGCGATCCTGGATGTGGCGACGGTCGCGAACTGTTTATGGCGCAACTGTAAAACCATTTATGTTGTTCGCCCGCCATAAAATCTCATCCTCCTAACCGATCCTTGCCGAAGGACGCGAGTGCGCCACGTAGATTCGTTCGCACGACCACCGCGCTCCTTTCCTTCACCTCCTTTTCCTGGCGCTTCCGTCGCGCTCTTCTTCTTTTCGCTTACCTTCTCTATTTATCTCTTCTCGCAAGGAAGCGTTCGCGTTCGATCGATTCCTCTGCGAGCATTCGCTAGGGTGCACTCCGCATTTCCACTCTCCCGTTCTCCGCCTCCATCCTCACCTACTTTTTCCACTCTCGTTGCTCCTCACGGCAAATAGAGAAAAGAAGAAAACTGCGATTCATTGTGAGACATGCTCGATAACTACGTCCGAACGCTAAATACAAATTTGAGTAATCGTTCCAGTAGTCCTGACAATGTTGATAGAACGAAGATCGATAGTCTCGTTCAATTACGCCAATGGGGTTGAATAAAGTGTGCGTGGAATTTGGTAGGAGATCGAAGAAAAGAGTAAACTCGGTGAAATGGCTGGAAAGGAAATAAAAATTGGAGTGTGCTTATTAAAAAGTGATTGAGGTAAGCACGAGCGTTGGAAATCTTTTGTAAAGCGTGTGTTGTCCTTAGACTGTATAATATAGCCACCCTGTCGTACTACGCAAGCACGAAAGACATAATGTGAAATCTACTGAAAAGTAAACTTCCATGGATGAAGTAGTACCGTGTACGAAGTATATGAAATAATTGAAATACTTACACGAAGTAGAATGAAAGCGGGTGAAAAGGGATGAAAGTTGTCAGAGTGAGACGCGAGTAAGGAGTATGAAACGATGGTCGGTATACTCGTAATCGTAAAGGAACCTTGCGGTCGTCCTCTTTATGTGACGGTGGGTTTGGAAAGGAGGCGAACGGTCGGACGTGGAAAGCAAGAAGCTTGCCACTTATTGCTCGGCCATGGTAGCAATTGCGCTCAATGTTTACCACCGTCCACCTTGGTTGTCTTACCTGCAGACGTGATACACACCTCGACCTCAATACACGTTATATATTCGATCGATTGCCATTCCCCGTACTATTTGCCCTTCCACTTATTCCAGAAAGGATTCGTCGAAATTGCGTTGCCGATGGTTCGTGCCCGATTCCACTTGCGGACCGCCTGCATCGTTGGCCTTTCGATGCCGGAGGTGAGTAGAAAAGAAACCAAAAAGTAGGCGCAGGGTTAATTGACGAACTCTCGTTTCGACGAGCGTGTCGCGTAATTAAAATCGAGTATCGAATTTCTCACTATTGATGTGAGAAATAAATCGAACGAATGATTTTCGCGAAGCTAATAAACTCACACCGTTCGAACGCGTACCGTCGATTTTCTTCGACGGATTCTAACGGCTGTAAGAGACACTTTAAACCAGTCTACGTTGCGCTGGAAAATGTGCAGTCTCGTATCGTGGTGTAGGCAATGAAACGTTTACGTTTACTGCAAATTTGACATATAAGAAGTACCGTCTTGGGTGTAGCACGGATATGCCAAGCACCGGTACTTCGACAGAACCATCGGAGCTAAGCCCGAACCTACCGTTTATCCTCGGTCTTTATTAGAAATACATATACAAGCGGTTAGAAATACGAGCGGCATTCCAAAGGCATATTTTACTGCGGCAACGTTCACTGTTATTTGCGAATTTCCATTTGTATAAGGCGAAGTCGTAATATCGCTCGTAACGTTGTTACTTGTTACGACTATTTCAGAGGTCGAGGCGCGATCCCTTGGTAATAACGCCGAGAACGTATGAGAGGTCACGCGCATCGCAAAATTGTCGACAAATATTTGCCTAAGCGAACACGTACGTATCTCTTCTAATCGCAACCGCGAGGATCTCCAGCCGACGCCACTCTCGTCTTTCGACGTTTCAAAGCGGGGGCCGCTCGATTTATGGACAGGCAAAGACGCATTCACGTTCTATCCGCAGTTACACGTGTAATTTACATGGGTACATATGTGCGCCGCTGTCGGAGAACACATTCTTCGTGTCGGGTACATGCGAGAGGAAATAACGTGTTCGCGCGAGGGAGGATTACAGTTGTGGTGAGAGGGTAGAAAGTGGTCGAGAAGGAGTAAATGGAGAATGGAGAGAAAGGAAAAGGTCAGAGGACACCTGCGCTACGTCTTAATTGAGGAAGAAGTGATCGTGTGTCTAATAGTGGGTTGAACATTATCGACAAAGGCAAGACATACGTTCGATCTCGTGGAAGCATCGATGCAATTCCTTAGGCTAGGTAATCCACCTTCGATCTGTATTAAACCTTTGCATCTTATCACTATCACCGAAAGACGAAGCATTCACGTTAGGTCGCTGGTTAAATTAATTTTAATAGACTTTGTTTAAAGACTGCATCAGCTGTGGTCTCAAAGTCTATTAGAAGTGTAGCATTGCACGCTCTTCTCTCCTAAAGAATTTATTGTTTTCTTCGGATACATTCTGCGTTCCATTACTAAACGTCCTAATAAAGGACTACCCAAAAAATAGTAAGGATCGATTAGGTATGTATTAACTTGATGCGAGGTATTATAGAAATAGCCACTGGTCGTTCATCCGGTGTAACGATACTTGTACCGCACACGGATTATAAAACACAAATTTTTACTTGACCCTGACGTTTAAACACGAACGAATCATCAATTCGATCATAAATACAAAACCAGACGACTCTACTCTCTTCACCATTCACCCCATTCACAAACAGTTCATCCACTAATTCGTCGACAATTCGTACTGAATCGCTAACAATAAAATACCTTCCACTTTGTCAACTGGTCACCTCGGATGATCGCTTTGGAAGAAACTCAGACGAATAAAACGTTTATCGAGGGATCATCCGCGACTATCGTCCAGAGTGGAAAAGTTTAAATTCGACTTGAGGTCTGGATCTGCATTAGCACTAGGCCGCAGCTGAGTGGATCTGCTCTTGAGACCTCACGGCATAGACAATGTCGACAACTAGAAAGATACGCCAGATTGGCATCGCTTTTATCCGACGATCTTCGGGTCGGGTTAAGTTGTTATTATGTCGGGCTCGGCGCGGGACGAGCCGTGAGTTGCCCCTGGCACAGTCCTTCCTTCCATTTTCTTCTACCCTCTCGCCACCTACCCATCTCGCGCGACACCTCTTAAATACAAAGGTCCTCATGGTCCTCGCGACACGTGTGCAGGCGTGTGCATGCGCGTCGGCGAGCCACGCGCGGTAATAAGATAGAAACCACTTAACCCTCGCGGCATCTGCCTTGGCACGCGTGCCCAAGAGTCTGCACTCGCCCTCCACCCTTCGTACCACGTCCCTCGTCCACACTTCCCCTCCATGGTCCTCTCTACAACCTGCCAACCTACCTGTCCACTCTCACCGCTCCGCTCTGGTCGTCCAATCTACCGACAGTTTAGTTACTAAACTCTAACTCCTCTAAGGCCCTTTAACTCGCCACCGTTGGGCTCTGGGCTTTCTCGCGAGACCTTCCTCCTGCTCGCACCCTCTTCTCATCTTACCCCTTCTCCTTGTCCTTCAGCTTCAACCTCCTCCTTCTTCTTCGTTGCCTCGAGGCTTCAAGGGCTCTAGGCATCGAGGCTCTCGCGAAGGGTGGATAAAAATACATCGACGGCTTCTCTTACGTAGGCGCTATCTCGCTTACCTACAAACCAACATGGGCTGAGTGAGTCTTCGAGAAATTGAACGATGTTTCGCTTTAAGCTGTGTCATTTACGTCAGTGCTTGACGTTCAGTCGTGCTTCGGGGTAATGATTCGCGTGCAATCGTGGGTTTTGTGTCTAGTAGCGTTATAGGGTGATCATTGGGTGGTTAGATCGTAACGATGATTTTGGATCAGCTTTAAAAAGCGTTCGTGTAACCTTCGTATGTGGATCGTTTAATTAGAAAGTGGTGTACATAAGTCAATTTTTAGGCACGACCGTAAAGGGAGTGACTTATTTAACCAGTTAGCTGTGGATATTTTTGATGAGTTTTAATTTTTAGTTTTTACATCGAATGGTAAGTGTTTTTTATAGTTCATGATCAAGAATATAAAAAATTTGCATTGACGTGTATACAAGTCGAACGCAGTTAATTAAAATCAAATTAACTCGTCGTAATTAAAAAGTTCTCACTAACTTAATCACAAATTATGCAATAACTCATTTTTTTTAAAAAATGGACTTGCCTTTTTCAAAATAAACGATCCGTATAAAAAAGTCACAGGTGTAGGTGCACGGGTGTCCCTATAGCCTAAGAACGTTTACTATTTGAAATGATTCCTGTGACGAAGGAATTACGACGGTCGAGCGCGTATTGGAAATCGAGGAGTCGAAGAAGCCGAGAAGTCAAGAGAAACAGGACATTCTTATAGCTACCCGAAAACTGACCAACGGCACCGAACGTTCTCCAGTTCCTCGGATACCTTCGAAGGCACGGCGAAATTACGTTTTGATAATTCCTTTTGGCGTAGAAACGTTTCATCTGGTGAGTCGCGCCTATCTCGTCCCTCGGGTTCCTTTAGGTGGCCGCCGACCGCTCCCCTTCCGAGAAATGATTTAATTGCTTCGCTACGGGTGGAAAAAATTGCGTCGAGCCCCTCACGGGTATTACTTTGGCCCTCTTTCCCTCTCGGCTCGTGAACCTAACGAGAGAATAATTGGCAGGCAACAGGTCGGGCAAAATGTCGAGGAGTTGCGAGTATCCCTGAGAAAACGTCATCGGCGAAACTGCGTCACTCTCGTAATCGTAATTGCCGATTAGCCAGTTCTGCCCGAGAAGTTCATTTTTTTTACGACTTCTCCCTCTAACGAAACGAGTTAGAGCGATAATCGAGTGCTTCGCGTAATCTTGCGCCCCGACGAAACGAGATGGACTCGAGGCCGAAGGACCGAGGCCTGCGGGAAACTGCGTGTTGATCCTTGTGGTTACAGGTGTGCGTAGTTTAACTACGATGGATCGATGTCGTGACCCGTCGCGTGACGAAATTGCTAGATTACAATCTCGTCGAAATGCAATCTTGCACAACGAGGTAGTCACGCTGCGTGTAGGCCTTTATTATGCGCAAATTGTAATTTTACAAAACAAGCAAATTACAATTATGAAGTGACCTGAAATGGCGATATTAAAAAATTAAAAAAAACAGAAATCCCCGGTTTTCGTAAAATTGTGACTGTAACCG
Organism: Tiphia femorata; assembly: GCA_944319695.1. Classification (NCBI taxonomy): domain Eukaryota; kingdom Metazoa; phylum Arthropoda; class Insecta; order Hymenoptera; family Tiphiidae; genus Tiphia; species Tiphia femorata. The sequence goes on from OX090903.1 coordinate 10,095,603, forward strand.
CTTGGTCGCGGGTAATATTGAAAATTAGTCGTTCGATTTAGAGAGAACCGTTCGAATGAGGATAAAATGCCACGAATAGCAACAGCTTTATTTGTCCAGATTTGAATTCTCTTTATCCCGAATTAAGTTTACCGAGCACCAGATGGTTACACCCGTTGAGCCAATTACGAACCATTTCGATCTCTTTAGATCCTGTTTCTTTTCTCGAATCTTCGTACCTCGAGAGTAATTTCCAGGACCGTGTAAACAGCGGAAACTTTTTTCGCGACGCGGACAATGAGCGAGAGCATGGACGCGAGTGGAGAAGAAAAATTTCTCTCCTTTTTCCGGGAGAGTGCTCTCGAGAATCGAGTGCCAGTCTCCGGTGACGATGGCGCGAGACTCGGATTCGACAATTGCAATTTCAACCGTTTTGAGAAGGCAGCGCGCGCCGAGCAAATAATGTCCCACCGCCAATTTGAGGGAGATTCACCGAATCGTTCCAAAGGATTTGAGTACTAATTTTCTTCGGGGACGGAAAAAGAATTTTCGTCCATTCGATGAAAGATGGCAGCTCGTCTCTGTAAATTTGTTCGAAGCTCGCAATTTTGCATTCGATCGTCCAAGTTCGAGATAGTTGGAAAGAGAAAATCTTATAAGAAAGTAAAGCCTCTGCTGTCTCTTGGGATAGCCGGCGCTTCACGAACCTAAAGGTCAAGATCCCAGCGTGGCTATTTTACAAAATGCAATTTCGAGTATTGAAAAGGTCGCGTTACTTCCAACGCCGACGAGAAGCGAGATTAGCAGGATATATTCCAAATAATCAAGGGACCCCCGTAAAAGTGATTTCCAAGGGGTAGAAACTTCTCTCGGTGCATCTTTCGAAAGTCGTTTCTTATTCCTTCCGTCGAAAACGAGACGAAGGACGACGACGAAGAAGAAGCTGAATTCAATTTGGAAGAACGCAATTTTCTATTTCCGCGAATGGGTAATGGCCTTTGGATGAAATCCCATGAGCCTTCCACGGGTAAATGCAAAATGAATGAACGCAAGCGTTAAAAACCAGTACGCGAATCTTATCAGAAATGCCAGAGAGCTTGGGACGTTTTATGGAATATTGATGGAATCCACAGGTGAAGCGATACTTCAAAACGAAAATATTCCAAGCGGAAAACGATTCGAGAATGGAGCCATTATACGGGACGTTAGCGTCGAAATAAGAATTAAATATTCACAAAGAATCTATTATCCGCTAAATTAGCCCGCAATTAGGGCGCGCGAATTGCCGTAGAATCGATGTGCCGCGAATGAAACCTATCGCGTTAAACGGAGCCAGTGACGTTAATTAATTAACGTCTCATTCGCAATAATTATCAGACTCCGACTCCAATTCATTAGGTCCGATAATTCGCGCACGGGGAATAGCTTTAATGCGATTGAAAGCAGGTCGTATGTATCTGACGCGTGATCACGCTTTGAACAAGGTGGCGCAGGAGTGCGTGTTGCATAAACCCACCATGCGAGGATTCGTAGAACATAAAGACAACCTGCGCTTCTGGATGGCAGATTTCCAAATATTCATCCTTTCTTACGACCCTCCCCGACGCTCTTGATTTATGTTCCAACCCGCGTTTCGACGGTAAGGAAGCACAATGCGTCGCGTGTAAATATACGTTCTTACAAAAGTGGCACGAACCAGCAACTTTACGTTATGGCTAAACTCGAGCCTTTTCGCCTCCATGGGTTGCATCGAGTGAAGATGAATCTCTTCTTGGGCCGTAAATAAAATACGTGCAAGAGAAAGTTGGGTGAGGTCGCTCTAGAAAATATTGGAAAATCCTTCATTCTGTTCTACTGGTAACCTAATCTCACCACACTTTATTCAATGTAATATAACTCACGGCGTATACTAACTAGGCGTGCCCGGCGTTGACTCGAGCTTAAAGCGGGTGGAAAGAGGAAACAGAGAAAAACAAACCTGGAGCATATTGTCCGAAAAAGAGAACGGATAAAGAGAAGAAGCATTGAAAATTTTGAGGTCGAATAAAAAATAGACGGAACCTAAAATCGTGACTTTTCATATTTTTCTGCACATCTTTGTGGCCACCGGTTTACTCGACAAAAAATTTTTTTTAAAATCCCTCCTATAATCCATACGTAAAGTCGGAAAGGAGCCGCTTATCCTTTTATATACGTATACACGTAGAAGAAAATAAGTAACAAGATTTCCTTCATCTTTTCAACGATGACAATAACAAACCATGGTCTCGTTAGCCGTCCGACTAACATTCCTGGGTCGCATGCTGTCAGTCGAAAACTGTTGCTTCACGTTAACGAACGCTATCCGGCGTCATTACGGCGAAAATGCGGAACGCGACTGTAGATGATAAAATTAATTTTTCAAAATAAAAGACCTCGTGCATAATGGAACCTCGGTAATCTTTACGGAGTTGCGAAATTGAAACACGCGTGAGTCGTAGGTACCTCGCGTACCCGTCTGATAGCACGCTGACGAATCGAAGCGCATAAATCGATCCTGGAATTGGCGACGTTCGATTTGGAAGGCGCGCGTCTCGTCTGACGAGCACGACTACGGGTAGCAGAGGGTCGTCACGTTTAAATTGAAGTTGCACTCGAATTAGATTCAATGGAGGTGCTTCACGGACAAGTCGAATGCGCGTGGAGTAATTAAAACGTCTATAGTGATTAATGAGGGGAATACGTGAGCTTGTGGCTTACCCTCCCCACGGTCGCTCCTCACACCCTACCTCATCGTCCTTTTCAGTCCACGTTCCTACCGCCTTCAGTTTTCGCCATCCTCCCGCTCCTTTCTCTCTTCTCCTCTTTACTCACATCCCTCTTTTCATTCTACACAGCTTCAGCACACGCTCGTCACGTTCTGTCGTCCTCCGATGGGACTTTTCCCGCCACTTCCTTTTCTAAATTTCTTTGGCACTCTCTCGCTTCCCTTTTTTTTTCCTTTCACTGCAAACCTCCCTCTCCTCATTTTATTTTGCACGCGAACGCCCATACCGGTACCGCACCTACTTCTCCTCAAACTGTCTTTACACTACCGTCCGTCTCTCTTCTCAATTCATCTTTCACTCCTGCCCCTCTTACTTTTTCGTCTACAGCCCAACCTAACAATCTTTCGTCTGCTTCCTTCGCGACAGTTCGACAACGCTACAACGATTACCGATTTTATAGGAAAATAACTCACGTTTCCATACTTGAATTTCCCATAATTTTGAAACGGGTAAAGATGGCGGTACATAAAGTTTCGTGGCACCAAATGGGTATATATTCGATGTACATGCCAAATTTTGTTCGGATCCGTTCAGTCGTTTTGCCGGAATACTGGACTAAAGATTTGAATTAGTCGTCATTTTTGATTCGGCCAATCAAAAAATTTGAAAATTTCCAGTAATTGTCATTGTATACGTGTACATGTATGTGTAAAATTTTGTCGGAATCCAATGAATAATACCAAAGATATGAATTTTTCGATATTTGAATTTGCCGCCATTTTGTACCGGTTCAAGATGGCGGCTCACAAACCTTATTGTGAACTCACAGTAATGTACTTGATTTTTGTGCCAAATTTCATCCCGATCGGTTCAGCCGTTTTTCCGAAATCGCGGATATACACGGACGGACACGGACACACACACACACACGAACGGTTTTCAGGATGGCGATTGCATAAGTCACTCCCTTTACGGTCGTGCCTAACGAGAGAATAAGGAATTGGATGGGTAATCGACCGATTGCGAGACGCACTCGTGAGAGAAGTCAATTATCGAATTTTTGCAATATAAGCAATCTCGCTTGCATGCCCCGCTTGGATATGGATTAATGGTTCCTGACGACGGAGGAGGTGCTCCGTCTCCACCATCTCCACGATATCGCCTTGCCCGACTGCGTTAAGGAGCCGACAGCCGACTTCCAATATCGCACCTAGTTAAGCTCCTGGCATGAGGATCCATGGGAGGATATCCACGACCTCTCTCCTCTAAGGAATGTTAATTAAAATCCCTTTCTACGCTCCACGTTTGGTTTCCGACGAAAGGGGCTAGAGCATCCGAAGGGTGGCCATCGATCGACCCCACGCCGTTCACGACACTCGCGCGATCCACATCGGATGCGATTAATAATTTCGATATTCCCGAGAGGGAGCCAACGACGAGGACGAGAGATCTTTGCGAAGCAGCTGAGACAAAGAAAGCACTTAGCTCGGTGAGAAATGACTCAAAGGGGTTGGTCCGCAACAGCAGGACCCAACCCCTTCGTCACGCCTCCTTCGACCCTTCTTCGCGACTTCGCCAGCTTTCTTTTTCTTTCTAGGCCAGTTTTTCTCTCCGATCTTCGAACGAGGGTTAGATTCCTCCCAACCTAGGGTCTAATTCGGCTGTCACCAAGTCCAATGGTTCCGCGAAACGGGCCGAACTCGAGGAAAAGCTCTCGAAGGGGAATAATTGAATATTTCTCCGAGGAACACGATGCAAGGGCAGGTATGTATCTACATATAATCACCCACGTGCGTCGCGTTCAGCCTTTTTTATTTTCTCGAGAGGTCGTGGCACTCGGTTCCTCGTAATTAGAAATGTAACGTAGCGTTCCGTCGCTAACAAGGTGGAACTTTTCGAGAAGCCCTCTCCCCTTACCCATTTCGTAACGGAACGAGAACTGCAACCCTTGAATTAGGAATCGACATAAATTGAGTACGTTGGAGTGAAAAGTAGGTGAAATGAAATTCCATAGTAATCAATTATTGAGATATTAGAGCGAAACTCTTGCCGAATGGAACGCGAGAGGATGGAGCAGACTGAGTGGTTGTACAATGAGTGCAGACAGAAAAGCTTGGTAAGATTAAAATTCACAGCTAGAGCGAGCCAACTAGATTTTTTACGTTTCGCCAGTAAACATTCGGTGCAGTACAGTAAGAATGTACTTGGAATATACTTGAAACTTCCACCTCATCTCGCACAACGTATGTGGACCGTTTGAACCGTTGCAATGGTTAGTTAACTGCAACGACGGTTGCTCGTTCGCCAAAAGCCAAGGATATCGTTAACTTTATTGCTCACCGCTTCAGGCATTTTACTTTCTTTCCTCGCAATGAAAATGTATACGGCACCCCGCTCTCCTTGCCCGCACGGTCAACTCTTATTAAGAACGACTCGTTACAATGTCCCAGGGAACAAATACTCGTGGTCGTTCCAACACCCACCTCTACCTTTCTTCCTACGTCCCAGTTGTCAGAAATGATTCGCTCGTCCCCAAGCGCGCGACACGCGATATGTCGTACATACTTAATTTCGCCGAGCTCTAATAAGATGCGGCAACGTGCTTTCCACGCGAGATGACCTTGCAACCTCTGATTTTCCGTTCGGAAATGCGCGCCACGCTACGAAATAGGTACCGTTCGCAAGCGTGAGGTTAATAAAATTCTCTTGCTTCTAATTTTTCTTCCCACTTTTACTCCTTTCATTTGAATTCAGTGACCCTTCAGGGCGAATTTCGGTTCAAGCTAGGACCACAAATACGTGAGAATTCCGAACGAAAATAATTTTCACTCCATAATTTTTAGGTACTTTGAAGTAAAAAAAAGTAGGAAAAGAGGCAAGCGAAAGAGGAGGCACGAAGTACCCCTTGAGAAAGTACACTTAGCAATAAAAATCGAAGAAACAAAATGGTTACTTGGTCCGCGTGAAGATGAAACATTTCTTCGTCAAACTCTTAACAATCCGGAATATTAAATAAATAGAAAATATATTCTAATCGTGGAAATCATATCTTTCTCATAGCTACACGATATTACCTCGATCATCTACCGACAGATATTTACTAATTTCTAAGTGAAGTATGGCTACCTTGTTAATTTTTTTACAATAAATCAATTTTCTTTGCGCGCTCGATTTTCGTACGCTTGACGATAAAAACATCCCTTGCACGAAGAAGGACGAGTTTAGCACTTCGTGCTTTTAATTAAAAAGCAAAATTAAAATTCGCTGCTTCCATTGCCCATAAAAAGATACAGCATTCGGCGCGTACTCGAGCAGCACGGGTCCCGGAAGGGACACTCCCGCACGAGTAAAAATCTTCGCTTCGGCGTATCAGGGGCGCGAGCGAGAGTCTCCGGTAAAACGTGCCGCTTCCAGAGCCCCATCAACCCACCCAGCTCGTGCGCCTTCGGGGTAACAAGCGTGGCCAACTAGGAAGGAAGGCAAGAAGCCCTACACCGTGCAATTTATATTCCTCCGTATCACTTCGCCGCGTAATTCCCTAGAATTTTTCACCCCTGACAACTCCATAGCATCCCCTCTTCCTGTCACCTCCCAGTAGCACGGCGCGCGCCAACTGACGCTAATATTCTATTCCGCTCTCTAAGTCGAAACGATCGTCGCTTTTTCTTTCTCTCCATCTTTCTCTCTCTCATCGAGGCACATCGATCCCCAAGGCGTCGTCGGCACCGATGACGATGCTCTACCTTCTCTTGAGGTATCTAAGAGAAGCGGCTCGTGACGTCTAGGGTGACGACGACGTTGCCGAGGGTGCCGAGGATGGAATTGAAAAAGAGAAATCTCGGTATCACCCCCAACCTGCTCCTTCCATACCTTCCGCGCGTAAGATTAAAGGTGAGGACGTCGTTGACCCTGATCCCGAGATTTGGCAAGGAGGAGGAAAGTTTGGTGCGATCGGTTTGGTTACTCGTATAGAGAAGTGGACGAAAATGACGTACTTGGTGGAAAATGGCGGAGTGGCAGGAAGAAGGAAGGCGGAGAGAAATGGATAAAGGTCAATCTTTATTTAGGTGTGGACCGAATTGTCCGTCAAACCGAAGAACGGAAGTTGCGAGGACGTGGGACGTGATGTTACCTACGCACGGTACCTGTGTGTATGTGTGTGTGTGTCAGCTGGAAAGGTTACTCGGTTCCTCGTAATTTTCTACTCCTTCGAGAGGTAAAACAGGTAGAGGAGGGAGATAAGAAGGACATTGAAGGCCTGATTGAACTGCCATGTGCTAACAGACGGATAAAAATTAATGAGAACCGGCAGAGAACCTGGAGAAAGAGGCCGAGGGGAGTGGAGAGTGAAAACAAATTCGATAGAGTTGAAAGTGAACGAGCAAATGAGTGGCGAGAGCGCGGGAGAGGGAAAAGGAGGAAGAGGTAGGTGGAAATGAAGCGAGAGAGAGAGAGAGAGAGAGAGAGAGAGAGAGAGAACGAGATGGCTTTGAGCTCTGATATACACAAACGATAATTAGGTCAATATCCGTCAACAAAGCCTCGAATTGGACGAAGCGTGGAATACAGGCACTTCATATACTCCCGCATTCACCTCTCCCTTCTATTGTCCTCATAATAATATGTTTAATTTCGTTTCACAGCAGAATACCGATTCAAACTGTTTCTGGGTCTATACGTTCCTTTCACCGTATCTTCCTATTTTCGTAGACTGTGTTTCCGACTCGAGAATTCTACCTTAAATATACAACAGTCGTTCTTCCAACTGCGCCTCTTCCGCAATCACTAACGAAGAAAAACTTCTGCCTTCGCTGGTGCCTTATCCAGCAGCAACGGTAACCGACGCGTTAAGGGTGTTCGACGAGAGCCAGGTTTGCAAAACGTCCGTCCATAGTTTAATGAAGACGAACCGTTGGCTTCGCGCGAACGAGCGACGAGGTGTGAGGTCGATGTTTACCTTTCCGTCGAGCGCATCAGCGTGTCAGCGCACGAAACCGAAGGAAGAAGTAGTAGGCGGAGGTACGTGGAATTTTTGCTGCGTAAACACGAATCAGGCAACTCCCCGCGTGTCGAAGCGTCCCCAGAGATGGTTCAAAGCGCATGGCAAACACTTCGCTAGACGCAAGAAAAAGAGAAGAGGCAGGGTGGGTGCAACGGAAGCGAAAATACGGAGAAGCAAAATAAAACTAGCGGAGACCTTATTATCGTCCGCGTTACGCGAGTTTTCAGAGTGGACCACATTTTTTCCTCGTCCTTTCGACATCGCTTCCTGTTATTTAGCGCGAGCTTATTTACCGCCATCACGCGACACGCCTGGCCGATTTTAGTGGAACGCTTCCAGAATTTTTAATCGCACCGTTCCAGGGAGCATGTCCCTTTTTTTCGTTCGTGAATTTCCCATCCGCGCGAAGAGTCCAAAAACGTTCGAAACGAGACAAGCGCGGATAAAAAATGTAGAAGAACGAAACAGAAATAGAAGTGTAAAGAAAAATTTCACCTTGGTTCGCTCAAGATGGCGATACGCGAAGATGGAAGCGTCTAGAAGTGTTCAAGTTTACCATTTTAATTTCACGTTGTAGGTACGCGCGCCCTGCCACACGTCAATCCATAAATTAAACCGCAACAGAATTACGGAAGAATGTTCGTAACAAATATGTAACATTGTTTAATAAGCTACTACCCGCTATTGCCAAGAGAAATCGATAACGGCTGCTCGTTGGGGTCTGGATAAGAGAGAACACATTTACCTTACCAACGCCCTAAATATTTAGGTCAGATAGTCTTATCTTAATTATCAATAAGCTTCTTCTTAAAACTGCTATCGAGGAAGAACAATGCAAATGGCCAGTCACTGGAAGAGTCAGCGTAATTAAGACTAGATTACTCATTAAGTCCAAAAAAAGTTAACTTAGCCTTACGCTAATGCAAAATACTTGCGTTTTTAACGGTAGCATCCACTCGACAATTGATTACCACAGTACCTGATACGTTCTCGTTACTCTATTGGAAAAACATGATGAGGATACCACGAGGCAAGCCGGGACGCACGTCAAGCGCACGTCTACGGTGTCATAGCTTGATTCGAGGTAATCGATTCATTCGCGAAACCGATAACGATCTCGTCTTCGACGTTTAGATGGGAGACGTGGAAACGCTCGTTCGGAACGTAATCTCTACAACTCGTAAATTACCCTCCACTCACTTATCGTAGATAAGGGGCGTCAACTGCAGTTCGATTTCAAATCGAATTCCTGGAGAGTAGCTTCTCTCTGATAGCAATCCAACTGTATTACACGTGGAAGTAGCTTTTAGCATAAAGACTCCACAGCCGTTCTAATTCGAATGGTGCGCCGTCCTCGAACTGCTCGACAGTTCGAGTACTCGAGGACGTGAAAGGACGAGCAGGAGGGCCACCAGGAAAGTCGGAAACCCCTTTGGCAGAGATGTCATGGTGCCACTGTCGTACTCATCCTCGAAACGAAGACTACGATGTCCTTCCGCCTCTTGGCCCATTAAATAGGGCATTTTTAAAGTCAATCAGCCACTGTATCCGTTTCGATAGTTGAACGTTACTGATAACGTGTTACATCGCCAGGAAAGAAGAATCTCTATGCGAATACTGCCTTAACACTAGAAGTACCGGCCAGTCAAAATGACCGTGTGCGTCAATTTTTCACAAGAATTTCTCTTTGACATTAGAACTACCAATTTCGTTTTTTGTATGGAAACTTCTTTTCGTGACCGCTCATTTTGACAGAGAGAGCGTTCATTATATCACTGAGCTGCCATTTACTTTTCTTTTCATATGGAAGCTTCTTTTGTTGACCAGTCATTTTGACCGGCTTGGTAGTTCTAGTGTTAAATGGGACGAGACGGTTGAACCGAAACAAGGAATTGAGACGACCGACGTCAGTGTAAGATAGACAAAAGTGAAGACACAAAGACGTCTGGGGTACTAATTAGTTCTTGCAGTGCTCTCAGCCTATCGTTTCACTTTCCTTACCTCGTATCGATGATATCGGGTTTCGTCGGGTCAACGAGGCGCAAAATTCTACAGGATTAATATCCCGACGATAACGCCTTGTGTAAGAATCGCGGTCCTGATCAGACGTGCTATAAGTTTAATTCTTGCGACCTAAAAGGTGACGAAGTACGAGTGAGATTTACACGCGGTAGGAGACACGTAGATTATTCTCGTTGTCGCATGTGATCTCATCTCGTTGGCATTCCAGGAGGGACGGTTACTCGGAATCGATTAGATTCTATCGGTTACCGATCAGGAGCGATTCCCAGCAATGCTTACTGCCAAGGGGCTCGATTTAGTATCGAACATTCGCAGTAGGTATATCTACACGGAGACAAATCACACGAGTAGGCCAAGTCCGCAGCATTAACGGCTCAAACCTAGTTCCCGTCCTACCTACCGAGATATTACCTACTAACTAATTTGCCAGTGGACTTGACAATTTTGTCAATGTCATCTCAACCGAATGAGGTCTCTAGATTGGCAACGGTGGAGGAATTAATTAACGATGAAAGTTTCGGGAGATTAATTTAGGAGAAGAGTGGAAACGAGCGTATGCGCGGAGCCACGTGAAAGAGTTTGAAATGCGACGCGCCACGGGATAGAATGACGAGCGAAATTCCGTGTTTTACCTTGGCTCGAAGGGGCTCGGAAACTAACCCGTGAGGACTGGGTTATTATGTTGTTTACGCGCGGTGAACGATAAACAAGAGGTACGGAAAAAGGGGGAGGGTCGACAAGGGCGAAGGAACTGCGACGAACATACCGCTGCTGTCCGCTCAACGGGATCGAATTTGCAATGCCAGATATAACGAAGTCCCTTGGTGAAAACGCGACACGTCGCGGCTCCATGCAATTTATCATGTCGCTTTTTTTTCTTTTGAGTATCCAGGATGCGGAACGCGCCACGCATTTATTCCAGAAACCGCCATTCGGTCATCGATAAAAATGCGATCACGAATCCTCGTTACAAACCGACTCGCTGCAAACGATAAAAGTATTTCGAATGCAAAAGAAGGGCACTTGAATATTCTCCATGCGATTCTTTCCAGAAGGCGACCTACATTGCTGATAAAAAAATCGGAAGATACGCGGTTTTCTATATTTTATTGTGCGGGACGCCCTTGTTCGTCAAGCACAACGGAAGAATTCTTTGAATCCTTTACGACTTTATTTGCAAATGCCCAATAAACGATAAGACTGTACGTTGCATTAACCAGTTAACTGCGTTCGACGTGTATACACGTCAAACCAATTTTTGTATATTTTTGATCATGAGCAATAAAAAAGACTTACCATTCGATATAAAAACTAAATTAAAACTCACAAAAAAATTCCACAGTTAACTGGTTAACAATGCTTATAGGGTGCCATATAAATCTTAGACGCTTCTGTCGCTCTTTACGCGTGGGACGCTTGATCGTTATATTTCTCTCACGACGCAATCTGTATTAAGTTTGAATCCCGAACACGAAATACGGTAGGAGAAAGTCCGTAAATAAAATCACCCTACAAGAGAAGCAGTCCAAAATTCACGTCCAGGCAGGTGGAGAGAAACGAGTAGCGGTCTTAGGATGGGAGAAGAGAATTTGCAGGGTGATCATCTTTCTTCATAAACTTCTCCTCTCTTCCATGCCTCCTCCTCCATTCTTGGATAAGATTTCCTAGGGTCCACTGCGGGGAGACTAAACCGCGCACGCTTCCTTCGAATGAGAGAGATAACTGAATTTTTCCGACCCTCTTTCTCCCTTTGAAAGAAGGTCGGTAGAAGATGGCCGAGTAACGCCGAGTCTGCTCGAGAGAACTCGCGAGATCCGTGGACGAGTATAGGGGAGAGGAATTTTTTGCGGAGGAATCGCGACGGGTGAAATATTAGTGGCGAGGAGAATCGTTGAGAGAAAGAGGGAGGAGGCACATTTAGAATGAAAGAGAAAGAGAATGTTTGGAGCCGAGAAAAGTGAGGAAGAAAGAAGAACAAAGAACAATTCTCATATACCTACTTATGGCACGCTGGAACCACGATTGACAATAAGTAATACACGCTACGTAAATAAGAAAATCGTACGAGAAAAAAGACGAGACCAATTCTGGTACACACACGTCAAATAAAATCATATAGTAGCGCGCCCAATTACACATGGCTAGTTCGATCCTGTACCCTTCTTCGAGTCCTCTGTAATTTTTTACTCACCCCAATATTTCATTAATGCACATTTACAGTCGTTCGTTGTGAAACTGGTCGACAATACAGTGACATCAAGCACGTATACATAGAAAATCCCAGCGAGTAAGACAGTAAAGTGCACCGGTCTCCAACTTTTCTAAATCCGATTGTGGCGAGTAAACTAGCCAGCTACTTCCATTGCTATAATTCCACAGAGTTTACTAGCAACTAGCGCACCGACTACTAAACTCGCTCCGTATAATTGTGACTTAACCGACAATTCACTGCAATAGCATGGGAAAAAGGAAGCCGTGCACTCTGCCTTCGAATAAACGGAAGCTATTGCAATTTTATATCGTCGAGAGAGCATAAAGAGGCAAAGAAGTCGAGAGAAGCGGACGGAGGAAAGAAAAAGAAATTAGTAACTGACTGTCCATTCGGAATACCCTACGAGCGGTGTCTCGGAAGGAAAAGGGAGTATCTCGTCGTATTCATCTTTTTTTTCTCCAGCATCCACTTTCTCCTGCCCCTTCTCTCTTCGCTTCTTCGCAACTCTAACTGTCCCCGAGGGCGACGTGCCGTTTCATTAGTCCCCGTTAAAAGCTTAAAATTCATTCCCACGGGAGGAGAAGAAGCTCGAGAGAAGACAGCCCGCAAAGGAGGGTACGATGGCGGCGGTAGGACCGGCGTAGAGAAGACCGCGACGCCGCGCCACTCGGAAGGGAAGATTCTCGAGGAGGCTAGGGCGAAGGAAGAAAGAGGGAAAGGAGGCTCGCGCGTACGTAATACTAGCGACCGAGCGCGGCTAGAGTGGGTATATGTGCTGTAGTCAAGAGAGAAATACGATTGGCGGGGATATTGATCTTTCCTTGGGAGTTGCCATGTGCAGCAGCGTCCTCGTCCTAGCCAGTAGTCCGCCCAACTTCGCGATTCTTTCTCCACCGGTGGACCACGCTGAGGCCGTGTTGTCTTTCACATCTACACCCTCGACCTCCATCCCTCCGTCTTCTCGTTCTACCTACCCGAATATAACCCTCCTCACTCCCCGATGCGCGACATCTCTCGCTCGATTTATTCCTTTCCCTTCTCACCAGCCCTTCATTATTCATCCTCTTCGAGATCTAGCTTGCTCGCTTCCTTCCTTCCTTCCTTCCTTCCTTCTTGCGAGCTTCCTTTACCTTCCTTCCTTCCTTCCTCCACGTTCTCCTCCTTCATCCACTATTATCAGAATTACCTTCGATCTCCGACAACGTACTGCTCCCTCGTCATCGATCTCTCGCAGCAATTACACCCTTATTCTCTTCTCCGCCTTCGCCGCGGCTTTTAAAAGTACGTCGGAGCCATTTAACGGTGGCGCGTTTGAAGGGTAAACAGTGGACGGCCTCGTCACCAGGGAGCAATAATCTGACCAGTCAATATTACCTCTCCGTGAGAGGAACATACGCGACGTGCTCGGTGGCGTGTGTAGGTATAAGCGAGTATGCGCCCCTGGGTTGAGAGAGGAAGACGGGAGGTGCTCGTAAAGAGTGAACGAGGGTGGAAATGAGAAGAGTGGAGAAAGCAAGAGAGATGGATAGAGAGAGAGAAGAATAGGAGAAGGAGCGAAGGTGGGAGGTGCCCACGCGCGACTTTACAGTACGTGCAGTTTGTCACGCGCGTGCAGAGGAGACCGTGCGCAACATCGACGCGCCAGCTAGCTGCCACCCCACTGACACGCGTGACGGGAAAACTTTTTCCTGAAAATACTCCCGGGAGGTCAACGGAAGGAGAAACTTTAGTTTCCAGATGAGCATACGATCCTAGTGGTAGTAGCTAACTGCATTTGGCAGGATACACGCGACGTTGAAATTCGTCTATTTGCCTATGAGAGGAGAGTTTATAAAATTTCTCTACGTACTGCGAGCATACAGATAAAATGATAAAAGAAAGAACACGTCACCGTAATACCACGTTTGTATTACGCCACGAGTAGGGTGGGTATACGCGTTCAAACTGGCTGATCGAATCGTCTGAAGATCAAACGAAACGTTCGCGTTTAGAAAATATCTACATCCGATGTGCGATACGTCTTTTTTTTTATGTTTGTCAGACTATCACCCGTACCTACAGGCGGTTTAATCAAATTGTTCGATCTAACGCTTTGATGAAAGCATTTGATGAAATCAAATATTTCGATGCCAAAGAATGAAACGAATATATGCCCCTTCTGGAATGTTTAGTTTTATTCGGACAAACCGCTAGTCGTTCGTACACGTATCCAGAATAACTGTAGCCTTAGGCAAGTTTCGATCGAGCGCCTGATTCGTTCGACGAAGAGTAGTTCAATTAAGGGGTTTACTGTATGGTTCTGTCATTCGATATTTTTTCGTTGAACCGTGACTAGTGCCGTGCTTATTTAACTTGCGGGCACTTGCAATTTTTACTTGTCGAAGGTAGGATTTGACAAGTACATAGGGTGGCTTTGTTTAAGTAAAACAAACTGGCGCACGACACAAAAAAATCTGAAATGTCACGTCAGTATCGATTGTAACATATCAAACGGTATCCTTTGTAATATGTTAGAAATAGTTAGTAATATGTTGGTAATATGTTCGTAATACGTTCGTAATATGTTAGGTCGATATTCGAAAAACATTCAATCAAAAGCTTGCTTGACAAAAAAGTAACTTTTCCTAATCGATTGTCCACTAAAATCACCAATATAACAATAAATTAGCACCTAATTCTAGTATTTTTGACGACATGCACTCCCTACCATTTCGGGAGCACCCACACGAGACGAGAAAGTATTCACTTGACTTATAATAAATTCTGCTAGAAGTATTTTAATACGCGAAGTAAAACAGAACTTATTTATGAATCAATTTAATATCATTGCTCCAATGTTGAACCGAAAGTGCACCACCGTATAGGCTTTAAATTTAAAGCGTGCTTGGGGGAGACGGTGCAGAACTGCCGCGTCTTTCCACATCCGAACGAAATATTTTAAGCGTAAAGCGTACTGCCATACGTTCGCGTGAGAAGCATGCCAAGAGCTGAATAATTCTACCAGAAAGGTAACGGGACGCATTGAAAGTGAGAAGCTCTGCATCCGAAAAGCGCGAAACACAATGTGCTCGGTAGAAATGTGAGAGATCGGCCGCGTGCAAGAGCGCGAACGATGAGATAGCACGTAAAAATTTCGTTGTCGTGGGTGACTTGTTTCGTTTCGCACTGACGAACAACGTCGAGTTTGCTATTACTATGATTAACATTGCAATTTTTTCATTTTTCATCGACGATGCAAGCTCCTGCAAAGAATACATTTTTCAGGTCTCGACTTTTTCAATCCACGTAGGCATCTTCGTAAATTTTACGTTTCAACATACATTTTGAAGATTTGTACGCGAGTGAATTCGAAAGACAGCTCCGCCCTGTCTTCATCTTCATAAAACAAATCGTACCATCTCTAATTCTGCTGTTTGACGAGCATGTTCCTCGTAACAAAAATGGTAAGATTACTCGTTATAGAAACTATAATTACTGAAACGCAAGAAACTTGCCATTTTTCTGTTGACGAATATACTCGTCGTACGCAGTTAACCCTTTCACGCACCAATGAAAAATTCAGAAGCAGTCGTTTTTCCACCAATTTCTTTATTTCCATTTTCTCCAAAATAAGAAAGCGCATTAACAAATCTTGAGAAAAACAACACAAAAAAATGTTGTTTTATGCAAAAAATGTAATTTTTTGCGTATGAGAGAAAATAAGCAGAACCCTATCTAGAGAGTATATTCGGTTGTATTCATATAAAAAATAACTAGGGGGCAGAGCCCCCTGCGCTTTCGCTTCGCTCAAGCGCCAACCCCCTCAAGATCGCCTTTGCTCGCGCTTCGCGCTCGCCTTAACGGGTGCAGAAAAGCTTCGCTTTTCTGCAATAGGCACGACCGCGGCACTCGCGCTTCGCGCTCGCCCACGAATTTCAAATGGTTTCGAAATTGTGGAAAATTCAAGTATTGAGATATTAAACTATGCTACAGAGTTCTCTGCGCTTTCGCTTCGCTCAAGCGCCATACCCGCCCAGGTCGTCGGGTGCTCGCGCTTCGCGCTCGCCCACGAAATGCAGCATTTCTGCAATAGGCTCAAGTGATCAAAACCGGACAATTAAATGCATCCGAACAAAAATTTGACATGTACATAGAGTATATACACCTTTGCTGCGGTGAAACTTTATGCATGGTTATCTTCAACCATTCAGAAATTGCGACAAATTGAAATCTTTGAAACTGGCACCATTTCGAAATGGTTGAAGATGCCCATACACAATGTTTCGTGGCACCAAATGGGTATATACTTGATATGCATGCCAAATTTTGTCGGAATCCGTTCAGCCGTTTTGCCGGAATAGTGGACTAATCAACTCTTTTGCTGAAATAGTGGATTAAAAATTTGAATTTGCTGCTATTTCGGAACGGCTGAAGATGGCCATACATAAAGTTTTCTGGCACCAAATGGGTATATACTTGATGTGCATGCCAAATTTTGTCCGAATCCGTTCAGCCGTTTTGCCGGAATAGTGGACTAATCAATCGTTTTACTGGAATAGTGGATAAAAAATTTGAATTTGCCGCCATTTCGAAACGGTTCAAAATGGCCATACATAAAGTTTCGTGGCACCAAATGGATATATACTCGATGTACATGCCAAATTTTGTTCGGATCCGTTCAGCCGTTTGGCCGGAATACTGCACTAATGGATTAATGAATTTTGCACTATTTCCATTAGTGCAGTATTCCGGCCAAACGGCTGAACGGATCGCAACGAAATTTGGTATGTACTTTGAGTATATATCCATTTGGTGCCAGCAAACTTTATGTATCGCTATCTTCAGCCGTTTAGAAATGGCAGCAATATTAAATTTAAATTACATTTTTTTCAAATTTTGAATCTCCCGCCATCTTGTACCGGTTCAAGATGGCGGCTCACAAACCTTATTGTCAACTCACAGTAGTGTACTTGATTTTTGTGCCAAATTTCGTCCCGATCGGTTCAGCCGTTTTTCCGAAATCGAGGATCTACACGGACACACACACACACACACACACACACACACACACACACACACACACACACACACACACACACATACACACACACACACACACACACACGTACATACACACATACACACATACATACGAACGGTTTTCGCGATGGCGATTGCATAAGTCACTCCCTTTACGGTCGTGCCTAAAAACTGCAAGTCTCACGAGTTAACTCGAGCACGCGGAAAAAATCGTTTTCTTAAATCCGACTTAACTCGGACGAGTGCGCTAAGTGATTACCAGATTAATTATATCCCTTTTTAAGACAATTTGAAAACTCATTTGCTTCTACGATAACAAGACGTTTACCAGATTGATTTCTGCTTGCAATCTAGAAGCTAGTTGCTATAATTCGGTATTAGAAACGGTGCATTACTTTATGCGACATTACTGGAAGTAATTTTCGCGAGCGGGGATCCTTAAACTCCCCCGAAAGAAAATTTCTATCGTATCGTATTTGTGCTCGGGATCTCACGACAGGGGACCATTCAGCGTGACCAAGAGACGGTCATCCGAGGGGAGCGAGTAAACTTTTTGGTATCGAGCGACATCTCCGCCTCTCTCACGATCACAATAGACGTCCACGACGCGACATCAGGATTTAATTTAATCCGCATCGAGCCGAGCGGAGACGAGGCGAGGCTAGGCTAGGCAATGAGATAAACCGACCCTCTCGCACCGGAGGAGATTAAGAATTGACTTTATTCGCGTCCCGTTTCGCGAGAGGAGAGAAAATTATGGGAGATTACGTTCGAGCGCAAAAGTTTCTTAATAAGAGCGGCCAACAAAAACTGAGATGGGACGAGTGAATAGAAGAAGGAGAAGGGCCAAGAGGAGGAGAAAGGATAGTTCGACAGTTCTTAGATACCACAGCATTCGATAATCTCGATATTGTTTTTTTTGCGCGCGTTTCTCCCCTTCTTCCTACGCTTTACACGATTATGTAAAACCCCATCGACATGCAGTACGATTAAACCGCTTATCGTTAGCCTACCGAGTTTGTATCGATCGATGCACGCCCTTAGTGAGATAATTAGCTTACGTGCCCTAAAGCTAACACAACGAAATCCACAGAGATTCGTAAAATAGTTTCCATTATGCAGAAATTTCAAGCGAACTAGGTCGCGGCGAGCGGACGGATAGAATGGCTCGATGCTTGTCGTCGTTGCATTATGACGAAAAGGGAAGCAATTGAATATTTATTACCGATTGCTCGCGCAGGGTGCGATCACTCGTACAGCAGAAGAAGTGGAAAATGTGAAAGCAAGAACGACAATGGCTGCGATGAGAAATTCGAGTGTTTTCTGAGGAGAGGTTCGCGTAACCGAGTCGATGAAAAATGCGAAATTGCCTTCCAGCGATCTAACGATTCACGAAAATCATCTTAGAAGACGATATTGTGAGTGTATTTACCAGTATTTTCCAATGCTTTGTTCCATATTACCAATCCATCCGATTACGACCGAAGAGAAAGTTCACGGAATACCACGTTTCCCTGCAGAGCATAAAATGATACAGATCAATTTCCGAGTTATAACGGAATCAAGTGGGTAGTTTTCCCATTATGAAGACAGTCTTATTAAAATGTCACGTGTCGAGTAATGATTGGAGTAAAGTCGAAGGCAAGCGTAAAAGTCTGCTACTATCGAGGGTATATGTCCTACGACGAATTTCAGAGGAGTAAGTCCCAGGTGGATGGTAGATGGAAACTAGACCGAATTTCCACGGACCAAATAGAATTTAGATAGAAAGAGGAAAGGTAGAAACAGAAAATTTGAGAGAAATGCTTTTCCATTGTTGTCAATAAACGGCGCGTTTTCTGTCTTTGGAATTTTGAAAGAAGTAGACTTTAAGTAAACAATGACTCGTTGTACGTTCTATTTTAGACAATATTTATTTACGAATTGAAGAATAGCTCAACGCGTACTCGATGTTGATGGGTCTTTAAGTGGATAAAACTACCCAGGCATTTTTAATTGCGCTAAAGAATATGGGCTGCAATTTTTAGGCACAACCGCAAAGCAAGTGACATGTTTTTTTTTAAAGCAAATAATGAATATATAAAAAATCAATACCTCAGTTTTCAACATACGTCTCCTGAAAATGATTGAAAATTATTGCGCTACCACACAAAAGAGTATTCCGGCTTGAAAATGAGTGGGCTTGGGAATGTTTGAGTAGGCGGGGAACAGTGCTTTTTCATTAGAGTATGGAAGAATATTCGTGCCGCATTTGATGCGGATACGCCGAACGTATACGTCAAAGCGAGAGCGTAGACTGTAGTAGTATTTGCCTAACGAAAATATAAGTTTTCATTTTCAAATAACGATCCAAACCTAAATACCGCGTCGCAATCGTTTTTACTATCCCGTATTACCTTGAATTTACTAGCTACGGGAGGAAAAAATAGAACGAACGATCAATTTCGAAGGCACCCTCCTCGTAACTCGTGCCACCCGTCCGATCGTCCTTTGGTTGAATCGCACAAAAACGCAAAGTCGGTAATAACGAACCGTGAAGTTGAGATCAAGTATACAAACGAGATTCGTTTCCCTCGTGATCACGGGGATCCTCTCCCGCATTCGTTGCCTCACAATGTCCATCGTTCTTCTTGCCATTCGACGAAAAGCGCGACGGACAATTCCCGGAAGTGATTCGCCACACAATTACGAGCCCATGCGGAATAAGAAATCGCCGACGTAAGGATCGTAAATGCTCCGCTTACGAGGTCGTGCGCGACGTAGTCAACCGGCGCTGATCCAGCCAGTGTAATCCAAGGAGGCTGCAGACGAGACGATACAGCGGAATAGGCACTGCCACAAGCCAGAGCGCAACCCAACACCAACGACGGAATAAGACGAGTAATTAATCACGATCACCCTTTCAACTCCTGCTAAGCTAGGTGATTTTTACACGAGATGATAGTCGTGGTGACCGGTATACATACACGAGGTTCATAAACATTGCATTACTAAAATCGAATTCAAAAAGCGTGTCCATTGTGAAGAAAGTGTTCTAGTTCGAAATTCAAAAAAAATTCATACTTTCTCGCCCCAGGTGCACAAATGCTTCGAGTAATGAGAATTTAAAATTGATCGCGTATCGAATAGCTCACCTGGATAAAGTCGGCTTGCCTTCGTCATCATTTAATACCTGTTAACACTTAGCCAGTCAATCGGGTAGATCTCCCACGTTGACATTAGCAACGCGTTTCCTTTTTTTGTTTTATTTATCTACATACTAGTCGCTTAATCTCTAATTGTTCACTACTGTCGAATTGTTTCTATAATAAAATCCATCAATTTAATGGTGTTAAAATTCTAAATATTAAAGAATAAAACTGCATAAACTGGCATGCTTCGAACGATACCACACTGCAAGAAAATATTAAAATGCATTACTATTGTTTTATTTCATGGTTATTTATCTTCAGTCATTTTTAATGTTCATAATTTTCAAACTCTATTACCTATACTTTTTGAACAACCTACAAAAACTAATTGTTATGTACTTTTAATGTCGTGTTTTGTATAAACAATACTTGAAATCGTTAAACAAAATTGTTACCGCAAGATACAATTGGCCACTTAAATAATTTTCAAACATTTTTGATTTCAAGTACCGAATATTAGTCCGCGTCACTTGCGAAACATGCGTATCATTTAAACATTCGTATCAATCGTACAGTTCGCCGCGCGCGCGCGTGGTCGACTAATTGTAAGTGTTAATAAAAAATCTGGCAACCCCCGAAACAATACCGACTTAGGTATCTCGCGAAGCGTTTGGAAGCAGCGGTAGGGGACACTTTTCGAACGCTATTGCGATCGGTGAATTGCGATTAGAAGAATTTGTCACGTCTGCTACGTGTCGCTTCTGCTCGCCGTGACGTCCACGACAGGGGCGCACTCAATTTCCTCGCAGCTCTCTCCCGGCTTTCGACCCCTCATTCCCTCGCGTCCCTCTGTTCGATTCCAACGAGAGAGCATCTCGCGTGGCACTACACGTTCCTCGATTCGCACCCTTCTCTCCACTGGCCCCTGACAGAGTGTTTGCCATGGCATCCTAATCCCGTTGCCCATTCCCTCTCTCTCTCCTCCACCCCCTCTTTTACATTCTCTCCTGCTCATCCCTCTCCCTCGCTATGAATCACGTCACTTCCAGTTATCGTTCGCTCGGAGTCTGCAAGAGGGAGGAGGCTCGAGAGAAGGAGATAGCTAGGAGGTGAGACATCCGCATGGCGAAGAAGTAGGGAACGAGGGGACAACCCTCTGTTCCAAAAAGTCAATTTCGAAGGCCTTCGCGAAAGGGCGCTACAGAGAAGAGGAAAAAGGGTCCAATGAATAGAGAAGGTGGGGACTAGAGATGAATGCGAGAGGAATATCGGAAGAGACAACGCGAGTCGCCAATTTTCAACGAGTAGGTGCCTTTTTCTCTCTACTGTTTTTCGATATCTCGAATTAGTTCCGAAGACACGTATCGCCTCTCCGGACTACCTACTCGACAATTTGTCGAGGGTGGAAACAAACCGGAGCGAACCGCCATCGAATTTCACGTAGAAAATTCTTGAATTACCGTGGAATGGAGAGAGCGCGAGAAAGAGAGAGAAAAAAAGAGAGAGAGAAAGCCACCCCGGGACATTTTGCTCGCCGCTGCTGCTGACTGCTTTTCTCCACGGGGACGGTAGCGAGTGACACTACGCGCAAATGGTACGTAAGAACGTACGTGTCTGGTGATACACGAGCCAATAACGGGCCGGGGTACGACGTAGTTCTCCCGGAGTACGTAGCAATATCGAGAAGCTTTTATGTCATCTTAGTGCACTCCGCCTCGTGGACGTAATAATCGCGTCCTATTCTGCGATCCCTCGCGTGCCGCGCCAAGGCGAAAGTTCTCGTCGAGGAGAATGTCACGATGAAGATGGAACGCGCTCGTGGAAGAATGGAAGTGAGAGGAAGGAAGGAAGGAACGTGAAACGGGTGACAGAATAGGGTATCAAAGGATCCCTTATTTATGGAATAACAGAATGCTGTCTTTAGCTTTCGCACGTTTGCGCCCGTGGAAGGAGCTTTCACTGTTAGGGACAATTCAAGTTTCTGCATCGTCTCCAAGTGAGCAAATTGCTTCCCAATCTTTTACTCGGTCTGTTAATACGTTGACTGCCACGCAACATTAAATTTTGACGACTGTTTCGT
This sequence comes from Tiphia femorata, assembly GCA_944319695.1. Taxonomy (NCBI): domain Eukaryota; kingdom Metazoa; phylum Arthropoda; class Insecta; order Hymenoptera; family Tiphiidae; genus Tiphia; species Tiphia femorata. The sequence continues at coordinate 10,117,795 of OX090903.1, forward strand.
TACCTGTCTAAAGCGTTAATTATACTACCAAATACCTATTTTGATCATTTATAATCAAGCACTGAAACCGTCACCAGAATTCGGGTGACGTGGCAGTCAACGTGTTAAGAGTGGTATTTTAAGAGTTTATTCTCCCTCTCTCTCTCTCTCTCTCTCTCTCTCTCTGCCTCTCTCTATTAGAATCATGAAACATATCGTTGTGCCCAATTTCGATATTCAATACCTGCCCATCTTAAGTAATTTCTGAGAAATTCGCCTCCTCGACGGTTTCCATGTGACCTGATACGCTCGTTTCCCATGACAAATGGAACTACCGATGCAAAAGGCCAGTCAGCGAACTGCAAGGCGATACGTTGCCGCGTACTAGCCATTCGTGCGATACGCGATACTCGTGACAATCGAATAGGCCTTTATTCGACTGACTCAGAATCCAACATACAGAGAACGGCAAAACATTCGTAATTTCTTTTTGGTAGACATTCGACGGGAATGTTTCGACGCATCTGCATTTGTATCCTTGCTGGGACTCTATTTCCGATAAGAATTCATTTTTCGCCTGACACCGTAGTGTATGTCTACCTAGTGTATGTCTATGTTGTGTGTAAGAAAATATTTTATCTCTAAGCCGTAAGCTCTAAGCTGTAAGCTGAAAACTGTTAAGTAAACGTTAAAAACGATAATCCACAATATAAAACGTAAGGTGTAAAACGTAAGGTAAATCAGCCAATGAGAGAAAGGTTATTCGAACTTACAATTAGTGATTTCATCATCAATTGTTTGTTCCTCGTCTTCCATTGTCGATTATCCTACGATCTTACTCACTTATTAACTTATTTAAGATATTGAAGGGTATATTGGCGAGCGAGGCTATATCCACGATCGACAGTGTATTCTTTCTGACACGGCAAAACGTCCTCTTAGCTGTTTGGCTGTAAATGATATATCGGCTTTAAGCTCTACGCTCTATGCCGTAGGAATTGAGTTTTACGCAATTCGCTTAAATATAACGGCTAAAGCCTAAATACTGCGCGCCAATGTCGTAGAGACGGAAATGACGTCACTTAACACTTACGGCTTAGAGCTTACATCCTCTTATAGCAAGGTTGTAGACATACACTTATGCGGTATGGTGTCCCAGATTATTTCTTTGCATCGTAAGCACTTTTGTTTCCTAGAAATTGAAAATACTCTTTTTTGTCTGACTTCAGCAATGTCACATATGGGTTAACGTTACACTTCAAGACGCAACAGAAACCAAAAATCGACGTGTTACCTGAATGTAAACCGAAAGTATTTAATAAACTTGATCGCAAACTCTTGCCGTTTACTTTACATCGGATCGTTTACTCGAAAATATTGCTCTGGCGCAAATAAATCGTACACATGATATCTACGTGCTCGATATTTTTAACGTGTCCATTAATATTGGCCGATACCCTTAAAATTGGGTCGATGGTCTAAATGAAATTGAATACAATGCCGGCCACTATATTCATAGATTTCAAACCGATTAGAGAAAGCGCGACCGATTGCATTTATACACCCCTTCCATTTAAACACACGAGAAGAGCATAACGCACGTTCTCCCTGCACGCGAGCAGACCCAGAAGGGAATGGGTCTCGCGATTAAAAGAGCAGCACTACCGATTCGAATCGAAACCAACGAGTATCAGAAGGGGCTGTGTAAGAGGGGGTCGAATTAATTAAACGTTAGAATGACTATTGACGCCGTCGTAAAGCGTTGCTAAACACAAGGACACGAGTCACGCGCGTGAAACATCGTTTGCTTAACACTATTCCTACGACGACCGGTCAAATGACCGTTTTTAAAATTTCTTTTAGAACTTTCTATATACATACAACGTAATTGCATCGCTTGTAAATTTCACGGCTTTTCCTAAAATCTTGAAAAACGTATTACACGTATATTTTAGAAAAAGTCGTGAAATTTAAAGGCGATGCAATTACGTTGCATATAGGAAATTCTAATCGAAATATTAGAAATGATCATTTGACCCGTTGATAGGAATAGTGTTAATAAATAACAAATACGAATGACGAGCAATTCACGCATTATCCGTATAAATTATTCGCGTCCAAAAAGATTCTTCCGTATACTCCACGTAAATAAATATTCCCTCGGTTCAAACTTCCCTCTGAACGATGGGAACGCGGGTGTAAAATATCGGGATAATGGTACGTCGTCTGCTCTTTACGGTAATCGAGGGAAAGTGTCGGAACCAGTGGTCGTTGCGTTGCCCACGCTGGTGGAGAACGCGGGATAGCCATCGAGAGATAATAAACGGGACGAGCTACTTGACGTCTGCGCAATTTCGCCGATAATTCGTTTAATAACAAGTGGACGGTCGATTTAATCAATCGAAATCTTCTCGGCGAAGAACCTTTACGATAATCTCCGAATCTTACGTTTTAGAAGGAACGAGCGTCCCTGTTCGTGGTAAGACGGTAATCCTAATTAGAGTAATATCGGGGAGCCGTCACGCGACTCGAACAAGAAACAAGCGAGAGCAAGTGCCACCGGCACGCCAATACCCCAAGGACTCGTCGCAGATCGTAGTTTCCGGTATCCCACAGGGAACACTTCGGGATAGCAATCAGATGTAATTGGGAATCTCTAAGCGAGGGAGCACCTGGCGATTTTAGTGGCGTCGACTTATGCTCGCAGTTTTCGTAAACGGTTTATAATTGGAACAGCAGAGCACTCGTTACGAGAAATTAATATAAGGCATGAGACACGGAGCAATTATCAGTGGTTCTGTACTTCAGCAAAAGATCGATCGTCATTTGGTTAGCAACGATATTATAACAGTGTTAAAAATCGACTGGAAATTCACTACCGCGTGAACCTATTGCCGCCGTTCGTGCGAGCAAATAGTTTCGCACCTGATTTTTACGATCTCTCCACTTCACATTACGGTAGTAGCCGGTGATGCGAAAGGGCGATCAAAAAAATAACATTTGTCCGTGATAGTTTCACGCACGAATGTTGGACAGAGAACAATGTGCCCTGCTACTTTTTTTCCAATGCGAATTAACAATATTTCTACCAAAGGTGTTAAAAGACACCTTCTCAAATTGAAATTTATTTTCCAAGTTGAATCATATTACCTCAATCGCTTCTTTCACTATTCGTATATTAATTGTTAAATTAATTTAGAGGTATCATTTTCCTGCAGCTCATCCTGAACACAAAAAAACGCTTCTTGGTCGAAATAGGTAATATACAAAATCCCGGTAGAAATATTGTTAAAGAGGAAGCTGAGATTTGCAATAAATCTCAACGATTAACGCGATTCTTTTCGTGCGCATAAATCGCTTCCACTCGAGCGATATTACCAGAACGCAGGAAGTGCGTTCTTTCGCAACACTGGCTACGCGATAGCCCAACGGACAGAACAAATCCGAGCGGTTTACTCTACATTTGCGGGAATATGAAAGCACATCGGAAGTAGGGCGTTTAAATAGAAGCAACTCGCGAGAAGGATACGATCACGCGCGATGCGTCGCGAGATATTGCGAGGGGTGGCATTATTTTGAAGCGTGTGACGCGCTGCCATCGGAAATTCAATATTGTATTTCATTTGCTTCGGTTTCGCCACGAGCACTTACGATACGCCGGCCATGTGGTAGAACGGAGCAGGGAGACAGGACGAGAAACGACAGATTAACCGCACACACCACCCGATGCGCTAGCGATTTTAGACGTGCCCGATTTGTCAGAGACAAACGCGAGCTATCGATTCGATACCTCGTTGTATCGCGCCTGTGCGAATTAGTTGGTACGAGGGACGAGCGAAGGTAAGAGGATCGTGGATCGGGGACGAGGGAGAAGAAGCGTAGGATGAAAGGGACAATGGGACGGTGCGATTGAGATATCGGCTCGATATTTTCGCACGGTCGGTCGAAATGATTCGTGCGGGCCCATGGTGAAGGAGGATGAGCAGAGAAGAGGAAACGAGGAGCGATGTAAGAGCGAAGGAACAAAGAAAAATCAGTCGAGATATCGGTTCGGTATTTTCTCGCGCCTGCGTTAATTGGCTCGTGGTAAAAAGACGAGAGGATCGCGCGAGGAGAAGGATAACGGAGAAGCGAGTAAAATGGGCAAGAACAATAGTGCTCGTCGAATGCGTTGTGACACTCGTAACCCGGCGAGCTTTCGGAAGACCACCGTCTCCACCGTTTATGCAGCACACACGCGCAATATGCTCGTACGCTTCCATAAATGTGCGCGGCTCCTTCTTCTCTTCCTTCTGGATAACTGATTTCGAAATCAATCTAAACTTTTCGAAATGAGAAATATGCGAGAGACTGCGTGCGTCCATTCAGCGAGGAAAATCGTGCAGTCCCGTTTTCTGGTTCGCTTCCCTCTCGTGGGATCACGTTGTGGATTCGAGCCCAAAAAAAAATTTGAAAACTCTCATGGAAATAGAATTCCTCGCAAGTATGGAGTGTTCACGCTCTACGGTCCATTTTGGTTCCGTTGATTATTCATTCAGACAAATTTCTATGAAAAAGTCGTCATATCTCGCAGTATGTCTCGTAAATTATTATACACTATTAAATATTCGAGTAGAATGGAATTGAAAGATGAAATGATTGAAACAGTAGTAGCAGGCAAGTTTGGAGTTACTGAATTTTACGTAATGTAATAGCTCTACTGGTTGATATCGAACGGCGATATCCTTAAGTTAAGCTAGTTCGATGTTCCTTGAAATGTCCACAACGATTGAACTGGTTCTACGATGCGTAAATGTTTTTTACGTGACGTAGTCGAAAACCGATCTATGTCTACACGGAGGTTGTTCGTTTTCCACGGACCGACCGACCGGCGCATGTGAAGAAAACACGTTTTAACGAAACTCAAAGCGAAACGTAACCGATACGCGCGGCCGGCCCCGAAAAAAATATCAAATCTCGTTGCCCGAGAAAAATGTTTGCTGCGTTCATTTTTATCGCGTCTATCGATCATTCCGGAAGCTTCCAGTAGTGTCTCGCGTGGAAATACCGAGAGGGACGATTACTCGAAATTGATCCTAAAGGCGCTTACTACTTGTCGTTCCTACCTCCGTATCTTCATCCTTACCTCCTACGATGCAACGCGCTCGATCATGTTTATACAGCCGCGCTTGACGTGTTTGTACAAACGACATGTGTTACGACCATTGTTCGACGTTCCCGATACGCTCTCAGATCGTTGTTTTAGTTACCGGCTTTGGCACACCTTCGAGGAGCGAATCGTTCGTGCGAAGAATCGAAGAATCGATACTCCGGCCGCCATTTACTACATGCGAGCCAGCCATCTAAGATTTTCTAGAATATTCTGATTTTCTGTTCGTTGTGAAGCGCCCCGAAATAATATCAGACGAGACGCTACTTATCCCCTACACTGAGAAAAAAAGCTGTTAACTCAAAAAAATGCGTTTAGTTGATTATGAATTAATTAGTTCAAATATTAAATATATTTGAATCAAAGACGCGGTAGTTATTACAAAATCATTTTATTTGCCGTAACACGACATTTCTTTAGATTCACTAATATTTACTTGATTGCTCGTCACCGCCGCACTTAGTTAAGTGAAGTAATATGTGTTTAAATCAACAGTTTTTTTTTCAACAGTGTATGAGAAGGACTTCAGTCTCAAATGCGTTGAATAGCAATCTGAGTATGCCTACAAATTTTCTTAAAGTATATGAAATGTGCGCTAGTAGGCGTGTATCGAGTGGAAATATGTAAAAAATATCAATACTCCGCAAGCTTAGAGATAGAAACGAATTAGAACATACGAATACCGTACTAAGTAGATGCGTTAAGATTAAAATGTCTGTATTAAGTAATTTAATAAACGAATTGAAGAAATCTGATATTTTCACATTGATGTTCCGCAAGCAATGAATCAAGACTTGCCACTCATATATCCATGGTTCAGTCCAGATGAAAAGTCTCTTTGGAACACGATTAGATACGGAAGAAAGTTTCTCTGAGAAAAGGCGTAAGGTCGGACCTGAACCTAACGCGAAATTTCTCGCGCGTGCGTCGTGCCGTTCTAATGAACAGACAAGGTTCGAGCCGAATGTGCTCACTTGAACGCTTCCCCCTCACATTTCACGGCACTGATGGAAGAAGGCCATAATACTCCACGCCACCCGCCTCATCTTACACGGGCGAATATTACAGTTACGCAGAAAACTACATTATGCGCTGACAACTATCGCCGGGCTCGACATTTCTCCGCGGTGCGGAGAGAGTTAAAGCAAAACTCACTCGAGAAACTCACTTTCACCCCCCTCATCCAATTGCCACGGGATGAGGAGGAGACACGCTGGAAAAGAGAGGGAAGGAAAGCAAGTCCAGAGAAGAGAGTGCTTTAGTGTAGCGGGAAAATGCAATTTTACAAGGAAGTAGAACCTTCCAAGTTTTGGGGTTTTGATCGCAAAACGTGCCAGGAAAGTTGCTCGAATTCTTGCTACTCCTTACCCCTTCCTTCTTCTTCTCTCTTTCTCTCGCTCTTCACTCTTGCTTAACCCCGAAGGAATCGACGTGACGATTCGGGGCCACGTAGTGGATGCCCGATGCACACAGCGCCAACATTTCTCAAGCGACAAGGGAGAAAACAAAGAAAGAGAAGAAACACCATTACGGTGGATTTGACTCATTGTCGAATGCTTGCGACGTTCGAAATTCGATAGAGGGGCCAATAGAAGTAGCGCGTGAGAACTGACCGTAAAAACCTTTTAAGTGATTGCACTTTTTATGACAAAAAGTGCAATGGTAAATCGCTGTTAAGTGGTAAGAGGAAGGGTAGCAGGTAGGACAAAGAAAATTGCACGTACGTGCGTCGCATGACCTCAATACGCGTGAAAACAAGAAAACATGAGACTAATCCGCGCGTTAGCTTTCAGCCGGGTCCATACCGGCCGAGGTAGAGAGCTAAGCAGCCTCTTCGCGGCTGCTCATCGTGCAGGGTATTCCTTTCTAATTAGTGAGAGAAATGCAGTACACGCATGCACCTTGCACAAGGAAATGCAGCACGGGATTTGGGATATAACCAGTCTTTTACCGATCGACGAGAAAGATTCTTCAGGATGGGAAAGAATGGAGATAACGAATAAAAAAGAAAGACAAGGTTTAATGAAATGACGCTACGAGAATGGAGGGTACGGTTGAGTTACGAGAAAAGTCGAAAAACAATGAAACGAAGATTAGAAGGGACACTCCGTTCGAAAATAATTTCTGCGACGCGACCGCTCGTTAAAATGATAAGAGACTAAAAAGAACAGTGGAGGAGCGGCCGTCGCCATCCTACCACGATGAGGTAAGAAACGCGAACGAGACGGTTTAGCACGACAAAAAAGGAAACTGCAGTAAAAAAGTAAAACTCGAACTTCCGAACGTTGAATATTTAGCCAATGCGATTTCAAACATCTACCGACCCACAAAAACATAAAAAGCTCGTAAACTTTAATAAATTTCCTCCCACGATTTCGCTGGATTAACGAGATCGTAAACGAACGTAACGTTGAAAAAAAAACACGAGGATCCTATACACTTTCGTATCAATTATTAACTGTAATCCGTGCAACGAGAAGCTTCATATAAACAACTCCCATGAAGGCTGAATTTAGCAAAGAATATTTTAAACCTTTCACTACTGAAGACGCATATACATATATGCCCTCACGAATCCATCGATACATACGAAAGGCGTAAATATACGCCCTCTGCAATTGTTTACTATAACCTTTCCTGTTTTACCAATTGATTCAATTTATTTGCAATTATTATATTTTTAAACCTTAACAATAATACGAATTCTTCGGTCAGTAGTCAGTGGAGAATCAGTCATAGCGACTAACTTGTGAATATCGCGCCGTCTGTATTGATGATTTGCTCCGAAAATGCACCGAAGTAAAAAGGTTAATTGCGCTCCCGCGTTTCATCCGCCATTCCATCGCGAAGAAATAAGAATCACGTCTGACGAACGCGAAGAGTATCTGAAAAGATTTGCTTTGTCGTGATTCAGAGATAAGAACCAAATTGTAGTGAGCAGTGTCGGTCGGATGCTTTGCGAAGGAGTGAGCAACAAGAGAAAAGGGAGAATTGATTGAAGAAAGAATATCTTAACGACTCGCCACAAGAGCACAACGATGAGGCTATGTAAACCGACACTGTTACTTTCATTAGTCATCCAGTATCCCAATAAATGCTTCATGATTTACAACGAACATACTCAATCACCGAATTACACTCGGGTACTATCTTTTTCCTTCCGACAATTTATCCGATTCGAAAAGCCAATGATACGATGCCAACCAGTGTCGACAGACGCCATTTTGCCATGCGACGAATTAACGAGTGGAAGCACGATGTTTGTTGCCCGCACTTAAACGAATGACGAAAAGAGTCATACCGACGGCACTTGTTAGCATTTCCTCTCGTATTTAAACTCACAAGCGACAGAACATTTCTCGACAACATTAGCGAAATGGCAGAAGACTGACGCAAAGAGTGGATTAACATTCTGCAGACGCTTTTTTTCGAGCGTAACAATGCCTCATTGGCTAATGGCACCCATATTACGTTCCCCCATAAGCGATTCTCATTGATCAAGTATTAGCGCGTGATCTTACTATGTGTCGACATTTACGCGAGTTCTTGAAAGGGACGTATCATACTTCAACAATAGATAAGGTCATCGACAGGCGCTCGGACAGTGGCAAAATAACCACCCGAAAGTTTCACATTTATGATCTTCCATGTCGCGTATTCGATGATACTTCCAATTTAAAAACAAGAATAGAGACAAGTAGCGTTAATTGTCGGACTCCGCATCGTGCGGTCCACTTGAGGCGAAAGCCAGCCAATAAGAATCGAGAAAAAATCACGAGAGCCCTAGTAATTCTTGGAGGTCGAGGGCGGACGAGTTTTCTTCGAGGGCCAAGGATGAAAGCGGAGTGGTTGCTGATACGCGAGCTGATGTAAAGACAAAGAGGACCGGGACCTTTTACGAGGGCACTCAGCATAGCTGGTAGTAACGCGAAGAGGAAAGGATAGGACGGCGGCGGCATAGAGGAAAGTGGTGAGAAGCACGGTAATAATTTCCACGCGTTAAGCTTTCACGGGTGTCGGCCGAAAACGGAGGATCTCGGAGACTTATCGGGAGTGGCGGCGAGCGAAGAGGCGCCTCAGGGGTGGCGGAGGGATGCTCGAGGCGACCGAGTCGACACGTGCGCGACGCTCGGTGGAGGATGAGGGGCCGGAGAGAAAAGGAAAGAAGGATTGGCAAGAATGGGCAAGGACGCTGAAGTCCGTGGCAACGAGCATGTCTTCTTGACAGGGTCGCAATGATACTTTTCGAGGCCCTCAGGCGCAACTTCATTATAGGACCCCGAAACAGTTCTGTTTTGGTCAATCAAATTCATACGCATCACGTTTTGCAATAATTGTACGTAAGATTGCATTAAAAGTGTACGGATATAATCAATGCGAAGGCTGATGCCAAGTGTCTATAGGCCATATACCCAAGTTTTTTGTCACCAACTTCATTATTCTGAAAGATCTCTCTTTTTTCCTCATTACTGGAATATGGATCATTAGACTATGCGACGCATGGTTACGGGGGAAAACGATTCAAAAGTTTTCGCATGCGAATCCTTCTTATCGATTACCAAGATGGCTTATCATCGGCAAATGGACATCAGTGATAGTCACAGTGGACGGCATCAATCGGACATTTGCAATGATCGTTACCAGTAATTCTTTCTTTTGGGCCTCGGATTATCATCTGATGTCTCACGCCTTATGCCAGATCTCTCGCTTTTGGATCGAGTTTCTCTGCAACCGTGCGCCACACATTCCAATATGTGTATTGTCGTAATCAGGAAAGCGAGATTTTTTGAAAAAATCAAATTTGATTCATTTTGGTGACAAAAACTCGAGCATATCTTGGCCTTAGTCTTTAAATTAAAACACCTAGAGACTCTTTTCCTATCTTTAGTTTTAGCAGAATTGTCGATGGTCCTTGTAATTTGTTTTATGATAAGTCAACCAAACTTTCTTAATTTGCAACCCACTCTTAATTGCCTTTGTTTCATGTTCCAAATATTCTTACCGTATTATACTCATAATAATAATTATCGTTCGTCAAGGTGAGATTTTATTTCTCAATATTTCTAAACCGTTAAATTCGCGAGAGCCACCCGTTTACAAATTCATTCTTCGCACTCCTATTCAGGTCACTTTGTTATCTGAACGCGCTACTGTCGTTCTTCAAAGTTAAACGTTCCTCAATTTTGGCTCGTTTCGCCGTTCCCGTTAAATTGGCTGACCACATGCGTGGCGCTCCAGGACTACTGTGCACCTAGGTTGTTTCAATAACGTTTCGAAGGAGCAAGGTTTTGAAATGTAGTCACATCTTGCTCCTAGTACGTTTTATGGTAAATTCGCTCTTTCTCTCTCTCTCTCTCCTTCTCTCTCTATCTACCTATCTATCTATCCATCTACTTTTCCCTCGCACTCCGGTCACGTTACATAATGTTACCGCATCTCGGCCAGCAAGGGAATAAACGTAGCGACACTTGCGCGGACAGTGATATACGAATCGCCAGTTGTTTTTGAACGTTTCCTTCTATTACTGTACTGGTCTCTCCTGCTAGTACCGTGCCCTCGAGCCGCTCCGATGCCGGGGAATAGTACTCGGACAAAAGAGAAACATTCGGAATCACCACGGGGAAATCGTCGCTATTCTCTGGTGAGCGCGACACGCTCTCGCGAGCACACATGCTTTTCGTCCGCAGAATTTTCCTTTGGCTCGCGAAACCGCGTCTCGACGGTGCGTGATTCCCGTCCTATGGAAAAATTGATGCGTTTCGCGAGAATTACAGTAGCCCAAGGCTCGAGTTCTCATTTCGCAATATTTTTTATCGTTCGCATCTGCAGACCGCGTACTCGGTGTTTGTGGCCGATGCGTCTCGGGCCACGCGAAAATACGTTTGAATATGAATTACACCTCCCGACCACGCGATTTTTTTTTTAAATCCCTCACTGTTTTTCTTTTATATTCAGTTGTTCCCTCGACGAACAGCAGGGGATGCTCCGCTTTTTTACGATCAGCAGGAGCATCGCGCAAAAGCGCGGGTCGGACAACGAGCTTGCAGTATTTTTCCGACCGTCGAAGTACCCCCCTATCAATAATACACTTTAAACAAGAAACATTGAATCGCGTCACGCGGATCGAAACAAGCGATCCCGGAACTAAAATAACAGAAACAACGTATTCGTCTACCGTAAACCATCGCGTGCTCTTGGCAGCGGATATAATTATTCTCCGCGCATTTCTATTCTACGACTGATTAAAAAAATAATAGCCTTGAATTATCCTTTCCAATTCCAAGTTCTATGTTCCATCGGAAGAAAACATCTGACAATGAGAAGCATTCGAGCCTCGGAGAATATCGCGGCCCACGTATAAAGCTCGAATCACTCGATAGCTCATCCTCGTTTCTCTTCTCCTCCTTAGGCTACGGTTACTATGGATGCGAGTTCTGACGAAAATGTGTTCTGACGAGTTCTGACAAATTCGTCCGAACAAACAAACGCCTGTTTTCCAATGAGAGTGTTTACACTGGCAACGACGAACACGTCAGAACATGCACGACGTCGTCAGAATCAGTTGAGCGTTCTGCGAGCGATCAAACAAATTTGATTTTTTCGTGCGAATTGCGTCTATTTTGGGTGCCTTCGTGCGTTGAATTTTGAGTGATTTGCTTATTTCACCATGGATTGCGATAAAATGATCAGTCTTGTGTACGAGAACAGGTGTTTGTTGGATATGAAAGACAAAAATTATCATAACAGAGATATTTCTCGGCAAAACTCGAAAAACTTTTCCGGTTGGTCCCACAATTCTTGAAATAACATTTGAAACTTTCTTTTGTCGCCTCTTCCAGAAAATAACTGGTTGACATACTCTGTTTTTCCACCATTTAACAACAATAACTTCATTAATGGACTTTCAAGAAAATAAAATTCATCAAGTTCGTCCATCTTTGCTGGGTGGCAGAAACGTACTGACTATCAGAATATCAGAAAACGCGCACAGTGTAACTGCCTTGTTCTGACGAGGATTTCGGACGTACTCGTCAGAACATATTTTCGTCAGAACTCGCATTCATAGTAACCGTAGCCTTACTCTTAGCCAGTTGGTTCTCAGAAATTCTCGTTAAAAATTTTCCGAATTCACCGCGGGGACCGCACGCCACCGCACTTAGAACGTCGACGAGGGACAAGCAGGAGAGTGGAAAATGGGACGAGTACTCGAAGCACTCGCGTGCGCGCGCGCGCTTGAGAAAACTCGTCATCCAAATGGACACTCACCTTGAGGCCAGAAAGGACCGCCGCGGGATCTGAGAGGGTCCGGGCCGAGGACGCCTGATTAGTCGCCCCGTAGCTCAGCTGATGCTGATAGCTGCAGAGGATCTTCTTGTGAGCACTCGCCTGAGCTCTGTAAGCCGACACTGATAACTTCATTTCTCCCGGTTCCCGATAAAGGGTCCCATTCTCCCGGGGCTCGCGACACGAAAGCACATTCTCGCTTCTTCGCGATATCCTTAAGCCTCCTTAAAGGTAGCCTCGCAGACTCACTCGTCTTCCTCGTGTAGTCGTAGCCACCGTCTTCGGCTTCTCCGAGCAGGAACGTCGAAGCCGAGTTGCGATCGAAGGTATCTTGGGAACGGGCTAAGACGGGGGCCTCAACGGCGAAGACGGAACGAGGTTCGACGAGGGTGGACGAATATGAGGGTGGATAGTTGGATGGATGGATAGAGAGGCGGTGAGAGAAGGATAGAGAGCGAAATGAGAGGACGAAGAAGTGGAGAGCGATGGAGAAAGGAAAAGAAAATATAAGAGAGTTGGAATGACCTCGAGCGAGAGAACGGAGGAGGGACGAGAGGAAGACAAAAGAGGAGAATGACAGCGGGGTAAACAAGAGTAACGATGGAGAACGTTGTGGGGGTGGAGTGTTGGAGAAGAGAGGAGGGCTGGCTCCTGGTAAGCGGAGGAATCAATCGGTCTCCTTTCGACCGTCTCCGCTTATAAACAGTTCCCTCGGGTTAATCCACGCGGACTCGACGTTTCTCTATCCTTCGCGTTCTTCTCCACTTCTCTTCCTCGTCCGTTTTTCTTCCAGAAAAATCCAAGCGCGTTTTCGCCTTACTTCGTCGATTGGCCTTTTTCGCTCGTTCGCTTCCTTCCGCCGAATTCCTCTGTTTCCACGACTTCCGCTCCTTTCTCGAAAATCCGGTCTTCGTTCTCCGGCGCAGAATTCTGTCCAAGCGATCTCGAATATCCCGGTACTGCGAGATGGAAGCGAGAGGAAAAGTATCGGACGCACCAGCCCCAGGCGAATGTGTTCGTTCGGTAGTTGCGTATCTCGGTTACACTTTTAACCGCTTGGTCCGGTTCTCCTCTCGCGGGAACCACCGACGGAGAGAAACTTTCCACGGGACGATCCACCGGCGGAAGAACAGCAGGGACAAAGCACCGCCCTTCTCGACTCCTCGAGAAGGTGGTGCTTCCAGAGATCTCGGAGAATCGAATCGAATCGAATCGTATCACTGATTCTGGCCGATCGCTACGGTGTCCGAGCGACCTTAAAATGTTTAAATCCTCGCTGGAGAAGTACTCGAGATGCCCTCGGGAAACTTTCACCGAGCCACCCTTTTTCCTTTCCTTCCACTCCTGCTTCTTCTTCTTCTTCTCGGAGATATCGAAATTCTTTTCTCGAAGTAGCTTCCTATTGTCCTTCGAGTATCCTTCGAGGCTTCGTCCGAACGCGCGCGCAACGAGCGCAATACGCACTCGAGCGTTTCGAATTTGGCGCACGCACGCACGCACGCGTGCACGCACGCACCGCGCACGATCGATCAGTCACGAGGACTACCGTTATATTCCTTTATTCTCACCCGCGAATTCGGCACCTTACGTCGCACACGCGCACCGATATGATCCACGGGATCGATGGGATCGTCGTAATCGTCGAATTTTCCAAGTCATCGCGGCGCACTCGCGATACATTTTTCTTCGCGCGTGAAACCTTTCGTCGCAGGAGCCCTCAAGGATCAGCCACCACCACCGAAACGCTCGTCGAACGGTCGAGCGTGGTCGCGGCCTCGCGAGGTCTCGCGTCCCGTCGATTCCGCTCCATCCTCTCGCACGACGCTCGACAGGGTCCCTTCTCCTCCTCGATTTTCAATTACGATTTCGTCCGAGTGCCAAAGTCCATTGGAATCTTCTCGAAGTAGCATTTGAATATTTCGCGTTCGAGCGACGCCGGTCTCTATTTCACGTCGCTCATGTCCACCCTCCTCGCTCCAACGCTTTCGGATCTTCGATCTTCTCTCTTCTTCCGATGGCTTCCGTCGAGGTTTCCTTTAAAGACACTCCGACATTCTCATCGTCGTGACGATCCTCCACTTCGTACGAAAGCTCCTTGGGTGAGTTCGAAGGTTACGCAACGTTCCACGACCAAGTCCGAAGAACGAGGATCTCGCGATGCACGTGAGAGCGGAGATGCGTGGAACGAGAAGAACAACCACGTGCCGATGGGCATTGTCTCGTGATCGGCTCGAGAATGTCCAGTTTTAAGATTTCAGCCTGCTGCTGGCGCGTGAGACCGGTAAGAGGTTCCGTGGAATCGTCTTCTCGCTCTTAAAGAACGGAGGAGAGTCCTCTGAGCTTCCTTTGGGTGTCCTCGTGAACGATTAAGAGCTGGTGCTCGGTGAGAAGGGAAAAGATCTCGAAGCCAATCGATTTTGGTTCGGTGACCTGCCGGAGAGGCGTCGAAGCCGCGCGACCAAGTCGAACTCCTATTTCTTACTTGCGAGAGGAATCCCTGTGAAGAGCAGAAAATGGAGAGCATTAGCTATGCTCCCTACGATCTTGAGTACGAAGTACAGTTACGTAGGCGGGAGTAGAATTAAGTTAGACGATGCATCGAAGCGAGAAAAAGATTCGAGATAGCGAGCGCGGAGCCGATAACTCAAATGTGTAGAAGTAACGCTTCGCGCTTTCGCGTTCGTGCTAGCAGGGTATTGGTCTCCTTCCGGTCACCCACGACTCTCGCTAGGACGGAGGTAGGATCTAAAAGTACGGCCACCCTTTCCTACATCCATCAACGATTCCGGTAAACGCGATTAACCCCCTGGAATAGAGCTTTCGAGTCTTTGAGACTTTACAATTTCCCTTTAATCGGCGCCTCACGAGTGGAACCTACGATCTTCGAGAACGGAAAGGGATGCGGGCGCTGTTCCTCGGTGCTAAGACAGACTGGAAACCGAAGATTCCGCTTGAGACGAAAAGCTCGCGAATCGCGATGGAAATAGATACCCAGCCTCGGTGGCTCACATCCCCAATGAATATTCGTAAAATGTTCGTGAAAAAGAATCGATCATCCCCGCGTCTAAATTCGGCCCCTCGAGCTCGAACTTCTCTTCGGATTCCGCCAGCATCCACCGACGAGTATCGACTGCGAGCTTTTCGTAAAAGGAAGTCACCGAAAAAAGGAAATCTCTTTCTCAACCTCTTACAATAACCAGCCACGTTCACTTCAATTTCCGTGCTACTCTTCTCGAATTCCGCGCTAACCGTCGATGCGTCCCGAGCGTTCATCCCGTAAGAATAAAATTACGACGAATGGATTTTCTTCTCACGAACGCGTGGATTCGGTAAATGGGGCTGCTCCTTTCGCGAAACTACGGTCATCCGCTTTCGCTTCGAGCTCTCCGATTTTCCTCCTCGAATTTCAGGCTATCGGCCGATCGTTTCGCGAAAAAAGAAGCGAGAGAGAGAGAGAGAGAGATGCTCTTTCGCGAACTCGTGGGTCGTGCAAATAGAGGCTTCTTCTCGCGCGAATACGAGCGGCCACGTTCACCACCAGTGGCCCGAGCATAACTGGATTACTAAGCGATGCTACCGACCACGACGACGACGACGACGACCGAGCGACACGCGCCGTGCTAGTCGTCCGTTCCATCGACTATCGCGGACGCCCTAGCTACGAGACTCCACGCGACGCGCATCGTCCGCTCCATATTCGCTTCGTCCCCCCTCAACGATAACTGGATTAAATATTATCATAAACCGAGTCCCACCGAGTTAGCACGCTACTCGTTCGCTACCCCCTTTTAGCTGGTGCGCTTTTACTCCCTCCATTCTACTTTCCTTTCTATTTCTCTTACTCTCTCTCTCTCTCTTCCTCACGCGTCCGTTGATACCTTCTCCACGTTCTTACAATTTTCACCCTAGTCATCGCGCGATACCAATGCCTCTGAAATGTTTTTAACCGCGTACAAACGAGGTGTGCATTTCTGCGGTACGACGCGCGACACGTGCGAGCTTGATAATATTCGGTGAAGTAATTGAAGCGTTCCTCGTTGCACTGAGAAACTTTGGTTAAGAAGCTTGAAAGCTTGAAAAATTCGCGATAGGACGGTTAAAATTGATCCTCGATTAAGATCGAGGTCGAATAATAGGGCGGTCGTTTGACATTTGGGTAGGTTAAAAACCTACCCGTCGAATTAAGAACTTTCTCCTTTTCTGGAAGTCGGTTAGAGATTCATCCTCGATCGAGAGAAGGTTGCATTTAGAAATAGTCCCTCGTTTCTCGGCCGAATCGTTGACGAACCGAAAGGTTCGTCGCAATGTCATTCGGAGAGTAGTTCTCAACACCACGAATTCCATCGTTCGCGCAATGCGCGCGTGACTCTACCGCGGCTTGCACGCGGAGATAAGGATTTATCGAAATTGACGGTAAGACATAAGAATCTCGATGCTGCCCCGTCCCGCTTCCTTGATCCGATGCTTTTTATAGCTTAGCCGATCCATGGACGTTCCACTTCCCAATTTAGTTCGCGCAATAAATGCCCAGATTCGTCCCAGGCCCGCTGCTCTTCTCTTAACAGAAAGAGAGATCGAGAGAGAGGGAGAGAGAGAGAGAAAGCGATAAAGAAAGAAAGAGAGAGATTGAAGGGAATTGAAACCGAGCGCAAACACGAAGAAACTTCTATCGATTTCCGGTCGCACGTTCGTTTTTATCGTTTCTACCGTTTTTTCGTTTCCACACTTTTACATCCTCTAAAACTGACGCGAAAGCAATATTCCGAAACGAATGTGAGAAATAACTTTTCACGATTCTGGTGCCGTTCGAAAGAACGATCGCGACAATCGAACGCGTATCGTAACCAGCCTTCGAATATTGACAAGGAAACTCTCGATGACGAGGTAATTCCTAATCCGCCTCTCATGAAATTGATCTGCGGCAAGGTATTATCACGGAAAACGCAAACGCGCCGTCGTAATTGACTCCGATAATGAAGGCTTCGATGCAACCGACACTCCCCGCGCGCCCGAGCTAACGATCCCGGGTCAAAAGGTAAGCGGCATTCGATCGACGCGTGCGATTAAAAAGGAAAATACCATTAGATCATCGTTACACGCGCCGATGGGGATCGGGCGCCGGGACGCGCTCGTTGATATTCTTGTCGATGAGGGTAGCGTGAAAATCGATGACACGCCCGGTTGCTCCGCGCGATCGCTTCGCTGTTAATCGAAAAGTGAAAATCAAGAGAGAGAGAGAGAGAGAGAGAGAGAGAGAAAGAGAAATAATGAAAACGAGGACGAGATTAAGGAGAACGAGAAGAGAGTGGCCAGACGTTCTAAGCGTGCCACTGCGGCTAATGCGGACGATTTCCCCTCACGAGGACGCGTCCTTCGCCACAGAACTGGGAATTTTCACTGGACTATCCAGTTCAAGAGACATAGAACAGATCGACAACGATGATCAATCCATCTGTACGATCTACCTATGCAACGTCGCAATCGTAGATAAAAACCACACGAATCCCGTCACCACTTTTGCCAGATCCGCCCAGCATCGATGTTCCCTCCATGTGGATCGGTACACGCAATCCACGCACGTTAACCAAACTTCTCCGTTTCTATCGTCGAGGATGATTCGTACCTCCATTTACCGGAGAACTTAAGCACCCGTGAGCGACGCGAACTCGCCGATCTTCTCGACGACACTGATCTTAGAAGACGTCGCAGAGATAAGAAGAAAAAAGAGGAATGTAACACGTGAAGGTGCGCGCGTGCTGCGCTTCAACGGCTCTTTCGCAGAGGCCCACTATTCGTCCCACGTTCTCTCGTCCCTTATCCTTCGTTCCATCCTCGTCCTTTCTCGCGTCGCATCCCTTCGCGCGGTCGGTCCCATCCTTTAACGCAACAAAGTGAATAGAACTCGTGGTATGGCATACCTTTCACCCGATATCGATCTGACGTCGCCTCACCGACCCTGATTCACATCGATACTCGCACCCGTTTATTATTTCAACGTATATAAAAATATATCCACATACGTATTACGTGCACATACATTTATACATATTAATATACATTTCCATCTAACACCCGCGTCGACGATTCCTTGTGACAGACGTGCCGGCCTTTTATCACGCACGTGTTACGCGACCCCACGAAACTCACTAGACGGCCAGTGGCGATCCCCGCCTGTCGGCCAGGACAGGACCAAGAGGGTGTAAGAGCGGATGCCAGAATGGCGAGCTGGTGGGAGAACCGTGGCGAATGGTAGGGGCGCTGGAGGGGTAGCAAGGACGCCAGGGAGGGAGTACTCGAGTGCGTAGGCGGTGCGCGAATTTTCCGCGTACTCCCCTCAGTCGCAAGAGGGGATCGCTACCTCGACCCTTCGACTCTCCCCTCTCTGCTGAATGGCAATCCGACTACAAGAAGGGCGCAGTGGGTGCACCCCATCGGACTCGACGAAAAGAAGAAATTCAAAGAGGTATGGAATAGAAGAAAGAAGACAAACTTTTTCGATTGGTCCCAAGATCAAATTCGTTTGACAAGATCGAGCAACCCTTGAATTCTTCGAGCTAGAGAGCCTTAAATCAGAGGGGAGACAAGGGGCTGCCACTTCTGATTGGTCCGCCATTTTCGATCGGTTCCCGCCGAATTTCAAATGCGCGTGAAATACATTTTAATTTCGTCGATATATCATTGCAAACGATGCTCAAATCAATGCATACAGTAGCAATACTCGTTGTTAATCGGCGTATAAATAAATAGAGAGTATGAGCGGAGTATTATTTATTGTAGTCCTATATTGTGCAACATACATTTTTGCAGATTTTGTTATTTAAAAGAACGGTGCATCGACATCGATTTATGGTCGTAATATTTACGACTCGGTATTACAATTCTTCGTCTATTTAGGCACGACCGTAAAGGGAGTGACTTATTTTAAATTTCAAACGAACTGCAGCAAATTTGCGCTATAATTTTGAACCCATATCATGATAGTATCGAAGATGACCCGTGGGAACGGAATCAAACTTGTTAACTAGAAACGTATATAAGTTAATATTAGTCGTAGTATTAAAATAAGGACTGCAGTGTCTATAAATATTTTCCAACCGCAAAAACATTTCAAATGTTCGTTTCATATAACATCACTTTCAGCTTCCCGTCGCTTGTAGATTAGAGGTGTGCTCCAATTACACTTTTGACACCTAGAACAGAAAGGAAGCATAGAACGGAGAAAGCATATATCTCTTTCACTCTCGCACGATTTCGATACAACGTGGCGAAACGTCACTCTTGTCGTCACTCTGATTTAAGGCTCTCTACTTCGAGCGTCCGAGATATTTTTGACATCGGGGTACCGGTAGAACGAAGGCCGGCCCTGCTCGACCAATCCACCCTGTCTCCGCGCGAAGCATCCGTAGATTAAAAACCAGGGTCCTCCCTACTCCACCCCTTCTTCCTTCCTTCCTTCCTTCGCGTTCGCGTCTACCGGAGCCTATCGTCCTCCCTCTTTTTCTTCACCCGTTCCTATCGCGGTTTCCATCCACCATCCTCGTCACTCCATTCGCATCTCCACCACTCTTTCCCTCTCTTTCTCTCGCCAACCTCCTTCCGTATCATCCCCCTCCTCTACGCGCCCCACTCTCGTTCCTAGACCCCTCCAGCTCTTCCACCCCCGAATAGGCGCCAACGTCCCTCCTTTCGAGCACTTTTGTCACCCTATTTTGCATCTTCCCTTCTCCTCGTTCTCCAACTTCTCCTCCTCCTCCTCCTCGCCTGTCTCTATCTTTTTTTCGCTCTCTTTCGTTCTTCTCCAAATCTTCGCCCTCCCCTCCTCTCATGAATCCCTTCCTACGCCTCGCTCTCGTTCCACCTTCCAGCGATCACTTTATACTCCTGCGACGCTCGAGTCAGGAAATGCGGGAGATCCTGGTGCGCACGCTCCGCACGGATCCACGGATACCGCTGACTCGTGGTCGCAATCAGTTTCTCGATCGTGCAACTTCGTGGTGGAGCGCGACAAATTTTAATTTCTCGTAACCCTACTGGTCTGTTCGGATCTATTTGACCCGACAGAAAATTTAAATCGGAATTGTGCTTTTGTTTCAAATTTTGCTTTATCAGGCATTGGTGACTTTATTTCTCAATATTGGGGTATTGTTACTTTATATTTAATTTTTACATATTATATATTTTTTTAATTATATTTCCAATTGTTACTCATGTACCGTTACCCGAACGATACAACTGTATAGCAATTGCGAACAGACCAGCAGGGTTAAGAGGTCGTTGTTCGGCGGCACACATCATCTGTGCTCCCATTCGCATTGTCGTTTTATACTTTGTCCCTACTTGTCTTCAATTCTTGTCGCGCGAGCATTAATTGAGCCGTTCAGTGCACAAATGGATTAACTCCACTTTTTGCATTTTTCATAAATTTGAGCATCGAAGCACTTGATTAAGTTTCTACTTTTTATATTTGTAATATAATTTTGAATATAATGTATGGAGTTAATCGATTTGTGCACTGAACGGCTCGATTGTAAGTAGGGTTCGTTAATGCGCGTAACGAAATCTCACATGGAACTATGTGCATCAAGCACCCTTCTCGATGTTCCGTAAGAATGATGTACGTTGTAATGTGTTAGGCGCCTGTAGGATGACATCCGTGGCCTGAAGCAGAATGAAAGAAAGGAGTGGGAAAATGATGAGATGGAGCCATAGGATTATATAGGAAAGAAGTGTCACAGAGACTTGTTCGAGTAGAACTGTCAATAGATTTTCTCATGGATGTTACACTTATTCTGTAGAGAGGCTCTACCATACCAAAGGCTCCGATAACCACATTGAATGTTGAGGATGGTAAACCATAGAAGAAAGGTTCCAATGGAACTGAAAATGTGCGCACAGATGAAACTGGTAGACTATTACACGCAACAACTTGGATATCAAATAATGTATACGAAGGAAAGTAGATATTTTTTATAATTCCTTTTGTAATAATTTATGTGACAGTCAAATATTATTATCGAGAGACTTTCAGGCGTTTGTATTCCTACACCCTATTCGAATTCCTTCAAAAAATGTTAATACTCATCTACGACCTTAATACATAGTTAGTGTAGCTATACAATGTTCACTGTCGTTCACATTTTTTTGGAAATAAGTGGGAAAAGTCGTGCACACGTGAGTTGTAACTGTAGAAGCGCATCGCAGAACAATACATCAAATAGGAATTAAGTCATACCCCTCTGTCACTCACAGGATGACCTTTGTCGTGTACATTAATATCCGTAAGTAAAATATTTATAATTCATGGCTGAACGGATAAGCGCTAAGTTCGTATACGACCTAAACTATGTATGATATCGTTGACTTATAATGTGCTTGGCTATTGATATTTCTTCATTATTCTTGTCGCAGAGATTCACTTATCCATGTAGAAATATTTCCACGAGAAAACCGCCGCACTCAGTAAGTAAAATATTGTAAACTAACTAATATTGTCACAGCATAGCCTCTCCTCCACCCTGTTTCTCTGTCAGAAGACAACTACGAACGACGAAACAGAGAATACTCATGTTTATTATTAAACTAGGAGGCAAAGCAAAGCTTCGTAAAGCATTTCTACGCGTTCACGCTCGGCTGTAGAATACTCTCAAGGTAGTGTTTCCTATCTTGCATCGCGCTCACTCGGTAGATTTGCGTACAAGTATTATTCACATGTTGCGTTTCGCATTTGCTGAATCAGATCGTCTTTATACAATATTTGTGATCGCTGCGTGGTTTCGCCCTGTGTTCAATTTACCACCATCCTGTTTTTGCTTAATGAAAAATTTGGAAACTTGTCGGTGTACTAAGTCTATGTACTAAGCCTCTGCAGCTTTCTGTATCATTTTCGTGAATGTATGTAAAGTTAAATTTAATCGTAACAGTATGTCCATGACAGCCCTTTGACCTGTAATACATATGATAAAATAGTATAATGAGTTGTTCTTGTTTCAATTCGACGCAACGCTAAAAGCTTTTATCCATTTTTACTAGTGCAATTAAAAATTTAAATTGAATTAGTTGTACGATGTATGACGCGCGCATAAATCTAATGCTCGCTTACTTTCCCTGATGATTTTCAAACTTTTGATTGTAACAATAATAATCGACAGTATGCTGTAATCTTTATAAGGAATTACTCGAGGAGAAGACACTAACATTGCTGAAACGTGTTCCAGTTGTAAAAATTCTCGTTATTGCATGCAGCCCGATATGATGTTGAAAAGCAGTCTTATATAAATATAATTCTTAATTCAATTAACATTAAACAATTGGTACCTATGGAACTTTCATGTTTATTAAATAATAGAAACGGGGACAGTAACATACACTTACAGAAGAATGTAATATACATATGTAGTAAGAATGATATTATAATATTATGTACATATGACGACACGAATGATACATTATGATAAAGTATTTAGTATATATTATGCTAAATATAAAAAAAAAACAAGCTTTAAGCATCGTGCATACCTTTGCACGAAGTGGCACGAAATCAGACAATATAATCAGACTTCTGCATTTTATTGTACAATGCCCTGTGTTTTTACTAAACAGTTACCGAAACGTTTCTTTTTTATCAGTCGCTCGACTTAAACTTCTGCGCGCATTTTGGTTTTATTTTTTCCATTTAAAGGTTCGTACAGGTAATATTATAAAAACAATATTTAGATAAATATATGCACTACCATAAACTCTACAGCCTGCGTTCGATACTTGCATGGCGCATCCTTAGCACTAATTATAGTAATTAGTTTAAACTACCCAAGTTAGTTATAAGGAATCCCCTACATGTTCATAATAGGTATACATACAGTAAAATCTGTTTTTGTGCGGGGGATAGGGACCGCATAAAAGAAATCGCATACAAAAAAAATATCGCGTAAATTATAAGGTTTTCGTTTGCAACACATTTTAAAAAAACTTTTTTTATGCGGTAAATGGAAAAATCGCACATAAAAAATCGCATAAAAGAAAACCGCACAAAAAAGGACCGCATAAAAACAGGTCTTACTGTATATGTAAAGTTTAGATGATAAAATGAAATTTAACATTCTATGTGAAAGTATATCAATTGTCAACTATACAATATTATCATACAGCTATATAAGGTACTTATAAAAATATGGAAAATTATTTAAATATTTATATAAACATAAATTCAAAAAGAATTAGATTTGTTACTGTACCAGCGTCATTTAATTTGACCACAGAAGAAGGAAAGGAAAACTAGATTTGCTAGGAAAACCATCGTGTTGGCGACACTGGCCAGCAGAAACTGGCGCCACAGTACTGACGCTGACCTCCAACTTTTCCTGCTAATCAGAACACTACTTCGGAGATGGATCACTTGTAGACATATTTCTAGTGCATTTCACATCACTTTGTGCCGTTTATGCGAAGCACGCTAAACACTTAATTAACGCTGATATCATTATTATTATCAACATCCTATTTGCAAAATATTTAAAAGTACACATTCTGAGATCGATATGGGAGGTAGTCGGACTATAAAGCCATAATCTTATATTGAAATATCCCGCTATTTCACAGCAATGCTCTCTGATAACTAAAGAGGGCGCAAACGGTTTATCCGAAGCCGTCCATCTCTTAACATAGTTAATGATTCAGATTGCACTTTAGCACTCAGAAAATATACCATTTTTCATGACTAGCTATAAACATGCAAGGTTTTACTTTTTAAGTTGCATTACGTTTAAAAGATTTTGGTTAGTAATATTTAAAAGTATGTCTGTTTAGAGGATGTCAAGCATTCATGTTAGGCGAGTGTATTTTGTGACTACTATTGTTAGTGTTGATTTATGTGTGTCATTTTTGACTTATTAATACCTTTCGAAGTTTAATACACAATCAAGAATAATGGGTGTTGGCCTCAAACCACTAGAGTTTACGGATTGCTTAACCGATAGCCCGTATTTTCGAGAAAATCTACATTATCATGAACGAGAATTGGAAAAGACCAGCCAACAGATTAAACGACTTATTAAAGAGGTCAAAGATCTACTATTAGCAGCCAAAAGTGAGTTTAACTTCTTAAAATCACTCTACCTTTCCCCTGAATTCTTAACAGCTGCGGTACTTGTTTCAAAGTATTATTAATAATGTTATATATCAATATATTTACACATAAAATACATAATTTTTATACACATAATCCTTCATGGTTATTTTTTACATTAACAAAAAGATATATTTTAAAAGCTTCTAAAAATATTCTACTAGTTTTTACCTTATAATTTTAAGCATCGATGTTGTCTGTTGTCACAAATATTGACTGTACTATATGTTCTTTATATTCGCTGCGTGCCTCATAGAAATAATATTGTCACTTAAACTCAACCTGAAAAGTAATGTTCTATGCAGGTGTTTGTATATTTTTGTAAACACAATGTGTTCTATGTATAAAGGAGGCATAGTATGTATCTTATTCATTTTTACAAAAAATTTATTTACATTAGCATATTAGATCTAAATAACGCTGAGAGCTTAATGTTTGTAATAATTATACATGTTTTCAGACTTATCACGAGCACAAAGAGCATTTTCCAAAACACTTCAGAACTTTAGCTTCGAATGTATCGGTGAAACACAAACTGAAGACGAAACGCACATATCACAAAGTCTAAAGGAATTTGGTAAACTTATTGCATCAATAGAGGATGAAAGGGACCGCATGGTATGCACTGCCTTTAGCCTTAAACTATGTTAGAAATAAATAGATACAAGTTTCAAAAATAAGTAATTTTAATTTTAAAAATTCCATAGCAACATATGTATCGAACATATTATGTATTAAACTTTTAAGTAATAACTCTCTATTGTTGCTTATATATTATATTTTGAAAAAAATGTATCTAGTTCTGTACGCAAAGCATATGTTTTTTATCAAGTTTTGGAGTAAAAATTATTTAATTTTACCGTTTTCCTTATATATATTTTCAAGTTTATGCTTTCAAGTATTTTTCAGATCTAAACCGAGGACAGGTAAACTTCCATTTTAATGTTGTTTCAATAGTGTGTATTTTAACAAGTTATGCTAAATAATGCTAGTTTCATGGATTAAGATTGATTTTTTACATTTTCCTGTTTAACATTTTATGAAGTTCACATTTAATGCTAATGTATCATCTTTAGTTTTCAAACAAAATTGTATATTAGCAATTAATCTATTATTATTGCTAATATGATCATCATGTCAAAACATATATTTAATTTTTAGTGGTTTTATAGTATCACTATTTCATTGAATTTTTATCAATATTAAAGGTTCAATACTTAAGCATCAATTCATTAAAAGGTTATATTTATTACAGTATACAATATTATGCTATTAGCATATAGTATAACTGATTTGTAGGTATTACTGCAAAGACAATACTATGAAAGTTATAAATTACTTTTTAGTTATAACCAATGAATTGAAATTGATTGAGATTTGTTAATGAGATGTACTTAACAATTATTTTCAGACATATTAACTGTCCATTGCATGATTTTGTTTCAAGTTAAACTGTAGAATGTCGAAAATTATCTTCTCAAAAAAGGAGCATAATACAATAGAGGGTTCAAAACATAGTAGTAATACAATTAATCACAGTGTTCATTTAAAAAATCCAAAATAAATAATTTTGTTAATCTTCTGGGAATGTTGTTACATATATCAACATTATACCAACTTAAACAGCAAGATAAAATGCTCTAGTGGGACCACTCTCGATATAATATAGCAATATATATTTCTCTGTGTTTCTAATGAATGTATTTCCTAATAACAGTCTTAGATATAAATTTAAGCCACTCCTTATTTTTCAGTCATATGCATATATTCTACAACACCTAATGCACAATATTTCTTCGATTAGAACTGATATAGTCTATATGATTCTTATGTAATGATATTGTGTACAGCATGCAAAATATGTAGCACAGACATATTCCGTTTGAATAGCGTTAATAGAATTAATGTGCATTTATATTGCAGAATGATATATTTTACAGTATACGATCAATATTTTAATCGTAATCTCCTAATTTTGTCTCCTAATCAGTTTACACGTTTTAACAGTCCATTTCCACAATCCATCATTAATTTGTCAACGAGGACAACAAATAGTAACATAATGAAATTGAGATATATACCAGATGTTTCACCGAACTTTGTCAACTTTAATTAATACGTCGTTTTAGCAGATACCAAAAATGTTTGAAAGAAAAGTTATCGTGTTGGAAGATGCACATTAGACTATAGTGGTTAAGGTTATCCCAATGTCATATGCTTTGAAATTTTTTTAAATGCAATGATCTATACTTTTGTATACGTTGTTAAAAAAATCTTGGAAAATATGATCTTCGGATAACCTTGTCCACTATAGTGTAATGTGCACCTTCCAATACAATAACGTTTCTCCCAAGTATTTCTTTGTATCTACAAAAGTGCCAAAGTAATTAAGGGTGGCAGAGTTAGGTGAAACACCTGCTATATTTATATGTACCAGTCTTGCATCAAAATATCTTCTTCTAAATGTTCAATTACAATTACACATAGCAAAAATAAATTGTACCATTTTACTTAGTAAATACCTAGTATATATATAATTCTCATATATAATGCACATTCTATCCACTGTTATTATAACTTATATTTTCCTTTTTTTTACAAGTGACAAATACATAGATTGGCTATTTATTTACCTGTCTGTCATGTACATAAATAGAAACTCTTGGAAAACGATATATTGGCATATGTTCTATGTATTATATGTTGACTAAGAGGATAGATATTTACATTTTTTATTACGTGTGATGATTGTACCTTTGAATTACTTTTGTGTGTAAGAAAATTCTACACAAAAGAGATTTTTTTTGCATAATGTGGAAATCTTTTATTACATTCATTCAGAGACTTTTATAAGGTACAACCATTATATGATCCTGTAATTATTTGCAATTATATGTGCTATAATCAAAAAAATATTTAATTATAGCTTGAACGAGCTTATGATCAGATTATTCTACCACTGGAAAACTTCAGAAAGGAACATATTGGAGGAGTCAAAGTAATTTTTTTGGATATTTCTCGTAATATTCTTTTAAAATTGTCGTAAAAACAAATCAATTTGCACTTACACAATTGTAATTTCCTTATAATTAAGAGATTAAATCTATTAAATTACTAGTGATGCACTGTTTTCCATGTTCTACTATTCAATATTATTAGAGAATACCATATTTTACTAAGCTTTTATATTTTGTTCCTTATAGGACGGAAAAAAGAAATTTGAGAAGCAAACAACGAAATTCTGTCAAAGCCAAGAGCGTTACTTGAATCTGTCTACTAAAAAACAAGATAATGTTCTTCAAGAGGTACGCAATCAATAATTTTGTATACAGCATTTAAACACTTATGAGCTTTATTTAATTCACAGGCAGATGCTACATTGGAAATGGCTGAAAGACATTTTTGTCAAGCTAGTCTAGAGTACGTATTTTTATTGCAACAGGTGCAGGAAAGGAAAAAATTTGAGTTTGTTGAGACAGTGAGTAATCTATTATTGTTTTTAGATCAGTTAATCGCTGATCTACCAATGTACTTACAAATCTGGATTACAGAATTTAATATATCATTTTTTAGTTGCTGGGATTTATGTTTGGATGGCTAACACTTTATCACCAAGGTCACGAAGTTGCAAAAGACTTTAAACCTTATATGACCGAGTTACAACTAAAAATACAAAAGGTTAGAAAAGTTTTTATTAAGTACATGATAATGTACTTTTACTGATGAATTTTACTGTAAAGGACACTTTTCTTCCAAGTATATATTTTTTCTGTCCAAAAGACTCATAAATATATGACGATAATGTTCCAAAACACTTTACCTTGATAAAGTTTTTTATTATATGTTATGTTAGCAGGCATGTTTACTTAACAATTTCAGTATTAAACTTATTTAATGGCTACTATGTAGTTTGGTTCATTCAAAAGTTTCGCGATTTTTATGGGAATAAATTTATGTATATAATGTGAAAACAATGCAAAATTTTAACTATTCATTGAAATAATTTCTATAACTTCAGATAATTCAACAAACCACCAGCGAAATCTATCATTGGAAATAATATCTTGTTTGGAAGCTTTACAAATTGTATGTGATATGCTATGCGTGTGTTCTTGTCCGTTCTTAATTTTAATATTTCAGAATTGTTGTTTCTGGTTCTCTAGATTTCGAACACTATACAATTGACTACATGACATCTATGCTAATGTTACGCTTCTCACATGCAGTATTAGAGCAAAATTCAAACTTATATTTGCGCAAATATGAAAAACCACAGAACCATTGGATGATTCAATATTCATTCAAGATTTATGACTATTTATCCCACACTAATGCCAATTATCTTAGACTTGTATACAGTAAGACCTGTTTTTATGCGGTCCTTTTTTGTGCGGTTTTCTTTTATGCGATTTTTTATGTGCGATTTTTCCATTTACCGCATAAAAAAAGTTTTTTTAAAATATGTTGCAAACGAAAACCTTATGAATTTACGCGAAATTCTTTTTGTGTGCGATTTCTTTTATGTGGTCCCTATCCCCCGCACAAAAACAGGTTTTACTGTACATGCATTAGCGTTAATTTAGCGGTTCACGAAATTGCCTAGGCTTTACAAAACTTAACCATAATCTAATATAAATATCTTTGGTATAACAGCATGAAAAATAGTGTACTAATCCTAATTTTTACGTACGTGTGTGTGTGTTTTACAAGACTAGAGAGAATTTCCTTGCCACACGGGATAAAACAGAGTCGCTTATGAATAAAATGAAGGATATGAAGAAGGTATGCCCTGCAACATTCATATTAATATTCTTGCAAAATAAAATACAACCTGATATTAAAACTCCAAGTTACAAATAACATTTTGGTTTCCACTGTTGGATCAAGGCTGAATATTTTTTTAGTGTTATTAACGTAATTAGTGAAGTTTTTATATAAATAGTAAAACTATTACATGTTTTGTGCAAGATAGTCTATTTTAATAGAATAATCGTGTTGCAGTCTGCTGTAGAATCAGGGGTCAACAAACTCCATTCACGTGAAGGTTACTTATTCCTCATGGAAAAGAGTAAGGTTTACTAGCAAAGACACTAAACAAAGTCAACTCTGCTATGTATATTACACTTATTGTGGTTTCATTTTAGAGGCATTTGGTACTACATGGACCAAGCAATATTGCACATATCAAAAAGACAAGAAAGAATTTACAATGATCCCTTATAATCAACTTACAGGAAAATTTGTAAGTCAAATAAACTTACTAAAATATATAAATAATTTGCAAATCATCAGATTTAATTATGCATAGAAGAAGAAAGTATATATTTATATTTATTAATACTGACACGTACATATATACATAAATCAAAACTAGACAATGGCTTTGTTTATTGCAATACAAAAACAATATGAATATATATTTGTAAAAAACAGCAAACTTACAATTTTTTATTTTACATATGTAACTTACTAATTTTGTTATTTAATTGCGTATGTTTATGTGTGATTTTTTAATAGAGCAGTAAAGAAACTCTAACCCTGGCATCTTGTGTACGGCGCATGTCAGATTCAATAGAAAAGAGATTTTGCTTTGACATCACAGCGATTGATAAGTAAGTCGAAGTATATCTTTTTACTAATGACAAAAATAAAATAAAATATATATCCCACAGGCCCAATATAATTTATACATTCCAAGCCCTTTCGGAAGAAGATAGAAAATTGTGGATGGATGCTATGGATGGTAAAGAACCAGTAAGTATATCTACTAACATAGTAACACATTTCATCACATCACAGTGAATATGTAGTATAAGTACTAAATAACAAATAGCTATCAAAGATTTGCTTTGGGATTTACCTATCATTATTATTTATTGTATATTCTCAACGCGTCAATATGTATAAGAAATGTATTGTCTAAACCGCAATTATGTTATGTCAAATTAAATATTGAGATTAAAGTAAACATTTTATTTCCATTCCAGACATATCCCTTAGGTTCTTCAGCAAAGTCTGAAGAAACAGTACTTGATGAAACAGGTTTCATGTTTATATCAAAATGTATTGCAGCTCTTGAAGATAGAGGTAATTTTATTTTACTTGAGTACAATCAAAGGTAGCACCAGTTTTTTGCATTTTCTGTATACTTTAAAAATGATGCATTATTTCAGGTCTCGAAGAACAAGGTCTATATAGAGTTGTGGGTGTTGCATCTAAAGTAAATAAACTTTTAGCTATGGGACTTGACCGAAGAAAACTAGATAAACTTAACTTGGATGATCGTTTTGAATGGGAGAGTAAGACCATCACTAGTGCACTCAAGACTTACCTACGAACACTTTCTGAACCACTAATGACTTTTCGATACTATAATAGTTTCATTTCAGCTGCGAGTGCGTATAGGTATTCTCTATAAGATCTTTTATTTATTTGTCTGTGCCAAAATTCTATTAATATGATACACCACTTTATTGTAAGAAAGTAGTTTCATTACATTTTTGTAAATTGTACTTTTTTTGTTATACATCTAATATTCCGAAGACGTATAAATATTGATATTATGTATATTTAACTGCTATATTCTATGTAATATGCTTTTGAGTATATACCATGTATATATTTAACAGAACAAGAAGCAAAAGAAACAAGGATAAACGATATTCATGGACTTGTATACCGATTACCTAAAGCAAACTTCAACATGCTAATGCTTCTTATAACTCACCTTTCTAGGTAAAATTTTAATTACAATTACAGTTAATTATTGTGGGTATAGAATTAACCTAGTTGAGTAATATTTCAGTGTAGCAAAGAAGAATGATAAAAACCTAATGACAGTTGGCAACTTGGCAGTATGTTTCGGACCTACTCTACTGCGTCCAGAGCAGGAAACTGTAGCTTCCATAATGGATATAAAGTTCTATAACATTGTAGTAGAAATATTAATTGAAAATTGTGAAAGAATCACCGTAGGAGCCCCTCAAGACTTCTTGCGCACAGTACAACCTGTGCAAAATGTTCCATCTAAGACACAACGCCTTGGAACAGATGAAGGATCAGCATCCTCTGGAAATGGAACTCCTTCAATGAGATATGCTGGGCACAGCACTGTTACTGTTCCACATGCTCATGTATGCCATACCATAATACAGTATATATATTACCTAAATTAATACTACTACAGTCAATTTTGTATCTTGACAATCTTACTTTCATTTTATATGCATAACACAAATTAATACGCTAAATTATTACAGTTAGTAACAAGATCCTATTATGATGGACCATTGGCAGTTGTGACTAAATCGTCTTCAATTGATGATAGAAAAAATGGAGATTATGAGGAAGGTGAACATTCTAGTCACCGTATGCCATTGTATTTAGATGGTAGAGGAAGTCGTGTAAAGCTAACGAATGCAAATCTCATGTACCATTCAGCCGATAAAGGTTATTAGATAACAATTATTATAAAGACACAATTACTAATTTCTACACTACTGGTTTATTTTACTATATATTCACAATATCATCGTTTAGTGTTAACTGGTGGAAACACAAGCAGTTCAAGTGAATCAATTGCATCAGACCCACACCCCTTCTCATCTGACTTACCTACAAAACAAAAACGAGGTTCTGCCATGTCTGTGCACTATCCGACTGGTTATTCGCAACGCAATAATCCACCAATGTCCGTGTAAGTTACATAATGTAAATTCTACTAAATTTTAAAGTTTTGAACCATTCTAACTTCTATACGATTAAAAGAAAATACCAGCAACTCAATACATACTCGAAACACAATTGTAGAGTGCTTGTAAGAATCACCATAAGTCCTAAATTCGAAACATTTTGCTTTTTCTTTTTATTTAAAAGTGTATGTAGAATCCTGTATTGTAAAATTTCACTTTCTATTAATACAAGTATTCTTTAATTATGTTATTTAATGAAATGCATTATTTTTTTATATATATTACTGGTTCAAATAAATGATACTAAGGTTTTAAATATCTTGCATAAATAAAGTAAACTGTTTCCATAGCATCAATACCTCACCTAGTAGCGGACGTTCAAGCCCTGGACAAACACCTGGAATTTGGTAAATTTATTGCATTGTACATATTTTATATAGTTTACATTTAAAGATTAAGTAATTGGTTGATTCTATATACTTTTACATGATCCTGTATTAGGAGGGTACGAACTTTATATGCTTGCATGGCAGAGAGCGATGGCGAACTATCTTTTGAACCAAATCAAATAATTACGAATGGTAAGAGACCTAAGCAAACTAATAATATAATTAACGCTGCAAACTCCATACATTGGAAGCATATCTATAGTACTTTTTAAAACATAAATGTATTTTTTGTATCATTATTTAATGGTTGAAATACGACTTCTTGAGATTAATAAATCACTTATGTAGACTTTAACAAAAGACAAATTTTAATACTATGAAATTATAGCATGTAAATGTAAAATGGGTAAAGAAATATAAATGATGAACTTTTGGAATATAAATTTGAAAGATAACAGACAACAATAAAAACATAGCAGGGTTAAATCCTAATTATTTAACCACTTTTTTGACAATTTATTGCAGTGAAGGCCTCTTTGGAGCCGGGATGGCTAGAAGGTACTTTAAACGGAAAAACAGGATTGGTTCCAAAGAATTATGTAGAACAATTACCTTGAATGTGAAATACCAAAGAGTGCCTGAAAAATTAAATTCTTTTCACATTCCATGAGCACATATTCCTTCATTACAGATATTGAATAACTTAAAAATATACATCAACTGTGAAAGTAGTAAGTTACTCATATGATCGCATGTTTGTATCTATTTCGATTTTTTTTGCGTACAATTTACATAGTCAATTATGTATAAGCATACATACATGTAAGATGTTCATATACATATTTATTAGGAGCCATTGCTCAATAATACATACGATGTATATAATTATTTGTAGAAAAAATTTATACATATATGCAATATATAAAAATATAGGTTTAATATATGATATTTAAATATATTTGTACTAAAAACTATTCCAATGTCCAGCTATAATAGATCTCTGATGCAATATTCGCTGCTTACATCAATATAATTCAGGTATAATATAAAAATGTGATACAAAATAAATAGATTGTATCAGCAATATGCATGTCTTTTAATCAATAAAGTAACAAAATACGAGCTGTTCGCTTAATAATTCAATAGCTAAAGGTACCAGAATTCAGTGGAATATTGTGAATCAAATGTAATAGTTGTACATGTGATTCAACTACATACTTATACATATATGTGATATATCATACAAATCATTTAAGGTAGTCATAAAGGAAGACAAAATGGAAAATATAATAAAAATGTACTGGAAATGAATTTTTAAAGTAGTTTTAAGATATCAAAATATTTACTTGCATATATAATTTTAGCATTACGCGAACAGAATAATTTATATGCTTCTGAAATAATAATGGCAGATATGTTTTTAATAATCTGCAAGAAAGGAATGTATTATAAATTAATACATATGGTATACATATAAATAATAAATAATGTAATATAAAACAAGGACATTCTTATGGAAAAATACATTCTCGCATAATAAAATATGAAATCACAAAATACAGGGTGTTCCTTTGAAGCAATCCCCTCGAATACCTCTGAAATTATTCATAATATCAAAAAACGTTTTAAACTTAAATTAGATGATTTCAATGGAACACCCTGTATATGAAGTACAGACTGTTACTATCCTAATACAGCATATCCTAATAATGTCAAGCACTATCTTGTAAAGAAATAAAACAGCCTACATTGGGAGTGAACAATATTTTTTGTAGGCGTTGCAAGAATATCTTTGGTTGCAAAAGATGTAAAATACAATTCATATGACAATCTATGATATGTATTCGTTATGAAACTTTTATGGTTTGTTTTTCAATGTATTTATCAGCACTAAACTTTAAGAAGAGTGTATCTACAAGTGTAAGTAACAGTATGTTGCAACAAATGCTAATGGTTCATAAAAATTGTTTGAATTGAAATAAATGCAGATATCATATTAGGTTGACCAAAAACTAATAGCGCCCTTTTCTTCCTGTGTAAATAAAAGGCAAATTTAATGCAATTATTTTTTGGCCAACTCAATATATGTAAAGATATGTTATTGTCCAAATTGTAGCACATGTTTATACTTTAGATCCATGAATGTATTCATCTTTTTAATGTATGAATATATTTACTGTCTGTGATAGTGTACATATTTTATTTTTAGTTTATTCTATGACTTAAACGTAAAAGCTGAATTTCCATTGCTAAATTACCTGCTTTTAAAGCATTCTGTTCCACTTTATTCCATATAAAACCCATAACAAATAATGCATAGCATCCAATTGCTGTTAAAATAATGCGTGCTATGTTAAGTCCAATATGTAAACCAACAGATTTAGTAACATAATCTAATTCCATAGACCATATTAATGGTATAATTAATAAACAGCCAAAAAATAAATACCAGAAGCGCTGTCGACGAACGTTTCTCAAGGCGGACTTACATATTTCAATTGCTTCTTTCAGTGAATCCTTTGCATCACTAGTGGGTTTTGTAGTCTGCCCTGAAACATGTAAAATGATATGGATTATATATTTCCTAATTTAATTGTCATATAAAAGAAACAGAACAATTTTGACCTTTAGGTATCAATTAGCCAAAACATTTACTAGAATATCTATAAAAAAGTTAAAATATCTCTAGTTATGTTTAAAATGTGGAAGACAGTCTTAAACTTATGTATTTAAGCCATGTATGAACTGAATTAAGAGAATTATCGTGTAAGTCAATCCCTATCGACATGTGTAGCATAAAAACAAAACATTATATAATACCTGCCCCTACAGGTAGAAATAAAATGCTTTTATCCCTATTTTTAACAGCAATTCAATGCTTTACTAATAACTGTTTACAGAAGTACAGATCCTATAAATTTGTTATACAATTTTACTTACCAGGGCTAAACTTAAAAGTAGCCATTACAGCTTCATGATCAGAATAACTGAAGTTTCTGCATGGTACACGACTTGGAAATGGATGGTGGAAGTTAGTTACTTCAACCTTCAATGTAAAATAAATGCTGTCATGGCGCACAATAATTCACAGAAATCATATATAAAAATATTTGGTTTAGTATCCTGTAATCCTACCAAGATTTTTAGCTGTACATTACATTGAAAGTCAAGTGATATGAAAAATGGACAGAGCATTGTTAGTTTAAATATGGAAGGTGAAGAAATAGTGTTTCTGGATGCTCCATAAAAATACACAAAATGGAAAATGGAGAAAATGTTGAGTGCATCCAATAGTAAGTTGTTTTTTCCTGTAGAGTTTGCCCCATTACAATATTACCACATTTCCTACTAACTTCAATGTTTCAAAATTTTATACAAATATTTGACATTTTGCATATTACATATAGCAGCTCTTTATTCTACTGCAACATACTCCATCATTCCATTACATGATTTTCACAGATCTAAACTGAACGGTCTTATGATTACTACCACTTGGATCATATGTATATCTATACAATTACATGTTAACAAATGCATATGTATCAATCACAGTAGGCTTAAGTCTGACCTAGATCTGAAATACCTGACATAGTACAAAGATCTCTAACTTCTCATAATTTGCAAATAACGTATTTTGAAACTAACAGATTTTCTCATCTCAATAAAATAAAGACCCTCCACAACAAAACGTATCAGGGTACAGATGCAATAGTATAGAGCTCTATCAATAACAGAGAAAACAGGTATAGAATCAAGTGATAATTTACAATAGTTGTTCTGTAGTTGTGATTGTGCACACTTCAGACACTTCTTGTAAAACAAGTAATGCTTCAGACTGTAAATAATACAACGCAAAATATTTTGCCTTTTTTGTTCTTACGTACAAGATTATGTTTATTAATACTTTATCATTACCTAGCTTATGTCAATATTAAGTATTCGAGTTTATTTACCTTACAATTTGATGAACCAAAATATAAAATATGATCTATTCTTTTGCCCTCTGGGCATTTTCTACTAATTCTTGAACTGGTATAACTATTATTGGCACATTCATTGGTTCCTAAGTTATTTGAGCTATTTGAGCAAGCGTCAATTAACCCAGCCACACCACATATAATTTTATAAGCCAAATCTTGTGGTTCAGTGTTTAGATCACCTCCTAATATCACTGCGTCACAACCACCGCTTGTCATTCTGATGAATTGAGCAGTATCAAATGCCTGTAATACTCTATGTGCCATATACTCATCGTTTGTTTGACTATATTCTGCATGTAACTGTAACATATTACAACATCAGGTTTATAAATACCGTAATACATAACTATTGATATTCAAATTTTCCCTTTATAAAATAATGGTTGATAGTACATTTTATTAATAAGCAATACGACTTTGTTACACGTTTGGACAATGATAAATCTTTGTAACACTTACGTGTGCAATATAAACATTTACATTCATATCTTGAATTCTAATTTTGCAAAGGCCAATTCCTTTGCCACCAAACCAATCTGCATGATGTATTTTATGGACATAGCCGTTTAAAGGCCACTTATGAAACATTACATCTTCAATACGATATCGAGATAAGATACAAATTCCTGAACCGAATACACCACTGAAAAAGAAACAGAATGAGAAATAGTAAGTACCAAAAAATTAGTGATATCTGCCAAATGTGTATCAGCAGCATACAGAAGTTAAATAATATTAACTATTAAACATTACCTGTGGAAATAATGCGCATAAGGCAGACGTTCTTGAGTTTTGGCCTTCATTACTTTAAAATCATCAACAGACCAAACTTCCTGTAAGCAAATTATATCATATTCTTCTTTAACGAGCTTTTCTGCAATTGCTTCGATTCGGGCATTTTTATTTTTGGAAACGATTGGTATTCCCCTAAAACACATTACATAAATAGGATATTATATTCAATTACATTCAACAAATAGAAGATAAGAATACACGTACATAGCCTTACAAATGTTTTGGCCTTTCTTACCAGCAATTTAACGTTAGAAAATTTATTGTTGTGTCCGATGTCATCCTTTTTTTATTATTTAAGTTTATGTAACACAGGATGTATTATGGTTTTATTAACTGCATGAAAATAAAATCGGTAATTACGGACAATACCATGTCACCCATCCATAATACTTTTCAACTTTTGACACGAGGCCTGTTCTGTAATCCTGCGCTAGGATTGAACACCCCGGTAAGTGCAGAAATGTATGTATGCGTGCATGTATGTGAACGTTAGTATAAAGATGTATTCTGAGCGTCTGGGGAGTTCAGTCCCGGTGCAGGAATAAAGAACAAGCCTACAGCTGTAACCGAAAGGGGACCAAGGCAAGCATATATGTAATACTCCTATATTGCTATCCACGAATCTTTCTTATAAGCGGGAGCGGCGCCGAGAAAGTGAGACAGAACATCATACTTTTAAACATAATGCTCATGCGTAGCAGCTCCATAGAACGCACGCATGCGCAGTTGCGCCGAAAGTACAGAGAAAGCGCATAGTATACTATGGTGAGAGTGAGAGATTGATATATGCTACACCGTGGTGTTTGCGTCGCCTTTTCAGTCATTAGCAATAAAGTAGTATTACATACATATATGGCTTATACACTTGAGTGGCCAAAGAATTTCGTTGGGGCAAGCGCCACTTTCGCGTAACTACACAGCAAATCAACACAATTTACATTAGAACTGCATAAGTACCGTTGTTCAAACAGGACACTGCAATTATCTCCGTCACTTGCCACGCCCGAAAAATGACTCCTGAGAATGCGTGGGCGCAGTGGCCTTCTTTATTCGACGAATGCAATCAAGTTTTAGTGATGTAACCTAACCATTAAAGTAATATTTATAACGTACTTCTAAAGACATCGGTACATAACAATGTCGAAAATTCCTTTTTGAAAAGTTTATAAAAGTTAAATACTCATTTAATTGCTGTATTATATAAAAAATTTACGACGTACGATAATTTCAATGAAAGCACGATCTTTCTTTATTGGTGACACAATCTTTGACATTAAGGTTGGCAACGCTGGCGCTGACCCTCTTTGAGAATCATTCCTCGGTGATTATTGTAAACGTCCGTTTTTGACATTCGTTTCACATTGCTTTGCAGAGTTGTATGTATATGCTTTAAAGTATTTTACGATTACCGAATAAAATGTTGACATTAATCAATTCAAGAACCTTTAATTCTAAATAAACAATTGCACATATCAACTAACGTTGAACATATAACTTAAAACATTGAGAAAATTAGAAAGGTATTTGCATATAGAGTCTTTCAAAATTGTTACATAGAAGTTAGGTTTTAATTTAGAATTTAGATATGTGTCGATAAACTTATATTCATATTACAGAATATAACATTAAAAACAATGCGTAGCCGAAGTAACTCAGGAGTCCGTTTGGATTATTATCAGCGTATCGTTCATAAGATTATTATGAACCATCAAAATCCAGTTACGGGTCTGTTTCCTGCGAGTCCAGACAACGATCATGCATGGATACGGGATAATGTCTATTGTATTCTTGCTGTATGGGGTTTATCAATGGCGTATAAAAAAATTGCCGATGCAGATGAGGACAGAGCAAAAACGTATGAACTTGAGCAAAGCTGCGTCAAGTTGATGAGGGGTTTATTAATGGCAATGATGCAACAGAAGGATAAAGTAGAAAAATTTAAATCTAGTCAAAATCCACTTGATGCCTTACATGCAAAATATAGCTCAGTAAATGGACAAACTGTAGTCGGAGATGGAGAATGGGGTCATTTACAAATTGATGCTATCTCCCTTTACCTTTTGATATTGGCACAAATGACAGCCTCCGGTTTACAAATTGTTTTTAATTTAGACGAGGTAAAGGACATACATCTATTTTTTTCCAATGAAGTGGTTTATTCTATGCGATTCTAATTTAGATACATCTTTGTGTATAGGTTGCTTTTATTCAAAATTTGGTTTTTTATATCGAGTCAGCATATTGCACACCTGACTATGGTATTTGGGAGAGAGGTGACAAAACAAACCATGGTTTGCCAGAGTTAAATGCCAGTAGCATTGGAATGGCAAAAGCTGCAATGGAAGCTATGAATGAATTAGATTTGTTTGGAGCACGAGGTGGTCCAACCTCAGTGATTCATGTATTGGCCGATGAGGCTCAAAAATGTCAAGCAGTGTTACAATCTATGTTACCCAGAGAATCCAATTCCAAAGAATTAGATAGCGGTCTATTAGCAATTATAAGTTTTCCTGCATTTGCCGTAGACGAACCTAATTTGATTCAGTTAACACGAGAAGCTATTACAAAGAAACTACAAGGTCGTTATGGATGCAAGAGATTTTTAAGGGATGGGTACAGAACGCCAAAAGAAGATCCTAATAGGTAAGTAACTAAACATAAAGTGTACATTCATTGTTACTATGATTATCAATAACGATTTAACCGATCAAATTGGATTTGATTCTTCTGCAGACTTTATTATGAACCTTGGGAACTACGTATGTTTGAAAATATAGAATGTGAATGGCCTTTGTTCTTTTGCTATCTGATATTAGACTATTGTTTTCAAGGCAATAAAGAAGCTGTGTCAGAATATTCAAAGCTCCTTGAACAAATTATAATCAAAGGAGACGATGGCATTCGATTAGTGCCAGAATTGTATTCGGTAGCAGGTGAACGTGTGTCTGCGGAGTACGCGGAACCTGGTAGTCAGGCACGTGTAGCCTTGGGAAGATGTCCATTTATGTGGGCCCAATCGTTATATATTTTGGGAAAATTATTGCAAGAAGTAAGTGGTACTGTCCAGCCTTTTTGGTAAAATCATTAATTGATTTATTAATAGATTTCGCATTTATTTGAATAGGGTTTCTTAGCAGTTGGCGAACTGGATCCTTTAAATAGACGTTTATGTAGCGAGAAGAAACCTGATGTTGTAGTCCAAGTTGTCATTTTGGCAGAAGATGCAGAAATTAGAGAAAAAATTGCTCAGCACGATATACACGTTCAAACTATTGCCGAAGTGGCTCCAATAGAAGTACAACCTGCAAAAGTACTAAGTCATCTCTACACTTATCTAGGTATCGTAAACTATAGTAAATTATAAAATTAATATAGAAAATATTTTCGGTGCAACATTGTATCATCAAGACGATCATTTCAGGTCGAAATAAAAAATTGGGACTATCCGGACGAAAATCAAGGGATGTAGGAATTTTGAGCACCAGCAAGCTTTACTCCTTACATGATAAGATATTTGCGTTCACTCCACAAGTAAGCACTGACATCCGTTAAGCTTACGCACTCTCGATATTCTTGTTTCTTTTCTTACGTTACTTCTTATTCTTGCACCAAACATTAGTTGACAGACATGACCCGCTTCTACGTCGCATCGGACTATGAGCTCATGATTGACATATTCAAAGGCGAAATTAATTTCTTGAAGTCTAGCTGGCAGAACATGTTAGGCCGGCCTCTTGTGGTCATGCCCCTCAAGAACATTCATCTAGGTACAGTAATTCAATATTTGAAAACCACAGCTTTCATTTCTATCATGCTCTCCCCCACCCCCCACAATAGAGGATATGTTAGAATTAAAGATTATAAAACTTCAAGGTTTGTAACATTAATAGAGATAAAAGCTCCTGGTTTTCAGATGCCGAATTTTTTCATATCAAAATTTGATTGAATTTCTATCGAAACTTCATAAGTACATTATTTTGTCAACATCTAACATGTCTGCCTGCATGTGTTCATTTAGTTTTTGTCATAATTTTGCTTAGTGGCTACAAGCAATAACCTAACTTTGTTAGCAGCCTGTGTGAACTTGTTTTGTGACATACTAACTGTTAATGTGATATTTGAAAATTGATACTGTCCCATCCATGATGATGAGTAAGATTTTGTACTGTCAGAGATATGTGTTAATGAAGACACATCGACCTAACAGAAGAGTGGCACAATGATCTCTTTAATTTGCCCTCAACGTTCAAAGGAGACAGCTTATGTGTTTAGTGGTGTGCGCGTTTGTTGCATGTGTTAGAACTTTGATGCTGAGGAGTACTACATGACAAATGATGCTGCCCTTCTCGCCGACACTTTTACTACCAACTTGGCCTTTCTCACCATCAGCTGGAAGCAAATGCTCGGCAGGCCAACAATAACACTTGTTGCTACTCATAACCATTTAGGTATGCGCCCCACAATGTTACCAACAATGTTATCCATTGAGGATAAGAGGTTGCTTTCACACCACCTGAGAATGTATAAGACGCATCCATCTTTAGCTCGGATTATGAGTCGCACAATTGAAGAATATTTTCATTTATTGTATCTACAATATAAAATTTATTTTCCTTCCTCTTACTATGTTTCCAGATCAGGGCAGAATACCATTGGCAATGATAACTACTATGAAAAAATTAAAAAGTGGTTATATCAATGGAACAAGAGTTTCCCTAGGAAATTTAAGTGAGTTTCTAAGTACATCATGTATTACAAACTTAAGCTTTTTGGGAAGTGCAGAAGATGGTCGTCCAGACAAGCTAAATCCTCAAGTAGGAAATAATAAAAGTTTTAAATGATCTCTACGTCTTCAATACATTTATCTGCATTTGATTTTCTTAATTACTAATTCAGGTGCAGCAATACTTAGACGAACACCTTATGAGGGCATTTCCACATCGTACATGTCTCCTTAATAGACCTGTTGTACGTAGTGGTAGAAATGTAAGACGCAGAATGTCCGTTAAGGGTGCTATTAAAAAAACAAGATCAATTGCTGTGGAACGTAAGTGAGTTTCTACATAATGCATTTTCATGAATAATATACTTAATCATTTTACTAACTGATTGCATGTTATCTAAAGAACACCCTTAAACGTTTCTGCATCACATTCCTATAGCCGCAGTCCCTAGCATCTTCCAAGAGAGTAAGTGCACTAACTGTCAGCAATAATTAAAATTTCTCAATTGCATAACTTATTGTTTAATATAATTTCAATATCATAGTCACTTTCCATAATTGAATGTAGCCTTTATATAATAAATATGGTCACATTATATTTGTTTTCATACTTATTATGATGGATTTTATGTGGCCTTTTAGCGGAAATTCTGGGAATGGCGGGAGAAGATCGGCGTCCATCAACCGTTTTACCAGCTAGCCCATTCATTGAAGTGACAGATACAACATTGACTCCAAATGCGACTCCAGCAGTTCCTGTTGCTCGTACACCGTCACCTACAGATGATATGTTGCCATGGAAAAGTTCACCAAAATTACACAGACATAGAGGTGTATCGGAAACTCAATATGCAGATACCGAAGTTGAAGAATTACTGGCAATGCTCCGAGAAACTGAAAGTCTTGAAGAACAAGGCGACATTTTGCAATATCTTGTTAGTTTAGTAATATTAGACTATCCACATACAAAGTATCATCCATATGAGTAACAATAATTATTTTATTTGAAATATGTAGGTTGACTCACAAGGTTTGTATTTTAACACGGGCATGCTGGAAGAAGGCCATGCAGTATTAGTCAAAGATTTGTTAAAGGGACTTTATGAAAAAGCATGTCAACAAAAAATGTGGGGAATTGTGCGGCATACAGCTGGCATGTTAGGCAAACGAGTTGAAGATTTAGCAAAAGCTGTCACAGATTTATTGGTTCGTCAAAAACAAGTCACTGTCGGGATGCCACCAGCGAATGAACAGACTATTGTTGCACCCTTGCCAGAAAATGAATTGAGATCTCTGATACATCAAGCATACGGAGATGATGAATCTACAGCAATGTTAACACAGGAATTAATTGTTTATTTGGCCATGTTCATAAGAACAGAGCCTCAGTTGTTCCATGAGATGCTTCGATTAAGAGTTGGTTTAATTATTCAAGTCATGGCGACAGAATTATCTAGAACACTTATTTGTACTGGAGAAGAAGCTTCCGAACATCTTTTGAACTTATCTCCTTTCGAAATGAAAAATCTATTACATCATATCATGAGCGGAAAAGAATTTGCCATTAGCAGTGGTGAGTAATACCTTATTTTCGTGCAAGTGAACAGCAGTGGTTTTTTTAGTTTCTGGTATTTTAGTATTTCATTTAAAGAAAATCTTTACACGTGTATTAATTGTTTTAGTGGGTCGTGGTAACTTTTCCGTTAT
The DNA here is from genome assembly GCA_944319695.1 of Tiphia femorata. NCBI lineage: Eukaryota > Metazoa > Arthropoda > Insecta > Hymenoptera > Tiphiidae > Tiphia > Tiphia femorata. The sequence goes on from OX090903.1 coordinate 10,161,616, forward strand.
AAGTTGTAAATCAAGCAGAGTCAGTAAGGTAATATTAATTTATGACATTGTATAATGTATATCATTCTCTTGTCAATTTTATTACTGCAACAGTTTATTGTGTCATACAGAAATCACAAATCGGTGGCTTCTTGAGCGCCGATCAAACCGATGGTACTGAAATGGAACCAGATCGTCAAGGACAATGGTTACGAAGACGAAGGCTCGATGGAGCATTAAATAGAGTACCAAGAGACTTCTACCCACGTGTGTGGCAAGTTCTTGAAAGAGTAAATATTGTAATAATGACATTATAAGTGTACAATAGATACTATTTATTGATCTTTTTAGTGTCAGGGCTTGGCCATTGAAGGTAGAGTTCTACCACAGAATCTCACACAGGAAATGACACCAGGAGAATTGAAGTTTGCATTAGCTGTAGAAACAGTTCTGAATACGATACCACAACCAGAATATCGACAGCTTGTTGTTGAAGCTTTAATGGTCCTGACATTAGTCACGGAGTACAATGTAGTGGCATCCCTAGGTGGTCTCATAGCTGTTGAACATTTAGTGCATAAAGCTAATGCTATTTTTCTAGAAGATCAGGTATATCATGTAGTAATCTACTTGGGAATATGGCCTTCTTTGTACTGTAGCAAATCTTTGAAACAAGTAATTCACTCACTTTATGTAAAATTCTGGTTTCCATTTTATAGATGAAAGTAGATGGAGATGCTACATTATGCTGTGCTAAGCCAAAAGAACAACGTGAAACTACAGCATTGGGGAATCTTTTATGCGGTGGTGCGGCATATGTTTGTCAACATTTTTACGATAGCGCACCTAGTGGCAGCTATGGTACAATGACGTACATTACAAGAGCTATAGCTTCCTTATTAAACTGCTTACCGAAAGATGGCGACTTGGAATGTTCTATATCATAGTGTATATGAGTATTTACGTAGAGAGAGTGCGTTTAGTTAATTAATTCATGTTATTCTTCGTTGAATTTTTAAGCAGCCCTATGTACAGTTTACTTCTAATAGATTAATTACAGACATTTCGCTATCTAGTAACTTCTCTTTTATTTTGAAAAGTAGTTTTTACAATAATTGCGGTACTGTATTACTGATTGATGGTTTTTTGTGTAAATTATAGACTTTTTACAACTTGTAAATTCAAAATTGTTAAAATTTTTAATGCAAAATAAAGACTGTCAAATTTTGTGGAAAGAAAATTTTATTTTCTCACGATATAATATAATCAAAACATAGTATTAAATAACGATTAGCCTAAAATTACGTAGATTTTGAAAATGGATTAATTTTCGAGATCCACGATGACTCACTGTAATAAGAACATGTAATGAATAATTTAGTAAATAGCTAAAACTTTTAATTGAATTTAATGACTACCAACCTTTTTGATAATTGGGGTTCTGTATCTTCAACTCCTTGTAATTTATTTTCTTTCAATTTTTCTATCAATTCTAATCTATATTTTACCTTTAATGGTTCTACTATCTCTTTTGCATCTTTCTCCTTCATCCACTTTTTGGAGGCTTCAAGATATGTTAAACCATACCATTCTATTTCTTCTCGTGTGTACTGTAAACAAATTAATAATGTGTTCCGTAGTAAGAACAATAACACAATTTGTCATATAATTTGTTATGTTGTTAGATACGAGTTATATCACTTACAGACGATAAATATTGCTTAAATTTGTTATAAATTTCTTCTTGTTTTTGCTTGTCATTTGGATACAATGTTTTGTCTGCTAAGGCTATTAGTATTTGCCGCTTTATTCTCAGCGCAAGTTCAGACTTTAAATCATACGCTGGAGTCTGAGAACATGATTTTTATAAAGCATATATATGTATTCTAACACACGCACTTAAAAAAGTAGATCCGTGCAACCCTCAACGTACCTTTAATAAATAGTGATCGAATCCATAGTGTTCGTGTATTAAGTCGATGGTTCTGTTGGTAATGACTACTTTCATGTATGTATCTAGCACTTCACTGTATAATACAGATCTCTTAATGCGAGGAACCCAGAAATGTGGGTGTTTCGGTACATATTTACCAGGCTTTTTTTTTCTAAAACCTTGAATAATAGCTTCTCCTCCCCATATTCCCTCGTGAAATTCTTTGGGATACCTCAAAGGTATAGGTACATTTTGTACCTGTTGCCTAAATTTTTACATTTGTATATCAGTTGAGAAAAATGCATAAAATATGTGAATTTCCTTGTAACTTACACTTCTTCGGTTTCCTCATTTCGTATGTACTTTCCTTCCTGCTTAATATAGTGAACAGCTGTAGGTTCGGTTAATTTCCATTCATTCCAAAATTTTCTATATGCTTCTGGCAATTCCGCCCCAACACCTTTGTCCCATGGAGTCGGTTTTGGGAAATTATATAATCGCTAAAACATATCCGTATGTAAAATATGCAAACATGTTAACGATACTATACATGCATTTAATATACAATGTCAATAAGAAATTAACACATCTAAATCATATTGTAGCACAAATATTAGGGGAAAAGAAAACGCATGAATGGAAATCTGCTTTCAGAGGACGTAGCTTTCAAGTTATCTTCTTACTTTATATCTCCATATAGCACTTGTAAAATATTGATACAAATGGCATGGTCAGAAGAATAACTTTTGATAATTATTATCTAATATAAATGTAAAGCCTTCCTTTGGTCGTAACAGTAAAGAAGCTAAAAACTAAATTAAAGAACTGATATAAATGTCCGTTAGAAGAGGATACCTGTACTATATTTTTCCCCGACATGATGATAGAAACATAAATAAGTGGCAGATACTGTGTTACAATTCATTCAAAATATCAATTTATATAGTAAATATTGCATCAGTTACGAGAAATGCGTATGATTATGGTTATGTACAACAATGTACAAGTTGATTAGAATAGTCTAGAATAGTCGAAATATCGACAATAATCGATAGTTTACAGTTTACTATCGATAGTTTTTCGAATTCGTTCTGATTTTCCATTGGTTCTTACTGTCCGAATTTAAGGGGAATCAACCCCGTATAGTGACCTAAAAGGAACTAGCCCGGGAGCCAATAGAAATCGTGGAAACATTGAAAAATCCAATAAGATCTGACGTCTTTATAATACGTTTATTCCTCATGAAACTGGTAGTAATTGAAAGCTTGAACTCTGTTGCACCCCGCTCTGGTCTCGTACAGAGGGACAAAGCCGCGATAAACGAATAATTGTAGTCGAAAGAAGCATCGGTCTCTGCAGCTGTCAAGGACAGTCCAACATGGCCGCTCGAGCAATTGCATTTTCTCTTATTTCTCCGATTTAACGACACTACACTCGAATATCGTACCAGAGCGGGGTCGGCACTTCTTCACAGTTATTAGGAAAATTCACTTCACTGCGCTTTCTTCCCGTAATAAGCCGTCAGATCTTATTTACGAATCCAGCTGTCACACCGCCGAAAAATAGCGTGTAATAGTTCCCGGCTTTGGTGCTTGGCGGCGTTCCCATCGATTCTTCGCTCAGGTGCTGCTTGAACCAGTGCTGCGATTTCGAGTTCGAGCCCGACAGCACGCTCACGCATACAGACGCAGCGCTCGTCGGTGAGCTCGGAAGCGCTCGGGTCGCCGAGTGAGAGGGAGAGTATCTCCCGCCCTTCTCACTCCTCACTAAAGCAACCCACGCTTGTTTCGTTTCGGCCGTCTCGCCTCTCGCGCGAACAGGCATGAATTTTCCAAGTCCCGCGATTCGGTCGTCTGTAAATTTTCAAAGTTCCAGACGCGCAGGCTATACACAGAAAAAAAAATAAAAAATAATAAAATATCGTAATTATTAACACTTAGCCGACCAATGGGGTAGATCTACCCGTTTCAATGTAAGTCGGTAGCCGACCGATCGGGTAGATCTACCCATTTCAATGTAAGTCGGTGCCCGACCGATGGGGTAGATCTCCCACATTGACATTAGCAACGAGTTTCCTTGTTTTCTTATTTGCCTACATTCGAGTCGCTTCGTCTCTAGTGACGAACTGCTTCTGTAATAAAATCCATCAATTTAATGGTGAATTATAAAAAAAATAAAATGTAAGATATAAAAAAATACCGTAAATGTCAAGAAATAACAGTGAACATTTCAGTGATGAGTTGTTCATGGACGCACTATCAGACTGTTCTGAAAGCGGCGATATGCAGATAAGGGATTATGAATGCAGCGAAAATGATAGTACTGTTCTTCCCATACGTAAAAATAATCGTCGAATAAGTACCGAATATCAGTCCGCGCCTCACTTGCGAAACATGCGTGGTGAACAACGTAGTTTGGCTTGCTCGAGCGTGGTAGAAATCGTACAGTTCGCTGCGCACGCGTGGTCGGCTAAGTGTTAAGAAATATTTTTTCAAATGTGTACAATGCAACAACATATATGCGTGGCATATAAAATAAGTATTTTTATTTATTTAAATAAATACTTAATCGTGGAAGTCGAACGCCGACATTTCGAGGAATGAAAAGCTCGCGAATTTTCCGAAAGTTTTCGTCGACGAGAGTCGCGCTCTCAGGCACAGCATGCCTCTTAAACCTCGAAAATTTTCTACCGGGCTCGATAGTTCGAGTATTGTTCAGATCCAGAACAGATCCAGAACAGATCCAGAACAGATCCAGAACAGATCCAGAACAGATCCAGAACAGATCAGATCAGATCAGATCCGGAACAGGTCCAGATCAGATCCAGAACAGATCCGGAACAGATCCGGAACAGATCCGGAACAGATCCGGAACAGATCCGGAATAGGTCCGGATCAGATCCAGAAAAGATCCAGAACAGATCCGGAACAGATCCAGAACAGATCCGGAACAGATCCGGAACAGATCCAGAACAGATTCAGAACAGATCCGGAACAGATCCGGAACAGATCCGGAACAGGTCCGGAACAGGTCCGGAACAGGTCCGGAACAGATCCGGAACAGATCCGGAACAGGTCCGGACCAGATCCGGAACAGATCCGGAACAGGTCCGGAACAGATTCAGAACAGATTCGGAACAGGTCCGGAACAGATCCGGAACAGGTCCGGAACAGATCCGGAACAGATCCGGAACAGATCCGGAACAGATCCGGAACAGATCCGGAACAGATCCGGAACAGGTCCGGAACAGGTCCGGAACAGATTCAGAACAGATTCAGAACAGATCCGGAACAGATCCGGAACAGATCCGGATCAGATCCGGAACAGATCCGGATCAGATCCAGAACAGATTCAGAACAGATTCAGAACAGATCCGGAACAGATCCGGAACAGATCCGGAACAGATCCGGAACAGGTCCGGAACAGATCCGGAACAGGTCCGGAACAGATCCGGAACAGATCCGGAACAGATCCAGAACAGGTCCGGAACAGGTCCGGAACAGATTCAGAACAGATTCAGAACAGATCCGGAACAGATCCGGAACAGATCCGGAACAGATCCGGATCAGATCCAGAACAGATTCAGAACAGATTCAGAACAGATCCGGAACAGATCCGGAACAGATTCGGAACAGGTCCGGAACAGATCCGGAACAGATCCGGAACAGATCCTGAACAGGTCCGGAACAGGTCCGGAACAGATCCGGAACAGGTCCGGAACAGATCCGGAACAGATCCGGAACAGATCCGGAACAGATCCGGAACAGATCCGGAACAGATCCGGAACAGATCCGGAACAGATCCGGAACAGATTCGGAACAGATTCGGAACAGGTCCGGAACAGATTCGGAACAGGTCCGGAACAGATCCAGAACAGGTCCGGAACAGGTCCGGAACAGGTCCGGAACAGATCCGGATCAGATCCAGAACAGATTCAGAACAGATTCAGAACAGATCCGGAACAGATCCGGAACAGATCCGGAACAGGTCCGGAACAGATCCGGAACAGATCCGGAACAGATCCGGAACAGATCCGGATCAGATCCAGAACAGATTCAGAACAGATCCGGAACAGATCCGGAACAGATCCGGAACAGATCCGGAACAGATCCAGAACGGCTACAAACAAATGCGGGGTGCGGTAAGGGGAAGAATAACGAAAACGAAGCCGGCCGTGCAGCGGTGTCTCAGCCTTCCCATTACCGCGTCCCGCGTTTGTTTGTAGGTAAACTGGGCCGTCCTACAGCTCGCAGAGGCACCAGCGCTCCCCCCGCTGCCGTTTTGGCGGACGCCCTTTCCTTTGATCTTTAACAGTTAATAACTCGATTAATATTGCGAATTTTGAATAATGGTCCAGGACTTTTGTGTTTGTTTTAAGCCGCTCTATAAGCATGTTTGCTAGTGCCAACTTATAACGGACCACCCTGCATTTAACTGTTTAATACTTAATGGTCCAATTTACTACATAAATATAGTCCAAAATATATCACGTTTGGTCTCGTTTTGATCGGAAGAATCTCATTAATATGATATACACATTTTTCAACAAAAAAAATTGAAAATAAAAAAGTTTAAGCGTTGTTATTATTATAGCATTCGGCGCGCTACCATTTAAATGCCTCCTTTCATTCTTATCTTGTATTCGCTGTCCTTTTCTTCGTTCGGCGGACTACAAAGAGGATCAGATTTCGATTCTCCTATTGCCATACTGTCACCTTTCGATTCCGAGTTAGGTGAGAGTGTGGCAGGTTTTACTGTACTATGGCCAGGGGAGTCGATTTTGTTCCCTAACCTTCATATAGTAAACTTACAGTCTTATGTATACATATATTATGTACAAATTACACAATTGAACGGTCCCCATAATTTTGCAATTAATTTAATTCTTACGAATTAATTCCAAGAACCGTCTTTTTGGGATCTGTTATTTCTTTATAATACATTTAGGGATGCAGATTATTGAAAACCAAAGTCTACTTAATTCAAATATCATTTAAAATCCTACAAGTTACGTGTGCATTACCGATGGAGATGATACGTAAGTTAAATCGTGGGGCATTCTTCCGCGGCTATTCCTGTTCCATCCTGTTCAGAGGATCGCGGCAACACCGCATCTTTCGCTCGTCTAAAATTGACGGTAACGTCAAAATGTGTTTCGCCAAATTACCGACTATGTACCTTTTTGCTCTCTTAGTTCCATGGCGAGGAGCCAGCCATTGCAGATGGCGCGTTTTCCCGTGCGAGACAGGGGGGACAATAAATCCCATATGGATGGGGAGTCTTATTATACTCAGTCAACGCAATCACGATATCTCATTACAATTCTCTCTAAAATTAAGCCCCATGACAGTTATTCTCTTTAGCACAAGTCTGAACAATACTATGTTTCAAATTCAGCTAAATTGAAACACATTTTACCATTCCTTGTCAGATATATGTATTTTGTAAGTTATTGATAATGCTCGGAGAATTAGAACAGAATTTTTTTAAAAATGTAAAATTAATTAAAATATTCTACATTCAAAATTTGAGCAGTTTTCTTAGGAAATGAATTTCTCCGTCTGTTCCTAACTACGTCAGAGTAATGATTTTTCTTTTGATTTATCCAGCAAATGTAACAAATATGTAAAAAAAGATAAATATCTTCCAGAAAGTGAATTCATCGATTTTTTATTTAACAATTAACTGTTTAAACGTTTTGACGCATGGATGTCGGTCATTGACAGCGGCAACAAATATATATATGTACTTTAACTAAAAAGTTAATTGTTAAATAAATAATTGATAAATGCACTTCCCGGATGATATTACAAAAACATTATGAACAAATTTCGTCCCACTACCGAAACAGTAGCATTTTACTTGTTGACCTCGGCATCCTATCTACACCGAAAAATATTTAAAAATTTTAGGGGCCCTTTGTGGTACCCAATTTTCGGCACGACCCTAACAATGGGAGCTTCACGAGACTCCCGTCTGGGAGCTCCTTCTCGGGCCGGTGAAGTGTGGTTAGTTGACCAACCGGCCGCACGGCGGCGCTTCGATCGATTCGGAGATAGCCCGTTGGGGTTGATTCCCCTTAACCAATTCCCCTCGGTAAGAACCACCGACACAAGAGGCGACACCAGAGTTGTGTAAATCAAGAGCATCCATTAAAGTCTACATATTTCGTTAACAGTGCTTGACTGAAGCACGAAGTCATACAAAGTGTTGACACATTCATATTTTGTCATATAAGTAATACTTTCTTTCGCGATGCCGCTGGAGAATTTGGAAGAAGAGGGTTTGGAGAAAAATCCGAATCTGGAGTTAGCACAAATTAAATTTTTACTGAGCCTTCCGGAACATCGAGAATATGCTCATCTGAAAACCAAACTCCTTGATGCCATTAAAGCCGAAAGTGAGCTTGCATCTTTTTTATTACTTAATTTATTCTTTAATGTTTTTCGTAAAATTGTGAGATTTACGAGTCCATTTAAACTCGTGTATCCTTCGCTTTTTCTCCTTTTCTTAAAACGCATGAAAACCCAATGTGTCCTTTTACGGTACATAACCTTTATTCACAAAGGTTGACTTTCCCAAGCTATCATCTCTTTTAACACTAGATTGCCCGAACTTTTTTTATAAACACGATTTCCCATTTGAAACAGTCAAAATGACTGGTTTCGGGCAATCTAGTGTTAAAAGACCTTTGTTGCAATCACAGTTATAGTATTATTAACTTTTGTTAACAATACTTAATTTTTGTTTCGAACGTACTACTTGAACCTGAGTCTTAATATATGAGCCGCTCATTTACAGAATCGATTGATTTCATGAGAAAAAAGAATAGGGAAAATTGCTATATATGGAAAGTTTAGGACCAATGACATGTTCCGACACAAAAATTGAATAACATTAAAAAAGTGAAGTTTTATTGCCTTAGCCTGTGAACGGCTCATATGCATTAACGTCCTTTCACATATATGACATTGTAATCACATGTATGATTAAGTTTTTATAATGAAATTATTAATTTCATTTTGCACAAATAGATATGGCACCATTTTACGAAGAGGTATGTAAGGATTTAGGTTGGCCTGTGGATGACGCATTACTTAATACAATGAAAGCACGTAATGCAGAGCAACTAAAGCATTTAGATGATACAATTGAAGACGCAGAGAAGAACTTGGGTGAAATGGAAGTTCGTGATGCTAACCTGAAGAAATCAGAACACTTATGTAGAATCGGTGATAAAGAAGGAGCCATTACTGCATTTAGAAAAACGTATGATAAGACCGTATCGTTAGGACACAGATTAGACATTGTATTTCATAACATTAGGATTGGGTTATTCTATTTAGATCACGATCATATTACCAGAAACATAGAAAAAGCAAAGAGGTAAGGAAAAGTCGAGAATAAATATAGCGTTAGACATTCTCGTAATTAATCATATTTTGGATTATCAGTTTAATAGAAGAAGGCGGTGACTGGGACAGGCGTAATCGTTTGAAAGTATACCAAGGCACTTATTGTATAGCAGTACGTGATTTCAAGGAAGCTGCAAACTTTTTTTTAGATACAATTAGTACTTTTACAAGTTACGAACTTATGGACTATAATCAATTCGTGAGATATACCGTTTATTTGAGTATGATAAGTTTACCGAGAAATGAACTGAGAGATAAAATTATTAAAGGCCCCGAGATTTTGGAGGTGCTTCATAGTAATTCTGATGTAAAAGACTATTTGTTTTCTTTATATAATTGCCATTACGCAGATTTCTTCAAAAATCTTGGTAATTATGCTATAGAAAGACTACAAACACAATTGTCTTCATTGTTAATATTACTTTGTGTATTTACAGCACACGTCGAAGGATTATTACGTAGAGATTTTTTAATCTTTCCGCACTACAGATACTATGTCAGAGAAATGCGCATTCTTGCTTACACTCAGCTTTTAGAATCGTACCGGTCATTGACTTTGCAATACATGGCAGAAGCATTTGGTGTGACAATCGAATATATTGATCAGTAAGTTTACAACCATCGCCGTCCACAATGTTTCATAGAAAACAAACAGTGATCTTTATATTTTAATTTTCTACTCGTAGAGAAGTATCCCGCTTTATTGCTGCTGGAAGATTGCACTGTAAAGTTGATCGTGTCGGTGGAGTTGTGGAAACTAATAGACCGGACAGTAAAAATTGGCAATATCAAGCAATGGTGAAGCAAGGTGACTTACTACTAAACAGGGTTCAAAAACTGTCACGAGTAATCGATATTTAAATCTTTCAAACGCCATAACAAGGTAAAATCGGAGTATGTACTCACCAAGCCTACTCGTGAAAACACTGTCTGGTTCACAATCTTTCATACCCAACACACGCATATTATTTGTGAGCAATTGTACAACTGTAAAAATAATCTATCATAATGCCCTTTGCTTTTATAAGAGAAATAAAAGTTATGTATCACATTATGGCTTGTATCATTTTTTTCCCCTCACACTTTATGTATATCAATTGATCTTATATGTAAACAGAGAAACTGTTAGAACAAACAAAAGGTAAAAGCTGCTCTTTCCACAGTTCCATTGCACAATGAGAAATAAATACCATTGCTAACATTTACATAGGGATTTATGTATTAAGATCTGTGCATAATGCGAAATATAAGTTTTCCACCATTGTCGAAAATGTAAGCGAGTTTACGTTTCTACCGTTTCTACCTCCAAAAAGTAACGGTATTGATGACCTTGCTGATCTATCGTTACTCAAAATAACTCGGGGCTGCACGGTGGATGTAGAGAAGTGCGCGAATATATTTAAAAATAAATTATATTCATGAGAAAATTGTCAATTTCTGCATGAAATTAAGCCAATACAAATTATCGATCGAATATATGTATGTATAAAGTTTGAAGTATACATACGTTAGAATATACGCGGTTTCAGATAGTTCGAAATGGGCCGTAGAAAGAGTAAACGTCAGGCGCCGCAAAGGAAGAAGGCTATTCAGCCTTTAGATACACAATTTGCATGTCCATTCTGCAATCACGAAAAATCGTGCGAAGTAAAGATGTGAGTCTCTAAACCTTTCGTGTAAGAAGCAATTACTAATAAAGTATTCATTATACTAAATGCCTTAGTGTTGTTACAGGGATAAAGCTAGAAATACTGCTAAGGTTTCGTGTCGAGTATGTTTAGAAGATTATCAAACTGTAATAAACATTTTATCCGAGCCATTGGATGTTTATAACGATTGGATCGATGCTTGCGATGCTGCAAACTAATGATATATACACGACAAACGACGCCGTGAGAATATTTAAACTGGAACAAACAATGGACTTTCAATCATAAGACAAAATTTTGACTTAAATCTGCATAACAGATTTTAATTTAAGTTTTAATACTTGTAATAATATCGTTAATAGTATTATCGCCAAAAACATAACTATTCTGAAGTATGAGAAATGCATGTCTCTTTGTTTACATTTAAATAAATATATTTTCCAATATGTACAATTGATTGCCTATATAAGCGAATGCACAATGTTATAATATCACATTGTTGTCAAAGATACCGTGCACAAACCGTACGTCCAGAGAATGTCTCTGGTGTGTACCGTGGATAGGTCACCGGTATGCAATTGAAAAACACATCAGCGAATGCGCACGCACGTAATAAATTCCATGGTATCATTGGTATCTGGCAAGACAGTTCGTGGCGACTGCAAACACTGATTCCATCATTCGTTTATCGATATGTTGCCCTGAGTTGTCCCTCATATGGGCAATTCCGGCCATGCTATGAATTTTAGGTTTCGGGAAACGCATATTTGATTCGAAAATAACATAGTCTACAGAATTTTTTTGATAAAGCAAGTTATCTAATTTCTGTGAGTGTGATTCACGGCGTAGAGTGGACGGTAAGAAAAAATATGGACGATTTTTACAAGTGTTACACAGTACAGTATTAAGCACCGACAATAACCACGATAAATTTGCCGGTTATAGAAAAAGGCAAAGAACATTATTAGTTCTTCCGTTTATAGAACTATTGTTCGTGTCGAGTGTGTGTAAAGAAAATATCCTAGCGAAAGAAATTGTCATTGCATTGTAATCGCTTGATATTTATTGTCAAGTCGTCATCGTCCAAAAATATCGAAGGAACGAAGAGTGAACATACCCTTTCGTACCAGCACACGTAGAAAGAAGTTGGGGCGAGACGTAATTATAAAGTTTCTCTGAGATGGAGAAAACTAAAATAGGAAATACCGATCTCGAATTGCCGGCCCTTCGCAGTTTGGACGATTTCCTTTTGGAATCAGCTCGCTTTCAAATACCAAATGTAAAGAATCTTGAAAAATGGGGTAACAGAGTGGTGAACAATCTTCTATATTACCAAACAAATTACCTTTTCTTATCCATCATTATGTTCCTCATTGTTGGGTTAGTAAAATTTTAGTTCTCCTAGCAGTGTATTGATACACGATTCGATGGAATGAGCAGAAATATTGAATTCCAAAGCACAAACTCAATTACGAATAATCATTCGTTTGTATTCTCAGATTGATACACCCTGTAAAAATGCTTGTCGGCATGTTGGCAGTGGCAGTGATATTGGGTGTTTTTGTTTATGTGTCTGCCGAGGGAAGAGTGATACATAATTTTAAAAAAGAGTATCCCGTAACGGGGGTACTGTTTATAGTGCTTGCTGGATGTTTTGTAACGTATACTTTGGGATCGCTTCTTGTGTTCCTTCTTGGTATTCTATTGCCATTTTGCGGTACGTAACTATTTGTTACGGGAAGACAATACAGAATGGCTTTCACGAAAGTTATTATGATGGGAATGCATTTGAATATTGGAGTATTTATTTTGTTTTTAGTGACATTCGTGCATGCTTCGCTGAGACTAAGAAATATCAAGAATAAAATCGTGAACAAAGTTGAAGGAATTGGCTTGAAGCGTACACCAATGGGAGTTTTCTTAGGACATCTGGGTATGGAAGAAGAACTCTTTGCATAAATTTATATTGTCTTGTGATTTGTTCATAAGAAATGAGGAAAACAGATGTTTAGCAGTTTAACAAAGTTATCACGCGATAGAGTAATTTATAATCATGTTCGAATATGTGACTATTTAACACAAAGACAAATATCCGTATGCATACTACATACGCGCATATGCATGAATGTACGATGCATATGTTGCGTATTATATGCATTTTCTTATGCTTTCATCTCTGTTTTTAAAGTAGGTATATTATCAATGGATAATACTATGCTTCTTGTATAGAGATTTGTGATAAACATTTACAGTAACTAATCATAGAGGAATAGTAACTCGTGAGTTGCAGTTTCTTATATATGCAATATTCTTTTATTCATTTAAATGTTAACTTTAATATAACACATATGAATATATTGTGATCTTGTTGCTTATGTATTGTTAATGCTTAATAAATTAATGGGACGCAGATTGTATTAATTATGAAAGTAATAATTAATTTATCAACGATGACGTAAATGTGTCATATTTTTGGATAGCTTTTTCTCTACATAGTCAAATAGTACATAAAGATAAAGATCTTTAATTTATTTATAACATATATATTTGTTATTAAAGATGTGTTATACATAAAACAAATTACTGCAGTTTGTTGCTGTACTTACTGCATAATATGCATAGAAGTTTATATGCTTATTTCAACTTTATTATATTGTATTATTGCAAACATAAATAAAGCTATTTGAATCATTTTTTTTTTCTTGTCATCGCAGTTGTGTAAACATTTATTTGTATTATACCTTTTCGTTATAATTTCTCTGTAAAAGTTATTATTGCATTTTCAAAACAGCAGTTTCTATACATTTGATTAAGGAGCAATTGTATTTATATTCTGAATACAAACTTCTTTGTGGACACATTAACTCGCATCACGATTTCACAAAACTTTAGCTTGAATTAAACAGAGCTTGGATCATAACTAAGTACCAGACAAATACTTTTACATTCAAGGTGGCCTCATGCGGGTATAATGTAAAAATTCAGTTATCAAAAAGATCTTGAAATTATTCTACTTAGCTGTTCGATATCCTTACTTTATTTCTGTATCTAATTTTGTTTTCTTCTTCTTTTATTTTACTCTGCAGAAGATGTGACTGGTATGACTTTACACCCTCAAACATCTCTCATACAAACGCCTCGCTACTAACCTGCCTCACATGCGAAATATAGATGTTAAACACAGGAACAAGTTTATATACCTGTAAATCTTTTTTTGATTAACTGTTGCAACTGGATAAGAGTGTTGATCAAGGGTATCGGCAAGGATCATCAGTACAGCTGAATTTTAATGTTAAAAGTTAACCATTAATAATTTGTTAATAATATGTATACATTAACTTCACGTTTGGTGTCAGGCACTACACATAGCAAAGTAGTTATTTTGTAAACAAGGAATTTGTAGTCATTTTATACAGATTTTAAATTAATTTGTAAATATCTATATATACTTTATGTAAATATCAAAGCTAAATTTATACCCTACTTTGTACTGAAACTTTTGTCATTAAAAATATAAATGTACACAAAAATGTATCCTCTTATTAATGATTACAAAATTTTTGTTAAATTGCAAATATTATAGTTATTTTAGTAATAACGCTGCTTTATATTTATGTAAATAATTGGCACTTTCTATACAAGTAATGAGATTAAAACATGGTTGAACAAATAAGTTTTCCTTATCACTGTTCATAATATTTGTAATCCCATTTTGATTTTATGAGCTTTGTGTATGTTTGCACATGCACTCCAAAACTGTAAAATATTCATGTAATCATAACAATGTGACCATAAATAATTTTTGGAAGTGAATGTTTGATTAAATCCATTCTAATGAAATATTTTTATTTGACGTGGATGATATCAAAATGACAATAATAATAATAACAATAGTAATATCAAACTTATGTACTTTACAGATCATTCAAAGTAGACTCTATTGTTCTAATATTATAAGAGAATCTATTGAATACACAAAATTTATTGAGATTATTTTACAACAAAGCCTGAACAACTGTTTGAAATACCACTATAATATAGGCTATCCTGAAAACCACAACCTCAGATTTAATGTATTCTACTGTTCTAGACACAAGTTTATAAAGTTAATAGTTGATTGTTATGATCAAAACCAAAAGATTATCATGTTATGGAAGTATTTGAAAGCCTACTATTGTAGTATTCTTAGTGTTCTATTTTTATACATAAATCATAATATGGGTGATATTGGAAGTACATTATAAATACATCTGAAGCTTAAAGTATGTATATTGGCAGTTTTATATCAAACTAATCAACTTAGTGGATAGCGTTGTTGTTTTTTGGTACACAGATGATGTTTTAAAATTTGGGGAATTAACACATTATCGAATAATTTAAAAGGATAACTAAATTATATTAAGTATATATACTCTTACATCCGGTGATGACATAGAAAAAGTTCACATTGTATGTTATTTACTTTATGTTTGTATGATTTCGTATTTACGTAAATAATAACAAAAAAAAATTATAAATAAAGAATGTGCCACCTTAATATTGTTCAAAATTAGTGAAAAGGTCGAGACATCCTAACATAGATTATAATATGGACGGCACTTAGAAAATTTCTAAAGAATTAATGATAATTTTGTATATACGGTGGTCCATGCAACTTGCACACCTCAAATCACTTCTAAAGTATGTGTTCTGTGGAAAAATTGTTTATAGAAGAGTTGTATGGTTTGGAGGGGCACATTGCATGTACTTTTTTTCATAGATGGATGCATTTCCTAGATGTCAAGATCAATTACATTATGTTAAATGGAATATTATATCTTTTATGTCGAAATATCAAGGTACATTGAATTGTGAGTAAAAAGATATTCGCTTTTATCCAAGAATTTAATAATTAATGAGTTATTTTACAAAAGCATACAATATTAAGTTAGAAATTAAATATCAACAAAGATTTTCTTAAGGCAACAGTGTTTATCTCATGGAATTCTTTGCTGATATTGAATCTCAAATTTAATATTACATAGTGTACGGTTTCCTGAAATTACTCGTTAATTAGTATGTGTAGGACTAATAGAAGTCAAATAATATTTCTTTACTCACAATTCAACATTCATTAATACTTTAACACAAAAGATTCCATTTAAAATAACGAAGTTGATCTTGAAATCCCTCCAACCCCTCCATTTATAAAAAGAGTGCATGCACTACATAATGTGTCCTTCTAAATCATACAAATTTTCTATGAACAATTTTAGCATACAACAAATATTTTACAAGTGATTTAAGGTATGCAAATTGCATGGATAATCCTGTATTCATATGTTAAGATGTTATGTTTACTGTTAGTATACACACTTAATAAAAGATATCTATTTTGCAGTTTATAAGTATACAGATTACAACTGAACACTTAAATGGCAGTGTTTTCTTATATGTATAATTTTATTAATCTTTTTTTGTGACAAAACTGTATGCATGCTTAAAATTAAAATTATTTGTATACCAATTTTGTCACTGATGGCAAAATCGAATTTGAAGATGCGAGATATTTATATTAAGTTCTATAGAACATATATACGCCATATATATGTATGTATAATAGAACTTACCAGTTGAAGAGCTTAAAACCTCAAGAAAATGAAAGCTCTATTCAACTCTATTGAAAACATTACTATATTTTTGTTATAAATACTGTATTTGATGGAAATAAGATTGTATCCAATAAGCGTATTTTTGGAGATAGTGCACCAACATTGGTTTTTGGAAATGGTACTAAATATGTGTGGTCCAGAGGGGAAAAACCCATACTTTCCATTTTGTGTACAAAGTCCTACAAATGTATTATATGTATATTATTAATAGATTCTTTTATCTGAAATATTATGAAACTTACTTCAATAGTTTCTGTGGCACCCATAGATATAGTTTCTTTTCCCCCATTTGGCAATCGCAGGCAGAGCCGTAGCATTGGCTCGTTACCTGTGCGAAATTAAATTCATATGTAACGATTGAACTTGAGGTTAAACAGCATGAGGCAACCAACTAAATCGCCTAAGATATCTCGCAAGGTTTTATTGATACAAGCAAACGTGTAAGAAAAACAATGTTTGATTGATGGAGCAAGCGTTGTAACAAAGCAAATCTTTCTATGAAGTTCACCATTTTTTATATTTTAATACGATCATCAGTTTTTTTCAATGAGATGGCATATTTTGATTCAGACAATAATATAGCTAATAAAAATACCAAATTCAAGCGTGTATATGTTGGCATTCAGGTGACCTTTGGAGAAGTTGTTCTTCAAAAAAGCATAGCTTTACGTACAAAGGCAATGTTCAAGCTGACTGTGCTATAGTAGGATTTAATTGATGTAAATATTGAAAGACATCATTAAGTGATCAAGTTTGGTGTCCCACCCTGTGTAGTTGGTGTATAAGTGGTACAATGTAAAAATGTACATACTTGTATCAGCTTTGCTCGAGTCCACATCTGGCTTGTTCGATTCATTGTTCTAACATTATTTAAAAATATTTCATTAATTGTACAATACAAAATCTCACAGTAAATTGAATTTCATTAATCATGTATTAATTGAGGAAACTGTTTATTGTTATGAACATACCTTGCAGTTTGTATGTTCATTAGATTGTTCTTTCACATCTGGTACATCGACTCGTCTTCGCTTATTTAATATATTGAAACTACTACTTGGTACACTTGCACTAACATCGTTGTCTTCTGATCCTGTTTCATCGTCATCTGCAAGTATAAAAAACATTAGTAATGCAAGGGAGAGTTTTGCGTGTATTAATTTTTGAAAGAGAGAAGAAAAAAAAATCCAACCTGATTCAGTTAATCTATCTCCCAATTGTTTAGAGTGCATATCGTTTGAACAAGTATCCTGTAAAAAAATGGTAAGTAGAATTAAAGATTACAGTGTGTAATGTAAATAAGATAAAAAAAAAAGACAATTATAATTTACTATACTAACTGTTCTTGTTTTAGACAAGCAATCATGTTCAATAGATGATGCAGAGTAGCTATTGCATTCTCTAGAAATGGGTGTTTCTTGAATCGCACTTTCCGGTGACGGGTGAGTGCTTAACATATCGTTTAAAGTAGATATTAATATATCAACTGTAATATGATTATACGTTCGCATACATTCGCCTGTTCTAGGATCGATTATAGCCAAATAGGGGTATTCCGTTACATTGTAAAAATCTATATAACGCTTTCCATCTGCTGTATTTGATAGTACCTAAAACAAATATTTAATTTAAGAATCTTATATTTTAAAATATGTGAACTTATAGAACATGTTTTCATTTAACATACTTGCCACAACACAAAGTGATCTTTCACAATTTCTTGAATTGGTTGGCTTGGCCACACATCCCTGTTAAGTATTTGACAAGAGAATTCTTGAGGGTTCTGAACATTAACGAGCAACCAACGATTTAATGTTTTAGCGTGTTCGCGAGCATCGATAAAGGAACCCAGGAAAAGAATATTGCAAGGTGGCCGAAATAAATCATCTAGCCGTCTTGATTTTCTTTGCGATATTTGTTTAACACCGGTAACTCTGCGTGACATTTCCTCTTCCTGTCGTTCTGGAAGCGATTACTTGTTGTTAAATATAACTACTGAAAAGTGAACATACAATAGAATAAATATTTACCGGTCTCAACCGCAAAATCTCTAAATCTGTCGAAAACATTATTTGATAATCTAGGAAACGAACACATTGGATCCGAAGGTACTAATACTTCTTGGGTTGGTAGAATTGGTGGTCGCACTATTGGTTCCGAAGTTACTTGTTCTGCTTCAGAGGCATGACCTCCTTCAAACATCAAGCTAATTGCCACTTCCACATTTCCATCCGCAACTGCTAGGTATTGTTGAGCAGTAGCTTCGCTCTCACCTAACGTCATCAAAACGATTATGTCAGATTGTGCATGATTTTCAAGGTTTCTGAACTCAAAACGTTTATGCTAACTGAATCATACGAATTCGATTTCGTATGAAACATAACGAATTTATTAATTAATTATGAAAATTGAGCTATGTCGCCTGGGGTAAGGTCACATAGCCTATACGTATGCTTAAGACAATATATATTGCTTACTTACCAGTTACCTCCATAAATTTATCAATCAAATCCCGATCCATTATTTATAATGATGTGGCAACTTTCAGAATATGGAAGACGAAGAGATACGTTTCTCAATTTGTCGTTAACCGGCTGACATCTCGAATGGACGCAACTACTTGCAACTTGCAACTACTTCACGGTTGTTTTTCACAAAATCGCCGCTACCAAGCCGCGGCGCGGATTAATCGTATATGTATTCCCAATACATTTTTCAATTGAGCGTCTAAATTCAAATCAACTCTAAAAATTCGCATAATCATAATTAATTCTTCAAACAGCTGCAGAGTCTTATATATTTAACAGAAGAAATTTAGATATGTTTAATAAATTTATATAATTACACGAAATTGTGTACCATCCTATGTAGTACATGTAATAGTACGGGATAACCCCTAAGACTTGGCAGCTCGAATTTAGATTTCTAAAAAAAAATTAAGCATTTTGGATGTAGAAACAATAGCTTTAGAGTTTCTGATAGTTTCCAAGAATAGTTCTGTCGATAAAGGCCCCGAATTCCGCACCACCGTAGGGGGCTGAGTGTTCACATAATCAGTATTATACAATTTTTATCATTGATATGACCAATGTTTATAAAATTAACTTTTGTGGCATTTTCTAGTAGATATAAAAGTGTTTTATAGTTTCTGATAGCTTTTAGGGGAAAATTCAGACATTGATGTCGACGAAAAACTTGTGGTAATACTTACTGCCGTTCATTCGGCTCTTTGTAGTTCAAAGTTAGCTCTAACCGGGGCAGCACTGCTCAATGTCACTGATGGTTGCTTGTCAGCGCTCCGGACGGTAAGCAGTCATGGAATTATGACGCGCCATATTATGACATAATCGGCAATTGTACAGGCATGAGCGCACATTAAACCCGGGATCCCACGGCGCACGGTGTTAGGGAGCAACGCCAGGCCACAGAAGTCCGTCGTGCCGTGTAAACACCATGGCTTGTCTTTTTCACGAGTCATCCCTAATTCCGTACCGAGTCAGTATAAGCTACGAGCTCAGGATCCCGTCTTTACGGTAAATTAATTCTGTTGCATTATTGGTGATCCAAATTTGTTCACGTGTGCTAACGTCATGCTAAAATTCGAATAGTCAATATCCATAAAAATTTCAAAAGCACAGAGAAGTCTTACCAATTATTTCGTAACTTAATATATAATTTATAAGTCTTACTAATTTATTATTAGTTTCGTTAGTTGCCTGCACAAATGATAATGCTGTAGTTGTGAGTTGTGCTATTATATTGGAAATTGCGATGAATTTTCGTAGTGTCTCGGCAGCATTGTTCACAACACTATAACGACATCAAGGAGCCTAATTAGGCTCAAAGTATATCAGTGATAGTAGGCTCAAATTTAGCTTGTAAACGGAACGGTGTGTATATTTCTCTGGAAACATGTATCCCCGGTTAATGTACTCTGAATTTCGAGCGAAATTATTCATACCACTCGATAACATATGTTACTGGCCACCGCTAGATGACGGGGCATGTACCGAACGTGGTAGTGGTTTCTGTACATGCAAGAATTATTAGAGTGCAGCATGTGATAAAACATTTTGTAATCAGTAGAATTAACCAATGAAACTTTTAGTAATTTCTATATTACACGACATGCAATATTCGATTCTTTATCTTGCTTTTACACGTATCACAAAGTTTAAAGAGTCTTGGGATAAGCATCTCAAGAGATACTGTGTCTCGTTGACAAAATGTCCAGCACTTGTATTGTGTAAAACTGGAGGATCCGAGGGTCAAAGGAACTGAGTCCTCGGTTTCACCTAAGTTTGGTGGGAATTACTCCCGTCAAACGACATATGTGATAGTGATCTGATCGAAGAGCATCTTACAGTACATGCACCGTGCTTCCGTTACGAGGCAACACGCTAAAGAGAAATAACAAGAAAATTGCCATATCCGAAATTTATTCCTGTCCAGTACACGACAATTCGTAAGCGTACGAGTTCTCGAACGAAGCTCAGGATCGCAGGTAAACAATCGTCGCTTCCACGTTAACTTCGAAAGTCGATGAGGGCTTTCGGTTCTGAGTGTCGTCAACCCTGACTATACACTGCACTCTCTTTCTTGGTGTGCGAGAGAGAAGCAGGGCGGCTTACGGAAGGAAATGGAGAATGCCGCGAATTGTGTGTTGAAGTATCCTCTCCGCCGACTGTTCAGTGGGACTTTCCGCTTTTGGAGTTCTCCACTAGATATCGCACAAACAGACCATCTCGAGGATCCATCCACCAAAGCGGTCCCGTGACAACGCTGCCCTCATTTTCTGGACACAGACACTCGTACTGGTTCACAAGTTCGTCCTCCACCTTCATACAACGGTCTTCGTCATTAATGGCTGAGGGCGCCCCGGGGACTGGAACGTTCGTTGACTGAAACCACCGAAAACAGATTATTAAAGGGGCTCTACCGCTTATGGATTCAGGAAGGCCCTTTTAGCGCATCAAAATGCTTCGGCGATATATCTAATTATTCAACTTCAATTTATCAAATATCTAGCCTGCTCGATTTATGAAAATCACTCTCTCCTGTACCTGTCACTAAGAAGTCACTTTGACTGCTTTTTAATTTCGTTGATAACACTTACGCGCATCAGAAACGAAGTGGTGTGAGGAGAGAGATAAATACAACTATTAGTAAATGCATTTATGCAGTTAAACTGACTTCTTAGGCAATCTAGTGTAAACGTTTGAAGGATCGAGGGAACTACTCGGATTTGCCGAAGTTCATGAAACGACCCTCTTCACGCCTACAAGCGCTAATTTTTTTTCAACAATTGGTCGCTGCGGAAAATAACGATTCTGACCCCTATTTCGTGTAAGCATTCCGCGGCTTTGTTACGCAATAATGATTCTATGAATGGTAATGTTAAATCATTCATCAATTATTCCCATGTAAACGTGTAACGTTCGTCTTTTCATTGTTTCGCGAAAATTAAGTTTGCATTCGGAATTTAATGACTCTGCAGTTTGAAGTTTCTTTGGCTGAACTTCCGTATCCGACCTTTGTCCGATCTTAAGTAGCATTTACTAAATCTAGTCGAACGCCATAAGTGCGAATTTAAGGAAACACCTGGTTTCCGAGATATTGATTTTTTAATTACGTTTAATTTTAACTTGACATTTTGTGGAACTTCAGTCTTCCTCTTACGTAAAAATTTCAAAAATTGTTGATTTAAACATGTAATTTTAAAATTTGATATCTCGGAAACCAGGCGTTTCCTTAAATTCGCACTTATGGCGTACGACTGCATTTAGTAAGCGCTACGTACCAGTAAAATTTTATTAAGATCGGACGAGGGTCGGATACGGAAGTCTTACCGTCTCTTTTTTCTTTTCATGGTTTCATATGGTTTTTTCTTTTAACAAAATCGTTGATCCAAATTTTAGTGTCGAGGATCATGCTGACAGACACATTTGTCAGAAATATTCGCATACTCATTTCGTTCACAGCGAGCGAACTGAACAGCTTGCGTCGGTGCTCTCAAACAAACTGTACGAACCACTACATACGTTAAAAATGCTTGGATTAAACACATTCGATCAAGCCGTACAATCGAATCGCCTGAAGGGTCGAACGGAACATTTCACAACTAAAATTCATTCACGTTCGCAAAACATGTCAATTCGGCGGCGCAGGTCAACTTCATTCGGTCTTTCACGACTTTCGACCGTGCGGAATTGGCCCACCTGGAATCGCAACGGCAAAAACAATCCATCGATTGTTAATCAATTGTTGTTCACGAGGATTTACTCGTTGTTTCGACTCTTTCTTCGATCTTGGACTTCCTCGCGACGACACGATCCACGGCGAAGGCGAACGTGAAGCGTGCGCAAACAAGCGAGGCGCGAGACGGGTGGACGTAAAGCTATTCTTAAAATAGGGCTTGAGTGAACGGGCGAGTGAACGGAACTGAGCGTGCACGGGATAAAGACGAAGATGATGGGGTGAGAGAAGGAGAGATAGAAGGAGAAGAGTAATGGAGAGCGAAAGAGGGATAGTGCGAGTAGAAGAAGAGAAACAGAAGGATGAGATGGAAGAGGAGAAGATGATGCACAAGGGTTAGGAGAAGGCGGAGGAACGTAGTAGTAGTAGTAGCAGGAATCGTTCGGAAGGGGGAAGAAAATCCAAGGGAAGGAGAGATCGAGCGAGAGAAAGGCGAGGAGACGAAGGCTCGCGAACGAGACTCGGATAAACGGGGATAGGGTGAGACGAAGCGAGAGAGAGAAATGAGAGGGAGGAGGAAAGGCAGACGGTACCAGGAGGAGAGCGACGGAGTGAGAAGGGGCGAGCACAGCGACGTGTCTCGCGGGTCGCCGGCTCTTCAGGGTCCGAGCTTCGTCCGAAACGAAGCGCCTCCGTAGCGGTTCCTCTTCCTTCTTCTCTCGTGAGGTCTTTTCCACGCGAGATCCTCGTCCCCGAACCGACTTACCACATTCATTCGGTTCTCCATTTCTGACCTTGGGACCACCCTTCTTCCATTCCTTCGACCTTTTACTCCGCTACTCCCTCCAGTCTTTTCCCAATAGCGTCACCCACTTCCTTTTCGCTTTCTCCTTAGTCGCTTCCCCACCTCTTTGTTTTTCGTGCTCGCGTCCAGCGACCGGTGCTACGCGAAGTAGGTGCAACCGGTGGCACTGGTAGTGGTAGTGGTGGTAGTGGTGGTGTCTTCCTCGATGGTGGTGGTAGTGGTGGTGGGTGTTCGTGCTCCGGTGGTTGGTGGTGGTACGTGAACCTGGAAGGGTCCAGGAAACACCCGGCAAGGGCCCTTGCCCTCGTCCTTCGCGGCCCTATCGCCAGCACGTAGGGAGAGACCCTGCGATTATCGATTTCATGGCGTCGTACAGGAGCTACGTAAGTTACCGGAATTCTTGGACCAACTTCCATAGAGATAGGTACCTCGTTGGCCCTTTGTAACAGTTCGCAGACATTCCTCCAGAGATCTTCCACCTGGCGAATCGACGATCCAAACTATGGCATTAGCCAGTTCGGTCATCTTCCTTCGATGCTTTCCTTTTTCACCCTAGTCTCGATTCACGATCTTCTGGACAATTGCATTGGCACTCTAGTGTATCGATCCGCTAGTGAACTTCGTGGGTCTATAATCGTTCTTTCCCATTGAAATCCCTTTCCTAAGAATTCTACATCTCTTGTCATATCTGTGCTAAAATCACGATACTCTGGCGCGTGTATTCGGTCAGGTTCACCTAGTGCGCCTATCGGTGAGTACTCCATCACCGTAACGAGCGGACATTCGTATTCGGTAGGTGCGATATCAAACTGCAAAGCGACCATCGGTTTCCTTTCCCATCGTCAGCTTCCAATAGTTGCGATTAGCGTGCCAGAAGCACATCGTATTCTGGCATACCGTACACGAGACAGGTGGTACGAGGGAGGAGGCTTTATCGCGTAAATATAGTATGGTAGGGCTTGTTCGCGAGATGAAGACCGAGAACGCAGCTGAAGTCGTTCGCAGATGCGATGGACCGTTTGCGCGATTCGTTCCAAAGAGAATCGAGCGCGTTCGAGTTAAAGTTAGACCTTCCGCGGGCCTCTTCCGGCGTGCGTCGACCTTTCCCATCGACCTTTCGTAACAGTTTGGAGGTAGTTGCGACGAGCGCGGACACAACCCCATGGCTTGGTGGAAGTCGATCTAACGATCGGGGCGCGTTAAATCGATCGTTCATCGAAACACGTGGGAATCAACGAAAAGAATCATTTCGGTACGGATACTTTTTACATCCTGTCTTCACTAGGACTCGACGGTGCTATTCCAAGATCGAGCAAATTGAATTAATTCGCAGGAGTCTCGAACTTAGCGAAATGCAGAATAAAGTCGGTCCTTTTCAAGGGAAGCCTTTGGCGAGTCCCATGGCAGCCGAAATTATTCCATGCTCCGACAACCAGACGTCCGCAACGGGATTGACTCGAAGATTCGAGCTACTCCCTCCTACCTCCTCGCCTCGCGATCGTCCCGTGCGATCTCGGCAAAAGGGCCCTACCTCCTTCTCCTCCTTTTCCTCCTCTACCCTCGCCTGCTCCTTCATCCGCCTCTCTCCCTGCTTTCGACGCAATTATGCAATGTAAATGAAGTCCATTAACGTTATCACGAAAGGACGCTGCTGCCGGCTCGGTGGTACACCCGAGCGTCCTGCCCGAGTGGTTCGGCTTGAGCCAAATGAGTGTTAAACAAAATACCTCGTAATTCAGACGGATGAGAAGAAAAGAGGATGAAAGAGAAAGAGAGGCAAGGAGAATGAGAGGGAGGAAAGTCTCGAGGCCGCTATACGCTTCGACGCGACGCTCGCGCCTGTCGAACTGGATGGTGTTACGCCATTGCGTTCAACCTCCAAACACGTTCGATGCTCTCCACACAAACGAGTACGCAGCCTACACGTGTTTCGCATATTCGTGCACGGAACGAACACGCGCACGCGTCGATGCCGTTCGCCAGTGTGTGCCTTCGTAGATGCATCTTGAGGGTATATTTATATCGTTCTAGCTCGGCACCCCGTTTGATACCTACTTTTGACTTTAACGGTCTCATTGTCCCGTACCCCGAAATGCCTAGCCTCAGCCACTGGCCATTTTCCATCTGGATTTTATAGCTTCGCTGGTTCGGCCCATGCGCGAGTTTCGCCAGAGAAGAGTGCCGAATTCGTACTTACGGAAAATCGATGTCCTTCTTCAGCGATAGCTTGTTCGAAGGATTCGCGACTGCATCCTATGTCACACGAGCCATGCTTAAAGTCGCTTCCATTTTACTCGATGTGCCGTACTAAGGATTATCCATAGAACACCGATTGATTATTCAAAATGAATTGACCGTGCGAGTTAAATATAGTTCCGTAATTAGATCAACATTGGTAGTAATCAATGATGGATTATGCCAACATGCGTGGTTCAAGGGCACTTACACTGCCGCAGAAAAGTTAACATATTTTCGTATTCTTCGATTGCTAATTGCTCTTATAAATAAATATGACCACGCTACGGAAGAGTTTCTGAGGTACGGGACGATGGATTCTTGTATTCACGAAGCATCTACGGTTACCATTTGGCGTGGTCTAAAAAAATTAGCAGGGTCTTCCCGAGACAACGCCTGGCACGCCGGCGCGTGTGTTCGAGTAAACCTTTCCTCATCCTACGGTAGTGCCTCGGCCACGATCGAGCCTGGAGGAGTCGAACGAAATATACCGCGTGTAGAGTTTCAAAAGGCTCCGAGGCAGCCTGTCTCGTAGGTTACACTCGACACGCGATATCTCGTGCTAATCGAATAGAGCTTCCAGGAGCTTTGGGAATAACCGTGTGTTATGAGGAAACTGCGAGCGGGTAGAACGACGAAATGGATTCTTTGACCAGAGGCGGTTCTCACCGATGAGAAACCTTTCTGTTCTCGACACCGTTAGACAAGCTATCGTTACTATAATTCTATTATAGGATAGAGATGGTAGAGACGACGATAGAACAGGAGAAATTGGTCGAATGTTTGATGATTATTCTAATGAGACGTGAAAGGATTAAATTGAAATTTGGAATTTCACGGGATGAAGCGTGTGACAATGGGAAATTGCAAAAACGAGATGGCGTTAACTCGCGATTCTTTCACTTAACGCGGAATTAAAACGGGTCGGTAAACCAAAAGCTATTGTGGATTCTCCTAATGTTAGTCCAGGCTGTGGTATCTCGTCGTGAATGAAACCGACGATTAAAGTATATGGGGTTGGTGAGAGGTTGGAAAAAGAGAACGAAAGTTTTGTCCGCGATGCGGTGGAAAATCGCGCTGCCTGCCAGCCGGCGCGAATAATATCGCTCGTTAATAACTTTCCTTGATAAGGGAGCATGCGCTTGGAAAGTTGAAGCAGGTTGAATACGATTAAGCGCTGGACAAAGGTGGTTAAGAGGGTTAGACGGGAGAAGGTGGAACAGAGGGTGGAAGCGAGGATGCGAAACCGCAAGGCATGGGGCAAGGAGTAGAGTAGAATGGTTTCACGAACAACGTAAGAGAGAGAAAGGAATGGAGAAAAGGAAAAGTTGCATTTATTGCAGCTTGCAAATCAGTTGTGTAGGGCGCTCGGCTGACAAGTGATGAGAGAGAGAAAGAGACAAAGGGAAGAAGAGAGACAGGGAATAGAGAATATAAAGATTTAACGGCTTCTCTGAATATTTCACGACGACTCCGTTGATGCAGCAAACCCTTGCACATACGTATCACTTTAATTGAGCATGCTCTTTCGTACTCCCTTCATTCATCTCGGTACTCCTTGTCATACGCGAACACCCATGATCGTGATCGTTTTATCTCGCTCACCCTTCTCTCGCACTTTTTTCCGCTGGTGTCCTCTTCCTCTTTTCCCGTTTATCATTGGCGAATCTTCAACGAGAGACGCAAATGCATTTATGCTTTTTGACAGGCGCCTCTGACTTTTGCGTCACGCGGCACCACCTACTGGCGAGTACTTTTATTCACAGTACCGTCCCTTGAACGTGACTTTACAGAATAACACTTGTTGCCAGATGACAGCAGAGGGAAGTACTACGAGAGTACTATAAAGCGAATGCTATTTTATTCGGTTCCAAGAAAAAGGAAAAGAAGAATTTAAAATCATTTCACGTGGGATTGAAATTTTTACTATCGTTACGGTAACGTTTCTATGGTCGTTATAGAAAAATATTATCAATAAATTTGCACTATTCCGTTCGTTAAAGGACGTACAACCAACCTGAAAAATAAACGATTCTCTCGTGCTGTCGAAGTAGACCACTTCCTTAATAATAATAGATTGGTTGCGCTTTTCACCGCGGTCTCCCCCGTTTTCTCGTCTCGCACTTCCCCCCTTAACCTTTCGACTGAAACAGCTTGTTTTCGTCCAGTGCCGCGCTCGCAATATAACGGCGAATATGCCCCCGCAAATGCCCCACGGTGCATGGACGAAGATCCCGTGGCTATATTTAAACGACTCTACATCGTAGACGTCGCACTTCCTTTTTTTTCCAGAACGACGGAAGCTCAAGAGCTTCTGCTCTTTCCGTTCTGTCGCGTCGGAAAGAGATAGGAGAGGATGGGAACTCGGGGTTGAAATTCTTGCGGGACATGGTGAAAAAATTCTTCTTCCAGTAATTTAGGGGAGAAACGTTAATTTGCGCCAGTAGAGTTCCAGTAACTAATACCTCCGATGACGTTTTTTTTTATTATTTTGAACGATTTCCAAGCGCTCGGTACGTCAACATTCGAAAATTGCAGTAAAAGCGGACGCTCTCTATTACATAGTCGAACACTTGGTTGATCGCCATTTCATACGCAGCAAATTTCCTGCACCATATAGCCGGAGAAAGTTTTAATACCACGTGGATGCAATAACATAGGTGTTTTCGTCGTGCGAGTAAACATTTTCAACGACGACGATTCCAATTTTTCTTCTATCTGAATCATTCCGCAAGCGACACTTTTTCTTTACACAATAGAACAAAAATAGAAGAACCAAGAAGATCGAATCGGCGAAACGAAGCTCGAGGGACGAAGTAATTTTGATTCGCGTACGGATCCTCCGAGGATATCGCGGCTGGGACGAGTCTGCCCGCGAGCTCGCAGCTGATCCCGCGGATCAATTGTCTTGGCGAATTGAACTCAATTTGGTGGTTCGCAAAGGTTGACCTTTGCGGCAGTGAACGCGGAGTGTCAGTGAACCGTATCGACGCACCGCGCCTATGGGATATTTTATTTTAAACGATGATACCGGCCGATCGTAAAGCAAAAAGGAGACTGGCGCATGTCGGGAGTAGCGGAAGAGGGGTCGTGGACTCATCGTTTAAAATAAAATCTTGGTCCGCGAGCTTTCACTTGCTCGGAGATACGTAGGATGTCCTCGGCGTTGGCATGATCGTCTGCCTGTCCGAGTTCGTTCCCCCCGTGCGAACGAAACGTTGAAATTCGACACCGTTGTTCGCATGGTGTACACTCGAGCGCGTGCGGGCGCGCGCGAGCCACGCGTCTCTTGTAGGAGAGTAATAAGAGCGAGGAAGAGATTTACGAGGCGGCGTGCACGCGCTGCGCCTCATCGCGCACAGCCAGCACCGCGCATGCTCGGTTGCACGCCGAGCGTCCTCGTAACGTTGCGCTCTCGCGGTTGGACGCGCGCTCGTTACCGTTTATTCGAAACTCTATCGCGGCATCTTTTCCACCCCGAGTTCGATCTCTAAACGGACCGTTTTAATAACTTCGAGATTACCGACGAACGTGCGTACGTTTATCTATTCGACAATAAAATCGAGCTTTTAGCCCTAAACTCGCGACACTCGGATTCGATATTATTTCTCTCGTATATTGCGAAGTTTCTCCATTATTCTTCTCTTTTGGCGGTAATACAAAAAGCTCGATTCAATCGACTAATTTTTCGTAAATATTTATACCTACCTTCCTCGATGCACGCGACCGCGGAACATCGTTTCAAAAGAATATTTATAATTTTTGCCGCGAGCACGTCCTTTAACGAGTTTACCGTGAAAAATGTAAATCAATGGGCTCCCGGTGTAATAACTATCGCGCAACGATTTCGCGGCAAATCCACTCGGATGACGTTTTATTTATACGAGCAGCAGAAGTTTATCGTCCAATGTCGCCTCTATGACCGCAACACGACCACGGAACAATTTGCGCGCTCCCGTCATCGATATGAAAATAATAATACCGGATCAGCGTGAAACGCGTACGGGTTTAGTTGGAGCGGGTTCAACTCGAGCTATTTACGATCACATCGATTATTCCTTCGGCGTGCACGCGTCGAGTTCAATAATAATTCAACGCTCGGTGACACTCGTCCACCGTCGAAATAGCCACCCGCGACGCGCGGTGGATATTAATTGAACGGGAAACCGTTGGGGAAACAGAGATCCTTCTCAGATATGTTTGCCGACGTACTTGAGATCGTGTTTGCATTGCTCCCGAATGGCAGAGAGAATGTCAATGCTAATCTCCCTGTAACTACGGTCGAGTGGAGTAAAGCAGTTTAGGACTTTCTTGAGAATTATCATTCGACATAATCGTTACTGTTGCTCCCTCGAATTCCATCACCGTCGGTCCATTGTAAATGCAAACATCGGGTGCGTCTCCAGTCCGTAATTACTTTGCGTCTCGCAAAACGTATTACAACTTTCGCGGTGATATCCCTTCCACGTGAACCACCTCCTAGCTTTCCAATCGCCGTCGAACGAAAATACGTGGTAGCGATGAGGACGAACGATTCGTCGCGAGTTACGTGCTATCCACGGAGAACTTTAGCGTCGCCGATTCCGGCTGGCACGGCGGCTTGAACTTCACCGTGGAAACTTCCGGTAACCGTAAAAGTTTTCCAATTATGCTACTGGGTCCATTGCTGTTTCTCTGCCAAAGCGTTTGCTTCTCCACGTCTTCGCGACGACGGACGCTCTTCACCGTCATCGCCTTTCTCGTCTTCCTTCTGGATTCTCTACTTCCATGAAGCATTGTTCGAGTAGAGAAGAAATTCGTTGTGCCAAAGTGAAAGGACAACTAGGATCACGTGGACAATGAAAGTACATCGCAGGGACATTAGGGGTCTTGTTCTTGTTTAAGCGAATGTGAACCGTGCTATGGGGAAAAGAGTTGGGACAATTAGCATTCGTTTTTAGCTGTTGCGCCCGAAAGCGACCAAGCGTGCGACGCGACGGCCACGAGGGAACGGGCTAATGCAATGTTAATTCCAATGTGTAAAGAGAATTACGCGGACGTGGATGGCGTTGAATCACGATGTATTCACCTGACACGGTCACCTTTTATTTTTTATCTTGTTCGTTTTACCTGCTGGGAAAAGCTTTCTCCCGAACGAACGTACCACGGCTTTTAAGACACACGCCCTCTGCTAAATTTTTCACAACATCACGCTCCGTTTTTTTTCCCCGCTTCCTTTCCTTTTCACCGGACGATGCAACCGAGAATGCGATGCGCTCGCGAATTAGAACTCGTTTTGCATCTAGTCACAGTGAAATAATTTTCTCTTGAGATACTCGAGAGGCGAATATTAAGCAATACAACAGTTATTTCATGTTGGATGATAAGAGAATCCTTGGACGTTTTGCCTGGTCGTTCGCTTAGCAAGAATTATTCGACGCCAGGAATATATTGGAACGGACGCCGGATAATTGCGAGGTAGACGTCGAAACGGACAATCTAGTCCGCATATTCATTATCTTGTTGGGGCAAATGTGTGCGATAATACAGGGAGAAAAAAGTGTCCCGTCGAACGGAAATTGGAAAAGAGTGCGGTGCACACTGGCGGCGAATATGCACCACCACCGTCGCCATTCAGAATTCGTTTCTGACGTGCACGTGTCACATGTGTTCGCTTGGGTCGTTGGCGGCTCAAATCGCTTCCTCGATCGAGTCGATTCACGCCGCGAGCAACGTGCCAAAAAACTTGGCGCCCGGCCAGCACGCGAAACGCGAAATGACGTATGCCGCGCATCGACCAGGGCGATAAAGTTCGATAGTCTTCGTCTTTCTTTCTTTAGCCAGATGTACCCGGGCATGGATCTCGCGTTCGAAAACTACAGACGCGTTGTTTTAACTCGTCTCCCAGACATGTTTGTTTTGTACTATTTAGGAATGGAAAGTAAAAGAAATCTTCGGAATAACATTGCCAAATGTCTAAAGTTTTAAAGTGTGGTCTTTATATATGAAAATCACTCACAGTGTCTTAGTTGGACATTAACGTCGACCGAAGCTAATATTAATTTGTCTTACTTCTCGAAATTTGCCTGGCTAAGATCGATTTACCCTTTTATAGATGTTCAGCTCGTTGGTTGATCTAAAAATGTCAGTACCCCTTCGATGTTCCGAGAAGACGATTGAGCGGGTCGTAGAGGGTCCACTCGGCTCGTGATCGTGACAGCTGGCGAGTGCATCATAAATTATAATAATGTGACCAGTCGGCGGAGGTTAAATCAGGCTGACACTCTTCAATTAACCAACCTACCCTCGAGCTCGTATCGCAACAGCATCGCTTTCTTACATCCTCGTCATCATCGAGAGGCCGCAATTATGGAATTAATATGAGTTTTAGTCGATCGCGCTAAACTCGTTGCGTCTAGATGGACATTACGGTTACGCTTTATTCAATCCAGCTCATTGTCAGTCAATCAAATTGTTTTATTATTGTTGATCCTTTAATGCACGATTTTTTAAATCTTGCAAAAAAAAACTCAACATAGATTTCTATTGTCTTTATTGTTAGACAAAAGCGGCTTTTTTTCTAAATTTATGAATGTTAAAACAAACAGAAACTAATTGTTGTAGTTATGCAACATCGTGCTTTGGTTATGAAATTTTTTTACCAAACCTCAGTATGGAACTTTTTAAAATAGTTGTTTTTCTAGTTAAAACAGAAATTCAAACCGCATTTTTCACAGACTGTTTGTATCCGGTACTATATACATATAGATACTTTTCAGATTAGACACGTCAACGAAGAAAGCATCCTTGATTTAGCAAATAAGAGGTCTTGTTCTCAGGCCAATAAAATGATTGTTGATTATCATTATAACTGTAATAAAAAAATATGTGGTAAAAAATAAGTGCTAACTGCATAATGTTGTATTTCTGCAACATACATATTTTACTACACCGTGACGTCAAATAGCAAAACATAGTGTTACAATATAGTGTACAAACATAATCTACTCACTTTATATTATTGATCGAAGCTTATTTCCAACTTCAAATAGCATTAAACACAGTTAAAATTGAAAGTCGAACGTAGCAATTTTTGGAAATTAAACCTATCAGCTGAATGCAAGTGAGAGAGTACTATTACAGAAATATCTTACCATGGATTAATTGATTCTCATTACACAGATACTACTAATAAGATGCGTAATTCGCAATGTTGTATTTCTGCAACAGTATGCATTAAAGGGTTAAATTATTGTCTTAAATTTGTCGACTAAGGCAACAACTGAACGAACTAACCTCATTGTTAGACGTGTAATCATACTGAAATTGTCCAGGCCGATAACAGAGTATTTAGGTTTTCGAAAAATAGAAAGAATCGAAAAATTACGGGCTTCGACGGCACCTGCGCGATGATCGTCAATAATAGGTTCATTTATCGAAGGTCTCCGTGTCCTCACCGTGCTAGTTAGCATACACCGATGCTGTCGTATCGACAATACTCTGCTGTATAAACCAGTAATCCTACGCGCAGCCGTACTCGCGAACAGCCCGCCGTTGGGCTCGGATCTCGTATTCCTCCTCTGGTCTGTTCCGAATATATTCCCAAAACTTACCAACTCCGCGCAAATGCATAGCCTTGCGCGTGCATAACACAATCATGCATTGCTCCGTGAATAACAATTTTCGTTGCGTTTCCAAACAGTGGCTTTAGCCTTCGAAGTGAATGTCGAGGCTAATATATCGTGTTGTGATTAATATTATACTACAGAATGAAATTAAATTCTCTAAAAAAAGAACGTAGTCACGCGTATGGGTGATAAACAGCTTGCGGCGGAAACGGGGTAATTTTTCGGTCGGTGGATGAGGTGGAGGTGCAGGAGTGGAGAAGGTGGAAAATGGCGGCGTATAAACAGCCATTTTTATGGTCAATAAAGCAATATCGAAAAGATTTCTCGCTCGGTCTGCTTTCCATGCGGCGGCGGCGGGCCACATCCACCCGGATGACCAATTGCTGACTACGGAGAATGGAGCAAGGGTATGGAGCAAGGTATAAGACTGCAGAAGGAAATTTTGGGATGAGAGGATGGCCAGACACCGACGACATCTCGTAAATCAATATTGAATAACGAATTGATTTCGTTTCATCGGGTGGTTTCCCTAGAAGAAGAGCGACCTGTAGGGAGAGTGCTGAATTTAACTATGTATATATCTAATATAAATTACGTTTCAAAAATGAGCGTGTGTGTTGTAGGAGTGTCATGTGTGTTATATGAATGACAGATGCTTCGTCGATCTCATCAAACAATGACCATTTCTGTAACATTTTTACACCTTCGTTAAAGTGTAAATATAGTATTTGTTAAATATATTAACCTTAGACAACCGACCTAAACATTTTACTTTCCTTAAGAAATGAGAGTAAACTTTTTATTATTGATCCGGAGTTTGCACCCCTCAAAGTAATTCGATACTCTGTTGAAACCATCCATATCAATTTTCTTTTGCCGTCTTGTACTTTTTTTTCTTTCGTCCCGTCCTTTTCTCCACTGAGGGAGTCTTTTCCTCCACTCCCTCTCTGTTTCTTTCTCCTTCTCTTTTCTCCCCCCTTTTGTCTACTTCGTTCCTTTCTTCTTCGCAAAAGATATATCCGAGAAATTAAGAAAACTGAAAGATGAAATTACTTTAATGAAGTCGATACTCCTGTTTTTACCTTCCACCGTAGTATATTTCGTCTATTCATCATTTAACAGTCACTATATTACATTATACGACCGAGAAAAAAGATAAACTTTCCGTTTAACGTCTCATCTACACGGATAATGAAATTTACTGGATGACTCCACCCTGTCACTTGATAAATTTGGACAGTCATATGATTATTATCATTATTCAGTGCCACCGTAAGTTAATCTGCCACCTGGATACGAAGCACCTCTTGCAGCTTCTGGTTGTGGCGGCCCTGGTAGTGATATTACTTATTTCATTGATGTTATGACGGATAGATAAATGGTAGATGTATCAATAAATAAGAAGCTACTTTTATATACAGAAATATCCAAGAAATCTATTTTTTCGGTAGAAAGGGGAGGAAGCTTTATTTTATACTCTAAACTTACGACGGTCTAAAGCCGTGATTATTAACATTCGAATCACAAGAGATAAATTTCACCGTCGTTTATTATTTACGAAAATAACTTAACAGCCAATCACAATGTGCCACGGTGGAGACAGAAATAAAAATTCTTTCACCAGTTGGCTTCGAACTTCCTCGAATAACTGGCGCTTGGCTCGTCAAAGCCTCGTCTAATCTAGCGACAATCCAACCGGTACCCAATCCGTGCGGAAGAAAACAAAGATCGCCGGATCACCGAGAATAGATCGATCGTAATCCGTGAGCGAACAGTTGCTGCGGACACTCATGTCATTCCTAAAATCTATGCGGTGAACGAAAAAAGAACACGGAAACGTCAAGGAACTACGTTTCGACGGCGCTGTTCTTTTTCCTACGTTTTTAAATTCTCACTCTTCATTTTTCAATCCGAGTGAATTCTTTTTCCTAGGGTCGAACGTCTTCTTACGTCAACGAATAATTCATCTTGAATTTTGCGAAACGAAATGTTTAAAAGACACGTCTTAATATTCAAATTTTATATGTCTTATACGGATTTTTTATGTATCATAAGATGGCATATGTGCCGGTTGTATAAGTCAGAAAATGGTGGTTCATCGATGATTTCATATTATAATCGATAGGTGAAAATAATGGCAGATATGAAATGCACAATGCATTACTACTTGCGTGTAGCGAGATTTACGTAAATCCTTCAATACTAAGAAAGATCAATTAAACTTATTGTCACTGCTTTTTCGCAATAAGGATCATTATAAAATCATTCAGTTATATGTAGATGAAATAAACAAGTGTGGGGATAAAATCAATGAGACGTTTCGCAATAGTTGGCAATTAGCATGCATCTACGCGTACGCTTCACTTCGCGTTACTCTCGTTTGTCGTGTCTGCGTAATATCGATAATGGACTTCGTAGCAGGTTCTTCTTCAACTTCTTGGCAAATCTGTGGCTCTCAGGATTTCACCGAAGATCCTCGAGGGTTGTTGCCAAAATTCTCACTTTATTTTTGACTTGCTGAATGCAGACGATCGTATCCTTAGAAATGTTTATCCGTGACAAGCCTTGTCGATTACACCGGGTGTTCACCGCATACCTTATAGCAGGTGCAAACAGGAAGGCTAAGAAGATTCCTTCAAATAATAATTGCTTCACAAATTCCTTACTTCTTTTATCGCACTTTCTTTTCAGCACGCACGCAATGCTGACAGTTTCGAATACGAGTAATCTTTACACCTTCAAAATTGATTGGTTCGCAGATGTAACCGTATGCATACGCGCGTTAATTACCTATTCTTTAAAAGTACTAGTCATACTCATAATAAGTATTCAATTGTCGATTCTTTCAATGCACGCAGCATCGTAAACATTCTTCTCTCCTCTTCGACTATATTTCTACCTTTATCCCTACCGGTTTTGTATTAATCGACACAATCTACTCGCTCACATTTCGTTCTCTGTTCGATCACAAGACTGGTAATGGGCAGGTACTCGTGATTGGATATCTCCATGATCGGAGATAATATTAAACTAATCGGTATATCGACAATATTGGTGTAATAACGTCATTCACGGATACATAGTTATTTATCGTATTTGCACTTGAGTCCACCGAGATTGGACCATGAACGAATAGATAATATGAGATGGGCTTTACTCTTTTAACGATAGTATGTAAGTATGTCCTACGCTCCTAACAAGACCATTCCATTTTTACGTGTAGTCCGGAAAGAGCGAATACGCGGTGCGTGACGTACACCCGATCGTTGCACGAAGAAGAGAAACCAAGTCGTTACAGTTCGGATAAGGGAGTGCGCAATCGGCGCTCCTCACCCTCTTTGTCCGCGTTGCCCCTGAAAAGAGAGACGTGGTCGCGCGATAATGGCCCGGATATAACTAGTAGAAAGGAGTTATCGTTTCCGGCCTCTTCCGGCAACTTCCGCTCGCCCCTGGAGCCAGAGAAATGATCCTGGTTGGCCTTTAAGGAACCGTCCGTCGTGATTCTATTATCGCACCGAATGGCATTAGCATAATAACGAACGGCACTTTTTAAGAGTTCGCTCACGTCCGAATTGAATCCAGAGCTAAAACTCTCGGAGAGGTAAGTGTAACGAATAAAGACACTCCGAATTTTCGGAAGATTCAATTTTCGGCATTCTACGTAAGGTAAGGTAGTAGAATACCGTGATTGAATGTTTACGTTGTCACGCGAAAAGGTTAGTTCTAGTCGCAACCTGGTTTTGTTCAGATCGAAAATTCGAGATATACATTTTCGTTGTAAATTATCATGTTTAATTCGTAGTGTTTCACTGATGATGCACTTCTACAACAGTGTTGGTCCCAGAAATGTTCTTCCAGTGTACATAAAAGGTCTCTGCCGTCCCTGCGCTACGCAATGCGAGCGCGTATGACGCAACTTACAATTGGGCGGTTAACGAGGCGAGACGTTTTTATTTGTACCACCCGTTGCAGTGGCAAGGGAGAAACGAAAAGGTTATTACCCCAGCGGCCGGGTCGGCAGCCTATTTCGGTGCTGGGGCAACTCGCCAAATTTATGCTAATTACACGAATTATAAGTTTTTCTCTCGTGTGCGTTATGGAGCGACGTATGCGTTGGAAGTACTGCGAAGAGGTTCCTTTGGCTTGTCATCGCGTATTTCTCGCGTTTCCGCTTCGGTTGAAGAATTCGGTGGTATTTATGCATCCGGTGAAAGAAATACTTTTGCATCGCATGTTCAGTACACTGTGGTCGTTGAACGTCGACGTAAATTCCTGTAATCTTGACCGATAAAAATCACAATTTCCCGTTGCATTTGGTACATTGTCATAGTAAAAAATCAATAATTACTAAGCGACGAAATAATGTGAAAAACGAACAAACTTTGTTTTGTACGACAATCGTACGACGATTTGATCGTTCGTATTATGGAGTTTCTTAGATTTTTCAAATTACCGATGACAAGAGATGAAGCAAAGTGTCTTATCGATGGTTTTTTCATTCGCAGGGAGACGTGGGCGCTTACCGGAACAGAAGCAACGGCACCAGTGGCATCGGTGGAAGCACTTTCGGCAAGGGAGCATCGGCCGGAACTAGTTTACCATGTAGAAATAATTACTCCAATGTAGGTTCCAATTCTAGTCGAGTGACCCCCAAAGACAGGACGATTTCAGGATACGGTAGCACGTTCCTCAAGAGGGACAAATTAGAAGAGAAGCCTACGTACAAATATTCATGTGAGTATGTCATCTTCGAATATTGACGATTTTAAAGTCAAATATAAATTCTCGTGGGTTTTCTGTTTTTTTTTTTGTAAATAAAAACATACCAGATTTTTGTGCTTTTCTTTGCACTTGCAAACACGAAGCATCAACACTTAACAGACGATTCTTTCGTAAAACCGCAGATGCCAAAGATACCGATAAGACTAGGTTGTACGGCGGAAGATCGTCCACCGAGGAAACGAGGTCGAAGAGTCCTCTTTCCGGCAGCAGGTCCTCCCTACTGGACAAATATTCATTTTCGAGCAGCAAGACGTCGGAGAGGCCCTCCTCGGTATTGGACAGATACAACAGACCGGCCTCGCGCGAAAAGAGTAGAGAACCCGAATCGACGACACGATACGGATCGAACACCTATCCTGGATCGGGATTAACCCGCAATTATGGAACCGAGAGTCGCGCAGAGAAAAGGGACAGAGGCGAGCATCCTCCTGTCTCGTATCGAGGTTTACGTCCAACTTCCGGGAGAGCCTCTCGGGAGTCCAGTCCGGAAGTCAGTTCTGGAAAGAGCAATTCCTTCAGAGTTTTCTCTCGCGGGCCGTCTTACAACCGTTCGACTGCATCGACCAGTAAGCACCACTGCTTATATCGATTGATCGACGAGTTTATCGTTTGTGAGAACCCGAAGCTCTTCCTTCGTCAATTGCATTTCCAATTATTACAGACATAAGCGTGGTTAAATCTTTCTCGGACAACTAAGTCCTAAATCTTTCCTTTATCCACGTAATTAGTTTAATCGACGTGTCACTATTGGATATGAACACATGGTATTTCAGGTACATCAGAATCCTGCTCGGCACCACTGTCTTCAAGGTATACCTCGCCGTCGACATCTGCCTCGAGGTATTCAGCTTCGGCGAGAGGCAGCAATGATCGTCTACCTTCGGCTATAAGCTACTCTGGTTCGGACAGGTTTCGAAGTTCGAGCGGTAAGCCGACGTCAACGAACTTCAGAGGCGAGGCGGAATCGAAGGTACTCTCGAAGCCCGAGAGGGACTCGACGCAGAACCAGCGGCAACAACAGGAGTCCGCCAGGGCACAAGTGGAGGGCGAAGTGGACGGAAGGTTGCAGGAGAAGGAACCGTCGACCTTGACGGTGGTGACGCGTGGAACCTCGCCCACCCCACCGGCTTCGTCGGCTTATGTGAGAACCAGACGGGCGGACAGTTCCGTTGCCCTTCAAAAGGAGCTGGCCAGGCAACGGAGAAAGTTCGAGACGAAGGATCAGGAGGTTCAATGCGACAGGACGGAGGACCCGTCGAGGTTCTCGAGATTCACCGCTGGCACCGGTGCTAGCGGACGAGTCTCCGGTGGGCCATGGTCCTCCTACCTTGACAAATACTCCACGACCAATCCTACGTCCGCTGGGAGCCCCTCGATGTACTCGAGAGGATTCAGCAGCGGCGGGAGTTCAGGAAACTCCACGAGGATCAGTAGTTTCGCTTTCGCCAGGCAGAACGACACCACCGGTTCTCCAAAGGCTAATTCTAATCAGGAACATGGTTCTGCTAATAGAACACAGGGTGAGAGTAACGCTAAATCGTTTGGCTCGGGATTTTCTCGAGTCGACGGCGAAGGTTCGTCATTCTGTAAGAGCGATCCTGCGCAAGAGGTGCAGCAGGGCGTTAACCAAGAATCCAATCAAAATAACGATAATCAAAGCGCGTTACCAAATGGCGAACAATGCGCCTGCGTGGTTACGAAAATTGAATCACTGGATATTCCTATCTCGAGGAGCATTCGCAACGACGGTGTCGCTCAACAAGTGGAGCATCCGTCGCAACCGATGATGGTGGTAGCGAAGCTACAAAAACCTCGCGACGTGTACGGGAAATTGGAAGGAAGTCAAGAGAGCAGAGAGAGTTCCGCGTCTAAGAGCGAGGAGAGCAACGAAAAAAGACCGTCGATTCCAAAATTGAATCGTGCTTCTCCGAGGACCGAGGGGAAAATGGCGAAATCCTCTTTAAAGTCCGATGTACCTTCTACGAGAGTGGACTTTCAGCGCGAGAGAAGAGGTTCCACTCCTAAATCGGATTCGAGTTCTTCGTCCAAGGTGGAAGAAGGCAGTCGAATCGTAGAGGGATATTCATCGCAGGGTCAACCTAGGGAGAACATTTCCCAGAAACGGGAGATTCCTTCACCGCGAAAGGATTTCTCTAACAGGTAACGTATGCAAGCGTTATATTCTCCTCGGACAACACTGGATTACAACCAATCGAGAGGGGATTTTTATGAAATTAGTAGTTCACGGTGTTTCAAACTAACTGCTTTCGGAAAGACAGCGTGCATCGTTTCCTTCTCCCTCTATCCTCGGTTGTCCCCATCGCGTGATCTGATTTCACGGCCGACGGTACACGAAAAATCTTTAGACTCTTTTTCGTCTGCGCAGTGGCGCCTCTCAGAGCCGATCGGGCACTTCCCAGTCCCGCAGCAACTCGGCGAAGAATCTGCCGCGTCAAATGACGCGAACCGACTCGTCAGACGGTTCGGCCGCGAGCTTGCCAATTGGCAGATCGAAGTCTTCCTCGGCCAGTTCGCTGACGAGTCAGGGTGCAAAAATAAAGGCGACACCTCCGCCATCGCCAGGCGGCAAGTCATCCGTCGGCTCGACGTCTTCCTCAGTGAATCCGAGGCAGAGCGGTTCTCCGGACGCGCGCGGAAAACCACCTGTACCGAAGAATGAGTCGAGCAGTTCCGGGAACGCTTCATCAAAGAGTATGGTACCCACCAAGTACGTGAACAAGGATTTCCGAAAGTCGACCTTGAACATGGAGAACGGGGACCCGTCGCGCTCCAAGTACGAGAGGAAACGAAAGAGTCAGAGGAGCGTCTCCGCGAGCTCCCAGGACTCTCAGTCCGAGGCGAATTCGGAATCCATGAACCAAGCTGCTTCTTCGGGATCATCGACATCCATCAAGTCGACTAGATCGAAGCTGCGCGTCCCGGGTGGAGGAGGAGCAGGATGTGGATCGAAGCCTCTTATTCGTAGGAACGACTCGAGCGACTCGTCGAGGCTCGAGAAATCGAGGAGTAATCAATCGAAATCACCTTCCGGGAGGAAGGACTCGAGGACGTCGGCAACGTCCAGTTCGACCGGGAGCACGGGCTCGAGTTCGTCGAGTTCGTCGAGTAACGAGGAGGAAGAGGACGACGAGAGGCCCCAGAGACCGGGCTCGAAGAGTAAAAGAAGAAGAAGAGCCTCGAGATCACCGCGATGCGATGGAAAAGGAAAGATCAGCGCGGGCTCGTCTAGGACAAGTGTTTTGGCATCCTCGGCGGACGAGATGTCCTTAACCATGGAGAAACCTCCGAGACCACCGTCCAGTCCAAGGTCAAGGACGAGCGACAGATCCGCGAAGACCGACGAGGCCAAATCCTTTCTGATGCGAGCGTTGGCACCGGTGACGAATCTTTTTAAGAGCAAGCATCAGGATTCAGCGGAGTCCGTTAAGTCAGGTGGTTGGCCAGACTCCAATGACGAGAACTCGGAAGTCGTTAAGAAGTCGGGACAAGTGGGCTCTTTGTCGAGGTCGATTACGCAGAGTCTGTCGAAGAGTCTTAGCTTCACGAATTCGGAGAGAAACGAGGAGAGACGAAGGGGTAGCTCGAAGATCAAGCATCAGTCGTCCGGCGAGCGGCCATGGTGGTTGGATCCTAACTCGGAGAATATTCCCGAAGGAGTGATGTGTCAGGATGACATCAGCCAGGAGACCACTGTCAGCACGGCTCTACCCGACGATGGTAAGAAACGTTTCTCCGTTCTCTTAACTAATTCTAATTGCACCTTCGCGCTGAATCGTCGAGCAGCGTAGTTCAAATTACGGTGGAGCGAATCGCTTTGTTTCACGTGCACCTTCTTCGCTCTTATCTTCGCAGGCAAATTCAAGTTCAGAGTTTGGCGACAAGAGTCCGGCGAGAGGGCCTGGTGGATGGACTCGAACGAGAACAGCGTCCAAGAAGAATCGAGGAAGGACTCCTGTTCGGGGTCTTCTCCGATATCCAGGCGAGCATCCAGCCGCGGTAGTGTCAGATCGACACCTGCCAACGACAGGTGGAACCGCGTCAGGCATCAACAGTCGGGCGAGCGTGCCTGGTGGATGAGCGACGATCCGAAATCGGTACCGGACGGCGTGGAGATCATCGTGGTGCCGCCCGTGGGATCACAGGAGCCCGAGGAGACCGAGGACACGGTCGACAATAGAAGTTATCTCAGACCCATGAATCGCATCAGGCATGTAGACTCGGGAGAGAAACCATGGTGGATGGACACCACGTCGAACGTACCTGAGGGGGTCACGTTGATTCCTGCAGAAACTTCAAACTCTTCGGACTCGTCGGAGTCTTACGAGAAGATCGATATCGGTATCGGCCATGAACCTGAAACGTGCGCCAAGAGAAGCCTCTCCAGATTCCCTATCGAGTTTCCGCCTCCGCCACCGCCTCCCGACGAGCCGCTCGGGGATCGTGCCAGTCCCGAAGGGGTAAATCGATCACTTATTATTTCTCTCTAATACCAACCGCCCGGACGTTTGCCTCCTGTTGCGAAGTCCTATGCCGTAACTTACAATTAAAACACATTGAAGCGTTCTCTTCGATGGTTTTGGCTCTCGCTCAATTCGACGCCGGGCGGTAGATAAGATTAGAGGTTCGGTAAGACTATTTGGGATAGATGTAATTGATAAGTTTTCGATGGGACGATAACTTTTAATTTACAAGATAAGTTGACTCTTATCCAACGCCGTTGTCCGTTCGAAAATTATTCCTTTGCAACAGACGATAATCAAGTGAATTTTATTTTGTTATACTCACGACGTTGCCACTCGAATAAGAGTCGACAATATAAAATTACGACGCAGCTAACGGTGTAGATAAATAAACCTACTTGTGTTGATTTTTTATGCTATTATAATTGAGCAATTTTTAATTATTCTATTTAATTGTATGCAAATGACTTAATTTTTTTTAAATTTTGTTAAAGATGCTCCAGAAATAATTGGAAAAAATGCTCCAGATGAATTGGTCGTAGAAATAATTTGCTCGTCGGGTTTACTTATTTTTGGTTAATTATGAATATCGCCTTAACGGCTTATATTTATCAATACACGACGTTGAAGTCTTGAAGTTTCACGGAAGATTTATTCTATGGATGCAGGTAGAAAACCCGCCAGACCCGCCGGACCATTATGGCGGGCGGGATTCGCCTTACGACAACGTACAGCCCACCGTAAGAAGAACGTCTCCAAGGAAACGACCTTCGACCCTACCGCTCTTCATTGGCCAGCACACCGACATCGATGATCTCTTAGGTGGCAGGGACGAGACCGCACTGTGTCACAGCTCCGTAATGTCTCGTGTTCGTCAGCGCGAACGCATCAAGGAAGGTAAATTTGATTATTCCGCCTACGGTCAATCGCACGTAAATCTGTAACAATTACTCTTACAGGTAGCTTAGGTCGCAAATGAAATAACGCCAATACGATTTATAATTGCGAGAAAATAAGTGGTTGTTCAGAATTGAATCCATCGTTCGTTTGTCTAATCCGTGCGACTCGGGTTAAGAGTTAGTCATTGTTTCGACCGACAATTTCGAAGATCGAATGTCGAAGTTACGGGTTTCGTTG
Organism: Tiphia femorata; assembly: GCA_944319695.1. Lineage (NCBI taxonomy): Eukaryota > Metazoa > Arthropoda > Insecta > Hymenoptera > Tiphiidae > Tiphia > Tiphia femorata. The sequence goes on from OX090903.1 coordinate 10,205,485, forward strand.
ATTGTAAGACGACAGATGGACAGTGATGTTCCCTACTTTTCCGCAACTCGGTTAATGTCAGATCAATATCTCGATACAATTGCTTCGGGCCTATCTCTCGACCGACGAAGCATCCTGAACCGAAACAATTTAAACTGGCTCTAACCCGGCCGGGGTAACCGACCGATACATCAATTCGCGAACTATGAACTATGAATAGCGTAATGGGAAAACGGTAACTCCAAATCGATTTATCTTATCGGCGAATCCCATTGGTGGCTCATCTCGTGCCAACCGATTTTTCGCTTCTCCTCGGACTATTGGCCTTATTGCCTCGAAGGGTCAGCGCTCGATTACGCTTGTAGTGGGCGTTACGGGAAAGGAGCGCCATTGTTTGGCGAACACCGGGGGAGCGTAGAAACGCTCGCGTAACGCCAATAACGAATGCTTCCGTGGTCTTGGCCGTAGTTGTCGTCGTAGTCCTCTTTGCTCGTTCCAACGAGGAGTCGTGAAAGCCCGCGCGAAATACAATAGACAAGGCGTCGTCATGATTGACGACCCTCCGGCGGCACGGGTGTTTATAGATTAATGCGATTTTATGCTCGATCCATCGGCGGGCAAATGAAATCGAGAATTTTTCTCTTCTCGAGGGGCCACTTCGGTGCCAGACTCCAATCTCTCGCACAAGTTAATGGGAGAAAGGAAGCGTTTACTCGAACGGCGAATCTTGTAGACGATAATGCGATAAGTGTTCTTTCGTTTTCCTTTCAGATTCTCCCGAAGGTAGCTCGGAGTGCGAGGAGATCGACGCGACGCAGGTGATAATCCACGACAGTACACCCCAGACGCCAGTGATACAACGTCGGCACAGGTGAGCCTTACACTCAACGATCCATACTCTTACCGCCACTTTAGACCAGCTTGTAACTTTATATGCGCTAGACACGTATGCATATATATATCTATTAATTACTCGAACTACTCGAATTACTCTGCATCGTTACGAAGTTTGAGAATTAAGATATTTTCGTTGAACATTTTCAGAGAGGTGCAGAGCAGACCGCAGCCGGACGGCTACATCCCGGTGAGTTTTAATCAAATTAAATCTGTCCGTAACTTACGGGACGGTGATGTATCGATCGCGGTGTTTATCGGCATATATATATAGAGCATACTGAGAGTTTGATCCGAGGGCGTAGAGCGAAGCGTCGGCGGTTCTTTGAAACGGCACGTAAAAGCCGAGTCTATCGATCGCCAACGTTGTTCGACTTGCCAAAAGTCGTAAATAGAAACGCGTAGGCACCAGAAAGAAAGAGCCACTGACGCGTGGCTCTCGCGATGTAAGCAATTTCGGTTTGTTTTTCGCGTGATTTTCCGCGAGCTTGAGCGGGGATGGCGACGAATTTGCGGTAAGCGGGACGGAGAAAGGAGAAACTGCGCGGCTGCTGGAGTGATCGAGAGGTGCGACGAGCAACCCTTCACGTCGCCAGTCTCCCAGCTTTTTCTTTTTTTGCGCCTGCACTCGACGCATGATTCGTGAGGGTACATTCGTTTCAGGGTCGAGACATCGTGTAGGTGACCGTGGGTAAATTCGCGCGTACGTAGGTACTCCGAAAAAGAAAGAAAAAAGGAGAAAACGTGACGAACAAAGGGAGTGCAGGAAGGAGGGAGGGATAGAGAAAGCGAAAGGGAGAGAAAGAGAGAAGGAGAGTGACAGAGAGAAGGAGAGAGAAACGAGAGCAGGAGGGATGCAGAGAAGTGCGCGCCCGACATTATTGTTTTTTTTTCCTGCTGGGGATGCGCGAAGAGGGCCCAGCCTCCCTCCAGTCCTTCTTCACTTCTCTCTTCAGACTCTCGAGCCCCCTTCCACATTGTCTGTTCTCTTTCTCCTCCTCCTCTCTTACGGCTTTCTTCTTCCGTTTCGCAAAGTGCAAGGAAAGTGGCCGTAACAAAGGAGACCCTCTCGAGCTCGGGTCCTCCGTCCGGCTCCCTCTTTTCAGCCATGCATATCCCTGCTAACGACTTTTTTATAATGGCGTCCGCCGAATTTCTAATTTGACACGACTGCCAACGCTCTCGTTTTGTGCTCGCCTCGTCGACGGGCACTCCCTCTTTCAAAGGATATTAAAGTCAACGTATTTGCATGATAGTTGAACGGAGATTGGAACAATCTCTTCTGAAGCGGAAGCACGTCGTAACGTCAGGAGCGATCTTTGAGATAGACCGGGGCTACAAAGTTCTCCGTCACTAGGAAAGGCGGGACTTTGAGGGAAAGAGCAATTTGCTCGGTGATTCTTAAAATTACGCGCTACGAGCATACCCACGGACACACGGGGCTCCGGCCCGTAGGAGAGACGAAAGATTAATTCCTTCTAACGAGAGTTTGCGAGACCACGAGGGAGTCACGTACATTTTCGCGACACATGCGAGTTTATCGCGGGGTTTCGTCGCACCCTACGTGCGCGCGTGTTCCTTTCGTCGAGTGGCCGTGGGTCCAGCGCCTCCACTCGCACCCTTTTTCTCTTGCCCTTTCTCTCGTACCCTCTCCCGTGCAATTTCACACAAACTCTCACCCCGTATGTTCTCTCGTATCCCCTTGCATCTTCTCTCTTCATCGTCCTATCTCTCTCGCAGGCTCTCTCGCACACCCTCCACTCGTAACTTGGCTTCGAACCCGGCTGCTGCTTGGACGAGATGGAACAATGCGCCCTACCGCACTCGTACTCGTACCGTACACACTCACTTGCCAGTTCCCCGCGTGCTGCGCCAGCTGATTATTTTTTCACCGCACAATTACCGACCCCCGCCATTTCATTCGTCGTGTCTTCGACTCTCTCCCTCTCCCTTTTGTTGAATACGTACAAAGGTGCTAGGACGCGAGAAAATGTCGCAGTCCATTCTCGGTAACAAGGGTCCTCTTAGTTTCGGTGGCTCGAACGTACTAGACAGTTCTACGCCCCTGACGGATCGTTTTCTCTCGTACGACCCTGCCACCGAACTCGACGTAGTTCCACAAAAACAGGCCACTTCGTGTGAGAGCGTAGGAAGTTCCGACGACGACGAAGTTTCCGGTCGGTTCTGCAAAACGATTCTAGGTTGAGAATGGATGTCCAGGCGAGGGTACTCGTGGAGGATATTAGAGTATGTCGTACGAAGAAGTTGCTTCTATTCCCTTTCTCCTCGAATTTTCAACTTTTCTTCCGAGTTTGTCTTTCAGTTTCAAGAGCAAATTTCATTTTGCATCGCTACGAGTGTTCGTACTCTTTCTAGGAGCACGAGCATGGAGAGTGTTTCAAGATCTGCGCGAATAAACTTTCATAGTTAAAAATACATTTATATCGTAAATATATAGAAATAGAATTATAGGAATTGCAGGTTTATGCTAATATGTCTGGGCCCTAGAACCAGAGTATATTAAATCCCAAGTAGAGGAAAGAAAGTTGGAGCCTTCAAGGGAGTAACGACAAACGTTTCGTTTGATCTTATCTGCAAGGTGTCCGGTGCCTTTAAATGACACGAAGACGTTTCAACGTCAAACGTCGTAGCTGATGCCAAGACGAGGTGAACGATCTATACCATAGTGTTCGTTCGAATAAGTTACGAAATAATTTATACATGTCGGTTCATTAACGAAAAGTGGGATCAAAACTATTCGAAAGTGGAAAATAATTCTATAATAATTCTATAATAATTATGTTTTCGCTTGCATAATAACGAACACCACGTATAAACGTAAATACTAGAATAAAGTACTTTTCCATTAAACTGTGCACCCTCCACACGGTACACCTTGAATAATGCTAATGCCGGCGCGTACTGTAACTTTCAGCCCTCGCAATTAGCAGAGTACTTAATGGAAAAATACTTTATTCTAGCGTTTTGGAAAGGTCTCGAGATTAGTTACAAGAATATACAATGCAAAATAGGAGGTTCCATTTAAAAAATTAAATCTCACCTCTATGTGACCTTATCAGTGCTTTCCAAGCTCACGTTGATACTATTATCTTACGCGTCCCTTAAAACCCTACAACTTTTCTCTGTAACACTTTGTTCAAAAATGTACATTATTCGAAGAAAACAAGCCCGAGACTGTCGTTCTGGAGCACCCCATGAATAAAGCAACGATTTATTAACACCTTATGTCCAAGACGGAACGAGGCTCGCGCTTCCTTTCACGAAAGAGAGGTGGTCTGGTCCTCGAGGAATGAATTTTGTAGTATGGAGACAGAAAGAGCGCGCGCGAAAGGCGGAAGAAGAGAATTTGATTTTAGGGTGAGCGCTGCGCGCTTGGAACGCAAGTGGAAGGCGACGGATAGGGAGGGGGTTGGACGGTTGGCGGCGCCACCGTCGGCCCCGGTGGCGACAGGTGTCCGCAGTGTTCAGTGTCGCGGCAGCCGCTCGCGAGGTAAGGTATAGAGTGTGTTGTGTGTCGTAATTGCCTCGAAGCAACGATTCTTTTTCGCGTTTGCCGGTCGCGATTCGCGCTCTACCAATCGCGAAGTGGTCACGAACGAGTGCCCGAACGCGTGGATCTCGCGAGCGGATTTTCGTCCCGTGCACTTTCGCGGGTAGACGCGCGGCGTGTCGAGCGTGCTCGTCCCTCGAGGTGAGCCTTGAATCGCGCAGACTCCGAACCGGAGACGTGGAGTGAAACATTTTCCTCGCTCGTACGTGCACTCTCTCTCTCTCTCTCTCTCTCTCTCTCTCTTTCTCTCTCGGTGTGTCTGTCTCTCTCTCTTTCTCTTTCGTTCCTTCGAGATAGTTTCGTGGGTGAATGCGCACCTCAGATTCTACTGGGCTAAGCCAGTCCCTTCGTGTATCTTTCGATTTTACGAACAATTTAGTTCATTGCTCTCCGAGAGATTTATCCAAGGCGCGTTAAATGCAATTTGACTAGCTTCTGTCTCTCCTTCTCTCCCTCTTCCTTCTCCCTCCCTCTGTCAGGAGTCTCTCCGATTATCGAATTGATCTCGAGAGAAAGGATCACGGGTAAGAGAATATTCGTGTGGTCGAGAATGACTCGTCGAGTCCAGCGCGTGGTCCGTGTCGCCAGGGAAAGAGGATAGAGTGCGTTGATCGGTGGTAAGAGGGGTCGAGCCGGGTGACTTCGAGGTTAGTAATCTTCGAAATTGTCTCGGAAAGATGGGATGGAGCGGTAGGTGCCGCCATCGGCGCGCATTACTTGTTTTAGAGGTTAGATCGGCAGCGTGTCCGTGCCGTAACCGTAGCAACACAAGGACGAAACGATTGTTTCGCCGATGAGGTACTTTCAATGGTACAATCGTGGTGGACGACTCCAAATACGTTGAAACGTCGAAGTTCGGGTATATCGCGTCAACCTACGACCCTCTGTCGAGTATCAAGGGTAAGTGTTTAGTTCGATGAGAAATTCTAATGGATTTTTATGAAAGGAAAATGACGGACGTTTAATACGTAATTCCGAGTCGACGCGACTAAACGTGTATTGACACTCAGGCGTACTACGTATCCTCACAGGTATGTTAGATTCAATATCAACTCGTTTACCATACACGGTACATATTCCACATACGACGTGAGTTGGACGAGTTGACTTTATATCTAACCTGCACGTTACCTTGACACGCGAGAATACGACCTAGGCGTGCTTGTCTTAATCTCATCGGTACGCTCGAATCAAATTAAGATCAAACAAAATCACGTTTTCGATCTTACGACTAAAGAAGGAATATGTGGAGCTTTCGGCAGGTTTTGTGTTTCCTTTTTCTCCGACCTCGACGTAGGTCCGGGTCGTGTTCGGCGCTTCCCACTTTTGTTCCTTTATTCTGTTGTTTCCCTCTTTCTCTCACTTCTTATTTCGAGCGCCATTGCATACACATATGCACGTGACAATCGCATCGATATTCTCGTTACTGACTCGTTTCACGGCTGTACTTATTTTCATCGAGTAAAGTTGCTGGAATGATAATAATCGTTGGCGCGGTCGAGTGAAAAAATTTACGAGCATCCGGCGTAGGGTGAGCGCATGCGCGCGCGCCGGTTTTGCAATTGGTCTCGCGTAAGGATATACACGAGTGAATTTAACTCTGGCCGGTGACGGTGCGCGGTGCGGTGCGCGAGGGATGGGAGGAAGGTCGAACGGAAGGTGGCGTCTAACTGGGAGGAGGTAGAAAAGGAGAGAAAAAACGTGAAAGAAGGTGAAGAAGGAACGGTGGCAGGGGGCGCCGTGGTTGTGGAACGGTCAAACGTTTCGGAGACCGGTGAGGAAACATGTGGCGTCGGTGGATTTGTTGACTCAGGCGAGTTTGGAAATCCTCTTAGGCTCGATCTCGCGTTACGATCGCATCTCGATCGTGAATCTTTCGTCGACCGCAGGCCACGATTACATTCGTGGCATGGCGCAGACTCGTTTTCCCTTCCCTCCCCTCGCCATCTTTCTTTCGCATTATCTCACTCTCCGCCACGTTCCTCGTCGTTCTCTCTCCTTCTCTCTTTCTCACTTGCCATCTCGTTCTCTTCTTTCTCTCCTTCGCCTTCTTACCCTCTGAAAGCCGGTTCGTAGAAGAGCTAGTTCATGTGCGAGTAAGAACAATGCGAATGCGAAGGATGACGGGACGAGTTGGCATGCGCGGATAATGAAACTTCGCGAATTCATTCTGTCGCGGCACCGCGTACTCTCTCGTTCGTTCGTTCGCTCGTTGCTTCGTTGAAAGAGGGGCGCCTGTTTCGTTCGCCGATACTCGAGGCGCAAAAAATCGTGCGCGTGGACGTCGTTCGCGGCTCTTATCGCTCGGAGGGCGAGAGGAAGTCCGTATTGTTCATTCGATTCGCGCGCGACTGAGAACTCGCAGGGTCTTTTCGAGTTTCTCCTAGAGGCCGCGCCGAGTCGCTCTGCAACCGAGAAAGAATTGTATTGTTGTGCCCATAGACATAATATACCTAGACTGCACGTACTCCCAAATTTCAGGAGTGGGGGGTAGAACTCACGTAGAAAAGGATGCACTCTGTTTTGATATCTGTGCGTTCTCTCTCGCTCTCGTGCGAAGGGGAAACGTTTAGATTGGCAACTGTTTTCCCGTATCCACCTTCGCGCGAGAGCGAGAGAGAACGCACAGACATCAAAACAGAGTGCATTCTTTTCTACGTGAGCTCTACCCCCACTCCGTCAACGCGCAGTCTAGGTATATTATGTCTATGATTGTGCCTTACTTCGACAGTCTCGATATCTAGGTCTAACGCCACACGGTTATAGCACGATAGTAAGATGCAAATTCTCGTGTCTTACGCGGGTGGACGCGTAGAGAGGAGGAGGTGGGAGCGAGATAATGTGCCACTGCTAGGGAATTTCGTCGGAGTAGAATTGCCGGTAGAGAGAGTGAAAAAGGCACGAGAGAGCGAGATATACGGCCAGAGGTGGAGATAACGAGCGGGTGGTAATTAGATAGACGATTAAATGCATCGTTATTCGGAGTAACAGCGCCACGGAGACGGAATAAGGAATAATAATATTCCGACGAAGAGATTCGAATAGATAAGGAAAGGAAGGAGGGAGAGAGCGGGAGAGAGAATGAGACTTAGCGAGCGAGCACGGTGGGGACGACAAGCAGAGAGACAAAGGAAAGATACAAGACCTCGCAATTGTATTCTCCCGATGCTTCGTTCAGACCGGATATTGCGTGCGCGCGCGCGCGCTTGCCTCGTTCTTTTTTTCTTCTACGTAGTTCTCGCCTGAGAAGAAGTCGTCGAATATTAATCACAGTCGAACCGCGCACTCGCAAATTGCGCGCGCCGTTCTACTCCCTGAAAATACCATCGTTCCAATTCCGACGATCCGTAACGGCACATCTACCGAATATCGACTACGTTGGACAGTTTTTTAATACGCGTGGATCGATTATCGTGAGGATCTGTTTCCTTAGCGGTAGCGCTGATTATCGGTCGTAAAAAGCGTCGTTAAGAGGATAAGCTCGTTAAGGTATACCGTGAGTTGACTTGCCAATACGCGGCCTACATGCTTACAATTAGTAACGAGAGTTTCACCGATTTACCGTTAAACGGTAAAACGTACGAGATCGATTTGGCGGTTAACGTGTTAATTTGGCGCGTAAGAACGCGAATAGCGGCGAAGCGTGTTGCCCAAACATTGCTGGCCTTGGGAAACGATGTAGTCAGCCGACGATGATTAATCGGGACTGCTCAGGATCACCGGCTCGCTCGCGTTCAACGGCATGACGCCGCTGCTAGTGGAGGGTCAACGATCAATCGCGGAAAAAAAGACTGAAGGGTGACGCGGAGGAAGAAGCGGCCGTTAATCGGCGATGATTCCACGTGACGGAGATCGTTACGACCTCAACCGTTGTCACTTTCACGCGTATGCGGAATATCTCGTCTACCTACACTCCGGCTTCGTTTCACGCGTCTGGCATTCGCGCGGGTTCGCTTCGACGAATGCCTGGGTAAGTAGGTGTATTGGAAGTAGGAAAAGAGAAGGACGCGCGCGATGGTTTGGGAAAGGACGCGAGGGTTGGGAGGTTGGGAAGGGAGCGGAAGGAACGGAGCAAGAGACGCGCGGAGAAAGTGAGAGAGAAGCGGTTGGAAAGAGAGAACGTGTAAGAGGGTTCAGCAAGGAGAGCGAACGAGCGCGCGGGTGTGCGCCTGAAAGAGAAACAGGGAGAGACGGTGGGAGAAAGAAGGAATGAGAGAGATAGATAGAGAGAGAGAGAGAGAGAGAGAGAGAGAGAGAACGTGCGCGCATGTACACGAGCGTTTCCTTTTCTCGTTTAAGCAACGCGGCAGCTCGAATGAAAATAAATCGGCGATACGGCGAACCGGTTCGTACGCTCGCGTAAAGCGGTCGTGCGGTGCCGGTGTCTCTCGGTGTCGTGGACGCGAGAGATCGTTTCTCGTTTTCGCGCGACCGAAGAGCGCGCGCGTCACCTTGTCGGGTGGGACGCCGTACGTGCACGAGCGTTGAGAGGGAGAGAGAAGCGAAAAGAAGGAGCCGACCTCGTAAGGAAGTCTCTCGTCTCCGCGAAAAGAAGCGGCTGGGTGCCAGGGCTCTTTCCTCCTCGCTGGTTGCCTTCGCCCTTGCTACCTTCGGTGGTAGGCAGGGTAGGGCAAGGTAGGAGGAGAGGGTGCTCGAGAGGAGGAGGACGAGATGTCCCTCACGTGCCGAGTCCAGTACCTCAACGATGTCGATCCGTTCGCCTATGCGAGCTCCTACCCCGAGCCGCCCAGGCCGCCTGTGCACACCTTCAGCGCGACCTTGCCGCTAATCAACCAGCTCGCAGCGGTGCATCGGCTACTACGGGCGCCACACAGGGTGAGTCTCGCACTTGCTCCTTTCTCGTGTACCTTCTTTACGTTTTACTCTCGCGTATACGCTCGAAGAACGCTCACCGTCGTTCTTTCTTTTTGGTAACGCTCGTTACCATTTGTAAGGAGTTCCAAAGGAAGGCGCCCACTTCACGGCCACTGAGATTTTCAGAAGATTCGATAGTCGTGGCGCACGTTAAACTATAAGGACGATCGGTTTTTGTTTTTGACGTCGCGCACGAATCGAGACGCCCACAATACCGGGATTCTGTAACTCGGTAACGACAAATGTCGCTATCGTTATCCATCGATATCGATGATTATCGCAAAAGGTTATTCGCTAACTAGTAGCCATCGACAACTCTCGATAATCTGAATCGTTACATTCCGAAAAGCGTCGAAGCCAGCAAATTTTGGACAATTCTGTACTGAGGGAACGATGTTTAGTTACATGATATAATTATACCCTAAGCCTAACCTTTTGCGATAATCATTGATATTGATGGATAACGATAGCGATATTTGTCCCGACTCCCGGCACAGGTCCACTCCTCGCCGAGCAGTGGACGAAGTAACGTCGTTGTACAGTGAGGAAATAAATTAGTAGTATTTGTTAAACCCTCATACCGTTATTTGGTCGGACAGGCACTACCGTGCAATATTAGAAGAAGAGGCGGAATCCTCTTCTTAACACTTTGTGAACTTGAATTCAAAGTTTTGAGGCTTCGAAGAGGGCTGCGCGCCTAAATTATTTCGCGAGGTACGTCCAGTCCGGTATCCGCCCTTGTCGTTTGATTCGTTCACGCGGTTACTCTGGTGGGCTCTGCATTTCAAGATTTGAAAAACAGAAATGCATTTCTGCATTTTTTTGTCTTTAGTTTGATTTCGAATTTCGTACCCTTCGTTCTTTATTTTGAATTTGTTGGATCGCGTGGTGAGTGGGAAGTAGATCGTTGGTAGGTTGGAATGAAAACGACGGTGTTGACTATAATGGACTAGGTTTCAGTGGAGCGTCGGGTGCCAGTGGCATGCTACGGCTTCACGAAGCCCTTGGCCTCGTTTTTGATTTGTTTTAATTAGAGGCTCCCGGGCATGGTAGCCAGTTTCTAAATTTCGATCGTCCCTTTTTTCTCATTGAATAACACGCTACTGTTCGCTCCCACTTTCAACGCGCGGACTAACATTGCGTTTGATTATACGCCGTACGCTTCGTTTACGTTTTCTCTCGCGTCTGCTTTCGGAGAGTCACGATCGTCCAGCAGCCGTTTCGTTCTTGAACTTGAACCTTCCGCCGGACTCCAAACAGGAGCGTACACTTTACATTATTATTACCGTAATATGTAAATACGAAATTTTCCAAAAACGGCTTTAGGATTATGGTTGTTAAACCCTTCCGGTAAAATGACGAGTCTAGCTCGTCATTGGTTTTTCATGACATACCGCACAATGACGAGCTACACTCGTCGTGCGACTAAAGTTACTGTCGAATATGATAATTAATTTAGTTTAAAATTTCTACTGTACTGAATTTGGCGACACTTTTGTTTTTTCAAATAAAAATTAAATGGTTATTTCATGCACAGTTTTTCATTATTAAATCGTACCGGAAGGGGTTAATAAAAAAAGCAGATGGAACGAAAAGCAACGCGGAAAGTCTAGTAAAAACTACTCTGTCGCTTTTATGTAGACGTATTTATTCCTATACCTTGTGGATATATCATAAATAGGGTATTCATAATTCGCGCCAACAGAAATTTACTCTCGATTATCTGTTTGTACGTCATCGACTTTTCGACGAGATAAAAGTTTTGTCCCGTCAGGAAAATTTCGCGAGCCGAGTGCTTGGAACGTTTGTGCAGATGCTCCCGTCTGCGACGATCTATCTCACTCGCGTACTTTGCTGATTCATTTGCGATACCGTACGCCCTGGCGCAATAATATCGCACTTCCGCGACAGATGCGTCTCGCGCACGGTCCATTGATGACGGGTCGTGCGCCGCCTTTGTGAGTTTCACTCGCGGGAGGATAAATTATGTCGATTGACACCCCTCCTCGACGGATACGTGTCTAGTCACCGTTAACGTCCAATGCATCTCCTACGTGGGGTTTTACCATTCATTCGAGTTTGAATGAAACACCCGTTTACCGATCTATCCGACGAGCTATCGAGTCGAGGGGACAGGGTGAATTCTGACTGGGGTTAATCTCGGAAATTCTGTGCCTCGTTTCGCCGTTTATCACCTTTACGCTCAGTTGCCTTTACCCGCGTCTCCATTCAGTCAATAAGAGCAATTACTTTATCGCCTCGTGTCGTCAAAACATTTTCAACAAATGTTATATCGCGTAATCCTCATAACATAACATAAAGAGACGTCGATCTTCCTTAACCCTTTTAGTGCCGGACGCCGATATATCGGCGCGCACCCAGTAGCGCTTTACTATTCGCATTGCAGGATAACTCTGTCTCAAAATAAATTCATAATAGGTTATAAATGGTCTAATTTCATTACAAGATGATAAATACGCTGCTTTTTGAATCATATAAATATATCATTTTTAGTTTGGTTTTTATGAGCATTTTCCCAAACCCTTGTAAATTCGTGAAACTCGTCCGGTTATCTTCGCCTAGGCACCTCTGTTTCCGGGCACTAAAAAGATTAAAATTCTCGGCTAACCCGTTTATTTGGAAGCTAATAATCTCCGGATAATGTGTAACGCGTATCTACACTTTCGACTTCTAATTCGTATTGTACTCGGAACACCGAGGTGTCCTCGTCCGGTGAGCAGGGCGTGTAATCGTAGATGTCGAGAGCGTCGCGACGCCTGGTCCCCTTTGTTCTTCGCCACTACTGGCGTCCTCCTCTACGACGCCGTGACGACGTGTTGTTGTTGTTCCTGGAGCAACCCTTCCAGCAACGCTCCTATTCTCACGACGGTATTCTCGGGACGCAGTTCTACGTCCGACTTGTCTCGTCGGCGGGTTGCTGGGTGCATGCTGCCTCTGGGAAGCAAGGCCAGAAAGGTAGGCGGACGGGAGGTGCTGGCGGTGGCAACGCGACGGCTTAGCTCGTACCTCGGCGTGACCGACATCGTGACTGTACACTTTGACCCAATTGTGTCCGTGGTGTCGCAACATTCGCTCGAACAGCCCCAGAAATCCATGCAGGTTATGCCTAAGAGCGGTTCACGGAACGGACGGAACTTGTCACGAATTCGCTATGCCTTCCTCCACCGAGTCTCGGTCCGATCGATTTGCGCTTCGCTGTCCGCTCGTGGCCTCTGGTCCCTTCGCTTCTCTTTACTCGTCGACCTGTTCTTTTGCCCGTTACCTTGATAACTACGTCGATTTTTCGGCTGGTAAATTTTAGATATGTTAGGAAATCAAGAATAGAGGCAACCGATATTCACCTTTCACTACAACATGTTTATCGATCGTTCGCGGTCATCGAGGGGATTTCTTTTCTCGAAATCGGATACTCGATCGCCGATTCTAAATAAATAAGAGAAACGACTTATGCTTGTTTATTCCTTCGTTCGCGATTTTCTCACTTTTGCGGCCCTCCACTCGTCCTTGAAATTTCGACACATACATCGGATACCAGACCCACTGTACATTTCTAGTTTTCGGATGATCTGGGTATAATCTACAAATATCATATTCGGAAAGTATGCTTTTAAGTAAGTCTAAAGTAAAAAATCTTGACGAGCGAATGACAGAGCATCGGGACAAAGTAATTAAAGAACGTTCTCGTGATTGCCTCTAGGCAATGTGGATCGTGCGCCCCACGCATTAGGCGCATCAGTTATTAGTATTCGAAGCGACAACGAAGGAACACTATTGACTTTTGGTACGAGCGTCTCGAGTCTCTTTGAAGATTTATTACCCCCGATCCTCTCGACGGTGATTCCCTAGACCGACCGCCACAATAACGGTAAAATGCAGGAGAGCATCTCCGTCTCGTTCGCTTTCTTCCGCTTACCTTCTCCCTTCTTTCGCCTCCTTCCTGTAGCCTTTTCCCCGCTTCACCGGCGCGGGCTCAACGTACAGCAATGGAGCATGGAGAGGAGACGGTGGAGGAGGAGAGAGAGAGAGAGAGGAGGCGGAGGAATAAAAAGTACGTTTATGGCCGGAGCATAATGTATCTGTAGATATCGCGTGGCTGTATAGCGGTTATTTAAAGAATACCGGTAGGTAGTTCGCCGACGATGTTCTACCCGGATGAATTCGGTCTCGCCCCCTCCCGTCATTGACCTGCCCACCCGGTTCCAATCGACGAAAGCGGAGCGAACTTTTTCACCTCTCTCCTCTTTATCCCCAAGCTTTGTAAGCCCCATTCCCTTGTATAGATCCCGGCGAACGAATAAAGTGGATTCCGTGGTGCAAGGAATCTTTTGTTTCTCGAAATAAGTAAAAGGGAACTTTGCCCAGACTCAGCTTCTACCACAATGGAATCTCACTCTTCGAGTGGCACCAGGCGGAATGAAAATTTCCAATTACTCGTCGTAAATATCTAAATAACGACGCGTCCTTAACGACGGTGCGGCCTATCGTCGATACGATCGAACGCATCTCTTGTCCTTTGCTGCCTCGTAGAAATTCTTTCGCGACCTCGAACCTTCTGTATGTTCGTCGCTTCCATTTTCATCCAGGTCGTCGGGTAGCTCGCGCGTGTTCCGCGCATGTTCGTCGCAGCGCAATGCTCACCGTAAAAACGGAGGAAAATTCGTTGGAACAGGGTGTAACCTAGGTGAAAGGGACGAGTAGTGGGGCCAAGAGGAGACAGACGTGGAGGTTTAAGGGTAATGCGAGGATAATGTAACGCTAACGGCTCGCTTCGACTTACATCTCGTACGATAAAGAAGGTCCCCGAGGGAGAGATATTTCTTTGACGAGAGCGTCATATTAATGCCTCTTCACGCCCCTTCTTCTGCTCTACCTCCAGCTCCAGTATCTCTGTACTTTTCTTCCCTTCGGCCCTCTCCCATGACTCGCCGTTTCCTCGTATTCTTACATTCACCTTCATAAAAATCCTCTTTATCCTCGCACCCTCTCCCTCGCGTCGTTGCCGCATACGCGCGGCGGCGCGGAGTCTCGCGCTGCGCGCCGCGCGCCGCCTTCGAGCTCGAATTTATGGGCAACTAAGTTATACTCCGTGCCCTGAAATTTATAGTGCGCATTCCTGCGAATTTATTCCTCGGAAAATGTAGCGGGAGACCCAGGGGCTACGTCTGGATTTACAACTGCCTCCCGCCGCTGGCTGCTTTGGATTCGCGATTTCTGACAGTAGGGTCGTACCGACGTGACGTCAGTGGTGCACGCTGAAATTGTAGATCCATCGACGTACCTCGCGAGCAAGAAGTAATGTGGGAATTGTACTCGGGAATCGGAAACGACGCAGATGAAGGGAAATAACTTTATTGAAAACGCCACAGAATCAAAATGCCTACGCACGACGCAACTTTTACACAATGCTTCTTCTTGCACGCTTCAGGTCGCACGCTCTCTCTGTCTCTGTTCCGCTCGTGCCGAGGCGTGCTGCGCTTTTTTAAATCTCGACGCGTACTTCAAGCTCTCCTCACGCGATACACTATACGCGATCTTTCCACATACACACATTAGCACCACGACTCACAGTAATTCAATCGTATTTTGGTATACGCGAACGATGTTCTCGGACGTTCGGGAACTCGAATCGAAGATTTATAATTCGAGGTTGTTATGACACTCGAACGATCGCAAGACTCGTATCCTACTCGTCGTCTCGCAGTACTAACCAGAGGGTACGCACCTTCCCACGCTTCAGTCGAATTCTACCGTAGACTTACGATTGCAATTTACGACTATGCGGTATATCTGGATCCTCGGAAGATTTCGGTTTTACGGGACACCATAGATCGGCGAAGCACTGCTGCACTCGCACGAACGATAGTCGCGGTAAGAAGACGTAAATCACGGCGAGGACATTAGTTGTATGGGGACTGATGGGCTCGGATGGTTTGCGATGGTTCGAAGTGGACGTAGAGGAGCACTCACCATGATAATATCCTTCGTGTCACTACAAGTCGAAGTAGACGAAGGAGCTAGAAAGAAGGAGAATCGTTGCCTCGGGTGTTAAGCAGATTAAGGAGTCTTATGCAACTCGTAAATAATGATGTCGAGAACTCGTGGACGTAGGTGGGTACGCGAGACTTTAAACTGGAAAGTTCGACCTCGTGGGTGCTCGTGAGCCCTGTACTTCGAGCGGAAAACTTGCCTCGTCTCTTCCGTCAGGAAGTGGAGTGATCAAATTCTCGAAGGATCTATTTTGGAACATAGACATTAAAATATCCGGACGGACTGGTGACCGCGTTCATAAGCCTGGTTTTTATCGTCCTCCGAATTCCTTTGGCTCGACAGATTATCTTTCGATCGGATAAGGTTTACTCGGAATGTTTGCCAACTGAAGAGTGCAACACGTGCCCAACGTCTTCGGCTCGAATAAGTTCCTAGATACTTGACTTCGCGATAGGTGAGATTGAAATGATGCGTCGAACGATGTCATATACGGTGTACGGTACGATTCGGTAAAGCACGACGAAGTGTCGGAACGTGTAACGCCTGTTGACTGTACAAATATTAGAATTAGTGCGGCCTTCGCGCGCCACGCGGTACGGTCCTCCAGGCCCCCATTAGCCGTTTCAGTGCTCCTCTCGTGTCATTAACGACGTATATAAAAACGAAATTGTTCGGCACTCAAACGGTTAACGGGAAGGTCGATGATAAAATCGTTGCTTTGTAAAGGCGAGTTTTCCTCTCGACGCTTTCTCCCGTAACGAAATCAGATCGATCTCAATGAAATGCGCGCGTCTCTATGAATGTGCGAACTGGACGGATCATGATTAATAATAACAGAGGCTCGAGGCCATCTCATTGTAATTAACTTAGTAATTACCTATGCGAGTGGGTGATCGATCGCCCGCGCGATGACACAATCTTTGCCTTCTCAGACCTTCTAATTATTCCCCGTGACAAATACTTCGCCCACCGTTACGAAGCGGACTGTGATTAAACGGAATTCTCGTTCCTAGCGTGCGCGTCCCACCTCTTCCCGTTATTCACGTTATTAAGCTAACGTTCGTTTGCCGCGAGAAAGTTCATCCCTACCATCACCAACGAGTTTCAGAGAGTTAAATCCATTTGGTGCCATCAGGGTGATCCAGCGTATATCAACGGTATACGGTGGAGTTTTTACGGGTCTACCGACCAGTCGGTCTCTCAGGTACGTAACGCACGCGAACAAAATTCGGAGCAAAGCGCAGTAACTGTCGGTCCCCGTGACATACGATAAATAACGAGGGGATGCCGCTCTTCGCTCGCCCGTCCTGTAAAAATAAAAACATTGTCGTACGGGTACCATTGACGGAGTCACGATTATGCGCCTCCGTGTGACACGAGTATAATTTATTAACGAAGGCGGACGGTGAACGAGGAGTTGGATGGAAAGAAGGAAAGAGAGAAAGAGAGGAGAGAGAGAGAGGAGTAGTTTTGAAGGCCCTGAAAGGACAGCGGACGGCTATGAGTTTTCGAGCGTATGGCTTTGCGCAGAGAGGATCCGGCCACGTGTGGTGGAAGTGAGACGAAGAGAAGGTAGAGAAAAAAAGAGACGCAAAGATGCGAACGATCAATGAACAGTTGGATATAAATGTTAATTACGATAAATGTAACATAGCGACTTCGTAAATGTTTATTATTTTGCAATTGTTCGTGAAAAGTTGTGATCTAGGAGTATCTTTGTTTGGATAAATTTTATTCATTTTAGATGCATATATGTATGTGCATATAGGTAAAGTAAGCTACGAAATCGGGATGGAAGTTTGCCGTTTGATCACCTCGAGTAGACGCACTTTCGCAATTTGAAGAATTCCGTCTGTTTATAAAAGCGGCCTAAATCAAGAATCTGGAAAAGTTGACTTTTCCACTTACGTCATATTATCCTCATCCATTCATTTGTGAAGAGAAATTTCATCGTTCATCCCACTTTTATAATTATGAGCGCAATTAACGGCGAGCGCCACACTTGTCGATGATTGTTAAATAAATAATGCGAAAAGATTAACTACGGCGTAACAACTGTATTTGGAAACTGATGTACAAAGAGAAACAACTGTATTTAGAAACTGGTGTATACAAAGAGAAACATCTGTAGAAACTTTACGATATTTAAAGGTACTCAGCTCCTGATCGTTTTTAACGGTCCCGTGATTTCAATTTTGAGAAAACACGCTAATGAGCTTATCGACTTACAATACCTGCGCGCTCCCACAACCGTTGGCCTAGATCGATCAGATGCTTACGCGCCGTGTAGTTGTGCATTGATGCTTAGACTTCTGCGAATGAACGGTTTCAGATTTCTATGAGCGCATAAGCTCATCTGCTCGGGCAGAGACAAAAGAAAAATAACCGAATACTTGTGGATTTATGCCTTTCCTCCAATAAAGTTCTCCGCATTACAGAGTTATTCGAATAAAAGATAAACAATGTACTCCCGATTCGGGAGTTTATAGTTTTTCGATATCGTGGAAAATATATTTGTACGGTGCAATCCGAAGGTGATAAATAGAAGAAAGAAATGAATGGAGAGAGTCGGGGGAGTCGGTAGGTATGGAACGAGCGACAAAAAGGCGACACATCCGCTTTAAGCTGCCCACACGAGGGAGCGTGGGCACATGAATTGTCGAATGAAGCTGAGCCGCTTGTGAATAACTTTTCTCGCGGTACGCTTTTCCTCGCTTTCCCCACGGTACACTAGCAGACCATCTGACGCGGTGCACGAGTGCTTACCGTTTCAAAAAGTTGCTGGTGGTGGATGCAAAATCGATCGACAATATGTCAACCAAGCCAACGCCGTCACACAATGAAAACTGAAGAACTACTACACGAGAATTAACGAAGTGCTAATTAATGCTTTATTCGCGGTTTAAATGCGCCACTAGTTTAGCTACAATCTGTGGCGGTGCCAGCTTGGTTGACACGTCGAAAGACGTTTCGATACTTTTAACTTTCTTAAAAGAACGAGCAGTGTTTTCTTCTCTTTTTTTTAAATAAAAAATGTCGTTAGTTCTTTCTTTAACGCTAGAACTACTAAATCGGTCAAAATGACTGGTCAACAAAAGAAGTTTTCATATGAAAAGAAAAGTAAATGGCAGCTCAGTGATAAAATAAACGCTCTCTCTGTTAAAATGAGCGGTCAACAAAAGAAGTTTCCATACGAAAACCAAAATTGGTAGTTCTAATGTTAAGGAGAAATTCTTGAGAAAAATTGACGCACCCGGTCATTTTGACTGGTCGGTACTTCTAGTGTTAATTCGCTATAACTCGAATCAAATTTATTCTCTTATTTACTTCTTCGATTATTACGCATAACGAGCCATTCTTCGGTTCGGGGGCTCCTCGTAGCGAGGCTGATACGAGAATCGCTCGACCCGACTAATGATTAATCGAGAAATAACGTTTTTGAATGTGCGTTGATAAATCACGAGCGGATTGGACGCAGCCAGAAACGAGAAACTGCGAGGCGCGTCGAATGCAACATGCGAGCCGAGAGGATGGATTCGCGAGAATCTGTAATGTACTTACTTACCGAGACTGCTTCACGCCCACGGAAAATGAATCATGCGGATGCTGGGTAGTCAGTTTCTCGGCTAGCAACTGCCACTCGACGCTTTGGCGCGGCCATTTCGACCAATTAAAATAATTAGTGTGCACGGTATTGCACAATTATTTAACAAACGCGGAAAAAGGAAAAATTTCACTTGGCGTAAAATTTAATTGGACATATCGACGATGCGCCGATCATAATTTTATACGGGTAATAAGAAATCAACCGGACATTGACGTGCAATAAAATTGACGTGATTGATAATTATCTGGCGATACGTTAGACATTACATTATAAGCTGTGAATTAATTGTAATATTCGATACACTCTCTGCGATTGGTGCTGCAAATAGAATTTCGTAATTAGTATACCGTTGATTTATTATCCACTATCGAAACATTTAAAAGACATTTATATTCTTATTCTGAAATTAAAGATTTTCTTAATGTTTGCCTGAAATAATGTACTCGATGAAAGCGCAGCAACGAACAACGGGAATGTCGTGGTTTCACCGAAAAGTTTGGCAGAGACCCTCCTTTTCCGGGCAACTCTTTCCACCCACGATTCTCACTTCTGTTCGTCGTCAAGTTTTCAGAGCATAGAAGAATCGTCGCAGCTGCTCTCGATGGTGACGTCATCGTGTTCATTTCCGTGCTCAACGCACGCAAAATTTGATCCGCTGCGCGTCCCGTCTCCAACTTCGGGCCACGTAATCCCGATTTGTAAGCTCTCGGATGGCTTGGAATATTGCGAAATTTCCAAACTTGGTGGGCGGTTTACGAAGGAGAGTTATTAGGAAACTTCTGCAATTCGAAAATATAGAATAGCAAAATTACCCAATTACTAAAATCGCATGATCCTCTTGACGTTACGATTGTCGCGAAAAATTATTCGATGCTAACCGACGACCGTGAACGTTTCTTCTTCACCGGCCTAGACCTAAAATCTGATCTTCTAGCACCTAACACAGGTATCATCCATCGACACGTTTTATCGTCGCGTCACGGACCCGTAGAAACGACACGTTCTCTTTGAAACTAAAACAGAATAAAAATTCTCCAACGGTTGTCCATTTCTCTATTCGTTTATTTTACACGCGCGCTTAGAAGGGGTGCTGTTGCTAAAGCTAACTTGAAGGAACGCTTCAAATTTCCTCTTACCACGAGCCGGTCTCGTGAGCTTCGGTGTAGGACGCGAAGCGCTTGGGTCTTGGAACGTGGAAGTCACCTGATAGACGGTCCCTGCCTACTGACTCACCTACCCACCTACCAACCTACCTACCAACCAACCTACCTAACAGCCTGCCCACCGTCTCTACCCACCTATTTCGCCTCGATCCCGCGCGCTCCCAGTCGGACGGCTCTCTTATAGTTATAGCTAACTGGTACGCGAGGGACCCTCTTTGTTACATTCCGCCGCGAATGCCGGCACGGCCGCATGCACGCGCACGCTCCGCGCCAAGGCTCCTCCATCCAGTTTCATTCACGAAAGGGACCGAGCATCGCCGTAATTACTTCTACCAAGGTGGAAGCGAGCGAAGGGGAAGGGAAAACGAATGCCGCGATGCTACTCGAAAGGTGGACGGAACGAAATTTTACACATTTCTTTTCTCCACCATCCCCGGCAGCCTCCTCGTTCGCGCCGGTATCTGTTACGACGTGCGACCGCGGGAATAATCGCTTGCGAGGTATTATCGTGGTTACGCGAGAGTATTCGAGATAGCCGGAACGAGATAATGCCGCGAGCCGGCCGGCACGGAATCGTTTTACGCCGATGCGACTGGAGAGACCGAGCGGAGAAATCGTCGCTCCGGGACGAAAACGAAAGGACTCGGATGTCGTTTTTTCCGGTTTACTTCGAATTTCGTCCCACGACGTTTTTCCACGCTCCTTTTTCCCCCACGAAGGAAAGTGGATCCCTCGTCTCGCACATCGCCAAGTCTGCGCTTTCTGGAATATGGACGTGTCAAGGTCACAGAAGCAGCTGCTCGGACGAGTCGGCTTGCACCCACGAAGCAGTTATAAATTCGAATCGAGCGCCTCTTTTTTACGCACGTAGAATTTCGTCGAAATCCAAAGCAGCAGAAAGGTGTATCTTATTTTTGCATTATCTTTAAAATGGGAGAAGTCATTGTGCTCTCTCGCGTAACACTCGACTTCTCGATTCGCTTGTATAATTTATCCGCGAGTCATCTCGAGCTCCCGCTATTTTCCAGTTGAACTCTACGAGCCGGCACGGCAGCATATCCCGAGTCAACAAGCTCCCCAAAAATCCCAGTTCATCGTCGAAACGGTTTATATTTACTCCGGACTGGCTACGCTTACGCGGTACGGCCTGACGGACTTTTCGTAACGGAGCGAAAAAACGTCCTCGATGCGACCTTACCTCGGGCCGCTCATAAATATTGATAAAAGGGGGGAAAAAAAGAGAGACGCACCGAAGGAAGGAGAGTAATGGAAAAGGTGCGTAAGTAAGAGCCCGGTGAGGGATTCACGAGAACGGGAGGAAGAAAGCGCGCGTGAGAGAGACAGAAAAAGAGAAATAGAGAGAGAGAGAGAGAGAGAGAGAGAGAGAGAGAGAGAGAGAGAGAGGAGAAGCAGTGGAAAAGGAGGAGAAGAAATGGAGAAGGCCGGTTTTGGCCCTTGGAGTGCAACGATCTGTTGCCGCGCGGAGCAGTGTTCGCATCAACGTTAAAGGCATTACCGCATTATATTTCGGGAGTGAGAAATTAATATTCATGAGAGGAGAGAAGGAGCGTGCGCCGCGGCGAGGGGAACGCGCCGTGAGTAAACGGGGAGAGAGAGCGGAAGTTTATTCCCCTCCTCCAGATGAATATCCTCCGAGGGCAATAAGTCCTTTGCACGGTATTAATGCTGGTTGGTCAATTTGTAAACAGCGTTAATAGCTGAGGCAACATCGACGCGGCGAGAGAGGAGATTGCATTGGGGATAGGGGAAGAAAAATGAAAAGGGACGACCGTGACCTACGAGGGCAGTGAAAATGATTTTAGACGCGCAGCTACGTTTGTGGACGGATGACGATGCGCGTTGAGAAAAGATCACGGTGAAAAATCGTCAAACGTCGACGATCGTGCGCGGGTGCAAAAGCTGACACATTCAGGGTGGTGATATAAACATTGAAATGTCGGAGTATTATGTACGCGAGGTGTGAAGGAGATAGAGAGGAAGGAGAGTGCGTCGAAGGCGTGTAGCAGGGCGTGTAGCCTCGAAAAAAGTGCTGAGGTACAGGAGGAGCACAAATGACGAGTGAAAGATGGCGAACTGGTTTGGCTTGAGTAACAAGATTCGGAGAGTATCGTTCCGAAAATGAGATTTTCTTGCTACCAGTCAACAAGGCAACCGCGGTCCGCGATGATCGGGAGATAATTGAATGCCTCGCTTGCATAATACAGCAAGGTCGACGGGATCGATGAACTTTTTTCGTGCCTCAGTTTCGGAAAGTCTTACGCGAACGAAGCGATCGGTCGGTGGTTAGTCAAAATTCTCGCTCCGCTCGAAGCATTACGTTATTTCTCCTCGCATCACCGCTCGTTCGTTCGCGCGGATCGCAACTACCGCCAGGTACATAAATTACCATATCGTTAAACGAATTCTGAGTCCCTAAAAACGAGATGCATTCATCGTTTTCGCTGTAATTAATCAAAATTATTTCACAATTCTTAATCGTTACTTACAATTTTGTGTGTACGGTGATCGAAGTATCGTGCGAACTGCCTAAACGAATTTAGAAACTCACAGGTAGCCAGTGGAACTTGAGAATCTCGCAAAGCATCCGCGGTGGAACCCAACGGAATCTCCCGCGAACCGCGAAATGTTAAGCATTTCATTGTTCTCGGTGTAACGGCGGCGTACCTCGCCGCTATTTATCCGCTCTGCCGGCCGAGTCACCCAGACGCCGTTTGCTCGAAACGTATCTTATTCCGTAAGGTTAAAAGTTTCCAATAAGAGCGAGGTATCGACGGAGCGAGTGGACGAGTAAAACGAGTCTCACGAGTCTCCTCAACGCTGTTTGATCTACGAGCGATTGAAAAGGTTCATAAATCTTTTCTATGAAATCGTAAGCGGCTTCGCTCTTCTCACAGGGTGTACTTCGATGAAACACCGGGATCGCATTGGCTCGGGAAATCGACCTTCCCCTGTGGTCGTCTCTGCGGCTTGCACTTCCGCTCTACACCCCGTGATGCACCCGTCGCCGTGAGAACTTTCATCGATCCGTGAATTTTCCAACGAAACAAGAGGAAGAGGGCGAAGGAAGAAGGGAAGGAGGTCTATTAACTAAACGGCTGTCCGAGAGAGTTTATTCCGAAGATCAGTGATGGGTGGTAGGTCCGTCTTCGCGTCTTCCACGCTCGGTCGATCGTCTTTCCGAACGTCACTCACTGGAACCTCTTCGATGCGCTGGACTTCGCGTGATCGCAGCACTTTGTGTACTTCGATCAGTGGCGATATGTCTGTGTGATAGCGTGACGAAACGATCAGCTCCGAAGGCTAGGAGGAGCCTAGGGAAAAAGAGGGTGCTCATTTTCACTGGATCGGTGCTCAACGAATGGGAACAAAGTGCCGAAGTATAAATATTACCAAGAATAGTATGTTCGTGGAAAATGTTTCGATTAGCTAGAAAATGGAACGGAGAGGAGATACATTGACGTCACCTTTCATTTTTATTTGAATTTTGATTAACCACTCGAATGAAGTCATTGGCTCGCGCATGGTTTTCCTCGTTTGCATCCGCGTCGCTTCGACGGTTTTAATCAGGGTTTTAATATTAGAAGTACCGACTGGTCAAAATGACCGGTTGCATCAATTTTTCACAAGAATTTCTCTGTAACATTAGAACTACCAATTTTGGTTTTCGTATGGAAACTTCTTTTGTTGACCGTTCATTTTGACAGAGAGAGCGTTTATTTTATCACTAGAGCTACCATTTATTTTTTTCATATGGAAATTTTTTTTGTCAGGCGTGGTAGTTCTAGTGTTAAATTCATATTGGTTTTTAGGCACGACCGTAAAGGGAGTGACTTGCTTCTTTTCCTTCTTCGAACGAAAAAGATATTTACATGCAGTGGCACGTGCGATTGATTCATCGATGACAAAATCTTTGAGGTTTCTCGTCGGACCGCACGTCTCGCTCAAAGTGCGTGGCCTTGCGGCCATCCTCCTCGCGTTTGACGCACGTCAATCGTGTAAATAAAAGGTGAGCCACCGGGGCGAACAATTTACATGCGGCCACAATCGGTCAATTAATCTCATGCAAATCTCTTCGTCTCCTTTCTAATTAGCATTTATGTAAATTGGAGCTATTAAGTGCGATTACTCTTACTTTTGATTGGATTACGCTTGTTATTAATTTCGTTAACGAAGGCGCGACGAGTGGATCAGCGTGTACGTTTGCACCGAAACGTTTTAACGTTTCTCGAACCAATTAGATTTTTGCGTACAGGCACAGGGCAGCAAGTAAAATTAACTTTTGAAAAATTCATCCAACGCATGCGACGCATCGTATATCGATTCACGAACGGTAATCTCTTTGCGAAGCGTTGCGTACGGATTTCAGAATGAAAAACGCGCGTATATTTTGGCGTACTGGCAGCCACGAAACCGACAGGCACTCGACGCAAAATCCACTCGCGTATTCTCGAAGATGACACGTACGGGAGAATGAAAGATCGGTCGAGAGTCTTGAACTGGCGATCCTTCCGCTCATTAAAATCTCGATGATCATTGCTTCGTCGCTGGAAACACGTTTATACGAACAAGAAAACGATGACGTCCTCTTTGGAACGGCAGACGCGCTTGAAGTCACAGAAGTCGCATGGCGAGGCGCGCGCAATTTTGTTATTTGGCGTGAAGCCCGTGGAGATTTCTTTTGTTTAACCGAATGTTCGTTAAGCACGATGAAAAATTTACATTTCAAATAACAGTCCGGACTGTTTGTATAGAAGTAATCTTTGCCTTCGTTTCTTCTCAATATACTCGGGATGTCTTATTATCGCGCTATTTCTTCCCCCGCGTATAAATAAAATGGGTGTTTTTCAGCTGTGACGTGCAAAGTTTCGTCACCATTTGATCTGCAGTTAGCTAAGATTATTTTAGAAGACGCTCTTTCTTCGAGCACCTCGTCCTACGCGCTCTATTTCGGGGAAACTATTATTTCGTGACCTGGAGAAGTAACGTGGCACGCAATTCTACCTGCTAACTGCACGAACCAGATCGTAAAGCAAAATGTGGCTTAGAAACATTTTATTATATCGTCCCTGCGGCGAGTAGGTGCAGCGCTTTCATTTGGACACGGACGGCCGTGCAATGTCGGCAGTATTCGATTTGCAAGTAGTTTCGTGGCTCGTAGGAGGGGAGGTGCATTTGATAGCAAGCAAAACCGAAGAATAAATTCGTCGAGCGTGACCTACGAACGAAATTCCGGTTATCGATTGGTCGGAGAACAGAAAAGCGCTGATCTCATCCTGAAATAGTTCCACGATGC
The DNA here is from genome assembly GCA_944319695.1 of Tiphia femorata. NCBI lineage: Eukaryota > Metazoa > Arthropoda > Insecta > Hymenoptera > Tiphiidae > Tiphia > Tiphia femorata. The sequence continues at coordinate 10,230,897 of OX090903.1, forward strand.
GTCAGTTCCCGTCAAGGTGTCCACACTGTTACCGATAAAAAGCAGTCTATTTTCGGTCAGCTCCCATTACTAATTGTATGGAAGGACAGAGACATCGGATCGTCCTTTCGTCGAAACTATTTTGAATTCTTCGAGGCGAAGAAAGGTTCGATCGAGATAAAACGAGACTAAAAGGAATCATCGTGTTTCGAAAAAATTGTGTGCTTATCGTAAATATTTTTTTCTAAAAGCAAATATACATAGGTACATCTCGGATTTAAATTGACCTGACCAGTAAGTAGAGATTTTAGAAAACAAAATTTCGACGTTAAGACGAAGTGTGTTCAACGTAGAATCAGTATCGCGATTTTTTTTTACCGTAAAAATTTTGATTGAAAATCGATTTCTGGGTGGTGGGTTGTGGTGCAGATACGCGTACAAGCGAATTGCAGCAGCCACTGGTCTCGACACTCTTGTCGAGGTCGACGCGTATTATATTGTCCAATGAGCGACGTCGAAAATAGACCGCGCGCGCCCGCGCGCGAGACGTCGCGAAAAAGGCCATTGTCGATGCAACATCAATAACGAGACGGGCACGGCGTTGACGTCAGGATTAATAAAACGATCGTCCAGCTAAATGCCAAGTCCAGATGCTCCACCGTTCGTCCATTCTGTCAGACCGCTCGTACGTTCGTACATCCGTCCGTTCGTCTCGGCCTCTTCGACGTTGCGATGTGCGCGTCGAGTTAGATTGGCCGCGAAGGTCATTTTATTGAACGATCGAGGGGATCGATATCGACGTACGCGGAAGAAAAAACGGTGGATTCGTCTCTCTGGTGAGGCTCGAATCGGTAGACCGAGCTCGAACGAAACGCCATGTTTTTCCTCTCGTCGGCCGACCAGAGCGCGATTCATTTTTACAATAAGTCTTCCTCTTTCCTCTTTCGCTTCGACGAATCGCACTAGATGCGCCCCGTCGTAGATTCAGACGCGTCCATTTCTTTCCTGCGTCCTTGTCCCGCAATGGATTCTCCTCATCGTCAGTTTGTAACATTTTTCGTTTCTGGTTCAGTCTCTACCTCTCCTCTCTCTCTCTCTTTCCCTTTCTCTTTACCGAGTCTTCCGATAAAATTAATCTCGCTCCAACTACACACACCCCTTATCTTCGTCGTGGACGTAGCTGTTGGCGGAAAAACGAGTAATTAGGTTACTTCGTCGAGTTTCAGCCAGCCTCTACTGCGTTATTTAGTTTCGACATTTAGTCTCATTACGTCCGGGAAGATGGAGGGAGGACGGACGAGTGCTACTGGCGGATCTTCCGACGATGAAGAGGGTTCGTTGGTTCGGTAGGAGACGACGATCGTTGGATTATAGGGCGCGTCGAGGATACTTGGAAGTTTCATTTTTACCGGAAATGACTCTCCTGCGATTTACCCAAATTAAGGAGATTTTAAAGATTCGGAAGGACCTGTTATTCGACTAGAAATTGCTCTCGGGTCGATGTCGAAACTGCTCGGAGCTGCTTAACCTCGTATGTTCGTATGAAAATTTTAATGCAAATTACACAGGCCCACAAAAAAAAATTACCCTGTGCTGGCGATCTGACTAGGCTAGTCTTATGTATTTTGTCCCGCTGAATTCGAATCTGACCTCAGAATTCCTCCATCACGTCACAGTTTTTTTTAAATCGCAAAAATAGACGAAATTTCATAAAAATCGACATTCATAATAAGATTGCGCTTCTTAAACAAGAAGTTACTAAAATCATATTTTAATGTATTTTCAAACGTTATAAATTCAAATTCAACCTAAAATGCGTTCTGCTCGATTTATGATTCGAGCTGGACCTAACGTCCGCATAATATTACTTACGATCGTCTGCGCTTACGCACTCTTTTATCTTCAAATGATCTGTGAAGCGGATTTCTTTTAGTTATATTTTCTCTTTTAAGCATCCAACAAAAAGAAAAACACGTAAAAGAAATCCGCTGCACAGATCATTTGAAGATAAAAGAGTGCGTAAGCGCAGACGATCGTAAGTGACATTATTCGGACGTTAGGTCCAGCTCGAATCATAAATCGAGCACAACGCATTCTAGGTTGAATTTGAATTTATAACGTTTGAAAATACATTAAAATATGATTTTGGTAACTTCTTGTTTAAGAAGCGCAATCTTATTGCCTTAGAATGTCGATTTTTATGAAATTTCGTCTATTTTTGCGATTTAAAAAAAACTGTGACGTGATGGAGGAATTCTAACGTCAGATTCGAATTCAGCGGGACAAAATACATAAGACTAGCCTAGTCAGATCGCCAGCACAGGGTACTTTTTTTTTTTGTGGGCCTGTGTTATTGTTCCTTCCCTTCTTCTCTATTAAAGGCAACGTGGGTCGTCAATCGCGTAACCCTGTCACCTTTTATTCTCCAATCTGTCTGGCGCGAGCATCGACTACCTCCCGACGCGATTTTATTTCACTTCCGCGAAATGCTTTTATGCAAATGGGTCGGCCGTTGAAAGGTGGCGCACGCGCGCGCGATTCTGCGCGAATGCGAATAGAAGGCTGAGAGAAAGCGAAACACGTCGATAATTCCTTTTCAGGTGACGCACTCCTCGAGTCGCATTCTCTCGAAGACGCCGAGAGTACCGGCCGTCTCGTCTATTTTCATATAAAATTCTCTTCCCGCGGACCGTGATCTACCTAGGGGGAGCGCATAAATTCGTTTCTCACGTTTCACGCCACCGTTCCGTTCCTATCCAGTGAAAATAACGCGCCTGGACCGACCTTTTCGCGTGGTGTGCGTCGATCGAACGTGCTCGCACGAGGGCACACAGCTACACGCGAGCTCATCTTTAAAATAACATCGATACGTTATCTCCGTTCCGTGACCACGGCCGAATTAACAACTCCCGATTTTATCGTACGAGGTAAAAATACCGTTATCCTAAATTTAAATTGCCTAATTATCTTCCGAATAATCTATAGCCACTTTGTTTCGTTTCTTTCGCTCGGTCCGGAAATTATACAAAGTTCGCGTGTTTCTTCGAGATCAATTCACAATCCGTTTGCATGTCTTCCCCCTTAGAGATGGCGTCAAACTCATATCTGAACACGAATCACCAAATTCTTTTAAATGAATCTGCAGGGGACGCAAAAAGAAGTCTCCTAAAGGAAATAGGTATCAAAGAAAATGTCGTTACGTGTACTCGAAAGTGAGTCAAACTTTCATTATATACGTATAATGAAATTAACTTTGCGCTTCGAGCCTAAGCTTACTTGTATTCTAAGGTCTTGAAGTGCCGCGTTTCACGTCACTTATAGCGTTAAGCTCTCACGTGATGCCAATAACTTCCGACTAGGTGTTGAAAAATCAGACGTATAATCCCCGTAGCAACGTACCCTGGTCGGACAAAATGGATTCACGTGTGATCAACCCTTCCCTTCAACCTATCCACATGACCCGCTATATCCCCACCCTCGACTCTTTCTCTCTTTAATCGCCAGCTCGTCTTACAACAACCAGTTTCGCATTCACGAGAACCGAACATAGTTGACTTTGGTAGTAGAAGTTGGCCTGCTAGGACGTTACAACGAGTTGGCAGGAGGGGCAAGCGGATCGGTTCGGTGGTAGGCCTTCGAGTACTCCACGGGACCTTCGAGAAGATCCGCAGTCCGCGTCCGTGGCACAGCGAATCCCCACATTGTAGGCTGCCTGCCCTCCTCTGTACTTTCTCCTCGACTCCTCCCCTGGAATACATCAAGTACATATACGGGGGACCTTACTGAAACGTGCCAGCGCCGAACGTCACAGGAAGCTGGTCGTTAATCTGCGGCTACGATCTCATTTCTGCTAATTGGCTGATAGGGACGGCTGATACGGACGATACCGGGCCCATGCAGCGTACGGAGACGGGTTTACAAAGGATCGTGAAGAAGGGAGCCTCGAGGGGCACTGGGGATGCATGCCCCCCCGCACTAGTCGCGTGAGTGTACGCAAGACTCGAGAGTTCTTCTTCTTCGTCGTGGGACGTGCTGCTTTTCAGGAGTGCGCCACGCTCGACTGTGGCCACTTTACTTTCTTTTTTCGCGTATCACAGAGCCCCTCGCGCGCAGCCCTGTTCTCGATGCAACGGACTTTCGAGCTTTCTTCGGCTCTTCTCCCCATTTTCTTCTCTTCGTTGCTGTGAGTATGGAGGGTTGTTTCTTCGTAGCCTTCGGCGCACCTAGGATCTTCTTCTTGCGCGCGCTCTTTCGTTTGTCGTGAGATTTTCTCGAAGTTCTTTTAAAATTCTGAAAAATATTGCGCAACCCTCTTTTCGTAGATTTCTAGTTTCCTCTCCCATAAGGATGGATCCTCGTGGGTCTATAGCGCAAGAAATAGAGGGTGTCTGGATATCTCGTATAACAATTACATTAAGTTCCTCCAGTACCGATTCTGTATACGCAGTATCAAAGAATAAGTCCAGATCTGGACTTAAGCTTAAGAAAGTTGCACATTGGACAAAATCGCTTGGACCAACTTTTTTTCCTCTAGTTTGATATTAAAAAAAAAGACTAGTTCGAATCCCAAATGTCATCACTCCTTGGTAGTTTAACTTCTTTAAATAAGACGAAGGACATTAAAATTAAGCGTACTTTTACCTGTACTTCGTTAAAGAAGTATACGGGAAGGAAAAGTTAAGATAACATTGAAATAATAGACTTCGTATGGCACTTCTCAGGACATTTTTTCGTCTAGGATGCGGATATTAAATCATTTCTGTTCATCACCCTCCTGTTTTCTCACCGTCTCGCATTTCTTTTGCTTCTCCTGTGTTACTCCACAAATCTTGCAACGATCCCACGAGACCGGATGAAGAAGGCTGGATGAGGGAGCAAGGAGCGAGGGAGGAATGGAAGAAGGAGAATCCGGGTCGGAGCCTTGGCGATGAGGCAGTCCTTAAAGGATAATAAGCTCGTGCGACGTTAATAGCACCCGCCAGGAGTAATTCGTGTGGAAGGACATGGGCCCCGTGTGGATGGGAGTGGATTTTGAAAGGCTCTCTAATGGATCTTAAAGGATTCTTGCCGTGACTCGTCCAGTTCCCTTCGAGGATCACGGTGGTGGACTCGAGCGCGGAGGAACGAGGGAATAATTGTGTAATTCGCAGTAATGGCGATCGACCGAATAGGTGCAGAAGTTCGCCCGTGCGCTCCTCCGTCTCGATTACTCTCAATGGAGAATCCAACGCACGAAAGGTCAGCTGATATCTCGCGACCTTAAATCGCAAAATGTCACGTGGAGCACGGGATAAGGATAATTGGATGTTAATCGTTGAGCAGGAGCGCACGGTGCATTTTAAGTTCGCAATTGTTACCGGACGCTCGACTTGGATAATTACCTATTGTCGCGTGGGTTTAGCATACGCCGGTGGACAGAAAGATATTTTCCGTACAAGTATCCTATAATCCAATTTGAAATTGTGTAGATATAAAATAAAAATGCCCATTCACATTCAATGTCCTTTTAACGGCGCCAACGACTCCACCGTGAGTTTCTCACTGTTGGGTGTAGGTGAATGCAACGAGTCAATGCTTCTGAACAAAAGGGAAATTCGAAATTTTTACGAGAGAAGGATACGTGCGGTGCAATTTGTATTGTCGGAAAGGCATTTTATCCTTAATTTTAATGAGCTATTAAATTTGCTACTTATTAAAATCGACTACAAGCACGTCGTCTAGGGCTGCCCAAATGCTGTTTCCGTGCTCCTTAAGGCCACCGCCGAATGGAAGAGAAGTGTTCCCTTCCACCTACCTACACTGAGAGAAAAGTATATGATATATCTAACTATAATGGCATAGTAACAAAATTATAGTTGGTAATATCATATTTATGCTAAATATTACCATAATGTCGGTAATAATTACGATACAGGCATAGTATAAACAACTATATTATATTTTTACCCACAAATATGGTTATTTCAAGTAAAACTATAGTATGGTTGAAAATATAAAATGGTAAGAAAAGTAACTATTTTATATAGTTAATATTACCGGTATATTTCATACATAGTGATAGAATTAACTATATTCACATAGCACACTTTACTATACATATGGTAACAAGAACAAAAGTAATAGTTAATAATATAACCATTTGTATAAATCGTTCATTTTACTATATTTTGTGTGGTTAAGTGAACTATAAAAATATGTTTGACGCGAAATTTAACTATAAAATATAGTGAGATTATAGTAAACCCAACCATTTTTTTCTCTCAGTGTATCGTGCCGTTTTTATTAGGCACGACCGTAATTAGGCACGACCGTAAAGGGAGTGACTTATGCAATCGCCATCGCGAAAACCGTTCGTATGTATGTGTGTATGTGTGTGTGTGTGTGTGTGTGTGTGTGTGTGTGTGTGTGTGTGTGTGTGTGTGTGTGTGTCCGTGTAGATCCTCGATTTCGGAAAAACGGCTGAACCGATCGGGACGAAATTTGGCACAAAAATCAAGTACACTACTGTGAGTTGACAATAAGGTTTGTGAGCCGCCATCTTGAACCGGTACAAGATGGCGGGAGATTCAAAATTTGAAAAAAATGTAATTTAAATTTAATATTGCTGCCATTTCTAAACGGCTGAAGATAGCGATACATAAAGTTTGCTGGCACCAAATGGATATATACTCAAAGTACATACCAAATTTCGTTGCGATCCGTTCAGCCGTTTGGCCGGAATACTGCACTAATGGAAATAGTGCAAAATTCATTAATCCATTAGTGCAGTATTCCGGCCAAACGGCTGAACGGATCCGAACAAAATTTGGCATGTACATCGAGTATATATCCATTTGGTGCCACGAAACTTTATGTATGGCCATTTTGAACCGTTTCGAAATGGCGGCAAATTCAAATTTTTTATCCACTATTCCAGTAAAACGATTGATTAGTCCACTATTCCGGCAAAACGGCTGAACGGATTCGGACAAAATTTGGCATGCACATCAAGTATATACCCATTTGGTGCCAGGAAACTTTATGTATGGCCATCTTCAGCCGTTCCGAAATAGCAGCAAATTCAAATTTTTAATCCACTATTTCAGCAAAAGAGTTGATTAGTCCACTATTCCGGCAAAACGGCTGAACGGATTCCGACAAAATTTGGCATGCATATCAAGTATATACCCATTTGGTGCCACGAAACATTGTGTATGGGCATCTTCAACCATTTCGAAATGGTGCCAGTTTCAAAGATTTCAATTTGTCGCAATTTCTGAATGGTTGAAGATAACCATGCATAAAGTTTCACCGCAGCAAAGGTGTATATACTCTATGTACATGTCAAATTTTTGTTCGGATGCATTTAATTGTCCGGTTTTGATCACTTGAGCCTATTGCAGAAATGCTGCATTTCGTGGGCGAGCGCGAAGCGCGAGCACCCGACGACCTGGGCGGGTATGGCGCTTGAGCGAAGCGAAAGCGCAGAGAACTCTGTAGCATAGTTTAATATCTCAATACTTGAATTTTCCACAATATCGAAACCATTTGAAATTCGTGGGCGAGCGCGAAGCGGTCGTGCCGCGGTCGTGCCTATTGCAGAAAAGCGAAGCTTTTCTGCACCCGTTAAGGCGAGCGCGAAGCGCGAGCAAAGGCGATCTTGAGGGGGTTGGCGCTTGAGCGAAGCGAAAGCGCAGGGGGCTCTGCCCCCTAGTTTAGGATGCTCACGCGTACAAACGTTCATACTTACAATTAGGTGCCACTTCGGGCCAGGACTACATGCGAAGCGATAAGCAAAAGACCCCTTACAACGCGATAGATAGATGAACAGGGACATTTCTCCTCCGTTCGATGATGGTCCAGCTGTATCCTTGAGGAGCACGGAAGCAGCAGTTGGGCAAGCCTGGTCTAGGTTGACTACTGTTGCTCCTATTAAAACTCGCGATTTCGCTCACTTCTAATTGTAAAATCTTCCACCGACGCGGCGCGACCCCGATTTCCATTGTCAGACGAACTTTGTCTGATCCGTTTTTTGTCGTTGCCGATACATCGCGTAAGGTTAATCGGCACCGTCCCGCGGCAACTCTTAATGATACCGCGGCCGATCGCCGTGCAAGGATGTCTGACCGCACCGTGGAGGAAGAAGGGCGGAGAGGAGAGGTGAAGCTCGCTTTGCGATTGGTTTTGCCGTTTACGCTGGTTTTGCGGGCGCGTTCGCCTCTCCCGCGTGCGCGTCTTCCCGTGAAATCGGAGCAGGCAATCGGTTTCTTTCCCGAGAAGCGTAGCGGCGTGCCCGCGTGACCGTCGTGTCGGTTGGAATTTCAAATGGCATCGAGTGGAAAGTGAATTCGTAACGGCTCGAATCATTAATGAGCGCAAAACGACACGCACGATGCTCCGATATGCCAAAAATATCGCGTCTCGGTCCATGAAAAATAATTATCCGAAAGCGAAATTATTCGCACGTGAACCAGGACCGAGAAGAAGGGTGTCACGGGGTAACGATGTAAAACGTCGCGTAAGTGTTGAAAAAACGATGAGCAAACGAATGCAGCAAGAAAAACTTTCGAATTTTTATTTCTTAATGTTGTACGGCAAATGTGAAGTTGGCTCTCCAAGTTAATTTTCGTCTAATTTTTTAACTAAGAAAATTTCAACGGGGCATTCGTGAGAAAACGATGAACAAACGAATGCATATTTTCAAATACTTTTTTTTCAATATTGGTGGGGCCACCTTTACACGGATGCGTAAGTGGCTCGCTCGCGAGGATAATTTATCCGCTCGCGCGCAGAGTTCACCGAGACTCGAAGGTTTAATTCGCCAAACGAAAATTAATTTCTCGCCCGACCACCCGCTATCGCTATCTTCTCCGTTCTCCGGCGTATCGCAACCAAGAGGCTGCGACGATCTATCCTTAGACTTTCACGAGTTACGCTCGACCCACATGTAAGTGTGCCGGCTTCCATTGAAGAGCCAAAAAGGTACAATAGAATTCGAGGACCCGAGATTTCGCCGATACGCGACGCACTCACGATTAGAAACCGGGACGGAAGTTGTACGTGAAACGCGTACCCACGTTCCTCTAGAGAAGCGCCCCGTGGGCAAATGAAACGGACTGTCCGATTGCTCGTTGGTTGGATCGCTCGCGTGGACCCTTGCGCGCACCAACCAGACGCTCTCGTCGATCTTTTTCGACCTCGTGTCTTGCTTCTCGAACGTTCCCTCATCCCAGTCGCGACACCACCTGCCGATCATGGTAGAAGGCAAGAGTGGAGGTGAGAGGTAAATGGAGAGAGGAGACGCTCGCTTTCTTCGTTGCTTCGCACAAGCGAAACGATGCCGTCTCGACAACGAGCGAGATAGCTCGCTAGACTGCAGCGCGTTTCAATTTGCCGATTTCCAAAGCTCCCCGGATCGGCGCGGCTGATCTCCGGAAAATTGGATACGTGATGGGACTTCGCGGGGCTTCCCAAGGAGGAGTTTACGAGCGATCCACCGAATCTTTACTATGTTTCTACGAGTTTGCCGGCGGATCTGTTCACCGTCCGCCTCGACTCCCTTCGTTTTGTTCTCCACCCCCGACGATTCTTTACGAGTGACTGAAGCGAGCCAGTCAGACCAGTGGGAGGGACCAGGCGCGGGTAATCAGACGGCAAATTTCGCGCGCGAGCAGGCAAGCAAGGTTACGCAAGGATTCAGGAAACGCGCGCGATAAGCGGAGTTTATTTCGACGTTGGATCTCCTGGGGCACGCCTGTTGCAATCTTCCACCTTTTTACGCGCGTCATCTTTGTCGCGTGATTCGTTGTTTCATCGACCTCGAACGATTGTTATCGAATTTACATCCGTACGTCGAGGGACTCGTACGCACGACGAGCAGATCATTATCATCGTTGCTTGAATTTTAGATATCCGAGCTCTACCTATACTCGTATTAGGCGTGTAAGTATGAAATGCGTATTTTTCTAAGAGATGGCGCTTCTTGAACGTTTGCGCGAATAAAGCAAGTCTGTTGGTGCGACTGCTTTCTACTGTTTGTGAATATCGTAACCACAAATATCAAGCGATTTGGAAGTGGGCCCATAATTGTTGTAAAGTGGTTAAACATGTCGGATTTTGTGCCCAAAAAAGATCATTTGCCTGAAGTTATGTTATATTACTTTCTTTTGAAGAAGTCGGCTGCTGCCACTCATAGAATACTCGTGGAGGCTTATGGCACTCGTGTTTCAAGCGCCGATTGGCTAACCAGCATTTCGCGAGTTTCGAAGAAGTCGAAAAATGGGTCTCTGACTTCTTCACCTCCAAAGTAAAAAAGTCTTTTTGGGACGGCATTCACAAATTACCCGAAAGATGGCGAAAATGTGTAGCATCTAATGGCACATACTTTGAATAAATCTTTTTATCCGTTCATTTCCAAATATTGTGTTTTATTTCACGGAAAAAATACGCATTTCATACTTATACACCTAATATTTGCGAAACACCGTGTTGGCTGGGATGTCGACGCCGAAGTAATTAGTCCGAACTCTCTCGCTATTCAATTATTCTAATAACGCAGAAGCGGACAAAATTGATTAGGTATCCCGCTCTAAGTAAACATTAACGCATCAAGTTCCCTTCATCCCCAAAGTTCTTTTATCCTCTATCGTTAGCCACTGATGTTCCAGCGAGGCATTTTTATCGTGCGTCCGGGACGATTCGGATCCACTCGAATCTTCGAGCGAGGCGCAGGATCGGAATTGAAGTCATCAATTATCATGGCTGTCCCCGGGTGCTTCGCCGTTCGCCACGAGTATTTAACTCCTACGCGTGAGTCGGGTCGGGTTAGTCGACGAGGACGACGAGGACGAGAGAAGATGTCCTTAATGACCACCGATACATTTATGGGGGCTCGCAGAGGCCAGACTAGGTTGGCTTAGGTTATGCTCGTATTCGGGTCACCTGGTTGGCTGGCTTTCTCGCCGCGTCGTCGTGCATGAACACGAGCGAAGCGGTGCGCCCGAAGGGCTGAGAGGGAGGAACCGATGCACGCTACAACTTCTACCCTCTCTCTCTCTCTCTCTCTCTCTCTCTCCTCCTATTCTCATCTCCCTCGACTCTCTCCTTCTCTCCTGCTTGTTCTTGCTCTCTTAGTTTTCCGGCCTCGTTCCTCCTCTCGTCCTTCCCATTCCTCGTCCTTCTTCATCTCCTTCTTCCGCCTCCGTCTCTCTCCTCTCCGCGAGGAGATTTATTCGCGACCGCGCCGCAGCGAATATCTACGAGCGGAGGAAGTCCTTTATTTCTACGCCACGTCGAGCGTCGTCGGACGCATGTGAATGCGGCCTTAACGTCCCCGTCGTGGGGCGAACGCCTCGCGCTCTGACCAGCAGCGTCGCACAAAGGAGCAACCAAAGATCCTCCCCGCTCGCACCGATCCTACGGCCAACGTAGATCATCCGTAGTTTCCGCTTGCAGCAACGTTGAATAGCGACTCGGTGGATTTCCGGGTGGAGGACCGGCGCGAGGCCCCACGACGAACGCGGCCGTCGACATTCGGTATTTTTATAGTACCCTCCGATGATTCTTTTATCGACGACGAAAGACTCGCTCGACATTTCTAAATTCAGCGCACGTTCGCTTAACGCTCCTGTAATAATCAAAAACTATTTGAATAATCACCTGCGGTCGAATGTTCTTTTAGAAGATGGGATCCATTAGGTACAGCGATGTTCGAAGCTACGTGGATAATTTTGACGAGTTTTGCGGACTGTGCACGAAAATAGACGAACGTCGAGTGAATCGGCAACAGTCCGCGAATTGCAACTTGTACTCTCTATAAATATCCATTGATGGATCGTGAATGAAATTCCACTCGTCGAAGCGCACTTAACGACACTCCAAAAATGTCGATATGCTCGTCTTGCTCGAATTATTTTCATCCTCGCATTACTTCGGCTCATCGACTCCGTATTTCGCATCTCTCGCCTGTTTTTCTCGCTTAGCCCTTGCAGTTTTCTTTTCCCCAATTTTACACGGCTACGCATTTTCCTTGTCCCTGTCCCACTTTCTCGCGGAAGCTAGCGAGAAATTCTCTTTTAGTTTCCTTTCGTCGAAGAGACGAAGTTTAAGGAAGGTGGAGAGAGGGATGAGGTAGGTGGTGATTCGACGCGTGAATCTCTCACGGTCCACGCCATCTCTCGTGCCTCTCACACCCGGACACATCCTCCCACTCTTTCGCCGCAGTTGCATCGTTGAATTAATGAACTAACTAGCGAGCACAATGGACACCAGAATGCTACGAGTATTAGCCCGCTTATGATGCTAATGCCTCCTCTTTACTTTGCATGACAATTAACCCACCTGGCTTTAATCCCTCCGTAGAGGATTGCTCACGCGCCTCGTCCCGCGTCTCTCGTAGATCTGTCTCCACGGCAGCTAACCTCGATTCACCCTTCTCACCCTCGACGGTCCACCGCTCAGCTTTCACCTACCACCTTCGTTCCATCTCATGGTCCAGCCTCCTGTTTCCTTCGGCAAGGACGATGGTTCCTCGAACGTGTTTCTCTCTGCTTGTTTTCATTCAAACACCTTCTCTTCTCCGCTCTTTCCGCTTCTCTTTCGGCTCATTAAACTTTACCGTGGAATAACAACAACGGCAGCGTTACTTTTTCGAAACGTTCATCGTTGCGTTTCGTTCGTTCTTCCTCTCTATTCTGCGTATCCGTGATCTCGTCTTCCCTTCCATCATGAATTCGGCCTCCATTCGTATCTCGCAAGTCGGAGAGGAGGCTCGATTGACCGTGAAAATCGATTCACGCGGAGAGCGCCCGCGAGATACTCGCCAGCGAGCGAGTGACCCCACGCGCACGCGCGAGCAAGACGACGCGCGACGGGTTTCACCGCGCGCTCGTGATACTCGCGAGAGATTCCGATCGATACGGCAGTAGGGAATGTCGTTCGCGTTGAGTTACGCGATACACGCGTCACCGGGAGGCACGCGCTTTTACGGCCCGTCGCCGCACGCCGAAGCGGCCCCGAGGGAATTTCTTCTCTCCGGTTTCGCGGGGCGCTCGAAGCGTCGCGTTAATGAGCCGAGACCGGTAGTAATGAATGAAACGATGGAAATTCGAGAATGGCAGACCGGACGGTCGCGTCGTTGACCGATAACACGGCTACGCTTCGATCGGAGACGGTGGACTTCCCGTAACTGGTCCCGACCGATTTCGTATACCGAAAAAATTGTATTCTTATCTTAAGAATTTACCACTTAAGTTTAGAATATTTACCACTAAAATAAACAACAAGAGGATCTTCTTAATTTAAGAGTACAATGTTCTAAACGGATTCCTCTAATCAAATATTCTTAACAGATATTTTTATCAGATATTCTTAACATAACCTGGTAAAAAATTTGTATGGATATATTTCGTATATAATTATTGGAAACAAAATTCTTAATGAAATGCTTCACTCTTTATATTGTCTAAAATTACACTATCCATATCTTGAAATCAGAACTGGCTGAGAAATTATCCTCTTTTTCTAGTCACTTCGTCACTTCTTTATCCATACTCGTTGTGCAACACAGCACACAAAATTACGCAAAATTGCAAGAGGAACAAGATACAGGCATCGACATGTGCTGCACGCGATGTGTAACCTAACTTAACCGAATACTGACACACATTCTGTGGCGACATTCAGATAGATTATTAAGAAAATATTCCAAAAACCGTCATATCGATAAGAAAATATTCTTATCTATTAAGAATATCTCGAGGAATATCTATTAAGATGAATTATTAAGTTTGTATTTTAAGAATACAATTTTTTCAGTATAGCGTTATCGAAGCTCGCTCCGTTTCGTGAGAATTTTCTGTTCTATCTCGCGAAATTGATTACCGCGGAGAACAATAGGTAGGTAATTCTCCTTTCGTCCGGTCGAGAATCCTCTTTTCGCCGACTCATCGCACTCGGCGCGGAGCAATTTAAGAGCCACTCTAGCCAGTCATTTGCACAATTATCATTCGGACGCGGGTTTCGCGCTGAAATCGATTGCCGGGTGAAGAAAAATGATGCCACCCGGGGACGTGTCTGATCGAACAGGCAGCCCCAAATACGATCAATTTTGTTATTCGACCTTCGTCCACTCTTCCAGTCGATTGGCCGAAGCGTCACGGAGAGCACCTTGCGTCGAGCCGGAACTAATTGAGTCCGAAGCGAATCGGCGCACGGCCGGCAGCTGTTGACTTCTCAAAGAAATTGGGTCGTTAGACCAATGGGTTAATGCCGGCGAAGGACTCGCGTATCCTGCGAAGGACACACGTCCTAGGCGGTCCTTCTGTTCTCCGTGGATGGAGCAGCGAATTGATAATTTTGTCGACGGGTCGCCGGGCTCGTTGGGATGCTCGTTCAAGCGGGTCGATCAAGGGTGCGCGTTCGAAGTGATTCGTAGGATTAGAGGATTTATTATCGCCAGGATGTGGGATCCCAAGCGAGGAATTTTAAATATCTAGTCTTGAATAACGTATATAGAACTTCTTGGCCGGGGTGGAAGACGCGCAACGTTTGAGTGTTTAACACTATTTCTACCAGGATTTTGTATATATACCTGTTTCGACCAAAAGATGTCTTTATGGATCAAGGATGAGCTGCAGGAAAATCATGCCACTAAATTAATTTAACTACTAATATACGAATAAAGAAATAAGTGTTTGAGGAAAAATGAGTTCAACCTGGAAAATAGAGTTGAAATACAATTTGAAAATATGTCTTTTGACACCTGTGGTAGAAATAGTGCTAAATAAGAGACGTGAATTGATTTTGAAAACAAACACCTTCTCTCTTGGACTACAGAAGTAAAGAAAATTCTTTGATGTACACCAAATAATTTTCTATCGAGTACTAAAGAACTCGCGTGTTTGTCCATCATCTGTTTTTGTTCCGACCGCATGAATGACGGAGTGTGAATGAGGCCGAGACCCATTAAGTCCTTTCGAATGTTAGGTAAACGCGTCGAAGCACAATCTTGTCGCCTTAACGAGGGAGTACTCAAAATACCACTGTAATTATCGCGCGCCCGAGTAGGCAATGGAACGGAGATTACTCGTGGTGCATCGATATCTCCGTGGCTTTCGGTAGCGCCAGTGAGTGGCCCGAAGCCCTCTATTGGACGAAGTGCAGGGAAAGCGACGACAGTGGGGGTGTATGTAGTAAAGAGAGTAAATCACACGCTTTCATATGCGTTCGCGAGATCGTCGTTCATTCGGACACCAACTCTCTCCTTCTTTCGTCTCGAACCTCTCGCAACGTCTCATGTCGCATGTAAGACAATATTTAGTCACAGGCCGCACGTCAATTGTATTACAAGTCTCTTTTCAGTTCTAAGCTTTTTTAGATCTTTCACTAACTTTCTTTTTAATAAAATAAGTGACAGTAAACTTTCGGCGAATGCAAATGAAGGGATCACAATCGCTTCAAATGTTCTGTTGATCAATGTGTGAAACGAAAAATACCAAAAGGAATTCTTGTCGCGCGCATCAAAGTATTAATGACTTTAGCGTCGTGTGATATACAATCCTCCATCTTCTCTCTCCACCTTTGCGTGTCTCTTTTCTAAACTTTCGAAGGAATAAACCAAATAACACACGTGTCTGATCGAGGAAAGAGAAAGGAAATAACCGATTAAGTTTAGAATCGGTCGTACTTCGTTCCTCAGTGGTGAGAAACAGGCTGGGTTCAATCACCTTCTTGCTGTATTCCGAGGCGGTAAATCAAATCACGTTGCATCGTTCCAAGTGGTCGCAATGCGTCACGCCACACGCTAGACTATACTCGTTGGGTACGTCGCTTACACCTTCATCGTTCGTCACGCGACCCTCTCTTAACAGCTACGAAAATATTTAGCTGTCGAACGTAATAGCTGTTAATGACATCATTTTCGAATGTCATTGCCGCTCTTAGTAGCGGGAAGGTCGGGACGGACGATTGTTTGTCTTCGATACGATGCGTCGGGGAAGCCCCCACGAGAGGACAGTATACGGTCGACGCAGTCGATGGCGGTGGATTTGTCGGCAAGCGAGTCAGCAACAGTTTAGGGCTTCTTCTCAAGGTTACCTCGCTGAAAGAATCGTGCGAGGGGATGGTGCCTATGGCTTCTCCAGCGTGGGGCGTTTGGAGAATGGCCAAATGTTTAGATGTCGAAGGTTAACGGCTAAGGTTTGTCAGGAATGAATGGAAAAAGTTCGGTCGTGAGGGCCCCATTGGTGAAAAAGTGACGTACTGCGGCAGGTAGTCCCACAACTGATCCTGAAAACGGACTTTTACGTCTATTGTGAGGGTGGAGGGGGTGGTATATTCTGATATTCCTTTTTGAAGCGGACGACCTTACCTTAGTGCGAGGCCTTACTATTACTGAAGAAAAGGCGGTAAGACTTCTGTATTCGACCCTCGTCCGATCTTAATAAAACTTTACTGGTATGCAGCACTTACTAAATGCAGTCGAACGCCATAAGTGTGAATTTAAGGAAACGCCTGGTTTTCTAGATATAAAATTTTAAACTTATACGATTAAATCAACACTTTTTGAAATTTTTACGTCTCGGAAACCAGGCGTTTCCTTAAATTCGCACTTATGGCGTTCGACTAGATTTAGCAAATGCTACTTACTTGTAAAATTTTATTAAGATCGGACAAGGGTCGGATACGGAAGTTCAGCGGAAAAGGCTCTCAGTTGTCTAGAACAAACGACTGATCTTGTTTTTTTGCGCTCTTGGCTGGTAATATCGCGTGACAATGTTCCGCAATCGAAGCTGATGCTCAAACGTTGCGTTCACTTGTCGAGTCTAATTGCACGAAATTAAATAAGCGGGGAAGCAAAAGCATGCAACGTCCTGCGTGACGCGTAAGTCTTTTCGACATCCGAATGCAAGACATTAATAAGGAGGTGTTCTAATACGGTTAGAATTTCATCCTTGGCGTGTCCTTCGACCCATGGAGGAGGACGAAGCTCGGTAATAAAGTAAAAGGAATCGATCCGTCTACCGTTGCGTCGCGCAAGCAGAGGTGACGGTACCTTAGACCTCCCTAATTAAGGATAACGAACGGAGCAGCTAACTAACCGTTACACTCGCATGCATCCCGTGCAGGAGCGCAAGCGCGCACCCGTTTCCCTCACTTCCCGTTGAAGAGAACGCGGGACCGCATCCTCTCATTCTAATTGTCCGACACTCTGTCGGGTCTCTAACGAGGGTCGCGATCAACCGCGTGCCACGCGAGACTCCACGCGACAACTGGTCCACCTTCCTCGCGTTACCGTTTCCACCTTTCCTCGAGTTCTTTTCTCCCGCGGTAAATAAGGATCGTCGCTTTCTAATTTCCCTAAGCGTCTCCAATTTCTCATCGCGAGTGTACCACCAGGTCCATTCAACGTTCAACCCAGGATCTTCCTTATCGCGTTACCATATTTTCTCAGCCATTTCCGACGAAACTATCCTACGGCGCAACCAGCACTCCCATTTCGTACGAACCAATTCCACTCGCACCCACCAAAATGTTCGCTCGGCTGTTCCTCGCGAATTTGCGAGCGTAGACCATCGCGCGCCATAGTCCGTGGCTCGTTTGAAATAATCGAATCTCATATTACGTCAGGTTTACCATAACGACCAAGATAGACGGACGATTTGTCTTGAATCCTATAAACGCACTAATTGTAAGCCATAAGGAATAAATTTCGGCTCGCACCGGTAAAATGAAGTGGCACGGTGAAGAGCAAACGGATGAAGATCGTCTTTGGTAATAATAATGAGGTTAATGCGGTATTTTCCTCTGACGCGTAACGCAGAACGCCTAGTTCACAGAAATAGACACGGAATAAAGAGAGCGACCTCGGACTGCCGATTAAAACGCGCTCCGCATCTTTGAGCCAATCTCAGATTTAATTGGATCGCTTTATTTGAATTGCTCCATTTCACGAGGATGCAGTGGGTGACCGTTACGTAATCTGCAGTAAGTCGTTTACGACGAAACGTAAGTTACCGTTGCAGGAGGAAGAGCAAACAAGTAGTCCGACGTGCTCCATATTGAGAAGAATATTTTCGAATGAAATTCTTTCTTTTACTCGTAATATCTCCACCGTGCGAGATACAACCATCGACGCGAAGTGTGGACGTTAAAATTGTCGACAGACAGTTCTATCTCTAACACCTTTTTACAACTCTACTCTGTCCTACATCTCTTTCCTTTCATCCTGTCCTCTGCACCCTGCACTTTCGTGCACGATGTGTTCTGCCCGTTTTCTTACTCACGTTTATACGCAAATTACATCTACACCCCCACGAATTTAGCTACATTAACCTCTTAGGCACGATGCACCACTATAGTGAATTTCGCGGATGTCATCTTATATTACGACGCGCCACTATAGTGGCTTTCCGCGGATACCATTAATTTGAACGGTGCGACACTATAATGGCTTTCTGCGGATACCATAAATTTGAACGATGCGACACATTGTAGCGTCTTTCGTGAATATCATGATTTCGAGATGCAATGTTGTAATCGAAATCGTCATGAGCGGTTTTTGTGCCATCCGTGGCCAAGCGCGTCTTCTCCGAGAGACATACCTACTTGCTGACAAGCATGCCGTGCCTAAGAGGTCAAGAAGACCGACCGATGCGCCTGGATTTATGGTCGGAAGAGTAAAAAACAATTTTGGTTTCTTTCTCTTTTCGCGTGTTATAATTTTCCATGGATTTGTCAATTATACTTACAATGTCTATCATTCTCATTCCTTCGATCTTGTCCCTGCGATCTCTGTTTTCTACGTCGTCATGGACATTATGCGTCACGCACACTCCGATTCGTAATCGATCGCTGCGTCACGTGCCGCTACCAGATGCTATGCAAAACGTACGACTCGTAGTTACTCAACAGTCGACGTGTTAACCGCTACCTCTTAATGCGTCTTGGAAGTGAATCAGAGTACTACGCATGCGCCGTCGCCTTTGGAATACAAAGGCCTCACGCGCGTATGGCCTCATGAGCGTGCATGTACACTAACTAACCCGCTATCGTTCGGCGCCCCGAAGATGCGCGAACATTCGCGTTTATTTTACTTTCTTAAAGGAACACTTGTGCAAAACGGAGTCGCCTTCGTCGAATCGTCTCTCCGATTGCGGGGTACGCGCGACACGATAGGGTCAAAGCGACTCAACGCGAGCAAACATCCTTCGCTCGTTTTCATCGAGTTTGTCGTGGGAGTAAACGCGATCCAACGAACTCTCCTTGCATTGAGTTGTCATTCGCGCGCGTTTCTCCAGACTTTTTCCTCCGCGTTTCAGAGAGTTCAAGCACAACCGAGGAGATTCTACGTAGCGATGAAAAATTACCGAAACTATCTTTCGTCGTTGAGCTGGTTAACCTTACACTGAAAGAATTCTATTCTTAAAATGCAAACTTAATACTTTATCTTAATAGATATTCTTAATAATCCATCTGCATGTCGCGACACAATGCGTATCGGTAGTCGGTTAGGTTACGTTATACATCCCGTGCGTTACATGTCGATGCTTGTATCTTGTTCCTCTTGCAATTCTGCGTAATTTCGTGTGCTGTGTTATGCAAAAAGTATGGATAAAGTAGTGACGAAGTGGCTAGAAGAAGCGAATTTGGGTTACTTAACGGAAATATTTACAAGTAATGGAATTATGTATGAATTGTAACTTTCTCTCGTGACTACATTTCTCAACCAATTCCGATTTTAAGATATGGATCGTGTAATTTCCGACAATATGAAGATTGAAGCATCTCATTAAGAGTTTTGTTTCCAATAATCATATACGAAATGTATCCAGAAAATTTTTTTACTGGGGTATTTTAAGAATATTTGATTAGAAGAATCCGTTTAGAGCATTCTACTCTTAAATTAAGAAGATCCTCTTGTTGCTTATTTTAGTAAGAAATATTCTAAAATTAAGTGGTAAATTCTTAAGATGAGAATACAATTTTTTCAGTGTATATTTCCTTTCGTATCAAAAGTTAATAAAATTCTTACGTTGCACGTTTACTTTTACTTCGGTTGCGATTACAATCTATGAGTAACTGTTCGCAATAAATAGCCGAACGTAATTCCGCGATGAGAAAGACACGTCAACCAGTGGCGCACCGACCGTAAGAAATTGTATTGCTTGTTTTTATTGTGATTTTATTCCCGTAACTTTATTGTAGAGCGAGTAGGTACAAAACAGACTGGTAATTATTATGCGACGAGACGCACGTGAGATTAAGTGGTCCTGCACGTGCCATGCGTACGTGGCGAGTATCTGACTTGGAGCCGTGTCGGGTCGAAGAAGCCCGAAAGGACCGCGCTCGCGATGCGCTACGGCACACAATAGTACAGTAACTTAAAGTAATTTTAGTCTTGGGATATTGTGCTTAATCGAGAAAATAGTTAAAAATGTTTTAACGGAGAAAGACCGTAATTTTGATAATCTCCATCCTAGATTAGTAATTTACGGAGCTTGCAGCTCGTGATTACTTCGATTTTCTTCTTACTCGAGAAACATCCAGGTGTACGATAGATAGTCACTATCGGGGACAGTGTACGATACAAATGAAGCAGTGTAGGCGAGGCCTTAAAGTGATTAATGCTCTTACACCGTTGAAACGACGGAAGGAAGAATCGAGAAAGAATGCGAGGCATTGAAAAGTAATTTAGCACAATAAACGTACCCACTGCTGCGCGAGTATTCGACTGGTATCCACTCAGGCGAGAATCGAACGTGCGCGGAACGAAATGAACGAACACGACAACGGAGGCGAATAAAGTCGATCGCTTCCTCCCTCCGCCTCTCTCTTTTCTCTTTCTCCTCGTCCCGTAATGTCTCTCGGCGCGGGCTCACGTGCGTCTCGATTGAGTCGAATGGCCCGGCACGAGACTATCGGAGGAAGGAAAGTCGACGGGGTTTCACCTCGATGTATCCAGATGGGCAGTAATAACTTCCTACTCGCGGTTCTCCTCTCCTTCGAGTGCGATCGCGCACGACTCAATCAAATCCGAGTGAAAGCGCGGGTCCTGTGTATTAACGCGCGTAAGCGCGATGCGTCCCTCTTTTTTGCACGCCGAAGATCGCACCAAGTACGAGTATTGAGAGTACGTTGCTCTAGTGGAAGGAAGGGTGGTAGAAACGAAGGAAGCGACTAGAGTGCGAGCGGAAGAATGATAATGCGAGATTGTTGCCGAGTGACGCCAGATAAAAGGTTGATCCACTGAAACGCAAGCGTGTCTTCTTGTTTTTTTTTTCTCACCGAGGACCCGCGAGACATTTCTCGAGATGCAAATATTGCACTTTTGCGATAAAGTACGTCGCTTTCCAGCTCCGCGACAAGGTTCGCGTCGAGAGAGTAATTTTTAGTCGCTCCATGTAGTAGGATTTTTTTTAAGTGGTTTGTAGAATTGAACCTGTTACACGATGAGAACCAAGGGACGAGAAGTACCGATTTACATACGTCGAATAGTTTAATGGAAATAAGGCATTAAAAACATCATTCTCTCTACCAAATGCAAACATTCTAACTGGTTGAAATTCTGGATGAGACGCAAAAAATCGTTGTTTTTCCACCGTTGGTCCCCACCACCGTCAAATCGATTCTATCTCGATTTTACCATTTGGTTCTAGGGTTATGCGTGATATTCCAATGAACGTGTTGCGTCACTCCTTTAGCAATCGTTACGTCACCTTTTTCGCGATTGACGCTGTTGGCACCGCGTGCGCCGCGGGGGACCTTAATAACATTCGGCCGGCGAACGCGCCGCTGTATTTCACGGTACTAATTAAAGGCAATTAACGGTAAATCTCGAGTCGTGTGCGTGTCAGTTCGCATCGACTAATCTCGAGGTCCTCCTCCGTAGATTGGTCCTCGGACGTATCCGCGTTGAATCGTACTTCGAGTTTGTTACTGGACCCCGCAATTCTTGTTTTCGGCAGAAGAGAGAGAAAAAGATAGAGAAAGATACAGACAGAGAGAGAGAGAGAGAGAGAGAGAGAGAGAGAGAGAGAGAGAGAGAGAGAGAGAGAGAAAGAAGAGGTAGGAAAGAAGGAAAGAAACAGGAACGGGAGAAATCCGTTGCCGTTGGCCGACGATAATTTTGCGCGCCCAAAAGTCTCGGCTGGTAATCTTAATTGCGATCGAGCGAAACCGCGCGGGTCCGCCGAAGCGCGCCGAGACGAATGAACGTTCGGATTACACCTTGGCTCGAATTAAGACGCGATAAGATAAGCTGGACTCGTAAGGAGGGAGGAGGAACGGTAACGAATATACGGTGACATATGTAATATCTTATTTAGCTGGATAATGAATGCCGGGTTACCGTTAAGCAATTATGTTTAACGTAGGCGGGTCTCGACCGTGTTGCGGCGCGGGGCGAGAAACTGGTCTCGCAAGTCGATTCTTCGAATTTTCATGGAAATATTTTCTGCTACTTCGCGTTCTTATATTCATTCCGGTTTGTTCTTACATTCTCAGTGTAAAAACTGCAAGGAGTCTGTATATTTGGCGCCTGATTGCTGTTCTGTAAATCGCGGCATGGCCCCTATTACACGGAGCAGAACAAGGAAACGTCCTAGGACCGATTTTCCTCTTCTGTACCTTGCGATACCTTCAGTACCCTATCTTATTTAAGATCGCAGATTTATTCTTTGGCTTCGCAATTACCTTGCCGGTCTTACCTCAGTTACAGTGTTATTCGTGTTATTTAAATGTCGTGGACGCGCGTGTGTCTATCGACGAAACCTGCCTCGTGGTGAAACGTCGCGCGCGTAATAAAAACCCGAATGTTGCGATATGTTATCACTCTCGTGGCACGATTAAATTTTCACAAAGTATCATTCCGGTCGTCACCTTCGAATAGCACGCGGCATCGCAGCGTTGCGAAGACTAAATGAAAATCAAGCAGCGGTGCTTGCGCAATCGGTGGAAACGCCGGAATTAAGGAGAGAAAAGGAGCCCGCGTTAGCTACGACCATGTTAGTATTATAATTTCGATTAATTTATCCATCGCTGAGCCAATGGAATTTCTCGCCTCGCGTCCCGTCCCGTGCTCAGAACTCGTTCTTTTAAGCGGTGTTCTACAGAGGGAAGTGTTCAACGGCCTGATTAATTAGCTCGATATTGACTTTCTCCGATGCTCATTTGCTCCGACGTACGACCAGTCGCTTGAACTTTCATACCGCGCAAGGGAGATTTGAAATCTTTTCGAGCTCCTGGACATCGGACGTAGTCTAGCGATTACCGCGGTAATTCTTGTCAATCTGTTTATTTATAAGCGAATTCCTTTACATTTAAAATCTAGTTGTCTATGAGATAAAAGAAGAATTGCCAGTTGTTATTTTATCGGATAAAAAAGAATGTCCTCGAGCTACGGTATTTGCTTTGAGCATAGTTCCACGCTTGCCTTTGGCCCAATAGCACGTTGGCAGCTAAGCCTAGGCCAGCTCCTTTGTCCGTTTTTCTTCGAATCACCCTCTACCGGGAAAGAACTAGATACAAGATCGCATCGTATCTCTTCAACGAACTCCCCTTCGAGCGCGAGCCTCTCTTCTTATCCGACCACCCGAAAGAAGGTGTCAGGTGCCAGACGGCAGGTGGGAAAGAGGGTTTCCCATCGCCTCGGGGGCGTAAGGCGAGCCAGGCTTAAAGTCTACGGTGTTTTTACCCCCATCGACAGCCGTTCGTTATAGCCTGACCGGTCGCGCTCTAAGCTCGAGCTAACCCCAATTTAATCCGTCTCGAATTTCTCATCCTCCTCCTCGATACTTGCAACCTAATTTGCATGTTGGAACACTGTGCTCTGCGCGCAATGGTCCGCCTTATCGGCGCGTTGAACGGAGCCTGGGATCTAATTGCGATTTCGTTCTAACGAGAAGAATATCAAGTATCTCTGGTGTTGGGACGTGTTGTCGGAATATTAGAAAACGGCTTGGCCAAGTAAGCAATACCCTCTGTGCGAAGTAATTTCGCTGTTGAAGGATGGGGGACGAGATCCAGCTTACTTCTAATTTAATCACCAAGTTAGATACCAGTATCGTCGTAAGGTTCAAGTTTCCGACGAACGTGTCCAATGTGTCGATCGTAGCTGAATTATGCCAACGGAATTTTTCTCCCTCTGTTTTCTGTAGGTTGGCAATCACCCACGAGAAAAGATTCCCACCGGTAATGGAGTGCCTGCCTTCGACATTATCCAACTCCTGCGATTAGCTTGTCACGTGTCCAGTGATCGAAGCGTCGGAGGCGTTGTCGATCTGCTTTCGAAAGTTGATCTCTAAGTTTGGCCAACGCGGTTTCACTTGCGGCGAACGAGCGAGTACGCTATTGGCCGGATCGGCAACATTTTCGCGCCCTCTCCATCTCCCTCTCGCTTCTTCACCTTCTCTCTTATCGGCGTTCTCGTGGAAAACCGGTGGCGCCGGCTGCGAAGGTGAGCCTTGAGCCAAATGAGCGGCCGAGTGCGCTTTTCCTGAAGTTTAATTAATTCTCAGCCGTTGGATCCAGGCGGCATTGGGGCGCATGTTTGGAAAAGCATTTTAACCGTTAGGCGGTCGGTGGACGCGTGGGATATCGAGGAAGGATAAGCAAAGTTCCACCGCACGTTCGTCACTTCCGTCACGTTCCTGCGACCCACGACCTGTACGCGTGCTCGTAGCGGGGCTTCGGCACCGCACCGCAGCGGTTCGGCGGTTTGAGCCAGAAATTGAATATTCGGCGAGAATAATTCGTCTCGTGGACCTTTTGCGAGAGACGATGGGAAAGTTTGTGTCACCGGAACGAATCTGGTCCACGTGGAAAATTGCTGAAATGCGGCATAACGACTACAGGAGTGGGATGCTTTACGTTGAGCGATGAAACGACGCGTTGTTCCGACAACGAAGCATGTCGGGGGATCATCCTATATTAGGAGTTCGGATTTACCGTTCTTCCGGAGTTGTACAATGCTGGCCTGTGACGTAACCGTCGAGATAACGATTTACACCGAGGAGATAATCATTTTCTTTATCGTTACCTAAATACGCCCAGTCGGCAATTCCAGGCACGTCGTTCGCGAAGGGTCGTTAAGATAATTTATCGAACCGCCCATTAAGCGGTCGCGGGGTCTCCCTTTCTCCCCTCTACCTTTCCGCTTCCTCACGGGACGATTTCAATCACTTTCGCGCGAAGCACCTTGGGGTCGTTGCACCCCCACGCTATCTCCTCGGTGTCGTCTCGTACCCTCCGAGTTGGACTCTGAGGGGACCGATCGATTCTCGAAAACACCCACGGATGTAAAAATTCGCCAATTCAGATTGGATTTTTCCACGCCTCCAATTTTCTCTCCGCTTCAAACCTCACGACTCTCGGAAGTTTGCAAATTTATAAACATTTCGACCGATAACACCTGATTGAAAAAAATGTACGTCTTGAAAAGTATCCTCGTGAAAGGATCTGTCCCACACGAGTCATCTCCATCGTCCTTGTGGACGATTCTTTCCGTCTTTGCAGGTTTCTTCTTGTCCTTCTCTTCGACCTTGTCATCCCTTAACCTTTATCCGACGCGCTGACCGACGCGTGGACGAATCCCTCGGTTCGTGCCTTTCATTCGCCTCTGTCTCTGCTCACCTCGTTGTCTCCTTTCCTTTCACGAGGCCGAGAAATGGCGATGGACGGAGGACCGAGGAAGAAGAAGGAGGAGGAAAGAGGTGACGCGAGAGTGGAAGAAGGTGAGAAAGTTAGAGACAGAGAAATACGAGGGACGAGGGAGAGGAAAATGAGCTACACGAGAGGTGGAGGGAAGGGAACTCTCGAGATGAGATGCTATGGTTCTCGAGCTTGTGTTCTTCATCGTGCAAGAACCTGTGAAATAGGAACAAAGGGATCCCTCCGTGGCGAGACTCTCTTGGGCTTGGAAATACTCGAGGATGACCGACTGGAAGCCTCGGAGGAGGAAGGGCAGGTTGGCCCTCCAGATTATTCCTTTTTCGTTATCTCTCCTTCTCAGATTCTCCTGCCCTTAACTCGAGCGCCACCTGCAACAAGGGCGGATAATGCTGTAGGGTTAAGAAGAGGGCACTGGCTTGCATAAATATACTTTCATTTTTAAGAGCATAGAGCTGGTTCGCAGGAGGGAACCAAGGAAGGTGCCGACGAAACTTATGATCGTTGAATTTTTAAAGAATATTTGATAGTGGATTAACGCGTCGCGCTAAACTTGGAATGAACCATGGGAGGGTAAGTTTGAATAACTTTCTGTCATGATCTGTGGGTGGCAGGGAATCAATTACGTCTTTCTCATCGAAGAACATTGCTAATTTCCAACAACTGTTGTTTCTATAGATATATTTCGCTGTACGCTAGGAGAAATTAATTTGAAGGCACGAGTGAATAGAGGAGCCGTTTAACATTTTTTGAAAAATGGTTTGCATTTGTTGCATACCCACACCTTTATCCACCCGTGTCTTCTATTATTAACAATGTTTGAAATTATAATGGATTCGCGCGACGAAAGTAGCCGCGTTGTTACATTTGATTGTGTGGCAAGTGGGCTCGGTGCGAGAGTAGAAATTACAAGTAAGGTGTTCCGTGGCGCCCACGGTGGAGAGGAATTCTTGCAAAAGAATTGTTGGATATATCGTATCCTATTCCAAAATTTGGTGGTGAAGCTACGGCTTGCTATTGGTTGAAAATGAGAAAAGCCTTGCTGAAATTCTGAGAAATGGCATTGTAAATCTGGTGACTTATCGCAGGGTACGATACGGGCGCTGCGGAATTGTTTGCTCTTGGCGCGAAGAGGTTTCAAGGGATTGAGTTCGATATCGCTGATTGGGTTTTCAGAAAAACCTGAGCTGAAAGACGTCCTGTAGTCTTAAGTAATCATTTCGGTGTTCCACCGCACATTTTTAACATTGTCATTCGTTTAAACCTGATTCTGGATTGGTATCCTGGATAACAGCTAGGCGCGATATTTGTTTACCTCGACCTTTCACTTCCGAGGCGTGAACTCTTATTACGTAGACATTTATCTCGAGGCAAGCCCAGAAGGTGAATAAGAATCTTGGAACGTACAAACATTAACACTAGATTTATCGAAACGAGTAAATGTGGCTCGCATAAATCGGAAATCGCCTTTATAAAAAATGTTCCGTACATCTAGGGTTAACCTCATCCTCTATGGTCGTTGTTCGTTCGATACAGCGAATGCATACCCAAGAGTGCTATTGGATTTTTTTTAATCGAATCCTTCCTTCGAGTCATACGCGGGACAAGCATAGGTGTTTATGCACACGAAATGAGTAAAAAGTCGAAGGGTATCACCCCCTCTCGAGGCTGCGGTAGCTTCGCCAATGATATCGTAAGATGGAAGAAGGACGGCGGCGCGCAAGGTGGTGGAGTGGGAAGGACGTTGGAAGGGGGGCGGAAAGGTTGTTTCCGCAATTTTCATTATCTCGCGCACACATAATAACCGGCGGTGGTTTACACGCATTTACATGGGCCCGCGCGGCACCGTGTGTGAACCTAAGTTAACGCCGGGCCATTACCACCCGGATCCTTCTACGGTCCTAATGGGAATACCCATCGGCTCTTTCCACCTTCCTCCATTCTCGTTCTTCCTCTTCGTCGTCTCCTTCCTCCACCGCTTCTTCTCCATTCTCTTCCTCCTTTCTACACCTCTATGCGTTTCTCTCTCTCTTTCTCTCTTTCTCTCTCTTCCCTTCCATTGCATTTTCGGTCTCAAGCCAAGCCGGCTAACTTATTGCGTCTTTACACGCGCGCGCGACTTTCGTACCGACGGGGTCCAAGTTGGTTGGCACGTATTTACATACCACAGAATCACGGTACGCACGCGCGCGCGCGATTCGGAAGCGCCCATTTCTACCACGTTATTTCGCATACCACGTAGAAGTAGATACCCCGAGGAGTTTCGAGGTCTATCCGCGAATCTCAATACAACATCCTCGAGTCTCTCTCGTGCCGTTAGACATTCTCCCGAGGAGAGTCCGACCGAGTCTCTTCCACGACTAGAATCTAAGAACGAACGGTAAGGGTGGTAGGCGAGAGAATGGAAAAATTACCTCGGCGAGTGGTACCTGGATCGTCGATTTACTCACATTCTAGTAACATAAAGGATTTGGTGAAAAGGAAGCATTCGACGATAGTAAAGTGCGATTAAAAAGGAATCACGTAAATTATTTCTCATTAAAATTAGTTCTCACATTACTCCTTGATTTATTCACCATATTATTAATTTCTCATACCTATTTCTTTTCGACTAATTGTAAGTTAAAAGAATGTTCGGGGTTCAAGTTTACGCTACGCGAAGCGATCTGCTTTCGTGACCAATTTCAAATGGACGAAGTGAGATAGTTCTCGCCGAGAAAATGTCGGTGCCGCTTAACGATTCTTTTCCAGGAACGATCTCGTCTCAACCGGATTGCTCGCGGCTCGTCCTCGAAGCGACAAAAGTGCCACTCCGTCGTCCGCCCTCGCTTTTTCGTCCAGAACTTTATCGTTTCGATAATCGACCGTGGCGGCGGCGGTCGCGCTTTTCACGAGCAAGAAGTCGACCGAGAAGGCGGCCTGTAATAATCTTCAATTGCGCGAGGAAACGGTAAAGGGGTTCGGCGCAACGCTTTTTGTTGTCCTTGTCTGCCCTACGGAATGATCGCGGGTTCACCAAAGAGAGGTTACAAATTCGCTTGTTCTTCATTATTAGGCACGACCGTAAAGGTAGTGACTTATTCGTTATTATACCTCCCACGTGGACGTTTCTACCGCTTGTCAAAATTTTCGAGGATTCGTCAATCGAGAGGCCGCAAGAAGAGCGGAAGACCGATGAAGTCATTGACGGCTTCATCTATACTTTCTCCGTTGTTTGGGTATGAGGCACTCGCGACGAATCCGCTGATTCGTTTATCGCGAAAGAGAAGCGGAATATGGAGAGGGAGAGAAGAGACACGCGCATGTCGAGTTTCTCCGCACGTTTGTGCGTCGTATGCGTTTGTCACGTGTCACCCACATAACCACTCGAGCGTGTTAAAGGCGGACGATCGCCTTCGCGGTTGTCGACGAGTTGAGCGTTCCACCTCGGCGGTGGGACGGCATCAGGGGATTAAAGACCTCCTTCCGTCCCAATCTTGTCACTTTCGATGCCACTGTGATTTACGATTGCTTCCTTAGGCACTCGTTATGCAGTTTTTCTATCTTGAGATACATTATTTAAAGGTTATGAGAAACTTCATTTGTTTTTGATTAACGAAGTACGTTTTTGTCTCTCGCCATATTAATGCAATATGGCTCATTTTATTTATCCATCCTCCATTTCCTGTGATCCGCGACCGACTGAATCAGGTGTCTGCATTTAAAATCCTATTAACATCCTGATTTGTGATGTAAGTAACTGTAGCTTCGCACGACTTACGGATATTAAATTCGAACGGTAAAATTCAGGATGGCGGCGAGTAAAAATATTACGTACAAGTTGTTAATCAACTTGAGTTTGTTCTCGATTTAGAAAACTTATTGAGCAGTCTCTAAGTTTGACGTTTCAAAACTGGATAACGTCCCCGAATCAAGCGAAGCCCGTCCTAACGGATGCGACCGATCTCAAACCGGACAAAGAATCTGTTTCTTCGATATCATTTAAAGATTGCTTTTCTAGACTTTAACACTAAGAATTTGTATTCTCTTAACGATACCACAGAATAAGTGGTAGACTACGGAGAATCGAGTCATTAACCGAACGTGACAAATCAGACAGACGCCTTTCAACACGTGTCGCAGCAGTCTGACACGAGCGAAACACGTCATCGGGGGTTCAGAACACCAGCTGTACGTTGAGTTCAACTCGCTGTAAAAGCAAAGCTTCCGTATCGCGTGATCTATTCAAGTCCTTTTGTCGCTAGATCTCGATGATAACGTCTGGGAGATAACAACGGGCGATCGACTTTTTATCTCGCACACGTCAAGCAGTTTGCACAATTTGTTTTTTCTCGGACCACGTAATCTCCTTGCTGGCGCTGCCGTGATTTTCCACATGCGAAAAATCGAAATCCATTAAATTATCCGGCCCGTTTCTTCAGTCGCCTTAATCGCGATAACTACGTAATTCGCGTTTCGCGAAATCTACGTTTTATCTCGTTTTCCATATCTAGTCGGACAGACTAACGTGCCTTTCTAACGTCGCCTCGACTCATTGAAACAGATTTTTCAACGGATAAGTAAAATTTGAACGAAGAAGCCGGATGGTCCCGATTACGACGAACGATTTCTCGATAACATTGGTATTCGAAAGCGTCTCTTCTCCGAAGGTATTTTATTCCTACTGCAACTTTGCGTTCCGGAATGCATCGATTTCTTTTCCCTTGGCCGCATCGGCGCGTACCTCGTCATCTCGAGAGCGCGTGCGGGCGGATGGCGGAAAGATGGCGCGAAACAAAAATAACAGAGCCCACAGTTGAGAAAGTTTCGCACAGCCGAGCAGAACGACTAGAAGGTCCATCTAGGAGGGCCGGCCTGGTCTGGATTCTCTCTCGTTCTCCCTCGTTCCGTTTCATTCACTCTTCCAACAAATTCCACCGGCATCTCCGGAGCTCTCTTGTCTCGCGAGATTTTTTTTTTTCGTTTTATACGAACGCGTTCAACCCTCGTGATCCGCCAAGCCGAGTGCCCGTTCGTTTTAAAGGACCCGCTCCTTTACCTTCCTCTTCTGTTCTCCCCTTTTCGTTTGCTCTTCCCCCTTTCCGTTTGTCCCGTCTCTTCGGTCCGGACACACTCTAACGATTATTCGAATTACGTACACGTAGCCGTGGCGCGTGACTCGCGTGCATTTGATTTCGCTTTGGCGCTTCGTGCCTTCCTCGCGCGAGTGCGGGCGCGAGTGCAAGTGCATGCAGACAGGGGAGGCGCGGATCGACCGTGAAGGCTGCGCCGAGAATTAAATTAACGGGCCGTAAAACGTAAACTTCCTCCGTAACGATGTAATCTGTACGCGTTTAACCGCGAGGATGACCGTAAGGACGTCGCACGGTGACTGCGTTAAGCTCCATTCCTTCTCTCTCGTTTGGAACATCACGTGCCTCGTGACGATTCCACTTTAAATAGAATTCGTTTTTGGGTTAATTAAACTTGCACGAATATTTAGGTCGTGTAATTTTAGGCGCGATCTTTCGTCCCCAAGGAACGACCGCCAATTTATTAATACAAAGGTCGTCTATCTCGGAAGATAGTAAACCACACATTGAAGTAATGTGTAGGCTCTTGTTCTTTTGTACGGTTTTGCGCGCATTTGAAGCGACGAGAAATTTACATTTTTTCAATTTTACTCTCTTAACACTATTTCTACCGAGTTTTTGTATATACCTATTTCGTCCAAGAGGCGTCCTTTTGTGTCCAGGATAAGCTGCAGGAGAATGATACCCCTAAATTAATTTGACAACTGATATACGAATAGTGAAAGAAGTGATTGAGGAAAGATGATTCAACTTGGAAACTAAATTTCAAATACAATTTGAGAAGGTGTCTTTCGACATCTTTGGTAGAAATAGTGTTAAGTCTACTACCGACCGATAAACGTCAATAACCGATCGACAGAAATCTTCCATTGGGCTGTTAAATTTTGGCGTGGATACAGCGAGCTTGCGTATAACAAAAACATTCGCGAACAATCATCCTCCCACGTGGCACTTTTAACGTAAATTTCCAATTGTCTCGTATAACCTTGTCTATTTTCGAATGAACGAGAGCGAACGATCGAACGATAACACAGGCCGTAGTCGCAAGAGGAATGGGAATTCGCGCAAACGGCTTCGAGCAAACACCCTGGACTCGTGAGAACCGGCAAGGCCTCGAGAGATGAAGACGGATATCGAGAAAGCTTCGGGAGACGAAGAGCGCGTTAGATCATGCGACGAGAAATTTACCCGTCTCCTCTTCGATCGCTTACGTCACACGTTGCATTTATACCTTGAATGCGTTCGCCGATCGTTTCGCATTTGTAGGCGAGGAATTCGTTTCCAGTTTCTATTTTCAAATCTTCTCAATTACTCACTCGGACAAAAGTATACCGTAAAGGCTGCGCGCGATTTAATACGCGAAAGCTGTTTCCACTTTCAATGACATTCAATTAAGATTTTATATTGTAGATGCGACGTTAACTGCTGCGGACGAAGTGCCTCTTTCCTTATGCGTCGCAAGGTTGTTCTTTTACATTTTTGCGCGAATGCGGCAGTAGTCTTTGGAACGAGTACTCGTGAATATCGGCATCTATTTGCTTTTAAAAGCTCTAGTCGCTGGCAAGTCGACTCGGCTTTGGTCCTACTTTGTCCGTGGGGAAGTGCAATTGCACGAGCGGGAAGCATCCCTCGGCAGGCTGGGTTATGCACTGTCGAAGAATGGCCGCGAAAAGTATCCAACGTTTTAACCGCTTGAGTGTCAAGCAGCCATATTGCGCTTCTTCTGCACTGTGTCGAAAAGTGCCAGCGTATTATGAGCATTGACATTACTATGAGATTTATTGAAATCAGAATCTATGATTAACAACCCACTAATGTCCTTACACCTGCTCAACGAGATATCAGAATAGTACTGACTCGAAAGAAGTAAGATTTACCGTATATATGTTAACTTAACACTATTTCTACCGGGATTTTGTATATACCTAATTTCGACCAAGAGGCGGCTTTTTGTGTCCAGGATCAGCTACAGGAAAATGATACCTCTAAATTAATTTAACAACTAATATACGAATAGTGAAAGAAGTGATTGAGGAAATATGATTCAACTTGGAAAATAAATTTCAAATACAATTTGAGAAGGTGTCTTTTGACACCTTTGGTAGAAATAGTGTTAAAACAGTGCGATCGAGCTTCTTGGCATTTTTCGGCACGGAACAGAAGAAGGGCGATAACAGTCCTTGACAATTTTGAATTGAGAAACAACAGAGAGCCGTGGCAGTCAGACGGTTAAGCGTGCTAACGTACTATTGAGAAGTGTGCTAAATCGCTTAATGTGAACATAAACGTACTGGCACTTTGATTGCCATGCTTTCGAATCTGCTGTTAACTCGAGCACGTTCGCTGCCAAATGTAAATCCAGCATTATACATTGTGGATACTACGGTATTACGTGTAATTGGCGAGAGCTGCTTTTATCTCATCAGCCCTTGTTGGAGCTTGCATGCGACCAGGCGATCCATCTACGATCAGTCATGAACTAATAGGCTTATTCCAGATCAGGCGTCCGTGGATCCCTCCCTTCGGACCGCCTATCGTGCAATGTACAATGTCGCGTGCAATCATCCACCGTCCTATGCGACACGGTCGTTCTTAGAAGTCGATTGCTTTTAATTCCCCGTAGGGGGTCATTCGAATGAAAACAGTCGACGTAATTTTGAGCCGCAACGATGAAGTATCGTACCACGCGCAACCGGTATTAAAAGTCCTACCTGCTCGTAAAACACTCGAGATTCTAGAACCTCCTGACAAACGTATTACGCAAGCGTAACGGTACACGCTTCGCTCTCTGTGTACCGTAGAAAGGGAAATCCTGGATCCGTCAAGAAAACCGTTGAATGGTTCGAACATCCATAGGCGCGCTGGTTTCGTCTAGTTGGGTCTCGAAATTCTGCGAGTCAACCGGGACCACGAACCCGCTCGTCTCCTTCCCGGAAGGTTAAAGACCGCCCCACATTTCCGCGACGGGTAGTTTACGAATTCGCTAAGCAGAATTAGGGTGCGCGTGTGTACAAGGTGTCTCAGAATTCCTTAATAAACTCCCGTGGGAGACGTTGGTCGGCTTAAAACAAACAAAAAAGCCCTGGACCATTATTCAATATTCGCAATATTTATCGAGAAATTAATTGTTGAAGTTCAAAGGAAAGGACGTCCGTCAAAATAGCAGCAGGAGGAGCGTTGGAGCCACTGCGAGCTGCAGGATGGTCCAATTTATCTACAAACAAATGCGGGGCGCGGTAAGAGGAAGGATAAGACGCTGCTACACGGCTGGCTTCTTTTGCGTTATTCTTCCCTTGTTTGTTAGTAAACTGGGCCGCCCTACAGCTCACAGTGGCTCCAGCGCTCCACCCGCTGCTATTTTCACGGACGCCCTTTCCTTTGATCTTTCACAATTAATTTCTCGATAATTATTGCGAATTTCCAGTAACGCCACAGGACTTTTTTCTTTCTTTTAACCACTTGCGCTGGAAAGACCTGCCACGCACGTCGTAATGCTTTTGTCGCAGAATCGCCAACAACGTGGTATGCACGTCGTAATGCAATCCATTAGTTTAGAAAGTATCAATCTTTTTCCGGTTACGTACAAACAAATGCGGGGCGCGGTAAGGAGAAGGATAAGACGCTGCTACACGGCTGGCTTCTTTTGCGTTATTCTTCCCTTGTTTGTTAGTAAACTGGGCCGTCCTACAGCTCACAGTGGCTCCAGCGCTCCACCCGCTGCTATTTTCATGGACGCCCTTTCCTTTGATCTTTCACAATTAATTTCTCGATAATTATTGCGAATTTCCAGTAACGCCACAGGATTTTTTTCTTTCTTTTAACCACTTGCGCTGGAAAGACGTACCACGCAGGTCGTAATGCTTTTGTCGCAGAATCGCTAACAACGTGGTATGCACGTCGTAACGCAATTCATTAGTTTAGAAAATATCAATCTTTTTCCGATTTTTCTGAGACATCGAACACTGCGTGACGCTTCCCAGCCAGTTACACTGGACCGTTCTGATACACGCGTCGGTGAATTTTTTGCCGGCGCAAGTGGTTAAGCCGCCCAACATCCATCACGGTAGTTTATTAGGGAATTCTGGGACACTCTGTATACGCGCGAGTGTTAGAGGAAGCATCACGCGACAAGGATGCACGTCATGGAGAACTGTTGCGACGGCCGCGGCGCGACGTCGACCTTTTCACGTGGTGCACGTGCGTCGCGCCCGTGTTCATCGGCGTGTACTCGAGCGTGCGTTCCTAGAACATTCTCCATGCTGTGGAGTGGAAGTGGAGTAAGGTTATTCGGTATGGAGGGTAACGAGCTGATCGCGTCGCCAGAGCGAGGCGCCGCCGCGTGGATTATGCCACTGTGCTCAAGCGGGACTATCTCGTGCGTCTTGGGATGAGGTGGCGAGGAGAAGGAACTTACGAGGAAACGAGCGGAAAGGGACGTAAGCGGAAAGGAGGGGAGGATAATTACGATTTACCGCATTGTACCGGCGCCGCCGTCACCCAAGACAGCTTACTCGACGTGCATACAGAAGTAGGGGAGATAGAGGGAATCGTAAGTGTATGCGGCTCGAATCAATAACACTCACGATACTTCTTCCTTCGGAATTGATATCAAACGTTCGCAATTATTGGCAGCATCTACGAAGTACCAAATAGACATATTAATTTAGAATAGTATTGTATGTTACTGTATAATTTTGCATACTCGTGGGTATCGGTACTTTTAAATCGATTGCAATCTTCTCGTACAGTCACGTGCGCATGCACTTGAGAGAAAAGAAGAGTAGATCGAGCGGCTGGTTTCCTCGCAATTCAGTACCGCGTTCGCATTTTTAAGTAATATCATGATTCGTAGTTATTATTGACGTTAGTTGTAGGATGTAGGTAACGAATCTTTCTAATGAACTTTCACCGAATCTTTCGGAGATGTCTGAGAGTGACGATATCGTTTAAAAAATCCAACCGCCTTCTCAAGTAATCTTCCAAGTACCCGCGCAATTGACGAACGTTCGTAGTCAATTTTCCGGAAAACGGAGGCTGAAATGGATAAATCTCACTGTTTTGTTTCCAAATGATTTTACAAATAGATGTCTTGTACGATATGATAACGCCGAGACAAAAAATAAATATGGCTAGACAGGATACAGCGAGCGAGATAAGGGAAGAACAACGGGATATTATGTAGAAAATTAGGCTGTACCTTCGAATGAGAATATTCTATTCTTTCTTTCACGTCGGTCATTTGAACTCTATTTTTCTCGTACCTACACCTCGGTGCACTCTTGGTCGCGATTGGAAGACGTCCGAGCTCGGGTCAGGTGTATTACGTAAAGCATTTGGGGCGAGGTACATTGGATGCAGAGAGGCCTAGAAACGCGGTGAAATGCGGATAACGGCGGCACGCAAGCACGCGGACGAAACGCATCGCGCAGCGCGCTTCGGCGATGCTTCGGGCGAGTTTCGCCCGTCTTCATAGCGGACTATTTTAAAGCCGTGATTTTTAGAAATATGGGTCAGCGACATTCTCTTCCTCCTTCGTCGTGGCGAACTCTTCACGCCCGTCTTCTCTTCTTCTCCACAAGCTGCGTCCGCAAGTCGTCTCTCTTCGTCTTACGTCTCCTTCGCTCTCCGTCCTCGTCTCCTCTCGTTTCATAACCGTTTCACTGGCCCTTTCCCCTCGCGCGCCAGGAGGGTCTCGTGTTTTCCGTCGGCTCTTCCTCCACGTTTTATCGCTCCGTCTTTTTTCCTCTTGCTCTTTCGTTTTCCTTCGTACTACCACGTCGCGTCTCTGCTTCTTCTTCGTACTTTCTCTCCTTTCGACCTTTCTTCTCTCTTCTCTCTTCCTTCGCCTCTTGCGGATTTGCAGCCTCAGCGAGAAGTACCTACGCGCCCACTTTCTCGCTCCTGCACTTTTCTCACTCGTTTACTTCTCTCTCATCTACTCTTAACTCAGCGCGTCGTCACCGCTTCTTTCTTTCCCACCTTCCACGCCATCTTTCTCCGACTTCATCCCGTTATTTCTTCTCTTCCTGGCACCGTGCCCTGTGCCGGTGGAACCTGGCGGATCTTAATCTCGTGAAAGAGGAGGCGGCCTAAAAAAAGGACCCGGCGAAAGAAAGCCTTCATTTCCATCGGGGTTATTTACCTTTGAGAATTTATTGCCCGACCGATTCGGCCCGCTACCGCTGCCACCGCACAGTAGGTGAAAGAGCCTCTTCCTCGTGTCGATAGATTACGCATGGTTTATATTATGCAATAGACACGTAACGGAGTGACATAGTTATATTGAATATTCTGATTCTTTTCTATTTTCTCCTTTCCTTTTCTGATTATAACATTAGCTCCACTTTGCATCAAACATGTTTTTCGTCGACTTCTGCTTCTCTGTACATATTGCCTTTACCAAACTACACGATTCAAGTACGATGCATGAATAATGGAAAGGTTCAATAGCAATACATCGAACATTTCTCCATGGAGGCAAATACAGCTCTAAACTTTAGTTCTGCTTTCGCCAGTAGCCACGGATCTTCTGAACCTCATCCTTCGTGAAAATTGTGAAAAGAGGTTTGTTTGTTACACCCAGAGAACTGGAAGGCTCGCGTTGTAGGGTCTAATTCGCACGCGCCCGTTATTTGCTAATCTTACATGAGAATTGCAACGCATTTGTCCAGTGAGCGACAAAACCATTCGATTGCAAATTTTCATCGCACAAACCCTTTTGCCTCGTAGTTTTCATTTCGACGTGTTATTTATGTTTTCTCCACAACGACGGATCTCGTAGCATCGACCTATCGCAAGTGCGACGCGTAAAGACACAGTCTCGCTGTAGCTACCACGATACAGAGTAGGACATCGTCTCCGTTTCGAGATTCCGACGAGGTTGCTCGTTAATCTTATTCGCATTGTCTGGTTAAAATAGGTAAGGTCTATGCACGCGTGCGAAACCGTCCGAGTCGACGGCAGATTATCATCTCTGGCATACGGAAACACTGAGCTCGTATGTGGACCAACCGATCTGCGCAGATAAATTTAGCAGATCAGTCGCATTAGCTCGGATTGTTGACCCGCGGGGCGCCAATTCGGTACGTTGAACTCATTGTCCGAGTACCGGGTTGTTAGTTTCTCAATGAGAGAGGGACTCTCGTTCATTCCGAAATTTCTGAATTATCTCCCTCCATGCTCTCCTTGCCACTGGTCGGGTGTTACTTGCAATTACCGGAGAGAGGGTCAATAATCGTCGAACCCAAGGTCGATCGGTGGCTTTGGTTGTTCGTTGGTTAGGTACGATTGGAAGAACGGGTAATACGAGTAAATGTATAGCACTTACTTTTGGCATTTAGCGTATACAAAAGCTACAGCTAACAGCTGAAGGTTTTCCTTTTAGCATTTGCTCGTTACTAACATGACGTACATTCACTCGATATCAAAAATTGTGTTGAAAAATTTAGTAACCGTCAGAACCGAAAAGTAAACGCTTGAGGTAAAAGACTTTACTAGAAAAAAAACATAAATGTCTTTGGACCAAGTTATTCGCATCACCCAACGTTCTCGCGATGGAGGGTACTTCCAATAGGCAGGAAAGTTTAATGCCTACTCTCCTCGCGATCCACCGCATAATAATTACATTTGAGAATCAAGGAACAGAAGAAGAGAGGAATTAGGAATTGACCAATTAGGAATTGGTCTCACGGCATGTGCACGAGCAGTTGTTACTTGATGCGTTCGGAGTGCGGCTGATGTTGGCATGCTTTTCTTTTACCCGTCTAGACACGGTATTATTTGTAGATTTGATACTGTTAGTACTGGAGAGCCCATTCTGGTTAAACGAAAAGTACACTATCTGTCCATAGAGACTTACCCCACCCAAACGGAAAGTTCAATGTTAGTTCTCGGCAACCGATGCCACCTCGATTGGGATAATTCCTTATTCGATACGTTCTTTTCCTTCGGATGATCTGGTCCCGGTGCATTTGGTACCTTCGACAACGTATTGTGCAAGGAAAAGCGTCGGTCTCAATTGCGCTCGTTAGAAACTCCGTTTGGAGACAGGCAAGAACAATCTATGTCGATGACTTCATTCCACTCCTGAACCACCGTCATATTTTTGGATCGAAGTAAGTATCTAATCCACGATCCCTCGCTTGCCAGACAGCTGTTGTATACCGTAAACCGGCCAGGGCCTCCTGCCCCAGTTCTCTTCCGCCTTTTCCACGAAACTGTGAAAGCGCCACTCACAAGTGCAATATTCCAAACTGCAAATTTACGCGTTCGGTCCAATTGGTCCGCCGCTTGTCGCTTCCACGTTCGTTTGCATTCGTATACGATTGAAACCATTCAGTAGCTCGTCCACAATTAACATTACCTTTGCCCTCTTTCGGCTCAACGATTCTCTCGTCGATTTATCGTTCTAATCGCTCGTTCTAACACGTATCTAAATACTTCTACATTGGCATGCGATCGAAGTAATTCCTCGCCATCTGTACCGTCTTATCGTCGCTGCAGTGAAATCTCCCACGCGTCTCGCAATGAAGAACCTTTAATCGCAACAGTTCGATACGTTCGTGCCCTTTTAGGCCTAATCGGACATTTTCTGTTTGCTGATAGTAACTCAACGTCGGAGCCTGACATATCGTAGCAATAACACCACATCTCCTTAAGTCACACAATTCTTTTTTCTTTCATCGCCGAGTTTTTCATTGAGAAAATAAAGCGACAACAAAAGAATATAGGTACGGACACTCCGTACGGAGGTGTCTTTTCTCGCGCGTTTGCGCACCTATCGCAATAATACAAAACGCAATGCCGTCTTTACAATTGCACTCTTCGTTTCTTGTTTCAGCTCGACGATACCGCACTCCAGCTGTACAAAGATGGCGATTATGGTGCTTACTTGGACCTCGAGGCTTCCATCAGCGAGCAACAAGAGGAGTTCGAGGGCTTCCAGACAAAGTAAGTACCCCCGCTCGGGGAAATCTGCTTTAACTCGAGACTTTCCGCCCAAACTCGCTCTCTCGGGGTCGAGAGAAGCGAAGGAATTTCTCGTTGAGAGGAGGACTAGGGGTGACGAGGTGGAAAGTAGAGGGAGAGTGGAAGGGAAGGAAGCGGGATACCCCGACGAGCCGGTTTTGTAGATATCCCCTTCTTATGTGCCTCATCTTTACGACTCGCTCTCGGCCGTGGCTCCTCGATAATCGTGCCTCGGCCAAGATAGTAGCGAATATAGAGAGTCACGTGGGATAATGAAGTAGGCACGATTGCGGGGAGGAGCGCGAGGCAAGGGCGGACTTTACTTTCTTTCCTAGACAATGACGTCTCTCTTTCTCCTTCCTCTCACTCGTCGGGGAATGTCTGACGCGACAACGAAGGTTGCCGATGAATTTCTTTCTCCTCTCCGATCGAAACGTCAAGAATCCCAAAGGCGTTCGATGCAAACGTCACGCGTCGTTAATGCATACATCCGTTTTATCCAGTGCCATTGAGCGTGTACGCCCGTGCTCGTCATTTCTTTGCGCCACTTGTACGCGTCAGACTTTGCAAATTCCTATCCCCAAGCAGGGTAGAACGAGTATCCGAGGAGCGACACAAAAACTACACGCTCTTAAGGATGTATCTAAGCAGAATGTTTACTCCACGTTGACTACTTGCAATAAGCTACTTACCTACATTGATCTGCTTGTACAGAGAGGGTGAGCGCCGTTCTTGATATTCGTATTGAGACTTTGTACAGGTGTACGCACAGTAGAACTCCGTTTCAGTAATATTCGGTTCGTCGAGCTTCCAGTCTTTAAAACGTACCGTTTCTTTTGCGCTGTTTACAAATTTCAGCTTGATCTTCATACCTAGATTCTTATCCCACTGTTTCGGTACATCTTTCCCTCGTCGGTGTGGAATAAATGCAATTTTACCATGTCGAAGTCAACTCGGTAATCACTAAGAACAGTCAACTTGGATTAATTTTTGTTTGGTCCCTTGAATGCAACAGTGTATTCTCCTTTACACTATCCAGAAAAGTCTATTCACACGGCCCGAAATAATGCCTTCTGGCGAGCGATAAACGATGGAGTACTTAGGTCGCATATCCACAGTGAGCAGGCAGTGCACGGTGGTAATGTCCATACCCAATTTGCTCGCTGTGGGCGAACCGATGCAGGGGCATGCGGCAGCAAATAAATTTGCTTTTAGCAGCCTCGACTCGAGCTATTCGGTACGTGGGTCACAAGGAAGATGGTTATGCCATGTTTATGGTTCCGATGTGTGCGCCATTCACGGTGGTTCGTTAGCTCGGGTCGAGCATACGAGGCTTTACCAACGTACGCCTCAATCCGCGGCATTCGTGGCGAGCTGTGCCAAGCTCGCACTGTGGATACCCTGCAGGTAAACACTCGCCTTTCCTAACGACGCACAAGGAAAGCAACGCTTGGATTCGCGCTTCGCATTTAACCTGAGCTCTTTTCAGTGCTTCTCTCGAGACGCGCGTCATTTCAGTGATTTTCCGTACTTGTCGCTCGCACCACGCATCTGTTCGTCATCGAGAGAAACTCGCAAAACACCCTCGGTCCCTCATTAGATTTATTCCTTCGGCCCTTCGAGTTCCAGATCTCGACAGTCACAGCTGCAAAGTGATTCGCGAAACGAAAGCGACGGGATCTCTTCGTGTTCAAGAGCGAGGAGTATTCGCGAGATGCGAATGAAGCGAAAAAACAAAACTGACGCGCGACTGTTGGAGAAATAAATTTCTCACAACGTGCGTTCCACGGATGGACCGTGCGTTACCGCGAATCCGCGAATCTTACCGTCTTGACGAATTCACAGTTAAGCTCCTTCCCGTTGAGAGTGCTGATTTTATTTATAAATTGCGCTCCCGTTTCGAAGGACACGAACTGCACTCGTGCGCGTTTCAATTTGGGACAATCGAAAATCCATTGGACAAAATTCCTCGTAGAATAGACACAACGTAATTGTCCTGATTCTTCCGACGTCCTTATCTAAATTGGAAAATTCCTTCCACAAAGTTTCGAATTTGCCAATGATAATAGATCGTGTGTTAAATTCTTTCTCACGATGCCGAGGAGAGGATGACGCGAGTGATCGTGCCCGTGTTTAACCGCGAACGAGCGCGCCCACTATGCAACGAAGAGAGAGCCGAAAACATAAATTTACGCGGAACGGGTGGATTGGTCGCGCGAGGGAGCCGAATGCGAGACGGAAGTGACAGGGCGACAGGATGGATGGAATGGCATGGGAGGAGGAAGAGAGGGTAAATAAATGTTTGCACAGAGGTATCCGTTTCAATATCTGAAACCTGGGAATTTGCGCGAACTGCGAAATGACATACGTTTACCGCGGCTGCTTGTTTCTTCGTTTCCCTCTTCCTACATTTTCTCTTCTTATTTCTCTTCTCATTCTCTCTCTCTCTCTCTCTCTCTCTCTCTCTCTCTCTCTAAATTACCCACGGGTGCAGATTATTTTTTTCGTTCGACGCATTTTTCGGCTATGGCATGTGGCGCTCGATATTGCCTCTAAGAAATTTGTCGTTCCTCGTCTCCGACCAGACTCGTCGTGGCACTCACCGCGGCTCGCAGCCACCCGTCAAACCAGCGTCGATAAGTTCGACCTTCCTTCGCATTCCAACTTTCTTCTCTCTTCTCGATCTGATCCAGCGCGTCGCTCTAGCCTGAGGGGTGGAAAAAGGATCTCCGTCGAGGGAGTGAGTGCGTGTGCGCCTGACGAGTGGATTTATAAAGAACGAAATTACAGGGCCATGGCCATTAGAGCGCGCGACCTCGTCTGTGAATCGTCTACCGTTCTTCAAGACTAAAGGGTTCTCGAAGTCGTTGTTATTTGCTTCAAAGTTTTTGTACGTCGTTACCAACCGAGATAATTCTGGAATATTACCGCGCGTATTGCTTCTCGATAAAATGACAGCACGCGTCGCGTGTGTATACGCATGGCTAATTGTAAGTAAATGGGCAGGACCGAATGAGAGGGTGAGACGTACGATATTTCGCTCGCATGTGTCAAACGGACGGTCTTGCACGCGTGCTTAACCCTTTCGCTACTACGAGCGACTATAATCGTTCTCTATGAGATGCCACTGTGGTACTACGGGCGACTATAGTCGCTCTTCATAAAATGCCGCGAATTGTACATACGACGAGCGTATGTAGTTACGGCACATTGAGTATCTCACTCTGGACGTGCAGTTTGTGTTTTCTTTTGCATCATTCATTTTTAACAAACGAAACACCGTCGAACCAGCTACGATTGTAGCGAGGCGCGAGCGCGGCCGCTGACGATCGGTCTCTCTCAGAGTGCCATTTTGTTGCGGCGCGCTGCAGCGGCCCGTTTAGTGAGGTAACCGCGGCGGAGAACCCGCGTGTAGCAAAAGGGTTAAGAGTAAAAAAATGGGCAAGCAGTCGCGAAAGCGCAATCGAATAGTACAGTTCACCCCGCGTCTTTATCGTAACTTTCGAACGAATATCGAATTCTTCTCGCCGGACGGATGCGCAGCGTGGCTTTCATTTGCGCTTATTCTTTTTACACCTCTTGCACGGTTCTCTTATTTCAAGACCCCCTTTCTCCCTTCGCCAGAGGAAATTAATTCGGTAGGTACAGTTTCGTGGAGGAGTCCGTTGGCCGGTTGGCACAAAAGGGGAAGGCGGACGTGCCGCCCCCGCTGTAACAAATTGCTCGCCGTCTGGACGGGCAGGCAGGCAGGCGGGCAGGCCGTGCTGTGCGCTCCCGCGGCAGCCACCCACGGCGAGATACCGACGCCTCGGTATCACCGT
Organism: Tiphia femorata; assembly: GCA_944319695.1. NCBI lineage: Eukaryota > Metazoa > Arthropoda > Insecta > Hymenoptera > Tiphiidae > Tiphia > Tiphia femorata. The sequence continues at coordinate 10,274,380 of OX090903.1, forward strand.
GGAAATTTCTCTTGGGAGTGACGTATCTCTCGCGAAAATCGTTCCCTATCGTTTCTCGTTTAGTACGTGGCCGGCAGCCGCGTGCGACCAGCAACGTGAGTCGCACTCGTGCGTGCGACGAATCAATTTTCCTTCCGTTCGTCGCAACCTCCGCCGTCCCGCTTTCCTTAGCGCAAAACGTTCAATGGAAATTATCCCTGGTCCGTCCTTCTCGAGCTGTTCCATCGCCATTGTTGCTTATTTCTTCTGTTTCGTGATTATTATGTGCACTGAAAAAATTGTATTCTTAAAATACAAACTTAATAATTCATCTTAATAGACATTCTTAATAGATAAGAATATTTTCTTATCGATATGACGGTTTTTGAAATATATTCTTAATAATCCATCTGAATCTCGCGACACAATGCGTGTCAGTATTCGGTTAAGTTAGGTTTCACATCGCGTGCGGCACATGTCAATGTCTGTATCTTGTTCCTCTTGCAATTCTGCGTAATTTTGAGTACTATATTATTTTGTGTGCTGTGTTGTGCAAAAAGTATGGATAAGGAAATGACGAAGTGGCTAGAAGAAGAGGATTTGGACTATTTAATGGAGATATTTAGAAGAGATAGAAATACATGCGTATATGAATTGTAACCTTCTCTCGTGACTACATTTCTCAACCAATTTCGATTTCAAGATATGGATAATGTAATTTTGGACAATATAAAGAGTGAAGCATTTCATTAAGAGTTTTGTTTCCAATAATTATATACGAAATATGTCCATACACATTTTTTACCAGCTTATGTTAAGAATATCTGGTAAGAATATCTGTTAAGAATATTTGATTAGAGGAATCTCTTTAGAACATTCTACTCTTAAATTAAGAAGATCCTCTTGTTGCTTACTTTAGTAGGAAATATTCTAAACTTAAGTGGTAAATTCCTAAGATGAGAATACAATTTTTTCAGTGTGGGCATTCGTGTTTTCCAGTTCACTACGCGGTATTAATCTGCATTAAATTTCAATGTGCCATCCTTTACTTACTCTGCGATAAAATGCACGTCACGTTATGACCGACCATTCAGTAGAACCATATTCGCGAAAGACATAGCCGCATCGAAAGGGTTAATTGATTAGATTTGTCTCGGCATTTATCTCTTTATCCCTCCACCCTCTCGTTCCTGCTCGTCCTTGCTCCCTTTTCTATATCGCGTGATGCCACTCCTTGCCGTTTTGTCTCAGGCCGATCACCCCCTGGCGAATTCTCTCCTCACCTCCGAGGAGACATCGAGGTGACATCGAGTTTCCGAGGTCGCCACGAGATCGTTAAGCTGTTAGCGGAGTAACGGTCACCGGTACCGTGGCCAGAGGATATCGATGGATCCGGGAGGATCCTCCAGACTCGGTCGGAACTCTCGAGGTGATTTAAGCTCCGGTAGTCTGGATCCCGGTAATCCGAGAATTTGCCCGAGGCAGGGACAGGAGAGGCGGTGCTCCTTCTCGATAATTTCAATTTTTTTCTCACTTTACAATCCTTTACTTTAGCACTGTGGAAAACCACGAGAGTCGACGAACGATCGGTGTCCTTTTATCTACGCGCTCGAACCATTCCATCGATTATTTCATTAGTATTATCGTAACTTTTATGTAGTTACATTCGAATCTTCGCTTCCGAAAGGAGGTTTCTTCCATTCACAAGCTTTTCATCGCGTTCTTTTTCGCGAATATCGCTCTTTCCAAGAAAAATCACTTCGCTCGGTTACCAATGCCCTTTCGTATTCGAGAATAACATACTCAGTTTTTATCTTACTGCGCGAGTACGTACTCTTCTCAGGCGAATCGAGAAGAGAAACAGCCGAGTGGAGGGAAGAGGAAGGAGAGAGAGAGAGAGAGAGAGACCTTTTCCCGCTGTCGATGCTCCCAAACGTATGAATCTTCACTTCGAAACGGAAATCCTTCGACGCGCGTTATCGTTCCTCGCCGATGCCGCGGCGATCAGTCGCGCTCAACTGGCGCCGAGAGCGATCCGCCCTGAGCGCCTCTTATCCTGGCGCATTCCCATCTAGAAAATGAAAACTCACGTTACGAGTGCGCGATTTCCCGTGGAAATTAATCAGGCGCTCCCATACCGGTGAAAGTTCTCCGGAATTACCGGAACTTCAAAAAGTTTATCCTCTATTCCGCGCACCCTGTATTTAATTGAAAGGAGGTCCCGGTGGACCTTAGCTAATAAACTCCTTGTCATCGCGCCTCTCTCTCTCTCTCTCTCTCTCTACCTCTCTCTCATCCACACACACAAAATCACAATCACGTCTTCCCGCTTCCCTTTCCCTCTTTCGCTTTCCACTCTCTTAAGCGTCTGCCTTCCCTTCTCTACTTCGCGCGCGCGCGCGTTCTTCGTGATCTTATGTAACCTGTTTGGATGTACGTAGGTACCGGTACGCCTGGGGTATATAATTATAATGGAAAGCATATATCCGCGAGTGTAACGGCCAAGGAGAAGGGAACGAGGGAGATGTGGAGAGCCTCGGAGATTGCTGGGGGTATGGGGGCGACGAGGAATGAGGAAAGGAGAGGCGTCGAGACAAGAGGAGAGTGAGAATGTGAGGTATGGAAAGGGTGACGTGGAGAAGAAACGAGAGAGGGAGATGGATACGGTGACCATAGTGGATACTCTCCCAAAGGTTCAATAACCAAGTACAATACGTCGCTAAACGTTTCGTATAGACGGGACGATGAGTAATCAGCTTCCTACGTGCATCGTTGACGAGGATCGTTACGTACGGCACCCGACGTGCTCACCCGAGATACCAGATGCATCATCCTTCGCGTATCTCCGGAACAAAGAAACGGGCAAATTATCTTTCCGCTGACCCTGCGGTCACTGTCCGCGTAGAATTTTCATCGCGCCGTTCGGCGATCGTGCTATCGACAAATTAATATTCATCTCGGTTGAGAGATAAGTAACCTTCTTGGAGTCTTTTCGATGGTCTACGGCAATGTTTCCCAATCTTTCGACATCTGTGTAACCCTTCTGTAATTCTCATAACGCCCAGTACCCCTCGTCAAGAAAAAAAAAATTGCATATGCTTTAATAATAATCAAAATATATCTATTTTCTCTTTTTTTTAGTACATAAACAAAATAATGATAAACGAAAAATAAAACTCATTCGTAATAAAATATAAATGAAATAAACAAAAGTTATATTGTAAGTAAAATTCGTTATCATCAATAGGAACAATGAAATTGTTTATGTTGAGACGGCAGTTAATCGTAATTTCGCCCCCTGATTGTTAATTTCAATCTGAGATGCGTTTCACATCCAAAAGCCTGTTCCTTTTTCTTCACTTAATGTCTACAAATGCTGAAAAAGCAAGTTCACGTAGACATGAAATTGGAAAAGGCGATATGTATTTCAGGACTTTCTCTGTTAAAACTAGATAGACACGTTGCACTTGCAACCAAAATGATGTAATAGTACACTCCTTATGTTTCTTTTTAAGAATTCGTCTGAAGCTTATTTCAACAATTGCTCTTCTTCCGCATGCGGTAAACCTTCTGGCATGGATGTTGAATTAATGTTTAATGGATATATTATCCATTCAAAGTCCGGTGCGGCATGTACCCCCACCTAATTCTTCCCGTCCCCCAGGGGCTACGCGTACCACACTTTGGGAAACACTGGTCTACGGGATGGACGAACTGTGTAACTGTGTAGAAGAGGGGCGAGAGTGAATTTGTTTGAATAATTTTCAAGAACCCATTGCCAAGTATATCTAATTAACCACGGCTCGTTGATGCTTCTATGGAGAAACGATTCGGCTGACGATTCGAATTGCCTTCTATCTCGTAGTGTCGAACCACTTTCGGGCACTCGCACGAGCTTAAAAGTGCACATTGATTTTTCGCTTGTCGGCAGAAACGCGCTCGAAGTTTTGAAAGGCTGGGAGACGCGTCTGGTAAATTTTTCTCTTTCCGATTGCCAACGTTTCCGCCGACGTTTTTCCGCCGCGATAACGAACCATTCGAAAAGTCCGACTGTATCGAAAGTATCGCGCCAACCGGGTTGCGACATTTGCATTTTCACGATCACCTCTCGGAGTAAGCAATTTTCATTCGGCCCTTCTGCTTCGTTGAAATTTGCGTCGCGGGTGAATCCTTTCGTGAGTTTTATAGGACGAACGGCGTGGATAAAACGAGCGATTCGTCTGGAACGTGACACCCGCGCATAATTCTATCGTCGCTGTCTATCGAACGATATAAACCTTTCCGTGCACTTGGCGTTCGTGCATCCATCGTTCGTCCAGTTTCACGAGAAAAATTCATTTTCTTCCCGGGCCCGATCGATTCGACCTTTCCCGTCGATGCTAGAACTTCAAAGTAGCACGTGGTACGCTGGACGAACGAATTCATCGAGAGAGACGCGTCGATCGAGAAGGAAAAAGAGACGATTGATCTCTCGACTATTGTCTACTCCATCCTCTCTCTCGTGCGTTTCTCCTCGTCTCTTCCTGGCCCTCCTCATCGCGTTTGGTTCGTTAGAAGGAATTGTTTATAGCGACGTTGCGCAGTCTTTCGCGGAAGTGGAACGTTGCTAAGTGACCGGCAAACGGTCCTAACGAGCGGATCGAATCGCTCGATAGGATCCTGTCCCCCTTGTACCTCGTCTCTCGTCCTCGCTCGTCCTAGAGACTATAACGCACGGATCGATCGAGAAGATCGGGAGTGACTCGACTGACACGGTCTTCGTCATTACGTCGAACGTCGGAGCGAGACGAACGATCGTCGTCGTCACACTTCGGACGTCCGCCCTGCTCCGATATTTTTTTCTTCCTCTCTTTCTCGGTCCCTCGCCCTGCCTCAATCGCCTCCTCTTATTCTCCTACTCCCTCTCTCCGCGGCTCGTTACCTGCACGCTTTTACCCCTGATTCTCTATTTTTATCTTGGTCATTGGCCCCTCGCCGAAGGAAATTTCCGGGTCGACGGAAGATCGTGCGGTGTCTTTGGGGTCGCGTGAGAGGAAACGAAATAGACGGCAGGCTGTAGACCGGCCGAGGCACGCACCGAGATGATATATCGGCGTTATTTAATATTACGAGGAGCCTCGTTCGATTGGATCATCGTATTTCGCGATTGATATTGTAATAGATACACGACGAAGAGAAACGATCGATTGCATCGTTTAACTCGACTGGTTCGATTGTCAGGTATCATTTTCTTGTTACGTTAATTTATGCACCACGTTGAAAACTGTTGATTTGATCTGCTGTCAGCTTCGCGAGAGTTAGAGAACTCGGAGCTGGTTATTCGACGTCTGCGCGTATTGGGTTGTTCTCCTGGAAGTATCTACAATTGCTTGCTCGACATTGACACCTCATTCGAATGACGTCTCTTGCTGGGTAATACCCGCGCGGTGACACTCCCGTAGACATCCTCTAAAAGTGTGCGACGGCACGAGCTATTAGAAGAACTCTCGCCGACAGCTGTCGATGTATTAACTTTGCCCGTAGACATTCGTTCGTTTCCAATAAGTTTACAGAATTTTATCGCGATTCGAAGAAATTTACATTCTCTCCGACGAATTTCTTCTTTAACACTAGAACTACCAAGGGGGTCAAAATGACTGGTCAACAAAAGAAGCTTCCATATTAAAACAAAAGTAAATGGCAGCTCAGTTATAAAATAAACGCTCTCTCTGTTAAAATGAGTGGTCAACAAAAGAAGTTTCCATACGTAAACGAAAATTGGTAGTTCTAATGTTAAAAAGAAATTCTTGTGAAAAATTCACGCACTCGGTCATTTTGACTGGTCGGTACTTCTAGTGTTAAATCGCAAAAATTGGATGCTTTGCCGGAAATCCCAACTTTCTATTGAAGGGAAACTACTATTGTATAAAAGTATTCTCAAGCCCATTTGGACATATGGAATACAGTTGTGGGGTACAACCAGAAATTAAAATATCGAAATTCTACAACGTTTTCAATCCAAAATGCTCCGTATGATAGTCGACGCACCGTGGTATGTTTCAAACAACTGACTACATCATGATTTCAACATCTCCGTAGTAAAAGAAGGAATTATACTCCGAACTACGGTCTATAAAAGACGGATCCTTAACCATCCAAACAAAATGGTATCAAATCTAATGAATCGTAAGAGAGTTTTTATTAGGCTAAGGCGGATAGCATCCCAGGATCTACTTGATAAGTACTGGCTTATAAATATAGTTGTGCCACTGGGCATAGGCCATGCAAGATTTATTTGTACATACATAACATATTGCTAAATGTACTCTGATACAGTACTTAAAAAAAAAAAATTCGCAGAGAAACTTTAGAAGCCATTCACTTAATCTCGAGAAAGATTGAAATGACGAATTTGCCGAGAGCCGGTCGTACCTCGGCTACTTCTCAACCAGCACATTTTCTCTAGTTCCGACCACTTCGCAATTTTAAATCTCGCGTAATACGCTTCGCGGAATCGTCCCTCGGGGTTAAGTCGCACTCGAGCACTTGAAAATGAAGTGTCGATCTCTCGGAGAATCACCGCGAAATTCCGGAAACTCCGCACGGTTCCGAGAGCCCCGCGGAGAAAAGTTACGGCGCGCCGCAAATGTTCCCGTTAACATCTCTCCTCTCTTCCGCGCGGTCCTCTCCTCAATTCGCGTGTTTTTCGCCTTCTTCACCTCCGTGGCGCCGGTTCCTCTTAATTCCGCCTTGAGGCACTCCTAATGCGGACCTCGAGTGACGAGCGAGCGAATGAATTTTATTCGCGTACCTTCCATAGTCTCCTATGCTCTTCTCCGAAAGTCTTTTCAACGTTGCAGCGTCCGTTCCTGCCATTTTTGCCCTCCGCGCGTGATTTCGTATTTAAGAATAGAATTTCCGTCGTTCTGATTTTTGCTTTGTCCGCTAGAGCGAACGAGGTACAAGGAAATCTCTTTCAGAGATAATAAAGAAATCATGGAAGGAACTTACATTTCCTTCGTGGACGGTCTATATCGGGTGAACACCTGTCATTTGAGAATTAGTTTCCTCGGTAGTTCCAAGTCGTCGTGAAACGAGGTAGGTTTAAGTGTACGAGTAATCGAAGTGGATTTGAAATTCGAAAATGCCACCTTACTCGTATATTCGCGAAATTTCCAGCTACAATTTCGACTTCGTGCGCTGCAGCGCGGTGAAGTGCACGTGAGCTCGAAGTGTCCTACGACTATCCTCATAATACAGCGAAAAAGTCGCGTCGCGAAGCTTCACCAAAGAGGAAATGCGCGCGGCAGCCTACTTACCGTTAGCCGAAATTATTCGAAAAAGATGAAAAGAAGAGGCAGCAATAACGAGATAGTGGTCGCGCTCCTCTTGGTACGGTGTATGTAAGCGTGCCGTTTCACACGAGCGCTCTAATAATTTCGCACGTCTCACTTTCTTATCCGGTGCAGATCGCTCGGCGCCGAGTCGCGATAAATCTTCCAATTTAAATTGCATCGCGCGCGCCTCGTTCCCCGAGCATCGATCGAATCCGCGGGTCGTCGTCGGCCACGGTTGTACGACGTGTCGAGCGACGTGGCGAATTTTCAGCCACCACAGCGGAATGAGATTCTCACGGATGAAATCAGGCGGTGGTAGGCAGAGTGAAAGAGCGAGAAAAGCAGAACAAGTAAGAGAGAGAGGAAGAAAGAGAAAGAGACACCCACGCAGGGAGACTCGAAGGAACGAGCGAGGTGGAAAAATTCTCCAGGAGTACCTAGAGACCCCTCCACCTTCCTCCATGCAGCGGTTCCGTTTTGCGTGAGAAAGAAATGGGCTAGTGGTCCTCTTCGGAGCAGCACGCGCCCACGACCTTTTCCCTTCCGGAAGGCTGCTCGATTCTCGCGAATAGACGAGCTAGCTCGAAATAAGTCGCATAACTGGGTTTCGGGATCTATTCCCAGGGAGGATAGTGGCTGGGAGATGGTCGCGTCTGCCCCATCGCGTCGCAGGCAGAGGAAAAGGTGCGTGAACGGAGGTAGAGAGTCTCTCGTTTCTTCGTTTTATAAATATCCGTTAGCATTAGGAGAACGACCGCACTTGCACGCCCCTCCGCGCAGCTGACAATACGAGTTAAGCACGAGTATCGCGGACGGCGTGCGCCCTGTCGAGAATTATAAATAAATATTCTATCGTCGTTCGTCGAATCTCCACTCCTGTCATCCGCGAACGATGACTCCACCTGCCGAACCTAGTTTCTATTACGCGACGCACTTTACAAGTAATCATTTGCATCTGGGATTTCTCAGATGTGCTCGTACGGGGTCTCCCAGGATCTCAAGTTAATTAAGTTTTCTCTTTTATAGGGTCGACATTTTTGCATTTTCCCAATACAATTAGAATAATTAGAAGTTGAACGACAGAAATGTGTTTAGTAGATAATGGCAGAATGCTTTTTTTTAGCAGAGATCTGGAACGATAGATTAATAAAACGGAAACTGGCCTTTTCGTTATTCTTGCATTACTTTCCCGTTTGATTTCGTATATTTTTTTTCACGATGCTATTAGTCGTGTAGCTGACTCGTGCCGCATGATTCCGACATCGGAGTCGTCATTATGAGTTTAATTTTTTGCTGGAATGGGAGGCGCGTCCGAGTGACGGCTCCGATTGCTCCGGCTAGAGTTTAAATGTCGAAAGCACGAAATCCGATTGCGGGTTCGCACGCGATACGAAGTCACCACGAGCTTTCGGTATTCTCCTGTCGTTTCTTCAAAATGAAATTTTCTGTTAAGCATTGACTTTTGCTCTAGTGAAAAAATACATTCGTGCAAATTAACATTCGCCAAGCGTCAATTCTCTGTTGTCGTATTCCACATCGGACACGCTGCTTTTCCATCAGACACGACTTGAATTATTTTTAGAAAAATACAGATATCATCCTATCAGAATTCGTAAATCCTGCTCTTGCGAAGTACGTGATTCTGAAAAATTCTGTTGCGAACTTCTTGCATCTGCTTTGAAAACTTTAAGAGCAATTCGTTTCGATGGCTCTACATCGACTAATTGGACGTCACGGTAGTATTGTAGTGTCATTTGCTGTCGGATGAAGCGAGTTCCAAAGGAACGATTAAACGAAATCAACTTAAATAACATTCTTCTTCTGGCCCCAACGACGAAGTACTACTCCCCATCCCCAGCTTCGACACTTTTCCACGTTTACAAAACGCTCCCACAAAAGGCTACTCTTTCTTGCAATCGAGCCACCTGATTAGAAGTATTAGCAACGACTCTATTACGACCCTCTGTCGGCGCTTCCTTCTTCCAAAACCAGTCTTTCTCGCGTTCTGGTCGCGCAATTGCGCAACGCTCACGCTCACGACTAATTGACCATTATAGACTTTTCTCCTCGATTCTCTCTGCTTTGAATTTGCGACAAAAAAGTCGACGCGATCGCCGCTTCTAGAGAAATTTTAAGCGCAGGTCGAACCAGCAATAGTTCTCTTCCCTGGAGGCCGTTCGACGTGCTTCCGTCATTCTCCTTGCTCAGTCGTTCGTTCGTTCCTTCGTCGACTCTCTCGTCCGCTCGTTCATTCGTTTGTCGACTCGCTCGCGCGGAATAAGAAACGTCCCCTGCCGGTCTTACGCAATGTCGCGTTCGGGGCGCCATTAGAGGCGACCGTGACCATTTAATTGACGTCTTAAGGCACCATTACTCGCCTGGGGGAGAGTAGCGCCAGATGTAATTCAATTAAAGCGTATGCCGCAAACGTTACGACGTGACTCCTGGGTTTGCGGCGCGTCACATCGCGGAGATATCTCGTAATCGCTTAATTAAATTAACCTCAGCAATTTCATTTCTACGCTTCGTGGATTGCTCGTGCATCCGCGAAACGCGAAGTCGAGAGTTTAAGTCGAGACTTTTGCACGCGCCTGCGATTTGTGGGTAGAACGTTCGAGGATTCGAGAACACGTCGAGATAAAGCTCTTTCGAGGATGGTATGCAAAGCATCGTTCAGCTCTGTACGAATCGTGGTGCTACGGGACACGATGTGGAATATTTATAAAAGCATTTGACACTCGAAGTTAGTTAGTCTTTTGTCGGTACTAAATTGCGTTTAAGAAGAAAAGTAATAATGGTAATGTTTATGGCTGCTGTACGTTGTTCTTAAGTTGAGGTACAATTTTATATTGATATTACGTCATCATTGCAATACAGGTTGCATACTCCAAGTTGAATTATTAAGAAAGTTGCGCTCTTTACTTTTATTCAGCTATAATCTCGCGATCCCGACCACTGGGCGCCGTGAGCATGTAACGCGGTAGAAGACCTCGCGTCGATAAATCGATTCTCGAATGCTCCAATTTACCTCTGGCACGTGCTGTTTAAGTTCAGCAATGCTCGATAGTTACACGTTGGGAGAGGAAGAAGGGAAGAGCGCCGACTTGTCGCAGAAAGTTTTCCTCTTTTTCTTCTCCTTCGCGATCTTTTGCGCGATAGTCTCTTGCACCGGGCTTCGTTCTTCTCTCCCCCCACCTATCCCAATGGCCTTTGAGACCGAACTTTTCGTCAAGTTCGAAACTATAAGAACGGGGCTAACTCGATATCGGACTAAAACTATCGGATATTGGAATTTAGCGCTCCAGTCCGAGGAAGGCCTGCTAGCGAGTGGACGTACAAAAAAGAAGAGAAAAGAAAATCATTCTTTCTTCGCGGTATTTTATTTCGCAATCGGTGTCTTCCTGCCGCACGGCAACCACTCGTGATACCACCTGTGAATCACCTGTTTTCTTTGGATCGCGCGCATCTCGTGGAATTGGACTTGTATGCCGGTCCATTGATTCAAGGAAACTGTACAATGTTTATGGACACGATCCTACCAAGCCGAAAGATTTGAAACTACAGCACAAATAGTAAACAGTAATTAATAGAGCGTAAGAGTAAAATGCTTTGCAGGTCCTGCGATTCGAGTATAAGCTTAATTCTGGTTTTTGCGAAAATTGTGTCCCTTTTTGGTGTCACAACGAAACGAGTGCGTCCCGAACTGTCTTTCGTCACTTGGACACCGCTTTCGGATTGTTTATCGTTCTATAAATTTACGTGGCTACCCCTGCCCCCCTTATGCACTGACAGTTCGATGTAACGGAGATATAAGATAAAAAAAGTCCCTCGTAACGAGAGTATCGCTAATTCTAAAGTTCCACGAAGCCTAACTTAAATGCGTCAGAAACAAAGCCCTGAGAGTAACGAGTACTCCAGATTTTGAATCTCGAAATGCAAAGCAGCGATTACGAGGTACGCCATCGCCCGGAGGTCGAGTGCGAGATGGAAGGACAAGAAAAGGGTGGTCTCGGACCTTTGAGAGCGCCGGTCGTGGATAGGAGAGCGCGCGGGCGGACACCTATTCGACGTACGAGCTTTAGGCGATATTTCAGGATACTTTAACTGCTCCTTTTACAGCCAGGTGGAACTAACTGGCTCTGCCTAGGCTCCCCGTCGTAAACTCTTTATACAGTCCAGTCGTCTGGCGAGTCGTGACTTACGATCGTCCGCACGTACACCTGAGCTGCTTGCTTTCGAATTCTTCCTCGTTAGCATTAGCTGCTTTGCCTTCGCCGTGCAACGCTACATCCCAACTCCGAGAAAACTGTCGCCCTTAGACACAGGAAAACTTTCGGTAGGATCCAAATGTAAGTACGAGAGAACAAAGGTGTCTCATAGAGGTTTCGTAACGACGTTTGTAATTTCAGAACGTTTCAAGAGCTTACGGAGAATTAACGAGATTGGCATCCATCACCCGATCCGTCGAGAAGCTTTAAAAGATGTGTATTACATAATCGTTAAGCGAGACGCGATTACAAAGATTATCTTTCACTTCCGGAATTATGTCTACCGCGCGATTTTCTCAGGCTCATTTTTCGGCTTTAATGAGCAGAACTCTTTATTTAACGTATCAGGCACTCTAGAATTATTGAAAAGGAAGCCAGAACTCTCGATAGTTCGTGAGTTTCCACCAAATCAGACGCTAGCTTCACAGACACCGTGTTTTCATAAAGGTGGCTCGTATTCGAGAACTTGACGGACGATTGGAAATTCTGCCTTTACTCAAGACCCTTGTGAAAAATCCTTATTAATCGAACGGACGGTCCATTCTACATTATCGATATCAAGGTAGCGAGACGTGCGCCGTTACAGCAACGAACCACGAACGCAATCTCCCTCGGTTTCTTCCCGCGCCTTCGGAGGCGAATAAAACGTCGAACCTTCTTTCCTCGAGGCGTGGAACGGGACGAAGAGGGCGAGAGAGCGGTCGTTCCGCGCGAGGATCGAGACGTTACTTCCGTGATCCGCTCGGGCCACGGCACGGAAGGTCGAGAGCTTACGGATTTAGGTACACTCCTAGAAACAAATGGTCCGCGGGATCAATGGCTCGGTTCGCCGCGCGCGCGTCGGCGTCGGCCGTAATTACGAGCTGTTGCCACGCGAAGAGGGAATGGGATCGAAATAAATGGATTGGGAGAGGGTGGAAGGGAGTCGGTGGATGGAGATCGCGGGTACATGGGGAGTCGGAGAGATTAAGAGTCGAAAGAGAGACGAGGAGTTCGGCAGTGGTGGAAGGGAAGCGATCGACGAGAGGCAGGAAACGAACGCGAAGGAGAAAGCGGGGCTGGGGGTGGGCTAAAGAGAGAAGAAGGAGGACGATTAAGGATGAGGAAGAAGAGAGAATGAAAGGTGGTCGGTGCCGAGAGAAGTATCGGGGATATCAGGCGTTGCCTCGTTACACAATTAAATTTACGAGCGGGCCGAACGCGATTGGGCATTCGCCGCGTGACGGGGAGCCGGATGTTATATATCGCGCGATGTAGCTTCGAATTATTTCTCGACCGTCGAATGGGTGATTAACGAGGACACCGTGATTCTCGGTTAAGCGCGTGATTGGTCCCGGGATTGGAAGCATCGGCAGTCGGGATGCTCCTCGTTTGGACAGCAGGCGCGAGCTCGGATACGAGCACGATCTTCCTTCCCGTGAAAAACCGAAATTGCCTCCTCTCGTCGCCGAGATACGTTCGATAAATCTTACGGTGCGCCGATTCATTCGCTTTGTTTGCGCGCGCGCGCTGCGTCTCGTAAATATATATTTCCCTCTGGAAGGTTTCCGTCGCGATAAACACCGCAGTCACGCGAATCCGTCACGCGTGTGCGATTAGGAAACATTAAATCGGTCCGCCTAATCTTCGAACGAAAAACGCAAACTAACCGAGGTGGTGGTGCTCGCAGAGGCGAGGGCGTACCGCATGGTTAGTTTCTTTCCAGCGAAATTGACCCTTTCCTTTCATTTTGGCAGACATGCCACTGCGGTCGGTAGAGAATTCCATTTTCTAGCCAATGTACATTCCCTTCCATGCCAGACACGAAGTCACCGCAGAGGCCTTCGTTCCATCGGCTCCGCGACCCCTTCGTATAGTCAACCCAATGGAATTCGAAGTCTTATTATTGAATTTTCCCAATAACGAAGTCGAACGCGCGCAGGCGCGTCTATGTTTATCTACGTAAAGGTTTCCATAGAAATGCGTCGTCCGGTACACGTATAAATATATTCCGTATGCCCTGGGTCCATGTGCCTAGCGTGTATTCGTCGCGAGAACTTCTCAATTAAAGTTACACGGCAACTATTGCAATTCCTCGAAAACAATTCTTCATCGTCGTCCTGTCGTAGTGCCACGAACGAAATATTCAGAACGATTCGAATGGGACTGGAAATCTACCTCCTATTGTACGTGTACTTGTGTTTATACGCCGGAGTTAACTCGAGTAAAGAAAGATTAGCGCGAAATGTTTGTGCTAGCGAAATTGCTGAAAACGGAGACCGAAGGGACGAGGGCAGGTGGGCAAACCACCGAAAACTTTCGCCTGGAAACGTCCTGGAGGGAAATTCTACGGTACTACGTAGCCGCCAACCGTATTTTAACAGATACGTATCCACTGTGGTCTTGGCTCGAGGCAAAAATACGCCGAGGGAAAACTGCGATCTGCGGCTTACTCTCTCCGGTTTACATATTCCTCGCACGAAAAGTTTTCCCCGATATCGGTCGAGCGCATTCTCCTTCCACCGAATTTTCTTTTCTTTCCTCTCGTCCTACCTCGTGGACTCGTGGCCACGCAGAAAGGTGCCCACGTGGCGATAAAATTCGCGAGAAACTCTTGTCGCCAATTGACGTATCGATATTGGGTTAAAGTAGTTGTTGGATGACAAAGTGATAAACTGCATTACTTGCCGATACGACGTCGAATCTTCTTTCTGGGAAGTCTGTAGCTGAAAAACGTAAATGGAGAAATAATTGCCAAGGATTTTTCTATATGGACTTTCTCCGAGTTTTTCAGTAGTCCTCTCCGGATACTGACTTCGTATTCACGCAATTCATCGTCGAACTACCTCAATTTGTAAAATGACGTTCCATGCGTATTCGTACTTGAAGGTCGCGGAGGTTTCTAGTTACGTTTCATTTGCTCCTCTCGTCGATTTCCTCTTCGATATACAGGGTGACATCCCGATGGCATCCTTCAAGTAGACACGAATCCCACTGTGGAATACTATCGTCACCCTCAAACCGACGCTCATTCCGCTGGTCGCATTCCGTGGAACACATCGACCATCGCACCGCATGTCGAATGGTCTCTAATTACGGCGATAATTAATTCGAGCAACCGACGATACTAGGTATAGGTTAATGAGACGAAACTCCTTTCGATAAGGCCTCTGCGGACCGTTCAGAGGAACCCAGAAAATGGTTGACATATTTGCGGTTAAGACCGAGCTACAGATAGGAGAGAGAAAGGAGAGAGAAAATACTATCATTAATCACATCCAATTTTCTTCATTTTCCATTTCCGTTTCTGGTTCTCTTTGAACGAGAACACAGCAAACAAAGATTTTCCTTACACGAGGATTACTACGTTTTGTCGTTGAGTTCGTCGCTCCATTCCGTCCTTCCTCCGTTTCCCTTTCTTCTCGCGGAACTGTCTCCGCGACGTAACATCTTGTCGAGAATGCACAAAGAATTCTCCCTTTAGCCCGTAGGGTACTACACCTACGTCAAAGCGTATAGTTCGGGGAAATGCGGAGTGCACGCAAGAAAGAAGATTGCTGAGAGAAAAAGGCGAGGGGGAGAGGTAGATGGATCCCTTACTCTTGAGTCGTAAGGCAGGTGCGCGGGGGCGGTAAATTGAAAGGAGAAAATTCTTTCTGTCATACGAAGAGAGAAAATGTTGTCCACTTTCGGTTTTGCGGGGCCAACTCAAGAATGAAATTGACCGACGTCGTCGACGTAAAGGAGCATCGGTGGTGGTGAGGTCGAGGATCCTGTGGAGGAGGGAACGTGTCGAAGCGATGTTCCGGACGGACATTGTCCTCGCTCGTGGTCCCGAAAAGAAGGAAAGAGAAGAGAAAGGGAAGAAATAAATGTGGCAACGGAGTACGGGGAGAATGGAGGAAGAAGGAGAAAAAAGGACGCTTTGGAAAATGGAAAAGAGCAGGAGAAGGAGGAGTACGAAGCTGAATCGGTTGGAGGAGAGCAAGGAGGAGGATGGAACGTAAGCGCGCACCCACGAGCCAACGTCTTCTGTCCCCTCCTGCTCCCTTCCAGCAGACGGAAGTTTTGATGGCCCTTCGGAGGAGTCTCCTTTAGCGCCGCGACGCGCGCCGTCCTGTCGTCGGTCCCGGAGGATTGTTTGCAGAGGGTCCGTTAGTTTTATTGCTCGCTGCTATCGGACGGCGCGTTCGCTTTCACCACCTTTTCCACCCTCCTTTCCTCCTCTTCTTAACCATCTTCCAGCTCCTCCCATTCTACCATTCTCGTTTTTCCACCGTTGCATCCATCGACTATTCGCTACGAGCAAATTGGATACTCCCGTGCTTCCTCCGAGGATCTTCTACTTACACCGCCTTATCTTCTCGCGAGTACGGAAAGGAAAATGGGTGGGCGGGTAAATGGCAGGAGAGTGGAAAGAGGAGGAAAGCGAAAAGATGGTTCGCGCGATGAAATCGGGAAGGATGGGTGGAAAGCAGCAGAGGAG
Organism: Tiphia femorata; assembly: GCA_944319695.1. Taxonomy (NCBI): domain Eukaryota; kingdom Metazoa; phylum Arthropoda; class Insecta; order Hymenoptera; family Tiphiidae; genus Tiphia; species Tiphia femorata. Next base: position 10,290,408 of record OX090903.1, read on the forward strand.
TCGTGGAAGAGACGAGGAGGAGGGAAGATGCTATCGACTTCGCATCTCGTAAGCGAGGACTTCCCTCTCACCTCCATTAGGGGTCTGAAGAATTCACGATCGTGATCCTTCCTCGCGCGCATCCGGGGCGTGCGCGCACGCAGGGCATCCAACCAAACGATCGCCGAGCGCACCCACCGTTTTCTTATCGTTCATCCTACTTATTCGTGTCTCCTTGTTTTTTTGCTACTTGCAATGTTGGCTACATTGTAAGAAGTTTCCAGACGGATGACAACTCGTTTCCGGATCTTCCAAAATTCTAACGAACTCTCTTATTCTGGACATTTAAGAGCGTTTGGGCGTGTTAAAAGGATTCCGATTAAAAAGTATCGTGGGATTTGTTATTGTAACAACTCGCTTCCGGATCATCCAAAATTCCAACGAACTCTCTTATTCTGGACATTTAAGAAAATTTGGGCGCGTTAAAAGGATTCCGATTAAAAAGTATCGTGGGATTTGTTATTGTAACTTTCGTGCCTTCGAGTAATAGGAACTTCCGTATTTCATCGATATTTAGTAAAGATGTGTAGGTAGGTTTCCGTGTGTTGTGCGCTAAGCGTGTAAAGAGTAAGTACTCCTGATTCAGGCCATGCGTAGGGAAAACCGAAGAGCCGGATTTATCCACATATTAAAATTCCTTGCCATATTAAAATTCTACTGGCGCGTGCCTCGAATATTCGAAAGCACCCTCGGCCATCCGTGCTCCATAATGCAGTAGTCCCAACCGAGATAGAGTTGGTCACGATTGCGAAGCTAGCTCCCGGCACGATCTAACTCGAACAATGTTAAACGTGATGATTCAATTCCGCTTTGTAACGTTTATTCATCGTAACGATCCTATGGATCGAATCGATGTTCCCCATGCTCATTGCAAATCGAATTCAATCCCATATTTTTACTCCGGCTCGAAATCCCGTTAGCGGATCGGCAATGCCCGTCATTATGCGAGAGCAAGATAAACTTATGTTCTGCTCTCTTATTGGTCGGCGATTCGACACAGATAATCTCACTCTTATCCGGTCAAATAGATCGATTGCAACTTTCGTTTCTTTATTTTTGCACATCTTATTATGAATTTGGTGAACGACAAATAGTTCGAGTAGATTCTCCTTTGGTCGACGAAAATTGGCCAGGACGTTACCAAGCGTATATCTTTGAATCTTCGTCGAGGATGGACGTATAGCTAAGAGCACTTCGTGACTCAATCTCTAGTTAATATATCTGGCGCACATGTGCCGCGAAGAACAAAATGGAACGAGGGAGTACCGTTTTCCGTTTACGTTGTTGTGGTGCTCGCGATTGGCAGCCGCTAGCGCGCGTTATCTCCACTCGTAATCCACGGGAGCAATTTTCCATTGAAAAGAGACGACCGCGAAGAAAGAAAATGGAGAAGCGGGTGGAGAGAGTCGACGAATCGATGGGGCAAAGGTTTAAGACAGAGAAGTTAAAGAGAAAACTACAAAGACGATCTCAACGTGGAAAAGGGTGAAAATGGAAACAAGAGAAAAAGATTGTCGTCGAAAGTACCAATCGTTAATCAATTGTACTTTTACGGGATTTCACATCTTATATTTTCCATGGAACAAGCGAGTTCTCGTGTAATACTTAAGTAAACAAAGTAAAGTCATACAAAGTAAACCTTTTCATTATACGAACTTGCATACAGTGGTAATTGGGTTCTTGGTGCATACCTTTCTTTCGCGAAGTTTTCTTCCCTCCACGCCACTACCGTTGGCTCCTTTCGAATACTCACAATTCTCTATTCTCGTTCGTCTCCTTCATTCTCCTTTCGGTGCGCTTTTGTACTTTTTCTCTCCTGTTACCCCTCTCGTGAGTACTCGAAGAGAGTTTGGGCACGCTCAGGTTCCCTATTCATCCGGCGGTGTGGTCCACAAGTGACTGTAAACAGTTTCCTCGTTGGAAAACATTCCGGAAGAATCTCTTAAACGAGATTAAAGAGTTCGCGAAGTGGATGCTCGGTGAGGGCGGAGCGGATAAATAAGCGAGTAAAGTCGCTCGATCGTGGAGAAGAAAGGCTCGTCCTCGCCAGGGGCAAATTGCGAAAAATTAACTTCCACTTTTTCCTGCATTATTTATTATTCTCCTGGTGCATGCGAAAGAGGCGAAGGCGTAATTGGTTTAGAAAATATTTTCGGGATTAAATTTTTCTTTGGTACTTCCTCACGAACTTCTACGACAAGAAAGGTTTGTCCAACAAATCGAAAGTGCGCAGCGAACCGTTTCCATCGGTTAATTAGCCGAATTAGGTAGTTCGTTGATCTTACGGTAACTTTTTGTGTCTCTAGTCAAAAAAGGTTATCCATTAATTTTCCTTGTTATCCGCAGAGTGCTACGCTCTAAATATAAACAGTTATTGCGTTGAATTCTGCTTAATTGCGTGCCGATGTGATGCATGTGTGTGTATTTATCCTTCATTCGGATTGGGATAAAATCTTGAAGAAACTCTAAGTAGCCGGCAATCTGACGGTGACACAAAACTTTCCATGTGGCCATCTTGAATTACACTAGTTTACAAAATAAATTTTTTTTCATGTACATTTGATGAGAGGTGACTTTTCTTATGGGTTTTCGCCCGCTGAATTCGAAAATCGAAGTTAAAAATTTTTTTATGGAACAGTTTTTTTTATATTGCAATTTTTTAATTTTTTGGACCTCCTTTCACTTTAACAACCATATCTGGAGCTAGATGTGTCCGATTTCGTCGTTCTTGGCACCAAATGAAAGCCAGTGAAATGGCGAACAAATATATATAATGCGATATTTAAGTAGTTAAGCGGTTCAAAAGATATAGATGAAAATATTCCAGATTTTCACCAAAATTAAATTTTTAAGCTGATTCTGTGGCCACGGAAAAATAGAAACCGATGAAAAACGGCCGGTTTCTCTTCATGTACGTAAAGCCGATACTTTTGCGCAAAAAATAACACCAACTAGAAGAAAATAGACCGGAAAATGACAAAGTTATTAGCAATTGAGTGAATAAATCCACATTCCACATTTTTTTAATATATTACTTTTTTCGACAATACATTGAGTTTAATCGGTTGCAATATGTATATTACTAAGTTGGATCAAATAAAACAACCAGATGACATGGACACTACAGTGTATTAGCATATTTTAGAAATAGTTTTGGCTCATGGTTTGTCTTCGGTTCGTTTTGCGAACTGTCTCGCAAGGAACCATACATAGTCTGCCAACATTGCTGCATCTCAAAACCCTTGATAGCGTCGCTCAATTGTCTTAATTTGTTGGTGAAATCTCTTGCCGTGTTCATCACTTATGGCTCCGGCACACTGGACGCGGCAACGCGTCAACGCGTCAACGCGGTGGCCAATCACTGTGTTGCTTTAATACATAACTAATTAGTACTACCAGAAAAGCAAGACAGTGATTGGCCACCGCGTTGACGCGTGACGCGTAGCCGCGTTGCCGCGTCCAGTGTGCCGGAGCCATTACTTCACCAAGATTGTCCGAAAAGAAATTCAAATGCGAATGTAAAAAATGGATTTTCAGAGACATATGTCCGCCTGTTAGAAATAAATAAAGTAGTAAAAAAAATTCAAGAGAAAATTAACAAGAATGAAATGAAATAATTACATTCCGTTACCACTTTATTAATTTTTAACAGGCGTACATATGTCGCTGAAAATCCATTTTTTACATTCGCATTTGAATTTCTTTTCGGACAATCTTGGTGAAGTAAGTGACGAACACGGCAAGAGATTTCACCAACAAATTAAGACAATTGAGCGACGCTATCAAGGGTTTTGAGATGCAGCAATGTTGGCAGACTATGTATGGTTCCTTGCGAGACAGTTCGCAAAACGAACCGAAGACAAACCATGAGCCAAAACTATTTCTAAAATATGCTAATACACTGTAGTGTCCATGTCATCTGGTTGTTTTATTTGATCCAACTTAGTAATATACATATTGCAACCGATTAAACTCAATGTATTGTCGAAAAAAGTAATATATTAAAAAAATGTGGAATGTGGATTTATTCACTCAATTGCTAATAACTTTGTCATTTTCCGGTCTATTTTCTTCTAGTTGGTGTTATTTTTTGCGCAAAAGTATCGGCTTTACGTACATGAAGAGAAACCGGCCGTTTTTCATCGGTTTCTATTTTTCCGTGGCCACAGAATCAGCTTAAAAATTTAATTTTGGTGAAAATCTGGAATATTTTCATCTATATCTTTTGAACCGCTTAACTACTTAAATATCGCATTATATATATTTGTTCGCCATTTCACTGGCTTTCATTTGGTGCCAAGAACGACGAAATCGGACACATCTAGCTCCAGATATGGTTGTTAAAGTGAAAGGAGGTCCAAAAAATTAAAAAATTGCAATATAAAAAAAACTGTTCCATAAAAAAATTTTTAACTTCGATTTTCGAATTCAGCGGGCGAAAACCCATAAGAAAAGTCACCTCTCATCAAATGTACATTTTCAGTGTAAACTAGTGTTATTTTACAATGGAATGTTTGACGAAGTTGTAAACTGTAACTATCGCTGCGCGGTCGTACCTGCTGAGTAACGTGGCTTTTCAGTGCATTGCAAGATGACAATGAGAAGTGGGATCTATGGTGGGGTTGAAAGTTCACCGTGACGAAAGCGCAAGGTGCCTCGTTCCCTCGTTTCAGTGGTAATTATCGAAGACAGCCAACCTTGACAGTATGTATGGTATATTTTATTTAACGATTTATCGAGTGGGGACCGTATTCAATCGCGAACATTCGCTAGGGAGAAGAAAATCACAGTATCTTTGATTTGCAACTGTGAATTTGTCGTCGCGCATCGATGTGACGTATTTCTCCGGATATGCAAAGGAATGCGATAAAATTTCTTCGACGCATCGTCTATGCGACGCCTACGACGTCGACGTCGATGAGCAGCCGATTCTTGCATATTGCCGCGCTTCCCCGGGGAAATCTTCGCATTCCGACGATTCGCATTACCGTCAACTTTTAAGCTTCCTATTCGCTCTCTTCTCTCTCCTATTCCTCCACTCACTTCGATTCGTCCCATACGCATTCTTCCTCGCCTCTCGCATGGAATTGCGAATGAGATATCGAACTCTCGAAGTGTTAAGATCGTTTGGACGGCAGAAAGAAGGGCTCCATTTCTTCTCTCCAAAAATAGTTCGCGACAAATCTCTCTTTCTTTTTAATGTGCGTAGTAGAACGCATTCCAATTTGACATCGCCTCGGATCGGTCTTTCCAAATCATGTAAAGGGACGAGTATTAAAGAGAGCAATCGCGGTGAGAATCTATATATTGTCGCCAATTGTCGATGTAATCTTAACTAGTTGCACTTCATTATTTTGTTTACCTGCCGATTTATAATTTATTTTCAACATTTTTAACACCGTTAATTCCCTTTGTTTACCTGATGATTTATAATTTATTTTTAACATTTTTAACGACGTTCGTTAATTCCATTAGTCCAAATGTAACATTTAGCGGTACTGTTAGTGTACGTTGGACGAAACAAAGAGAGAAAGATGAGCCGAGAGCGTTTCGCTATATCATCCTGACGCCCGTGGCAGATAGAAATCTTTTAAACGATCGTCCAAACATTCCTTTCTGACGACGTTATCGCCGCCCGACCACGCTTATGAACAGTTTCCAAGATCGCACGCGACGAGACTGCTCTCTTTGTCCCCCAATCACGTCAGATTTTTCTGTTCCTCTTTCTCGCTCTCTTTATTTCTATCGTTCGAATCGCTCGAATGCTTCCTCCCCTAACGATTTTATTGACCGATACGCCTATGCGCGTAGGGCGCGGCCGGCAAATGTCAATAATCTTGGAACTATCGTTCGCGGTCAAGAACGCTTGAGCGTTAAAAGCTCCTCGCGGTCGCTCTACCGATCGCTCGATCGGCCTGGTGCGCACCAGTCCTAACCTCGAAAACCGATAGAAAAAGGAAGTCGAGGAGGCGACGCCTGCGAAACACGCCAATCCCAGCGCGAACGTCCGAACGTATCGATTTTCGAAACCGATCGAGACGATCCTCGTTACTTTCCCTCTTTCTCTTTTAATACAAGCACAAATGGGGACAAATCGTTTAACCGATCGATTGCCGATCGTTCTTTCGTGCACGCGGCAAACGAGAGAGCTGAAGAGCGAGGAGAATCTGAGAGAGATCAACATCACGCATGGTTATCAACTAACTTCCTATGGACCAGGAAGAAAGTCGTTTAACTTTCATCCGAGAGTAAGGACAATTTTACGGTTGGAATGGAATGCCAGGGAGATTACGAGCGCTTAAGCGAATTTCTCACACTTCGAGTTCCATCGATAAAAACATAAATCGATCGCCGATCCGATCGCGCGTTAGGGTCGACTGCGCGGCAAACACGATCTCAGACGTCGCAGGAATCGCGCGTATTCCGTTTGGATCGAACTCTTCTCCCGCGGGTCTTTTATCTCGGCGAGAACCGATTCTACGAGGGGGTAAAAGTTCTCGATCGACTTTTGAATATCTCTCTTGAATTCGTTCGCCGATGGCAGGTAAGAAATGGGAGAGAAGGAGCAGGAAAGAGCGACGAAGAGTCTAAGGAAAGGAAGCTGCCGGTTTCCAAAGAGGATGAGGATGTGGAGGAGGAGGAGGTGGAAGAGAAGCTTCATCGGAGGAGTAAGAGTAAGGCTGGAGGGAGGAAAGAGGTGTACAGAGCGCGAGCATGCCGGAAGTGAGGTGAATGGGCGAGCGGGCAACTCTCGGACTAAAGCCGGACCTCCACCGCCGCGATCGATATCAGATCCTCGAGATAATCGGCAATTAAGCTTGCAAAAGGACTATACGCTTCGCTGGCGGGTCGTTAGGCTGACCTAACCGTAGCAGCCGGGGGATTCTGGGAACACGAACCAACGACAACACGTCTTCATTAGCCTTTCATGAACGTTACTCTCGTGCCTCCTCCACCTCCTGCTTCTCCTTCTCCACCTCTTCTTCGTCCTCCGGTCCACATCCTCTTCTACCGCTTCCTCCCTTGTGGCTGGTTCACCCCAATCTCTCCTTTTCCTTCTCTCTCTCTCTCTCTCTCTCTCTCTCTCTTTTCCTGTCTCTCTGTCTCTGGCATTGGAGCTTCGTTCGCCATATCCTGCGGTGCACCCAACTGTTTGCATGTCGGGGTCGTCGTCGGTGAGGGAGGTAGATGCGTGGGCGAGCGCGCCTGTAAGTTGGCGTCGTGCTCGACGCGTGCGCGTCGCTCGCGCTCGCGCTCGCTTCTGCTTCCACGCGAGTCCACGTTTGCCTTCTCTTTTCTCCTGTTCACGGGGTATGCGTGCAGCTACGGTTACACGGGCAACTTATCTTTCACGTACGTGCGCTTTATACGTGTGCCGGTTACCTCCAGCACATTTGCAATTCTCCGCTCCCTATCACCCGCACGCGCGTAAGAAGTAATCCTTCCGTACAAACGCAAATTTTTCGATGTACGCGTAAGTCTTCGTCCCGCGAGAGCATCGCGCGTGCTTCTACCACGTACATGTTTACTCCGGGTAGGTTTACCTCTCTGCCTTACAATATGACTGCAGCCTGTGTTTTAATGTATGCCACTTAAATTGTACTGTTTGATTGGATCGCATCTAAGTTGGGAACTATCGGTGATTGTTTGTATCAAACTCCATAGTTTCGTAGGAGTGTATTACAAAATTATTCAATATTCGTTATGTAGACTGAAGGGGTCAGGATTAGTCTCGGGTTGAACGGAATAACCAAGATATATAATATATATTCAACATAAAAAAAGGACAGATATGTCGGAAATTCGAAAGGGCGACGTATCGCAACGTACTCCTCATAACAGTCTCGAGACGAACTGACTTTCCTTGTCGCTTGCGTGTCGTCCTTCGGTACGACGCTAATCGTCTTTTGTTTCATCGGCCGTTTGGGGCCACCAAATACGCATAGGAACCGTTTGAATTTCCAGTTCGGCTACAGTTAACAATTATTCGCATGGTTAGGCTTCTCCTTCTTCAGTCCTCGCACGGATTTTCCTTCCTTGTCTCGTCTTCGCGCAGCAAATTCGTTAGTCGAGCGGCAGAGTTTCACCGCAGGAAGTAAGTACGCGTGCATGTTCGAGCACGTGGAGAAAACAGTCACTTTGGCGCGTCTCGTAAGAGTACTCGCACGGTCGAACGGTAGCGACAAAAGTGAAATTAACGAAGGGACCACGTCGGATAATCAAGCCTACTACATACCCTCGTACGGTAACGTCCACGTTAGATATAAAGTCAACTCGTCTACCGTGTGCACTACGATTTTCACACGTAACGTGTAAGTTGGACGAGTTGACTTTATATCTACCGTCTGCGTTACCTTAACGTGGAAGGATACGCAGTAGGACTGATTGTCCGTCTCTGTCGAGCGAGTATGTCGCTATTTCCGGTCAAACCTCTACGAATCCGTAGAATTTCGTCGGTAGAAACACTTGGGGAGTTTCCCCGTCTGCTCTAACGTTTGCCACGTTTCTACCTACGTTGGGGTGGTGAGCTACCCTGAGCACCGGCGCTTGGTCCCTTCGCACGCATACAATGCAAACGCTCAGGCACGCCAGTTCTCCTCTCCCTCTGGGATTATTCCAGGGCAGTTGGACAGGGTAGTCGGTATTACGCGAGCATGTCGCGATTTATACCGACTGCGATAAGCCGCCTATGCCGATAAGCTCGCTCCACCGTTTACGCGTACGCACGAGCGCGCGTTCGTTTCGAAATCTCTCGATTTACTGTTGGTGGGATGCTTTGCGTAGGGCTTTTCAGTGACGATGCTCTCGTCTCGGTCAGGGGTCGAAGTTAGCGCGGTGAACGACAAACGGGCAAAGGTCCTCGTACTTTTTGATTCATTACATATTTCGATTGAGAACCCTTCCGCAGATTTTGAATTACAAGGTAAAACCAACACGGAACAGTTCATTGTTCTTGTGACGGCAAATCGTCGAAATTGTGCGCGTCGCTTTGAAACTTGTCTTGCTTGGACGAATATTACTGTAAAAATGCATGCTCCAATTTATTCGTTATTCACTCGGTCCAAAAATCGAGGTAGCTGCAAGTGCAATCGAATGGATCCGTGGCAGAACTTGGTTGAGATGCGTTTGATAGACATCTGCTTCGCCTTCCTCCATCCGTTTACATAGACTCTTCATCCCTATTGGGGCGTACGTAAAATTGCGGTGGTCTAACGGTGCTCCTTACCAAGTTCGCTCTCTCGTTGGCGATCAGGGGTACCTGTTCTGCGAAAAAGTCGCACGGACCTCGTCGTATTCTATCTCGCCGGAACGGAGGCGAACATCCACGGCGGAGAAAGGACCGACCGACCGAGAAGTGGGTCGAAGGTCCCGCGAATCGGTATCAAAGATCGCGGTGCTCTGCGTCCAGTGTGCTTAGGATGAGCAGGAAGGTAAGGCGAAACGACCTGAAAAGAAGAATAACGAGGATCGAGGTGAGAGTTGGGAGACGAGGAAGAGAAGCAGTACTCCGACCTCGTAATCGGTGCCACGATTCGAAGTTCAGCATTTGACTGCTCGTCGGCGGAGAAAGGTGAAGTAGAGTTGATTCGATACTCAAGAAGAATCGATACCACTCACATGCCGAGAGAGCATCGGAATACAATAGTCGAACAGAAAATATGGAACATTGTTAAATTTTTCCGTCACTGTATTTGCATATCTCACCGCTGGGTTTTTTTTTTCGAACGATGACTTGATCTACTCCTAGAGGTGCCCAATTCTTATCATAACGTCCACATTCTTAATTCCTCTTGCTTATGGGTTACGAACGTCTTGGGCTTCTATAAGTCGTTCTGCAAAGAATAGGGACTGTGTCTCATTCCGAAAATCCTCTTTAAGTACTTCATGAGAAACGCTCCGTGTTGTGTATCGTTACTTTGTATTGTGCGTGCAAGAGTAATTGGTCAATTAAAGTAATTGGCGATGAAAGCATACGACAAAATATACGCAGAAGCGCGTTGCGACGAAGGAAATACTACCGAGTAGGTACGAGGGCAAAAGGATTAACGTGACTTACTTTAGTGCGTCAGTTACGCGGTTACGTAACGTCAGAAGTTGCGTAAACGATTTTAACCGATCGGTATAAGTGGAGATGATGGGAGGAGAAATAAGCGGCTGTATATGGATGAATGGATTAAATAAAATTATTGCGTCGGTAATAATTCTCATCGTGCGCAACGACGACGCAGTTTGATTATCGAAAGTCATGCGATTCAACGTTACCGATTGATACTCGGGTTGTTTGATCGAAGCGAATTTTACTCGTATCAGATCCAAATTATCAACTAAGTATCTGTATTTACTTAGTTTCGTCAGCCTTGTGGAGAGGTTCGGAGGATGCGAAGCGACCTGGAGCAGTCAGGAGCCGCGTACCAGCGACGCCCCCGGTGTTCTCTTCTCTCTCTTTCTTTTTCGCGTGCGCGCACTCTTCTTCTCTTTCCATCCCTCTCCTCCGACTTTTGCCATCGTCGGCGAACCTCTCCTTCTCGTGACCTCCCGCGGCGTGTTCCCACGCTGAACGGCATCCTCTCCTCTCTTCTTGGATCTCTACGCTTGCCCGTTGATTGCGATACCTACGCCCTCGCTCGCAGTACGCGCACGCTCCTCCTCTCTCCGTCTCTCTCTCTCACACAGTCACTCTCTCACTCTCTCTGTCTTTTTCTCTTTCTCTCTTTCTCTCACTCACTCACTCACTCACACACTCACTCACTCACTCACTCACTCTCTTTCTCTTCCTCCTCTCTAGGCTAGGTCAGTACCATAAACGGCTTACTCACCTACACCCTCTCACGCGGAATTACAGGGTGCGCGTTGCATTGCAGCACGTTGCGCGACATTGCGGGCAGCACGTGTATGAAAATGGGTGGCCCGATGAGGGTGCGGATTGCCGCATCCCGCGCTTTACTCCCAGTCATCGACGCCTCCGCTCCTCGATGATTTTCAACCTCGTCGCTTATCGATCCACACATTAACCAGTAGCGATTGATCGACCACGATAAGCTACGATCGTACGCTCGAAATTAGGAGATACGGAAAAAAAATGTTGGAATTAGATGTGGCGCTTTGTACAAAGGGTAGAGTCAAGAAGCGAGATTCTATCGTGATTAGTGCTCGATCGGTCGACGAGGGTAGCCGCAATAGGGAATCGGAGCTGGGTCAGTAGCGTAAATGGATTAACCACACGCTCTCCCTCCGTCCTCCAACTGCGACATTCCAGCATGCGCGCGAAGAAAACATCACCGAATAGCTTTATTCGTTCTGCTGTTTCGTCTTGTGAAGAAAACCGGGAGTACCCGCTCACTTTTCCCGAGTAGTTGATTGCGTCCATCGAGTGACAAAAATTGTACGCTGCTTTCATCGAAAAAACTCACCCAGATTTACGAGAAATCCCACTCTTAAGGGGATTAGAGAGGTTTGCAATTTCAAAAATTAACTCGCGTTTAATTGTTTGTAACGGGACCTCGCATAAATATAAAGCTTTAGTAGGTATAATAAATAGAGGGAAGCCTAACCATAAGAAATCGTCTTTGGGCTTCCCAAGCAAAACCGTACATTTAACCTTTTGCCCAATTATATTGCAACGCCGATATTATTGACCAGGGAATGGCTTGGAATGGATTTTCTTATTTTATAATGTTGTAAGTAACACCCTGTAAAATAACAAAGCTTTATATTTATGCGACGTCTCGTTACAAACAATTAAACGCGAGTTAATTTTTGAAATTGCAAACCTCTCTAATCCCCTTAAGGTATCCTTGCATGCGAATTTTCTCTATTCGAATAGACAAAAATAGCTTGCTCGAAAAATGGAAAGAAGCGAAATCCTTTTACCAAGCAACGTAGGTGGGGTCATAGCGTTGTAATCGGATTACTCGCATGCTCTCACCTCCTCCGCGTGCCTCTCCCTCTTTCCGCGAACTCCGGTAGTATCGGAAACCCGCCGGTAATGAGAGCGATGGAGAAGAGGTGAAGAGAGAGGTAAAGGTATCCCTTGCCCTCTGACACGAAACGGCTGCTACCGGCGTTCGCCACCGCGGAGGAGCTTGGAATGCGCGCGTAACAAACGAGCGGAGAAAATGCGCGCGTGTGCGCCTCGTGCCCGCGTGGAAAATATCGCACTTAAACGGGGAAACGCGGCTCTGTTCAATGCCCCCTGGGTACGCGCGCCGGCTTGTAAGAGGCGCTCCTACGGCGAGCTATCGAGATTTAATAGAAACGAGTTTATCGCGCGTAATAGAGACTTACACACGCTTCCGGAGTAGGTCAGTATCGTGGACGAGTCGCGTACAGGGCGTAAGCACGTACGTCCTACTACAACGTACCACGGTACATGTACTATTACTACTACCGAGACTAAATCGACCAGACGATCTCACCACTACTACTGCCATTCCGTGGAAAGCTTATTACGCCATTACATCGGAGGGTGAGTAACGCGGTGGGGAGCAGGGACCCGACCTGTGACCCGCGTATCGCGTTATCTCGCTTGTTCAGTAACAACTTTGAAGGTGGATAGAGGCGTACGCGACTCTGGTGAAGAAAGTCATCCGTACCGAATGAATTGGGCGAGCAGCGTCGATCAGTTGATAGCATTAAACCGATCACAATTTTCGCAAAGTGAGGATGATGCACTTGAAATTCGCAGGGATTCAGCGCGATGTTGATTGCACTTCGTTGAGGAGAACCATTGATCGGTCAACTGTTCTCAAATTTTGATACACGTAAGTGATTCGTTCGTTTGTCAATGCGTCCATGCGTTTTCCAAGGGTAAGAGCGATGTTTGACAAACCAATTTATCCACGAGACACTTATTCTTTAGGTATATCTGTATTTGTATAAAATAGTGGATCCTTCCTTATATAGAGGCTGCATCGATTATCTGCTTCACCTGTCCTTCTTCTGGAGTTGAAACTCAATTTGTCACGAAGCATGCATAAAGGCATATATGTTTTCAGAATTTCAGTTCATTACTGACGAAACTTCATCTTTAACTATTTGTCTATTGCGAATGAATTTAACACTAGAAGTACCGACTGGTCAAAATGATCTGGTACATCACTTTTTCACAAGAATTTCTCTTTAACATTAAAACTACCAATTTTGGTTTTCGTACGGAAACTTCTCTTGTCGACCATTCATTTTCACAGGCTTGGCAGTTCCAGTGTTAATCAAAGCCACTGACAAAATGCACCGTGAGTAGAACGTGGTGCACCAGTTCGTCAATGTACGCGAATTAACGAAATTCCCAGACGAAACTCATTACAAATCGTATTACGCGTGATATATATTCGGCTTTACTTGGATTGACGTGGAACGACGTGCGTATATTCGTCGAGGTAAAACTTTTTCTGTTATATGAGATATTCTATGAAATATCAACCCGACGGAGATCTCGCAAAAAAATTCCTTCTTCTCGAGCAGCTGGGTGCAATGGTATTTGCAAACGTCGACGGTTGTACGTGCATTGCCAATGACCCGAAAAATGATAATTCATGACAGCGTACTTCGTATACCATCCGATAGTCTCGCGGAAGATCATTTTTTACCGTCACCGGAGACGTGACTCTGGAGGATGGCCCTGCGAAGGTTTACCGCGTGTAAACTGGGTCGTGATTGTAAATGTCTTATGCGTTGATACGCGATCGGGCGACCCACGTTACGACAATGGCACGGCCGGTAATAGAGCGAGAAGGATCACTGACCTATGGCATCCACCCCGCAGGGTCGTCCGAGATGCTTATCGATCCTCGAAGGGATTCGATTTCGAAACGACCTCGGATCCTCGTCGTTTATACTCTTCTCTTTATTCGCTTCAATAGGAGTTCGCTATCTTTCGCATGAGATAGTGACTCGAGGCCCCTCGCGGTAGGCCACCTTCTATACTTCGACGTTAAAAGTCGAGCTTAAGAAAGACTCGAGTGCGTAACAAGCGCGTGCCGCCATTAGCCGCCCCACGTGTCCTGGAACTTGTCCAATTCTGCCTGACGGATATTGTTTCCGGAAAGTTTCAACGATCCGACGAACGTTACGTAAGTGGAAAATGGAAATCTCGTTTCACCTCGTCGAGGCGCGTAATCTCGCGCGACTGGCACGTGCCCCCGTATGCGCACGTGGGCCGAGTCGTTCGACCACCCACAATCCTCTCTCGACAATAAGCACAATGGTCACGTGGGCAAAATCGTCGGTTGGCTCGACAGGCGCGGTCCGAGGGTAGAATCGCCTCGGCGAGGTACAACTGCGTGGAAACGCTTTGAGGAAGACCTCGCTCCCCAGCGATAATGGCCCTTTCCCCTTTGTCGTCGCGTTTCTTTCAATCGCGCTTCACGAGATTTCGCCACGTGCCGACCGGTCACGCTATTCTCACTCTATCGTTTGCCATTTGCATTGAAAACTTACTTGTCAACCTACACCCTGTGCGTCTTCTCGCGTTAAAAATATTACGCAAACGTGGATTCGCGTCGAATGAAATTGCCCATTGAAAGAATTTCATTCGCCTTATACTATTGCGTTCGGTCCACGAAGGATGTTAGCCACTTGTTTCGAGATTACTGTCAAGGAGGCGTCCTCGAATCGCGCAGGAACCGGCTAGGAGCGAATTCGTGCCGAGAACGATTAAAATGCAAGTGGAGCGAGTACGTACTATCAATCATTAATGCCCACGAGTGCTTTGCGAGCGAACGTCGCGTCGCATCTTGTGTTTCCTGATATTTACGGAACACCTGATTTCCCATTCCGTTCCCTCCGCAATCCTTGTTTAAATATTTCAAAGAGCTCCTCGTACCTACGCCAAGTTCGGCAGGGGTGGTTGCCAATTTTTAAAGAGGGAAATTTTCCACTCGATCTCCAATTGGGAAAGTAAACGATCGTTCGGTCAAATTTTACTCGTCGAAGGAGATTGGCCGGCTTCGTTCTCGGACGCATTCAAAATCATTATTTCCTTGTCGACTCGATCAAACGTGGTCGCGAAAGTACCTTGAAGTTTTCGGCACCCTGGGCGCATAATTGTTCGAAGAACAAAGTCAAAATTCCTACCGATCCTCAACTTCAGCGAAAGTTACTCGACCATCCTCGCCTTCCCGAATTTCTTTCTTCGAAGAACTTCCTCCCTCGACGCGTTACATCCGAGATCCTTCTCTCTCGTGTCGTGCTCGCAGGATCGCACGATGCGATCGGAAGCGAACGATCCGTCGGCCAGTCAGTGGACGGATCCGGGCCGTCGTCCCATTTCGCGATTCTCCTTTTGTCACGATCCGCTTCGCTGAAATTCCCCGCACCGAGAGTGGACACGGTGCGCCCCAAGCCGGAAGGTACAAATTGCCGCGTCGTTTCTCGTCCTCTCTCGTTGTCCCCGTCGTCTTCTCAGTTTTCCTCGTCCCCGTCTGATCCTCGTCGTCTTCGTCGTCGTCGTCGTCGTCGTTGTCGTCTCGCGTTTCCAGTCCTGTCGCGACTGCCCGAGAGAAGCCGGCCCGTAAGTGGGCCAGTCACCTGAATACTTTGTGGCAATCAAGTCTCGCTCCTGAAGTATGGGACAGTAAGCGAGAGAGAAGCAGAAACGGAGAGATACGGTAGTAGTAGGCTGACGATGCCGAGGAGGAGGAGAAGCTGTAGGAGAGGCAAAGAGAAGGAGAGTTTCCACTGCACCTTGTTCGTCTGTCATCGTTCAGTCGGTTTTCAAGGTGCGCACGGGGCACCTGGTTCGCGGAAACGAGTCGTCCACTCTTCGCGATCGATTCAACGATCCTTGGTATCGATTCGGTGATTTCGGTTGGTCCAGGCTGAAGAGAGGATGATCGGGTTGAGGACCACGCGCCCGGGCTCGCTTCGCTTCGCACACTGTGGAAAGGATTTTTGCCGGGTCTGCAGGTATTTCGCGACACGTTCCACGCGTTCGTTCCCCCATCGAACACTTCCGCTTCCTTTTTCACCCGTAAATACCGAACTTCCTTATTTACACTTGCCTTAAACGCAGCCCAAGTGCGATACGCTATTAACGCGAAAGACGAATGGATTTCGAGCGACGGCGGTACGCGTTTTTATCCCGTCGCGAAGTAAGTCCCCTGGGATATCAATTACCGAATCTGAAACGTTTCGCTTAGACGCGCGGCGTCGTACGATTTCCGTATACGGGACGGCGCGTAACGCAAACGAGGCGGGCAGCCTGGCACGCAAAAGAATTCCTTCGGACGATAAATTTTCCGACGTCACCGGGCGTCCGCGAGGCCGTCGCGAGCGGCTATTAACCTTAGAGTTTAATGCACGCTCCGACCTGGAAGTGAACATAGGAGTAGCACGAATGATCGATCGCGAAGTGGCGTGCCTCGCGATAGGGGGAGCGATGAGAAAAATAAGAGACGCGAGGGAGAGAACGAGGAACGGAATCCGAGGGACGATGGGAGAAAGAGCTGCGACGCGAGCGTGCTAAGAGCGAGGTGCTCTGAAATAATTAGCTTGCCCACCGTTACCGTCATTAGAGAGGAGAGAAGCGAGGAAGGAAAAAACGATTCGTCGAAGGGGCGCCATTCCACCTCCGCCACTTCTCACCCTCCTCTTCGCTCGTTGCACTTCGAATACGCGTGCAATGCAAACGTTGGATCGATTCGTCGGTGAGAAAATTGATCGTACATCTGACAGATCGCTTCGCTTCTCTGCTTGCGTGGAACATCCCGAATTATCGATTTGACCCAGGATTTGACTTAATTCGCGTGGAGTTCCTTTCTTCCGAAGTTTGAAAATTCCTGCTCTATCTTGGCGCCGCTCGCGCTTGGTCCAAGCGCGTTTTCTCTAATTGTAAACGCGATCGAGTCCTGGGTCGCAGTTTTCTTTTTGCCATTCGTCGTGCACCTATCACTACGGACATCCTTACTAATATGTTCTTCCTGATACAGGACGTTATTTTTTTTCTTTATCATTCCACCTCCGCCACTTCTCACCCTCCTCTTCACTGGTTGCACTTCTAATACGCGCGCAATGCAAATCTTGGATTGATTCGTCGGTGAGAAACTTGATCGCGCATCTGATAGATCGCTTCGCTTCTCCGCTTACGTGGAACATCCCGAATTATCGATTTGATCCAATTTGCGTGGAGTTCCTTTCTTTCGACGTTTGAAAATTCCGGCTCGATCTTGGCGCCGCTCGTGTATGGCCCAAGCGCGTTTTTCTAATTGTAAACGCGATCGAGCCCTGGGTCGCAGTTTACTTTTTGCCATTCGTCGTGCACCAATCACTACGGACATCCTTACTAATATGTTCTTCTTGATACGGGACGTTATTTTTTTCTTCTTTTTCATTCCACCTCCGCCACTTCTCACCCTCCTCTTTACTCGTTACACTTCTAATACGCGCGCAATGCAAACCTTGGATCGATTGGTCGATGAGAAACTTGATCGCGCATCTGATAGATCGCTTCGCTTCTCCGCTTACGTGGAACATCCCGAATTATCGATTTGACCCAATTCGCGTGGAGTTCCTTTCTTCCGAAGTTTGAAAATTCCTGCTCGATCTTGGCGCCGCTCGCGCTTGGCCCAAGCGCGTTTTTTCTAATTGTAAACGCGATCGAGCCCTGGGTCGCAATTTACTTTTTGCCATTCGTCGTGCACCAATCACTACGGACATCCTTACTAATATGTTCTTCCTGATACGGGACGTTATTTTTTTCTCTTTTTCATTCCATTTCCTCTATTTTTCACCCTCCTCGTCACTCGTTGCACATCGAATACGCGCGCAATGCAAACCTTGGATCGATTGGTCGATGAGAAACTTGATCGCGCATCTGATAGATCGCTTTGCTTCTCCGCTTACATGGAACATCCCGAATTATCCATTTGACCCAATTCACGTGGAGTTCCTTTCTTTCGACGTTTCAAAATTCCTATTCAATCTTGGCGCCGCTCGTGCATGTTTTCTCTAATTGTAAACGCGATCGAGTCTTGACTCGCCGTTTACTTTTTGCCATTCGTCGTGCACCTATCGCTACGGAGACCCTTAATAATATGTTTTTCCCGATACGGGACGTTATTTTTTTCTCCTTTCCTTCCGTTGGAATATGTTGCGCGCACGTTCGTACGGGGGCGACTGTAATTTCTCACGGGAGACTGGAGGTTTTCGAGATCGGTTCCCTCGACGTCTACTGTAATTACCTTCCGGCTCGGAGAGTGGCCAATTAGATGATTGACCGATCGAGTTCCGATTGAATGCACGTGAACATATTCCGTGGTATCTCGACGGGAGTACTGGCGACTACCGTATCCTATGCTTTCTCAGGCCTCGCGATCGACGAGGCGGACCGTGACGTTGGCGAAAACGTCGACGACGCGCCCGTGTCGGAGGGACGCCTGCTAGGAGGAGGACTCGCACGGAAGCTGGGAACGATTATACGATTTCCTCCATCTTGCCTCGTCCGATCGTTAATTGTGAACGTAGTGCTTCGCAATTGTAATTAATGTTCGTATCTTTGGGGAAAGTTCAGTAGGACGATCGGAGCACGGAGGAACGTGACGGATAGATCGAGCCACTCTCGGGTACGAGACAAATAGAAATTGAGGTGGGGGAGGGGAGATGCGCGCAACGGGTTTAGAAATAACGTAGTAGCCGGTCGAAGCTTGTAAAGTGGCTACGGCATGAGCAGAGAGAGAGAGAGAGAGAGAGAGAGAGAGAGAGAGAGCGAGCGAGAGAGAGAGAGAGAGAGAGGGTGAAAGAGACGGTACTCGTGCTGGTGCACATAGTCGTGGAAAAGAACGAAATAGAGAAGCTCGTGTTGAGGGGACACCGAGAATTATTCTCTTCGCTTGGCACTTAATACGTTCCCGGCGAGAGCTTCTCTTCCGCCATCCTTAGCCATTGGGGGCTAACGTATCGTCGATCAGTCTCGCGGGGGGCTACCGTATGTTTTATTCCGACGACGTCGAGCGAGCGAACCAGTCGGATCGCCGATTATTTACCGCTAAACGGAATAAGTCTGCTTCGCGTGATCGATTTTGTGTCAAGAGAATCGACGGGTAACGAGGTGATACGATTCGGTGGATTTTGCATGTCGAAGAAATGCGCCCATTTCGTGACATTCCATTATCGATCCACTGCGAAGTGTTCTATTAATTTTGCGCGAATAACCAAGTTCGCGTTTCGCGATGCGATTGTCGATAAGAGAGTAGAAATGTTCTTTCTCCAGTTTTAGGGAATATTCGACAGGTATCCAATTTATTCGAACATTTGCTTCTCCGGCAAGGCTGCCGAATGCATCGATCTTGCACCCAATCAAAGAATTTGATTTCCTAGGGAACGAGCGGTGAAGTAATGTCGGTTGTTGCGTAATGTTTCTCTTCGAATAATCCAAACATCAGATCGGATAATACCGAAGGGACGATATTGACCGACTCGTAAGCCATTATCGTTCGCCCTTCTTCCTGTAACGGCAATTCAACTCACCGTCCTTCCCTTTCGCAGAACACATCCCCCTTAATCTCTATTATTCTTGTACAATAACGAATCTCGCTCCAGATACACGAGTTCCACGGTTAGACTCCTACGACGCGGGTAGCTGCGCTCTCGGAGGAGATTCCCTCCAGTTTCCGCAAATATTTACCTTCTGCTTTCTCGTAGCTACGGAAGGCGAACGGATGGGGGTGAGAGCGAGAGAAGAGGATGGAGGCTTTTGACAATAAAGTCGAGTATTAGCGCCACGCCTAGTGGTGGCGCGAGGGCGTAAGAGCCTTGTCGGTAGGAGAATAGTCGAAGAGGGTCGAGTTACCGCGGAAAGAAGTGGGGTTAGTAGGTTCTCGATGGAATTCGAGCGAAAGAAGGAACCCATCGGGCCGCTCGTTCCTTTGGGTCTTCCGATCGACCACAAGCACCTTCTCGATTTCCACGAGCTTTAACGTAGGAGTCCGCGGCCTCTTTCTCTTTGTTTTACCGATGATCGACGCTATTGCGATCGCCCTTCTCTTATTGTTAGCGGACACGGTTGGACGATTTGAAATGGAACGTTTCGTGAGCCACTCGATGGACGAAACGGGAGACATCGACGTCGCCGTCGGCATCGTCAATCGACGGCGGCTGTACGTTTGTGTTTTATGCTCCCGCGAACACGTTCCTGGAATAACCACTGACGATCCGCGGCGAGCAGATGATCGTGGCCGGCCGCGGGGACGGTTGTGTCGGCTTCGCGAAAAGCCACGACCGCGAGAGAACGGGAACGAGCAGCGGACAACAGGAATCGGAGCGCCGATGGAAAGAGGTAGAGGAAGAAGGTGGAAGCAGAAGAGGAGAGAAGAGACGGACGGTAAGAGGAGCGGAGAATCGTCGAACAATCCGCGTGGAGCGCCACGCAGCTTTTTACGTCGTTCGGCTTTTACAAGGCGATGTGCGCCACGGACGACGGACGCGAGGATCGATAGAGACGATGAGAATTGAGACGATCCGCTTTAACGAAGACGCCTTTATGACGTTTTGCGCTCGACGCGAGCGAGCCTTTTGAAGAGATTGCGCTTGCCTCGTGATCGTCGTAGTTGCGCGCGCTCGTAAATACGCTTTAACGGCGGAGGAGTTAATTATCGTTGCGTTTGAGAGAGAATCGAGAATCAGTGGGCGCATTAGAAGGACGCGAACCGAATTTCTAATTACCCCGTGATTCGATCTTCGGTGATATTGCTTCGTGCACATACATGGAGTGCGTGTGCTTTGGAACTCTCGCAATTGGTCCAACTATCCGAGTCCTCTACGATCGCTTCTATCTATTAACATACGTATAGGCTACCAGTTTCCGAAGCGGAACATCTGACGCAAGACGATCTTGTCGATCGAACGCGCAGGAGGATCGCCGATTCGAATATTCTTCCACCTCTACCTGCGTTTATTCTCCTTAGTCGCGTAAAATGTATACGTTTGTCTTACTTACGGTTATCTAGATGCCGTCTAGGTGTAAATTTAACGTCTACTTCATGTAAAGAACATTCGAAATGCCATCATCGTCGGGTCGTTGCGTCGTTCGATTTTGTCAATTTTGTTCGGTACCGATTGTATTTTACAATGTCCGTGGGAATTTTTTATTCGCCTTCTCGGAGACGGACTCTGTCGTGCGAGCTAAGACGAAGCAAGCTACGAAACAGTTTTAAATATTCAAGGTTCCATCTCGACTCTCGCCATGCTCGATTTCCCGCGCGCTCGCGAGACAACACGTCGGTGAAGAGAATCGCGAGGACGTTCTCGTTTCCTCCTCTTCCAATAGCAAGAGGAAGAAGAGGAGGAGTCGCGCGATAGTCGACGGTACCAGGAGAGAAATCGACTCGGAATGGGACTACCAGACTCAGTTGCATACATCTGTCAGATACACGATCGTACCTTCCTTTTCCGTACCTTCGCCGGTAAGCACCTTCTCGTACATATCTTCTTTGTATTGTCCTGGAAATCCTTCTGCACCGCGTCGAACGCGTTATAACGCCGAAGACTGGCCCCATCGACGATATCGATACGGAACATCTTTGACTACATTCGCTCGTAGCCTGTCTCCTTCTTGGATTCTTCTGAAAATTTTCGTACGCTCCAGGGTATCTGGTTATACGTCTACGGACGTTACCGTTACTGACCATCTGTGACTGCATTCGGACGTATTCTCTCGCTCTTGGACGTTCTTGCAAAAATTGCCTCACCCCAAAGACACGTCCAACTCTAGCTTATAACTTCAGACGCAAAATGCCTTTGGTTACACAGGATCCTGGCTTCTGTGATCCTCCATACGTTCTGACATAGTTCCTTTTATAATAAATACTATATTCGTTGTTACTTAATAGAACAACACATACTCAACCCCGACTCAGGTGCGTGATTGTAGTTCTGTCCTTTTTAATACGTTCTCTGTTCGACGTGATTCTATTTATCGTGCCGTATATTCCTTACGTCGTATTCGATAAATATGCGATACGTTAGAAACGACGTCGATGTGCGTTCGATCGTTGATTCGTTCCACGATTGTCCTAGCGAAAATGTTTACAGACCTCGTTGGGATGTCGCATGAGGCTGAAGAAGCGACAGGCACCCTTAGGCATTGACGTGAAATACGCCCCTGGAGGCGTTCGCCGATGTCCCGTCGACGTTCGTGTCCTCGTCGGCCTCGTCCTCCGTGTCTCTCTCTTCTCTCCTCTTCCTGCCTTCTCTCAGATCGTCGTCGAGAGGACGAGAAAATATATTTCTTCGTGCGGGGTCCGACCCGGGCGTATGTGCTCGTCGCAGCGGTACCGATGAATGAAGCCGATGCCTTCGTCGCGTACTTTCACGAGGTTAAACTGGTTTTCACGCCGCGAACCCTCCCGAGAAGTCTTGCGGGTCCTGCCACGTAGGTGCGCCGTGGTGATAGACGCCTTGTTTACCCCGGCCTGGAAATACATCCGCAACGGATGTAGGAGTGAGCTTCCACCATCGAGGGTCTTTCCTATTAATGAAATTTTCTTACGCGCCACTTTCTGTAATTTTGTAGAATATTCGCGCAAGTGAGTCCGCGTCGCTGGATAGGATAAAACGCGAGGAACAAGTGACAAAGTTGTTAGAAAGATTCGCAATACGTTAGCTTTCACGTAAGGAGTTTTAATTTCCATAATTTCGAAAACTGCATCCGGTGACTTAGACCGGCTAATGATGAATTTTATCTCAGATTTTAAAAATGTGCAATGCTTAATCTAAATGAACGCCACCTTAATCTGAAAAGTTGTGATTAACACTAGATTTACCGAACATTTTTTATAAACACAATTTTTCATTTGAACCAGTGAAATTGACTGATTTCGGTAAATCTAGTGTTAATGTCTCGTTGTCAGGTATCCTTTGGCACAAAATTCCAAAATGGAGGGAAAAAAGGCTTCATTTTGGGTCACTCGTTGAACACGCGTGAACTATCTTTTAGGTAAACTTTGCTAGAATCAAATAAATTGAATAATTTCTTTTCCGAATCTGTGTTGCATACGTTGCATGTAACTGGATTCCATTCGGCTTGGTACTTTGTCAGTGGATCGTCACAGTCTATACTTATGACACCTGCCATTCGAATGGTTAGTAGAAACCCAATGAACGTGCGATCTTAATTCGAGGAAAGGCTTTAAAGGTGAATTAAGTTTCCGCTTTACGGCAAATCTCTTCTTGGAGATTCCCAGTGAGACGATTAGAAAAATATCTTTCTCCCCAGGGATCCTCGTCTTTACGATTCTTGGCTCCGCTCGTCGCCCCAACTCCCTCGACCACCGTCTCTCCCCGAAGTAAGAAGAAAGATTCGTAGGCACCTCCTCCCGTTAACTTCAAACAGTCCCACGTCTCCTCTTTATCCATCCCGTCTACTGGGCATCTTTGCTCGTGGATTCCACCGCTCCATCGGGAGATAAAGTTTCCATTTTACGCCCTCCAGAATTCCCGGAGTGTTGTGTCGCCCTATTTCGCATCTTGTATGTACGTATGTGAAAATAAGCGTGAAACCGATGGAGCATGTGCCGCGTATTTTCGCAAAAGGAAAAATGCCGTGGCGATCCACGGCGGCAGTTATTTTTCGCGATCGTTCCGACTCGCGCGGTGTTTATCCTCTTTTTCTCCGGTACTCGCCTGTTTTTCGAAAGACGCGCCTGCTCGTAGTCCGCCAATCAGATCGAACGTTCTCATCGATTTTCAGAATTTCTCTTTGTCCACCGATCATCGGCGATCGACCACGCCAGCGGAAGCAGACTCTTCGAAAAGCAGACGCATTTTTCAGGATGTTTTTGCGAAGCTTCGACGCAACATAACTTTCCTCTCCAAAGTTTTCATTTCCCGGTTCTGCCGAACAACGCGATCGAACGCGAAAGTTCACTTTAATTAATAAACTGATTTCGAGAAGCTTCATTCTCCAGAATCGTTTTTAGATAGCTACTACATCGGAACATGTAACGTAAGTAACAGAGTATGCTAAATGGTTGATTTGTGTAGTGCGTCACATCCGTTCCCGGAACAGTTCTTCGTACGTTGAGAATTATTGGAACGAACAATGGGTGCACGCCTCGGTGATATAATTTGCTTAAAAATAATTCGGTGACCAGGCCGCTGCGCTGGTAAATTCTTCCTAAAATTATAATAATGCTTACCGGCGAGAATTGGCAAATAAAATAAGCATATTGCCAAGCGTTCTTCCTATGACTCTGTACTTATTCTTCGCCTTGACGCACCGTGGTGGAGGCGTGCATCATGCACGGAAACCATCGCTAAGTAAATATTTGTAGAAATCACGATATGAAAGTCTTGCGATCGAATGACTAAAGGGAAATGATGCGTACTCTTCCCACATTTTTAGCCTATAACGTGATTCGACCCATGGCACCGCTCAACGGCGCTCCATGCATCATAGCGCCCTAATAATATCACTTGTCGAGTGTCGTAAAATTAATTTATAACACACCGGTCGGACATTGCCACGTCTACGACCTACGCCTCCGAATCAATACAAATGCACATTCGTGTGCTCGTGCCACGTAAACGCAGAGGGCACGTGCCAAAATGCTTACGGGCAGTATCACGCGGAAACACTGTAAATCCATTCTACATCTATAAATTAGAGACAATTCATGCACACGTTCGTTCTACGTGTCGACAACTTGCTGCAGTTTCCTATAAATATAGAGACGTACATCGTTCCGTTCTACCTAGTTATCCCGGTATATCAATTCTGTGCCAAGATCGAACCAACGAACTCTCTCTTGGGATCCTTCCTTCATTAAGTCTTCAACAATGCTCTAAAGTGCTCGCAACGGAAGGTCACGATGTCCTTAACCCGATTCGTCGGGCTTACACGAATTTACACGGGACAAGCTGCCGTCACGCCAGTCGTCGACTTCCCATGGAGCAAAGCGTTTCCGCAGGAATACGGCCATGCCTCCTCGAAACCTCACGGCATACGTTTGTTTTTACTGGACACGCTGCCGCGAGATGCTCCGTACGTTCCACCGAGTCACGTCGAACTATCGTCGAATACGCGAAGTTAACCCTACACGCTATCTTCTTCGTCCGTCTGGTTTACTGGACATTGGCTTTTACCGATGCCACGCATTTATTCTTCTCTCCGACATAGATATCAAATTCTACCATAAAAAATTCCGATTTCCATCTTTTCTTTATTTTATTGTATTTACTTTACTTTATCATTATTGTTTTCTTTTAACATTACAATGTACCTATAACGTGAAATTAGTGCGTTGAATGACAATGTGTATCTTATGCATAACTCGGAGAAGAACAAATCCGTCTTGAATCACAGCAACGGAAAATCGCAAGTTCTACCCTTTCTTAGAAAACGAATGCACGAGGTGCACATTTTATGGTATTTTATACATGTTTTAGTACAGGTTTTTTTTTTTTTAATTAATGTGTTTGGAATTTCCGTCATATTCCGTCCCATAATTGAACTTGATAATTTGAGGAGTCATCTCAAAATCATCGGTCCTCCTGCCGACTGCTATGTCGCACACGAAAAACGGATTTGTCGTGGGGTAGCGAAAAAAGAGGGTTGTCGGATGGAGGACGGTCCGTTACCTCCTCCTTCCTCCTCGCGCTACCAACGCGTGAAACATCGAAATCGTTTTAGCGCCTGCCGAAACATCCGGGGCGGTCTACCGCTAAATGCGCTTTTCTCCAGTCAGGGTCCCACGTCGGACGTGCGCGTCTCTTCGGACGTAGTCCTCGTTTCTCACTGTCATAAAGGCGTCGAGGTTCTCGACGGAGGTCGTCGCTCGAGTTCGCACGAGGAGGATCCTCGACATTAACGTCGCCGAAGAGTCAGGAGCAGATACGACGAATCCTATCATCTTTCTCCACAATTTTCGCGCTAGAGATTACAGACAATTTTGAAAATCATGCGCGAACGGTCTCGTTGAAATTTTTGTATTTTATTCGCTTTGGAAAATACCCAATTCGGTTTGCGCGAAGCAGCATGTTTCAGTAGGCAGTAGTATTAGCTGTACAACTTTGCTTCCGTCGTTTTCGAATAAATTCCGCTTGTGCAGTCACTCTTAATGATCCTGACAATTCTTGTTGTGTTTGACACGAGTCAAACTTCTGTATCTTCAAAAACCTTCTCTCTTCCACCGCCATGCCGATCTTCAACGTCAAAATTACCATTCTCGAAGCGTCAAAACCACTCTCGACACGTTCTTTCACTAATAGCAGCCTCGTCATAGATATTGGAGAGCATTCGATGAGCCTCAGCCCCAGATTTCTTCATATTCAAGAGGAAAATTAAAATCTCCTGCAAATGGCCAGAATTTGACTCGTAAACTGACATTTTTAATTGACAATAACTTTATGATGCAGACAGATCAACCAATATTTCGATGAGGTTACGTTTACAAATGCCTAAACTTAGTGTATGATATCTACAATTGATTTCTTTCAACCACGATTTACCGTTACAGCCATCTATTCGAAAACGGCGGAAGCAAAGTTGTACACCTATAGTTTCGTTCGCTATCTAATCTAGAGTCTACAGTTTTCTATAGTTAAATCCGCGAATTGTAAATTCGATTCGGTAAATGGGAACCTTTTGCAATGAATTGGTCGCGGTGCCGTGTAAAGCCGGCAGCGATGGACGGCTTGCCACTCACGGTAAAGCCGTTGCTCGGAAGACAATAGAGCGTGTCGTAACGCCGGTGCTAATGGCGTTGGCATTTCTCTACACGTGCTCGAGTTCCTCTCCCACTTTCCTTCTCTTCCTCTCCCTCCTCTATTTCACCCTTTCCTCTCGTGCGTCACCCGGTACTATGCCTGCTTCCTCATTCACGAGGGCCTTCTCTTTTGACACCTTCCACGTGTTCGTGACGTGGATGTGCACCGTGTGCCGACCGGAAGGAAGGATGACCGGCCGACGGGTCTGCTCGACGAATTCTCGCGTGCTTCGCATGGCGGTGGGGCGGATGAGAGGGGGTTAAGACTGGAAGGGAAGGCCAAGAATAAACGTGCGCGGTGCGCGAGGCCTGAGAATGCCTGGGAGTAGTCGTGAGAGAATGAAGGCAGTAACCGTGGGAGGAGAAGGGAGAAGGTTAGACGGAGAGAAAGAGAGAGAAAGAGAGGGTGCGGTGGGACTAAGAAGAAGAAGCAGAAGGAGGAGGATGCGAAAACTCGGTAGGCGCCTCACGTTCCTTTCGTTCAAAGAATTGGAGAACTCGGAACATCGATATATTTCCTCTTTTTCTCTCTACCCTCTTGCCAGTCCCTGTTCGTCATTAGCTGCGCCGTGGACGCGAGGAGAAGTCGGTGGAAAGAATAATTTTTATTGCTTTAGAAGCCCGTGAAACGAGGATAGTCGGTCTGCCGATTTACGCGGGCAAATGATTTCGATGAGGAACCAACGACAGAGACCACCCGACGCTCTCTAACGTCTCGCGATAAATGTAGAATTTCTATTTGGCATTTATTTACGGAGTGATCGGAGTGAGATTGAAATAAAAAAATATCACCTACTCGAATACGTCGAACGGTATGATACGTAGTCGCATTTTGTACCTAGCAATTTACTACCAGGATCACGTTTTATAATTTCAGCATGAAGATGCTTCGTAGAGTGTTAGCCGAAAAACGCAACAAAGGGGAGACGCTTTTACCGTGCAAACTCTGAACTCCTAGGAATTCAATTAATTTTATCCTACGCTTCGTTCCGAACAAGGCAAATGAGAACAAAAACGTGCAATTCGGCTGGAGTCGAAACGAATGCACCTAAGAGAACGAGGAAGAGAGAGATGAGTAGAGAAGGACGGAGAGAAAGCTTCGAACTTTCCGCAAGGGGAAAGAGCAGCTTGCGGTTGGGGCGTGGGTGGTAGACGGTGGGGTGAGCTGTGGGTTGATTTGGCGCACGTAGGGTGCACTGAGATAAGGATATAACGAAGTTCCAGGGGTAGAGGCGCCATTTGTAATCGTTAGAGTTCGGATCCAGGAACGATCTACAACTAGCTAGGCTTTTCCACGTAAGTGCTTCCCCGTCTCACCTCTCACCTTCGCCTCTGCCGCTCCTCCTCTTTCCTCCCTTCGTCTCTCTCTCTCTCTTTTCCTCTCTCCTTCTCCTCTCTTCGTAGCGCATCCTCTTCCATCCTCCCTTTCTCGTGTCTCTCGTCACACTTCGCAGTAGAGTAACCACGATAGTTACCGTGAGAGCAGTACCCTCGACGAATCATCCGTCTGCAACAGAAACCCCCGAGATACGTATCTCTCCGCCATCTTGGCTAACAACCGGAGATTAACGAGTTGCTTTATCCGCGGACGTGCGGCAGTCTGCCGCGAGAGAAGAGGAGAAACGTGGCAGGCCGAACTGGCGAGATGGTAACGGGAAGGTGGTAGAAGGGTTGGCGCGGTTAACGGAAAGGGAGGACAATAATGAAATAGGGGCACGGGAGTATTCGATGCAGTAGCGTGTTGGTATCCAGGCGCAACTTCTTCGACCCCGCATTCCATCCACGCGAGAGAACCGCTCGGGCTCGATATTTGTTCCGAACCGTTCCACGACCGCCACTTCTTCCGTGAAATTTGAAAACTCTCCGCAACCATACTCTCGTTTATTCAGCTATGCTGAACGGGATATTAAAAGCCCGGGGTAATAAAAGTGTAAAGTGGTGGTCGTTAAGATGTCGGAGCGGAGCGAGAGAGAGAGAGAGAAAGCGAATGAATTGAATTAATCTTCGCGATGGTTAAAATTTTTCTTCAACCGGGAATTGAAATTATTTTACCGGTGAGGAATTCTCGACTGAAGTTTCCCTGCTAGAACCCCACGCGGAGCCTTTCACTTCTGCGCTCACGGCGCTTCGCAATAAACCAAAATTCCGTTCCGCCTCAACGTTCACGCGACAAATTTGTCTTCGGTCATGGCTCCGCGCTTTTTCATACTCGATCAATGTCCGGCTACCAACCGGTCCCGATCGAAGTCCGTCTTTTTTTCTTCCTTAGGTGAAAAATCGGAAATGTCCAGAAGGTGCTTGAGTGTCCCGAGTATCGCCGGACACGTCCCATCGCGAGTTGCCCCAAGGGCTCGAGTGCGTAATTATTGGTGAGTAGGGGAGCGCGTGCTCCTTCTAACTCACGATTGAGTCGAGTAAATCAAGCGAGCCCTCGTCATCCTGCTCGACCTACTCGTGTAATTTATACGTTTACAACGAGCACGCGGGTCTGCGATTAGAATGAAATACTCACCGCTGGTGTTTGCAAACAGCGCGAAGCGTAAGCATGTTAACGTCGATCCATCATGGTATTTCAGAAATTCATTAATAAGGCGCGTTCGATGCTCCTTACGCCCGGACATTGTGTGTTCCTTTTGCAATAAGCGATACCTCGGTGAATGAAACAAACGCACACTCACGCATATTTCACGCTACTCTTCGAATGGACGCGTATCAATTTGCACGGATGAGATGTGTGCAACCGACACGGATTTGTACGCGCATCGTGCGCGTTCAAACACAGACCAACACCCACGACGAGGACGTCTTCGCGTTTACACACATTGTACCCGTACTCTCTTAAAACTCGCACGACATACACGTATTAAGCTTCCTTCGCTACATGCGTGCACGCCATCGGAGGGTAGGAGAAGAGGGGACGACCACTCAGCGTTTTGATCTCCCACCAAGTTTCTATTGTGGCGAACGCGAGGGACCAGGCAGCAAGAAGCCATCCTGGTACCAGCCAGTCGTTGCTTAGACCTCGGGACAGTCGTGGCGAACGCTCGACTGCTCGCACCGTGGCCTCTCATCGAAAGACTTCACTCGTCCTACGCGTCTAACCTCGGGTTTCCTCTATTCGTCGCTTGCCCGGGTTTCTTTGCGATTTTCGCGACGAGCGCAAGCCAATACAGAGAGTGCCGTTGAATGTGATCATTCGTCCCGAGCGCAAACATCGTTCAACGTTCACAGTGAGGGGACATGAGATTACGAAGCTACGATGCCGCCCTACTGGTAAGCCTTCAGAATCTCTTGCGAGAAATCACTCACTTACGGATACAAGTGGTTTTTACGAGAGAGAACGTGAGAATTTCATAAAAGTAAATTCGCATTCTCCGGGCAGCTAAACGGTCGCTTCTAAAACACCTTGGATTTCACGAACTCGGCGAATACCGGACCGAGGATGATAATCTCTGGAGCTGTGCCATTCGCGAGTGGCTCAGCCTGCTACCGTCGATTTCGTAAATTTCACACTGAGACTAGAACGCACCGGAGTGGTGCCTTGCGAATTATCTTTGCTACGACAATACGATGCGTCATAATTATTACTGTATCCCGTGTTTCGCGATCGAATACGTAATCTAAGAATATCCTCGCGTCCCGGGGACCGGTAGGCTAGGATACCCAGCTCGTTTATTCAAGGCCAAGCGCGCTCGTTCGTGTATCTTAGCGCGCGTCGTGGTCCTCCTCTTCGCGTACGTCGAACGTTTAACCTGGTACCTAGAAGAGGGAGAGGAGGAGGGCTCGTATGCACGAGAGTCGTCCACCGCATCTCGGATGCAACAGGTGCAACACCGTGTTCAAGGGGGTTGCATTTGAATAATTGGAACGAACGAGCGGCAGGCCACATCGGGGTGTCTCATCGGGATCGATCGATGACCCGTCCCACAGTTACCCACGTTCGAGCGCCTCCTTCCTCGGCGCGGAATTACGACTAGGACCGGCTCGTACCTCAGGCCCGTCCGATTTACCGTAGAAATATGGCGGTCGATGGGATACACCCGGGTCCTCCATTTCTCTTAGGTAAAAGGTGGAAGGTGGAAGGTGAATCGTGAAGGGGAATTCAAGGATCGAGGGAATAATCTCGCGAGGGAGTGAAGGAATCTTTTAGTTTCCTTACGATTCGTAAGAGAATTTGGTTCGAGAGAAAAACATATATTTGCGTGGTATGATATATTTTGCGAGAAGTTTTATGTTCGCGGGGGTTGGAAAATTTTAACGAGAATGAAAAATTTTACGGAGAATGAATAATTTGCGTTGTGTACTGTGGAATTACGTTCGCCTGGGTATCTTCTCGTTCGAGGAAAGCGCGGTTACTTCGATCGGTGCCGTAGATGAAAATACGAAGATCGACGTCCTGCGTAGATAAGAAGAGCCAATGGAATTTCTTACGTTTGCCCATCGATACCTGTCGATTGCGAATTTACAACCAGGTTCATTGCCGCATTCCACGAACGCGTGGGGCTTCGTTTGCTCGTGTAAATCAATCATACAGATGTATTTATTGCGGCGGATAATGTTCTTGATTACGTCGACACCATAGTTCCCGTAATGGTCTTAGTTGCTTGGCACGTTCTCGTGCCGCATAAATCGTGACGTTATTGACTCAGGGACTCGCCGATTATTTACACCGATCGAGCGAAAGATTGTCCCGCGCTAATCGGCGGAGTACACGGACGGGATTTATTAAGTGCTCGTATCGTAGCTATCTGTCACGAATGTTTCGTGTCCATTGTTCGCGTTATCTCATCCCATCGTCGACTTGCTTTTGTGGATTTTAATGGTTCACCGGAGACCGCTGGCACCGGGTAATTTAAAAAAAAAACTCCTTTTCACTTTAGTCTCCACGTTCTCGTACCTTCTCCGTCACAGGTTAGCCGACTAACTGGCCCGATGTGCTTTGTCAGGATCGCTTATTCGTTGCCACATTTTCGATCGCGCTTCCAACCTCATTTGACTTCTCGTCGTTTTCCTCGGTCTCACTCGGGCGCGCTTCTGCGGTCGCAAAATATTTTGACCATCGATCAAACGGAATGTTCCAATCACGGCGCGCCCGGTGACTTGGGGGGGAGAGAATTTTACGGACCGTAAGCATTCCGTCGCGATTGTCGGTCCCTTGACTTTCACTCCCACATGTTTCGTCGATCGTTTATGGCCGAGGCACGATCAGGAATCGTGACTCGGCTATTCCAGGACGCGTTGCGCGAGAGCGGGAAGGGAAAAGAGTAACGAGCGAGCGTTTCCTTTGGGTTCATTGAATCGCCTCCTCCCTTCCACCATCCATTCCCCTTCCGCCTTCTGCCTTCTCTCCGTCTACTCGACTAGGTATCCCTGATACCACTCGGGCAACGATCGCGTCCAGAGGCTCGTGCCATCGTGAAAACGGTATGGAAACGTATCTGGGCGCGCGCTAGCCGGACAAGTGAATCAATCCCATGGTGTGGGAGAGAACTTTCGTGGTGGAGATCGTGGGCTGGGGAGCGTGGGCCCTTGGGTAGAGTCGCTTATTGTTAGAATGGGAAATGATGGTGCAGGGACAGCTTCCCTTTCGAGCTGAACTTCAAGGAAGAAGGGTAGGCTTGTTTTTCATGGACCTTTAAAAACTTCGGTTTAGTATCAAGCTCGCAAGATTAATTCGTTGTACGCGTGAAGTTTCATCTTTCTGGTCACTGTGCATTTGTCGCATGCAACATCGTATGTTATTGGAGAACAATTTACATTGTTGATAATTATGTTCGATATGTGTGTTTTTCTGTGGCTAAGTTGTTAAAATTATTCACGTCAATGCATGTAATAAGTCTAAAAAATTTCAAATTTTAACAATTCAAATAAAATTTGAAGTACTTCATCGTACAATCGAGTAGGGGTTACAACTTTTTATTACAAACCTAGAAGTTAAAGCGTATCGTTATTAGTAGTACCGCCAGAAATCCTTTCTCGCATCCTTAGGGATATCCCGCAACCCACGGCCAAGAGTCGCTGGTCCATTTGCTCGAAATGCTCCTTCGCAAAATGACTCGCCTCGTAGCCCACTCTTGCTACGGACGGTCAATTGGCTATTAATCGCCAATTATCGCTCGCGCGAATTTCCCGCACGCTCGCAAACCACTTCATCACATTGTGCCTATTCCAATTGCTTCTGGACGATCGTCGCGTCAAATTTAGCCGGACCTCGATTTGTTAAACGGATCTCCGTTAAGCGATTCGATCCACACGATGTCGATGAATCAAGAATTGCCATTGATCGATCGTCAATCTCCCTTTCCCTCGTGTCTCAAGATCAATGAAATTCTGTCCATTTTTCGTATACTCTTGACGACCTTGGGAACGTCCTTCGTTCTTCAGTCCGCACGGACGCAAACGCGTGAAACTTTTATTGGACTGTAACACTCTCATTCACCAAGTAGAATCTATCCGGCTGTTATGCAACGACTCGAAAGCACCAATTAGTGCCGTTGGAGGATTCGAGAAAAACAGAAAATCGTCGCTATGTCCGTGTCCGTGGAACGAAGAGATACGATGGTGTCCCGAGTGTGTTGTCGGCTCTCACGGGAGAGAAAAAAAATTATTCGGATGTGTGTGCGTCCTGTGTGTACGCGCAACATCTCGTCGTTTGTTCGTGTTTCTCCTCCCCTGTCTCTCCTCTCTTCGTGCGCGCATGCGTTTACACGCTTCTCTCAGCTCTCCTCGCGACCACAAGTGCGTTCGATTTAAATACTGGGAGGCCAATTAGAGGGGTTAATTCCTAAGTGATTTATAGCTCTGAGGGGGAGACGCGCTTAGCCTTAAATGTCATCTCACCAGGATGCTCGAGCAAGCACGAGGACCCTCGAATCGGTTCGTCTATTATTTATCCACGCGTTAATTAATAGTCGCGTTTACAAATTGTCCAGTCTGGCGTGTCCTCGACAGTGACTTTTTTTTCTTTATATTATATATACAAGAACTTTGCCCGACCAGGGAGCACTTACGTGGTCGCTTCGAAATATTTTCGAAGTTTATCGTTTCGTAAGTTTCGTGGAGGACGGTATAGGTGTTTTAAAGTTGAAACCTTTAAAAGTACATTCTCTTTAAAGAATATCCGAGTGGATCGGAGTATTACCACCGCGTGGAAGATAAAAATTGAAGATACTTCGAAATACTCTTGAGAGACTGCATTGCGTCCAGACTACTTTCGCACTTCGAGGAGATTTGCGCGCGTAAAAAGCTGCCATGAAAAGTTGAAAAACAGGAGGAAGGTTCGTATTTCTTAATTCTGGATGAAGATTTTAGCGAGGGGCTACCCAACAGTTTTACCTTGTCCTACTTTTTCTGGGAATGGTATATTGGCGTAAAGCTCGCGAGTCGCTTCTCGAATTTCATAAAGCTCTTCAAAGTCGAGTGGTCCGCAGTCTTTCTAATTCGCCGATTTACCAAAGACCCCCGTTCTTGCGGACTGGTCTCGTCATTGACGCTGAGTCGACTCTTGGCACGATTCGATTTTATTTTCGTACCTCGTCGGAACTTCGCTCTACCCCATCTTGCATAATAACGTCTTATAGCTTGGAGTTCTTCGAGGGAGTATCTCGAAGGTTTGCGAAAACCGGACTAATTAATATTGGAAGCTTAATCGAAGGATAACCTCGTAGAGCACAATTTATTATTCTTCGCCAATTTACACGAGAAATTACGAATCACCCTCGTCCCTTGCCAGACCAATCGACCGGCCAAATATTCGAGGAAACCCTTTGCGAAGAACTTTACTCTTCTATTCAAACTCGGCGAAAACTTGTTATCTGGTTGAACTCCGGATGGAAATTAATTACGAGGGTATTTAGCGGTGCTACTTGAAAAATCTGCATCGAATGGAAGACGGGGTTAAATGCTACCAGTTACTCGGGTAGGAATCGATCGTGGCCAAGTGTCGAGGAAGAATTTGGCCGGAACTGATCTTGTAAAAAGCACGCGTTCCGTGAGAAGAGAAAGAAATGGTTCGGACACTTCTTACCGTCTAATTAATCCAAATTATGGGTATTACTTTCACCTAACTGAATTTAAACCGATCTGGTAGTTTTACAATTACGAAGCAATTTTTGACCCTCACGAATCATCTCCAAAGCTACGCTTCGTCTTAAAAAAGTGTATCCGTCGGTACTTCCTAGAAATCCTCCAATCGGTCCAAGCCGGTCCACCGAGATTTTTCTTCTCTTTCTTCGAGAGTAATCGAGCGAAAAGGTCGAAGCGTGGGTTAATATCGAATCCTCCTTCTCTCTGTGCTCTTGAACGCGCTCGAGATTCCAGATCGGATCTCGAACCATTAATCTTGCCTGGGATCAACGAATACCCAGCTCGTTCAATATAATAATACTTCAGAGGATTTCACCCTTTTTTCGCGATACCCGCGAAGGTAAAGTCGAAGGTGAAAATAAACCACTCGACAATTTCGTCACTCGTACGATAAGGGTAACGCTCGATCTAATCCGTTGGGAATTTTTTCGCGATGAATCGCGCCACTGTTTCTTCTCGTTCAGAGGATCAAATGGGCCGTGCAAGGTCCTTCTCTCTCGAGGGCGCGCGTTACGTCGACGAAAGGCAATGGCGCCTGGCAAGCGTTTCCGATCTAACTCCGTAATCGTCGCACACGGTCCATTGAGCTCGACGTCCCGCTCGTAGGTATGACCCGATGCATTACGACGGGTGTTCGCCAGCACTTCCCTCTTCTTTTTATGCTTTTCCAATCGATACCGAAGATGAGAAACTCGCCGCGTGGATTCGTTGCGTAAACTCGCATATTCATTTGCGGCGTGCCGTCGTATTATCCTCCAGGATCGTTTCTATTACAAACTGGGAGAAACGCCGGCGTACATTCTATTGTCTGCCAGGGGATACACCATACAATGTTCACGCACCCTAGCAGAACTGTTTCATACGGAAGATACGCAACAAGTAGACACGCTCCACAATACGATCGTCAACAGGAAGTTTACTCCTTCGACTACATACAGCATTGCCGGTGTTGATACATTTGTCCTAGATTTAGGACAATATTGAATATTGCATATTCTGGTATGTTAGTACCTAGTACGTGACATGCGTATTCAGTTTGTTGTTATCCAGGAACAAATGTACGGTATCCTTCAAAATATTCGTCCATGTTACTGAATATTCGTCCATGTCAATGAATATTCGTTCATTTTACGCACGATCTCGATGATCCATTGCTTTTTTACCGAATTTATCTCGCGGCTCTCGCAACGCTTTCGAATTCGCTCACGCGAAATTTAGGCTATTTCATTCAGAGACCCTTGTACGTACCGTACAGCTTTTGTCGAGGCTACTTTAGGAATTGCCCAGCAACGCGCTCGGCTTAACACCTCGCGCGAGCGTGCTCTGTTCTCGCGCTTCGGAATCCTCGAAATTCCGCGGATTCCTACGGCGGCGAATTCGCGGCACCAGGCCCGCTCATTCGATTTAAACTCGCCCAGACCGTTTGCCGTGTCGCCTCGCCGTCGTTGTCGTCATCGTTTTCTCCATCTCTCTTCTCCTCTATACCTTCTCTCTCTCTCGTACTGTCCTCTCTCCACGTCGAGATTCTCGCGCGAGAAGATCGCGAGCACCAGGCTACGGACACGGCCAATTGGCAAATACACGTTGCACGTGACGACGAAAACCTGTTACTTTGTGCTTTGGCACCCGCTCGAGCAGTTCTGGTACATGCCCACCGACGCATCTCTGCCAAAATCGTTCCACGAAACCTTCGAGACTCGCGAGAGAGTCTCGTGACTTCCGGCTGATGTTCGGTAAGCGCGACGTCGATCTGGAAAGAATCCGAGGATCGGAAGAGGACAAACGGCGCGTTTCACGAATATTTATTACAACCCGCGCGGAATAGATCGTTCGTGCGGCAGGTGGGTGAGAATTTTCTCCTCACGAGTCGTAAAATCGTAGGTAGCGAAGTGCAGCTTCTTTAGGCAGTTGCTTCGACAACGAGTACAAATGGTAGACTCGCGCTCGATCCTATCGGTGCTGGAGGAGGAAGGGTCAAGGTTCGTCACGAATGGACACCTCGATTCTTCTTCTACCGCGAGAGGAGACCGCGCGCGCGCGCGCGTTAAATTATCTACATCGAGGATCTTCTCTCGCATTGTCAGCTTCCTTTCATCGCTACTTCTCGCCGATCCTTTCCGTCTACTTTTCTCTCTCAGGGTACAGTGAAAGTCCGAGGAGCGCGCCGGAATGGCCGATTAAAGGAATTCTCGCGTCACAGAAGGATGTTCTTGGTAAACGTTCGATATAAATTTCAATTTACATCGGAGTGTTTCGCTGTACGGTGGTACCTACTCGTGTTCCTTTTCCATTCTATTCCTACCGTTCGATTTCACCGTCACCCACGAACTCCGATATTCTCTGTACGCTCTTTGGACCTCGAACGCGCCCTCGTCGACGCGCAGCTCTCTCTCGAGTGGCGTAAGCACCGGAGGGATGGTAATAAAGCATACTCCTTTCCTCTCCATCTTCTCTCTCCACTCGACCTTTCCTCCCTCTTTTTCTTTCTCTCCACGCTCACCCTCGTCGAACTCTTGCGATTAATCCGCCATTAACGAGGATTGAAAATCTTTTCGCAAGGACTTTCGTCGTCGTTGGCGCGCGCCATGGCTGATGCACCAGGGTCGTAACGGATGGTTCCGTTCCCACGGGCCCTTCCACCGTCCACGATTTTGCATTCCATTTGGAGAGCGACGATGGGGAGCCAGTCGACTCCCTCTACCTCTTCACCTCTTCCGCATTTCCTCCCACTACTCTCGTTCGTTCCTAGCCACTGGCGCGAGCCCATCCCGTGGGTGCACTCGAAGTCCGTCCCCGAGCCAGTATCGGAGTCCATCCTGTCCTGCGTCCTGGATTCTGTTCTGGGTCCTTCGACAACTCGTGCACCAGGAGCAGGTAGAGCCGAGCGAGCGAAGGGCGTGTTTGCTATGCACGAGAGAACCAAATCGCATTTACACGAAGACTCTACCCTACTCGATTTCGAGCTCCTCGCTCGGCGTACTCCGTAACGCGCTCGTATGTCCAGGACGATCGCGCGGTTACAAACGTTACGGAGTCCCTTTTCGTTTCGCAGCCAAGAGCGAGAAGTACCACGAGTAGGTAGCGAGGTTTCTCTTACGAACTAATTGGAGAACGCTTCTGACGACGACGCTGGAGAAGAAAGGCGAAGAATTGGTACTTTCGCAAATTGGTTCGACGTTACATCGAGAAAGGATCGGATAAATAGGATCGTGGTAAATAGGTTTGATATTCGTCGACGTTTCCAATCGACCAAGACGTTCCTTCTCATTTCTCCTTCTGGAAAATTGAAGTTTTCAGTATCGCGAAGATGGAGACGGGATCCTACTTGGAGCGGAACAATGTTTCCCCTACGTCGTCGTGTGGAAATTGCGTCTGTAGATTGGCATATTCGATCGTGATGTTCGACGCGAGGCAGTCGTTGCGAATTCTTGATCGCGCGAAAGCCAATGAAGTTTGCGTGGAGCCACCGCGCATGGAAGAACGTGGCGCGTAACGTTGCGAGAGAGCGTGCGACGACATTGAACTTGACTTTGCACCGGAAAGCATTCATTCGGCGACGTTCGGTTCACCCGCTCTTGCGGCCTCGGCATTCGTTCGACGCGCATCACGAAACACTCGTGGAATTTTTTTTTACCACCAGTTTCTCCTATGGTCCTTCGCGTTTGATTTGTCTTCGTATTAGTTGGCCACTGGCCAAGTTACCGCGACCACATACGACCGCGTACGACCGCATAATGACGATAATCGTTTTTACGTTCGATGCGTCCTACCCATTGCATAGAGATACGCCTTTCGATTCCCATTTCGACGCAATAGAGTTCGGAATCGGAATACTCTTCGACGACGCTTTTCTCATTTTTTCCTCCATCTACCTGCTTGCCGTTAAGCTTGGACCACCGCCAGGCTTCACATATGGCCAAATATCTCTACGAAAGTAATACTCGGTCTTTCGTTTATTCGTCATATTTTTTTCCATCGACCATGTATACTTAAGGGACTACAAAAGAGAAGTATGTTTCCACCTCCCTCGCGCCCGGCCACTCTCCGCATTTGGCTTGTTTCGTTTGCAAATTGGAGAAGCGCCAGGACTGGAGTGGAGAAGTCAATACCGCAATGAAAATAATGCACGGTTTCGAAGTCCTTTCGCGTGTCCTCGCGTCTCCGCTTAGAATTTTTACTCGTTCCATTACGCGCAACGACGGGCGGACGTGTTGCCTCCTGCACGCGTCGGCGCGCGCTTAATCTCTCGATCGTTCTACACGCCCTGCATGCTTAATCGCACCTTAACCTCCCGTAAAATTTCATTCATACTTCTGATCGTGTGCACGCTGTCCGCGGAACGAACGAGCGTTGCTCATCGTGAGAACGCAGGTTCGAAAGCGTTTTAAACGTGGAATTCGAATGTGGGGTTGATCGTGATCCTCGTAGCTTCGCGCAACTGGAACGGAAGTACCTACTGTGCGGTGACAATGCCGTGACGACAACGCTCCAATGCCAGCAATAGTAACATCAACAACAACGATAACTAGTAGCAACAACGACGTCACTGTGACAACTCGAATAGTTCTCTTCGTCCTCCCCCGAAAATGTGCCGTTTCGCAGCCGCACATCGACGCTCCAGCTCGTTTCGCGCGCCGACGATTTTACGCGAGCGAAATTAATTTTACTACCTGTCGCCCATCGTGGTGCTCGCGCGAGCGGTGATTTACCGCCTTTGGTGATCCACGCGTTACCGCGTCTCATATTCGAAATGGGCGGAACAGAGAGGTGGTTGGGAAGGGTGGGTGAAGAGGACAAGAGGGATTCACACGTAGCTACATAAACGCGGAGACGAGCGCATAGCGCATGAACTCGCAGCACGCGCGCGCATGGTAGACCCGCCATTGTTCGTGGGAAAAGCAGAACGCGTAATCGCGTTCTGCCTCCCTCATTTAACAAGCGGAAACATAATTAACGCGTGTATACACTCGACTTCTTTACTGTCTCCTTCTTGCTCTACTCACTATTCTTAATTCTGTTCTCGTATGCCCCTACGCTTCTCTCCTCCTTCTTCTCTTTACTCTCATACGAGAATCGTTTGTGTTTTATACCTGCTCCCACTCGTTCCTTCGTTCTGCACATTCTCCTTCACCACTTACGAAAACTATCTGTGGACAGTAGTGTGCGAACTTACGACAATGACGACGGGGCGACTACGAGCCAGCTTCGCGTCTTCGGCGGGTCTCGTTCCTGGCCTCGTCTCACTTTTTTTCCCCTCTCCGCTCAACCTTCCCCCTTTCTCTCCTCATTCTCTCCCACCCTTGCAACAGCGTATCGCTCCCCGTCAGCCTATCTCTCTCGATCTCTCCGACGTCCCTCCATCCTCCAGTTTTTTCTTTTTTTTTTTTGTCGAAGCCCATTGTCTACGCGGTCGCCGTAGTTTCTCAGGGACGTCGCGTGGGAAGGTTCGCAGGGCCTTAAAGTTCGCGCGCCGCCGAGGTTGGCCAAGGCAAAGCGAAGCGAGGCGCGACCACGACGTCGCCGTGTCGCGCGTTCCTCCGTCCACCCTCTACGAGCTTGGCACTGTGTCGAATGCTCGCACACCCATACGCACGTATACATATCGGCAGGGTAATCGTCACTTTGGCATGGACGGTGGACGCGCGTTGACCTAGTTCGTAGGGTGACTTAATTTTCTCGTAATCCAACGACGCGGTCCCACTCGCTGCAAATCATTTCTTGCAGCCCAGTCGCGCGATCGTAGCGGACGAGCTTTAATGCGATTAGTTTTATCACCTTGTCTTGCCAACGGGGACGGGGTGAACGTTAGTTTAATGCGATTTTCTCTCTTTCTCTTTTTCTCTCTCCGAATGAATAAGTATCGTTCTCATTCTCAATGCGAACCTCTCTCGACCTCGCTCTCTTCCTTCTTTTCTCCCTCAACGCTGTCTGCATCCTGGTTATATATTTGTCGTCTATTAAATATTAATGTTAGTAACCCACTTGGGATAACTAAGGTTTAAAGTGGCGTTCGTTCACGTACGTTTAACATATTCATGTTCTTGCTTTCTTGTTCTGTTGCAGCCGGAAGAACTCGATCGTTCTCAGGACTCAGCTGTCGGTGAGGGTTCACACCATCATAGGTGAGTATCCTGGTGCGGATCCTTGATTCGAATCTCGCTCGGGTGGGCTCTCACGATCCACTTGGGCCCGCGGTTGATTCCGCCGTAGTGCCGCGCGCGCGCGCTATGCGATTCCTTGACCTCCCCCTTTTCTCCTTTTCGCCCCACCTCCGATTGTTGTTCTTGTCTAGGTCAAGTCCACCGAGGATCACTCGCGAATCGCGCTCCTTATTGTTAGAGCAAGGAATTCGACGAGAGCTTCGAGGGACAATCGATTTTGTCGTTTCGCGAATTTAATCGAGACATCGGCTCAAAATAACGATATTATTACTTGTGACCAAACATTTTTTTTAGTACGTTCTTTATGTATAGTCATCGATTAATCGATTGTTCATTTTATCGCGAGCAATCTAAACTTTAAGGAAATCTATACCTCCTCCTCTTTTCACTATTAACACAGAGTGTTAGTTTCAAACGATTTTCGCGCAGAGAAGATAATTTAATTGGCGTTTTCTTTTTATAAATTCCGTACGCGAATAAACCATCTACGGTCACCTCGTAATCGCAACCGTCGTCGTTACTCGCCACGTGAGAGACGTATTTTTACAACGCTCTCAGCTCGTTAAAATGAGTTATTAACAGGAAAATTAAATCGGGCAGTTGTCCGCCGACAAAAATTACGCAAATTCCCCCGAGAACTGACGAGAATTCGTCGTGGCGCCAGCACGCGCCGCTGCCACATTTTGCCTTCCGTCCTAATCTATTTTCGAGCCTAGAAAATTTGTCTCCAGTAAACAGAGAAGCTTTTAGAAATTTTATCGCAAAAGCGTTCGCTCTTCCGACGTATTTCACCGTATTTACTTGATATATTCGCGATATAATACAACGAGAGGAGCGAAGGCATATTCCTTGCGCGTTGACGAGGTTAAGAAAAAATTCGATCGAAAGGAATTTTGGTATCAGCTGATCTTGGACGGGTAAAGGAAATGAATTCTTCTTATCTCGGCCAGGTGTTGGTTCAGCTGTCGACGCCGATGCGACGTTTCATACGATCGCACCCCACGATATCCACGCGTCGTCTGCTCGAGCGAGTATTGTACGTTGAACGGTGACCTTGAACGGCCTTAAGGCACATTCGTAGATTACTTCTTCTGCGGGACTTGTCGCACGAGCGTCTGGTTGGGTAAATAAAATAATTTCTTTGGTCACATTTAGCACCGCATCACGGCTGCGCTCCGATGGGAATCGCGTGCGGCCCACTGGCACGAATTTAACTTTACCTGCGACGACTTCGGTCCGCATTAGACTTGTAAAATTCTTCCCCCGCGTTCGAGCCAAGGATTTTCTTGTCGTCCATATTTATGGAGATTCGCTTGACGTCGAACACCGCGGTGTTGTTATTTTACCATGGAAAATCGATGGGCTACTTCAAAAGCGCACTCTCTGCACGCATTCTCACGATAAGCAGAAAATTCGTTGTCCTTTTAGAATTGTTACCCGCACGTATCGATACGAATGCAAAATTTTGAAAATTATACCAAGAATATTTATCCAGTAGCCATTTCGCGTAACGTGGAATTGTGCAAAATTTTGATTCGCGAAAACTATGGTCGCGGTTAAAATTTCCAACGTGCGGTTAATCGAATGACCGCTAGTTAGATGTAAAATTAAGATAAAGCAAATCGAGCCGTTCGCCATTGTGCGGAGAATTTGGAAATGTGGGATATTCTCCCGTTACTCGCTGGGTAAACCAATTCCGGGTTGGCAATATCGGTGCGGGAATCATTGTATCGGCGGGAAGTGCTCTATGCAATTAAGTCAAACAGAATGCGAAATCAGAG
Organism: Tiphia femorata; assembly: GCA_944319695.1. Classification (NCBI taxonomy): domain Eukaryota; kingdom Metazoa; phylum Arthropoda; class Insecta; order Hymenoptera; family Tiphiidae; genus Tiphia; species Tiphia femorata. The sequence goes on from OX090903.1 coordinate 10,333,170, forward strand.
CAGGGATAGAATTTCCTGAAATTGGATGGTCATGCTGTATCGTATATCTGGCGGAGAAGTGAGGACGAAGGACCACCCCCGCGCGTGCAAAATTAACTCTTATCTATCGATCCTACTAAAAGGAGACATCGATATTCGCGGATGAAAAACAATATCATAAGACATACAAAAACAAGATCAATAGGGTTTATTACCTATTTCACTGTGAATACTATAAAGAGAAGGCGCATAGTTAACGCGACGCTGTAAAACGAACACCTTTATAAGCTACTTCTTGTTGCATTCACAGCTACGAAGATCTTGCTCGAGAAACGACGGTACAAAACACTCTTTAAGGGCAGTGGCCATTTTCGCTCGTTCTTCCCATTTCTCGCGCGGAATTCATTGCTCGGATAAGTTTCGATGCTCGCGTGGAAAATGTGTAAGTTTAAAAAGCGCAATGAGGGCTGGGACATGCGGTGCTCTTCACGTTCCGTGGGGCCATCGCCGAATTCACCTGCAGGCCGTTCTCGTTCGTTGAACCCTGCGGTGGACGGGCGGTGGTGGAGATGATCGAAGGTCCAGAATAAGCGGGGAAAAAAGGAGAAGAAGGACGAGGAAGGGGTGGAGTAGGATGAGGACGAGAAGGAGGAGGAGCAGGACCAAGAGCAGGACGAGGAGGAACGAAAAGGGCAGAGGGAGGAGCGGAGAGCAAAGTGGACCGTGGCTGTTTTGCATATTTTAACGGTTCTCCGTGTTGTACCTCCGGTTCCCCGCGAAACTCGTCTGCGTTTCGTCTCGGTCCACCTTTTGCGCCCGTTGCGCACTTCCTTGCTCGACGGAGAATTTTGTATTCAACGAGAACGTCCGCATTTTAATTTTCGCTAAAATTCGGAGACGGTCAATCGAAAGTATTCTCAGTTTAGAATCTTTCTCGACTCTCCAAGTATTTTCAATTGATCGTAAAATCCGAAACCATTACTCGTTTCCGGAGTCGCGACAAGCAAATAAAATTACATCGTGCGTAGACATTCGACCAATGTAAATAGACAATTAAGGAAGTACGTAGGTACTGTAAGCCAGTGAAACATCCGTATACTTAATAAAATTGAATTTGCTAAGGGAGGACCGTTAAAGGGTGTTTCGAGGGAGTCTGTTTCTGGATCTTGTATAGCGTAGAGATGATTTTCTTTTGTGCCTTATCTTCAAATTCGGTTAATTATTTCTTAATTTTCGTTAAATTATCACTAATGAGTATCAGGCTCGCCTTTAATTCCTCTTTGCAAAGGGACGTCTGCCACGAGTGGTCGGCGACGCACCAAAGAAAATGGGCGTATCCTATCGAAGTAAATAAGTACTGGGTGAACGTCGCAAACATGTTTTAATTAAATTTGTCTGGATAATTTTCTCCACGCAGTTCGCGTTTGCTTTTGTCTTCTTGCCCCTCTTCTTCCCTGTTCCATAGTTTTTTCTGTTTCTCCTCTTGTGTTTCCCTCATCCATGACCAATCCAATTTTACAAATGAACATTAGGTCGCGGATATATTTCGTAGACAAACGCTGCGGCCATCGTATGGTGGGCTAAACCGCGACGAAGGCTTTGAATACGCTTGCTCGTTCTCAAGTGCCGGACGATGCATCGCACGTCGATTCAGATTTCTTGCTTCCCTCAGCAAAGTGTAACGTCAGTTTCTGACTTTTCGCGATCTCCACTACTCAGTTTCAACATTGCGAACGAACTGTTTCATTCCATCGAGACAAAAAATCATATAATGCCCAAACTTGCATCTTTCGTTCAACCTTTTCGGAGCTTGAACTATTGTAAAGTTTGAATATTCTTCAATTGCACCGTTTTCAGTGCATTGTTGTATTTACGGATATACAACAATGGGTCGCGATGCAATTCAACTGCGCATAACCGGTGCCCTTTGTGCACCTCTGCCATTCGTCCTTTTCGTCGGAGCATGCACGAAATCATGAAAAACGATGTCGCGTCCCTCAGTTTGTCAATCAACGCGACAACAAACCACTGCATCCTGACTTCACTTGTTCTCGTCGAAGCTTCACGCGCGCACGCTTGGATGCGGCTCATTTGCAATTCTCCGCCTTTCACGTGCCTTCTTCCACGGGTCTTTGAAATTACAGGCCACGATCGTAGAAACGGAAAACTTGGCAAATGGAGTGCCTACCGCTAACTCGGGCACGCGTCCTCCGAACGACACGTTGCTCATCGCGATTCGCACGGTAGGTTTTCGTCGAGAAACGTTTCCTGCGTGCGCGCACATACCCTGATGGGGCCCGTGCGCGCATCACGCGATACGCGAGCGGCGTTGGATTTCGCGTCTCGTCGAGCAGATCGTCGTCGTGCCAGCGAGCGTCACGCCTCGCTTCTAAGCTTGCCACTTATTGTCAGATATCTTAGATATATTCTTCCTCAATTTTCTCTATTGCCTAAAAGCACCTGGGCACCTTTCGAAGCGCTCCTACCGGACATCAGAAAGATTGCGCCCGACAATATTTACAAATAAATAATCGAGCGACAAGAACGGATTTGTTTAAAGTAGTTTGTATACACGTAGTATATCTTTGCCGCTGACGCTCGTAAAAAATTTAACGAGAACTCGGTGTATTTTAAATTCTTTGCAACCGTTGTAGCGGTGAATATTTTTCTGCCAGCTATTGACAAAACTACTAGGTAACTCCCGCTTTGTGGAGAGCTACATTACTCAAGCTAGAGTGTATTAAATCACAATTTCTAAACATCAAAGGTGAGCAAATTTGTGATCCAAACATTCTGTGAGAAATTCGGACTCGGTATCATTTTTACACAATTATTTTCGCAAATAGGATCCGGCTCGCAGAATCTCCCAGGATAAGTTTACCTACTCTACCGGTGAGCGAGCAAAGCGTTATGAAAAATAAAAGATAAAAATATGTATTCTTTCTACATAAACAAAATACACGATACATACTTTATAACATAAAATCCCGGGTCCCAGGATTTCCCGGAAAATGTAATTTAGTCAATCCCGAATTGCGAGAATGCAAAAATGAATGAAAAAAGGGGAAAGCCTGCCACTAATTAAAAGCAAAAAGATTCGAGGCGAAATAATTTTTACCGTCGGAAAATTCAGTATGAGAAAGACGAAGAATATCAGCTCTTGAAAAAGTAGATTTCATGTACTCGGGCACTGTTCGCAAAGTATTTAATTTCACGGTAAAAAATACGTTTTAATGCTTGAAACGAAAAGAATCTAAATATCTCGAAACGAAAAATACGTAATGACGGTAGGCGGGGCCTTTAGCTGCATTCACGTCGAGATGCTGTGTGACCGAGCACCCACGATAGTTAAATTCCATACGAAGCTGCGGTAAGAGCGGTTGGAAAATGGCGGTAGTTATATCCGTACGTTTATTACGGCGGTCAACGGAGTATCGTGTGTACGTGTCGATGAAGCACAAATGAGGGGCCCTAATAGCACGCGTACGTGTTCTCGCGACATCACGCTTAACGACTCGTCTAAACGCACGTGCTCTTTTCGTTGAGACATAGATTTGAGCCGCGCGAAACCTTGGATGGGACGGTTGGTAATCGATAACTGCATCTTAAGGTCCTCTGCGATCGTCGGTCTTCGAATTTGAAACTTCAAAAGAGAGGAATAAAGCCTCAATTACAAACATCAATACTAATGTTTCACTTTCGCTTGCGGATCCTTCTAACTTTTACATAGTTCTCAACGTGCTTCTGCTGTTTCGTGTGCATTGTTAACACTAGAACTACCAAGCCGGTCAAAATGACTGGTCAACAGAAGAAGTTTTCATATGAAAACAAAAGTAAATGGCAGCACAGTGATAAAATAAACGCTCTCTCTGTTAAAATGAGTGGTCAACAAAAGAAGTTTCCATACGAAAACCAAAATTGATAGTTCTGATGTTACAGAGAAATTCTTATGAAAAATTGACGCACCCGGTCATTTTCACGGGTCGGTACTTCTAGTGTTAAAAATATATCGTTCTTGTCGTTCGGTGAGCGATTTTGTTTTTTGAAAAAAAAAAAAAATTATTCCGTCACTCGGTATACGTCGTGCATCGGGATTGATTAAATCGTGAATACCGGTGATTAAGGAATCCATTCGAGAAAAGAAGAAATGACAGTAGAGATGGAAAACGCGACGGGAGAGAGGGATGTTTTATATAGGCACTGATTATGGAGAGGCTAAGGGGCCCGAGGGCCTTGGGACCGCTATTCTTAGAAAGTGGACCCCAGTCTTCCTCTTTCTTTCCCTCTGCACTTCGCGGCAGTCCCTGCAGCGAGTTCCTAATTACTTCTGCCTGTATCTCTCTTCTCTTCCTCTCTATCTTTCTTCTTACCTTTCCACCGGCTTCCTCTCCGTTCGACGTTTCTTCTATCCTTCACTCTTTCACTTTCTCTTAGTGATCTCCTCCCTTACGAGCCTCACCCTGTCCTTTCTTAACCTCACCAGGCCTCCGACATGCATTATGCATTTGAAGATCGCGTGATAGTCGCCGATTATGCGCTCGTTCGTGGGTAACTTTTTCCGCGAAGGAATCCACGAATTCTATTCGATGGAGGCCCGCGGGCCATGGGCAAAAGAACTCGAAATCGATGATACTCCTCTTAGAGAGAAAAAGACAGAGGGTGAGTGGAGTAGGGGTTCGCGACAAATGGGCGGTCGCGACCCGATAATTTGAGGTTTTAGTCTTCTCTCTAGGAAGAAGCCGACCTTGGATATTTTTAACTCTTCGATCGATCGAGGATCGAAGCACGGTCGCATTAGTTTGTTTTCGATGTTCGCATAATGTAAATGCAAGATGTAGGAAATCCTGTGAAAATTTTCGCGGGTTCTTCCTTCTCCGAAACGGTCCCGCAAGATCGCAAAATTATACGAGACTGACAAATCACTTTCTAATTTGTAAGTGCAGCCTGCGGAACGTCGCTTTACTGCTCGCAGTCGTTGTCCCGCGAATTTCAATCGTGACACCCTCCGTTCTGTCCAGTTGATCTTTTGATCGGCATGCGGTAGACTTTGGATGCGTGAACTTTGGCGATGTTACGTATGAATCTGGTCTTTGCGCCCCTTTCGGGCCAACGTGAATCTGCTTGGAAAAATTGTAAGAGCAAGGAAGGTCGGGTAGATAGGCGAATAGGCCAGTTACCTGACCAGTCATAGATCGCAAATTTAATCTCTTCTTCGAGCGAGCAATGAGATAAGAAAAATACGATGCGGAAAATAATTAATCGGTATTAATTAATTAGAGTGGTGGCTAGAATCGATTGTGCATTAAAAGCATGAGAAGTATGACCCAAAAGCGTTCTGCGCCAATTAGCAGGTAGTAGCACTTCGAGTAGCCTGTTTTGTGACTTCGAAATAACCGCAAGGCCAAATGTATGCAAAAGTGAAATTTTTTTCAACCGAAGCAGTTTGAACTTTCATTCCTCCGCGTCTCTCCAACTCTCATCTTCGTCCACCGTTTTTCGAAAGACGTAAACGCAGACGAATGTGTAGAGCTTGCTAGGAGTGTCAAATAAATAATTTTCTATTACATCGTGTCGTTTATTAGCAATAATTTTTCTGTATAAACAGCAACTTTTTTTCTTTCCACTGCGATTGTCAAATAGACACATACTATCGGCCCTAACTTACATCAGTCAGTTTTGAGCTTTGGGAATTTTGGCTCGAGTCGTTTGTCAAGCATTTTCGGACATTTCTCACGCGACTTTTTCCATCTTGTTCGCAATACTCATTTTTTCTCATTCAAAGAATATAATAATCGAACGTACTCACACGTAACGCGATGCTACGCGCGGTTCTTGCTTGGTATAACAATAAACCTTGGCAGTTTACAGCAATCGGATACCTAGAAATGCGTAAGTGACATTAGATAAGTGCGCGCGCGATCACCATTTATTCCATTCCGTATCGAGTAATTTTAAAGGACACCGGTGAGAACCGGACACTGTGTATTTCATCGAAGCTAGCGTCCAAGCTCGGTCGAGTTCAAAACAATATCACGACGTCGGACCACACTGTATTATTATAATAAATGGTTGCGCGTTGCTTGTCTGTTGCAGAAAAATTGCTGAACAGCGAGGGCCGCGAGCTGCGGCGGGCTCTCTTCTCTCTCAAGCAGATCTTTCAGGTGAGTTTGCGATTCGCTTTGCGCGAGCCGAGAGGGGCGGAGAAGCGGACGAAGGGAAACGTGTGGAGAGTGGAACGAAGGAGAAAAGGGTGGAGGGGAGGGAGAAGAATGGACGAGGGTGAAGACGCGAGAGGGAAGGGAGTCGGACGGTGGAGCCTATTTTTACGCGAGGCTACTCGCTCGACGAGTAAATATTTGCATGGCGGTACGACCGTCTTCTATCTTTTTCTCCTGGTCCCTCTCTTGTTTCTTCTTTTTCCTTTGCTCCTCCACTTTCCTCCCTTTCGCGCAGTCGCCACCTCACGCGCTCCACATTGTCCGAGAATGGTTGCTATTCTTTTTTTTTTTTTTTTTTTTTGCCGGTAACATTGTTGTCATTTCACGTCGACGCTCCAAAACGAATCCTTTCGTTACGATATTTTCTACATTCTTGGCTGACTTCGTCGCGCAACGCTTCTACGAGTGACACCACGTGAGGATGCCTTATTACCGCCGTGTTCAGAATGAAAGTCGTACCGACATTATCACAATTTTCAGCTTAAGAGGTTTACAGGGTGGGTATTAGTATTGTCACGGGTCTGTTAAAGCTCAAAGTTGCATCTACAAAGAAACAATTTTCTAGGATAAGTAGATACAGCTTTGAAATTTAACAGACACGTGACAATACTAATAACCAAGCTGTAGAAGTGGTAAATCGGTATAAACCTCCGTGTAAATTAGTCAGTCCGCCTTAAGAAATCGTTTACGCGAAACAATTTCTTCGCCCGAATTGCAACACGAGAACAAATAAATTATCATCAATGTTGCTGTAACCTTAAAACACTCGTGCGCGCGTTATCTTATATGATCCCGTGATTGGCGAATCGCATTAAATCGGTCGATCACAAATCGTTCGGTTTGACCACTTACGTTGGCAAAAAATTCACCGACGCGTGTACCAGAACGGTCCAGTGTAACTTGCTAGGAGGCGTGACGCAGTGTCGGAAAAAGATTTATATTTTCTAAAGTAATTTATTGTATTACGACGTGCATACCACGTCGTTGGCGATGCTACGATAAAAGCATTACGACCTGCGTGGCACGCCTTTCCAGCGCAAGTGGTTAACGAAATTTATTCGCGTCTCATCCAAAAGAATCGATCTTCCGCGCACTGTAAATGACAAAGAGGAGGCACCGGTAACAAGTGTAACGATCGAAGAATAATAAACCGACGATAAGGAAGAAAATTGGAAATCAGCCGTCGGAATATCCAAACTATTTTCAGTCTCATTCTCGTGGGTGTACCTTATCGTGTGAGCTAATCGAGTCGGAGTCTTGTCATAAGTCTCCCGTAATCTTCTTCTCTCGTTTCCAAGTCGGAGAAGGTATTTCTGGACTGAGAAATGCTGAATGACAATGATGACACGATCGCGAATGATTCGAAGAACGACGGAGATGACGACGACGAGGAGGACGGCGTCGTCGTCGTCGTCAACGTCAACGTCACGGGATCGTCCGTCTGTCTGCGTCGTGCTTCGTGCGGAAGCTCGCCTGGGTACGCGTGGGTTTAATCAAACTTCGTGGATTTTCCATTATAGCTCGCGACTTCGCCCGGCGCCCAGAACGGCATAACTAATTCCATTTAGCCACGGGAACGGAAAACGCGACGTAGCGGCGGGTGGTGGCGGCTCGCGACTGCGGCTTACCGGTGGAAAGGCAAAGATAAATCGACGGGACTCCTCTTCTTCTCCTCCTCTTCCTCTTCCATCGCCACCGTCTCCTTTTCTCGTCGCCGTCTGTTTCCCGCCCGGTGGAATCTTCTCTCGAGGGGATCGGATATCGGCGGCCTTGGAATCGTCGGGAAGGGTCGTTGGTTCGATGGCTTTATCACCTTGTATCGAGATCTCGCGAGATTCGCCTCGTTAGCTTGCGCCCGCGCGACCCCCCTTGAGACGTAGAAATGGTTTTTACCGGGGTTGCTTTCCTCTTGTTGGAAGGGAAAATGCGCGCGCACAGGTGGCTCGCCTCGTGGGTAATTCTCGGATCACACAGGAATCCACGAAGTATCCACTCGACTCTCCAATTTTGTTTTCACGGCGAGACGCGCTATCTCGACACATCGGGAATTCTTGCTTTTCTCGCGCTTCAAGTGAAATACTCACGGGGTGTATCGTCTCTGAATTACAGGAGGACAAGGACCTGGTGCACGAGTTCGTGCAGAATGACGGACTGGCCTGTCTCATCAAGGTCGGCAGCGAGGCCGACCAGAATTATCAAAATTACATACTGCGAGGTGAGTTTCCCTGCGATTTATCGATAGCTCGATGGAGCGAACACCGCGGGTAGTCTTCGTGAACCTTCCTTCCTGCGTACCTCTTCCATTGCACCGTGATATCCCTTCCTAGCTACAGATTAGCCCTTTGCCGAGTTGTTTTTCGGTCGACGCAGCTCGAGCGAGCGAAGATTGAAATTCCCCGGATGCGTATGTCCGTTAAAGGGTTATAATGTAGGCTCTTCTTGCCGCGGAGATCGCACGGAGAAGGTGACCGGGTGGCTGAGGAGAGAAGCACAGGAAGGATCGAGGAAGACCGAACACGAATGGACAAGGACCGAAGGATAGACACGGACGGATAGAAAGACGGATTAACACAAAATCGTGTAATTAAGGAAACTGATGTACACTCTTCGGCAGACATAACCGGACTGACTTCCTCTCCGAGGAGGACGACGAACGTGCACAGGGCACGATCGATAAAAGACAATCGAGAATAGCTCGTCCTATCCTACTCTCCTCTCGCCGTCATATAACTATAGAATAAACATAAACCAAAAAAAGGAATAATAAGTATCGTTCGTAATTTTCGAAATTCGGACTTCTTTAGAACGTATATCAAGAGGTGACAATAATCAATGTAGATACTCGTTGATGATATTGTATTTCTTTAGTAAAATATGGATCGTAAGAAAAAAATAAAATTGCATTTCCGGAAATGCTGACGATCCTGTCGTAAATGAACGTGGAAAGAGAGGGGGACCCTATAGCCACTCGCGCATTATACCACACTCGTGATACCGTACGACGAGTAAATCGGTACGTTTACGACGATTAACGACGTTTTACGAATGATTAAATGGCGTCGGTGGGTTATTAGCGAGGAACTTGGAATACTAGCTAGTATTCGTATCCGCGCGCAAGCGGATAGCGCGTGGCCCCCACCGGCTTATTCAAACTTCATCTCTAGCGGTACGCGCGTAGCCTGAATATGCAAATCGTTGCGGTTCGCGAGGGTGAAGAGGCGGATGGGAGGAAACCTCGCCTCTCGCAGAAGACAATAACGCGTTGCAAATAACGGCAAGACAATGCGAGAGCGACGTTTAATGAGCAACGCATCGGCGCCCTCGCGAATCCACGCCCCACCATCGGAGGGAGAACGGATCATCTTGGCTTCTCTTCTCCTTCGAGCCATTCTCGTCCTCTCGCTTTCTCCTCGTCGTTTTTCTTCGCACCCTTTTTTCACTCCACATTATTATCGCCGGGATGCTACGGCTACGCGAGGAATGCCGTTATCCCCGTTATCATCTTTATCCAATTCTTCCCATAGCCCCGCTCAATTGCCCCACAATTGCTTTATTTTCCTCGAATTATTTCGTACGCTCATTTTTATGCAAATCTTCTCCACAACTAGGCAATCCCGGGACAGATTTCTCTTTTTCTTTTCACACTTTGAAAGATTAACGATAACTGTTCTTTACCGTTTCCATTGCCCCTCGCGAGTTTTCCATGTACCGTTAATTACTCGCAACTGCATGTCGCTTCGTTTAAAGTCCTTATGTTCGGTGAGTCTTTTACAATGAAATAATTTGACCATGTTACGCTATTAGCGATCGGCTTTATGAGATTTAAAGTTCTCTCTCTTTCTCTCTCTCTCTCTCTCTCTCTCTTTCTGCTCCTCTCTTTCCGCCTCGTTTGGTACGCCATTAAACTCAATTGTCGATATCCTATCCAACCGAGCGGCCTGCCGACGCGTGGCGCCATTTTAAGAGGGAACATACGCAAAATTGCCGCAACTATAAACCATCCCGTCGTAGCCCCCTCCGGCGTCCGACGTCGACCGTCGCGACGTTTCGCAAATTATGAACGCGCCCTTTGATCGCGCGCTTCGAGTGCCTTTGCCCCGTCGAGCCTCGAGTGCTTCGTAAACTAACGCCGTTGGTGCTCAACGAGGGGACTCCAATTTCCTTGTCGAGCGGGGGCCTCGCGTCGTCATGGAAAATCTGCGAACTTTCATTAGAACCCCTTGTTTCCAAGTAATCAATTCATCGATCCCTCGTTCTTCTTTTTTATTTTGCGCCCGCTTGAGTTCTTGCTTTGTCCTCTCGTCGCACGATTATTGCGAGAATTATTCGCTTCTTTCTCACGAGATGAACTTTAATAACGTTGATGCGCGCATAACCCGTCTCTCATTTTCAAGCATTCCACTTCGAGGGATAAAAAATAAGCGATTCTTCTTTTCTTTCTTAATGATACCTTGCCAAATGATATCTTCGATCGTAGTAGAACGGTACGAGGGTATCGTCGTTGGATCATCGCGACGAAAATGATCGATTACCTACTCGAATTCTGATTAAACTCCGAAACAATTTGTCACGTGCCTTTGCAATTTTTTTCTGTCGCGTACCCTTTTTTTCGAGAAATTTCTCAACCAAACGATCCCGTCGTAACTTCCATTGCCTCTAACTGTCCATCAATTACGGCGCAAAATGCATTTATCCCTTCTTTATCGCCGACAAAAGCTTCCATTATTTTCGTTATTTACACGCATCGAGCCATCCGCGCGGGCTGCGCGTAACTCGAGATACGTTGTGTAAACCGACGCCTCCCGTCGTTAATTCTTGAGATTAAAAGTGATTTTCCCAAACGACAAGGACGGCCTGAGTGATTGATTATAGATACTTGTAGTTTGTGTCACTCGATCAAATCCTATCGTAATTGTTCTGCGCGCTGCCGCGATGCACGCGCCCGTCGATCGATCGGATTTCTATCGCTAATGGAGGTAACGCGATACATCAATGTAATGGGATACCTCGGTGTAATGGGAAGGGAGAGGAAGAGAAGATGCGCCGTTGCACGGAAAATGTAATTTCTCTCGTGGTGGCGGTGCGGTATAGATCGACGAAAAATGAAAACCCACGATCGTTTGAAAAATGGAGGGAGCGCTCGGCGTTGTTCGAGCGGAGCGCACGTAAAAAGTGGCAGTCTTGATTTGTTGAGCCGTCAATAAAATTTTTTAGCGTTGGCGGAGTTTTCGGTTGCGGGCAATATACGTCGGTGGAATATCGCGAATGTACGTTGCCTTACAAGGAAACTAACACAGGTGAAATATGTTGTAATCTAGACCAAAATAAGGGATACATTTTTTTTATACGTGCCCAATCGCACTTTTAGGGGCTGAAACACCCCTTTGAAAAAAATCGGTTTTCTTCTTTCGCACCAAATACTGTGAAACGTATGCAAGATAGAAAAAAGTGTTTTAGACGAAAGTTGAACAGTTTCAAAAGCGTATAATAATAGTTTTATCGGTTGTTTAAAAAATATTAAACTTTTCGACATACTCCTCCACCCCTCATAATTATTTTGCAATTTCAGAATTTCGTATTTACCAAGCGAAAGGATATTTTATTTCGAATTCAACCATATATAATAATGTTACTTTCCGAGATACGGACTTTTCGAAAAATAGATGGAACTTTTCGAAAAAATGGATTGTTAGTATCGTTTATCTGCACTGTATTCTCATCTTTGACCGTAACGACCTATCGGTTTATAATTTGGAAACATTAAACGCATTACACGGACCTTTATCCGAATCTGTCGAGTTTGGATTATTAGTCAATTCTGGACGGATCGCCATGCCAAATAACGAAACGTTCAAACGGCTAAAAACACCTGCTTCCATCCGAGACTCATCCGAGAAGCTGGTGAGCGTGGCGCGATCAGCGAACGTTATGATTGGACGTGAGCCTTTGGCAGAGGCAAAGGCTATTCGCTTTTGCAACGGACTTGACACCGAAACTAACGACCGTTGAAAAACAAGAGAGCTAAATTATGTTGCTAAATTAATGTCCCGGTGGGATGGCCAAATGACCACCGGGACCTCCCTACCATATCAAGAACGGAATATTCGAGTTATGCGCGATGTGCAAAGATAATTGAAAATGTTACAGTATCTGTCGAGTTCGAATAGTTAGTTCTCGATTCAATTATTTTCGTTTCAGCCTGTACGACCGCTTTAAGCATTTCGACGTACTCGCTAATTGTAATTTACCTTTAATTTTCAGGAATGAAATGAAACCGACAGAATAGTTCAATCTAAATTCAAAGGGAATGGGTATTAAAATGATTAAACGAGTTAATTGCAAATTTTTGTAATCATTAAATTTCCATTGAGGTCCACTTGGACGGAATTATATTGAAATTAATCGGGATGGAATTAAAGGGTAATTCGCGTTAACTCGGATTTAATTATTCGTAATAAATGGTGCTGGGTACGCAGTGATAAAAGAAACATTTCCCTCCTGCTCTTGATAGCGTATGTTACACTGCTTAATTTTGTGCTCGATCTTTACACCATTGGCGACAAAGAATGCTCGTAGAATTTAAAGCGAATCTGTTTCACTATCTCTTTTTTTTTTCTGAAAAATGATTTGGTGGAAAAAAGGCGAAGAACGCTCGTGGACGTTTCTATCTCGGGAAGCGACGAAATGGCCCTTCCTTTGGAAAATAGCGAGAGTTAACGATCGAAAGTCTCGCGATCCGAAACGATAATCCTTCCGTTTAACAAGACAATTCTCACGCGCGGGCTCGTCATCGATTAGCGGCCCGACACGCAGACGAATAACGACGAGCTCGTTAAATTTTTTCGCGAGGGTACCACGGATGCCACGCCGTCAGCCAAGCGTGTCGCGACTCGTGAGACGAAAGTAAATGCCTCACGACCGGTAGCTTCTTACGCGATCCCTCACGTGCGAAGAGGAAAGCGCATTTCGTCATTCAGGATGCCATCGCGTAGCCAATCACCCGCTCGAGATACCTCGTGCAAGAAAGAGAATATAAATGAAGGTAATAAATTAACGAGGATTTTCTCAAATTGCATATTTATTTATTCTCTGGCAGACTTGAGTATAATGTTAACCCGTATACCGCTTCTCCTTTCCTTTTTGCATTTCTTTCGTCTGATTTGTTCAGGATACGTTTAGATTAACCCGTTGTTCGACATTGAGAAAGTTTCAAAAATCCCTACGCTCGCAAGACAAATCTTAGGTATGCCAAGATTTTCGCTTTCGACTTTATCGTCGAAGTTACTCTTCTTCGCATTTTATCACCGTTGGCCCCTCTACTTCGACGTATTTCGCGAAATTGACAGGTGAAAGTGCTCGACGCATCGTGCGTTAAACACGAGGTTGGAAAACATAAGTGATTCCCATTTGTCCGTGGTATCGGAGAGTGCCGGCTGGCGAAGGGGAGCGTAAAAGCGATTAAATGGAAATTTTCGGATGAGGTACTTCGCGCTTTCATTCTCGACATGAAAAAGATTTGACGGAAAAGCGGTTAGAATGACTATTATGGAATGGCGCATTGATCCGAATTCGATGAAGTTTACTTCTCGTTGCTTTTTGCGATCGGGAATACAATCATCCACTCAACTGTGCGATCTACGGATAAAGAGCAATCAAACGAGTATTTAATTCGCCATTTATCGCCGCGAGGTAATCAACGGAGAGTTGAAGGAGTAGGAACGGAAAAGAATAACGAGGGTCGAGGTGGGTTGATTTTAGAAAAGCATTCGTCTGTTCGCGTGGATTAAAGAGGGGGTTATCGGGACGACATTGGAGGATTAAGGCGGCCACCTCGCAGAAACGAACGGCAAATCGGTCGGGATAATTTAAGCCGTGAGTGGGTCGTAGGTTTCCCGGCGACGCGTCGATAGCCCCCACCGATGGCTCGATCGGGTGTAAAACGATTTGGAGTTTCAACGAGTCTTTCATCACTCTTGACATTCCTCTACTTTTTTAATAATCGTCTCCGTACTTCGCAATAGATTACTTGGCATACATTTTTGCAATCTCGTTAAGGAGCGACATATACGCACACTGGTAAAAACTAGTGCCCTCTATCACACGTGTACACGTGTTTAATTCTTTTTTTTTTTAAACACGTGTATCGGGTACCCGCGTGTAATACACGAATACGCGTACTACACGTGTATTTATTTCACGAACAGTTCAAAAATTATGAGAACAGTTCTTTTCTAAGGAATATAAAAATAGTGTCGTAGAGATACAAAAAATATCTATGTATGCAAATACATACAATTTGGCACAAGATGTAAGATGCTGTGAATAAAAATTTCTTGTAATTACCCGTGTACACGTGTATACATCAATGACACGTGATGCGCGGATATCCGCGTTAGATATAACGTATAGCACGACCAACATGTGTCACGTGTACCCGTGTATTTTAAAACACGCTTCTGACCGGGAGCTCTAGTAAAAACACTGTCACAATATATGTTTGCCATTTTTCCTATAAGTTGCAAATCGATATTCAGAAAATAAAAATTCTATAACTTCAAAAGGGGAAGGTGCTCAGATCCTCTCGCTTGTCAGGCACGTGATGCACTCAGCGATACGGAAACTGCAAAGCTTATTCATATTTTTTAAATCGTCTCTGCAAATATATTCATACACCTTCTTAGAAAAAAATTGAAATCTCCGCTTCTTACATACCTTCCGGTGATTGAACGAAAATTCCTCAATGGGGGATGAATGTGCACGCACTCGTTATATAAGATCCTAGTATATCTCTTATATGACAAGAAAAGCAAAAAGAACAAGAAGATCGCTTATTATCAGATACGGCCCTGAAAACAAACAAGCCCGATCCATATCGTTCGTTAGTGTTCCTTCACGGGCGCAAACACCAAACATCACGTCCAACTGTCCCCTTAGCCGTCTCTTATTTACTCGGTTTATTCGAGCAATTATCTCGGGCTGAAATTAACGGGATTGGAAGTCGGCCATAACCCCGTTGAATGGCGGATACACCCTATCGCGTTGCTGGCTGCCGAGCGACCTAATACTTCGAGCTGGCCCTCCGTTCGTGAGAGGAGGATGAGTTTCCTCGAACTTTAGCGAAAACTTTGCGCCTGCCCTGGTGCAAACTTCGTTCGGTTCTCCTTGCCCTCGGCGGATAAAGGGCAAGAAGAAAAGGGAAGCGCGGTAACGTGGAGCTGAGAAACGGCGGTAAGATGAGAAGGAAGGTGGAAGCAGAGGGTGGTTTTGGTCTAGAAAGGGTGCCAGAGACTGGAGGGGTAATCGAGGAAGATGGGGGCTGGAGTCTCGATATTGACGAGGGTTTAATGCGAATCGTACGGTGGGGGTTAAAAGGACAGTACGAGAACGGTGAGGGTGAGTGCGATAGTGAAGGAACGGTAGGAAGTAGGATCAGTGGGAAGGAAGTGTGGAAGGAAGGTACCGACGCCACCTGCCCGTGCCGTAAACTCTGCTTATCGATGATAAGAGGGGGTGGGGATAGTGGAAAGAGGGTTGGTTAGCGCGATTATCTATGCGTCTCCTGGCACGACGAAGCTCCGTTGTGACTGGCTAATTCGACCCCACAATGATAACTAATTGTCCCAGTGGTGCTATGCGAGGGAAGACGAAGGTGGTAGCTAAGGTAGTTTACGTTTCCCCTTCATTTATCCAATTGATTTTCCGTACTACCCTCGTTGCCCGCGGGGCCGCGTTATCATTGTTATTGGAAAACGATTACATCGGTTGCCCTAATCACCCTTCCTCGAGCATTTCCTCGATATACGCGTCACGATCTATCCATGAGATTTATCTGTATTTATATACTTCGGAAAAGGACAATCATTTTTTCTACCTTCGTCCACCACTCGACGTCCCATCCGCGAATCGGCTTCATAAATAACGAAATGGCACCGAAGAGTGCGAAGAGAGACAAACGAATCGCCGAATTTCGATCTCCACCGGAAATGGATATTGATGGATTTACTCGCGACGGTAGTGACGCTTGTAGAAACGTGAAACGCGACGGCAGTTCTATTTGATATCGTCAGCCGCGTTCGACGTATAGCGTTTATGGAGTGTCAATGTTTTTGTTGACGGTTCCGGTAATGGTAAAAAAAAAATTCGACGACATGATACGATACATTCATGCAAGGTGATGGTATTTAACGGAGTAGTTTGGAACGGTGTTTGAATTCCGTTATATTTTCAGGTTTCGGTATTATACCATTACTGTTAATTTCGATTTTAGATTGAAGCTTATTAATTTGAGTGAACTAGAATCAAAATTTAGTAGCGAGAGTGTTGCATTTGTAGCACGAATTTTCGTGTACGCCCTTCTGTTCGTTCGCACCGATCGTTTTATCGTTCGAGCACTAAACAAAGCCGAACCAAGATCTTGATCCATCCTGCAGAAATAATTTTTCTGAATTTCGCACTCTTTCTTTCTTCTTTTTCATGACGTAAACAGCTCTCGGTCAGGTGATGCTCTACGTGGATGGTATGAACGGTGTCATGGAGCATGGTCAGACGGTCCAGTGGCTTTACACCCTAATAGCAAGCAAATTTCGTCTGGTAGTGAAGACTGCCCTGAAGTTGCTCCTGGTATTCGTCGAATACGTGGAGACTAACAGTTTACTGTTGGTGAGGGCTGTAAGATCGGTGGACACGTCGAGGGGTATGATACCCTGGACGAATGTCATGAAATTGCTGAAGGATTACGATGCAGCGGACACCGAGCTACTGATCTACGCTACTACTTTGGTGAACAAGTGTCTGAACGGCATTCCCGATCAGGATACTTATTACGATCAAGTGGATTGCCTAGAGGAGCAGGGAATCGAGGGAATCATCCAGAGGTACATGTCGAAACAAGGCACTGATCTGGACCTACTTAGACAATTTCAAATTTACGAGGCTGTACTCCATCATGAGGACGGCAACGACAGAGGCTCGCCCATAAGGCAACTCGACGATAATATTAGGTGAGTGGAAAAAATGACATTGGAAGAAT
Source organism: Tiphia femorata (assembly GCA_944319695.1). Classification (NCBI taxonomy): domain Eukaryota; kingdom Metazoa; phylum Arthropoda; class Insecta; order Hymenoptera; family Tiphiidae; genus Tiphia; species Tiphia femorata. The sequence continues at coordinate 10,350,396 of OX090903.1, forward strand.
TAATAGAAACGCTACATCGTGGCAACTCTTTGTACCAAAAACAACTCATGGAAAAGATGAATGTGTCCCGATTGAAAATTAATTGATTTATAATTGGACCGAAATGCGAGGGTATTTTCGATCGAATGATTTATTTAGGAAGGGGCTAATGTTTATCACAGAGGGTTGCGTTATTAAATTGCAACGTTGATTGGAGGTGTCAAGGGCACTTTGAAATTGGGTTTTAGTTATTCATTGCTGTAGCATGTTTCAGTGCTGCTGATGAATCGGCTAAGGATTAGTTTTATGTGAATCTGTTAATTGCTCCGATATATGTAACTATAACGCCGCTTTCTATCTGATTTTCTCTCCGAAAAAAATTAGGAAAACTCTACGGAATCGGAAATCCCTAGTGGATTCGCACGAGCGTCGAAAATCTCGCAGACACTCTACCGGTACCTCGCCACTCTCGATGTCTCTCAATGCTCGTCTAAGTCCGCGGTTGAACCACTCATTGGGTCTGAGCTCGTTAAACAGCACCCTGAACTCGAGCCTGCCCGACGACGACGACGAGTCCAGCAGTTCTCAAAGCTCTCAGGGCCACCTTGGAGAGGTTCAATTAAATGGCAGCTACAAGGAGAACAAAGGTACATTTCTTGAATACTCATCATTTTCTCCTCTGCGCACTTCACTCTCCAGTTGCTCTCTACTTACCTGAAATTGTTGGAAACACTTCTAAGCGGGGAATTGTTCCAACAATTGCTTTGATTACTCGTATAGAGTGCTTTCTGGAATTTTCTTTGATAATTTAACACACTTGTCTGTCGATGAAACTTACGTCGGAGAGATTCTTAGAAGTTTACTAATTTTCTAAGAGCAGAGTATCCTGCTTCTTAGGGCATAGTTTAGGCAAGGAATTCTGTAGATTCACATCTTAATTAATTAAAGCTTGAAACTCGCTTTACGTTACAGTGGATGTGGGTGTGACGCCGGCGCTGAGACGCCGTAGAGAGCGCGCCGAGAGGCAAAGAAGTTTCATCAGAGAGCAACAAGAGGCTACGGCTAACATGAGAGCGTCCGTTGGTCACCCAGACGATCAAGAGAGTAAGTGAAAAAATTTTCATAAACTCGGCTTGGAACTTCCCTCAATTTGTCAGAGCGCTGTCACGAAATATCGTGTCACAGCGCCACTTGAGGACACGCTCCTAATTAATTGCGATATCTACAGTAACGCGCTACAGTTGACAGATTGCGTGCCACCATTTGTGCTCATTAATGGTTCGCGAGCAGAGGAAAATTGCGAAAAAGAATATCACAACGAACGTCAAAATTGGTAACGAGCAGAGCGAATTCGATGGTTTGCATTGCAGAAAACTGAGCTATCGGATGGAAATCGAATTTTAGCAATTCAGAGTTTTTTTTTTCTTTTTTTTTTTTTTGTAATTATTAATATCGGAAACATTCCCGTAGGAATAATTGGCTCACCGAACATTTTCACGAGCTCGGCGCAGTATCGAATTTATTTTACGAAAAAGACAAATTGTTAAAAAGAAATGAAAATATTTTTGCGACGGACGAGTTGGAGCTATTTTGTTTTCGCCGATAGGTCCTTTTCCTTCGACCAACGGTCTCCGATACACGAATGGTACCACGTACGAGAGAAACGCGGACTCCCCGTCGAACAAATTGTCCAGGACGAGCAGCAGGAAGGACTTGACGCCTCTGATGAATGCCGCGAATAAGCTCGATTCCGAGGAGAAGAAGCCGTGGTACGGTAAGAGTCCTGACGAGGGTGTCGAGTGCGACGAGGGCAATCACACCGACGAGGACGAGGATCGCCGAGTGGTTCTACAGCTGAAGAGGGAAGGAACCGTCAAGGATCTCACCCAAAAATTGGCGGCGCAAAATCTCATACCGAGTAGTCCCGTCGAGGAGAAAGTTTCAAGGTAAGCATTGAAGATGGTTGTCGTTAAAATCAGAACTCTGTTATAAATTACCACCTACTCGTAAAGCGATGTGTACCGACTGATAACGCGCCTCGACTACCGTGTCTTCGTTTCGCATAGAAAAGTGATATACGAAAAATCAGAAAGTCCACTAGGTCCGTAAGCTTTAAGCGAAAGAAAAAAGAGGATATTGAAATTAATTACGATTGTAGCTTGAAATGTACGAGAAATTGCTCGTGTAATTTACTTGGAGCTTACAATTTTTAAAAAAACAATCGATCGGATATGAATCGGAAAATCCTGCTAGAGAAGCAAACTTTTCATTCTTCAGGATAGGGGATATGAGCGGTCTGATCTCTAAGGCGAAAGAAGGTCTGGCGAAGTCGAAGTCAAAAGCCGACGTATTAAAGTCGCCCACCGGTGACAATCTGCCAAAGTTGCAAGAGACTAAGAAGTCCGAGAACGAGCTCCATTGGGAGGAATTGGTGAAGAAGCTGAAGAGACCTTTGGCACTCTGCGACCTCGACTTCACCGACTTGAATTCGGACGACGAAGTGGACGTCCTTGGGCCGGTGAACGTGATGAATGGCGTGCCACCACCACCACCCCCCATGGTCCCTTCCGTTGGTGGTATTAAAGCACCACCTCCACCTCCCTTGGGTGCTAGACTGCCACCTCCAATGCCCCAAGGTCCACCGCCATTTTTCGGAGTGAACCTCAAATCCTCCAGGGCGCCGGCCACAACGGAGTCAACTGGGATGCCGAAGAGTCCACCACCCACCGTCACGAAGAAGAGCAAGAAAACGGTGAAGCTTTTTTGGAAGGAAGTCAGGGACGATCCGATCATTCTGTCCAGGTTGGACAAGAACAAAATGATTTGGGACGAGCTCTCACCGGTGCCAGTCGACACGCAAAAGTTGGAACATCTCTTCGAGAGTCGAGCCAAGGATCTTATCACCAAGGTAAAAGCACAGATATTTTATATTATTTGTAATTTCTCGTTCGCGATGCATACGATACGCTAAGGGTTGAGTTATGTATTCAAGAGACTTTGCAAAGGAATTGGCAGCCAATTGGTTCCTTCGGCCATAACGTTGCACGTTTGCCACTCTCAAAGTGAGAATTTTATTTGTTGCGGAAAAATTTTAGCGCACAAATGCTGGTGGTGGATGATTTTAACCCTTTGCACTCCGTTATCGTCGCATCTCGAAGATACTTTGTATCTTTATACATGTAGAAAGAGGTATTTTGGCCCAAGCTTAGTGTAGTCAGTCTGGTGACAGAGCTTGGTCTGTTTTTTCCCTCGCTACGTTATAGTTGGTACAGTAATGCCTCGATTTAAGTCCCGAAAGTAGAATCGTAAGGGGACATATATCGAGACCTAGGAATCGAAACTCGATCCTCGGGCCACCTTTGTAGTTCGCCGAACGAAGAAAAGGACAGCGAATACGAGATAAGAATGAAAGGAGAGCCGAGGCAACGGAGGCATTTAAACTATTGTACATTGTACGCTTGACCGACTCCGCTGGAGATAACATTGGCGCAGACACGCCGTATGCCGTGGCGTAGGACCAGCACTCGGGACTTAAATCGAAAGCCAGAAAGGGACTTAAATCGAGGATTCACTGTAGCCCGGACAAAATAACTCGGAGTTGCTGCAAGATCTTGTCAAAAATTGCTCGGAGTCCAAAGGGTTAAATAACCGTTCCGTAACGTTCATTTTCGACATACTCTTATTATGTGCGTAGAAATAATATTTTCTATGCGGTATATTTCTTCCTATGGTAGATAAATTAAAAACGAACGATCTGTAAATAATTTTTCGAAGACGTTAGATCCTCAGCCCTGTCAAAATGACTGGTCAACAAGGGAAACTTCAATATGAATAAAAAAATTCGGTAGATCTAGAGTTGATACCATAATCGTGAGGTAGAATTTATACGCCATCCAGGAGCGAGTAAATCCAGAGATGAGCCGTAGTGGTCGCAGTAGTGTCTTCTTCATCTTTCTCTCTCTCTCTCTCTCTCTTTCTTTCTTTCTTTCTTTTACTGACAGTTTCTGCCACATGTTGGCAGGTTTCAAACATCCGCTCGTGTCCGCGAGTCCACCTCTTGCGCTGTATCCCGCTCGCCGGTTCGCTGTAGATTACCGCCTTAATCTCAACGTTCGCAACGAACTAGCAGGCTGCATTTCTATTTGCTTCGTAAACCGCTTTAACCGTGCGATTATCCGCAACCTTGACGATTGGTCGTCCAAGTAAAGCCTCGTCCGGTGAACTCCCTTTCCGTCGCAGCAGCCCAAGGAGTGAGGTCCTTTGATTTTGGTCCCGAGCGGCCCGCCTACGACCTTCCTTTCTCTGTGTTCTTCCCTTTTCATCCCCTTTGTCATCCTTCTCCTCAATCCACCTTTTCCACGCTCACCTTTATCGTCGCATCGCTCGCGTCACGATTCAAACTAGAGACATGACATTCGGTCGTAGTACCGATTGACTTCGACGTTAACACACTCAAAGGGATTCGACAGCATCTGGCCAAGATGTTTTTCCGACTGATCTGTCATCGCTATTATCATAAAGATTCGTGATTCCTCTCCACGAGACGAACGGAAGAAGAAAACGTCCGAACGTGAAGTCGTCAAAGGGTGGCTGTTTTTGAAGGATCAGGATTGATTTAATGCAGTGAGATTGACTCGGTTTTTCTGAATCGAGTTTCGGTTTTTCAAATATGCAGCCCTCAAAGCATCGCGTTCGCGCGTACACGTGGTTGGAAGTGCAACTTCGACCTCGCAAATAAAAGAACGCTCGTTCGGCCTTTCTTCTGTCGGAGCATTCTGGAAAATACCCAAGTTCCCCGGAAATCTTCGACGTCGAATCCCGGCGCTGACCCGGCGAAACTCGCCGTCCAATCGTAAGCCCGGATTCCTTAATTACTGGCGTAATTGCGGACTGCTCCTCTGTCTGCTTGGTTTTTTTCTGCTAGGTTTTTTTCTGCTATCTTTCTCCTTTCTTTTGCCCATTCGCCCTGCCGATTCGCCTCCTGAATCAACGTGGACGCTTGCTTCAGATTTAGAACGTGATCTCGACGAGTTTTGTCGAAAATGCTAGACTACGCGCATTTTTACTGTCAGCGGAAGGGGCCACAAAGCTGTATAAGAACCCAATGAAAGGAAAGAGAAATTAAAAGAAAAATTTGGACGAGAAAGTTTCGATTGATCAAAATTTTAGTTGACAAATCTCGACCTGAGTTTCACGTTTAAAGTACAGAACTGATTTGGAGAAGGGAAATATTATAAGTCGGCTATTTCTTTCTCGTCGACTGCAGCATTCTGCAAGCGGCACAAGTTTTTTCCCTCCCCTTCATTTCTTTCCTTTCCTGAATTCTTCGAACTTTTACGTTCGCTTCGGAGCTTGGCAATAATTAGTAATGAAAAAAAGGATTGAAGGAAGGTTTCGTAAAGAGAAAGGAGGGCGAAGGGTGGGATACGTGGAAGCAAGAGAGACCCGAGAGGGATAGGAGAAGGTAGAGAGAGAGAAGAGTGTGAAGATAAGAAGAATGAGGCGTTGGAGGAAGGAAAGTAGCCGGAGGAAGGAAAGGGAAAAGGTATACGAGCAGGCAACAGGAAGGAATTTTCACGGTGCGCGTTCTCTGGTCTGAATAATCGCATCCGTGTATTTTCCGTCCGCGGTTCGTTCGTAGTTCCGAGCTTAAAAACGAGCTCTGTTTAATCGAAGCGGAAGGCCGATCGTATTGAGAGGAAGAAAGGAGAGTGGTAAGATTATGTAAGAGACCGACGTAGGAACGTTACACAACAGTCGTAGGGCTCGTTTATTCACCTTGTTCGCGTAACAGTGAAATCAGCCTAATATTGGAACGGCCTAGTTATATTTTTAATCGACAAAGACCTATCGTAGGAGTAAACCCGTTCGCCTATGTATATTTGTGATTTACACTTTAGGCGAATTCAATTGTTCGAATACGGCGACGCGTGATAAGGAATGATTAACTCGTCTGAGTTTCATGAAATGAATTCAATGTTAGCGCACGTTGCGTGCGTGATAGATGTATAGCACGTAACGAGTATCGAACTTTAACAAGCTATATCCACGCGAATTGACCTTGATCCGTCACTGAACTCTGAACCTTATAATGCCGGAATGATCAATTAATTTATGCGGATGGTGGTTGGGCGGTGGTGGTTTACTGCAATACGACTAATCTCTTATTGTATTCTTATTGCAATATTGTTGCTGCTCGCACGAAAAAAAATGAACGAATTGGCATGCTGGAATTTTACAGGAGGTGAGTACTAATTTCTTAACTACTCTTAATGCGTGCTGCCTTTTTGATTTCTTATTCTCCTCATCCGTCGTAGTATCCTAATTAATTAACACGTTCTTGTATGTACCTGTGAATGTGAATGCCGATACTCGTGTGTTTGCCATCGCGTGCTCTAATGTAGACACTTTCGGCGTGGCACAATAGCCCGCAGCTGTGCTCGTGCGACCAATCGATTTTGTCGGGAGGCGCTAATTAGGCCAATTGAATAGAAGTTAGTAGGGGGTTGGTGTTTTTCTTTTGAGCGAGTTTGTGATTAGTAGAGGCACCACTCTGTACTTTAAACTCGCTTCTCTCGTTCTCAGCGCAAAACTTTGCCGCCCCACGGCTATCGTTGCGATCGCTCCCGACGTAATCGGCTGGGAGGTGCTATCGATAATTAACCGAGAAGCCACTTGGTAATTACGAGAGCATTATTGGCGCGCGATAGTCTAAACAATATTTTCGTTTTTTGCCCCTCTTCCATCGTTTCGTCTATTTTTACGTATCGTTCATCGAAGACGACGAATTTATATTTTCTTTTTCATGCAGCAAATTCGCCGTCTTACAAGTTTTATACATATAACTATGCAAACATCTTTTACCCTCATTTTCTTAACGAAGATTTGTAACGAAGATTATCCCTTCTTAAAGTGACATTCGAAAATACTTACCTGTTCACGCTATTTCAGCTTTGTCGTTCCACATATCTTGCTGCATATTAGCCCAACACCTTTGACAGTGTTGCGTTTGCGAGTGTTCGCTTGCCTTGAGATTTACATCGTGAGAAATGTTTTTAGCGAATGCAGCATCTAGACGTAGAACTTCACTAATCGACCGCATTAATAACAACAAGTGTTAGGAAAAATTAAATATATTGACGAGTCTAGCTCCATAATAGTATTCGTACGCGGGGATGCGATTCATTTGCCATGAACTAATGATCGATCGTCTGTTGTTACGAGTAGAAGCAGCAAGAGATGAACAAGAACAAGGAGATCATCGTGTTGGATCACAAGAGATCAAATGCCATTAACATCGGTATGACGAAATTACCGCCCCCCAGATCCATCAAGACTGCCATCTTGAAGATGGACGCGACCATCATGAACAGGGAGGGTATCGAAGTGAGTAACATTACGTACTTTTAACAGTGCACCCGAGATATCAATTATTGTTGATGATTTCTTGTTACGATATTACGGGCAAATTGACGATTCGTTGACCAAAAAGTGAAACTATCGTAAAACACATGCATGTCTACTTTATCAATGATGATTCATGCCGATTTATCATACGAGTATACACGATCGCGAGTGGAAAGGATTCGAGAAACGAATCTGATCGCTCGTCGGTGTCCCATGCCCCATCATCAGCAATGTCCTTTGATAATTTCAAGATTGGACGTCGCACATACCACCGATCCCCGCGAGTTCGTTGAATTTTAAGTTCCAAACGATTATATCCACTTGCGTCGCACATGTCCATTTCAGTTTGTGCGAGTCGAATGAAGATGAAAGCGAAGAAAAACCAAAAAGTTTATTCGCGCTTTACGACTTGGTTCACGGCCAACCCCTCCCTATTCGATTGTTCTGTTTAGACGTACGCGTCGCACGTTATTCTGCTTTAAGGATTTTTCTAATTTCTCTAATTTCTCGTTTGGCTTCTCTTCTTCGTTCGTTCCTATTCCTCTTCCTGGTACGTCACCCGCGATAGAAACTCCTAACGATGCTGCCCACCGAGGAAGAGAGGTCGAGGATACAAGAGGCGCAGGCCGCCAATCCTGACCTTCCTTTGGGATCTGCCGAACAATTTCTCCTCACCCTGGCGTCCATCTCGGAACTTCCCGCGAGGCTGAAGCTCTGGGCCTTCAAATTGGATTTCGAGAACTCGGAGAAGGTGAGTTGAGCGTATGCGCGTAATGTTTTTCGTCGATACAACGAATGTGTTACACGCATGTGTGCAATGTGTGAATTACGTTGTGTATTTCGGATGGCTGTGGGTGACCGTAGACGTGGGAAAAGAGTTGTCGGGTAATGATCAATTAAAACATTGCGTTGTTGCAGTTCATTCCACCGTGTAATTTGCGAGAATATTCCATCAAACCTCCGATATAAACGTAACGTTAATTTCTACATTTAATTGCAGAAGAGTGGAAACTGAAGTGTATTGTTCGTATAGTATCGATTACATCGATATAGGTATTTATAGGTGTTGCCGGTTATTGCTCGATACCTAATTATTCTACATATAAATGGTTCGTTCGTCTCTGGAACGAAAGTCCCGCCGGGATCAAGGGGTGATCCTCGTGTCCGCGCACGCTATCGCATCAAGTCGAATTTGAATAGCAAATTCAATCGGGTGTCATTGAATATCGATGGCGCATTATCATGGCCAAATTGTCTCGTACCCCTCGTGAATCGTTTCGCCCCGGATTCCGTCGTGATCGTCGCGGCGACTAGAAGGAATGCATGGGATTCGAAGAAGCAAGTTGCATAATCGTGCTATTTCTTGGTCGCTCGGCCGTGGAATTCCGGTAGCCTATTGAGGTATGAGAGGATCGTCGAATGTCTCGTCACTTTCTTGCTAGAGAATCTAGCGCAACCGAGCCAGGGAGTAAACGACGCACGCGGAAGTACCAAATCGATTCCGGAGAAATATTTAATCTGCGTTCTTTTCGCGTCAACGACGCGATATTATGAGCAATCCGAGGGAATAGACACGATGTACGATCGTTCGGTTGAGCTAAATCGAGAAGATAGGACCTTTCGATACGGAGAAATCTTTCGATTATCGACGTGTAAACGTTTCACGATGATATTCGCGGATTGCGGTGGGAAGTTTTACACGTGGAATTTACACGAGCAGAGAAGTGGAGCGAGTCAGTGTGTGTTATGCGTGCTCAAGCGTGTGTGAGGGTTTACGTGTAAGAGAAAGGGACAGATAGAGAGAAGAGATAATCGTGAGGCACCCTTGTGACTTCAGGAAATTGCGGACCCTTTGATGGATCTGAAGCAAGGAATGGAGACCCTGCGGGTGAATAAAACGTTCCGCGGGATTCTGAGCACGCTCCTTTCCATCGGGATATTCCTCAACGGAAATGAGGTAGGTATTGAATGCAGGCCAAATGATATCCGTCTTAATCCGTCTGTCTCGTGGAGGTTATCTCGATCGTGAGTACCTCTCCGATATCTACCGATATCGATGATCTCGCTCTTATAAGCGACCATCCGGTGAGCTGGGTGAGGACGATGGAGGAAAGATGGGAAGCTTTTCATTGGTGACCCACTCGGCTCACCGCCAGCTTCGCGAAGACCATCTCGATTTAATGCGCTTTCGTTCCTCCGCCGGAGATAATGTGCTTGCAAGCGGAACGTCACTTTAGAACTTAATTTTTCCGAGATCCTTTAACCCTTTGCGGTCGGCAGATGTCGCGCTTGGGAGTACTAGCAGGTCGGAGCAAGTTCAGCGTTTCGCAATTCAAATGAATAAACATTGATATCTGTAAGTTGATCGAAACATTTGAATGAGGTGGCATCGGGAGGATAGTTTTCTGTCATCGTTTCGCTCATGATGTAAGAAGACAAGGTGAAACATTGCGCATAATGGCGGCCAGCTAATAAAATTTTGCCCCCGAAAGTTGCGCGACATTCAAATATAATATAAAAGTTAAGCCATTAATACCCCTCTAAAATGCGGTGTAATTAATTACACAAAATTAAGTAATACAAGATAAGTATAAAAATAAGGTGAATATAAATGTGTAAATATTTAAGTATGATATTACCGAACTCGTAACGACCCAACCTATAGGATTTGGGGGCAATCGTTCATTGGTCAACACTGCGCATCCTCCAAACTGTTTCACGTTCTATTCTTACATCATGGTTTCGCTAGCCTTGTTCGCCGTGCTGCGCGAGATCCTGACTTCCACGGCGACTTGCGAATGTCGCTGCGGGAACATCGACCGCAAAGGGAAATGTTCCCGCTACGTGGACACCGACTTCTACGACGATTTAGAAATGTCCCTGCTACGGGGACACCGACCGCAAAGGGTTAAAAGTGCTCAAATGAATCGTTTGAATTATTTCACTTGGTTATAATGCATCGACAATTTTGAGGATCTTTCGGTAAAAGAGTGTGATGAAATTCTTCGAAGGAGATCCTCCGACACAAGCGACAGGTGGAGGGATTTTGGTATATTACGGCGCGAAGATATTGCAGAGTTTAGTTTTGACGGAGGGGTCGTGTAACTGCGCTGTCAACGCGTTTCTGTTCCCGATACACGATTCCTGTAACGTTCAACTGATATACCGGTAGTTAATATCATATCCATCGATTAACACGTATCCGTGTTTATGAGGACTTGTGCTTGGGTGTCTTCGTGTATTATAAGAAAACATCGAATTGTAGACGCGTGCAAGCTGCACGAAACATTGCATTCGCAATTTAACGAAATAGGGTACACTTGTGTAATATTAAACCAAAGAATTATATCGATTAGACGCGAAGGGAACAGTGTAGCGCGATCTTCGACGTGACGTCGTGATGGAATGTCTTCTTCCTCCCTTTCAGGTGAAGGGCTTTCAGCTGGAGTACCTCGCCAAAGTACCTGAAGTGAAGGATACTGTTCACAAGCACTCCCTGCTTCATCACCTCTGCCACATGGTGATGGAGAAGTTTCCAGACTCCACAGATCTTTATTCGGAGGTGAGAGATAGACGTAGGGTGGACGAGAAAGAGAGGGAGAGATTCTAGCTCGTAACCAAGAAAAGTGGATAAAACTTTGCTGTCGCCCTCTACAGTGTCCCGTGTCCCTTTAAGACTGAATAACCGAGTCGACATTTACGGAATCGTGACTGTGAATTCCTTCGGGTCGTGCTCCCAAAACTTTGTTACGGAGCGAAGGAGGTAGAATACTCTCGGAAGAATGTCACCGTCCGACACCGTTGGCAAAAGGCTCGTAAGCGCGGAGAAAATTCTTCCTTGCAAATTGCGCGCGAAAAGATTCGAGAGATGAAAGGGAGAAGTTTCCAATGGAGAGTTTTCGATGCAATTATCACGAGTGACGATTGATTCCAAATGACGATTTATGGAGTAGAACGACGCGAGGGTTCGCCCTGAACAAACTAATCGGATTCAGCGCGGCGAGATCTACGAACGCCCAGATCTCTGCATCTACACTTTGTTACCAGTTACTGTTATTTTACTGCCTTTTAAGTACTCGAGGAGAATGCGGAGATGCCGTGAAGATAACGAGCGCAATTTATTTTCCTCTACGAGCTCCAAGACGTAAACGATCGCGGTTGATTAGGTCGTCACTTGACTCGTCACATTCTCGGACTTTAGAGAGCGAATATGTCACCGAGTTCTCCGTTCGTCTCGTTAAGATACGCTCGGTGCTCGCGAAACGCCAGTCAACCGGTTTTCCACGACATTCCGTCTTATCGTGAGCATCGAGTAGGATCATTAAGATTTCTCGAGGCTGTCCTCGGCGCAGTTAGCTGAATATTCGTCGTGGCAATTCGAAAAACTTTTCGGTCGCTCCCAATTTCCTAAACGACTTCGCGGAGACCTCTGGGATTCCGTTTACCGGCGTACTTACGGCATCACGCGACTCGTAACGAGCAAAACGAAATATTTGCCTTTAGATCGGCGCCGTGACTAGGGCATCGAAGATTGACTTCGACGAGCTGGCATCCAACATCGGGAAGCTGGAGAGTGAGTGCAAGGCTTCTTGGGATCATCTGAAGTTGATCGCTAAACACGACGGCTCGACGATGATGAAGGTCAAGTGAGTGTCCTGCGAAGCAGGGATTTAATCATCTTGTACAACGAAACCACGGTGTCCGATCTCGTAAAACTTCCTTTTTCCTCGTTCTTTTGTCCTACGGCAACGCCCCCGAAACTGCGCCGCCATATTTCCGTAGATTCGAGTAATTCAGATAATTTCGCGCGGTTTCCTACTCTTCTTCTCGTGGCGGGGAGAAACTTGGCCAGCGTCCATACGGCGCTTGCCGTTAGTTATCATGCCTCCTTCTCATCCCTTTCTCTCCATCCTTCCACCTCCGTCTCGCTCCTTCGTTCTTCCCTTACTCTTCTCTCTCCATCCGTCGTCCAGGTCATCGTGCTCCTCCTTCGGCTTCCTCGCGGTTAGATCAGGGTCTCTATCTACCCATTATTTTCTTTTTTTTCTTTACGAGCCTCCCCTATCTACGGTCCAGAAATTCGGCTGGCTTAAATCCTTCTTTTCCCAATTAAGGGCATCCAATTTACCTGACGGTTGCTCCCCCACAGAAAGATCAGGATTGGCTCCGCTGCCTTGAGACGTTACAACGCGTTTTCTCTCGTCTCGAGTTTACGTTCCTGCGCGTCTCCCTTTTATCTCTCGTCCTTTCGCTTTTATTGTTCCTACGTCACCGTGCAATCACTCGAGTAGAAGGCACCTCGCGGGATTGTGCTCAATTTCTCGCAACGTTGCTCTCGTGCTACGTTATTATTCGTTTCCTTCGTGTCCTTTCAATAAAGGATGTCCGACTTCCTGGCCGACTGCGCCGAGAGGATAATCGTCCTGGGGATCGTCCACAGACGCATCATAAATCGATTTCACAAGTTCATTCTCTGGCTCGGTATACCGTTGCACAGGGTGCAGGACACCAAGCCCAATGAGTTTTGCAGAATCGTGTCGGAGTTCGCTCTCGAGTACAGAACCACGCGGGAGCGGGTGATACAACAATTGGAGAAAAAGGCGAATCATCGGGAGAGGAATAAGACCAGAGGAAAAATGATCACGGAGGTGAGTTGGTTTTCGTACCTCGACATTCGTATTCAACTTTTAAAATTCCTTTCGCTAATTGTTAAATTATGATTGGAGAAAATTTCGAGTCGCGCTACCCGAACGTTCGACTTACTAATAAGTTATTGGTAAGCTCGATCGAAATACGTACAATCGCAAAAATCACAGGTAGAATCATTTGTACAAACATTTGTCAATTCCGGATACGATTGCCATTGTTCGAGATCGTAAGAGCAACATTTGCGTCCCGTAATTGAGTCGTTTAATTTGAAAGTGGCCTAAGTCCATTTTCTTAAAAAAATAAGATATCGCATAATTCGTGAATAATTTAGTGCAATAATTTAATGTCATGTGATATCTCATTTTTTTCAACATGGACTTGGGCTACTTTCAAAATAAACGGCTCGATTACTCTCGCACATTTCCGTTCGCCATTTTCGCGACAATGCGTAACGTTCGTCGATACACGTGGGAACTCCCCGTGGCGTTCTTCTTTCAGGTTGGCAAGTTTCGAACGAAGGAGGACCGAGCGGACGCGGAACTGAGACAATTACTCGGAAGCGACATATCCGATGTGGAGAGTATTCACGGTACTTTGCCGTGGAGAAGGCAGAGAAAAGACGGTGAGTAGCCAGAACTTTTTACGCCTTCTCGGTTCGAGAGGAACTCTTCTCTCCTCCAATTCTTCCTTCCGTTTCACGCTGCTTCCTACGATACTACGAGTGTACCCAAAGACCGGATGGGCGCACCGACGTACTCGGCTTTCTCGTCCACGCGCTTCACCCACGATCTTCTCGCCTTTCTCCTCCCTCAAACGCGATTTATCACTAGGAAGTTTAATAACCGGTAGCGGTCGTTGTTTCGACAGTTATTACATAATACGTCGCACCGCGTGCGATACGTCGGGATTTAGCGGACACCGTGGAGGGAAACGCACCGGGGCAAGTTCGAGAACCTCTAGTGTTCGCGGTGGAAAGGGCTCCGTGGATGTATTGTCGAGCTCCATTCGAGAGGCTCTATCCTTTCTCGCTCTACGAGCTCCTCTAATATCCTGTTGTCGACGAGCTGTGTATTTCTGTGTTACACAGGCAACAGGAGTACAGCTCTGGGTGAGTTTACCGAGGCGAGGGCGCGTACGTCGTGCCAGACAATGAAACACCGCCACTATTCCATTCTTACCACTACCATCGCCCGCCTCACCATTAGCAACGCCATCAGCAACGCAGTTGCCTCGTCGTCGCGAAGCGGTGCCAGGCTGGAAAATCGTAAATCGATCGGACGATCCTAACCCGCGCGATGCGTCGCGTAGGTAGGGAATTCTACGGATAGAGGGTTTACCGTTACGACGTAATAAGCCCATGGAACCCATCTTATTTAGTCCATGGCACACGGCGTTCGCGCGTTAAATTTCTCCGAGGCTCGCAGCTCCTCTCAGGGATATAATATTCCGCCTTTAAAAGAGGGAGAAGCGTCGGCGAGGAGAAAGGGGAGAAATAGCTCGTCCCGAAGATAAGAACAAATTGCACGAATTTCTCTTCATTTCTGTAACGCCCTCTCGTGTCCCTGGGCACCCCCGCGCGGTAGAGACGTTGCGAGATAAACGTCGCTCCTTAAGCAGCTGCTCTTTAGACGAGATTTAAAGATGGAACGGGGTAAGGGGATGGAAGGTGAGCGCGCGACGATGTTACCAGAAAATGAAAAGTAAAAGGAGGGGTGAGCAGCCGCGTCGTTTCACTCGCCGCACCTCGCTACGTCACGGCGCGATACCACCCCAAGCCTCTGCTTCCTTCCAATTCTCGCGCCGCCAGCAAGCTCCTTCGCTCCTCCTTCCTTCGAAGACTTTAAGCTCGGCCAGCTCATCGGTCCGTTCTTTATCTTCCCTTATCGTTGAAGTGTCCGCCTGGCAAACTTGGTTTACCGCTCACCTTTCGCCACGGTGTAAACATTTCCTCGCTTGTAACGTCCGCGACCAGAATAGGAAGAGGTAAAAGCCTCTCGACAGGAGGAGAAGTCGTGCGACTCCACCCTCTTAGCTTTTATCGCTCGGGACCGAAAGGATGGATCAAGCCAGAGTGTCCCGCGAGTCCTCTCTTATGAGGCAACTTACTCCTATCTTAGGTACCCAGCGTTGTAAAAGCAAGACGATACGCAACAAAGTAATTATTATACGTTGAACTTGCGAGAAAGCAGCATCGCCACTTGGCCAAACAACAGTGACCAACTCCTCGGTTAAGTCAATTCTCGACCGTCCTTCTACTCGACGAGCACATAGTTTTGCAATATGGAGACTTTTGCGAGGACGATAAAAAAAAAATACTTACTCATCGCAGAGAGAACGGCACGCTTTTCGAGATGGCGTCGACAGTGGGTACCGTACTTGGTACCGTGGGGCAAAGAAATTCAGTTTTTCCTCGAGTACGTGAAACTTTTATCCTCGTGCTAGGCGCGCGAACGTCAAGGCGTGGGGCAACTGAAGATCAGATCCTTGCCACGGATCGTAAAATCTACCTTCCGCATTTCCCCGCGCGCGTGCATGCCTCGTAACTTTTCCTCCCCTTTATACTTGAGCGCGCGCAACAATACCCCACTCCGACTATAAAGTAACATAAACGTTGGGTCTAAGTCGCGTCGCGACGCGCTACTTTCGGCTGGACGATGATCCTTGCCCCCTTGTCCTTTCGCCTCCCTTCTCTCTGTCACCTATTGTCGGAAAGATGACGAAATGTGTGGCGCTGGCCGCTCGAATCCTTCGCGACGAATGTTTTCACGGACGTCGTACGAGGGATGGTGAGCATTCCACTCGCATCGCGGGTGAACTTTTATTGCGACTACACGTGACCCGTGGCTCGCTCATTCTCACACGAGGAGTAGTTTTTGGCATGAGGGAAAATTATGACGTACGGTAAGTGCGATCTTTTTAGACCACACGATCATTTTATTACGCGAATTACTGTAAAAAATAACGGAAAGGTATGCGGTAGGTCGTGCGCCACGATTACTTACAGAATCAAATATCTTTGTATTTTGTCGCGGCTCTCTCTACCTGCGAGTCGGACGGAATAAGTTTAAAATTCCAGAAGTTTCCGCATCTCGGTTATATTACGGCTCTCAGCGATAGGACATCCTGTGTTTGTCCGTCCGCGTTTCTGGAAAGGAAAGCATCCTTTGCATGAGAATTTAAGGGATCAATCAAGCTAGCTATTACGCGCGGTATTTCCTGGTCCTCTCGGTCCTCAATTTGAAATGCTACGTAGCATTCGAGGCACTCTTTCTCAACCCCTCGACCGGGCTCGTATCGGATTTGCCGGGAGAAGAGCAACTTGCCTGCCGCGGCAAGTGGCTTCCTCCAGTCGAGTTTCAAAGGAGCACTCAAAGAAATTCTATTTCTGATAGCACCGGAAGTGTCTGCACTGCGGTTTAGAAGTTTCGGTGGTTAGATCGGAAAGTACAGTGAAAAACATACGGTGGAACTATCCTATGTGCCGCTCTACAGAAAGATAGCGGTTGGTTCCTCGTTCTTCTCCTCGTCCTTTCTTTCTGTTAATCTTATTTTCCCTTTCTTTCAGATTATTACGAAAATTCCTTAGATCAGATCGTACTAGGAGTTGTTTTGCGTTTTACGCTTTTCATGCTTAAAAAACGATCAATTTTATGGGTACCTGAGGAAAGCTCTGCCTGTATTGTTTCAGGACGCACCTCGCTAGGTCCACTCCTCAGGGACGAGAACACCAATGGAAACCTGACAGACGGCGATGACGAATTGCTGGAATCACTCGTGAAGACCGCTACGAAGACGCCGGCCACGAGAACGACACCTCGGGAACGGAAGAGGACCAGACACGCCGATCGTAAGTCTTGTAAGTGTGATCTCCGCACCCTGCACCCATACTCTCCGTTCTCTCTTCTCAATCGATCGTTGAAATGTTTATGAAAAGCATCGTTAAATTTTACGACATTTAAGGGGCGCATCTTGTGGACCAATTGGACGATTTTACTAGCGGGTCGGGTTATAGTTCAGCCACGATTAATCGCTCTCGAATGTGTAAGAACGTCGTAGCTACATCGTGATCTTCGTATCGATGATTTCAATTTGGAAAATGATAATTTATAAAATTCGTATAATTAATCGAGAAGCCAAATACCAAGGAAGCACTTAAATTGCCAATGTCAACCGGATTATCCACGGGCTTTTGGGAGGCAGACGCAGCTCGCTACAATCGCAAACAATCTTGCAAGTTTCTTTCAGCTGTTTGCGCCGAGAGGAGTTAGTCGTTGCTATGCCGATTAGCATAAACGAAATGTTCCAAGTTCCCGCGTGTGTTAAAGTTATCGCGAACAATTAGTCCTCGAAAGTCTGGACTAGGATTGGCTGGGCTCTGTCGCGCGTTACCGTGGAATGGAAAATTGGTTCACGAGGTAGGATCGCGCCAAGGGAAAAGCGATCGATCGAGGAGCAGAAACTCCGGAGACGGAAATGTCGTCGACCGAAGATCGAACGCCGCGTCGATCCTCCCTTGTACACCCTTCGTGTACTCTTTACTTTCAAGCACCTTATCGAGCACCACGTTGATCCTTCGTGCCTCCGTAGACTTGAAGATATACGAGATGTGAGGTGTCGTTCGTCGATCCTTGTGATTCCAACGCACGTGTTCCTCCAGCAAATTTCAATCGATCGAGTTCGATAAACCATCGACTGCAAATTGCTAGAAGAATCGAGCATCGGACCCACCGCTCTAGAACGCACCGATGTCTCGTGCATTTTTGTGTGCTCTGTCTTTCCTTCGTCATTCTCAAACTATTCTTCACTTGGGATTTCGACGATCCAATGTCGAGTAGACAAAAGACGAATGCGCGGGGTTTGGAAAGCCATAGAGTAATCGGGTGTATCCCTTCTTCATTCCACTTTTTTCCCTCTAATTCTACAATCATCTACTCGCGCGACGTAGGAAAAGGGTGTGGTGATGGCCTAACGAATGTATATTAAATCCAACCTTGCTAACCGGTGGCGGTTTGCTAGCGGGGATGGCCTTGGCGTTCTCGTCTTCCTCTTCTTTCTGTCCGACAGTGAAACGTTCACGCACCCGGGAGAACAACACCACGCCGGAAGGGTACCAACCCTGAAGGACCAAGCTTAGCGATCGCTGCGACGCAGGTTCGGTGCTTTCCAACATTTTCCGTGTTTCTATCGATTTGCATCCAATGCTACGATGTGCATGCGCGTTGTAGTCGTTTGTGTGTTTCTCCGCATGTTTCGTCGACACTCTTTCGTCGCGCTCTTTATCGTATGCTTGGCCAAATCATTAATTCAACGGAAGGTAGTCACGTAGCAGCGATAAAACTAAATGTCTTGCCTTTGGAACGATCTAACGAATCTCTCGTTTTTACAAACTATATTCGAAGACCGATTGTTTGCTTTAGGTCTTACATTCAAATGTGCCGGTAAACCTACCTATTTACATTTAAATAACCCCTCGATCGTTCATTGTCCTTAATGTGCAATTCATTGTTGGGTAACATTGGCTTGGGAATACTATTCAGGTAAGTTCAGCATCGTAACTTCATGAATGCCGAATGTACACGATTGTTAACTCTTTCGAGCATTTGCTTCCATTTACATCCTGTTGACGAATGTTTATTAATGGGACAACCAACCGGCGAGACAATCGCGCGTAAGCCTCTCTTTCCATGCCCTCAAAATTCTCCATGACTTAATCCTTGTCATTCCAAGAATTTTACGGAATGATCGTGGAACGGTTTAAGCTCGAGCAGCGTTAATGCCGGTAGAAGTAACAAGGGTTAATACGCGTACCTTCATTCGGTCCCTTGATGCGTATACACTTAGTCCACTTATCCACCCTCGGTCCTTTTTCATTCGCACCACAAAGAGTCATCCTAAAAACATAATTTTTCATTCAGAAATCGTTCTGCATTCGGCGATTCGCGCGTACCGTTTTATTTTCCGTTCCCAAAGGATTGAAATAAAAAGCGCAAGTAAGGGGGTTAGCAAAATTCCAACTTGACGCGCTTCTGTGATTTGACGAACGCCCACTAATAACAACGCGTGTTCGCGGCGCTGATTCGCTTTCGCGACCATCTCATCCGTGTCGGTGACAATCGCCCTTTGTAGCCTCGGTGTTCCGCAAAATCGAGGAGGGACAGGAGTTGAACGAGGGATGACATTAAATTGGAGCTCGTCAGAGCGTGAATCTCGTGGCGATTCAACGGTAGTCACCGGATGGGGTTGGAACGAGTGAGAAGGGGGCGCGATGGAGAAGCAGGTTGACGGAGAGGAACGCGTGCCAAACGGGCGGAGGGTAGGACTGGGAGAGCGTGGAACAAAGTCGACGGTCCTTTGCCGATTATCGCGAACCACCTTCCGGATTCAGGAGTGCGGCGAGACGAGGAGGAGAAAAACGGTGGGCCATGGCAGTTGAGAGAAGTAGAGAGCGCGAGGATCGCGGGACGGATAAAAGCTCGCCTGTTTGAAGGAATATCCTCGCAGTTATCTCGGGGGCAATTTAACTAAAAGTTTTCACTCGCGGCGGGCCGCCGCGTCCGCGGCCGTTTCGGATAGAGAAAGTGGGAAGTGGGGTGGTGGATAGAGAGGAAAATGTGCGGGATAAGTTAGATTAGGTTATCAATTAATTTCTTTATGCCTAGCAGAAGTGGCAGTACGCTTCTAAGGGAGTGGATTTTCTAATATGTTTCTTCGTGCGAGCCCACGAAGCGTTAACAATAAGATTCGGAACCGTGCTCTTGATAGTCGTCTATGTTGTCAAATTAACAAAAGTTCGCCTTGCGACGAATGACTCGTCCGGAGCGTCAATCCGTTTGTCCTAATTTGCAATTAACGATGAAGCCGTAATTGCTTTCGGATAAAATTCTGTCGACTTATGAACCGGTAGGATGAAATCGGATTAATTTATTTCTAATGCAGCGAATCCTTAATTGTATCCGCGTGCCTGTCGGCCTACGAGAGCAGGCTCTAACGAAAAGACTCGGAATCCGGTTGTGCCGTAACCGATCCTACCCGCGGGACACAGTCTCGGCAAATACGAATCGCATTTCACGCGCGCTTCCTCCAACCCTCATTCGTAGTAACAAAGAAATCGCAATTACGGGAAAACAATGCGCTCGCGGGAAAGAAAGCGGAGACGGAGCCAGCACTTAACAGTGGAGTTTATTAAATTGGTTTAACCGTAACGAGGAAAGCGAGCCGACTTAATGATTGCCAATCCGGCAGCTTCTTTCGCGCCCCTCCGAAGGTACTTTGCCTTTCCGCTTATTCTTTTTATTTTTTTTTACTTCCACCCCTCTCTTCCTTCCCTCCTCTCTCCTCCATTCTCTTCAACTCTCGCACCCACCTTTTGTCTCGCGGGACCGAACGAAAGTTGAACCACTACCGAGCTTAATCTCCCGTTGTATTTAACATTTAGATGAATCGCGAATTCCGTCGAGCGCGTTCAGCTCTACTTACTGCCTGGAATTGTCGCTTCGGGACGGCTTCTCGCCCCTCCCGATGAAATAATAATCGTTTTGCGCGTCAAGCCGAAGAGAGCGCGAGCCGCTTCTCCACGAAGTGGAAGGCAATCGCACCGTAGAATTTCTCCTGGCTCCTCTTCGTTCCCACATAAATGTTTAATTTTCCTATTACTCTTCGCGAGCACCGAGCGTTTTCCGTGCGCGCGCGCACGCGCGCGTCCATCTCGTCCGAGTCGAGAGACCATAGACTTTCGATCGCCCTCGATTATCGCAATTACGCTCTGCACAGGACAGTTTTGCGCATCGGTCACGTTCGGCGGTCGCGGCTGAATCCGACGAAATGATGGCGCATCGTAATACGACATTGAATGACACTCGGGCTCGCCAAATTATTTGTCAAATTAATTTCATATAATCCGAGATATTATTCCCCTGGCATACGCTAGTGGAATCTATCGACGGAATTTTGCCACCCAGCGTGGCCAACTCGACTGACCGCGGGTGAAATTTATTTCCTCGTTCGTCGTCGGCCATGCAAATGTCGAAGTTTGACGAGGATCTAAATCGACCCCTACAATTTCGCCATTCAATGTTCTCTCGTCCCAGCATGCGTTATTATTATGCTTACGCGTGGTAGTTGATTTTGTAGAATTACCCGCCTCTATAATTCCCACGTGTGGTTGCTCCAATTTCCTTTGGCTTATGTACTTGTGTTACAAGAAAAAAAAATGAATCTTTACGAAAAAGTCCAACCGCGTCCTTCTACCTTCGCAGCATGCCTTCTCGGGGAATGCTGCACGAATTGCGACGTGAAATTGTGGAAAAAAAGATTTGATCGTCGATCGAAGCAACGCGCTTCGACGTCGCTCTCGGGTTCGGAGGAATTGGACGATGTTGGTATGTTACAGTGCGTAGAACGCTGAAGAACGGCCTCTCCGAGGAGGAGAAGAAGCACATCGCCGCCTACATCAAGGGGTACTGACTGTGATAATACCTGGAAGAAGCTTACGGAGAGACGCGCTCGTCCTCGGAGTCCTCGTGGGGTGGCAGGCAAACGGGGGTGAAGGAAGGTGAAGGCCGAAACGGTCACCGTACTTTCGGGGAAGGGTCCAAATTTACGGCGGCCCAAACCTCTGCAGAAGTGAGAACGCGTCGAACGAAGCAGTTCGGTGACGTCTACGGTATGGGACGAACAGCTCCCGAATGAAGTTCGAGATTATTGACACCGTTGAATGAAAGTTGAGTAACGTCGATTCGTCATTAGGGCGAGGCGCATGTGTATGATACTCGTCAGACGCAACTGCGTGCTCCCGAATAAATAAATCGATCGTCCGTTAGAAAATCGAGGATACGTCAATTCTTCGTTCCCGCTCGCGGCTGTTGCGCGCTGTCATTTTTAATTTCAATACGTCGATTTCTCCAGAGAGAGGGATCCTACTTCGCCAGTAAACGTGCATTACCGTCCATTTTCGATTAGAATTCAATCGGAATCGATGACTCAATTTTTTCCATGGCTACGTACACGTACGTAGAATGTGTTCATTAAAATGCTTATAACGAGAGAAGTCTGAGTGCATTTACAAGAGGAGAGTATAAGATTAACTAGAGAATGTTCAAAGGATATTAGACTGTTCTATGATCAAAATTTTATGCTCGAAGCGAAAATGAAGCTTGTGCCGTAGGAAAATGACCGAGCGCAACGGTAAGCGGCGGTGAGAATATTCGACGCGTGCCTCTAAACGCTTTTTCTAATTGCATCGTGCGCGGTGACACCGCATCGCTTTTTAATCCCAACGTCGATGTAGGTCGATGACCGGTTCAACCGCGCAACGATAAACGACTATATTTCGATTTGGAAACATTAACTTCGTCGCGCGCATTCACGACGATTTCGATCGATAATTATGTAACTAGATAATCGGTTATCTAGCCGACGAGAATTTGTAACAAGTGTGATTTTTTCGGCAACAAGAAGTATATCGATTAATTTAATCGTCATTTTGCTATCGCGCTTTACGAGATCGTATCGTGTAATTGTTGTAACGTTCTGTGAAGATGATTCTTGAAATAAAGTGAGAACCGCTGAAGATCACTGTGATTGTCTCCTTCCATCCTTGCTCCACATATAAATACGGATAATTGGATAGGGTAATGTCACTTCCTTTGCGATCGTATATAAACCCTATGAAAACATAAAATTATAGGGAAGATAATAACACGTGTCTCGACTATGAGCTCCTTTATGAATTTATGTTTTAACGTCTATAATCGTCTAGCTTTAGCCGACTCGCCGGATTTTTGTCGCGATCCGCTGCGCGCATTTCCGGATTCGCGTTGATAATGAAAGTTGCTGCAAAACCCGCGACCAGAGTAACAAAGCAGTAACGTCATTAGCGTCTTTCGAGAGACCCTAAAGTTACGTTCCTGGCAACTTGAAGACGGGTAAAATGAATTGAAGCAAGTAGCTCGTTCGCGACGAGCAAACTCTTATTCTTAATTAACAAAGGTGGAAAGACGTAGATAATTGAGGTCGGGGATGGTCGTACGAATTCAAGAGATACTCTGCCCTTTATAACAAAGTGTGCTCGCGACACAAGATTTATTATTAACCTTCGTCCAACTTTAACAACATACAATATAATGTAGTAATAAAAACGTATCAGTTTAAAATATAATAATGATAGCGACGACGGTGTTTGGCGCTGGCTGCTCCCGGCTGCGCCTTTGGGGTCGACCGAATTCTTCATTTTGCTTCCGCTTAGAAGCATCCCCGAGGATCTTCTGCGGGTTGCTTCCTCGTCGTTCTTCGTTTGCTGCTCTTCGTCGCGAGAGACCATTCTCTCTTTCTCTCTCTCTCTCTCTCTCTCATTCTTTCTTTTTCTTTTCTTTCCCAGTTTATATTCGCTCGCGTGAACTCGGGGTTCGTGGGTTCTACCTGGTCGGAGCTTCGAAGGTACGGTGAGTAAGAAGGCAAGGGGTAAGTAACGATGGCGTGATCGGAGGGTGGGTGGTGAAGGGTGGCGATGATGACAATGGTCGAGGAGTAAAGGAAGGGCGAAGGAAGCTTTCGAGAAAGGAGAATTAAGAACGTACGCAAGTGATTTCTTTTTCCTTAGCACCGCAGAAATGGGACCGATTAAATGCTAACATCTATAATCACGTAGAAAAACATTCTCCCGATATACTCGTTTCCCTTTTTCTCTCTCTCTTGCTCACTCGCTCTCTCACACTCTTTCTCTCCCTCTCTTTCTCTCTCGCTTTCTCACTCTCGCTCACCATCATACTTAATTGTATATATAATATGTACCACAGAACAGCCTCACTGGGCTCGCACAGCACGATCAAGCGGGCATATTACGTGCACTTTGCGTCTCTCGATGGTCGAGTTCCGGTGCGCGTTCGGTTGAAATGTACAAGTACTCAAATTGTGGATGCCTCGGTATGCGCGCGCGCGCACGTGTGTGTTTGGGGGTGTGTGGGGTGTGTGTGTATGACGTAGCGTTACGTATGCACCGATACGCGTGTCCGTTTGTAAAATGCGACTCGCGTTCCTTGCAAGGGAGGAGGGTCGTCTGGTTCCAAAAGATTTCGGGGCAGTGGCGAGTCTCCGTTGAGAAGGTCACAACCTTGAGGACCGTCCTCGAGGAAGAACCCCAGGTGGTCCATTCTTCTTCGAGCGAGGAGATCGATCGTATTCTTCGTGGATCTTTCGTCGATTTTGCTGTATCCGGTCAAGCGTCCAGTCGGGCCCTTCTGACCTTGTTCGCAATTGATCGACGAACGATCGGAGTCGTGCCTCTTCGTTCGATACTTCTCACAACGCTCACCTCTTCTCCTTCGATTCCTCGCGCAACTCTTCTTCTCACTCTTCTTCTCCACAACAGGCTTGCCGTCGATTCTCCCTTTGACACCTTGCCGTACTTCGACGCGTCTCACTCCTGATGACAATATTGGGGCACACACGAATGTCACTCGACTCGTGGAATGAAATTCGTGCTAATGCGAATATGACGCGTCCGACTTGTGGAATCCAAAGTAAGAACATCGCGGTTTGAGCCGATGTTCGACGAGCTAAACGGTACGGCAAAGGGTTAAAATTTCTCGCTCTTGGGTTCGAGCCCTCTTCATCCCTTCTAACCTTTCTTGCTCCCTCTTCGTTGACGGATATGTGAAGATTTTCACGAGGCGCGGGCGGACAAGTGGGTAACGACTTACGTCGATGCGATTCGTTCGATCGTCGATCTTGTGAGACGCGCGGAGAAATCCCCGGAAAGAGTCGGACGGGTCTCGAGAACGCCGAGATGACCGCGGCGGCTCCTTTGAACGGTGAACACGTGATGGCGCGGGCAATCGCGAAGTCGACGACGCGGCGCTCGAAGATCCGACGAGGCTAAGCGAAGACTTCAGAGCTCGTCGTGCTTCGGCCCGCTGAACTCCTCGTGCGAGATGAAGCCGTTTTTGTCCTTGTCCTCGTGCTGGAAGATCTCCTCCACGAGCTTGTCGTGGTCGGCGAGCATCTTCTTCACCTCCTCGTTCTGGCCCGCTCCGTCTTGCTCGGCCTCGAGCATTTGCTTCCTCAGATATTCGCTCACCTGCGCCAAACAAATGGAAATATCGCGTTTATGGAAATTATTCCACGCTACTTTCGACTTCGGTTAGGATCGTTAGATCTTTAGTATTGTTAATAATAGGTTATTGATCGATGGTTCTTAATGGCGGTCGGTTAGCTGCCGAGATGAGCGTGGAGCGCGCGAAATAAAGTGGACGAGTGAGATTTTAAATGTTACCCGATGAATCTCGTGTTAGCTAGTATAGCGTTATGCTTCCACTGCGCCTTACTCTTTCCTCTTTTGATTTCTCAAAGCAGAGCTCCGTTCAACTGGTCAACGAATCCGTACGATTTTTGGCGAAGTTAAGGGGACTTTCTAGTTCGTCGAGTTTCAAAACTGGCAACCCTTAAGAATTTTAAACCAACGAGCAATACGAGCGCGCGTGCACTGCCGAAGTACTTGGTTCTATATTTGTGATTTTCTGCACGAGGGTGCGTATAAAGTGGACTGTAATAAATAGAAAATACTAAACTAAGTTTTGATTAGGTAATAGTAGATATTTTTGACCCGACAAAGCTAGAAAGTCACCTTAAGAGAAGTTTTATTTTCTTTTTACCTGTGTTATTAGAAATCTCAAGACGGTGGGTGGTAGTTGTAATTCTAGTACCACTGCTCTAAATAAATAATTCTACATAGACTTTATTCGTAGGAGGTATTTAGAGGGATATTTCGCAACGGTTTATCCGCGAAATGTGTTTCCACGTCGCGCCAACACCACAATGATCCCAATGAGAGAAATAAAATCTTGCCATTGCTCTTGCCATTGCGCTCACCTCCTCGCGGGACAGTTGGTTGTCCTTGTCAGCGTCGATCTCCTTAAAGACGTTGGCGCTTGGTGGGGTGTCGCTAATGTTGATAAGCTCTACTTCGAAAGTCAGAGTTGCACCTGAAATCAAAGGGAAGGTTTGAAATCACCAGAATTATGCGATAAATAAATAAATTTCAGGATCTACGGTGGAACACTATGAGATTTTAGTAATTTACGTAATAGACTAGAAGAAACGACTTATTCTTATCCTTGTTATTTCAGCTGCTTGGGGCACGGAGTACCTAATTGACATTTCAAAATGTCCTAATTGAAAAAAATCCAAGACATTTTCTTTCGTCCCTACAAATTATCGATCCCTCGTTCGTTATATTTCCTTTTTACGTTATTGCCTTCCAGTGATTCACCTATTTTCGATTTCGCGTCGTTCGATTTAGAACTCGATCGGAAAAACTACCTTCGCGTTCACTTCTGATTTTGCTCAAAACACCATTTATCTTTGTTCATTGCGCATTCGATGAATTCCTCATTATTCGCAAAAACTACACGTGACGCGTTCCGTCAACGACGACGCGAAGCAGGCAAAAAAATTCACGGGATAGTACATTTTTATCAATACCTTAAAGCTGTCGCGGCGCGCGATGATGTATTTATTCGCGGTATCACCAATTTTTCTGTTCTCCGACACGGACGCTTTCTCATAAATCATTTCTATGGCACGTCGATTTATTCATTTGTCCCGTGTCGATGGCCCGTGCTTTTCGGTCTTTTCGTCGATGTATAAATACGTTCGCAAAAAAATTCATACGCGGCTAAGCGTTCTCTAAAATGAAAGAGACGTCACGGAAGCGACGGTGCAAATGCCAGCAGCGCGTTTGCGCGAATCCATAAATGACCAACAGCAAGGAAGAGTTTTTATTCTCGTAGCGAAGAACATTGGTTGATAGAAAAAGGTAGTCGAGATTAAATCGCGACTAGTCTGGGAGAATATCGGGGAACACATAGCTAATGAGGCCGCGCGTAGAAGCCGGATTGCTAATAACGCGTGGGAGGACGCACTCTCCGTTTCTCCCTCTGTACGGAAACTGGAAACAATAATGGCCCAGGCAAATTCGGTTCGCAGGCTAACGAACTACGGGAGGGAGAATGCGCGGGCGGACAATGCACATTGCACGTGCTCGCGTGGTCGCGGCTTCGGCATTAATTATGGATGGTCTCGCCGCGATTAAGAGCTACGCTAATGAATTATGGCGCTTAATTATTCACAATTTAAACGAGTGAAATTAATACGGCGAGCAACATTGCCGTTTGTCGTGCGCGCCTGTGTTTTTGTCCCGTACGAAACTCATTGCCGAGCCCGTACTTTGCCGAGGTTCTTTTGCCAAGGGGAGGGCGAAACCGCAAAAGGGAATAGTGCCGGTGGACGAACGTAGAATGATTCGCGATTGCTGGATTCTACAGTTGCAGACCGCAGATCCGCTTAATATCGTTCGTCGGATCGTTTAAATTTCGATCATTTTACTCATCTTCCACCGAGATGACCCGAAAAATTTGCCATTCTCGAGCACGAGCTCAAGCTCGACAGTCTCGTTGCACATTTAGTACTGGAAGAGCGTAAGTGCAGAGTACGTATCCGTTACCCTTCTAGTTCATTTCTACCTTGTTCGAGCGAGCCGATAGCGCAATTTACAATTGATTGAGGAATATCGGGAAGGAGGAAGAGTCGCTCAAATTTCTAGAGAAACGTCCACTGGAATTCCGCAACCGCGAACGATCGACCAATTTCGTTGCTCGCATCGTCTCCTAATCGCGCGAACTTTTCGTCCGTCTTGTTGGCCTCGGTCGTTACCGGGGCAAAAGTAAGTTCGCGTTTCCATGGCTTTAAACGGCGATTACATTCCCGAAGACTACGCGCGACTTTTCGTCCACGGAAACGAGGAACGCGGCTCGCGTGCCAACTCGACTTTGGCTTTCCGCAAACTTGCACATTCCTTTTAATTTCCAACTGTACCGCTTTTCCTCCTCCCACACGAGACCTTTCCAGATCCCGTCTACCTTCTCGCGCGAGAAAGAAAAACAGTTCGCGTGCTGGGATATTCGCGGATTTCCGTGTTAACTTGCAGGCGTACCGCATCCTCTTCTCGTTCTACCACGCTCTCTAATCACCGTTCTCACGCCCAACGCTCGCCTCCCATTTTGATATTACCTATCTACACGAGCGCGCACAGGAATCCAAGGGAAATAGTGGGCGGTAAATTCACGATGGATTGGAGCAGGAGGGAAACGAATGTAACGCGAGGAAGCTGAGCATGGCGGAGCACGCGGACGTCACCGGTGATCCGTGCGAACGAGCATGGACAACAGTGTTCAATTTAATGGTGGACGCTTTATTCGATTCGCCTGGAATAGCATTTTTGGCTTCGATCTTGTTACTAACGATTCTCTTGTGACGCATGCGCCCGCCACCCTCCCCTCCTCCTCCAATGTTCCTCCTCTTTCCACTATTCGCCTCGTTCCGCGATCCTCTTTCTCGTCGATCCGCTCAAAAAGCATCCGCGCGTCCGCTTTTCGTTTCCACGTTTATTAGCGGTGCGTCGAGAAAGAAGCAGGCGTTCGTACACACTGAGTAGTACACAATTCGGGAAAGGAGAGAGCAAATCACTCGGATCTTCGATTATCGCGCAATTAACCCTTTCGCTACGGCGGTCCTCGCCGCGAAGTGCCTTGCGTGGAACGGAGCACCGTGCCGAAAATGCGAGCATCAAGCGCGCGCAGTTGTCAGCATACGAGCCCAGGACTTTTGTCTCAAAAACGATTTTGTAATATTACTTTTAAAAGCAAAATGATTTCTCTTCATAATTTTTCAATGAACATATTTTTAAATCAACAATATAATTAATATTTTTACATGACACGACAAAATAATAACTATAATTATAACATAATATTCATCAATAATTTTTTAATAATCAGATTCTGTATGAAATTTTTCAAAACACGGATACGCACATAATCCAACATCGCAGTTCTTACATTGATCGTATTTGGGTGGATTTTTGGCTCCATTTTTGCAATAGATGCGACGGGTGACTATAGTCACCCGTAGTATCGAAAGGGTTAATTAATTCGTACGTAACTTGTCGATTCGCTTTCGTTGTATTTCTCGATATCGCGGGGTACGATTGAATGTGGATAAGGAGGAAGGAAGAGAATCTAATTTGAAAGTGATGCTGATGTACCTCCGGGAATAATAGTGCCCGCTCCGTTGTCGCCGTATGCGAGGTTCGGCGGTATTACCAGCCTCCTCTTCTCGCCCACGCACATGTCCAAAAGTCCCTGGTCCCAACCCTTGATCACCTGGCCCACTCCCAGTTGAAACGAGAACGGCTGTTCTCTGTCCAAACTGTAACAGAGAGAGTAAAAGGGAAAACGTTAGTGATCGTTGTACAGGGAGCAAATAAGATTCGTTCGCTTGTGAATAAAGAAACGGGCAATGCTTCGTGATAATATTAACGCTACGAAGCTATTGTCGACGGAGTTCTGTATAATTTAATCGATTTAGTCGGACATCCGATGGATATTACTGGAATCGCGTCGCACGAAATATTCGACTCTTCCGGGACATTTTTAAAAGCGATTCAGTTTTAGTTGACGGTCTTTCGTACAATTGGTTCGACAGGATCCGCGAATTGCTATTTTTATCGTTTCGTATAATTTAATTTTGTGACATGTTGAAAAACCGATCGCAACGGTCAGGCTATTTTTTATTCCTGAACTCCCCAGAAAAGAACAGAGAGTATATGTGTATATGTACATGCACATAATATATACATGCATTCTGCAAAGAAAAGCCTGGAGTGTTTAAACCCAGGGCAGAAATAAAAATCGATCCTGATAAAGCTGAAAACAGCGATATCTTATGTTTTATGTACTTTTATGGACCAGGTAATTCGATACAGGTACGTTATAGTCCATTATTCCTCCCGTCCGTTCCACATTAAATTTGTTCTCAAAACGTTCTCGCTTCTTTTACCACAGTTTTGGAAGTACAGTCGTATCTACCTGTTTCGACTCCTGAATACTTTTTGCTACTTTCAACTTCCAGCCTCTCGACGCAAGAGCCGACGTACCTATCGAAAAATAGTGTCTATGTGAATCGGCTCCAGCAGAGACACGACACATTGGAAAAGATTCAAGCAGACATTATTGTAGTCCCTATTCTCCTCTTCGACGAAATCCCGCGAAAATCGCGGAGAAACGACGCGTTCGCGTGAGTACGGTGGCGGTGGTGAGCTTCACCCGTCGCTCCTGATGGCAAAGTGTCAATTTTTCTCGGCTCTTCGTAAATGGAGAGACGCGAAGAATTCGCATCTACCTGGTGATCGCTTTCAAACGGGCTGACAGCTGCTTGAAACTTCGAAGGACTTCGATCGTTGAATTTCTGTGGTAGGTGTGGATTAAGGTGGGGCTGAAGTAGGAAAAGTAGAGTAATAAAGCGAACGACTTAACAATTTGGCAATTTACTTGGCAACAATCAAGCAATTTACAGTTGAATCGATCAATTAGACCTGTCCTTAATCAAGAATAGTATTCGTCTGAGATCCATGTAATTATTGTTAACATAAATTGGTTGGTAATATAAGTTAATTTGGAATATTAACAGTAAAAATCCACGGACAATAGCAGTGGCATATTTATCTCTTTTAAATATCTAACCTTTTCGTATTGACTAAATTTAAAGTTAATCCATGAATTTGACTTGTTATTACGGAAGGCTAAGTGGATATATTGAAACGTGTTTACGAGCGCAAAATTTCGAAAGAGTTTAATTGAAAGTTAACAGTTTGAAACGTGTTCGTAGAAAGTGCGAGAGCACTCGTGGAAGCATAGGCAGAAGCAGAGATGAAATGTCGTGACGTGCCCGACACGTACGCTTGTTCGTTTCGGTCGCAACGTCGAGACGCTGGGCGTCCCGTCGTTGTCAGGGACTTGTGGAGTTCTGGAGTAACTGGTAACTACGGCACGCCAGGTGGCGAATCGCAAATGCCTCCCGTGGATCTTTACGATCGCACGAGCTACGAGGGTTCCTACAGATGCGTACGAAGGGTTGGAAGTTACCCCCGTATTTTCGCCTTTAAACGGACAGGCCATTATACGTGCGCGGGGTTATGCAAACGGTATGTCAGTGAGGAAGACGAAATACATTTATAAATATTTCACGATCGACAGTGCCACGGCGGCAGGCAATCAAAGAATTTTTGAGAAATCATCGCGTCGCGACTTGGATCGACATAAGAAGTTAACCTCCAGTATTTCTCTTCGTCGATTTACTAAAATCTTAGGAGTACTCTGTTACCCTGAATCGTTAGGAATCATTCGCTACATTTCTGCGCTTATTCGTACGAACAAAGTGTGTTTGTAATTACATTTACGGAATTCTAGTAAAAGGAAAATGACAATGGTTTTTTCGAGGAGTGCTTTATCCTATAAACGGACATTTTTCCATAAATTGTAGTACCGATCGATAATAATCAAAGAACATCGCCGTCGGCATGTCAAAAATATTGATTTCCAAATATGTACAGGAGGATAACGAAAACTGTATACATTGAGATTTCCAGAGGTAAATAGAATCGCGAAGCACGCCGCCCATCTGGATTATTTTTCACGCTGTTGAGAGCGACTGGGCCAGATGTCACGCGATCACTTCGAATACTCGTTCGTTCCATTTCGCGATAGCAATCGCCGTGCCCATTCCGCTTCCATCATTTATCCGTCATTGAAGCTTCTATCAAATTTGACACGCAGGATGTTCTCGCGTGTCGTCGAATATAAAGGGAACTTCGAGTGTTGGATATCGAGACACAGAGGCATTCCGACGAGTTGCCTATTACGTTACATCGAATACAATTTGCACGGGCGTTCCTTGCGTCAGAAATCAAGCTTAATATCGAGAATTCGTTATCGAGAAAAGAAATCTCCATTAAGCCGATTGATCGAACATAATAAATTTTCTGGCACTCGCGTAAAGATGTCGGAACTCAATCGACTCGCGTGTAAACTTCCTCTCTCCCATCCAATACTTTATTTTACTTCAACGAGAATGCATTGCGAAGTGATTCCGACAACGATGTGCATTACACTAATTTCATACTGGCGCCGACCACGTTCAATCGCATTAGCATAGTAATTCCACGAGTTAATTACTTCCCGAGGAAAACGGAAATTTTGGCGCCAGAGAGCGACGATCGCCAGTTTCGAATTCCTGTCACGAGTGGATGTTTCCTCACACTTTCAACTGTCATTCCAGCACGGACAAATGCATGTTCCAAAATCGTTCGACACACCTGCGTGTCGCGAAACACGCCTGGTACTAGTCGAAATACCATAATTCAATTGTAAAAACTGTGTTTAGTAGTCGTACCGCTGAGATTCTCCGCATTAGAAGCGCTCGATATCGTTCTGCAGGATGGTAAAATTCTGTTTTTGGGAGTATTACGTGGGTTTGGACGTGAATTAAATGTACGTCTTACGGTCAATGTCCTTAGTATACTACAAGATACTACGGTAATAAGTAAAAGGTTCGCGTTAAAAACATCGAACTACATTTCACGAGAGTTATTTATAAATAATTGCTATGCATGCCGCAATTTCTCGAGTATCCAATTGGCCGTGCTTTGCGGTACAGCGCAGGAACACTTTTTAGATATTCTTAAGAACTCGTGGAAGCTGAAAGCAAAGGACAATTTTCTCAAGCATCCTGGGGATAGCCCGAGGCTGCCTTGGGCTTAGTAGGCGCCAGCGTGCTTCGCGGTCTTTTACGGCGTTTAATTATTTCATTAGTGGACGTCGCTTTACGATCTTTCTTGCGAGTCTCGTCGCGATGGTCGCGACGCACGCGTCGCAGGAAAAATCTACATGGGTTTTTCAGACCTGAAAACGAAGCATGCAAGGTGAGCGCTAAATTTCAGAATCGAATAAGCTTCTCTTTCGACGAAAAATATTTAACAGTTGTCGAGTGCTCATTAATTGTTTGTCCACCCCCGGAAATATTTAGTTGCGTCAGATACAATCTTCGACGAAGTCGAGTGATAATAACTTTATCGAGTCTTGTCTGGGTGTGGAAAGCACGCAGGTTCGGAATGTGAATACCTGGATCTTGACAGAGACACGTGAGGTGAAACGTGGAACTTATTAACGCAGAAAACTAAACTAGGTTTCGCATGGGTCATCAGTAAGTAACGAATGAATGCGGCTATAGTCCTTTCAACTTAAGAATGTTTCCATTTCGCGCATCTCAAATGAGCCGATTGGCCACAGAGAATGGTCACGCGAGGACACAACCAATAGAATATCTGCTAGCGTAGAGATATGCGTAGAACGGACGAAAACTCGTTCACTTCTGGAAACATTCTTAAGTTGAAAGGAGTATAGGCCCATGCACGGTGAAAAACAATATCATGAACGAATATGTAGAGACCGATGGATCCGCTCACTCGAAGACGAGAACGACTAGGTACACCCAACAAACTTGATTTCTCAGGAGAATGAGTTTTCGTACTCTCATTCGCGTACCGTTTCGCATCGTTCGAAGTTCCAATTTTCTCATTAACTGGACATAATGGAAAAGAGATCAGCACTCTCCTTTCGATACACCCGCGCGTTTTTCCATACAAGTAAGACTGGCAACGAATCGCTTTACCCGCTCGTAGGGGTGGCTGATAAGGGGACATAAAGTGATCCACCGGCTTACGAGGGAAAGCGAGATACGGGCTCGAGTTTCGTAGCTTAGACCCGACGAAAGCCAAGGGAGAACTTTAAAAAAGGCAAGACACGTACGAAGGTCCTGACGTGCGACGAATGAGCGTCCTTCTTGTCTGTCTTGGCTGTGTAACGGAAAACTGCCGTGAGAGTCACGGAGAAGGAAGGAGCGCGAAAGACAAAGAGAAATCGAAAGAAGCACAAATTAAATGCAGAAGAAGGAGGACAAACGAGTTGGCATAAAAAAAAGAAGAGAATCGAGCGAAAGGTGGAGGAATCGACGGAGATATAAGGGCGTGGCCTCGTAAAAAATTCTGCTAGATAAACACCGCGTGTCGTCGCTCGCGTCGTGCCTATTGATCGTTATTTCTAAACCTTTCTCGCTTCCAATTTTGCATTAACGGATTGTAACTTAAAACACCGCGAACTTTTATGCGTACCCTATGGCGAACGTCCCACGGTCGGCGCGCGTCTTAAATATTCAAACTCCGTCATGAGCGGTGCACCTGCCGCGATGTAGGCGATATCGTTCGTTTACGGGGCTCTATGTTCTCGCCAAGAGTCTTTCGGCGTGCCGGGATATGGGCCCTTTTTTTAAGGAAACTGTCATGGAAACTTTTTAAAGCACCCTCACTTTCACCCTATTTCTTCACTATGGCTTTCTATCGCTACTCCCTGTTCCCTCCTTTCTCATGAAACTATTTCCTAATGGTTAGAGATTGATCGCGAGTCTACTTCTAACCAATTACAGTTTCCTTCATCGGTGTAAAATTCGATGCATTGTATTGTATCGTATTGTAATTGTTTATGGTCGGTTATTGATTCTCTTATCAAATATTTCACTTGTGACCCAGAATAATGTTCATCCAGGATGATTGTCTTTTTATACTGCTTATTCCTTTTTACGACACATCGGAGAATCAACGTGACACCGCTGAGTCAACCATTCCACCTCTCGCTTCTTCCAATAAATATGCATTGTTACGCTCTCCTCGTCGTGGCCTGTGGAAACGGCGAAGTCGATCCGCGATGGGATTATGTCCCGGAGATGCTGCTTAATATCATATAGTCGGGGTGTAAGGGGACCTAGATTAAGGGGGATGTTGGTTAAATATTCGAATGCTAATCGATCATTAATGAGGCGGCCGACAGTGCGGTCAACTGGTTGAGGTAATACTCTCGCATATAAGCTCTCTCTCTATCTCTTCTTCTCTCTCTCTCTCTTTTTCTCACTCTCTCCTTTTCTTACTGCCTCGCAGTTCGCTCGACTGTGAAGCATCCCCAAGATTATACAAAGTTATCATGCAGTATTCGAGAACCGTGCTAAATTCGTCATTCGATCGTTTCTCAATTTAGAAAACGTTTGCGTAAATTATAACGGACACAAAAGATCGATTGATACGTCCACGTGACAGGTCTGAAAAGACGATTCTAGTTTAAATTGATCGCGGAAAGTGGGTAAACTGGAAGTGTTAAATGACGTACGAAAAGAGCGAACGAACGAGCGAAAAGTGGGTAGGTCAAAAGAAAAAAAGGATAGAAATAGGTATTTGGACGCGGTGGTCGAAAGAGAGGCGAGACTCGCGGTTCGAGAGAATCAAAAATATGGCAGGCCAACTAGGGGATTACTCTTCCGCACGATCGCATTTGCATACATTCGTGGAAAACAGCGCCTCGGAAAGCATAAATCGCGTTACCCACGGTGAACAAGGGTGTAGCGCGAAAGCAAGTGAAAGAGGGATAGAGAAATTGCGCAATGGTTAAGCTGCAGAGGTCGCAGAAATAATACATAGGTGGTAAGCGGATGGCGGTATCGTCCTCGTCGGAAATCGAGGAACGCAGTCACGCAGAAGGAGCCAGCAGAATTCATGGGAACCTCGTGCGAGTGAGTAAGGGCGGGAAGAGAGCGCGCGAGAACAACGAGAAAGAAGAGGAAGAGGCACGTAGAGAGAAGAGAAAAAAAACCGTGGGTCGAGATATCCGAAGAGAATCGCTATCAAAGAATTTCGCCGAGGCCTTTTTCGAGCGCCTTTGGCCACCCTCTCGTTAACATATCAAAGAGCTTGGGCGATATTTAAATTTATTCGTTCCACCCACCTACCACGCTACACTGCCGTTCTCTCGGCTCCTCTTCCTTCCTCTGCTATCCCACGCTCTCACCCTTATTTCTTCCACCCCCTGGCTCGCCTTCATACACGGCATTACGTATCGGTAGGACGACGTTACTTCGACCGGTCATGCAGCGCCGTATATTCACGGGGAAATGCGGAGGGACCTTCGAGCTTTTCATAAAGAGCCGCCACGAGCTCCACCGTCTGAAGGTGGTGGCCCCGTATCTCCGGCGAAAGCTCGTTTCTCTCTCGAAATCCATCCTCACCTCCGACCCCTCTCCGTCCCTCCTCCAAAAACCACCGCTCGTGTTGGCTCGTTCCTTCGTTTTCGCTCTTGCGATTCTCCGGTGTGCCGCCGAACATGCGACGGTCCTCCATTGTCCTCGCGAAGGTATGACGGCGACGAGGATGATGGCGGTGAGAGAAAGGGAGAAGACGGCAAAGAGGTATTCTTCGTTCTTCGTTGAAAGTGCGATACGTTCGGAACGAAGCGTGGAGGAATTCTTCTCTTCTTCGGTGTCGCGTGGAAAACTGAAGATTTCTCGATTCCTCGTCGAAGATAAAGAGCGAAGTATGCGTGGAAATGAGATATCGTAAGAAACGTGTATTTAAGGCGATGCAAAGAGGGATGACAATATTATATCTGAGTTAATTCAATGCCCGAACGCAGAGATTTTTTTATCTGCTCCACGGTCTTAATAATATCGCTGAAAGTCGATTTGTTCAACGGTCGACGTGACATTTGACAGCTCTTAGGGGAGGCTGATACTTTTAGTCCATCTCGTCAAATGAGTGGTTTAATAATTAATTTATTGGCAGGTTCGTTAGAGAAGAATTTGATATCTCGGTGAGTGGAAATTAATTATCGTCCATTTACCTCGCTTCCCTTCTACTTTTGGGTCTTCGTATAATCTATCCAAGATAGCGTAATTAATGTTTCTCATTCGTCAAACTTTTCCAATGGAAACTGAAGCGGCGAAGCATCAAAAGTCGGCAAATTTTGTTAAAATTTCGGAGTAAGGGGACGGAATTGAGCGTCGCGCGTCGTGAATAAATGAAGGAAGCTCTCGTGGCATTACTCCGAAACAGGTTGTAACTCGTAAATATTTTGCGGACTTTGTTACGCCGTTTTTCTTAACGCACGGTACTCCGCCGCGACTCTCTTCAGAAGACCGTTATCAGGAGAAAGCTACTAAGGTGCAGTACCGTAAGAATTTACTACACCATTAAACGTCCCGCTTGCGATACCGTTCGGCCACCGAACGCCACGCGCGCAAGTCCTTCCTGCCAACCCCTTCCGTGAACTGAGAAAGTCTAGTAGTAACACTCTTAAATTTGGCTTCTCGTATAAGTGCCATTCTCGACACCTAGCATCCTAAAGGTGTTAAAACAATAAAAGGCGTTAGAATAGGTCACCGGAAGTGCCATTCTCTTTGGCATTTGAACGTTCAATCCGTGGCATATCTTCGCAGGAAGGTTGCCGTCGCGAGCGAGAGAAGCAGAACTGCACGAATCGGGGCTGAAAGAGTAATGGGAGATAATTGGATAGCTGATACGGGTATCCGGGTCCAGTAAGATATTGGAGAATGTTATTGTCCAGCGGAATGTTCGTAAGGTGTGGATGGCAATAGAGAAATTAGAATAAAGTCCTAAGACGATAGCAGAAATGCTAGAACCTCTTGAAGATGAAATTTTTATTATAACGTACAGATTAAAAATTCCTAGGGGTTTTGAAATTCCTAGTGAAACTTTTCTTTTGTCCCATTTCGTTGCGGCGAATTTTTCCACCGTCGCGGGAAGGGCTCCTTACAGCCATATGCGCGGAATGATGTTCAGAAAGTATTCAAAAATGTGATTGAAAAGTTGAAAACTTTAAAACGTAGCAAATTGATACGAAAGGGAGTGAAGTATATTCATACGAATTTGAATTTCCTTGAAGATCTTTTCTCTTTCTTATTCGTTTAATGTCTCACCCAATCCATTGCTTAATATTACATTGGTAATGGTACCCAGGAACCACAATTAAAACAGTCATATTTAAGTAGACAAGTCGAGTCTTCTTCCAATAATTAACCGAGGAAGTAGGCTCCCTGTGCCGTCACAACACCACACTTATGGTTTTCTAAGCGCGGATCGATAAGGAGGCGCAAAGGGTAGGACCAGTGACAAAGTGAAAATGTCCTCGTGAAACGGAAGCGGGATTGGCTCCATCAGAGAACGCGCGGGATAAGGAAGAAGTGCCATTTTTCAGTAGCCTCTCTCTCTTTGTCCTTTTCTTCCGGTATCCTCGTACCCCGTACCCCGTGTAATATTCTAACGTGGGCGGGTTATATGCATTCATAAGATATTCATAAGTTCCCCGTCTCGATTCCAGCGTGCGACAAAGGACTTTGCGCATGGACACGCGTATAAAGAATCCACGCGGTACAATCCTGGGCGCGCCTTTAACCGCATATCCAACGATTCTCCTCTCCCTCGTCCCGTCTTCCTCCTTTTCACCGAAAACTCGTTGCTTCGGCGGCCTCTTCCTCGCCTCGTGGAATTTCAGCCTCAGATTTCGCAGAGATTCCCATTCGAGAGCCGTGACTTTTGATCACCGCTGTACGCCTCGGAACGGTCGATTTATCTCGAGTGCCATCTCGCATCGCGTTTCCACGCCGCGCGAGAGAAGAATGTCAGGTGTACTTGCCGATAATCGAATTTTCTCGCTTTAGAGTACGAAGAAGGGCGGTCGAGAAGACTCGTTATTCTCTCCGAGGTGATGCTCGTCCGATTTCATTTCGGCTCCAGGACGTTTCGTACCTTCGAAACTCACGAGACTTCGTTATTCATTTTCGGGCGTTATCAACGCATCCGCTTGAGAATGGCGTTCATCGCGACGACAATTCATCTCTTCTGGCGCGATCCCTCTCGATAAGGCTCCGGTTTTCGCGCGACGTCATTCTTTCGCTCGTCGAACGAGCCGCGCCTGATATCGCGGCTCTCTTCTCGCGATTATCGCTTCGGAAGAACCTATCCCCTTCCTTACAATTACCCTGCGCACAATGGCGTATTCGAAGGAGCGTCGTTTCTCCTCGCCGCGCGCCGCTTCGGGATAACTACGAGGTTCTTAACGACATCGGTGAAGGAGGTCTTTCCTCTTTATCCTCTCCCATCTCTTTCTCCTCCTCTCTTTCACAGTCTTCGTTCTCCACCTCCCAGATTCTCCTTACCCATCTCTTAGCGGCATTGCAGGTGCCGCGGCACCGCGAGCGGTTCTCCTCCACCGCGGGCGAGCGCGCAGCATGGCGAAGACGCAGACTCGGTCTAGCTGTAAATTTTGTCTACCCTGGTAGGTGGCTTAATGCAGATTTAGATAGGTCGCTTCGTGCGCGCATGCGGCTTTTAGGTCTTAGAGACTTAGGCTAATTAATTTATAGACTGCGCCCTTATCTGTTGCTGCCGCCGCCGACGCCGTTGCCGTCGTTGGGCACACGATGGCGGAGGAAGGGGGCCAACACGGTAACTGCAAGTTGCCTTCTAAGTGCCGTGCAAGGGAGATGCCGCGAGAAGGCCGGAAGAGAAACGGAGAGATGGGAGGAAGCAGGTCGAGAGAGCCGAGTTACGTTAGCTTCGCGGTGATAACACCTCCCTTCTTGCTCGCAGCTTCTCTACGGTGCCTTACCTCCGGGCGAAGGAGTCGAAGGTTCGGCAGAGGTGGAAGAGAACATAGATGAGGAGGACGAGAGGGAGGAGTGTTTTGTGTAAACCTACCGGCACCAACGTCATCGCTGCCTTTGGCGCACGGCACCACTACTACCCACCACTACCGGCGAACTTCGCCACCACCTTCGTCTCTCTCACCTCTTCACCTCCCTTCTTCTTCTCTTTATCCACCTACAACTCCCTACTCCGTTACCTCTACGTGCTCCGTCGTACCAGACAGGGGCGCCGTGAACTGTAGAGGTCCCCGCCGCTCGTTAGATCAGTCGAGCTCGTTCCGAACGATGTTAATTGCATCGCGCCAGTAAACACGCACCCACCGATTTAGTTTATCGCCCGGTTTGACGACGCGAATGACTGCGAGGATGCGAGGAAGGCGGTACTACGAGGATCGAGTGAAATTACGCGGTGCCCGGCCGTTTTCTCGGTTAGCTGCGCCGGCTTTGTGAAATCTCGGATTTTCTGCCGGCATATGCCACGCTGGTGGACACGAATTGTACGTGATACTTGAACGGGGTTAAAGGATTAAGGATATCGTTTCGCGTTGATGATTATCCGGAGTAAGGTAGGAGGAGGGAAGTAGTGGATGCAGTGACCGAGCTTCGATTGAATACAACGGTCCTGTGTTCGCATCTCGAGATTAATCCTAGATAGGACGCACAGGCAGTTCGATTCGTTCGGCAATTTGATGGGGTGCCGCGCGCTGTTCGAGATTATCGGCGGTGATTCGCAGGTGGTTCCTGCCGTTTCGGCGCGTGTATCGATTCTGCGATCGATTCGCGAGGAAAGCTATTTCGTCGAACAAGAGATTATGAATTTAGTCGGGCACGACCTACCGGCTGAGTGTTCCTTCTCAGGTAGCTGCACGTAACAATGGACTTCGAAATGAGCTGCGTCGTGGATACGCGCGCGCGCATTTCGTCACCTAATGCGTCGTAACGCGAGAAGCGCTGTAACGGGATTGGCGAAGAAACAGGGTGGCCCACATGGGAGATCCTGACGCGACGTTGATACGCTTAACCGTATTAGAGGAGTTACACTTACACCCGGCGGCGTTGCTCTCCGGAATAACGGTGAGAGGAGATGAGAAGCGAATCGATGAGTTAATTCCATTACTATCCTCCGCGATAACCCGCAAATGCTTCTATGTATAATTGAAATACCGTTAGATCCATTCTCTTTAAAGTGATTTCGACGACGATGTTAATTATGACGGAGTACGCGCAAGTAAGGACATTTCGGAGAGTTTAATGAATTACGTTCATTAAGCCGTAAAGTGATCTTAATAGGAAATCGTTTAAAATCTTTTCGCTCGAGCAAGGATACGATGTCGTAAACCTCATGAAGCGGGTATGACGTTTACGGTAATCTCGAAGGTAAGATGTCATTAAGACGACGCGCACGAATCCGAATGAAGGAGCCACGAGGAGTTGGGCATGATAATGGCTTTCTGAAAACTTTCTTTGTCCCGAGAGGGAGAAGGTGGGCGGATGGCGAGAAAGCTAAGGATCGGGTGGTCGGAAGGGATGAGTGGGAGTCTTTGTTCCTAACGGAATATGAAGTTTCGGGTCGCGGAATTAGCGACTCCTTAATAGGACTCGTTGAAAGGCTGCCGCTAGGTTACAAGGAACTTTCCAGGTTGGAGGAAAAAAACTGTCACGAAGGAAAGGACTTTCAACCATTCCCGGCTCTTTCGTTGGAACGTCGAAAGGATAAGGAAGTTTAAGGTGAGTGCACGAGGCGCGTGCATGTAAACCGGAAAAGCTACAAGAAAGTTTCTTACACGAAGTTCGTGTACAAGCGAAACGCGGCGCAACACTGTGGCTCGTCCGAACAAGCGGCTTGTTCGCCGCATTACGGATTTACTCGAGAGCGGTTCACTCTAGGGAGGGTACAGTAGAATTAGAACTAGATAGAACTTAATCGTGTTAATTAGCTTACATTGGATCGTACATTACACACTGTTCCATTATCTACTACCATTTGCGATTCTATTTCGAAGTTAGTGGAAAACATTCGAACGAGGATGCGGACCGCGATACGGGCTCGTAGAACTTTCTCGCAGACTTTCTTTCTTCTTCTTCGGTCATGCGCCCTGGAGCGTACGTGTAATCAGTCCACGATAAATTACGACACGTTCCAACGGCAACGAGTAACCTAAACGATGATATCGGGACAACCCTTTTTTTTTTCCCCGAGACGGTCAAATCAATTAGCGAGCGACCGCAATTAGTCTCTAATTTCTACTGTGGGGTGCCACCCCTAGTTTCGCAGGTTAACTTCGCGTGATGGGAACGCTTTTACGAGGGAATAAAGGAGATTGCTAATCACAGATCACACCGACGATTCTCCTTTGCAATGCATTCCGCCTAGCGTGCATCCAAATGGATCGGCGACACGCTCCACCACCGCCACCGATTCTTCCCTCAAGACTATGAACGCGAGGATGGCCCGTGACTTCACTGGAAAGGCGTCGAGACCAGGTATTCGGGTCGGGTAAATTTTACCCCCTTCCACGACGGAAAAGAGGTAGAAGGTGATCCTCGTTGGATTATACGAGCGTAACACCGTAGTCTCTCATATATATTTCCAATTTATTTCAGGCTAGGACGACGGAGATGAGAGGATGGGAAGAGGTAGAGGACGGTTGGATGGGATGGTGGAATAAAGATAAAAATCCATAAGCAATCACGACGTTTGCTCTCGTTACTAGCGGAGCTTCGTTAACCTTTGCTTTCGACGTTTCCTGCTGCTTCTCCGTCTCTATCTTCTACTTTCTTCTCTCTCTCTCTTCTTCTTTCCTTCTCTCTGGTCCTCTTCCTCCCACGCCACCCGCCTCTCTTCCTTTGTCTCTCTGTCGTCGCAGCTGGGCGTTACAAATGAATTCACAGGGGAACACAATTGTTCCCCGACGTTGGCCAGGAATTAAGTCCGCGGCGAGCGCGGAGTCCTCGCCGCTTCTCTCGACGGTAATCGAGCACCTCCACCGTCACCTCCGTCAAGGGTGAGAGTGAGAGTGAGAGTGAGACCGCCCGTTGAAACTTCTTTCTCCTTCGGGTTCGAGCGCTAATACCGTAGGGATTAAGCACGTCGGGGATGTAAAATGGAAAAGCGGGAGGCCGACAGTGTATATGTAATCCGCAAATTCCCTTGGCTCAATGGGGGAAGTTCGCTCCGCACCGAAGACGAGAGGGAAGAGGGGTCGCGTTCGTTAAAATTCGATCAGCCACTTTCCTCGCTCACTCGCTGTCGCTTTCTCGACGCGCTTATTTGCGCGGCTCTTAGTCCACGGAAGATGCAATCCTACGTGTTCTTCGCGATAGAAGAGACCACCGAGTAAGCCGTCTCTTTGTAGAATCGTCAACGAGTAGTGACCTTTCGCGACTTTCCAAGAAAGCCAAGACGAGCGTCCGTACTTTGGAAGCTTTAAGTAGAACCGCTTCGTTCTTAAGACGTTAGGAATACGTAAGTCGCTTAATTAGTCACCGCGGTTGACTTTTCTCAAGCAAGTGGCCTTCAACGTGCATTTGCACTTCTCGACAGTCTCGCCGAGTGAGGATGCAATTATGCGACGAAAAGAATTCTAGGAGCCTTTTTGGCTGCTCGCTGTAGTTGTTTCGGTATCCCTATTTTCCGTTTTCTCGACTTACCTACTCGAGGATGGAACGTGCTACGAAGTAGTAGCTGGTCGATCGTGTCGTTCGTAATGCTTTGTTGCCTGCAAAGCGCGTACCGCAATTGTTCTGGCTCGTCTCTATCCTTGTTCGCAGCGTGGCGCAATTACCCGAAGGTAGATCGTGAGAAACGGAAATGTCGTTAAACTTCGGAAGTTTCGGATGGAATCTCGCGCTTTATCACCCATGCCACCCCACCGTCATTATTGTCTTGTCTACGGCGCGGTTTACCGCTATAACATCGTCCATATTGCGTGGAATATTAAACGCCTTTCCAGCGTGAACAATCCCTTCCGGCTCCTCCTCCTCCTCGTACCCGAAGTCACGGACACCGGCAGGAAAAGCCGCGTGGAGGGCAAAAAATTCTCT
This sequence comes from Tiphia femorata, assembly GCA_944319695.1. Classification (NCBI taxonomy): domain Eukaryota; kingdom Metazoa; phylum Arthropoda; class Insecta; order Hymenoptera; family Tiphiidae; genus Tiphia; species Tiphia femorata. The sequence continues at coordinate 10,393,905 of OX090903.1, forward strand.
CTCCTTCGTGCCTACCCTTTCATTCCCACCCGCCCAACTTTACATTTTTGGCACGCGTAGAACCCCCGATCGTTTTCACCGTGCTCTCGTGAAATTGTTTTCGATTCGCGCGGAAGACCGCAGGTGTCCACAGTCGGAAAATGGATATATATAAAAAGTATATAAAAATATATGTACGCGTATATATGTACATACGAAGAAGAAGGTGGGACGAAAGTTGGAAAGGGTAACAAGACGCGCAATGTCCGCAATCAACGATCTCTGGTCTCACAGGCAGGATTTGTCTCTTTTATTTCGCAAAGGAGAATATGCCGGGCGAAGACGAGCGATCAAAATTGGATGGGATTCCTCCGCCCAGATTGGAATCCTCGGTAACTGCATATCGAGGGAACATTCCTGCGGTATCCAAATTTTACATATCCACGGGAACAATTTTCTGGAAAGGCGCGCAGTTTCGAAATATGCTGCACCGAGAGGTCTCGTCGATTGCGTTTTCTTGCTTTAATTAAACGGTACATCGTTCGATCGATGTTTTCGTTCGGTTTTAATGCTGTGCAAATAATCGAGAGGAGTCGCGCCGTCCACGTGGAGTTTGTGACAAGCTGAAAAAACAGGCTCGTTGAAAAACAGCCGGTATTCGGGGAACTAAGCGAAAAAAGTATACGGTCGGGAGGACGGATATCAATGAATTCGATTACAAAAACAGAGGGCTATTACGGAGAGTACAGTAATATTCTGATACCGTTTGTTCGACGATCGTTCAACCTCCTAAACTAGTTTATTAGCACTTGCAACATAAGAGAAAAAATGTAAACCGAAAGCGAGCGACGGGCTCGTACCTGACAACATTCTATTGTTTCGAGCGCGCAGTGACGTTATCTACTATTATCGTCCTGAATTTTGCCGTGAGTTACGTATTCAGGCGATTCAGGCCTTTCAAGGTTCACGAAAATGAAATAGGCGTCGCGCGTGCGTCGAGAGGAAAATAAGGCTATGAATATGTAAGCATCGACGATTACGTCACTCATATTATAGGCGAGGTAAACGAGTCCACGAGGGAAGAATTCACTAACTCTTCGCAAAAAGGGGAAACTGACGCGTGGAAAATCGCCTCGTTCTATCGTTCGTCCCATCATTCAAATTGCACGTCACGGGACCGCTCTTTATAAATTTCGCAGGATGTCCTGCAAGAACTCGTATCTTAAATTTAAAGATCTTTTGCACTATGTATTCGCAGTGACGGCGTCGCAATCGCAACTTCTCCCTGTTGAAACAGTGGGCGTTCGAATGTTCCCGAATTTCTTCGTTCCAATCTCTGCATCTCGGTAGTTGTCGCGATCGTGAAACAAGGCACGACTCAATTTTGTAAAATCAATGGTGCGACGCAATTTCGTAGTACGATGCGTCCCTTCCTCTTCCTCCACCTCGCAATGCTACGCATTCGTGGCGTGGTGCGGTTCTCGTGGGCCGTACTTTCGCATCTCTCCCTTGTCCTCCCATCGTCATTAAATTCATATTTGCCGCGACGACCGCGCGAGAAACGAATGCGGTCAACGGCCGTCGTTTTCACGAATAAAATCGGGAGCAATGTGGACCGAATCGGTTTGCCTGCCCCATGGACCGAGGCATTACCGCTCTGTTCGTTTCGAAACGCGTGTTGTCCGCATCCGAGAGCACATCCTCCCTTTCCCTTTCCTACCTCCATGACCACTCACCATCACCACCACCACTACCGCCACCACCACCGTCTGGTCCGACAAAATAAAGCCGCAGTATATCCAATCGGGCTTGTCGTGTCGCATCCGAGTGCCGCCACCGTCGCATCGCGGGCGCATTTTGCGTTATTCTTTCTCCCCCTATCCTTCCGTTCTTTTTACATCTTTCCTTCTTGCAACTTTTAAACGAATTTTACGTTTCGTTGAATCCCAGGATCAATTTTACTGTCATCGGCGTCGAATGCAAAGTCGACGGTGGAAAGGAGGAATCGGTTCGAACGTTTCGTCCTCAGGGATAACTATGCTCCTTTCAAAGATTGTTTCCGTTTCGCGTATCTGAAATGTGCCGATTGGGCACGGGGAGCGGTCACGTGAGAACAGAACCAATAGAATGTCTGCTAGTGTAGAGATATGCGCAGAACGGGCGAAAACTCGTCCACTTCCGGAAACATTCTTAAGTTGAAAGGAATATTCTTTATTCAATTCTAATAATTCAATACTAAAGTTCTATACTAAAGTTCAATCAAATCAATTTCAATACTAAAGTTCTTTATTCAATTTTTCAGCGAGCATTACTTTGCTCGATGCGATTCCTCGACCCTATCTTCGTCACGAGCGCGTATACACGTAGAAACTTATAATTACGTTCTCCGGATGCAGATTTATCGTTGCGACGCGTGATACGATGGTGTAACGGAGTATGGAGGAGATTCGCTTTACAGTGACGCCGGGCTGACCCGTAAAAAAGGACAAAAAATGCAACGGGGGAAATAAAATTTTATTACTACACTGTTTTTAGTTTACTACGGGGCCACCGTACCGTGCAAAAATTTATAACGCGCGGTGGTCGTGTCAATCCTTTTTTTTTTACGGGGTGGCTCTGTAGTAAATAACAACGCTTTTCCGCGCCCTACTTCGCGTGCGGATTATTCGGTGGCTTTATTATCGCGGCGCAAGTCGTTAAGTTCAATCTACGCTTTTTTGCGTTAAATACACCAGGTCATTCTTCTCTGAACAAATCGTTTGTTCAGAAAGAATGAGCTTTCCGCATTGTCTTAGCGGCGTAGCTTATTTTTACCTCACGAATGTTTACATTGCGGATGCTTGTACAGTTTTATAATTTAGTTTGTTTCCTCTGCCATTTCTGCGTACGTCTACGCATCCGGAAAGCTTCGCGGAAAATATACTTTTTAATTAAAAGTATTTTAATCCCTATGCGAGTTCGCCGTGAAACGAGGATGACATTTCATGTGGTCTATGTGAGGCAATCTACTCCATGTTTTGCTTCATCTTCCTTCATTATTTGCAATTTCCTTTATAGCGGGATATGATAAATTATTTTGACGTGGAAATCTCATTCGATAGTCTAGCGGTAAAAATCGTGCCCTATTTACGAGTTTAAAAGTCTCTAATTATAAAAAGTAGAATGGGTGGCATGGTCGCATGAACGAGGTCCAAATGCGAAGCATGCTTCTCTGGTACTTTCCTTACATTTATTAACCTCCTTTTTACAACCGGAATCGATTCGTTAGTACCGTGGACCGAGTTGGCGGCGCATGGAATTCGCGGTAGGGGCGAGTGGTACGATAGCGCATATTGTTTCGCCCTCAATGGCGTGCATGGACTTTTTTAAATCCTTTCTCCTTCTTTTTCCATATTCTCTCAATCGAGAGGATCGTAAAATTTTCAGCAGATTATGGTCATGCAAAGTAGGCCTGCTCAACGAGCTGCCCCTTGCTCCTCCTCGAAAGTAGAGGAGATGATTCTGGTCAATTCTCGACCATTCCAAATTTTACTGCCCAACAAATGGTCTCCTTTTCGCGAGCAGCACGGCTCTTTTCCCTACAAAAAAAAACTGGCATCGTTCTCTATGGTAATCGAAAACACGCGTGGCACTCGTCGTAAACGTCAGAAAAAAGATTATCCCGACTGGCTCCTTTATCGAAGAACCGTCGCGGCGAATTTCCTTTCGCGACAAACTCCGCTTCGAGATGAATTACTCCGAGCCGATAGCAACCGAAAGTAGAAACACGCCGAGTCACGTAAAACGTCCCTACCCTGGCGTGTTCGCGTAGAAGTGATCTCGAAGCGTGATATTCAATGTCCAGAACAGGATTTAATCACGAAGAATGATATTTCTCAGACGCCGTAAGTCAGCCGGTAACCTCGGTGAAAAGCGCGAGACGTAATTTCGTGCGGTAAATCTGCGCGGTGTCGTAAATCGTTTTATGGAAACTCCACCCGTTCCGCGCACCCTACCTATTCCTTTCAAAAGAACGTGTGCACGCGTCAAGATGAAAGGAGACGAGAGGCGGCGAGATATACGGATGCTTAATGCACTCAAGCCGTGCGATCTCGTCGATATCGAATATCGCGAGCGTTCCGGGTTCTCTTCCTTCGCGAACGAAATGCGGTGTGACGTCACACGCGCGAGAAATAATGTAAATCGAGATTCCTCGATATTCCCTCGTATATCACCGATACGAGGCGCGACGCTTCTTCGGGTGCAGCTAAATTCGCCACCTTCGACTTCTCGCTCGCAATAACGCGATTTTCGCAAAGTTTCTACGAAATAGTCAGCCTCGATCGACTTTCCACGTGAAATCTGCTATCTTCGTATCTCACCTCGAGCAAAGAATGCGATATGCTAAGTATGCTACTTTTTAGCCTCACCACCACCCCCATTCGTGAAAAGCTTTCGACTACGATAACGGCTTTTAATATTCAACGCGACGAGGTGTCGACGATGATGGATGCCTAATTATACGCACTTACGAAGTCAAAGGGGTGCGTGCTTTTTACAACGCGAACGATCCATATGCATCTTTACGACCGTCTCAGTCCCACCGAGATGACCAGAGAGGAGCGATAAGCGAAAGAAGAAGAGGAACCTGATTGGAACGCGGGAAAGAAGTCGCGAGAATTAAACTCCCTTTTCGTTTATCCATCTGTAAGAGGAGGATACGTGGGTGCAATAAGTCGGTGGAAAATATTGCATTACTCCTTAAGCAAGGACACGGGGGCATCCTCCCTCTTCTTTCTACTCCTACTACTCGCCTCTCGCTTGGCTGCGTCACGCTGCAGGATGGCGCAGCCGGCGTATATGAAATTTCCATATTCCTCGCGACGAAAAGTGCCACGGCTTCGTCTTTGACGAGAGCGGCTCGAGGAAGGTCGACGGACGAGGGGCTCGAGAAGTGGGAGGTCACCGAGGGATGAGGGAGGAGTAAGGGACGCTTGCGAAACATTTGCAATTCCCAGAGACTTTCGCGGAATATCCGTCGAGGAAAGGTAGGAAACGCAACCTCTGCCGTATCAAATCCGCCTCTTTCTCTCTCTCTCCCTCTCCCTCTCTCTTTCTCTCTCAAACTACCTATTCGACCTGCTTACCCCGCGTCTTCCTCCTTCCGTTCTCTCTCATCCTATCTTCGAGCCTCGCTCGCTTCCTCCCTTACTTTCTCTCGTCTTCCATCCTCCTTCCGCGCGCACAGACAGGCGTAACGACAAGTGAGGGCGCCACGCGCGCCGCGGCTTCAACCCCTGCAGTTTCGCGCTTAGGCAATAATCGCAAAAGTCCGTCCTTATGGTACGCGCACGAGTTTTCCATCCTCACGCACCCCGTCTATCTCCTTTTCACGTCTTCCTTCGTACACTTCCCTCTGATCCTCCACCATCTCGCTCCCCTCGCCCGGCAGGTGCCTGAAAGACCGACTTTAATTTCGCCAGCTTGTACCGGCGAAGGTTACATTCTCGCAGTTTTCAGAGTTTATTGGCCCGGGGGAATCTGCAAGGGCCGTTCCTACAGCTCGTCCCGAAACGTATCTTTGACACCTGGCAGGATTCTCGGAGCGAAGAAAGTTTCATCGCGTGGCGTAAATTTCGTGGATGCTCTCTCGACGATTCGCGGAAGTCGTATCGGAGCTGGTGAAATATTACGTGGTACGATAGCCACGAATAAATTCGAATACAATTACGCGTGGCGCACTTAACGATAGGCAGTTTCGCGCGATACGGGAATTATTAATGAAATGACGAGGCGAATGTCAACCCCTCGGGCTTCGCGTCACGGCGACGTACGTGTATTTAGATTTATGATGGCCCTCCGGCAGAAATACCTGTCGTGCGTTGTTGGGAGTGGGCGTGGAGGTGGTGGGTGGAATGAGGGTGGAGATGGTAGCGAAGAAGGGAGAACGGTGGTGGGAGAGGCGTATAAACAGGATAATAAAGGCAAAGGCAGATCGATCCACTTCGTGCCTCCTCGTCATTGTCCTCTCCACCATATGTCAGAACGAACGACTCGCTCTAAGGAGAAAGGAGGAAGGACGGGGGCTGAAGTCGAGGAAGACGAGAAGAGCGAGGCCATTGTCTGCTCGTAGACAATTCACGGTCTCGCACCTCCTACTCGGGAAGAGCGAGAGCTTGGTTAACGACCGAGAAATTATTTCTCTGCTAATTAACCGGGCTGCGAAGCTCTATGCGCCTTTTTCCCTTGCTATCTTCCTACCCTTTCGTCTTTCTCTTTCTTACTCCTCACCTTCACCTCTCTCGTAGACTTCTTCATGATTTTCATTATTCTCCTTATGCCGACTGTCGTTATGCCCGTCTTACTGTTTCTGCGAGCTCAGTGTCAGTAATTAAGCATCGCAATAATGCGAGACCTTTACTCGTGGCGTTCGAAAGAATGACTATAATGTGGAATAGATACGCAGTTGAACGATGGTGACTTAGGTCGAGTATGAGTACGAGGCCGAGAAGGAGTTTTCGTATGAAAAATGATAGTATCGCAAGGATATGGTCGCAAAGTCTGACGATGATAGTCTTGCGGGTATTTAAGTTTTCTTTTTTTTTTATCGAGTTTTCTGGCACACGGTGAAGTATAATGTCCACTCTGGTTATTCGCAACCATGGCTCGCGTGCTCTTCGCGAACAGCAGGATGAACTGGGCGTAATATTCCCTCGCAACCTGCTTCGTAATCTTACAATTAGCGGACGGATGTATGAAATCATCTTGTAGATGATGACGGAGGGTGTTTCTCACTTTCCTCGCAATTATAATGCATATGCAACGCGTCGTCAGAGTGTCGCAAGATATTTGATGGTATTACGAGTACGCCTCGGGGAACGAGCTTACCGACGCACTGGTTTCGTTGGCGTTACATCCTTCATTTTCTAACGCATTTCTCCGCGGGGTATGTTGCTAACGTGCACGTCACTCGAAGCGCATGCTGCAAATTCCACAGTGGATTACGCGAATTCTACGACGAGAGTAATTGTAGATTTTTTTTATAAATTTACGAAACTGTGAAAATCGACTAACAATAAGTAGAGATAAGGATCTTCGACGAATGCAACTGTTATTCGAAGTTCGTACGACCTTATGCTACACTTCGTAGATGTCTACCCTGAAAACTCGAAGTACGGAGAAGTATCGAAGTACTCGTGCATTTATGCACGCACCCTCTTGGTTATGTAACTTACGAGAACAGTCGATGTTTTGCGTGCTAAAGGATCGTGTATCGTTGCCTCGACCGTTGCTCCTTCGCAATCGAGGTCGTGCTACTATTCTCGGTTCAAGTTCTATAAATTTCAGATGGAAAGCAGAGATGTTTTCTTCCAAGGTCTCGCAAATCTTACGCGACAAAGACTTCGGCAAATTGCAAATTCTTTCATTTCCTGCCAACGCGAATCAACGATCACCGAACTGTTTTGAATCTAGTATTAAATTCATGTCACCTCTTTCTCGCTTCTACACCTTCCTATAACTCGGCCTTTGTGCCCTTTGCATTCGTGTGGCGGAGAAGGATTCAATTTCCTAAGAATCACTTTCTTTGAAGTGTCACGGTTCATTACCGTTGGCATGTGACTGATTCGGACTACCTGCCAAGCGAAGTCAAAGCAAGTTCACAATTACGCGAACGGAACATCCTGCCAGTCTATCTCTTCGCTTCTCTCCTCCTCCCTCGTCCATCTTCTTACGATCTCTCTTCGTCGGGGTCTTCTCGTTCTAACTTTGGAAATATTGTACCGAGGGCCAGAAGTTCTTGTTAAGTATATAGACAGAAATGTAGCGTCTTCGTGAGCCGGAGTCACGGGCGGAACGTGGGAAGTCATTAGTGTCGAAGGAAGAGTACACGAGATTTCTGTCAACCGCCTCTCGGATAGTGGAGATTGCATCTTACTCGTTACTGTACACCCTCGACCGAGTCTGATGAGATTTTGACAAGTGTAAAAAATATACGTTTGCGAATTCGTAAGCCGTGTAATCATAGATGAGAAACGAAAGTTTCGTAGTGGCCTTTTTTCTTTCACGAACATTCTACTTTGACGGAAATTATTTTTCTTACGACTGTCGCATTGAAAAATTCGGATGGCATCCGAAATGTCGACGGTCTTCCCGTTGTCCCGGAGGATCGCGGCCACGGATGCTTCTTTGTCGTCGAAAACGGGACGAGTAACTTAAGGGTCGTTTCTCAGCGCACTTCACGTCCCAGGGGGCGTATGAAATCTTAATATCCCTTATTACCGTGCTCCTAATTAACGAACCTCGCAGGCACTCGGATAACGTATTTCTCGTTTCAGTGGTCTGAGCTACAGTTACCGTATAATGAGACTGAGAACCTAAAATGCTCGAGCCTCGCGTTTCCATCGGAGATTACCTTCTACGAAGTTATCAAGGACGAGGGAAGAAAGAGAATTTTAATCTCTCGCTTCCTTTTTTTTGGCTGTAACCTAGCATCAGTTACATCTACGTAAGTTGTTCGAGTAAACGATGCCCATTTTCACGATTAAAAATTGATATCTGAATTAACCTTTCCTGTTGTGTATTGTGAAACACAAAGATAGCCAATTGAGTAGAGCGTTCAACTTGATCGAGTTATTGATGTACAAGGTAGACAGCACGGCTTAAATTTTGCGCGATCAATGATCTATCTACTTGACGCCTCCGCAATGAAAAGCAATGTAGCGTTTAAACGACGTATTCGTCGACGACCGCGAAATCATAAATTCTCAACGCATTGGCACGGCGGACCGAGATTGTAAAAATAGCTCGTGAAAGGGGAAGAATAGGAGAGAAGGGGGGCTTCTCTTGTCAGCGCTATCATTTCTCTTGATCACGGGCATCGGGGCAGCGAGGATAGATGAATAGTCGGTTGCTCCCTTTAGAGAATGCGCGAGCGCCTCTTTCCATTTATCTACCGAAAACTTTATCCACTGTGCGCGCCATCGCGAGTTCCTTCGCCCTGTCAATTTGGCCAAACTTTTCAAATCCCGCGGGAGAAGCAATTTTCTCTGGATTTCAAAAGGGAAGACATGCAGAATTTCTCGATGTTGCTCACTCAGGGTCTCGCTTCCACGCTCCGCCTAACCGTTTATACGTGCATCTAGCAAGAATTACGACTCCGTGGCTTGGCTTGCAAGCTCTCGGATCGAAGGTAGCCGTCGTTGCTGTCTCTTTGCCTTCATTTCATAACGCACGAACGGTAGCATACCCTGGCAAATGTATGGCCCCGAGGTACGCGCCCATTTTCAAAAGACGAATGATATTCACGCTTCCGTCTGTCATGCCGCCGGTCCCTTCGTTACTTCGTGACTTTTGTAATCCTCCTTTTACGTCTCGCTCGTGCTTCGTTCGCTTATGATACAAATGGATTTTTTTTTTAAGAGCTAAGGGAACATTTTCCACTCGTTACTCTCTGCTCACGGTCTGCTCGTTTGTTAAGATAAACCGTATAAACGATAGCTAACGGGTACGCATGCGCCAGAGAGGCGTCGAAACAAAGCAGAGGAGCGATAGAGAAGTGGAAAGAAACGAAGACCAGGAGACAGAGAGTGAGAGAGACAGCGTGACGAGAGAGGGAGCGAGAGAAAGCAAAAGAGAGTTGCGCAGCCAGGAAGAAAAAAGTTGGTGCCGGATTTTGCTCTGCGTTTGGGTTAGGTCAAAGGATTTCGTAAAATCCTCGAGGCGGTAGTAGAGTTCAAACTCACCGCCTCGTATTCAACGCGCTCTCAAAGAAGCCGCCAAACGTATTTCCTCGCCGAGGCCGTAGCACTTTTCTGTGTACCTACGCGAAGGTAGAAAACTTCTGGTGGAAGGCTCCGTACCTCATCGAAAACTCCGTGTGAGCCACGAGCGATGAAGATGTGGCCCCTTATCCCAGAGCACGTAAAATATTTCACGACTAAAATCCTTTTTAATTTCGCGTTTCATTTTTTATCCCGGATAAACATTTTACAATGAATATATAGAGCAATTACAGGAGCACCTAGTTTTGCGCATGACTCCGAAGATTCTTGATAAGGGAATGGACGTGAGAGGTAGAACGCGGATTCAAGCGGAGTAAAGTGATAACGGACAGGAGCGCTGCCGATAAACGAAACGATCAAACCTCATCATCGAGCTCGAACGACGTTTCGTGTCCAATTCGTGGCAACGATGAACAGCGATTTCCAAGGAGAGTGCCTCGTTACGGACGCTCGGTCGAACTTGGCCTTTAAAGTAACTACCCGATCGTGAGCTCAAAGGATCATCGACCGAGCTTTATTGCCGATTCTTGTCAGGGTCATAGAGAAAGCCTGTACATCTCGAACGTCGATTAATTCTCTGATGAGAGAAGTCGCTTCCTAAAGGGTCTATGTTGGTAGAGAGTAACAGCGAGGAAAACCGACCGCTCGGGAAAAAGTCCCGAAGGGTAAGAACGAAGGTCTGCACGCGCTACGATCCGAGAAGCGTCCTTACCCTCCAGGTATGGAGGAAGGAAAGAAGGACGGGAAGAAGGAACGAAGAATTAGGGGGTGGAGCAAGGGGATAGTTGGGAGATGGAACGTGAAGGGAAGAAACGAGCTACGTTAAGCCGACAAATCGCTTTATGAACGCGCTGACGAGTTTGGATTGTTACCCCCAGGGTTGACCCGATGCCGAGGGGAGATAGGTATAACTTTATTTCGCTCGTCATGTGCCGAGAGAGAGAGAAAGAGGGAGAGAGAGAGAGGAGCGTGCGCGTGCACGTTACCAGAACACGTCGCAGAAACTTTAGAATAAGGAATTAGTAAGGGGGAGTAAGGTGAAATTGAATTTCCAGTCGCCGCTCGTCCTCGTCGAGCAAGAACGAAACACCGTTCCGATCGTACCGTGGCTGTGTTGAAAATCTAGTATCACGAAAGAAGCTTACTCGCTATTCTTCTGTTTTCAGCTTTCGCGGTAAATTATCATTTGGTGTAACTGGTACGAATTATCGATTATTCAACTGTTAGTCAAACCTACAGGAACTATGTAATTCCAGAGTATAATTTAGGTTTCCAAACAGTTCAATTGTCGTATACGATGTCCCGTGAAAATAATACAACGGATTTTTTGTTACTTACGCGTATAGTATGTCGTATCATTTCTGTTGGCATCTAACATATTCGGTCTCCACGCAAGGAGAAAATCGTTGGAATGAAATTTTATAAAAATCGTCGTTAATAGGCCTGAACAGCTTGCTAACAATGCATTTCCATATTTCTCGCTGAATTGTTAGAACTGCCTATGGTATTTCCGGGATAATAATCCACGATATCTGGGGAGCCTCTTCGCTCTCTGCGACCGACAGAAATAGAGAATGAGGAAAAGAGTAGAGAGAGTCCACGAGCGAGAGAAGTTTCTGCCTAGTAAAAAGTTTCGTCGGTTCCCGGTAATGAGATTCTCGTAAAACGTTTTGTTGATTTAAGGAGTTCGCGACTTTGTTGCTCCATTTCGGACGATGCATCATTCACCCTCGATCGATAGTGGGAATGGATAAATGGGTTGGGCCGCGCGATAAAATTGAGAACTCGCAATAAAGCTTACGGTAAGTAGCGAGTCGTAGGATTTCGTCGATAGATCAATTTTCATCGCGATGTCTCGGCTCGGTTCGTGTGCGCAGCCTACGATCATCCGTAGAAGCGTGGAGGTCAACCGTCCGGTTCAACTGATTAAATCTGAAACGCGCATAGTGCGTGCCCAGACGTGAAAGTACCGGTGAAAGTAACATTCCGATGTTCAGGAAAGAGCGCGAGGACGAGTCTAATGGTAAGCTTGATGTCTTCGAGTGAGTGACCTCCTGGTTCGTTTAGTTTCGAAACTTTGTATCCTATCACAGCTTCAACGCACGACTCTTTGTAAATGACCGGAAGAAAGAGTGTGTTCAATTTAACGTGACTATTTTTAAAGCTACTCCGAAAGTTGCTTCCGAACTTGTCCGAATATATCGCGGAAATTCAGTTTAAAAGGCATTAGTCGCTCATTCGTGCGAAAGATATATTCCTGGTTAACACTCCACATTTCACCACTAAGCTGAGAGTGCCGTGGTCGCAGCTCAACACGGATAAGCGAACATTTTTGACCAACCCTCGTCTATAAGTACACCGATGTTGCCGTCGTAACCTTCGCTAAAAGATTCTGATCAAACGTGAATGCGAGTGTCTAATTGAAAATCCGACGATAGATTGGCAAAACGTGCATGGTCAATGGGACAGGATAGATTTCAGGGAATGACGAAGGTGGGGGAGAGAGAAGGAATGAGAAAGAAGGAGTGAGAAAGGGGGACACAGGAGGGTGTAGGACGAACTCACTTCGGCAAGCGAATCGCCACCACCACCACCGCTATTCCTACGTTATCGAATGAATATTAAAACTGTCAAGCGCACGAACGCGCCCGTCGCGCTTTTGCGAACGCCGGATATTTTAATGGAGATAATTTCACGGCGCGAGCACCGCCGGACGATACATTATTATTATTAAAGCGCGGACGCCACAAGGTGAAATAAAAAAGGCACCTCCGCCTCCCTTCTTCCGTCCCTCAGTCCCCATGGATGGGTAATAAATTCGCGGCTGAGAGGAAGAGAGACCAAAGGTTGAGGAAGGGGCGAACGAGTTAAAAGAGCGTGGCCCTCCGGCGTTCTCCACTGCGATTAACGTTTATTACCCGCGAGAGCAGCCCGTTCCGACGTATGTACTTTGTTCGGACCGCGCGCCGACCGTTCGGGACGGAAGATTACACGATAATGTTTTTTACAATCCATCCGCTTAACGATATCCTGCCGTCTCTGTCTGTCCGACTTCGGTTCCCTTTTTTCTTTTATCTCAGGAATATCCGCGATTGCTTTATCGCGATCCTACGATATATCGAACCGGATGAAAGCCTGGTCGAGGAAGCGAAGAACGTGATGTATCCTTCGTTACAACGTCGGTCGCTTATCGTACCCCTGTGACTCGTTAGTCGCGCGGAGTCGACGATGATCGATCGTCTCGAGTCAAGAAGAGAAAAAAGTGTTTCCGTTACACGTTTGCCCCGAATTTCTGGAGGCTCTCACGAAAGCCGACGTACCTTTCCCCTTGGCTCGATATAGCCGATTAGTTGGGATACGGTTTATACAAAATGGTCAAGAGCGATTGAAATTTTTGAGATACGTACTTATTTGTTATCCGAAGATAAGACCAACCACCTGGCTAAAAAACCTTGTTTGAAATGGACCTCTAAATTTCTTGTAGATTGCAAAAACGAATAGATTATATAAAATGAAGTAAACCGTCTGAATTGTGGTATTCTCTAAATACCTTTTAATAATGCAACTTTTCAACCGTCTGTGAATACGTCAAAAGAGGCCAACGCAACGCGTCTGGAAATTTTGTTTTGTTACTTAAAAGAGTATAAAGTAGAGAATAAAAAATTTGAAACGGTCTACTTCATTTTATTGAATCAATATTTTTGCATTTTAAAGTAATTTCGAGGTTACTTAGAAACAGGGTTCTTCAGCCAGGTGATTGATTCCAGTTTCAGGTGACAAGTAAGTACCTGTCTAAAATTTCAGTCGGTCTTGCTAATTTTGTACAAGACGTTCAACAGCTCTTAGAATAATACACGCGCCATCGTTCCATTTTCACTGGCAACTAGGATAGACCTTAAAGACGAGCACCCACGTTCGACGAGAGCGGTGCGCGTGCGGTAGTTTTAGGAGGGATGTTCCAAGTGACACTTGAGGCGACAAGTCGACAAGGATGTGTTCCTTCTATTTGCGTTCACGAATGAGAAGAGAGGAGAGGGTCGTGAATGTAATCCGATTGCTGAAGAGCGTCTTTCGAGCAGGTGGGAGGTATAAAGAATCTGGTATACTCGTGTCACCTTTTACGATCTCAAATCAATTTTATTGTTAAACGTGCATTGGATAATTGCAAAATTTACTACCAATTAATAATAGAATCATTTCTTGCAAATTGAACATCAAAGAATATTGCTACCACCCTACTCCAAATTATTCTACACACTTAGTATTCTAAATTCACTCGATCGCGATAAATAATTATGCAGGCCGTCGTCGCAGAATCTTCACGGTGGCGCTCTGAGGATTTTATCTCGAGGAGAATTTTAATTAGGAAAAAAATCTTAAAAAAATCTTCTAGTGTCTTTTATTTATTTTTGCGTGTACCAAGGCCTGTTAGTGCTTCCCTGTAGGTGTACCACTGCTTCTTCGGCGAAGGTAACGCGAACCACGACGAACGCGAGAGAGTGGGCGCTCGATAAAAACCGATACTTAGACGCTAATGTTTCCCGAATTAAATTACACCGCGTTAATTACGAACTTGTCCCGCTAACGAGACGAGTTTCTCTCAAGGTAACGGAGATTGTGGTGGGTGAAGGATCGTGAGACGAAAGAGGGTGGTTGGTGCGCGGCAACGAAGTACCACGGTTTCGTCGACAACGATGGTCTGGTTTTCACGATCAACTTTACAGGTTTCCGCGCGTCGGTTATTTTGTTCGTGGACTTGGTGGTACGTGTTAGAACGAAGTACCGCGACGGTCGCGGACGTTTTTGCTCGAAACGCGAGTACGAAGTTTTCCGTGTGTGCGACGAGAGAGAGGTAGGTACCGCGGCCTCTCTACCTCTGCAAGTATCGCGAGATGAAATTAATTATAAACCTCGGGTTTCCGTATGCCGAATTCATCGGGGAGTATAATCGATCCTACCACCCTGGCAATTCTGTCTTGGACTTTATCGCCACCGCAACGTCTGAAACTTGGCATGCGGGGTGGCAACTCCGTTTAATCGCTCGCATCTACCCCCATTTCACTCCACCCACCTCACCCCCAACACGCCACCCCCCACAGTTTCTCCTGCCTCTTCGTACGATCACTATACGTTACAAACCGCGTACACAGACCCGCTTAATTAAATACTTCAGGTTTAATTAAACAGTCGCGCGTGAATGAAAACGGCATAATGCGGCTATATGTATGCGCGACGGCACGAAACAATTTGTAATTAAGCGTAAACAGCGCTAGCACCATTTAAATGGTAAGGCACTAACGGACGCATTATGGGAACTCAATTTATTTCGTTTGTCATTTAATTAACTAACGCCCGATCGGATATGATCGCTGCAACGCGATAGGATCGCGCGGGTCCGTCGAGCGACAGAAACGAGCCGCCGGGATCGCCGATTTCTTTAATTTACCATCGCTCCGCGAACGTGCACTGGTTAATTTAAAGCGCAATCTGTGGAAGCAACTTACGCGCTTTAATTAGCATTATTTGCATCGCGCGCGATTCGCGGTTTCATTAGCGTCCGTACAATTGACAACGACACGTCCTAACCGTCGTCTCGTTATCACTTGTTTCGGAATCTCTACCGAATCGGAGCTCGCTAGTTGACTTTTTATCAGCATTAAGCATTATTTTGCATTCTTCTCCCTCTGATCCTTCGCTTCACATTCGCATCACGAACGTTCGCGCATTGAAGTAGCTACGGATGCTGATCGCATTAATTTCATTAAAATTGTCGAATACCCGGTCCCCATGCGGCGCACTCATAATATTACTCGTTAAATTATCTCCATCAATGAGTATTACTCGCGCATGGTTCATAATAGAACGGAATATCGAAGTTCGTCGTTGAATGGGCGATCGAATGTGCGATCTCTGGCCTACATTCGCTAACGCGTATGGCTCCTCCTAACTGGCATGCAGATGCAGCTGCGATAGCTGCACAGGACAACGACTAATATCCCCGGAGGCATATTAATTAGCCGGAGTTGCATTATTTTGTAGATCGGTGCTGAGCCGGAGTGGGAGCCAAATTTATCGTGTAGCTCGGGATGTCTCTTGTCCCCCTTCTGTCGAGCTCTTGCGCGCGGAACGATTAATTTCTCTCGTCTCTCTTTCAGGGTAGCTTCGTCAAAGTTTCATCGTATCACTGTATCCTCTAATTCTCGTAAAGTCCTCTGTTACGCTCTCTCACTGAAGTCACGCGATATTACGAATTTTATTCTTCATCGTACACCCGTCGACAAACATTTCTTAGGTGCCTCTGCTAGGATTCTATCGACTTTCCAATGAGAAAATGTCGAACTACGTTGGAAGAACGTAGCATGTAGATTCCTAATTAGATTAATGGTCGATCCCGACGCATTTTAGCGAGAAATCCATGCGGTCACTCGTTACGCATTCTCGGTATGGTCTTGCGTAGCTAAACCATGGTTGGCGAATGCGCGGGATATTAACGCGGCTGTACACACGCGCCGTCGACGCGACGCGCAGATGCAATGACTGTGATAGTGACTGGGATAATGACCGCAATCGACTAATGTCCCACGAGGCATATAAATTTCCGTTCGTTCGAGCGCTTCGCGGATTGGCGTGGGTAGCGCGCGAGCCGGGCTTCGACCTGCAGATTTTGCTGGGAAATTTGTTAACGAAACGCTTCGAAACTTCGTATTCCCATTATAATAAGGTTTTAACATTTTCGTAAAACCATCGAGATTACATTTCTTTAAATAGAGTAACATTTCTAAATGATTACTTCCGTAGACAAATAATTCATCCTTCATCGCGAGACGTCTGTCTTTTTTTATATTAAGCAATGAGATATCACAGCTACTGTGGTGTCTTTATCGTTACTGTCTAATCCGAGCAATTTTCCAAGTTCCTGTTCTCGCGTTTTCACGATCTCGAACTTGATACGTTTCGTCGCATTAATCGCGAAGCATTTGGTGCATCTATTCGGTACCATCCTAGAAATTCGGATCGCCAATGGTTCCTATTCCCGTACATCCTCGTGTCGCATTTATCCTCGAAGCTCTCTTCTGTCCGATACTCCTCGATTGCGTAAATCTCCGACGACGTAGTGCAGAATCGTATATTAGCAGCGAAGTTGAACGCAAAATTTATTCGGACGATCAGTGACGCGCACTCGTTCGTGCATTAGGAAGCACCGGATTCAGAAATGCACGCGTGCTCGTCAAGCTCGCCGAAAGTCGGTAAATTTGCGAGTCGCGTCGCAGCGTCGGATTAGCGCCAGCAGTGGAAAACGCAGTGGCGGTACCGACAACAACTACAACAACATTTTCTCTCGTTGCTATTTTCGTACGTTATTCCGCTCTTCCCAACCCCATGCCCTTTTCTACCCCTATTCAACGAGCCGCAGCGACTCACGTTCAGCACGCGGAATTAATATAACGGGCACGCAAAATGGTAACGAAGTTCAACGTGTTTGTCTTGCTGGGCGCTTGAATATATTCGTGGAACCAATGCAATGATTGCGATAGTCGCTCCAGAGCCCTTTCCACCGACATCCGTTACTCGTTATATGGTTACGAACGTTCGACATCGCGCATTGAATACCGGCTTGTTACCGATTCTTGTCGTAACTCGAAAGGGTTGTTATTCATCGTGACACAATCACATTTATGTTTGAGAGTCACTGACACAGTAATCGAACGCGGCTGCCGTGGAAACAGTTTCGGTTTTGATGTGTTGAAGTGAAACATCGAGATGAGAGAGAGAAACTAACGAACAGAGAAATCAGAGTGGACGAATAAAAAAGTATTTTTGTTTCTGCTCTCGTAAACGGAACTGAAAGTAGCTTGCGTAGACTTACCATAAGCCTTCATAAAAGTCTATTCGTTAAGCCAATGTGGCATCTCAACATTTCCTTTTAGCTAATAATAAAATTTCGGACGAATGTCATTTAACTGTATCTTCGGCAGTTTGATTTAATAAAGATTATTGGAATTTGTTACCACGGCCATGTGTTTAATTGAAATTCGAAGATTGCCAAATTTGCGCGCTTTAACCGTAAAAGCACTTGGGAAAAGCAGGCATCTTCAATTATTAAACAAACCGTTCGCGGAGAACTCGTTAATGGATTAAAACGAGAGAAGAGAGGACGAGAAGTCGTCCATCGGTTCATCCGTCTTACTTGCGCTGTTTTCCTTCTCCAACTCTTCCCGGAGTGCTCTTCCCACGGCGTCATATCGGACTGGAGTTGAAACTTTCGAAATGTAAATATCGAAGGGTAGGTTTCTCATTATCGCGAGCCCGCTGATGCGGCCGAGCTGCGCTGTATTCAGCGAGAATTTATGGCGAAAACCTTTTATGTACCCTTAATCAACGCGTTCGAACACCACCTTTCGCTTCTTCCCATCTTCTTCCTCTCTCCTATTTCTCACAATCCTCCCTCTTCCATTTACGTTCTCTCTCTCTCTCTCTCTCTCTCTCTCTCTTTCTCTTGCGACCTTCTTTTCCTACGTCGCCGGAGAAAGATTTCGCGTTGAGCAATTGCGGAGTTTCCTTCTGCAGCCATAAACGCCTCATCCTCGGGGTTGCAGGCACCATCGTCTATCTACCGGTCTGGTAACCCCCTCTTTCGACCCACCTGCATCCCTTTCCTCCACCCATCCTGTCTCTCTCGCCGACGTATAGCACCATCGAAGGATATTACGGAAGTTTATCGTGTAACGTATAAGTCTTCCATCGATCGGTGGCCCGCGTTTCGCTCCATTTCACATCTCTCCATCCGTACATGTACACGTTTCGGTGGAGAGAGAACAAAGAGAGATAGAGATAGATAGATAGGATAGATGGATAGACAGAAAGAGAGAGAGAGAGAGACAGAGAGAGAGAGAGAAAGAGAGAGAGAGAGAGAGATTTGGCTTTCAGAGACAAAGTCTCATAAGAACCTTGCAGTGAATAAATGCAGAAAAAACATTAGTAAATATGTGCTAAGAAAAGTAAAGTAAAGGGTGTCGGAGAAAGAGAGAGAGATCGATCCCTTGCCGGATGCCATCTGCGTTGAGTGAAATATTGCATTCTCGCAATCAGCGGCTCATCAAACATACTATAAGTTACGTGGAAGACTATAAGTTATACTATAAGTTATTCTTCCGAGATCGCAATCGCGTCTCGATGAGGTCAACGTCTTAGAACCGATCTAGTTTTATTGAGCAATACGTAGAAAGTGCCGTGTGATGCGCAGGAGGATGCAGTATTTTTTTTAAAGTGCACCGCTAGATTGCGATTGCGAGGTCTTCATTCGTCGTAACGTAACGCGGTGGTTTGCGCTAAGGTCTCTTTTCCACGGTGTAACATAGCTCGAATGTTTTTTCTAGCACCGTTTGCTAGTGCAAGCTGCTCGCTCGCTCCTTTCTGCATTCGTGTATTTGCGCCAGGTAATTTGGGCGTTCGCACATAGAAGCCTTTGCCGGGTTAAGGGTGCAAACGAAGCGCGTAATAAAACGCGGCACGAATACGCAGAAATGCGGAAGAGGTTTCACCTCTCGCGGAGAGACGCGGAAATTTATTGTTCTTCCTTATCGGGAATTGTAAAATCGTGGAATATGGATGACAGTACGGCTACAAGAATGAAGACTACTCGAGAAGAAAGAGACAGGATTCGTATGAGAATATCAACGATACTACTGAGGAAATTCGACAGTTTCACAGCTTACGATTTCGTTCGCACTTTCTTTTATTGGAGTACGCGTGTAACAATTTTATCGCTGCATTCCTATCGATGCTGCAAACCCGAGGAAAAGTGACGTTCCGATAGGTCACAATTTCATTTGCATTTATTCATCGCAGTAGACGCATGGTTTTTCATATTTATCGAGCTTCCCGTTACTTACCTACCTCTGTACAGGTAACGTTGTACCACGGTGTATGCCAGCATCCCTGGAGCCATTTGCACCGCGGCAATATAATTTGTCGCTTTGAATCGATGGCGATTGCTAACGTTGCGGTACGATACCGTTTCTCATTCCAGCAGGCATGCCGTACCTGCTCGCCCTATAAGCGCGCAAGGGTCTTACGGAGAGCGCTCATTGTTCATCGACCGCGGGCCAGAGCACCTCGCCCGTTACGTTATTGCTCCCCTCGCGAAACGTCTGCATGGAGCGTGCGGTTACATCCGGAACTTTACGGATTGCCTGGCGTAATGATCGAAGTTGTAACGAGGGCAACTCCTTAAAAGTGTATTAAATTGCGCGTTAAATCGTCCGTGCCCGCACGAGGAGGAAGAAATAAAGAAAAAAGACGGATATTTGGTGTGGTCCTGGAACGGCGACGCGATGGTTTTCAAGGGTGACCGTAAAAGAAGGGAAAAAAGTACGCGTTATGAATATGCGGAGGCGAGGGATACACGAACGAGAATGGTAAGCGGTATAAAACAACGTGAAATCGATAATAACACAAAGTGAAATGAAATAAACGAGGATAGAGAGAGAGAAAGAGACAAAGAGAGAGAGAGAGAGAAAAAGAGAGGGCAAATGCCAGAATATTTGAGCAACTTCGCGGAGAAATGGAGTATCGCTAGTGGTTGATGCACGAGAACGTCGAAATAGAGCGGGCCAAAACTTTGGGGGACTCAAACACACTTCGATGGTCATAGATCGGTAGCGACAGTAATTCTCTCTCTCTTCCTCTCTCTCCCTCTCTGTCTCCCTGATCTCTCTCTCTCGCAAGATTATTAAGCACTTGGTACAACTTGATGGGATGCAAGCTACCCGAGTTCGACACGGTGGATACTACAACCATCATCGCGTATTGGCCGAGCTGGTAACGGACGAAGTTGTTACGACAGGACCGAGTGAAATATTATGCACCTTGTACCATGAACATTATGTAGACGCTTCTGCTACAAGGGATCGAGAGAGACCGAGAGAGAGAGAGAGAGAGAGAGAGAGAGAAGGATACCAACGACGAAATGTACGAGGGAGTACGAAATCGAACTATTGACGACGCCGTGCTATGAATCGTCGCGGTCGTTCGACGTATCTTCGAAGTTCCAATCGGAGTAACGCGATCACTCCATTTGACCTCGCAAATAGCCAATCAAAAGATCGAATCGCTAGTCAATTCCGAAGCTCCCTGTCGAATATTTTTCCCAATGTTGGTGTCACCATCGGACGCGGGTGTACTGCAAAACGCGTTATCGATATCCCAGGACGCATTACTGCTCGAAGCCAAATCGATTGACGAGGTCGAATGTGCGCGGGGCCAACTATGAAACCTCGTGCCCCCACCCTAACCCATAGTTGCCGATCCACTAATTTACCACGGGGTGGATACTCGTTAGGGGTCACGGATCTTCGTTAGCGTGACCTTTTATCTTCCACCAGAAACTTCGATCGAGTTATTAATGGGCCAGCCCGACGGTGGAAGAAGAAGAAGAAGAAGGGCGAAGCGGTGGAGTTGGATAGGAGGAGTGTGAGGGTGAAAAGGTAGAGGAGGGTAAGGGTGGAAGAACGGAGAGGCTACACCGCGCGTCGAAGGTTCACGGTAATCACTTTCGCGGCAGGCTTTAAGCTTACAGACGCGATCGCCCGTTATCCCGTCAATTTAACCCGTCCCGAGGACGTGATCCAAGACGGCCAACAGAGCCGTCCCTCGAAATTCGCGCCGTCTATTTTTGTGGCGATCAGTCGGACAATGGCGAGAATGGTACATTATACACATCACGAGTGAAGGATGAGTGGAATTCGCGTACGCGGCTCGCTCCTGCCACTTTTCTACACTGAAAAAATTGTATTCTTATCTTTAGAATTTACCACTTAAGTTTAGAATATTTCCCACTAAAATAAGCAACAAGAGGATCTTTTTAATTTAAGAGTAGAATGTTCTAAACAGATTCCTCTAATCAAATATTCTTAAAAGATATTTATATCAGATATTCTTAACATAGCCTGATAAAAAATTTGTATGGATATATTGCGTATATAATTATTGGAAACAAAATTCTTAATGAAATGCTTCACTATTTATATTGTCGAGAATTACATTATCCATATCTTGAAATCAGAATTGGTTGAGAAATGTCACGAGAGAAGGTTACAATTCATATACATGTATTTCTATCACTTGTAAATATCTCCATTAAATCGCCCAAATCCTCTTCATCTGGCCACTTCGTCATCTCCTTATCCATACTTTTTGCAAAACACAGCACACAAAATAATATAGTACTCAAAATTACGCAGAATTGCAAGAGGAACAAGTGCCGCACGCGATGTGTAACCTAACTTAATCGAATACTGACACGCATTGTATGGCGACATTCAGATGGATTATTAAGAATACATTCCAAAAACCGTCATATCGATAAGAAAATATTCTTATCTATTAAGAACATCTATTAAGATGAATTATTAAGTTTGTATTTTAAGAATACTATTTTTTCAGTGTAGAAGAAAGCGCGTCTCCTCGAAGACATTTAGAACGTGCGTCGCGTAACTATGACGAATCGTTTTGACTCCCAAGTGCGAATGGACCTAACCATTTCTTCCTCCGCGGAATTTCATTGGACGAGGACACGAGAGTATCGTTGGAAACGGGACGGGACAATTGTACAAATGACTATGACAGATAGAAGCTTACGATGGCCGGACTATAAAACGGTAAAGCCCGACGCGAACTCCCTTTCCTAGCAGTAGGTTTCGCCCGCGTTAGTTTCTCGCGGCAGACGTTAATATCCTTTCGTCCGCGCGGCGACGAAAAAAAAGGTATCTCGGCGGGAGGAATAACGGGCAGTTTATCTGCGAGTAATCCAGATTAATCTGTGGCCATTTTTTTCATCGGCAACAGCATTTCTCACCTTGTGACTGCATTGCTTCACCTCGTAGCCTCCGTTGTTACCCTTCTCCGTACTTCTCGTTCCCTTGGCCCTTCTCATCGTGTCCGCACGTTGACCCCCCGTGAACACACCCACGAACGAGTTGGCGGAATTCGCCGAGGCTTATGTCTGGGATATATATGGAGGATACCGAGACGCGCTTGTTTGTTGCTCGTGTATGCATTTCCCGTGCCGCGTTTGTACACGTGTACGCGCACGTGAACCGGTCAGAGAACCCGACGGTGGCCTCCGATAATATAATATGCAGAGACTCGCACTGACGCTCGTGCGCGCGTATGTGCAACGCTGTGCTTCATCTCATGTACGGCAAGGCCCGTGAGCTCGTATGTGTGAGCGGTGGCCGATGGATCTATTCGGACTATACGAATGCGAATGAAGGTGGCCAATCGACGCGGCAAACCGAATGAATCGCGACGCCAATGCCCCACCCGGTGGAAAATCCGCACGTTCGCCGTCAGCACAGGGGAGTACTCCGATATTCCGGAAAAATATTCGGAGAAGATCGTTCTCCTTCGTACGAATTTGCTTGGTAGAAACTCATTTATTTTTTTTCTTGCTTCTACTTTCGTAGAAGTGTTATTACCGTGTCCAAGGAAGATCCTTTTTCGTGCTATTAAAGTCTATCGATATTACAGAAAGTAACATATTTATCGTTAGGTTGTCCGACACACTCCGGCGGAAATACGTATACTCGTATAATTTCTCGAAGAAACGGCGAAACGCAATTGCACGCTTGATTTATCGAAACTCTATAGTATGTAGTTCCGCGTAAAATCACAAAGCATCGTGGTGCATAATTTCATTGTATCACCGATCATATTTATAATCTTTTTATCGATGTCATTACATTTTTAGGCGAAACGCGCTGCTTATCGAAGCGTTCCACGGATTTCACTTGTTTATTACTCCGTGAGATTTTCCACGCCGAGGATTTACTTTCCACGGCATGCGAGTTAATCGATTCTCCCGTGACGACGTCCATACGACTGAGATTACTAAGCACGCGAGCGATCACCTTTTGTGCTTGTTCCCACCCCCGGGTACGCTGCTACTAGCGGTGGGGTGTCGAGAACAAGAGGAGAACGAGTGAGTAGGAGTTGGCACGAGAGCAGTGACGAGAAACGGGGAGGAACTGGCGGCATCTACCTCGCGTTGCTCGTCGCCACTTGGAACGACAACGTCAATGACGACGAGTCGCTCAAAGAAATGTGAAAGTGGAGAGGAGAACGCGGACGTGCCCATTATGGAGATGGATATTGAATAAGCAACGCGCGAGTCAAACCACCATTACCGACGCCATACTAATTCGGCGTGAGTCGGTGGGAATGAAAGTGGAGTGCTCAAAGAGACGCGAACGAGACGAGACGGTTCGCGCGACGGCCACGTAGTCTGAGTGCATTCAACCGAGCAGGTGACCCAAAATGCTCGTGGTGTTTCGTTTTCTCTTCTTTTTCTGTCCCCCTCGTTTTTGATCGAGAGGTTACGGACCGAATCGCGAGGAAGGTTGAACGGGCACATCGCTGGGTGAAAATAAAACCGGCTTCCTCACTTTCCCATCAGTAATCGTATTATAGGATTGGTGCCTCCTGCACCTCTTTGAATAATGCACGAGTGCGCGTATTCTGGAACGGGCTCGAACGACTTCGAAGTCAGGTGAATCGTGAAATTTTTAGAGATTGCTAGGAATGGATGTATAAGATACCGTCTCATTTTCACCTCGCGACGCGATTTATTGTTGTCGTTTTGCTAATTCGCGATGTATATGTCGTCGATTCGGTGGGGTTGTTTCTGGAGATTTAGCGACAAGAATTGCCAAGCTAGGGTGGATAATTAATAGGAATAATAATTTGGATAAAATAATAATGTTATTTGTTGGTAAGCTATGAAAGAAACCGATACTAATAAGGTATGTAAAGTCTGACTAAATTTTTTAAATTTCCACAATTTCTTCGGTTAGCTCGATACAGCGACGTAAAACTTATTTAACAACTTGGGCACAATATTAGGAACTGCATCCAGTCCGATGGAAAGTTTCTGCGCAAAAAAGTCACGACCGGTTTCCGTCTTGTCATCGTCATTTGTTGTCATTGTTTGCGTGGAACGCCTCGTAGTAGACACTGGGTCGACTGTCGCACGAAGGGATAGCGCGTTGGAAGAGATAGGACGAGTCGGGATGGCGCATGAGTGCGCTGACTGTAAACCGACTTCCGCCACTTTCGGATAAGCGGCTATGTAAACAGCCACCGACACACAAGCACCCCTGCGGAGAGGGAAACGTCCGAGAGAGTTTGTCCCCTGCGCACCAACGCGTCACCAAGAATCGGTTTCCCGCAAAAGAACGGCCATGCTGTCCAATGAGAAACAGAGAAATTTTCTCGTTCTCTTTTTGTCTTTCTTTGTTTCGCGTGCGCGTGTGTGTGTGTGTGAGAGAGAGAGAGAGAGAGAGAGAGAAAGAGAGAAAGATAGATTCTTCGGACGTGTAACTTCTCCACTTACACGAACGTCCTGTAGGCTGCTTCACATAATTACGCTTGCCCGGTGTTAAAACGATTCGTTAGTGCAATTAGTCGATTTGACGATAATGGAAAACGTGAAGCATGTGGCTAAATTCGGGATCGAATGAGAAAACCACGTCGGTTTTTTCTGAGTAGATGGACGGGTCACGAGGGTAGGTGATATGCGATTGGAATAGCGGACTTACGTCGAGCATATAATTTTTTTTATTGCCACGTATATGACGTTTGACTTCTTGAATAATCTTTTATGTAGAACAAGATGACAATAACACAGATTACGAAAAAACGTGGGAGTTTTTACGATTATATTGAATTACAGGCTAGATGGAACTAGGTTACTCCCACAGTATTTGGCGATTAATCAAATTAATTTTGTTCAGAACGCGGCATGAAAAAAGGAGACGAAGAAGAACAACAAAGAGGGTATTTCGATTCCTCGGAAACTCGAACGTGCGCACGCAACCATGGATAGTCGACGAGTGGATCACTCGTACGTGAATGGTTTATTTTTTCAGTACTGAAAGTCTGAAGTTTTTTAGTTTTGAACTTTTCAAAGAGGCGGGCGTACGCGTAGGGCCGGGGTAGGGTCAAAATGTTAACCTGGCAAGGCTTTTGTATACTGGTCGAGTAAATTAAACATCCCACTTCAAAGTGCCGGGAAAAAAGAAATGCGAGGAGAAAGCAAAGTGAGAATTTTTCAAGGAACTTAGTAAATACTAATCGATTGGACTACGGAAAGCAAACTCAATGCATACCAGCGCGAGATCATCGATCGTTTCTACAGCTGAAATACTCGCCTATCATTTGCACGTTGAATTGTGCATAAGCGAATTCATGCCAATTGCGCGCTCGTCATCTTCTACTGTTTTTGCATGCAGAAGTCTGCCTAAAATCGTCGCTAAATATTTGAAGTCGCCGCGCTGCGGAGTTCAAATTTTCTTAGAAGCTTCGAAGAGTAGAGCCGACAGACACATCGGAAGGGTTGTTAATTATTTCGTGCAAGTTCTGAAGTAACCAGAGATGTCTACAGAAGCCGTGTAATGAGGACAGAAAGGACGTGGGAAGAGAAACAGAAGATAGGACGACGAGGTGAAGGATTATGGATGTGGAGGATCGAAGAAAGAAGCGGAGAGCGAGAGAGAGGAGGGAGAAAGTGAGAGGAAAAGAGAAAGAGAGAAGATTCCACGAGCAGAAGGAATAGAGAGAAGATCGGACGGAAGGAAAGTCACATGCATTTGCTTACTTATACGTGAGTGGAGAATGCCTTAGCGCTCGGGTACGTAGAAATGCCGCAACTCACGTCGCAGTTTTTGATGCAGCATTGATCAAGGAAACTGCGTTCTTCAATTTTCCTTTCGCATTCTCTTCCTCTAAGGGTCACAAGTGCACGCTGTTTGCATCCTTTACTCTCTCCTACTCTCCCAATACACACGGTTTCTGTGTATACAGAAATTGTATCTTGGGATCTCATTTTTTGTCGGTGTCGCGACGGCGATCCAAGAGTTAATCTTAGATCTAGTAAATTATACGAAAGTATTCCGTTCGTAAATTACAAGCGATCTTGTCGGATCTATTTTCTGTGTACCGTTGGAATCATATGTCGGGGAAAATGGACGTTCGGCGAATTCTTAAAAGAGTCGATGGGGTGCAGAGGATTGCATTATGGGCCATCCGAGCAGAAAAGCTTGATACCCCGCGGGAGCAAACTCAGCGGGTCCCGGCTATTTTTCCTTCTCTTAACCTTTTCGGACCATCCGGTCCGCTTTCGCTTCCCATCCCACTCCTCTTCCTCCCAAAAAAGCTCCATTGATCTATATTGCACTTTTCACCGTTTCCGCCAGCTTTACGTTCTGCTCTCTTCGACCTCGCTCGATTCGCTAATTATAGCCAATATTTGTCAATCCTCAATAATCTTTCTTTATCTACATTTTTCGTATACGCAATGACTAGCGCGTAATAAAATGATTTTCATCGCTCACTATAAGTGGACGACTTTCTCTCGACCACTCTGTCCCCTCCTCTCTCTATAAAGAACAACCAAGCTGACCGCACATTCTTCCGAATAAAATTCGTCCAAGCGAATCTCAAGCTCGACCTCTCAAGCCTTGGTCGTCTTAACTCACCACCGATGCGCTTTCTCCGGGAATGCGAGTGGATGTAGCCCCAGCGTCATTCTTCGGAGCTAGAGAGAGGATCGACCTCCGAAGGTCTTAAAGTTTAATCGTCCTCGACGCGTAACAGGGTTGCTTCTCCGGTCTCCAAGCCCGGGGGCCAACGTGACGTCTGGTTGGTAGAGAGGACGTGTCTCGTGGCGCGATCTTTACCGTGAAACGAGGGGACCCTGAATCTTACATTTTGGGTAAGGACGTGAGTCCTCTCTCTTCCTCCTTCTCTAGTCCCTCTTCCAACCCTGATGTATCTGACGAGGTTCTTCCGTCGAAACTGGACGAAGAAGGTCACGAAGGACTTATTTTAGAGAGGGCGATATCTAATCGGCTCGACGGCCATTCCATCGTCGCGCGCACCCGCTGCTGCTCCTCTCTCATCCGTTTCCAGTCTCTGTCTCCTTCCTTCTATCCATCTCTCATCCTCTCTCTCGACTGACGAATCGATTATCGACCAACTTTCCTCGCACGAGCGTGCTTTAACGGTAGATGCACGTGTCCCGGAGGAACCTTGCGGGTCCGACAGACCAGGGTACGAAGGACGAACGGTGGAAGGTCTCGATCGGAGCCTGAGTTACGAACGGGCGATCCGTAAATTGCTGATTTGTGAACCGCCGATCGGAAGAGGACACTCCTCGACTCTTCGGCTCTTCTGGCACCGTTGGGAGTTCGGAACGGTATTCCACTTCGGGACGGTAGGTAAATTGAGAAAGGGAGATCTCGGGAGGGAATGAAGGTGAGGACAATCTTTGCAGAATCTCCAGTGGAATTGTACGAAATTATTCCAACGAAACGACGACGACGACGACCTGGCGAAAGAGCGATATGCGAATTTTTCGGGTCAGTTTAACATTCGATGGCGAATATCCATAACTAGCTGTAGCCGGCCACGCGTTGCTGTGGCTCAGGCTGGTTAAGTGAAAAAGACACAAATTGAAGAAACAAAATGAAAAACAATGAAAAAAGACAAAAATTCTTTATATAGATGATGGCTGTGTTCCGCGGGTTCACCCGCCGTTTAATTTAAAGCGCAGGGGGCTCTGCCCCCTAGTTTTCTTTTCACTTGGCTCTTAAGGGTCGTAGCGTGACGTTAATAGCCTATAAGCTTACTCAAGAATTGGGCTATCAAATGCAACAAGAAATTTTCAAATCCCACTGATAGTTCCAGAGATTAGCGCGTTCAAACAAGAAAACAAACAAACTCTTCAGCTTTATTATATTAGTATAGATGTAGGATTTATTAAATAGAAAAACAGTACAGAATTAAATGCAAAAAGATAGTTTCAAGACTTTTTTGAAATACACGTGGGCCGACTTGCCTCAACGCGACTTAACTCAAACGCAACATGCAAGCAACTAACTAAAAAAAGGCTCTTTGTTCGTAGTGCAATCGTAGCGACTTCCTCTCATGTTAAAAATGTAACGTGAGATGTTGCGCCACGGTTTTACCGATTCCTACATAGATATAGATATAGATATAGATATAGATATAGATATAGATATAGATATAGATTTCGAATTAACATTTCGTTTTCGTGGGAGCGCTTCGGTGCGCTCTATCACCGCGCGAAATTCAAGTGGGCGCGAATGAGAGAAAATGGAAATATTTTCATTTTATCGTAAAAGCCCGAGCTGCGCTAGGACGAAGGGCTCGGGTGCTTCTCGTTACGACGCGTGCTCGGTGATGTAAAGCTCGACGATTGTAGCCGACGCTTGCGCATTCGTGGAGATGAATTAAAGCGGGAGAATAGAGCGGTGATTTTATTGTTTTGTCTAAAAAAAGAGTCATATTACAGTCGCGTTGCTTATGCAGGGAAACGTTCGTGCTATTAAACGGGAGGGTGAAAGGCTCTCGTTGGTTGGTGGATGTTGTCGAGGGAGCGGTGAAGGAATAGTAGAGCTCGCGCTAGGTATAAGAGACAACAAATCGATGCAACGAGGGTCGCAAAATCCAGTATTAATATCGTTATCGGGCATTACTCGAGATTCTACCCGCTTGGCGTCATGTAATACGGTATCCCATAGTCTCTCGTCCATAAAGCGCCGGGTGCACTCGTGCGCGCGATTGAATAATCGATTGTGCTGGACAGCTGTCTGATTAAGAAGGATATAGCGAATGTCCAGTTTAATCCGGACGAGAGTGACGTAACACGTGCCGTGGCATGTAGGTGAATTATTTGGAGGGAAAGCGAGGGAGTGTTTGGTACCTGCAAGTACGTAAGAGTAAAAGAAATTTTTTCCTATTGTGCGCTTACGATATCTTCCATTTATGAAACAGCAGAATTTCGATGACATTTGCATTCGTCTAAATATCACTGTCGTCCGAGTACACCAAAGAAACACAGGATGAAAGCTTGCATTTAATCGGCTATCGGGACTGGTACCGGAGAATACCGTGGAGAGCGAAATATTTCGAGGATTCGGGCCAGAACGGTTCTCGCGTGACGCTTCCAGGGTGACTGCGAGAAAGTTTCTTACTGGAGAGCGGATAGGGAGTAGAAGGCAACCCTGTGATGAGGTCACGTTGCACCTCGAGACTCGTCCTCGTCCTGCATATCAAGAATCCCAGAGATACCTTCCAAGCGGGCCGACGAGTCGCCGTACCGTTGGAACACGAGACCGTCTTGCAAGATGGTGCTCCTTTTTCAAAATTTCTACGACGCGAGCGTACCGACGGGGGACTCCTCTCCAAAGCGACACTCGGGGCACGTTCTTTACTTCCCAGTGCTTCCTCCAAGTTCACGGCAAACACGCCCGACTTTCGCGTTGCCTTAGAACGCATGTAAATGAACGAGAGAAAAAGATACCGGCGAATGAAAGTATATATAAGGCGGCAAAATGTCGGACTAAACGCTTATACTTTACACAAATATTTTTAAATCTGCCCTACTAACGTTCTCTTCTTAAAATATTTATCTTCTGCGCATCCGTTAATTTTGGTGGATATAGGAGGATGTTATAAAATCCAAATATTGATTCTCCTGTATAAAATGGTCGTTGAATATTTGCAGTCCGTGCCTTAATTTCGACGTGGCGATCAGGTTTTAAGCCAGCAAGTTTCAATTCGTTTTTCGAATTATCGTGAATTTTATATACGTTTTTTATGACTTTCCCGTCACATTCGCTATAAAACTGTGCGCATTTCTGATAGTATACGATCTATAGAATGATGTCCTATTAAAATTTTACGTGTCGGAAGAGATACGATTTAGACACTTTTTTAACATCCTCTTATACGCGAGGCATTGAAATAACGATTTTACACTTCCCCTTTGGAGATTATGCTTTAAGTTTCGTAATGTTATAGAAGTAATATGATAAAGCGCCCGTGTAATGAGCAGATGCGCTCGTCAACTTCCCTCTCTGTTCACGAGCTACTCATCGTTAACTTGGGAAGGCTTAGCGGGCCGATAAGGAATACAGCCGGGTATTCTCGTAGCCGCAATGAACGTCGTCGTATTATACATATTAGTCCGCTTTCCCGCGACGCGAAGTGTCGTGCGATGGTAGCTAAATTAGCCTCAAGAGCGCCGGCACGAGCGTCGCCTCCTCGAAGCGTCGCGAGCGCCTGCTTCATACCCCTTCAAACCCTCTTCTGCTTTCCCGTTCTCTCCACTCTTAAGGCTCTTCCCTCTGGTTCGCGACATTTCGCACGGTTCTGGCTGGTGGCACCCATGTGGCAAGAGGAAAAGGACGAGGGGAGGAAGACTAGGTAGGGTAGTCGAAACGAGCGACGTAAGACGGGTTGAGAGATGTAAATTGGCACCGCGAGACACCTAGGATAGAAATATGCTCACCCCCGCGTCCTATCTGCGAGGGGTAACCGACTTGTTGAATGGTAGAAACTGCACTACTCGGTTTATAACGAACAATACGACTTAATTGAAAGCCGTACATACACCGTACCACGTTCCTCCAGTTTCTCCTTTTCTCTGGCTCTCTCTCTCTCTCTCTCTCTCTCTCTCTTTCTCTTTCTCTTTCTCTTTCTCTCCTTCGCAGTACTTCTATTTTCTTCTCATTTTTCCCTTGTCTTCTGTTCGTTTCACGTATCCCGCGTACCATCCGCTTCGCACACTCGGAAAGGAAGCGGGCGGGTTCACGAGGCGAGGAGGAATAGGACGAACCTAGGAAATTTATGCGATCCCGGTGCAACGATATACGTGCAAGCACGCGAAGGTTCACGTGATTTGTGGGACCTACTCGGGAGTCTACCGACGACGACCGTGGAAACGGCACTTAAGATCCCGCGGATGTCGTTTGGTTCTGTGCGGAACGTCCCACGGAACGCTTCCGCGCGGTCGTTTCGGAGAAGTCGAAATCATAAAAATATAGCTCCATCGAGCACGCCGACGATAAGTTCCATTCGAGAAATCAGTCTTTCGAAGTGTGTGCTAATAGATCATCTGGCGACTGTGTGGGAAAACATTTACCAAAACAATCCTAAAATAATGCTTCGAATCGCTACTTCGCTAGCGATCTGCGTACAGGAGAAGGGTGGTAGTATGCAAATAGGAAACAGAATCGATACCGCGCTACAAGATACTCTAATCGGGAGCAGAGTGGGATGTTGCAAACAGGTTTATTACGCCTGTGTATGGCTAATTAATTGACTTATACCGGGGGCGTACCAAGTGTGCTTTAATTAATGGACGCGCGTAATGAATCAAAGTCCCCACTCTCGCGCGATGTCCTGGAGCAGAGAAAATACATAATTATATTAGACACGTGAAAAACGAGTTTTCCGCCGTCCTTGAATGGCGAGAGGAAAGAGGGTGGGGTAGGGTGAACTGGACTGGGAGGGGATGGGGTGGTAGTAGCTATTGTTAAAAGACACAAAAGCGCACGCGTCGCGGAACAACGTAATTGTCTTCATTCATGGGCTTCGTAATGTAATGTATAAAGTTACGAAGTAAATATAATAGTATGTACGCGAGAAATTCTTTTGTTTTGCAAAATGACAGGGAGGATGGTGGTTCGGGCGTTTCACTGAAAAATGAAACCGGGCGACGCCGAGCGTGCTAATTACCATGTTGAAAATCTCGTCTTCTTAACGCTGCGAAAAATTGAATATTCTCGATTGAATTCTCCCTACAACCTGAAATTGTGTCCTTGTCACCTCGAAAACGACCAAATGCCGGCAATAACTAGTCAATAAGACGAATTAAAGTCAATATTCCTATTTCTACTCATTTAAGACAAATGATACTAAAAACAGTAGTTGAAATTATTATTTTAAATAACAATTAGCGAACAAATTGGCCGCAATAAGTTCGATGTCCCTATTTCAACTCATTTAAGACTACAAGGACTGCTCGGATTATGAAATTTATTTTTAACAACGAGCTGTTACCTAGCGAGCAACGGCCCTATGCAACTTATGCCGGACTATCTAAATAATTAATAATTAATCTTTCTGTAACTTATTTTATGAACCGAATATTTTTGTTAAGAAGAATAGTTCATAGTGAGTAGAAATCAGAACTTGAGTAGAAACTGGGACATTGACCTTACTGCGTGTTAATCTGATACACGTGTATCACTTTATCTCGAGCAAACTTCATTTTGTGGATTCCGGAAATTATAGCGCTTCGTAAAAGAACATTAGTGTACTCCCACTGTAAAACTAATCAAACGGATTATTGATACATAAAAAGATTCGTTCGTATATATTATTATCTTTACATTCTGAAAACAAAAAGTGTTATACTGAATAACGTTCGTCATTGGACGCAACATGGCTCTTCCGTCGTCAAATTTTTTCAGCCGGGAAACGCCAGAAGTTGGGTAAAACACGATAACAAAAGTTTATCAATAAAATGTTGCCATAAGATTAGCCTGTCAGCGCATCACTAATAAGCCGCAGCAGGAGCATGTCGTAAGGTTTTGCACAAGTAAATTGGGGAAGATCTTAATAATAGACTCAACTAATTAAACATTAGATAAAAGAGAACATTATTGAACGCAGCTATGATCCAAGCGACCTTGACTACCGGAGAGTAATCGCACCTTGAAATATTTGGGATGGTCAAGTTAACCGAAACATCCGGTATATGTACAATAATGTAAGTAAAATTGTTTAGTTCTTGTTATTATATGAACAAGAAAAAAATTAATCTTGCCGTATTAACGTAAAACCTTCCAAATTGCGTGATCGAATTTGATCAGAGGATTATTCATTTAATTTATTGTGTACAAATAATCCAAGCGAACCTGGTAAAATAACATAGGACGACGCGATAGGTACGTAGCTAGTAATGGCTTCGAGGAGCAAGGAGCAACTGGTTTCACAGGCTTGCCTTAAAGCATCCAGTATCAATCCGCATAGAAACGAAAGGAAAAAGTAACGATCGCGTTGCACATATTTAATTATCGAGTGGGGTCAATAATTGCCGCGGGGATCGCATCTCATGGCTAATTTAAATTTTATACTCTTTTCATTAACGTGCTTTTTGTATAAGGCTGGGTGGAGAAGGCTGAGGAGGAGGAAGAGTACACTGAAAAAATTGTATTCTTATCTTAAGAATTTACCACTTAAGTTTAGAATATTTCCCACTAAAATAAGTAACAAGAGGATCTTCTTAATTTAAGAGTAGAATGCTCTAAACAGATTCCTATAATCAAATATCCTTAACAGGATAATTCTTAACATAGTCTGGTAAAAAATTTGTATGGATATATTTCGTATACAATTATTGGAAACAAAACTCTTAATGAAATGCTTCGCTCATTATATTGTCGAAAATTACATTATCCATATCTTGAAATCGGAATTAGTTGAGAAACGTAGTCACGAGAGAAGGTTGACAAATCCTCTTCTTCTAGCCACTTCGTCACTTCTTTATCCATACTTTTTGTACAACACAGCACACAAGATAATATAGTGCTCAAAATTACGCAGAATTGCAAGAGGAACAAGATACAGGCATCGACACGTGCCGCACGCGATGTGTAACCTAACTTAACCGAATACTGACACGCATTGTGTCGCGACATTCAGATGGATTATTAAGAATATATTCCAAAAACCGTCATATCGATAAGAAAATATTCTTATCTATTAAGAATATCTATTAAGATGAATTATTAAGTTTGTATTTTAAGAATACAATTTTTTCAGTGTAGTAAAGCGGGACAAAGATAGAAAAGAAGTAGAGAAGGATCTGAACGAGATGTAGAAGGAGGAGAAGAAGGTGTGCAGGGACCACCGTGGCCGCTCGCTCTCATCCCCTTTCGCGTCCTCCCGCTCCGCGATGCGCACTCCGAGAGACCCTTTAGGCGAGTTTTCTCGCGAGAAAAAACATTTACACCCGACTCTCGTCCTCTCTCCGGTATCCGTGAGCATCGCTCACGCTTCTCCGTTTGCCTTCTCCGGTATCTCTCTCCTCGGTACCTTCGAAGCCCTCTCCCTCCGTCAGTCCATGCGCCAACGGCGCGTTTCTCTCTCAAAGTTCGCCCTTTTCTCTTCGTTACACAGTCTCACTCCCCTCCCTTTATCACCCCTCGCGCGCTCACCGCGTCTTTTTTATGCCTCTTTGGTCTTCAGTTTTCCTAACTCTCCTCCGCCCATTCTTCCGCCGCAACAGCTCCAACTCCCTTCGTTCCCTCCACCGTTACCTAGACGTATCTCTTCCCTTACCATTTTCATCCCCGACGCGCCGAGCGAGAGGCGACCCGGCACTAATTAAATCTAGTACCGCCGTACAAGGAAACGAGGCAGCTCCGTGTCGTGTTTTCTACTCAACCGGCAGCATCCGCTAGGCCCTCTTTCTTAATTAAAAATGGACTGGGCCACGACTGGCGTCGAGGTGGGGAGTCTGGAATAGTGGCCAGGCTGCGCGTCACTCCTCCGTAGGTAGGAACGCGCTCTAGCCAGGCTATATCGCGGACGACCATTGCCATCAACGCCAATGACCTCGCGTGCACGCCGCAAACTTCCAAATTGGCCGGTGAACGAGGTGCCGTTCTCGCGGCTATCTAGCTATCTCCGTATTTCTCCATTCTTTTCCGCGCGAATGGCCCGCCGCGCAAAAAGAATCTCTATCCCCGATAGCCTCTTCCGTTCTAATGGGAACGAGGCTTATAACGGTGGAGTGAGTTAACCTTCGATGTTCCAGAGGTGAGTAAATCGATGAGAATCGTTAACATCTGGCAAGATAATCCTTCGTGCATCGGCTAGAAGCGCCACGGTTACGCCAATGGCAACGACGAAATAATGTAGGACGGTCGTGCCCGTCAAATCAGTTTTGCCCCGAGGATTAGCAGAGATAACGGGGTCTCG
Organism: Tiphia femorata; assembly: GCA_944319695.1. Lineage (NCBI taxonomy): Eukaryota > Metazoa > Arthropoda > Insecta > Hymenoptera > Tiphiidae > Tiphia > Tiphia femorata. The sequence goes on from OX090903.1 coordinate 10,429,499, forward strand.
TGATATCATGCCACGTCCAGTCAATGGACAAGGCTGCGTGGACGAGAAAGCTGATTTAAATTTCATCTCCGTCGTAGAGTCGGTTTAGGAGATGCGTTTAAACTATAACACTAGGGGTGTTGCCAATGGACACGCGTGTTTATGAGATGGTACCGAATTAATATCATTGATTAGGATTCGGTGGAATCTAATCGTTTCGTTCAACGGATTACGAGATTATTACCGATGACTTTGATAAAAAGGGTAAAATTACAACGTTTTCAATCAGAAGGACTTTGATGTGACCTCGCGCACGCGCGCGCGTGTATGTGTTTTGTAGGAATGATATTAGTTTCGTCATTTCCACCCTTCTACCTCTCAGTTTGCGTCGTTTCATAATCCAGCACAGTTCCTTCCGTTATTGCGTCATTTCAAGGGGAAATTAAGCCACGCGCGTGCATGAAAAATTCAGTGTTACGGCATAGGAAAAGGGAGAAATAGTTCGGTGACTTTGAGGAAGTAAAGGATTGCTGCGAGAGGAGAGTGAGAATGAGGGGTAGTAGTCGTTGGATGTGTCCCGAAGGTAAGGCGACAAGAATAGAAGAGAAGGTAGGACGTGCCGCTTCGTAATTATCGCGCAAACAGTAAACTCCTTCCAGCCGGATGGAGTTCGGATAGGATGTAAAGTCCACCAGGAGAATATCTCACCTCGCGAAACGAGCAGCCACGAGAATTTTCGTGGGGGGTGAGAAACAGAAGAGAATAAGAAAAAAATGTCGGACGCATCGGCGGTGGTTCCGGAGCAAAATAGCGGTGGAGTTTTAGAGGGCCCCGCAAAAGTGGCTGGATCCTGTTTATGGGATGAGGCTCGAAGTTTACGCTTATCATCCGATATGCCGTGGAGTTCTTAAATTCTCTCGAGAAAAGGTGGCATTTGGTTGAGAATGGCATCTGTTGAAGAAAATCTGATAGCATGCATTCTCGTGTTAAGGCTTGGACAATATTTCCCTAACTCGGGCATTTTTTCCTTTATATATGTATACGTACCTATAAATTTATAAATACAGCGTGATAGTAATATAAGGTGCACCTGAATACATCCACAGAAAAGTGCCGATTAGTAATAACGCTAATACCCTGTACACATATATATTCTTTCGCTTATCCTGCACGGGTTCACCATTCGTTTCGAATATTGAACACGGCAATTAAATCGAGTAGTTCGTCGCGACATTAGTCGAAATGAATGAGAATTACTCGAAATGAATGAGAACATGTTATCGGCGAGCATTGCGGTTCGTTGTATTTCCAATACCGTGAGTACTCGATAGGCACCGAGAATCCGTGGAGATTCTCCAGTGTTGATTTTGCCGTGTTACTACTTCGCTTACGACGAGCCTGTGAATAGATACACCGGCGAAATCCAGCGAGCCTACATTCGATTCTAATTGTATTAATTTGAGGGGAGACTAGGACAAAGTAAGATAGGCAGACCGAACCGATGAGTATTTCGTTACGTATAATGAAAGCACCGTTAATCCCCGCAGGTAGAATGTATTTTGACACTGTAATATCCTCGGTATCTCAATATCACGTCTACACGTCCAATCACAAATAGACTCTTCCAGCTCGTATCGCGCTACAATGAATCATGTAATGAACTACAATCGTTCATCGCGCATTGTCTACGTTGCATCGTATTTGACCAGGGGTCGAACCATGACGATGGCCGTACATTTGTTTAATGTTTGAAACATTTCCGATTTACACGGAAAGCCATATCCGGATCCGTTATACACAGAGGTTGGACTTTCTTTCATGCGTGGGCACTCTGCGCTGTTAGCGTGCGTTTGAAATACTTTTGGAGAGTCCAACATGGTACGAGTGGATGTCGATAGTTTGATCGAAACACGATATATATTCTGTACGCGATCGTAGCTCGAAGGTTGACGGGCAATTTCTAATCGATACCAAACCACTTTCATGTTTTCGGGTCGACGATATCGAACACTCTTGACAATTTCAATCAGTCGAATTTGAGCTGGCCGGGACGAACGCTCTTCCACGGCTTGTGTCTGTTAAGGGTGCGTGCTCGTGCCAGTAGAACGCTCGATGAATGCATCGAATGGGTACCAGGTGCGATCCACGTTTGTCACGTCAATGCGATGTAAAATTCGATTAATTTGCCAACGTGTCAAGAAACGAAGCGCAGTGATTGCCCATACTAATGAATTTACGATTGTCCGATGCTTCCGCGAGAAATTTTTGCACGGAACATCGCATACTTCGTTTTAAAAATTTGCTAAATGCGCATAAATCAACTGCGAGCGACGAACCGATTTACTTTCGCGACATGCGCAAATCTGCTTTTGCTGAAATTAAGCTGAAATGGAATTTACAGGGACGTCGATAACGAGAATATTTGGGATTATAACGACGAATAATCTCAGAAACTGTAAGCCACGAGAAGTGAATTTCAAGAATCGATTCTACGTGAAAGTTACCATTCATAAAGTTACAAACCTTGCGTAAGTACTACCGACGGAAAAGATACCGTAAAGAGTATACTTGAACGATACTTTAAATAAAGAGAATCTACTTCTAAGTTCCAGGCTCTAATAAATTACTTATGCATGGCCTTGACCGTAGAATGGACTCAATTTATGGCCACTGCTTTATTTGGCAACGGTGAAAGTTTCGTCAACTTGCACGAATTTCAAGATGTGGCACAGCGAGTACAGCGTGACTCTTCGCCATTGACACATTCGTGGGTGTACCGCGATAGACCTTCTTCACGTCATTAATTTCATATCGTTCGTGCACGGTTTGTTCTACGAAAGTTCGCAAACACCCTACAGAACTACGTTATGCGAACACAAATAGAAATGAAGTTGGAACGTGCTGCGTATAGTTTAACCGGAGTTTAACAGACATTCAGGGAATAGAGAGTTCATCGTTTCGCTCCTGGCATGCGCATGCTGTCAATGTCAATTCTCGTATTGTACTCTTGAAATATCATTATTTGAACAACGCGTGTCATACATTCGATACTGGATGCCATTACACGTCACATCGGTCGTCCATCGATCGGGTGGTACATTAGTCGTCTGATTGTACATTACATTTTGGCAGGTTCGTCAATATTGATACGTATTCGTAAGTCAAGGCACCTTGAAACTTATGGTATGTACTTTGAAGCCAAACGCATTCAGGTTTCAATATTATTGCAATTGAAGGAACAAGAGAAACTAATAGACAAAATATATTTGTGTTCGACCGTCAACTGCATTTACAGAATTTCTTGTTGCATATTTTTGATTTATGTGCAAGTTCTGTACCATTTTTAATTACGGAACCGTGAAACTGTAAACGTACCCGCACAATTTCGAAGAACCTGTCTCGCGGGTTCCGAAATTATTCTGCTCAACTTTCGCTAATAAACAGTTGACCTCGAATCCCCGAAACGAGATTGGACTCTCGAGAGCTTCCGCCTTACAAGGACACCCGGTAGTATCGGAGCCACGTACTCAACCTCCTTCTATCCTCTTTGCAAGGTACTCTCTCTACTTTCACTCGTCGTAAGCCGGAACTGGATTGGAGGCTCGCGTCGTTTCGCGTTGGCAATCGCGTCAGACATTGGCCGTGGCGGGAAGTGACGTGGTCGGTGCCTTCCAACGTTGGCCTTCCACGATGTGCCACGGACGTACGTGGTGCTACGTGGTCGATGCTGGCTCGCAACCTCGAAGGCGTGTGAACCGAGATAACAACACCGTTTCAACGCTGCCCGCACACGAGCACGCATGTACACGCAGTGAGCCGTATCCGTTCTGTCCACGGTATCGTCGCAGCTCGAGCCATGGAGATGATAAGGGTCTATCGTCTCACGACATCGACACCGATGCACTGTGTGGGGTGAACTCGTTGAAAACTCGGACACGTAAGATATCTCACAAACTATTAACTTTTTATGCATTGTAGCTGAATACTTTTTTTATGCAAAATACACTTATGAAAAACATGAAGGTACATATATGAAAATAGACATTAGCGTATCATAGAACTTTTTTCTTCACGGTTTTTCTGTATCCCTTATGAAATTGAAGATATGGCGCGCTCCAATTGCGTAACACATTGTACGTTAGAGTTTTTGTGCGACAACTGTTTGGCAATGTTCTCTAACTGGGCGTAGCACAATAATTCTTATCAATCATTGACAATTAGATTAACAAAGTTGAGCGACGGTGCTTTGACTCACGAATAATAGGTAATTCGAGTACATCGAAAGTCACACTTACGACACTCACTTTATCATGCAGTTTCTCTTAAAAATGGCAAACGTTGTAATATTTCTTTACACCGCATACTTAATTGTAAGTTGTAGTTATTTGCTTGTTTAAATTCAAAACTTCACATTTTCTCGAAATGTCCGAGAATTTGCATGGATAGCCCCACTGTGCGACGGCGGTCTGTGGAGGCTGTTGTGCCATGCGAGAGATGAGCTTCCTAAGGTAATCATCGTTCGCGTTGGTCCTCGCAGGATGCCCGTGTCGAAGGAGCAACGTTCAACCATGTCTCTACCGTCCACCGTTGATCCTCGCAAGGACGTTACGCTGTCGCTGACCTCCCGATTACAAGGACGATTGCGTAATTACGACGTCCCCGGACGTTGTACACTCCGCGCGAGGCTCCGGGACTGTTTGCTCGTGACCACTGTTCCTCTCTCCTGTACCAATGTAGATTCCATCTTTGCGGCTGTGCGCACATTTGTGTGGGGCGTGCTAGTTATTACAGGGCATCGTGGGCAAATTCGACGGTACGCAGGAACGTAGGGCGATTTCCGGTTGAAATTTAGGTAGATAACTAACGACGGTAGGCAACGATGCATTTACGGGTGCGGATGTGGCCGATTCAATTCGGCAAATCGTTTTCTCCAACGATAAAATTTATCGAGACGAAACGTGAGAAAAACGTTAGACGCGATTATCTGGCGAAGAAAGCTTGCGAGTCAATCTTGCCCACGGTAAAACTTCTTCATCGCCCTTGTAAACCTTCAACCCGGACCTTCTACTGTTCGCATTGCCCTCGGTATTCCTAATGGGTACTCGAACTTCCTAACCTCCTGACTGAGGAAGACCGCCATTGAAGGTTTGCCCCTTTTCCAGAAAGTTCTTCCATTGGCCGTAGAAACTTTCGTCGTTAGAACATGCAACTAGTGAATGGGCAAGGTTTCGCGGGGTTCGAGTCGATGCTCCGCGTGACTCTTAACTGCTTCCAATCCTCGATATTCTCGTTAGCTCCAACTCCTTTTATCACAATCAGCCGTACGTTTATAGGGTAAAAGTGTATAATCGCTGACACGAGATATATCGTACAGGGTATGTTTTATCTCGCTTGGAAACCTCGACGAAGATCTTTGGACCTATCGACCCTAATCGCCTCGAGGTCGGCGTCAGTGACACTCGTAATCGTAACGATATTTTTTATGTCGAGAAAAATATTTTTACATTCTATAAAACGTAAGCGTCTAAAGTAAATGTAAAGGGTGATATTAAAGCGGGGCGGATCTCAACTTGGACGTCCCAGTCGTTACGTTGCACGCGAATCTCTCGTCTCTTTCCTGACCGTTGTATCATCGAGCATGCAAAACGCTGATAGGCACGACGGACAAACAAGCTATTTCTGTCGAGATCGGAGAGATTGGTCTTGTACTCGGTCCCGCAATAGCGTTATCTCACCTATGCCGGGTGGGGAATCTATCGGCGCATATCAGCTCCATACACCGCAATTCGAAATCTCCCTCTCTCTCTCACTTTCCCGCGCGAGCGTATCTAAGCAGAATAACCCAGATCACCCGGTACTCCGTTATTCGTTAAGAAAGAGATTGATCGAGAATTCATTTCTTTTCTCGATTTGTAAGAGTACTCTCGTTGATAAAATTCGCGCAATGGCGCGACTCGATGGAAGCTTTCCAAATGGAAGGACCAGAGGAGACGACACGATTTTATGTTTTCTTGTTCTCATTCGGGAGGTGTGCGCGAGGCAAGCGGAACATCCGTGGTACCTTCAGAAATGCGTGCAGCGCGCGTGTCGGGGACCTGCCAACGAGCACCAACGATAAACGCCTGAAGAGAAGAAGAAAAAAAGAGCGAGAGGCGACCGGAGAACGAAGTCGTGCGGGTGGGTGTAGATACAGCAAGAGAGAAAGAGAGAGAGAGAGAAAAAAGTTGCGAGAAAAAAAGGAGCGAGCAAAGAACAGGCGCCGGATGCAACGAGTGAGCGAGAAAGAGACCGTGGAAGAGGAAAAGAGCACTGCGAAGGCGCTCTCGCTCGTTCGAAGTGCTCACTAGACAAAAACTAACTCCGACTCGGAGCAGAGGGATGAGGTCACGCGAGATGATATGGGTATGAGCAGGAAGACTGTGGAAACTTCTGCTTCGTCGACGAACTCGCGCGAGGAACGAAGGTACCTCGCGCCTACGCCGAACGAGGTCAACGCTTTCGTTGCGCGAACGCGCAGCGAAATCCGTCGGTGTCCGATTTCATCGCGCGGATAAGCCGACGTGCCTTGGAAGGCGTCGAACGGAACAACCGAGCGATAGAGAAATCGGTAAATCCTTCTGGCACCCCGAAGACACTCGGTCTTTCTGGACGAACCTTCTCAAAAGTCGTACGAGAAACTGAACTATTTATTTATACGCGTATGGAAACGCGTCCGCTTAGATCATAGCGTCGGACAACACGAGGACGCGCCAATTCCTCTTTCTTAATATCGTCACTCCTACGCTGCACCGTACGTCACAGGAGGAGCGGAATTCGATAACCCAGTGCCGTTGGAATAATTCGTCTTATTCGTCTCGATTGGTCGACAGTCGAGCAGGTCGGCCACGGTGGAACGGTTCGCACGGAATCCTCCCGACGCAATTGCACGCTACACCTGGGCAGATGCAAACGCGTTTAATGAGGCGGAATCGACCAGCCGTCGAGCATTCGTCCGGGCAGCTTTTATTTAGAGCGCTCCGTTTCTACGAGTGCGCGGATTCAGCAACGACCCGCGGGATTACGCCTTCTTCCTTTTCAACGCGAGGCGACGACGTCGACGAAGCGACGACGTCGACAAGGCGACTCCGCACGTGGGTAGCTGGGTATTAACTTTTCACTGTACGGATCGTCGACCTCGGCGATTAACGGTATCGGTAACGGCCCGCGAAACAGTTTAGACGCTGCCGAGGCCGCCGCGGTCGTTATGGCATCCCACGAACTGTCTCCAGCCGGTCTCACTGGACGAATTTACGCTTTCGGTTGATCGTAAACGAAGCGACGTGGATGGAACGAAGGGTAGAAACTAAGGACAAATGCGGGGTTCAGTCAGTTAGAAAGTGAAATATAGTTTAAGTGCGAACCTTCGTCGAGGACGTGACGAAATATCGAAGATACAGGGACGCTTTGAAAATTCATCGTTATCGAAGTTGCACGAAAATCCTACGAATGACGCTTCGAGAATGTCTATTCGCTTGAAATTTTGTATATCTACCCTCGTTCGGGCGGTCCCCTGAAAAATTCACACTCGCAACAAGTTCGCCGGCGAAGTCGATAGACCGAAGTTTATCGCTCCTTCGATTGAAACGGGCGCGAAAGGGGTCGCGGCAAGGAATGGATTTGTTACGCCACGGGAGAGCGACGGGACGCGGTGGACAAGCCCGATTCGTTTTCTCGCGACACCACACGCGATAGACGCCGATATCCTTCCATCCTTCGATTTCCTCCCGAGGAAATTTCCAAATCTCCCGAACGCGACAACGTTCGATATCGAAATGCGCATATTGCATTTCGAGCTTTCGACGTTCCACACGCTTGGCTGAAAAGTCCATTTCCCGAGGAATTCCCGTCACCATCGATCGCGTTCAAAGCTCATCTCCCCCCGACTACCTCCACGGGATTCGATCGTTCGCCAAGGCAGCAAAACAAGCGACGTCGAAGCGAATCACAAGAAACGAGGGTTAAAAAGCGAGTCACGAGAGAGCGACGACGAACAAGGCCGTCGACTCGCGATATGATCGGTATCACCCGTCCGTCGGTCTCCACGCGGATAGAGAAACCTTCGAATCTTCGAATGGAAGCGCGTGAGGCACCACGCGTTACGTCCAGGCCTTCTTCAGCTATGAATATTTGACGGTGGACGGAACGATGGAAGAAGGCGCTTGAAAAATGCACGTTTCTCTCCCTCATCCGCTTCCCTTCTCTTCTTTTTCTCTCTGCTCGCTCGCTCGTTCGCTCACCGGCGAATCGATCGATCGGCTTACGCGCTAGCCCGGTGCCTCGAATGGCTCGCGACTCGCGTAATTTCCCAACGCGTTCTCGTCGAGCTGCGGCGAATAGCGATGCACGCATCCACTCCGAGCCTGTTCCTTGACTAATTGCCGACGCGCGGCTAGACGTTACAAATATCGTGCGCGCATACACGCTCTCCGCTCTCTCGACAGTGACGGAGTAAGGGTCATTCAATGGGAGAGCCAGTAGCACTCGAGGGTGAAAAGATTCGACGGTTTTCGCAGAGCGACGCTCGTGAGTCGGTGCACACGGTACTTTTCGCTTGTATACGGAGAAAGAGCGTACCGGTTCATTGACGAGTCGTGTTTTATTTCGAAAGCGTAAGCGCATCCATTAATGCTTGAAAAGCACGTCTAATAATTCCACCGTCATTAACACGGCTCGTGATGAAAGTCAGGTTGGCCAAAGTTCACATGCCGTTTATCAATTACTTATATACGAGAGGATCACAAACGCGATAAGTTATCGGTAGATTCGTGTGTATTCGTCTCAACTATATATCACTATGCGCCGATAATTAAATAGCGATTGAAGTGCAAAGATAGGGCGACGGTAGTATCGACACGCGCTAGGTTTTTAGCGATTGGTACTTTTTGTAAACAATTCGCATCTGTTTGGGAGTTAAAAATTAGCTGTAATTTCGCGTTTCTGCAATTAGTGGAACAATTATACGAATAAATTGAAAAAGGTTCTCTCTGTATTCTTGTTGGCTCAAAAGCTGTAATGTAATATAACGTAATCATTTTTTTTAGTTTATTGTATATTTATTTAAAATATGGGGGATGATACCCGAAGTTATCCTGGGGTACAAATATTTTTGTGACCGACGGTGTGCGAAATTCGAAAGTAGGTTTCGGAGTAAAATCGTAGGACAGGACGATTTTATAATCCACGGGGTATAAAATTGTATAAATTTATAATGCTACTCGCGTCGAATTAAGAATTTTTGTTAATCGACCTCCACTAACAATAAGAATCGGGGCCCGAATCATTCGATAGATTTTGTTTTCGATCGAGCCGAAAAGCGAAATGCGGAATTAGAGAATTCCATCCGTGTCGAATATTGGTACTCCGAACATTAACTCGTGTTAATACTTGGAAAAGGAAGGGAGTACGAGCGCTCTATCAATCGAACCGACATTCCCGCGCAATCTCGACGATTGGAACTCGAAGGTCCCTTAGCTGGTACGAATTGGCACTGGGCATTAGCGAGCGATCGTTTCCTCTCGATTTTTGCGCACGCTTTTCAAGAGCACCACCGCTAGCGGCAGTAGCTGTAAAAGGGTCTGCATTTTAATCGAACAAGTGGTTAGCCATTGAAAAGGCCAAGGGAGTCGGGAGCGAGCGCAAGCAAGTGCAACCAACGCGAGACGGTAATCGATCGTAATTGCGTTTCGTTCTCCCGTGTATCCGATATAATGCAATACGTTTCGTTTCCGGGAGGAAAACACGCTAGGTATCGGGGAGAGTAGAAGCCGTAAAATGCAATATACGATCCGAAGTCTATTCCTAACTTTATTTCATCGAGCCTCTCTCCTCGACAGAAATCATCGGTATGCACTCGCGTAGATGCGCAAAGGTCGAGATAGAATTTCGATTTTACGCTCAAACTCATCGTGGCGCTGATTGCGCGGGAATAATTGCGAGTGAATAAGCAAACGAGAAGAGTATGGACATATCGCACGGCCTACTCCTTCTCCTTTGCTCACGCTGCAAAAAGTTTCCACGATCTTCGACCGACACGCGTCTCGATCACTCGTCGGATCCCGTTCCTCCGATATTCTCGACCATCGATCGCGATCATTTCATTTCACCGTTCTCCTATTCCCAATCGATTGGCAAACACCGCGCGCTAATTGTTCTCGCTTAATTTCTACGCGGCCGAGAACAGAGATACTCCAATTAATTCCAAACGTTTCGAACAGTCTGCACTCGGCCCGTTTCACATCGCTCTCCGGCTCACCACGATCTCCTCCTCATTGCCATTGACCACGATCGACGATGTCACAGTTACCCGCCCACCGATCATCCTTCGTACTATCCCAAGCGCGTCTTGGCTTCGGTCTCATTCGATCGCAATGAGTTTCCTGGTCGCAACGAGAACCAACCGTCGTTCTTATTCTCACGGCTAGAAAACTATTCCTTCCCGAGTACGTTCTATGGAATTGTTCGAAGACTCGGACGATTGGAGCGTGCCTCGTGTCCGGTCCAACGGAAGACACCCGACGCGACTTTAAGGACTTTGAACTTCGTTGCGCAGTAGGTAGCCGCGTGTCACTGACCTTGAGTCGAACTTGGAGCCATCCTGTAGCGTCCCGGTGTAGTGCATGGTCAGCTGGTCTCCCATCTTAGATTTCACGTCACATATCTCCGGCACGTAGATTTTCTCGACCTTGAGCTCAGGCTGTTGCTTCTGATCGGCGGACACCATCGCGAGAATCACCACGAGGAGGAAGAACGCGATGCGGCACGCCGCGAACGCGGAGAGATCGGACGTACGGGAGGACATGTTCGTGCGGTGGCGGATGCTCGTGAGCGACTGAATCCGTGTAGCTTGGTGCGCCGACGAGCTAGCCTCGCTTCCAGTTTGCCGCTCCCTACCACCACCGCCTTCGTTCACCCGTTCCTCGTCCTTCCACCCTCCACACGCTTCCCATCCCTTTCTCGCTCGCTCAGCCGCTCTCACTCTCTCCTTTCTCTTGGTGAGTCCTGAGCGCGGTCGCAGCCCACGGCAAGCGACGGCGACGCGCGCGTGAGCGAGACGCCGTGACCCTCGCAGGAGAGAGACGCAGAATCGTACGGCCACATTGCGCCGTCTCATTGGCCTCACCGAATATGTAGGTCTCTGCCTCGGATTCTTCGTCTCTCTCTCTCTCTTTTGCTCTCTTTCTCTCTTTTTCTCTCTTTCTCTCTCTCTCTCTCTCTCTCTCTCTCTCTCTTCGCCTTGTCCACTTCCGAAGAACTTGTTCTTGCCAGAGAGCGCGAAAAGAGGTATCTCTCTTTCTCACTTTTTCTCTCTCTCTTTCCTCTTTCTTTCTCTACCCATCTCTCTATCTCTATCCCACGTTCAGTCGGCGACCGTCCGTCCGGCTCTATCCGACTTCTTCTTCCTTCGTCCAGCGGCACGACTGGATTTTCCATCCTCGTTGTCTCGTCCCTCACCTCAACGCGTTAACTCGTTCCTTCGCCGCGACAATCCGCTTCGTTCCTCTCGCACGATGCCTTCCACTTCTCCGTTCTTTTTTAGCGTAGAGCAAACCGCTCGACCTTCTCCCTCCCACCATTCCGTCTGCCCACGTTCTACGCCTTCCACTTTCTCGGCCTATATCTTCTCGTTCTTTCTCGCGCGATGTCGCGTGGGACCTCGTCCTCTTCATCGTTTCCTCCCGGTCACTCGTCCACTCTCTCTTCCACGACACTACGGACCGTTTCGCTCCTATTAAGTTCGCCTTCCTCGGCAGCGTCCCGTCCGTGCCTGTCAGCTGTGGAGTATCTCGTTTTTCGAAAGGCGCGAACCTTTCGTTGCTTTCTTTCCAGCGATTTCCATATCTCATCGCGAAAATCATATCAACCGAGCGACTGAAGACGCCAGCTGAAACGCAACACCGTCGACACTTGCGGATAAATCATCGATCGTATGCGATCGTCGGCTTAAAATGCGACATTATTATGTTTTGGAGTAATTTTGAGAATTTCGGGCATATCTTGCGGGAATAAATTTAAATCGACTAATCATCCGGTGACTCGCGATACGCTTGTTATCAGTTACAGTATCTGCGTGCATAAGCATCGGCGTCGCTTTACGAAATTACATCGTGACCCGGAGCCCCGTGCTCCGATCTGACATGACGACGGGTGTACGAACGACCCTGATATATCTGTGCCGCTATCTCTGCTCGTCACCCTGTTCTTTCGCCCGTGCTCTCCCCTACAAGCGCCCGAGCCTTTTTCTTCCATCTCAACGTGTCGCCACGTCATCCCTTTTTCCTTGTACCGTTCGATCTTTCGCGCGTCTCAACCCCGGTCACCATTTCTTTTCTCGGTTTGTCCCGTTTGAGGTTTCTTCGGACGAGATTCTTCGATTGTCGATGAAGTCCCGGAGAATCCTCTTGGTCAATTCATAAGCTGAAGTCAGCGAGCCCGTTCGTTGATTTCGTTCTGCTCATTTCACGGTCGGCAGAGACGAGTAAAAGATAAGTCGGTCACGATGAACCATGCACGAGATTACGACGCCATTTATTGAAGCACTTTTTTCAGGGTTGCGCCGACTCGAACGGCAAAGGTACGAAAGCTTTCAAAGGATAATTTTAAATGCGCGCAATTATTTCGATGATCGGTACCGGTCGCCAACTGGGTCGGCCATTGAATTCAAACTTTTTCTCATTCCTCTATAACGCGGCCTACTTTTCATTCGCGAATCGTTTCGCGGCCATTGTTGAAATGGGGGCGACGTCTGGGTGCGTCGAAACGAGAGAAAATTCCCTTTTAATCCCTAACGATTCCATTGTAAACCATCCCTTGTTTCTCGCGTGCAAGAAACGAAGAATATTGGATTTGCTCTTACGTACAGTAGAACTATCGGAACAGTCGCACGCGAAGACTGCGGTAGGTTCGCACATGAAGAATTCATCGAATTTACGTGCATAGTTAAGCGGAATGAAATATTTGTGGATTCCACAAAGCCCTTGCGATATGAAATTCATGTGTAGGGGTATCGATGTTCAACGGAATTATATATCATAGACATTATTAATTCGTGAATCATCAAGTATTATATTACAACGGACGTTTTCATCGTAGTTAGTCGTTAACCGACATAATTACCATCCGCGTTGTGCGAGGCTGTACCTACCCTTTAACGTCCATGGATCAGGATTCTGGAACAACACTCATTCGAATCGAATAAAGGATGTTGCACAACTATGAAAAACGTAAACGTGAAACGAAACGTGACTGCGAAGGCCACCGCAAATGGCAACGTTAAAAGATGATCAGCTTTCATCTGATTGAAAGCATGAAAATTAGTCTGCTTATACTTTTCGACCTTGACGTTTACGTTTGCTTTAATATTGACATTCACATTTGTGTCAGTTGTTCATCATCTTTAAATAACAATGTGCATTACAATCGTGAGATTCGATGGAATATTTTAATTCGATATGGATTCTGATGGTAACGACACTATAGTGGATGCTCGTTTAGTATGCTATTGAGCTTTAGTCGTGGAATGGAAGTATGGCGTAGTTGAAGCAGACGGGGGAGGGGACAAGAAGTGGAAAGTGAGCGGAGATGGTTGTCGTATCGACGAGAGAGCGGTTGAAAACTCGAGTTCTCTGCATACACACTCGTTAGATCATAGCGGAAGGGCCCTTACGTCGAGTTTACGTCTCAACAAAAATTCTTGAAACTCGCATTTGTACCGCGGACGTACCATGTTATTAGGCTCGCGTAACATCTGTAATAGGATTCTTTTGGATAGCACGAAGAAATTATTGGCGAATAATCCTCCTTCAGACAGAATAGAAACTAATGGATTCTTATCATGGATGTCCCGGTATTTAAAATTGATCTCTCTTCTATTACGAAGATCAGAGGTAATTCGTTCACAATTTTATATGCAACTTTCATTAACCAATGATCACATACAAGCATCACATTTTGGCAACTGGCATTTTGTGGCTGAGCTCCTAAGGCAGCTAATTTAACGGCGCAACGAACTAATACCGCCTGCCTGTTGCTTAACGCATACAAATTAGTAATGAGGCAGAAATGGAAATCCTGGAAGCGATAAACCCCGGATCTGCGTAACTTCGTGTGAACTCTGTAGCAAAGCACGAATCGAACGAACGATCGAAGAATAAACGTTAAATCGGTTGATTTAATCCGGGATTGGAGCGGTCCATGCGAAACTCTTGCCTCCAAACTGGCCGCCGACGTTATCGCAATTTTCATATCTTTCATCGATTTACGTCGATGCACACTGCTCTCGTGCCCTCAATCCCACCACCCTTGTTCAAACTACCCCCCCCCCCCCCCCTCATGCCACGTTAAACACCAGTCACGATAAAAATGAGTTACACAAAATTGCGATTGCCTCGCACGACGCGACATTATCGCGTTTGATTTAACGTCGTCCGAGGAATAAGAATCGGTCGATAACAAGGTAACGAAAATAATGGCGCGACAGGGTAATTTATGTGACCGACGAAAGGAATCTAATTCACTCGGTAAACTCTATAAGGAAGACTTCCGACGAATTATTATTACAGGAATCGAATTAGAGGGAATTAACGGAAACTCGATGTGGGTTCGAGGAAAAAAAAGTCATCTTATCAAGTCTGACGAGCCTCGGCGTTTCAATTTCATAAACGTAATTCATTAATTTTATTCGACGAACAATTTCGCTGAAATATAGGATTTGGTCTACCGTGTCGTACAAACCAGAGCTTTGAAATATTCGGGACAACTGAGGAAAATGTCAGTCGCGTTCTCTCGTTGTGGCACAATGGCGAATATACTGGATCCGCATGTCGTGTAGTTCTGAATGACCATTTGGCAAATTGATTTTCAACCGGCGGCGTGAACAACTGTGTGCCAACAGCAATCGATCCTCGCTACTGTCCCATATTCTAGCTCATTTTCGATGGTAGTACGTACGGCTGTATCGTAATGGGCGCAACTCTATGCCGTTCGAATTACAAACACCATCCATAGCTCCACGTAGGACACAGCCATGGAATATGTTCTGTACAAGTTATTAATGCATTACGTCCTTTGTATACTATTGTGTAGTATAACATTATGCATAGTAGAACTGATATGTCGAGCAATCGAATAAGCTTTAACTCGCGGAAGCAAAATTATTCATTGTTCATAGAAAGTATCAGTATCAATCCTCATGTACATTTGAGCCGCTTACTTGACAAATCGATTAACTCCACTTTTTGCATTTTTCATCAATTTAAGCATCGAAGCACTTGATTAAGTCCCTACTATTTATATTTGTAACGTAATTTTGAACATAATTTATAGAGTTAATCAATTTATGCACTGAACGGCTCATTTAAAGATTCGTGTTTTTGTTATCCTTCTAATGTCCTTTGCCCACACGCTCTAATAGATCTGTCCGTAAATTGAACACAAAGTATCTGTAATTTACACATGTAACCACTCTTCACGAGAGCAAAGCGAAGAAGGTAAAACGACTCACGCGATGTCAACTGCACTCAAAATACACAGCGGAAGTATCCAAACCGTGGACCTTTCTGTTTATCCGCTATTCTCTCAAGTGCTCCTACGCGCATTCGATTCCTATAGGGATTCGGGTCGAAGACTCTCGAAGTCGCGAGTTCTTCGAGCGTGGCGGAACAATCGAATAATTCCAAGGGGAATTCAGAATCGGGCCGAAGGATTCTCGAGAGTGAAACGTCGAAAGGCATAGTTGAGAGCGACCGTTTACGTGATTTCCACAAACGTTTGAGCGTGAAATGAGCCAAGCTTAATGGAGGCTCGTTTTCATCCATGGAAGGACTACGTAAGCGATTGAACGTCCTCTCCTTCGATGAACAAGCTCGAGAACAACGCGGGCGCTCGCGTAACGGCGCGCATGGCATTGCCCGCTTCGAATATCGTCGAGATAACCGAGAGTGTTTGCGAGAGTTACTGTGAGCGCACGGGACCGCTGGTGTATGAGAGGGCTGACGGAGGGTTAAGGGAAACACGACCGAGCGTGGATGTTACCCTTGTTCCCTCGGGGGGATGGCTAGACGGAGTCCGACGACCGAGGTGAACGTCGCGTTACACAAACCCACAGATGCGGCCGCGGCCGATGAAACGGCGTCGATCCCTCAAATGCTCCCACGCTGCGATCCCGCGGCGCGGCGGCTCGAGAGAAATGGCCGAGCAGCTAGAGGCACGGACAGAAAGAGACAGAGAGAGAGAGAGAGAGAGAGAGAGAAAGAGAGAAAGATAGACAGGAAGAGAGGGAGAGAGAGAGAGAGAGTGAGAAAGTGCCGTAAAATGTCAATGGCTAATCTCTGATGTTCTCTCCTGGATACTGTAGGCTTTCTTGTTGCCAGCAGGATCCAAGTTCGATGACGCATCCCAGAGAGGGCTTTCAATCTCGCATTGTCGAACTGAACAAAAAATAAATTGCCCCAACCGTGGAAATAGCTCACGGGTTTAAATGCTAAGAGAATACAGTGATGAGTAAGTGAGAGCGAGTCCCGATAAGGTCAGGTAAATACTGCGATAATTAATAAACTTCTCAATTATACAAGGGCAGTTCCTGCTACTTCGTGCCTATCTTTGGGAGGATTTGTTAATAGAGATGCGGGAGGCTAAAAATAGATTATCCTGCTCATGGATGCACCTCCTTGGGCCATATCATCGTCACAATCCGCACAGAAATACTACCATTAAATATTACACTAAATTTTTTTATTTCGTTTGTAGTGAAGTTTCACGAGTTAATAATACCACAAATTAACTTACAAAAAGATTACATTTTAATATTTTATAAATGGCCACAGCTTTAACGATATAATTTTGTATTATTATACTTACGAAAACGAGTTAGTTTGACTGGTTTATATGATTGCGTAAATCTAACGTTAAGTTCTATATTTTCTTTTCGTTTGATAAGTAATAATGCATTTTCCAACGTGCATCCCTGGTTTATTCAGACAAGTACCTTTACAAGTTACTTATATCTAAAATTCTTTATCAAGTTCTTGATAAATACGATTCATTTCATTTTGGATCAATGCAAACTCAACTTATCCTCGCTTGACCTAATTTCATTTCGGAAATCCATTTTTGTACTCCTATTACTGTTTCGAGGTTCCATGAAGTGTATTTCTTCATATATTCCATCTGACCGTATGGCGTCTGAACGTCGTTTTTCGAGTGCAAAAAGTAAATGTTAGTATTAAATAATAAGTCACTGTCTTTACGATCGTGCCTAAAAACGGGGTAAATTTTCACTTACTATGGTATTTAAGTGATAAATATTATTCCTTTTTCTGTAGATGCAAAAGATCGGTTTGTGTTATGTCCGTATCACAAGGCGGACTCCATGGTTACGCCCACTATTAAGCCTAGGGACATATCAGCCAATGCCGATTTCATACACATGCGTCGTTTAGCGGCGCAGATTGTGAGTGTGTCACCAGCACACCGTCGAAATCAGTCGCCAAGAAGCCATCGCACTAATAAAGAGAGCGGTTAATAAACGAGTCCATAATTTATCATAAATAACTCATGGGTGTAAACTCATACCATCCCATCATAGCAAACAGAAACAGTTTGTCAGGAGAGGTCTTTCATAGTGTCCAGAAAAATTTTTTCTACAGATTAAAATAGACATTCGGCATTAATAATGGACGTTGTACAAAATACAAGTAACGCCATTCCGCCGCTCTTGCATCAGTTGTTCGTAACCGACGTTTAAAGCACACATTATAACCTTACATCACAATTATCAATAAACAGTTTTTCTCTTTTTCGTTACGAAATGAAGCAGCGTGTTTCTTCGCGAGGGTGCCGCATCTCTACGCTTTCATTGTCGCGTAAAAAAAACAATCGTGTACAGTTATAAGTACATTTCACCAATTTCGACTTAAATTTTTCTGTTTTTCCAAAATTCATTCGCACGTCCGCATTTAATTCCAATTCTTCCGGTGTTTATTTTCCGCAGCACAGAATACCGATGGTGGAGCGCGTGACACTTGTGAAGCGACAATAGTGACGATTAGTAACGGTCGTAGACTGGGTCCCGAATCGCGGGCCGATTCCACTGTTTATCGTGCCTTCGTCGTTCGCTGCGATAGGCAACGCGTATGACTGTTGAACTTGGCCGGGCATATGAGAACAGTGTTGCCGTCGCGGTCGAGCAGCGAACACCTGACGGTGTCGATGTCCCATGCTACTGTTGAAATTGAGTCGCGTTTCTCGGTGACGAAACGTTCCGGTGGCAGAACAGTTTCACTTTGTTGACATATCGTGGAATCTTCGAAAAATCCATTCTCGACGGATTGTGTGAGAACAACGCAGTGGTTGAGTGGCGATTGTCGACTCGTGCAGTAGCGAGAAATTTGTCGTGATACATCTGATTGACCAGGATTCTCCACCGGGACGGTGCTTGTGGCGGCTGAACAAGGATTCCAATATTCTACTGGAAAATGGAGAAACAAGCGGCGACGGTAGTCGAAATTTGTGGCATGGAGTGAGTCATTGATTGTAAACAGGTAACGAGCTTGTAAATAACGAGGCATGAGGAAGTAGACGAGACCGGTTCCTGACACTTTCTACCGCGAAAGCGGAATCGTCTGTCTCGATGCTTCCAGAGTTCTCTACGGTTGACCCCCTTTCACGGTGGAGGGAGTTTCGGCCGATGCTCCCTCGCGGATGCTCGTGAGATCGCGAGAATTCTGTCCTCCGTCGTGAATTTTGACGTTGAACTGAATTCTCATTGTCGTAGAAGAGTTTCGGAAGTGCGTATTGGCAATCGTAGTGAATGTCTATGCCTCGTAGAAGATCGCATTTTTACTTGCCATTTGGCTTCGGTAAATTTCCACTTCGAACGACTAATCGTACGATTCGTACTATGATTCACGAAAATTTCCAGGGAACCGAGTTTACCGAATATTAGCGTCGATAGCGGTGGCACGCGGTCTACATCGTACAAGCAAATTAAGGAGATAAGGGTATTGCGTTCGTTAAAAGAACACTATGCCGCGCAATAAAGATATCTGGTAATTAAACGCTCGAAACGAGTTACTATGGAGACGTCTAACGTTGATTTCATACGCTTGTGATCAGAATTTAAAGTGCTTGTCGTTGTAACGAAGCTGTTGTAGAAAAATATGAATAAAAATTTTCCTGTAGCACGGAAAATTTAGCTGACGATGCGAAAGAAGAATGCAAATTTGCGCTAGGTAGCAATCCTCCTTAAAAAAACTCTTTCCATCCGACTGATCTTGGGAACTATCGAGTATCTGTTAACTCTTTCGAGCAGGGTGGTATAAAAAGTGTTCCACCTTTTTGATGCGCGGATATGCATGGTGGAACATTTTTTCACCTACCTCGAAATATTGCAATAGCTATGTGTGCATTAATAAAAATAAATAGATCTTGTTTAATTTAAAGAGGAATACAATTTCTGTGCAACATGGGCCTATTACATGTTTTTAAATTCCGTGCTCCAAAGAGTCGAACGATAGCATGCGCTGATCGGTTCCATTTTTAGAATTTGTCGATTGATCGGAAATTTCATATCACGTTACATTGGACTTTCGTTACCGCGGAAGCGATCCTGGCATTTTAACGGGCACATACTAAATCTTGAGAGAGCGACGAAGGGCAATGATATTCATCGGTCCCCTCGCCCCGCTGGGAAGGCAGATCTGTTCGGATCGCTAATTTCTCTAGTTAATTTTAGGCAGGCTAACCATGATAATGGAGTTTGCGGTCTGGAGCCAAGGGCCGCTTCTCATCCGTTATCGATAACCTCGATGGCTAAACTCGGTGTACCGGACGTCAGAGGGAATTGAACGTGTACCGAGCACGTTTGAAATTCCTACGGTAAAGTTCGCTTCACCGGTTCTGAATTCCTCTGCCGGACCGAGCATTCGCCCTTACGCTCTCCCTTACCAACACAGTTTCTCATTAGTATTCTGGGAATCCCAGATGATTGCAAAGGACAAAGGGAGAAAAAATCTCTTAAGGATCTCCTCAACTTCTCGATGCGCGAAGGATCTAACCCTGGATCTAACTTAACCGCCAAGCAGAGCTAGTTCGTGCTGGAATACCATCGACTCTTGCCATTATTGTTTATAGGTGATATACAAATAGACTAATGATCATTCGTCGAAAGTAATTTTTGAAATTCGTCTAATCACTGGAACGTTCACTCTTGATGTACGTAAAAAGCACACGTTTGCGTGACCTCGACGCCGCTAAGCATGCTAATTCGTAAGAGGGAGCATACCATTTCATTCATTCGCAGAGCAACGACCGCATTGCGTCACTGCTGGGCGCGACACGCGCATACGCCGTGCACGCGCGTACGACAAATTCGTACGATTAAAATCCTTTCCGGTGGGCGCATATTGGCAGTCCATTTCGCCAGATTCGTGAGCGACCGGTTCTGCTTTAACGAAGTTTGCGGTACCAGCAGCGAGCCGTGCTGTACACGGAGGTCCCTCGATCGCCATGTTGCGCTGCCCCGGACGTACCGCAAAACGAAGTCTTGCCAAACGATACCGAGGAAGATGAACGCGTGCTCGTCCGACGAAGTTTTGCGGTTCTTGCATAGTTTACCGCGGACTGAGAAAAATCGTAACCCTGCCACGGACGCCATCGGGATTCCTTTTGAGTAGAACTAGATGAACGCGTTCGTTTCGAAACCGACGGAAACTAACGTAACTAATGTAACTAGCAGCTGAAGGATCACGTCGGTGGAGTTGAAACCTCGGTCGGAGCATCGTTGATTACCAACTCGATCAACGTTCCAGATTTTTCATAGGCTATGACGTCAGAACGTAAACTCCAGAGATTGGTAACGCGAGTTTCGTGCGATGTCGATTGCTGGACGAAGCGAGGCGAGTGTAGGTTGCACGATAATTTTTCTGACAAGCGTATGCGTTTTATGCTCGACTTATCCTTGCACAATGATGACTTTTTGCGCCTGACAAATTAACTTAATAAAATGAAATGGAGATTTTGAAAGCGTGCGATATTCCGCCCGCTTCAACGGTTGTTTCCCTATAATTGCAAAATACGGGGTACGTTACTTGTATCGCGAGAATTTTCGCTCGCGGGCATGTTAATAACCGGACAACAGTTCAAGCGCAACACGCGCGATATTTAAATAGGATATAATTCGGGAATTTTCGCCCCTCTCCTCTGGTGTTCCCGTTAATTTCCCTCTCCGCAGTGGTTGGCCAGAATTCTGCACGGACAGGGAGTTTAATTTTAAACGCTGAAATTTCGCATTAGATTTAGTTGACCGTGTCCGTGATCTCTCGAGTCTATAAAACCGCCATCCCTCGCGTAATAAAATAGAAACCCCGCCTCGAGGACAGTGGCGCATGTGGAAAACGTGCAGCGGTTTTGCTCGACCACCACGCACGAGTGGTGGCGGTGAACACTGGATGGGGAAGTCTTCGATATTCTTCATTCTTTTTCAATATTCTATTGGCGAAACGTTATACCATAAAGATTCAATAGTTTTAACAGAATGTTCAACGTTTTAGATTTAGACCATTTTACCGGTCGTGATATTCTACTTGAACGATACCTTCGTGGCTACCTGAAAATTCGGTTACTTGGAATACCTGCCGCCAACCGTGCTGGTAACTTATAGAAGCTATAGCCTCGAGGGCGTACTTAATTCTTTTGCAAATAGATAGTAGATGTGTGTGCATACTTTTTGCAAATATTACACAATAGACTACACTGTATTTATTCTTCTGTTAAACTTGTTTTTAACGAAACTCATCGAAATTATGAAAATTTGGTGACCTCGAAAAGTAAGTTGACACAATTCAAAAGTTAGTTTAGTGCCTCAAAATAAGAATAGAATTACTCGTATGGACAGTATTAATATAGTTAACCTAATGAAGTAGCGTGATCTACATGTGTATGCAAAAAATGTAGAATTTTGTAAGTTGTTAGCGAGCAAAGATTTATCTATGACAAACGTATTCTTGCAAGATGTATCAACTTACTTTTTAAGGCCATTGTACGTTACAAAATAAGAATTGTGCCGATACGAACGACGGGCAATTTCTTAATGACTTATACATTTCTTCCAACCTGTTTCTCCATGTTGTTGGCATAGTGTGTCCGAAAAATCGGACGGATAGAGTCTAGATTGTGAACGATGAGTTTTTGCATTTGCATATGAACTGCCCGTGCAAGGATCTCAAGCGTCGCATATTTTCTCACGACCAATCGTCGCGATGTCTTTGCAAACATTTCGTGGGCGAATATGCACGGGGAGGCTTGTGTAGTTAGTCACATCCGTTAGACAACAAGAGGATCCTAGATAGATCTTTCCGGTGTCAACGGCGCTTACTTACTCTTGCCACTTTTCCTTCGGCAGGAAGTCGCTCGTGAGAGCGCGCGCGATGTTCATCGACCAAACTCGAGAGCACGATCGGAGATAGCGGCATCGGCAATTGTATGTTAATTTTCAGGAAAGTTCAATCACATCGGATGGTCTCGCTAGGTGAAAGCTAGCTCGCTGGGTTTCGTTTTAATTCCAATTTTAAGTGAACTTATAAACAATCATGGGTGTAAAAAGCTCATTCATATTTAAAGGTGCGTTAATATTTTAATCTTCTCGCAGGGAAGCAGGGTCTCAACCATTCTTATAATAATCTTTCCGTGGTTTCTGAGCCACTTTCAACAGAATAAAGCAAAACGGAAAAAGGCATATTCATTTTCTATCTGATGTATTACCATAGCTGTTCGAAATAATACTTCTTGTTTTTCTTTAAATATGGGAAAATTTGTATACGTATACACAAAATTATCATACAATCTCAAATATATAAATTTTCTATTATAATTATATTATACAAAACGTAATCTAACAAAAAATATGTTTTATTACGTTTCGAATTTTTAGGCAAAAACTTTTTATGTACTCAAGCATATGCCTTTTTATATTTCTTATGGAATTTCTATTTTTGCAAGGAATGGTCAATCCCACCGTTTTGCATTTTGTTCCCGTACACATTGGTGCATTAAGTATTTCTTTAATTTATTCGTTCGCGTGACAACTTGAATTATCCAGAATTAAATTCGTCGTTTCCATTTGTTGACTCGGGGGCGTGCCTATGTAAATCCATTGTTTCATCGACGATTTTTCTCTTACCGAAGAGTCTTTCATGCACGTTTTCGTAAAACCATTCGCTGCATGCTCCGAACGATTTTCGCTGACATTGGTATGCCATTTATACCCTTTACCACTTAATAGGCACTCTTGGTACAAAGAACCGTACCACCGGAAATGGAACGTTCAATGATCAATCAAGTTCACACGTCGCGCAGATTTCCGCAATTACTATCCTGAATTGCTCGATGATTTTCCTATAGACCGTTACTAGAAAATGTAAAAAAATGTTATTTTTCAATTGACCCAAAAAACATCAAAATTTACCCGATAAAATACGATGTTACACGTGCATATTACCATTGCATTGTTTGTATTTGCATCTTTTTTTCCAGGCATTCGAGTATGACTTCTGACCGACTGTGCTTAAACAAAACACAGAACTCGTTTTTCGAAATTGGAAAATTAAAGTTTCGACATTTTACGGAGTCGAAGTCATACGACGTTCGGCGCATTTTCAATTTATAATGGAGCGAGACTATGATCAAAGGATAGTGTAATACGTTATGTCTGCACTGGAAAAGGCTGGTTAGAAATATTCATGGACACGAGATTGAACGTAAACCAAATTTTATAATCCGCATGGACCTTTGTAGGATGAAGATATCCGGTACCACGCCAATATTAACGGTTCGTTATTTTCACTAAATTATAATTTCCCAATTGTTGATCACCGGATGATCCGCGCCATCAAGCGAATTAGCGCGGATCCAATGCAGATTCAAAGTGTGGTTTTCGGCAAATGAAATTTTCAAAAAGGATCGCGGATAATCCGCGCACGGCCATGCAACGCGAATATCGTGCATATTTTTATATCCTGGTTTTACCTCCTCCTTTACCACAACGCAGAGCCAGCTACGCGTTCGCGATTCTAGGCGATAACGTTTATGCAAATTCGCGCGCGCGCACGTTGGTATACATATACGCGTTCGGGGAGATATCGTCCGAATAGTTAAAACGACGGATGCGAAATTTCGGAGGATGAAACATTCACGTCGGAAATAGAGATAGACAGACATGGTACAATTTTGAAAGGATGACGGTCTGATATTTTTTCCTGCGCAAGTAGGTCAACTCATTTTGGAGATGTTTCAATTTCCATGTGAAGTCCGAAGTGCGAGTTGCAGAGGTCGTTGCAGTAAAAACTTCGAAAGTAGCAACTTTCGGAACGGGTTTTCTATTATCAAAAACATCGTGTCCGAAGGGCATCAATTTACTTTGGTCGAATGAACGTTTGCGGAAGAAAGAAAAAAACATCATTTCTTCGCATTAGAAGCTATAGATACTTGAGATTGCGTTACAGCTTACAAATATTGTCAATTAACCTCGTCACGTCGCGATAAACCGATAAGCATCGAATTACGTAAAGTGCTGTGTACCGCACAACAAATTTCCCGGATAAAAGCTTCCAACGATTGTTTCGAACACATTTGTACGCCGAGTAGAAAGCCATCGCAGAGTCGACTTTCACCCGTCGAAGTATCTTCTCCGAAGCGAACCGGGAAGCGCGCAATATTACGAAAAGGAGTAGCGAGGAGAATACGTGCGCGGTTGCTGGTTCGAATTCGAGGAGAAAGACCAATTGGAAATTCAAAAGGGGGTCGCATTCGTGCCAATCGCATACGCGCACCGTTCTTCAACGAAGATGTCAATCGTCGGTGGGGATACTATCGCCAAAAGCGGAAGTGTCGAGAATCTCGAGTGCAGGTCGAAGAGGACGAGCTATCGCAGCGACGTTAATTAGTCACCGTACGCTTCGATATTTTGTTAATTTCGTATACCGCTCGTCGAAAGAGAAGATAAAAAAGAGAGAGAGAGGGGAATAGGGTGGCAGGTGAATCGCTGAGAGGAGTCGGTGAATTTAATTGACACGCTGCGCCGTTGGATGACGAGCTTTCATCGCGTATTTCAGGCAGTCAGGCACCGCGCGCGATACTTGCAGGTAACGCCCCCGCTAGCGGATCGATGAGTGAATATCTGATGGGGTGCTCCTATGCACTGGAATTTCATAGAAATTCTAGTTGAAGAATCCCCACGCCTGTCCTATTCGCCTTTCCGGTGCATCGGTACGGCGAGCTTGTATGGGTGTGAACGCACAGTTAGGAACATCTCTTATGAGATTTTCGAATTATGTGTCGATGGATCTATACGCTTTTTTGCGCGCCAATGAATCCGCATCCTTAACATTACTTGTAATTATCCATCGGAGTTTGCTATTTATCGGATAATCGGATTACTACTTCCTGCAGTACACGTAATAGTTGACGAGAGTCAATGACTTAGAAAATTGGGAAAAAGATGCGGATGTGCCATTGGAGAAAGTACAGTGGTAAAACTTTTTCAACGTGCACGCAATACGGGCATATTTACGTAGCAACATAATCTGCTCGCATAGTAATCGCTACTTCACAAGCGAGATTCGCTAGGCGCAATGACGAAACGTGGCGTGACAGTGATTTCTAAGAGGCAGAGTGTTTTGATTACTATTTATATATTCGTGTAGTGGAAAGTGGCTTGCGCGATTGCGTAATCCTTTCTATGTTGGTGTTTCGTTGAAAGAACATTGACACGTGTATCGGAAATAAACTGTTTGAAATCACTCCGTGGTATCGATAGAACGAACCATAAAGATGTAGGCACGTGTTTACCGATAACTGTGTTGGACACCTTTACGTTGTCCGATGACTTTAAGCAAAAGTAACAAAAAATAATGTACCGAAATGGAAAGAGTGCCACACTCGATCTTTTTCTCCAGACTAACGTTCTCTACACGGCTCCCGAGTCGGTACGGAACGCAAGGGCGCGCGACAATTAAGAGAATGACTCCGCGTACCGTGGGAGCCTCTTACGCACCAGTGCACACGACTGCGGATAGACAATGCGATTTTCTTACCTCTTTCCTCGGTAGTCTTTTTCCTCGAGAGGTCAGTGCGCTCGGTTGTGCGCGATAGAATGCAGGGTAATTCGAAAAACATTGCAGCGTGAAAGTCCTAACCCTGAAGGGGCCACTCGCGTACGAGGTGGTTACTAAAAAAATGGTGACAAATTTTAAAAAATCAAAGAAAAGCGATAATGAATTTTGACGGTCGACATTTAATAAATCGAAAGGATGGTGCTCGTACATATTTAATAACCTCAAATTTAAGTTCAACGCCGAATGTAAATTGTACTTCGAAAATAAAAATTTTACATCGTCTATCTATCTATTCGTGGACTTGTAAGTGCGCTTCGATATCACGTACGATATATCGGACGACAGGAAGAAGGCGCGTTGCGGTCAAGTGGCAATGTTAATTAACTAGCCGTAACGCCGCGCGGCCAGAGAAGCAGTAGATAGGGGGTGATGAGGTACGCGGGGTGTCCCGCGCGTTAACGTTAATAGCCGCCATTTGTTTGAGTTCGGCATGGCGCGCTCAGGCACTTACGTGTCGTGAAAGTGTAATCGGCAGTGAAATGAAACAACAATGCCTATTTGTACGCGCGGCGCGCCCTCCGATTATACGATAATGTCTCCGGCATCGTGTGCTCGCGCATGGCCAATAATTAAATGTACACGGCGGTACACGGATGCCGTTTGCCGTTGAGGATCAGATTAGGACGTTATTAATCGAACACATAAAATCGATCATATTAAATTACGCGCGCATCGGCAGAAGGGAGACAGATAAAGTGGAGGTGACTTTTGTGCATCAATTCAATATGCCGCGCGCTCGTAAAACTTTCCCCTACCACTATCATCGTTCGTTTCTCCATTACTCCGATTCGTATTTTAACGTTTATCATGATAATTTATACAGGTGGTAGGAGTATGGAGAAGGTAGCGAGAGTGAGAAAGAGCGAAAGATGGACTGTCCCTCGTATCGAACACACCATAATCGTTGGCCTCCCTTGACGGCTCAATTAGCTCATACGCGCGAAACAATTGGAAGCGCGCCACTGCCAAAAACGAATCGCGATTGCACGAGTGTCATTTTAATATTCGCCGTTATGCGAAATCGTTACCGACTCGCTCGCACCTCGTGCCTGCACTTTCTCGTAAATCTCGGTTCGCAACGAGGCCACTAGCTCGCGCGCACTCGCGCTTGCGCGTTCGAGTCACGCCTGCCTCTATCCGTTTTCCATTTTGCGGATTCGTTTTTAATACCTCTTCGAGCGTGGTTCCTCGATTTTTTCGAATTCACATGGCACACGCGGATACTAACGCAGGTGTCCCCGCTCATTCTCCCGCGGTTCACGCGCGTCTCGCGTGAACGATAAAACGCCCGTATTGCAAAAACGCCTTTCGCGGCACGTATATGCACGTGCCGTCCTCTCCTTCTTGGAGAAAGAGGACAAACGTGCGAGCGTGAGCCAACCCACGCTCATACCAACGGCCAATTTTCTTCCGACAATATTGACCTTGCCTGAGCGACCTCCGTCCCTCCCTCCTTCTCACCCTTCACCTGCGGAGGGGGACAAAAATTCCTGCAGATCTCCCGTGTCCATGGACGAGACAAGGCAGCCCCTTCCATTTTCTGTGGGCCGTTCTTCCACCCCGGACGAGTGGCTAATCCACAATGTTCGATGCGGGGACTCGATTACAGTGCGGATTTATCGGAAGCAACGGAAGCTTTAAGCTCCCTTCTCCCTCCTTTCGACCCTTCGGGAAATTCGAGATTTATATTCCCTGGGCGCGGTCCACGGTTGGGTCGACGAAAAACGAAGAGGTAGGAGACGAACACGACGTCGACGGAGACATCGTCGTATCCTATCGCGTATACGCGAGGATTTATTTCGATCCGTTTCCTCGCGAGCCACTCGAAAGGTTTTATTCCATTAGTACGGCTTGCGGTTTCTCCTCGTCCGATCCGCTGCACTGCTGTTTCGAATCGAGGTGAGCTCGCGCGCGAGTTGCAAATGCGTGCGGGCTTTCCCGGTAAATACTTTAAGGGTTTCCGGAGGACGCGATTCTCCGGACAAGGTTTTGAATTAGTCGAGAAATTGCACGACAATTGGAGGTCCTCGAATCTCGGCTGGTAGGTGTCGCGCGAAGGGGAAGGTGAGAAGATAAATGAGGAGACCTTGGATGAAAGTAGAGAAGCACTAGGAGATAAAGGCAGAATTCAGGTGCTGTAGAGAGTCATTGATCTTTGTGTTATTTCTCTGAAAAGGGATTGTTGGAACTCTCGTATTTTTGCATTTCGCTTTTGGTTCCCCTGTTGGTTGTTCTCGTTTATCCCTCGTCGAAAGGAAATATGAGCGTAGTAGGTATATATTGCAGGAGGAAATGAAAAATGGATAAATAAGATGGATATGCCGTTTGGCGCGTCCGTCGTCGGTAACGTCGCTCGAGGTCAATCTCGAGACACGGAAATGACGGTAGCCGCCGTCTCTGAGAGATCCTTCGAGAACGGGGAGGCGATGCAAATGGTCATGTCTGGCTATAAATCAAATTAAGACGGAAGGGGGAAGTCATCTGTGAATTTCTCGAGTCGCTGCAACTCTTTCCTTTAACGCGTCTGACGAGCGAACTAGAATAGTACGAATAAGCGACATTAACGCATCGATTTTTTCATATCGGTGTGGAACACGTTCGCCCCGGTACCTCGACTATTGCAGAAGAGCGTGATTAAGCAGCGTCGAGGAATAAATCAAAGTAAAGCACCGGGAGTAATTACCTATGAATCACTCTTGAAATATAAATCTCTCGGTGAGCAGAATATTCGCAAGAAATATTATAAAACCGATAATATTTATCGTTATCATGGAGGTAACACGAGGGACGCGTCGACCTCCACTTAAGCGTTCAATCTCGGACACGGAAATGTCGTGATCCGACTGAGTGGTAGATGTCTCGGGAATGGGCTAGAGAAGTCGAACGACGAGCACGCCCAGGAATAAACAGAATTAAGTCGTTGCAGGAAATGACCAGCTAGCAACCGAGAACCTCTTGGTCTAAACTCTCGTGAAATAATTCGATATCTCGAGACGTAAAGCGCCGGCCTATTACGATGCGTTTCCTCCACGGAGGCCCCTTAGATGCGACTATTTTCGTCATTAGACTCATTGCCTTTCATCCTTGCCCTCTTCTTTCTTTCTCCTTTTCCTACTCCTTCCTTAGCGCCAAAGATCCGCACATCGTTAAATCGTCAATCGCTTTCACGAGGCATCCATTCTTGATCTTTCTCTTTTCCACTTCGTCCCATTTCCTTCTCGTCTCCATACTCTCCTTAACCCTTTCAACGTCGTTTGTGCACGAGTCTTTACAGTTACAGTGAGAGTGTCCGGGAGAAAGCCGCGCACAGCGGTTAGCAAAAGTTCGAAAGCTCCCCCTACGGCGATGCCTGTGCATCATCGTCATAAGCTACTTTCCTTCGTCGACGCGAGAGAGACCGTAAGAAGATGGTTTCTTTGGTCTCGAGTTATCCTACGAGGACGTCGCATTGTTGCTTAAGGGATTGTGGAGAGGCCGTGAGAATATTTTGCTCGGATTATCTTTTCTTCTGTGCGAAGGACGCTACGTAGATTAATATTTTTGGGTTGCCGAATACAAATGCGGACTTTAAGAGAGGATCATGCGAAAGTAGAAATCTGTACCGTCCATCGTGGTATGTACCCAGTTCGTCATGAGCGACGACAATAAGCAAAAGGGCGATGCGAATACGTCTCCTTTCGTTGTTGAAACTAAAATTCTAGGATATCTTTAACGAACAGAAACTTTCATTTTCTCGCGATACCTTTGAAATTCGGCAAGGAAAATATCCGCTACGATCTTCCCAAACTGTAATTAACCGGACGATCGACTTCCTTATCGCGGTCCCGAGGGTTCGCTCGCTGTCTCTTCTTTAAAAAGCCATAAACTCCAGGTT
The DNA here is from genome assembly GCA_944319695.1 of Tiphia femorata. Classification (NCBI taxonomy): domain Eukaryota; kingdom Metazoa; phylum Arthropoda; class Insecta; order Hymenoptera; family Tiphiidae; genus Tiphia; species Tiphia femorata. The sequence goes on from OX090903.1 coordinate 10,459,556, forward strand.
GCTCCCAAAGGAGTCGCGCTCGCTAGACGGTGAGATAAAAAGTTTTAAAGGAGTCCACACTCCGTAGCCGTTAAACAGCTCACGCGGTTTCTGCGAAATCGTCGATATGCACCGAAAGGAAACAAGCGAGCCTAACTTTCCACGCTTCGAGCGATTTATACCGCCGACTGGATATTCACGCGTGGGTAGTCAAAGACTGAAGCTTATAACTTTTTTCGTCTCACGCGCGAGCGAATCAGAAAAATAATTGAAAGAAGATCTGAAATTTTTATACGAATCCGTTGAAAGCTATTATCCCTCTATAAGAACAATATTTTTTCATTGGCTCGTATACAGACGGGCCCGAGGCGAATGAATATTCGATTATTTCTATTATTTCCATTCGCGTGTAACGGGAGTAGGAAGTATCTATCTGTACGTGGAAATGACCAGGTTAGAGGTCCCTCTCTATCCGATTTCCATCTGTGTTCGATGAACAAATTCCGTAATAAAAATAGAGGAGAAGCATGGAGGACGGCCGTAACGTAATCATACCAGAGAATTGCGCTACTGCAAATACATGCATCGGCCTCGCTTGCTCGCGTTTACTCGCGCCGGGGATCCAGAACCAAACCCGAAATCCCGGTCCCTCCGCGCTGTTTCGCGGATGGCATTGTCGCGTGTGTGGCAATGGGTGAAATTGAAGGCGCGCGCGTGTGGGTTTGTAATTTCAGTGGTGAGGGTCATCCGCGGTAAATCGCGTTCTCTCCTAGTCCGTGGTCTAAAATAAAAAAAGAAAGAAGGAAAAAGTATGAAAAGAGGAAAGGAAGGAAAGATTGAGCCGAGCTCGAAGCGCGTTCACGTGAAAATCAATTTCATACTGGCTAGGAATTAAATTTACCCGCGCTTGATGATATTATTCATAACTCGGATGTACGGTCCAGCGAGGAGTAGGAAAAAATGAAAAATTCCATAGGGAGTGGAATAAATCGAAATGCGATATCGCAATTTCTGGCCTGACGTGGGAGCTTCGTGTGAATTTGTTTTGTGTTCGAACCTGCGCGTCCGATTGACAACATTAGGGTGACATTCGTGCGCGAAAGAGGAAAAATTAAGAGCACGGCATGCCGTGCGACATCCCATTTTTCATCGTTCTCAACCTCGTGAGCAACATTCACCCACGAGTTTTCCGTCCAATCGTCCGGTTTGTTTCTGCGAGCCAACGTGCCGACCATGCGAAACGTCCGCTGTAAAATTTTAATAACGATTATTACCCCGCTAAAACAACCGCGCGGCATACCTAGTTTCTCTCTTTCTCTCGTGCTCTTCCATGCCTCGTTAAAATTCCAGTTTCCATCGGACTCGTTGCGAATTATGGTGATCTGTAAATCGAAATTATCACAGGCATAAATCAGCGCGTTAAGTCCCTCGAAACGATTTGATGCCCTCTAATCCTTGCAAAGAGCGCACAATTACTTCTCGCGTCGATAGTAACAGCGCTCGCTACTTGTAGTTAATCGGAACAATATGCCGGACGAGTTTTACGGTTACCCGTCAGAATTCTCCACCGATCTTTCAAAAATCAGTAAGATCACGAGCATCAATTCCGCACGGCATCCCGCTCGTAATGACCTAATTACTAACGAGCATTAAGCTCTTCATAACGGTTCGAAAACGCTCGTTGTTATATAATAACGCGTAACAACCCAGGACCATTAAACCAGCAAAATTCGTTAATAGCAAATTATTCGCCCGAAGCATTAAGTGTATATTTGGGAGCGTACCCGTGCTCTGAACGTCAAAATATACGTATATGTGAGCAGAGAATGGTAATCGGATAATTGAGCGTCGAATATGATTTATTCGCGTATTTTTAACAAATTCCATGAGATAATGCCGAAAATGGGTAAATATATTCGCGCTTGTGTTTCTCAAAGAAATGCTTCGGTCAGTGGTGATTCTCGTCCAATCGAAACACATCACAATTTCGTAGATTCAACCTTCTTACGGTAACTCGGCCATTTGCAGGGGGAGCGCATCGCGGAAATTTGCAAAATTTAATTTCCCTTCGATATGCGACAGGATTCACGCGCGAACGTCCCAGCTCTTACAGTCGCGCCTCTTATAGGTCGACGTCTTGCCACTCGTGAAGTAACGCGGAGCCGTCACAGACCCTTTCCACCTTCCTTCCCTCTTGCGGGAAAACCGGAAAACGTAACTGCTCGAGTCCGACCCCGAGGAAAATATTCCGAGCACGACCCGTGTGCGCTAGAGGTGAGATCCCTCACGATGGATCTCCACAAACCGCGAGAACTTAGAAAGCGGCTCCCTCCTCCTCGAGTACGGCTGTAAATTTCAGGAGAGCCACTCTGCGAGCGAACGCGCGCGCACCCTACTGCTTGCTTTCGACTTTGCGAGGCCGGTTTCGTAGGTTCGCGCACCAAATCGTTCGTTCTCTACGCGGAACTCGCCGAGTGGTCGGTAAATACGGGTACCCTCGATCGGGCCGAGCACGAGTTCGATTAATCGGGACGAGAAAGCCGCGCTACCATCCGGGTTACCCGCTAGTACCATCATAATTCCTCTATAAAAACGTGCCGCTATCCATCGACGCGCTATCTGTTGCGAGCACAGACATAATAGGTGCATTCTTTTTACATCTCAGCTTGAGATTAACTGAGCCGAACTGAGCTGAAATTTAGTGAGATTATGTGATCTAAGAACTTTTCTAAAAGACCGGCCAATAGCGAGTACGTATTACTCGGCGTTTATTTCAGATTATTGCAACGCATCCCCACCGAATCACACTTACGCTACACAACCGTAGAAAGAGCTGATATCTCATTTTGAGACAATTTGAGGGGTAAGGCAGTTGCTGTAAGGGGGGAGGGTAAAATCTCACTTAGTTTCACTTCAGTTGTGAAGTGAGTCAATCAAAAAGAACGACCGCCAACTGAAGTGAGCTGAGATTATCGGAGATCTCGTGTTGACGGAGTGGGGGTAGAGCTCACGTAGAAAAGGATGCACTCTGTTTTGATGTCTGTGCGTTCTCTCTCGCTCTCGCGCGAAGGGGTATACGGGAAAACAGTTGCCAATCTAAAGGTTTCCCCTTTGCGCGAGAGCGAGAGAGAATGCACAGACATCAAAACAGATTGCATCCTTTTCTACGTGAGTTCTACCCCCACTCCTGAAATTTGGGAGAACGCGCAATCGAGGTATATTATGTGTATGTCTCTGGTTGCGAGCTAGGGAACGAACGAAGAAACGAACGCTTCCATCTCCCTTTACTTTTCCACTACCTCCCTGTACCATCGAGCATTATCCATCAACGTTTGCGCATCCCCAAACTGCAGTTTTCAATCCACTCCTCCACGGCACTCTCCCTTGCAATATCGCGAACCATGTTAAGTGGATTACGTTGGCCGATATCTCGTGCCTAGAGTGTGCTTCGTCGGCAGGCGCATATTTTTAACGAGAGAAAAATGGAAAATTCGAATCTCTCATAGAGAACGTGTGGCTGTTCAATACGTAACTTGTACGTGTGTGTGTGCGTGCGGGTGCGCGCGTGTAACTGGTTACATTTTAGATTGTAATTTAAGCAATTGGTGTAGAACATTAACACGTTTCGTGCTACGCGTGGTACACGTATATGCATGGTATACCATCGGTGGTACACGGTGGCACGGAACGTGTTAACAAGACGCAGATATGCAATAAAATAGCAATCCTCGCGTGGTGGTTTTATGACCGTTCAGCGTAACTTAAGAAGGTAAAGTGTATTTTACACTTTTATCGTTCCTATCTGTAAACAGTATGTGCACATGCAGAATAGGTTGCATATCTATGTCCACTCATGATCAGACACTGTGCCTGTGCCGATAGTACTTTTGCTCGGAAGTAACGACTAATTATTTTTTATAAAGGCACATATAAGGAGTTCGAATAACGATTTTCAATCGGAGAGAAATTGCGAAAACGTTCAATGTTAAAGTAGCCTTGCCACCGGGGAAATCATGTGACTTTAGCGTGACGCGTTCGCGTGAGAAAGGGGCATGGAAGGCGCGGGGCGTACGCTTCCATTTTTAATTGGATTCGTTAATTGCGAGTGCTTCAATGCACGATTCCGGGCTGGCCGAAAGCGTGAAGATTTGCGTAGCTAATTGCTGCCCCTCGCGATTTCTCACAGTGAAAAATGGGCGTGCACGTGTCGTCGCGTTAACGAAGCACCCGACGTTCGACGGCTCGTCGTTAAAACGATCATTTCTCCTGGGCCACGTTCATGGAAGTACGCAAAAATATTTATAATTATGACAGTCGGTATGGCGGACAGTCGTTCAATGGCGATTGTTACAATTACCAGGTGATAATAGAAGCTGAAGATTAACATTGAATTGCGATAAGGATCATTGAAATTCCCAATTTTCGTTCAAATGTAGATGAATTCCCGACGTATTATAAAAGCTGTTCAAATGAAAACAATAATGTGCCACAGTGCACATATGCATGTCATTGTTCTGTTTACAGAGCGAATCCTTCTCAAATTAAAGGAATTTTGTGAATAAAGATCGATCGATGCGCGTGAAACAAACGTGCTTGGTTTAAAATATTCTTTATAAACTCCGCAATACTTTCTTGTCGTTCCAAGACTTACTATCCTTGATGTTGAACAGTCTGACGAACAATCTGATTTTGGTTATCCTACGCGTTTAACATAGCCAAACAATTAATTATCCTTAATTAACCCACCTTGTCGACCGCGATAAACGTCATAATGAAAATCGAAATTTACAAGCCGCCGTGTGTCGTGTTTATGTATCACGGATCCCAACCCCTCGTGACCGATGGAGTCTGCGTTGGTCGAATAGGGTGGACACTCTGGATATACCAATCTCGAGATATATCGAGGTTTCGGTAATTAAACCATCGAGCGATCGGTCTGCACCCAAACGCAATTTGAACATCGTGCGCGAATGTACACGGAAACGCGGTACAGAACACGGTAGCACGTACTACACTTGAAAGAGACGGTACCTCCCACGATGTCACCACAGGCCTCGTCATCTCTGCATTGTCCATGCCATTCTTTGCACGTATCAAGACGCGAAAAAGGATAAGAATGAAAGTGTCCTGCAATGCGTGACACAATTATCTAGTACCTGTCTAATTATGCAGGTGGTGCAAATCCACAATTTTCACTCTAAAAGTGAATATTGTACATTTTCGTTGCATAGGTAAAAATAATGCGATATAAATGGAAGGATTATTCAACAATGTTACAAAAGTTTCTTTCCCCTTTAGCCAAGAAACATACTGTTGCCTATAGCCACGATTCAGAGAACAAGATTTCCTTTTCTTTTCTATTTGTTCACTTTTGAATAGTTAGGGTATTGCTTACCTTAGAACTCACTGAAAAAAGCTTCGTGCACGATGGCCTTCTCTCACCTAGGAATCGCGATGCGCTTCTCTATTAAGTGACTTGAGAATTATCTGGAAAAGGTCCGGAACGTCTGTTTCGTTCATACGTGTTTCGCATTGCCGATTCTATAATTATAATACTCCGCGATAAGCACTCGCGGGTATCAAACTACACCCGACTATTGGTAGATAAGAGTGTCAAGCTGCTTCTGTCGTTCCATTGGGGTAATACGTTCTTTACCGCAGAATTGTCCATTACTGTCGAAAGCAATTCACCGACAATTTTTAAAATATTTGATGGCGTATCGTTTTTCGATGTTTCTCTACGTGAATCATTTACATCATTCTTGACCAGAGGGTATTATCACACTATTGAGGACCGAGTAAGTTCTTCACATTCCGTGAAGCGAATGTAACAGAAATGCGAGAGTCTGGAAAGAAAAGGTAAGAGAAACGAAGAAGTGTGAATGGAGACTGCTTCTCGATGTCCACTAGAACAATAAGAGAAAGGAAGATCCGAAAAATATCAGGAGCAGTCAAGAAGATCGCAAGAAAGTGGACAACGCGCGTGGGCGTGTCGAGAAGGAAAAACATGGACAGTAGAGAAATTACTGAAAGATTGAGGTCGAGGAGCGATTAAAGCGCGTCGGCGCGACCGCAGAATTGCACGGTTATCGTTATCGTAACGAGTACCAAGAGCCACCGATCTACACGCCTACCGTTCCCTAGAGGCGCTAGCACGGGAACAAGGAGCAAGGGAGGATGAGCAGGGTGGAAGGCTGGCGCTAGGAACAACGATAGACATTCCTCTGAACTATTAACGGATCCACGGTCAAAGGACGGCTTAACGCGATCTGGAAAGGATAGGTGGGCGATATACGTGTCGGCCGGACCGTGAAGCACAGGGGGAATTGCGACTGCAGTAGCAGTTCGTTGTGCCACGTTCCTGCTGTGTTCCTGCGGTAATAGAAGCCGTGTGCGTGCGTTATGGTATAGGTAGAATGCTTTGGTAGTAGTGAAGGGAGAAGTAGGAACGACAATGTTCGCAATGGCGCGCACTCGACGGCGCCAGGGATGGTACCAGTTGCTAGCGGAGAAGCCGGTAACCTCTGCCGCCACTTCGGTACATTCGTAACCCCTTGAATTGCACCTACGTAACCGGACGTTACAATCTCATCTTCCTGGGCAATCTCGTGGTCGCGATCAATTTTCATGGAAGGAGGGGTACGGTAGCAAAGGATCTTCCAATCGGGGAAAAGGGGAGCAAAGGACGAGGACAACGAGGATCGCTCCGGGGACGAGTTTCACTTTACGCCGCGTTAGAATTGCTCTCCTCCCAACGATACGAAGCTCGCCCAACTAACTGGTTCACAGATTCTCTCGCAAGACGATCCGCCTGTGCGCGTCGCTGGGCATAGGTGTTCTTCCATGGAGGACCAACTCTCAGGAAAGATTTCCGTTCTTCCAAGGGTCAGCCGCGGTGCGCGTAAATTTTGCATGCGTTTCGCGAAGCCTGGCAACGTATGGGGTAGAGAGAGCTTCGATTTACCTTTTTCGATGGAGTGTCTTGTGCAATGTAGCGACTTATGCGTGCGTGACGTGTTGCGCGTAACAGCCATTACACTAATTGACACCGCTTGTTCCACTTAAATTAAAAAAGACTACGTTCGAGTACTTATTTGTGGATGCGCCGTACAATATTAGTTTTTTACGTTGGCTCGCTGTTTTCAGCATTCGTTTCATCAGCCGTTTGAAGAAGCCAAACCGACTTTAGATAATTGGATTGATATTAAGTAACAGTTCATTCGTCGCAGAAAAAAGTAATTTGCTGTACCTGGAGTGTGTCGATAGATGCATTAAGCTGAGTTAAGAAGTTAATTCTCGTACATTAGTAATTCTGGTACGCCGCATTGCAACGACAGTCGTTGAGTCCCGTCTATCCGTTGGATTGATGTTGCGAAAAGTCATCGGTTCGTTAGAGGCATCGGGTCGAAATTAACAGCGCCAACATTTTCGCTCGCGAACTCCGCGATACACAGAGATCGTTAAATATGACCGATCGTCCTAGATAAACTCGGGGTTGCCGGCCCCGGGGCAGGAACGATTCCACGTGGAATTCTCTTGGGCTTAGGCGTCTATCTGTCTCCTTCCATCCGGGACTCCTTCGTTGGGCGGGTAGTTCGGGACGCGTTAAAAGTTTCAGGCTGCCTCCAGATGCGCGCCTCGCGCCAATGCTGAACTTTCCTAAGGGTTGCTTCTCTCCATAGATCCTCTCCCCTATTTTCCTTCCTTTGCCCTACCCCATCCTCTCCAACGTTCAATCCGTCCTTCTACCGTTCTCTTCTTCTCTCCACTCTCTCCTCACTTTCTCTCACTTTCTTTCTCTCCCTCTCTCTCCATCCCTCTGTCTCTCAGGCTTCGCCGAGTGATCTTCCGGAAATCGCACTCCCGGGACGAGTTTCCATGGAAAATTTGTTAATATTGCAGGCTCGCTATGGTCGTCGAGCTCATGACACAAAAAGTCCCTGCCGCCCCATCGACGATGGAGGTTCATAAATGCTGCGCGGCGAGAGTGAGGTAGGCGAGGGTGGTGGTGGTCAAAGGAGGAAGAAGGACGAGACGGTGGCTCGTTGTAAAAATTAAAAACTTCGCGGTGTACGCGAATACGCGTGGGAGACTAGGAGAACGGATGGAAGGAGGGGGAGCTCGACCGCACCGCCACCACCACTACAAACGCCATCCCAGCTCTCGCGAAGGCTCCCCGAGTTTTATGCCAAAGTGTATAAACTTGGACGTACTTGCACGCACTTTCCGGAAGTTTAAATTGAATTAACCTAATAAGGCGGCACCTTTACTGGCCCGTTCCGGTGGAACTAAAATGGCAGCGAGGGCCGAGACGTGAGCCATCCCGGTCAAATATTGTCGATGCACGCGATGTGGCTTAATAAGTCGTTTTTACGGGACCACCGCGTTTACGTGAATGTTAAATAAGAGAGGTATTTGCAGGAGAATAAAACGGTAAGAAATGATTGTGGTTACCAGCATGCGATCGTACAACGGTATAACGATTTGTACATGGATTATTAATCAATTACACACACAGTCGCAAGTAAATTGTACAGGTATTGTACTGTCCAATTATTTCACATGGGCGCCTGAAATATCTCACATGTTTCCAATGGTAGAAAACATTTTTGGAAGGGATGATAATTTTGTTTGGAAGGACTTTTACGATAATGCAGATCTTTTTTGGAAGCTCGTGTTTTTCGAGATTGTAAGGTTAGTAATACTTTTTTAAACGGATCGATATATTTTTCTCATAATGGCGGAATAGGTGAGGTCAAGAAAGTCCAATCAGCTGTGAGAACAGAAGCTTCGTGTAAGGTTGTGAACGAAAAGTCGAGAAAGCAGGGTATGCGACTACGGATACACGTTTGGGATCTCATTCGATGTTACGCACGAAGGAGCATTTTTACTTCTCCACGCGGACACTCGGCGTGCTCACGGTTCCGCGCCCCTTCAGCCCTCGCTCGAGAGAGCCTTCGTCGTTGGCATATCTGAAGAAGAAATTAGACGACCGGTGAAAATCCCATTGCTGCCATTCCCTCGGCGTAGCTCGCGAAATAAGCCCTCGCCTACGCGCCGTCCTACGTTTATGGTACTGTTATGTTTCCGCGCGATTAAGACAAGCCGAGGTAGGCGAAACGAAAACCGTTTTCACTTACCACCGTCACCCTTAAGCCCCCCTTACCACGTTCCTTCTCCATTCTCTCGCCTCTCTCTCTCACGGCTGTGCCGTACTGCCTTAAGCCCCACCCGCGAAAAGGTGGAAAATCGGATGAAAAACGAGGACCGGTTCTTTAAGGCATTAAAGGACTTTTGGCTTCAACATAATTCTTTCACCGTCGTGGGATAAAAGTAACGTTATTGCGTAAGCGACGTTATGAAATCGGGGGCCCGACGTAAAAGAAATGTTCGTCTGAATGAGAAGTATATGTATACCTCGTGCACATCTGTGTGTAGGCGTGGCGTATAGGGTTTATACATATATATTGCACCGGAGATCATTGTCGAGTATGAAATATTTTTGTTGGTTCTTACGAGAAAAGCTTCAGTTTCATCATTCCGAGTCGGTGGAGAAAAAAAATGAAACACGAAAGCTTTACATTTCCCTGGAAAACATGTTTGCTTTAATGCCAGTCCAATTTGTTTGGATTATATGTTGTTGGTCCCTTCCACTTGGCCCTTCATTCTCATAAAAATACAACAATTTCCATCTGGCAATATTGGTAGATATTCGCGTGCGGGAATATCGATCTGCAGTTGACGTTTGAGCCGCTCGCGAAAGGGTCTCGAGGGAATTCTATTCGTGCTGCCACGGAAACTTTTATGTCGTTTCTTGTGGACCCGGTAATTGAAATGCAGTTGTACAGAAGTTAAATTACCTTAGTTAATACGGTTGGAACACGACAAAAGCAATACTTCTATTCGAGGTTTACGCCGATGTTTACATGTTCTGCTGACGCACAATTTCGAAAACAAGTGACGATGACAGCGAAAGGGCGGGGAGGGCGAGAAGTAATGAGGGAGAATTCCGATGGAAAATTCGACCAGAGGTTAATTGCTATTTTAAGACGGTGTAATTACCACCGACATCGACGTCGTGGCCTGTTCCCTAATTCGGCGTGCGAATTACAATCTGTAGTCGACAGGCGCACGTTCGCTACAAAGGGTAGTATCACCTTCAATTATAATTAAGGATTCATTGGTAAGTGACGGGTTATAAAGGGCAAGTGAGATTGGATCTGATTGCATGGGCAAGTAATTAAGAGAATGATACATAGTAAGGGATTGTACGCATAATTTCAAGCGCATAAATTTGCGCGTGTTTCGGAAAATAATTCCTTCTTCGTATTCTCTACTATATTTTTATCGGTATCGAGAAAAAAATGCACATGTAAACATTTTTAATTCAATCATACATAACATGAGTTATAAATGAATTAATTGACATAGTCGACTGCTACATGTACGTGCACAGATGTGTTATATACTTTTCATTTATTCGTCTCGATTCTCGCGGTTTCTCATTCGAGCCGTCCATTTCATCGCAAACTTCATGTTGAATAAATTGATTGGAAGGCTAGTTGGGTAAGGAGCTTCCACTAAAGCCGTTTAGATTCCATCTCATCTAGAATTCTGCTTCGGAGATAAGCTTGATTCTTAATTCGTCGATTTCCGGTACGGGATCCTATGCAATTGACGATCTCGTCATGGTGTTCAATTAGATTTCGAGATGGATGATATGAGGTAGGACGAGAGATGTGATACTTCTCACGAGAATAGAAGACCATACATGTGGACAATTGTTTCCACAACGTTGATGCCTAAAGAATTTTTCCGCCATCGGCGACTTTTATTTAACACAGGGATCTTTCTGCGAAGCAAATACGTCGCTCATAAATTTTTCGGTTAATGAGCACAGGAATTATCGAATTTCTGTAAGTCTGCTGGTTAATAAGTATCGGAAAATTATCGAGAACGTTGGGGTAAAAATTGGATCGCAATATAGTTAATTTGGGCTGCAGATATTACACGCGCTCGAACTTATTTGTGTAATGTCCTGATAATTATTTCTTTACAGGTAATAAGCGCCTCGGGCGGTATTAACTTCGCTCATCTGTATAGCAGAAAATTTTTAAATCGGTTAACGGTACTTCGACCGTATTTAGAGTTCGGTTTTTTAAATTGGGACGTTCATAATTTCCACAGGTCATCGGCAATAAAATGACCGGGCTGTTTTTGGAATAGCTCCGTTACTACCTGGAAACCTTTCACCATGAATAATCCATAGTAGCAAGAACACAGATTGGATAATTTGAAAACCCGAAAGACCATCCAATACTCATGATCATTTTTCGATACTACGAATACGGAGAGAAACGAACACTTCTATTCGGATCACTGCTGTGATCCTACTGTGCAATTCTAGATTCTCGGACACTATAATCCGGGTCAGACTAGGCTGGATACAAGTTGTCGTCTACGAGCGGCTGTCAAGAGCCATCAGATAGCTTAGTGTACACACAAATTTTACCAGCAAGCAACCGATCACGTGATATGATTACCGCGACGTGTGGGATCGGCTGCTTGTTAGGAATAGTTGGATTGTCAAACTTTATTAGCCATTAACAAATATTTGTTAGCGGATGAAACCAACTGCAAATTTATGTGTTCATACTGCACTGTCTGGCCTCTTTTGAGTAGTGGTTGTCTAACCAACCAGTTATTCTGACCCACACTTAACCCTTTGCGGACGAATGCCACATACATGCGATCTCCGTAAACCATCAATGTCACCGAAGAACTCATATGTATGCTAAAACAAGTAATAAAGTCAAAAACTTGTACATCCATCCGGCGAACACAACTGATAGAACCGAAAGATATAAGTTGGGGTGCTAAGAACGATAATTGCGTGTAAGCAGAAATGTGCGCTGCCATTTTCAAACGACTATCGCGACAGAGGCTCGGCCATACGGAACGCTTGGCTTCGAACCTGTCCGCAAAGGTTTAAGAAAAACCTTCCCACACACATTGCCATCTTTCGCGTTACTTTTTCGCAAAACTATGTCTGATCGAATGATCGTAATCACGTGGCTTCTACGTTGACGATGGCGCGGCTTTTGCCCTGTTCTTGAAATTTACGGGCCGCGTCGCCCTTTATGTCGTGTAGCGAAGTAACCCGTGCTTTCCAATCTCCGGCGCAAGATTCTCGGCATCGTGCGAGGAGTACTTCACCGCTCCTGAGCGACTTCCGTTTCTTCCCTCAGCAAGACAAAAGATGTCAACTCGATCGAGTGAGACAAAAAGATGGAAGACACTCGGAACGGTGTAGAACGGCGATGCGAAAGCGGTAGAAAAAAGGGGGGAAATAGATGACTGGATCGGGCGAAAGATAAATAGATAGAAAGAGAAAGAGAGAAGCGGCCTGGGGGCGATAGAGAAAACTCCAGGGTGGGTACACGACATCTAGCCACAGACAGTAATTAACCGCGGGAGAGTAACCCAATTTTCACGAAGGGGAAAACGAACTTTCGGGCTATAATGAAAAAGTTAGACGGTGCGAAAATTTCCTCTAATGAGGACAAATACTTCCGTGCTCCTGAAATGATAATGCGCTATAATCAGGGTAGTTTGTCGAAGGACATTCCATTAGCGGAAGAATCTTGTAGTGGCAACACAAGTGACTTCGTTATTTGCTCAATGAGCTCGTGCTTTGAGATGGATTGTTCTTTTGCTGTTCTTAACAAACGTCATTCGTGTCGGTTTCTCAAGAATTACTTGCATTGGTCGCGCTATAACTAACTCGTAAATTAAAACAGTAAATTAAAACAGGGTATACGAGGCAACAAATGAAAGGGACACGGTTGGTATTTTAATAATATCTGGCATTTTACGATGGAGTTACTGGGTCATGAGTTAAATTATATATATGAAATAATGTTGTGGGTTGCAATGATATAACGTGTTATTGCGTCGTAACCAGACTATTCAATATTAAATTAATTTTAATTAATTGCATTAACCGAGACTACGATTGGGATACGCAATCCCATTGAAACGAGTTTATATTTCCAGATGCATACCGACTTTTACGCGTTTATTGGATTTCTCTGGTTTGCAACTGTTTTCTCTCTCTCGCTCAATTGGTCTACTCTGTACGGGTTCACCTTTCTTCCTTCTCGTATCAACGTATGTTTTTCCATTTGGTGGTGGCTCTCTATTTTGTGCCACGGCGCCGTAGCGGTTCGCTAATAATTATCTTCCACTCCGTAATACGATCTCGTTTATTGTCGGTATGCGCGATCGCGGAAAGTGAAACGCATTTCGCATCGCTGCCAAAAAGGCGCCCGGCGCGATAGTTTGAAATTAATTTAAAGTAATTTCCAGCACAGCAGACGCAGGTGTGGCTCTCGCGCGTCGGCGCGCTTTTATCGTATTTGCTTGCGATGTCGTTCCCGCGTTTATAGTGTTTCCCAATGAAATGCGCGCCCGTGGCACACGCGATAACGATGGAATTCGATTTCAATTACTCGCACGTGCGAGCCCTCGCCTTCCCAACGTGCGACTATGGGAATGTAAAAATAATTCAGTTGATGCAACACCGAGGCTGCGTGTAAATTAGTTGTGCGTTCCGAGATAAGGTCAAGTCAGTGCATGAGAGGTTTTAAGTTATCGTGTATTGTAAAACAGGTTAGGATCAAAAATTTAATAAAAGTCATAAATTAAAGATATTTATAGTAGAGTACACCGTATAACATAAAGAGGAAAAAGAGAATTGATAGATAAAGAAGGAAAATCAAGGAACAATTGATAGATGTAATTTCAAACGAGTCAATGTGTTAGAGAACATTTTTAACAAGACCACTGCAGATAAGTATAGTAATTGCAAGACTTAAAATTTGGTGTGTTTTTCACAGTTCGAATATCTTTAATTGAACGCTGAAGTGCTACTGCACTTTTAATACCCGTTCACTCCATTATTACTGATATTGGGTATACACTCACGTACGACACGTTGCCATATCCGAGGAGGCGTCGCGTCGCGTTTAATAACGCAACGGATTTTAGAGAGACGTACGTCCAGATTCCGCTCGCCGTTTCAAGCCAATCGGATTGAACGAAGCTGGGCGAACATTCATTGCAGTATCCCTGACATTTCGTGCATAGTACAGCACTGTTATGTCCCTACGTAGTACCCATATGTAAAACAGCGCGAAACGATCTACGTGGAAATAGGAATTTATATTGCGATAAATTCGCCAAATGTTTTATCTGTGAATTTCACGCATAAGGACCTTAATCGTATATACAAATACACGTGTTATAAGTTTTCCAGGGCCTCCATCAACATTCATAGTTCCGTCGTATGAAAAGAGCACAATCCAATATTCAATAGGATACGTATATCGCAAGAACAGCATTTCGTATCGTAATTGCTGTGCAATTGAGCAAACATTGTTCAACGGGAAAGTTTTCTTTCAATGTCGTTCAACGTGTACAAATAATTTGCCATTATAAATCTATTTGTCGACACGATCAATGCTTTCGCGTCGAAGCTTCGCAAGCACATCTACGACCGAAGAAATTCTCGAACGAGAATCATGACGCCACAAGCGACGACTTTATCTTCCTCCCATGAAACACTCGAAACTATAGAGATTGAGCGACGCATGATTTCCACGACAAAAAATTTCATCCCTAATCAGACACTTTGCGAATTTTCGGAACAGGATATCAAGAAGGTTAACCACCTCGTCCAGCCATCTTGAATCCTTCGTAAACGTTAACCGCATTGTGTTTTATTATATTCAAATTACACGAGTCTCGCATCTCGAAGCTGCAAAGCCTTCGATAAATCATCACTCGATGCAAGAAGATTTATAAAGCGCCTGCCAGATTTACGGTGCAATTCTTGCACGCGAAACCTTCCCTCGAACTCCACGGAAGGGAGGAAAAGGGTGTTTGTCTGGTAGCGTCATAAATTGTTCGCGCGACGATCCTCTCGCGTCTCCTATCCGCTGGAGTCGTCCGTGTTGGTCCGTCCTTTCAGAGACGCGGCGAGGCTGGAAAGAGTTTTCTGAAAAGCACCGAAGTCGCAACGGGATTGTCGCTGAGGAGAACTTTTCTTTCCCGTTCTTAAGCCCTCCCCGAACGATCGCTTAATCCAAGGGGTTGTGGGGGCGGAGGAGGAACGGTATAAGGTGGCACTCGGAGGGAAATAAAATTTCCCGCGCACTTCTCTCGAGCTGGGCAACGAGGGAAGAAAAAAATGAAAGAGGACGAGCGGATTGTGCCGTCACAGTCGAGCTGGCCGGTGGCATTGCAGCTAGCCTCGCCATTTCACAGAGTCGTTCGCGCGAACAGTGCGTCGCGCGCGCGCGCCGCTAAATCCTCATTCCTCGCGCAAATATGAATCAGCAGCAGGGCGTGGATAATACGAGCCGCCCGTATTTTCGGCATTAAATGAATACCTGGCCGACCATCCCCTCGTGTACCTGACCTCCTCGTGTGGAGAGGACCAGCGGATGCGCGCGAGACCGCCAACCAGAGCAGGTTTTGTTTTAAATGTTTTCCAAGCTGGACTAACGCCAACCAATGCTTCCCCTCTTCCATCCTTGTCTCTCTTTTTCCATCCTCGGGTCCATGACTCGTGAAAACCGCCTGTACCATCGAATACCTTGAAAAACGACAATGCGTTCTCCCCTTTATCCCGTTCCTCCCTACGCGTAACTCGTTCCATCCCTCCACGGTTCACTTTCACCTCCCTTGCCGCCGATAGAGTTTCTCTCTTCCTCTCATTCCCATTTTAAACATTTATCCTTCTCTCACTCGTGCTTTCTCTCTCTATCTCTCTGCTTCTCTCTCTCCTTCGCTTCGCTGCCCAACGCACCTATCTCTCCGTTGTCCTCCCCGCTCCACTTTCTCTACGAACAGCCAGACTCGTATTTCGCATCGGCGAAAATCGTTCGCGCGAGCGAGCGTCGCAATTCACGCGAAAACCGAAAAAATTGCGATGGTCATTGCCCTTTGGAGAATAAATCGTGATGTTAAGCGGCTCGAGAGCGGGGAGTCGTATGGATAGGAAAACTGCGTTACTCTACCGAGTCCGCTCCGCGCGTCTATTGCTTCCCGCTCGCAGATCCTCTGGAATGAATTAACGAGAGCTGAAATGATTGGACAGTATAGGCTCTCCTCATAGCCTGTGGCCGTAGTTATTACTATGCGCCAGTCGATATTGGTAAAAACTTATGCTTCAGGTGACGCAGACATTTGCCAGGTACAAATGATGCTAGCTGCTCTTGAGTCGCAAGGTGTTCCGAATAAAGATGGAATCAAGGACTGTTTTAACCAAGGAGTGCATGATTGGCCACGTTGCACAATAACACTATTAACTATGACGCCTTTTAACAATGAATTCTTCGCAACGTCCATTTGTGAAAAATAGTCCGTACAGCAACTTGTAATAGTTCCTTGTGTAGACTACGATAAGGTTTCATAATTTATGGGCAATAGCTTTTTTGCATATTCAGGAGTCAAATTACTTTACTCACTCAAACATCTACTTTCACGATCTATGGATTGGTGATATCCTAGTGTACGAGAACGTGTGAGTCAACTATGGGTGGGGTGGATACTTAGTGTACTTAGATAGAACTTCTCACCGCAGCAGACGTGAATGCACGCTCCTGATGAAGCGTCTGAAAGGATGGGTCCGTCTCAGTGTAATCCCCAAAGCGGATGAGGAGGAACGTTATATTCATTAGAACATCTGTAGAAAAGGATATTTGATATGGTGAAATGTACTTTATTCTTCGCGGTGCTTCTCGATTCGTTGTTCAAGCTACACTCGTTCACTCTTTTGTCGTTCGCTAATGCGATAAACATTCTCACGCAATTCGACCAGCTTCGATCCTTTATCGCGATCTGGTCTCTCACTCATTCTCGCTTTGTTGCTTACTCTCTCACTCGTTCTCTCATTCACTCTATTGCTCGCTCTCTCGCTCGCTTTCATCACTGAATCCCACACATCCATTAGTGATTGCATGAAAATTCAAGGTTCGTTGCGACCCTACGTCTCACCCTTGGAAATGACAAAAGACGTTGTGTTTTGGGATTTGCTCCTTCCATTTAACGTTTGCGCAATATTCAATGGTAACTTTAAAAAGAAAGAATAAGTCACTCCCTTTGCGGTCGTGCCTAAAAATGGTGCACCCGAAAGGAAGTAAATTGTATTTCTGAACGTACAAAAGAGTTTTGTTCGAAAACAGAAAGAACCACATTTTTCTGAATTTTCTGCCCAACGAAACCACGTAGAAGGGAAAATATTCCAAAGCTTAAAAGAAGGTACACACGCTTTTTGGTCGACCGTATTCTACATGCAGGTATATGCGCAGACCCTGGCGCAGACCTTTCATGCATGTAATCGTCTTATGACATTAATTATACAATATGTAAGCTTCAATATTTGATACTGTACTACATACCCAGAACTACCACGGTATATCGAGAACACACGTGCCGCAGCTCAAGAAATTCCTACGCAAGTCTGCCGCGTCAGCAGTGATAAGCGTCCAGCAGGTCGACCTATTGTGCAACCTAATAGCTATCTTTAATATATGCTACTTTGTGATAATCTCGTTCTTATTAGTAAACCTGACCGTTGGTATATTCAAGGGGAGCGACAAGCGCTTTAACGTTCTGACCAACCAGGAAGTAACACGGGCAAAGATGCGTGTACTGCTTCAGCCGCTCGTTCCGACTAACAATAAGTCTCGTTCGTAGAGCTGTCCTTTTAATGATCTAAGTCAGAGGTCGGCAAACTCATTAATCAACAGAGCGAAATATCAACAGTACAAGAATTGAAATTTCTTTTGAGAGCAAAATTTTTTAAACATAAACTATATGTATAGGTAGGTTTTTTCTACAGGTAGCCAATTTCATTTACATCCGCATCTAACATTTCTTCAAAAAATAGAATCGCCCAGGTCGAAAACAGACTTCTACGCATGGGCTACGAAGTTTCAATCGCACTGTACGTGCGCGCCCGCACATGGTATTTTGTGGAAGAGCCACACTCAACGGATCAAAGAGCCGGATGCGGCTTGCGAGCCGCGATTTGCCGACCCCTAGTCTAAGTCTACCTATTAGGACGTCGGCGTAGTGACGCCCTCTGTCGAAAGTATTCGACTTGTCGCAAAGGATTACGACTATCATCTTACTCTTATTGATGGTACTTCTAAAACCATATACCAACCGAAAAAGCGAAGTTTAAGAGAGCGAGAGAGAGAGAGAGAGAGAAAGAGAGGAATAAAATAAAAAACAGTACACAAAAAAAGAGACGACGCGCGAGGCAAAAGGTAAAAAAAAAAGATGAAGAAAGGACCGATTTGCTCGTTCCATCGCGAGACCGAGATGCTGCCTGGAAGATACGAGCGAGCGTCTTTCACGGTTCCTCGCATTTCAACAAACTCGTCTCACGTGGTGGAGGAGGAATGGGCGATGTGTGAGACGAAAGAGCGAGAAGAAAAAGGGAGAAGAATATTTCCCTTAACGTCCTTGCCCCTCCCTCAGCTTCCACCCCTTAATCCCTTTTACCGCTCTCCTTCGTGTCTCACTTTCTCTTTCTCTCCTTCCTTTCTGCATTCTACCGTTCTCTCGTCGCATCCTTCCTCTCATCGACCTCTCACTCCCTTATACCCTCCCTTTCTCATTCCTCGTCCCGTTGAAATAACAGTGGGTCCGCTGGAATTGCGCGGAAAAAGTGCTCATTTGCGGATCTCGAGCGCGACCCCGTCGTCCGCGCGCGCAGCGATATCATCCGGCTTTGTGTGAATATCGTTAAAGTTTTCGCAGTGGCGCGGCAGAAGCCGCGAGATAAGCCGCAATCGCGGACAGGCGGTTCCTTAATAAGGGAAGGGGACAGGCAGCTTCGTGCTCGCCGCAATCCGCGTGCTTTACTGCAGGAGAACCCTCAAATCGGAGGAAAAGGCGCGAATTCTTCACCGAACACGCCGTTTTAATGATCCTGCATTTAATCGAGCGACATCGCAGACGGGTTTTCATTAAATCTTATGTATTACGTATAAGATATTCCACCTGCGTAATCAATTAATGCATTTGATCTTACAACATTAGCCCAGTTACTTGCATTTTAAATCATTCAATTTTTAAACAGCCAATGTGTTTATCATCCACTAAAAATCAGACTGATGTCTTCGAGTTTGGGATTCGGTGTTGGACCGAAAGTGGCGAATGAAACGTTTGGGATAAAAAATGATTATGATTCTAAACGTTTTTGTTCGTATCTCAGATCTTGCGCCCTACTCGCTTCCTAATCGTTACTGCTCTTCACTTGCATCACGCACCCACATATTTTCTCTTTTATTCTATCCCTCTCGGTCCTCCCGTCACTCGTACATCCGGCAAACAAAAGCGTATCGGCGCACGGTTCTACCGTTCGTGATTGGCCCTGCGACACTTCTCGAACGTCTTACACCTACAAACGTTTATCCGAATCGAGGATCTTCGACTTTTTCATGCACCACGCGACATCGAGAGTTCTTGAGTTGTTCCCGGCAGTGTATGTTAATTTCACGCGGGCTTGCTCTTTTGACGAGGACCTCAAGCCTCCAGCTCACCTTAGAAGCTCTGGCAAATTTTGGCGAATCTCGTACATGCGCAGAAAGGTGGTGGACATTCGGCAAAGCCTTTCGAGACGCGGGCTGACCACAGTCGGAGCCAACAAAAAGCGTAATGTGCCCATTAAGGAGGATTTATGTCGACGTTCTAATTCTCCAACTAACCTCCCAGGGATGAAAAGGGGTATTAGAGGGGCGGAAGAGAAGCAGATTTCCACGAAGGAGGGAAAGGGGAGTAAGAGACAGTAGAGACAGGGGCGGAGAGCAGGAGTGATTCAAAGGCAAACTCGCTGTAATCCGATGTTTCCTAAAGGTTGCAGTTGCGGTATTCTTGAAAGGCAAATGAACCGGAATCCCTTTGACTTTGCTCGACCGCGAAACTCCGTCGAGAGGCTTTTCTTCCTCGAGCACAAGTGTCTGCCGCTCTCTCGTACCTACGTTAGAACACGCGGATGGAGCAGCCAAGAGTCTGTCGCATCCAAACTTCTTCCTTTCCTCGTTGCGATTCGTTTCTCTCTTCTCGGACGGGGCAACCGTGTCGCACCTACGTCGACAGGATTACATCGTGGGTAAAACTCATCTACAACTATTATTTCCCAAGGACTTGTTTAGCAAATTAATTCTGTCCACTCGAAAACCTACTCGCCTTTTGCGCAAAAATGTGGAAGAGGAGAAAAAATAGATAATTAGTAAATTCTTGAATTGTCTTCGAATTTCTCGCTTCGTTTTGGCCCGTAGAAATTTGACCAACGCAAAAACGTTCGCACTTTAGCTACGGATTACCGGTCATATGCTAATCTCGGCACGAGATACTGCTCCAGCGCTGGCTGGCGAGATCTTCTTGCTCATTTGCACAAATAATGTATGCCGATCCGCCGATGCATTGCAGATGCGCGCCGCAGGATCGCCGATGCAGGTGCCAGGGCACGCTTGGCGTTACGCGCGCGTTGATTCACGTCCAACGGAATAATCATCCAATGTATCTCGTAATCGGTACCACGGATTTAATTAAACGCCTGGGGATGAAAAACTGGTGTCTGCTGTTTGCAAAATCAATTGCACGCTCGTATTAGACGCTTGATACGCCATATCCGACAAGGATGAGCCATTCGTGTGCACGTCCAGCAAATGAATAGGATGATTACGTTTCGTAATTTAGATGTACCGTGTGATAGGAAGGACGAATAGATTCTGACGTAGGCAAAATACGAGTGAGCTGATTACTACGAAAAAGGTTATTCGTTACCAATTGATTTTATATTCCGATAGCGCGAGGTAGGAAGAATTGTGAAATAAATCTTTCTAGATTCCAGAATCGTACGGCTTTCAGGGTAAAGGGTACAAGTGTACAACGAGTGAGTACGAGGAGAGATATAAGAGAAAAAGTACTATAGACAGCAGAGTACGACTGACCAAGAGAGATGCAAGAAGAACGAAAACGAAGGGAGAGCCGTCCGAATTAGAGCTGTAAATGAGAAAGTACTAGAGGCCCTACGTTCGTCGAAGACACATATGCGAAATGGCAATAGCACATTCATATCAAAGAGCAAAAGGAACCAGCTACAAACCTACTTCGAACGGACAGCCCATAGTGTACGTTCGCTCTTGCTCCGGCTAGAAAGAATATTCCAAATGTAGATTTTGTTTAATCAACAAACTGTACTAACGTATAATCTATCGTTAGTCGGTATATGTGTCACATTCTTGAGAAGTAGTCAACAAATATACAAAGTGATACTCCTTTGGACTAAAACAAATCGGTAGACTGCGCCTCGGGTACGACTGCATGATTATACGTATAATACGTCTTACAGCTCGTTTGTACATAGCCCAGTAATTTCAAATGTAACTTGCAGACAAAGCCCGCTGCGGTAGAGCGAAGCTTTTCTGCAATAGGCACGACCGCAACTCATGCTTCCCGTTCCTCCGCGGATAGTATTTGTTTAAAGTGAATAGATCTCGGTTGCACGGGTTGAATAACATCTCAAAGGCCGTGTTATCGCGTCGCTGCGCGGAGCAATACTAATTTTGGTGCGCGCAAAACGCTCGACGAGTCAAGACTACTCAAAATGTCGCCCGGTCTCCACGCTCGCCGCACCGATGTGTGATCTTAAAATTATACTGTTATAAAATTTCATCCTTCAGCTGTCGAAATAACTTATTATCACTGTTTCCCCATTTTTTGTAGTTTTCGAGTTATACGCTTTTCTGGAATATTAACTTCTCATAGACGCCACCCCATTTTACCGAAACTAAACACGTATTTTACGTCAAAGCGAGTGAACGACTGTAGCGTACCGAATTAAGACTGCAAATGTACGATCATTATGAAAATGACCAGGAGATCGACCAATCAGGTGTGCAATCTTGCGAATACGTCTCGAGGGCGAGCAAAGTAACGACAAACTAACGACGCGAGTGATGCGGAGAACTACGAAGGTGCCGCGAAGCGCGACGCAAGCTTCGCTCGTTCCCTCGATTCACCGTATTTTCTACCCTCTACTCTCACCCCCTTCTCTGCATCGTTCGCGCATGTACACAGGTAAGCGTACCGCGTGTCGTGATTCGTTCTCCACCAATCCCGGAACATTGTATTTCCGTGGATTTGAAGTGGATAAACGGAACGAAGAGAGGAAGAGGGAGATAGATGCGCCGAAGAGGGTGAGGCGAGGGTGCCGTTTGAATCGAACGAGAAGTGCGACGAGGAGGAGATTACGGAAGCAAGGTGAACGATACGTGATGGAGCAGGGACTGGAAAGGGTCAGGGGCGCGACGTAACAAAGCCACGGATAATGGAGGCAATTAGCCGGTCAGTCGTACGGCCGTGCGGTCGGTATGCTTGTTTCTGATGAAAACGACGAGGCCGACGGAAGCGTCCGATTCTGGACCAGCGTGGAAGCTGAATGGAGGAAGCAGAGTGGCGAGAGGGGCAGGAGGTATGAGGTAGAAACACGTATGAGGAAGAGTGAGAAGGAGAAAAAATGAGCGGAGGGGAAATAGGGAGGACCTGGCAGAGATGAAGAGGGAAGAGGCGAAAGTGTGTCGATGGCGTTGAAAAGTGCTGACTGTCGTTGGCACGCGTGGGCACGAGGCTTCGGGGAAGATTGGACTTTGGGTGTACTCTCGACCGACCGTTTGTCGATGCATACGAAAAATAGACTACGATGGAAAGAGAAGGGATGAAGGGTAGAGAGTGAAAGAGGAGAAGAGTGAGAGAGCGAGGGAGAAAGGTGTCCCGCAGAGGCAGGGTGAAAAATAACGACGTTTCACCTCACCAATAATTAGCCTCTGAAATGCAAACGTTTCGCACGTTCGTTTCAACGATTTTCCATGAGCACGCGCTGTACGCGATACCGCATTAAGCTTCAATTATTTATTACGATCGCTGCTCCATGCACATTTCGCATTTGATCCCACGACCGTAAATGTAAATTACTGATGCGCTCGCATCTGGATATTTAATTAATATCCATTACCGATATTTATTCGTGGCCACGTTTGCGTCGGGTTACGTGGAAGGGGTAGGAATACTGGACAATAATGAATCAGTCGTTTGCAGCGTGAATGTGCGTATGTGCCGGCATAAAATTCGATACGAGCGCCCGGTGATCCGAGGACGAAATTGTTATTTTCGTTGTTCGTAGCCAATCCGACGTTAAAGCTAAATTTCCCTCGTTGAGGCTGAGAAAGAAGTTTTTGGATTTTTATTCTTTTTACATGCCAACGAAGGCAAAGCATTTGTCTGTCTTTATTTAAATTCAGTTTTATTTAATATTCAACGCCAGCGCGTATTTATTGCCGCGCTGTTACCAGGGTAGCTGTGCATCCGTGGCGCCCAGATGATAAGCAATCTCGTTTTTCACTCATACACTCTCCGCAGGGTAAAACATCGAAATAAAATTGTGAGCGCGGATGCGAAACAGATAAAATTGTTGTTCCTCCTATCCTTTTTTCCCGAATGTTCTCGTGCAAATTAATTTCGATTATTTTCGACGGTCGACTTTGCGACAAAACATTAAAACTCGTGTTGCCTTTCGCACGCACATGCTAACCTTCCTGTACATAATGCTCGCGTGACGAAAATAAAAGATACACGTCCTTTCAATTTCTCTCATTCACTCACCCTCGTTTCTCTCAATCGATTCGAGGGATTCGCGCTCGCATGAACGAACAAAAGCCCGTATACCTATTGCACGGTGGTTCAAGACTGGTCTAAAATAAACGAAACAGTCCCGTGCAGCGGCTCGAGCCTGACGGACATCCTTGTTTATCCTAGCTATATGCATGGCTGCGCTAATCCTCACGTCTCTGTTTACTCTCATCTTTCAATCAATTTCTAATAAAAGTCACATCGCCGCTTCGACAAGTCAGTCTGCATCGGTAGACCCGCCCGTTGCGACACGAGCTCACTCGATTAAAGCGCGTCGACGTGAGTAACGAAATTCCGACGAGATCCTCCACCTCGTATTTCTTCCTTCCACTTCCCTCTTCCTCCACGTTCTGCGCCTGGTAGCTCGCGCGAGGTCGCATCGAAAGACGGAACGGTCTCCTTGAATCCGGAATGAAGCAGCGGCAGGTACAACGCTACGTGACACTCGATACAATTTGTATCGAATCGTCTGCCACCGCCCTGGGGAGTACCGTGGGTGTATGGCCAAAGTACAAAATTCACAACACGATCTCCTTTACGGTGTCGCTCTCGTGGGAGCGCGCGGCCACATTAAAGATGCATAATTTCTTTCTATTGTTGTTCCTCAGGATTCATTCTTGTGCAACGGAGAGGAAGGATGAGGCCCCTACGAGCATGTCGTCGGATTTCGAGACTGAAGGGAAGAACACGGAGGAGAACGGACAGTGAGTAGAACAGAATCTTCTTAGCTTTCATCTAGTGTCCTACGCAAGCGCGAGGACACGTATACGAATCGCTGCATTCGTACGATACGCATTTACACATTCGCGTGGAAAGTGCGCAAGAGTCGCGTGTTTCAGGAGAATCTGCGAAGTCAAATTTCGATTGCTTTCAAGGGACCAAGCGGTCGAAAGGTACGAGATCGATCTTAGACGCGCGAGTATGATATCTTCCTTTCTCGTATTTTTGTCGTAACATTCGCGAATAAAAATTTACGTAAAGGTTAAGTGCATCGTGTCTTACACGGGGAGGATCGTTTCGCTGCGATGTTCGTAACAGACTGAATTCTAGGAGCGCTTGCTGCTCTGTGGGGTACCGGAACAGAGATCCTCGTGAAATTTTACTGATCCCATAAAAGTGAACGTTCTCTCGCAAATCCGTATGCTCTCGCGCTATCCCTACCCACCCCTCTTTCACAGCCATTTACCTTCCTCGATTTCATGGATGCGAAGTTATCATAGAAAGTCATTCTGTCTCGTCCTTCGCTGCTCGAGCGAGTCGACCGGGCTTGTCGCGTCTCACTTAACGACCATTCGATAGAATCAAAACGTCTCGATCATCCCCTTCATTTCGAAATTCACTCCTACGGATCACCTCGCAAATTCTACGCCACTCTCTTCAAAGGGGATTCGAGTCGGGTCGTTCCGATGTTCGAAGCTGATCCTTTCCAATTTACTTCTCCACGCTGGTGTCATTAATCGTATATTTCAGGGACTTTATTTTTCAGTTCAAATATTCAACTTGTACAGTAATAACAGTTTTTGTTTAACGTACAATGATAGCATTATCACTGCATTATGTGTATATTTTCGTTATGGAGTTTTCTTCCCAACATGTTTCGAGGTTACGTAATTGCACATGTAACACGTGAATTGTAGTAATTCGATCGTTTGTATACTTGATGGTAAATTCATGCTTGAATGAATATGATTTTAACTGATCTGCTTATTGTGAAATAGTAAGCGTTTAGCGAGATTTCGAGGCTAATCTGCGGCAAGTAAAAATTTTAGAAAAAATTGGATAAGATATTTTGTTGGGGTGCTTACTTTAAATTTTAACATTTGTTCCCACGAGTACGGATTCTTCTTACTCACATTACTTCTTCCCTCGTTGCTTCTATTGGACTGGACTTAGCTTAGTTAGCTTTTCTTCTCGCGTCAGGGTCGACTTGCAGCTACCACCCTTGAGAACGAACGAAGCTCCTTGAAAATGTTCTCGATTCGTTCGATCTACAATCCCTCCTCACCCTTCTCACGGTGAACGAGAGTATCGAGAAGAACGGAGAAAAGTCGACTGGAATTCAATGGATGGACAGCTTCCGGTGGTAGCGAATAAAGTCGATTCGAGACGAGCGTGCGACATTGGGTGGGTACAGTGGAAGGGGCGATAAGAGATGGTTGGAAGGAGAGAGGGACGAAGGGGATCAGAAATCGGCTTAAACCCCGATATACTCCTTCTCGCCTCGATGAAGAGTGCAAAGTGTGGTACGTGCTTCGAGAGAGCGAAGGGGCTAAGAATCCTAAAAGGATTCCGCGATACTCGCGGATTCTTCCGCAGCTCTTTCGTCCCAATCGTGCGGAAACTGTACTGCAAAAGTGGAGCAAATGTTTTTGGTTTTGTCGTCTAGCTCAAAAGATCTCCCCTATCATCGAAGATAACGATAGCCGCTCCCAAATTTCACGGACAAGTTCCAAATTTTAACAGTAACAATGTGACAAAACTACAAGAATAAGCTTCGAGAGAAAATGAGAAAGACTTGTTATTACGAAAGCTTCAATTTCTACGAAGTCGTATAGTATTGTTTTTAAATCTTAACGCTTATCGTAAATCACTTCTCGAGTCCGATAACAGAGATTCCAAGCTCCACTCTCAAAAATGCCCAAACGGAAGGTATAATCCTCGCAGTCCGGATCGATCTAGATGCTCCTGGATCATTTATTCTCTCTCGTCGTCCGTGCTCTCTGTTGCTTTTACGAGCCAGTGACTGCGGGGCACTATTCGCGTTCGAAGGATTTTGGGACGTGACCTGATTCGAAGCTTGGTGGTCCGAGCGGATGCAATCATCGTGTGATACCGAAGGGGGATGTTCTTGTCGAGCACGCGAGCGAGAGAAAGAGAAGTTGAAAGAGGGAGAGCGCGGAGAGGGACGAACGAGAGTGGTGGACGAGCCTAGGATTATGGAGGAGGGAAGCAGACGCAAGGGAGCGCGATTCAAGAAGGGAGGTCTATCCCGGACTTTGAGAGTGCAGGCCAACAATCACGGCCGATTGAATCGGCCTCGCGAGAGATATCGACTGGTAGGACGACTTCGTGATACGATCTTCTTGTTTCACCCTCTCGTACGATAGCTCGCGGAAAGGCACGCCCTTACAAGTGGTAATTCGCCGTAATTGCTTCTCCTCGCTTACCTTACTCGTCCACTTGCGGCCCGTTCCCAAAATCCTTCTGGGAATAGTACCTTTTTTCCATAGGTAGCGAACGAAATCTGCGAAGCACAGGGAATGTAGATATTCTTAGGAGAATCGAATAATCGCCAATTCTAAGGGTCCTTAGGCACTTCTATATTCACAAATAATTTATAAGTGTCAAAGATAATGTTCGTTTTAAATGTTAAATGAACGAGCGTAAACCTGCTGCAATTCGCCGATGAATCAAAGTCATCTTTGTCAAGCTTTAATTTATGCATATATTGACTTTTGCATATGAAGTAATAGAAGTTTAGTGATGGATTGGGTTCACTTAACTTCGATAACATTTATTTACGCAATCGAATCTTGCCAGCTATAAATTTCGATTAATTTTAATTTCGATTAAACGATTGTTTATGCCAGAAGCTACGTTCGTGGGGACGAGTATCGGTGTTAGTCGCTCGCGAGTGGCACTTTTAATGGAAGCGTGCGCATTCCGGCGAGCTCTCGTATCACGTCTCTCGTGTTCCCCTTATCTAAGCAATGAAGCGAGTTACATTCGCATGCGATGCACGAGATGCGCCCGCCACGCATTACGGGCCCCATTATCTTCGAGTAGCGGCGACTCGCATGTGCGGCACGTGCAGATCTACCGCTAATACGCTCCGTAATCTCGTACTACCATTCCTATGCTCTTCCTGAATTCTCGCGTGCGCCCTTAAGAGTACCAGCGACGCAATCATCCCTTCTCTTTTCTCTCTTTCGACGGTCCACCATGGAATTCACAAAAGGTCCCGAATTTTTCGGATCCACCGGATTATTATGATCTCTGGAAATTGGATACGTTAGAAAGATAGCCGATAGAGTATATTTCCTGTTTAATAACGTTTAATTACAACAGCAGCGTCATTGCGAAAAGGTTCATTTCGACGAGGTCTACGAGCAACGGACCTGTGTATGGCCGAATTATGAAAGAAATCAGTGAACAGACCAGTGAATCACCCTGAAAAGACCAGTGACTCCTCCAAGAAACGTGAGTCGTGACTGGTATGTCCTTTTCTTGATGCGATATCGCGCTGCACGTTCTCAAAGCTTTACGAGCTTAGAAGAAGATTTTACTTATGTATTAGTTCATCACGGGAACGAGTGTTGCCGAAACAGAGCCACCTGCGCACTTTCCCTTCCTTTCTTCCACAAGCGCCATCCTCTACATCTTCTTCCGCCCTCGTATCCTCTTCCACGCTTCTTTCTCCCTTCCGTTCTACCCACTTCGATCTCCGCCATTCCTCCTCCCTGCTCTTTTAACTATTTATGACTGAAACTAGCCCGCTATAGGTCCGAGCCGTCGAACACGAAGATCGACGGTACCCTCGACGAAACGTGTATAGGACGAGCCACTCCTCCACTTCATCCTTCTCTCCTGGTCTCTTCCATTTCTCACGTATCGACTCGCGGAACGACGATTCCCGAGATCGTGCGCACGTGGATCGGGAAGGAATAAGAATCGGATAGCGTTCGATTAACGTCTTAAGCAGACGAGTCGAAGATCGTATAACGAGAGCGTTCCTCGTCATTGTTTACGATCCTACTGATTTCTACGATCATTCGTAATTTTATTATACGAATAATAGAGTACCTACTAATTGCTTCTACTGAGAATCGAGTGGCGAGACAGTGGAAGCAGGATAATTTATAATGCATCGTTTGGATGAAGAATCAACAAATATATTGCAGGGCCGGCATTAGTTTTAATGATATATCTTTTCGCTATTTCCGTCTTACTACTTGTCAAGACTCGAAGCTCTTTACAATTAGGCGGACAGTAGACGTGAGGAAGACGAGCTTTAAATGATTGAACACGGATAGCGAGGGTAATACGGCGTACGAGGGCGTCGCGTATTTATGTTGCGTCTTCTCCGTTGCTAGCGTTCTTTTGTAGTCATAGACGATATGCAGCGATCACCGCAAGTACGGAAGACATCAGTTGGTACGCGTAAGACGAGTTAATCTGCGAACACCTCCGAAAACCGCCAAGACGCGAGCGTTTCGGAGCTTTTAAGGGGTGAGCCGTGAAATATTTAGACGGCAACCTCCTGCTAGGATTATTGCATTTTTAATGAAATCACCATATGTCGGTCTTTCCTCGTATCCTTGATGAGAAAGGAGAGCTTCCCCGCGGTTACGAGAATGATCTTACCGCGGATATAGAGGAGAGGAGAGTAGATTTTCAGTTTCGCAGGGTTCGAGTGAGTCGCGGATGCGAGAAGGATGAAAACGTAAATGGAAGTTGAAATTTACCTTTGGTATGGCCTCACGTTACACGATGTACGTCGGATGCAACCGTGGATCAAGCAATTGCGCCGAAAGAGAGAATAGTAGTCACTGTAAATTTTTGCTTCGTTAAAACTGTCCCTCGCCCTTCGTCGTTCGCCGCGACTAATCGGATCGTCGACAATAAACTTTTCCAATGCGATTAACTTTCCCATTTCGAGACCGGTACACGCAACGGCGCCGACGCGTCGCGCGGCGACGCGACAAAATCAATTTGCAATTTTAACAATGGCGGTGCGTGACGTTTACGCTCGGTATAGAAGAAGAAAAGAGAAGAAGAGGAGAAAGGGGTGCCGTAGGCGAGAAGCGTGAACGAAAGACGGAGGATTTTTTCGATGGCGGCAGAAAGTTTATCTACTCGGTGGGAAGGCCAAGGCGTCGTTTAAGAAACTCGCTCCGATCGTATACGAAGGCCACCACAGGGGCTTCCTCTTCGTGGTGTGGCAGGAAGATGTTGAAGAGAGTAGAAAACGCTGTTAGACCCATGTAGCCCGCACGAGAGAACGCAATTTCAGATATTAACCGGCAACGAGGTTGTTCCCCGCCCTTTCGCCCTTTCCATGTAACCTGGGCGGCCTTCCACTCTTATCGAAGTATCCGCCAGTAGGAGGAGGATGTAGGCGTTGGTTGCGCGAAAAAGTGCGGACCAACGAACGGACGGAGGAACGAAGGGATGGAAGGAGGAAGGGAACGGCTGAGGCGCGGCAGGACTCTTATAGGACTCGTTATGATTTCAGTGCGGGACACCGTCGTGTATTTTCTCAAGATCGTCTATTCGTCCTAATTCAATATTTTTACCGCATAAAAAGGGTGAAGGGCAAAGGGATTTATCCGTGGCACGTGCCGAATTCCCTTTGCAACGACCACCGTCGTATCTCGTCCTCCATCGAACCGAGATAGAAACCAATTTTACGTGAACGTTTGTCAGCTAAGGCCGTGCTCAGACGGTAGAGCGATGACGGCTAAGTTTGGACCAATAGCACATTCCCATTACGAGTTATTTACATTAGTATTCGTACGTTCTCATTTACACCGCTCATCATATGGCTCATCTTGAAATATATCGTTCGCTGCTTTCTGCGATGTACATACGCGTATTGTTTGCACATATACGTGAATTTTTATCTTAAACACTCGCGATTCACTCACCGTTCGGCGCTCTTCAGTTCGAATCATGCAATTGGAACGTACGCGAAGGAATGGGGAATGCTGCCTTTCCCCGTCTTAGCAGCACGTATTTTACTAGCCGTAGGCTTGAATTTAGAGAGAATTCCGTGGACAAATTGCCTCGGTCTCGTCTCGCATAAATGAAAGACAAACAACGGATGACAATATCAATATATTTCTGTCTCTCGATAGAGAATATCTGTATATTTCTCTCTTTCTCTCTTTCTCCATCTTCTCCTTGATTCATCCGCGGCCAGTCACGTATCTCGCAAGGCCGCGTTACTTTCTTAGCATTGCCAGAACTCACTCGAATCCGCAATGAACGGAGGCAAACACGCGGCTTCTCATATGTTCGCGTATTTACGAGCAAATCGCCTTTTGAATATTTCCTCATGCCCCAAGTTCGTTCCTTCCTAGCGTACTTCCCTTTTTTCGGTTTCATCCTTCCGTTTCGGTCGTCCACCGTCTATCGAAGGCGAAGGAGCGGAGAAGGTGCGCCCACGTAAGCGATAGAGGCTAACGGATGGGACTGAGTCGATGGAGGAAAGATGGCGGTGGTTAGTATCACGTATTTACGTCGTTACGTGGCGGCCGGGTAAGTGGTGCGCGCGCTCGTAAAGTGTGGCAATCGCACGAGCACCATAAAGACTTTCGGGGTGGGTTGTGTTCTCACTCCTACGAGAAGCAGCCGAGGGAGAGCAGCAAGCAGTTGCTACGGATGGTAAAGGGAGGGCAAGGGAGGGGCCGATTTCTACGGCGGAAGTGCACCCCGCGGACTTTGGGTGCAGTAGCCAACCATCTCGTGGTGCTCCCTTTGCATCGAACCGCATGCTCTAGGTACCTAAAGGGAACGCTATTTATGGAACTGCCACATTGATTCGTGCTAGGGTTCTTCCAACCCTCCAACCTTCGCGGTGAGCACTTCCCATTCCTACGAGCGTTCAACGCAACCAGAACACCGCCGATGAATACGTTTTACACGGACAAGTGCAATGGAAAGGTAAGAGGTAAAGATATTTCAGGAGATGCGCGTTTTCTTCGCTTTCGAGACCTTGACTTAAACGCAAGAAAGAAGCGCGAACTGTGGATACTTTCGCGACAAACCTACGAGCCATTTCTCTTCAACGATCTCCTGCTTCCTGGTTACCCTCCTCGGACCTGAAAATGCGTCCTGCTGAAGTGCCCACGCGATTTCAAGACTCATTAATCAGGACGCCGAGTTCTCCGGGCGCTGGGGAATCGCCGTCGGGGGCTCTTTTGGCTCTGGAACAGAAGCAGGACGAGTTGGGGATCGAGAGAAGTGTGCAGAAGTGCCGTGGTAGTAAGTAATAGCGGCATGGCGGCTGTCGGAGCGAGGATCGCGATGCCTTAATAATTGGAGTAAGAGGGTGTCGGGCATGGGACGTGCAACTTCCCGGTAATTAGCCAGTCCTCGAGATCCGGCACGACCCCCCGCCGCGCCCGTTGCTTGAGAAGAGGGTGAAGCGGATGGAGTTGGGGAGAAGGACGATTCAACTTCGTCGAACGTTCTAATTAATGGTGATACATGGCGGAGGCTAAAAGGAACATGCACTTCTACCCTGGACCTCGATATCTCGAAGACCGGGGACACGGGCTCTTGACTCATCCAAGCCTACTTTCACATAGACGCTGATCATCTGCATGGCTATGATCTGCTCTGCGGTTCGTTTTCATATGATCAATATGAAAACGGACGTTGCGCCAGCCGCATCAAAGCTCACTGGTCCATCTATTCGCTATTCGGTAATTTGCAAGAACACGTATAAACTTGGTCTCGCTGATTGTTCGCTCCTGCGAAACTCAGGCGCTGCGCGCCTCCGAAACATTTTCTGTCGCGATACATTTGGAACGCATTTTTGTATAATGCGTGGGCCTTTGTTGCCCATTTAGCTATAGCGGTGGCAGCGCCGTCTGCAGCAGATCACCTCTGGCTCTTGACATGTGAACATCGTATTGTCAGAAATAAATATATCTTTGTTCTGAAAAAGGCTTCACACAATTACTAACAGAACGAGAAAGCTATCCTGCGGACACCTACTGCCGCATAAAACACTGATTTTAAGATTGCTTACTACTAGGATTAGCGCTATAAACGAGTATACGAAACATTAACATTCTATTTCAAGCCGTGATCTTTGATCTAACAACGTCGTGTGAAAGGAGGCTAAGCGTGTGTCTCGCGCCACTGGTGTGGCTTCCGGCACGTGTTTCTAAGACGATCATCCCATCTAGCTGCCTCGCGCGCCTTTCTACGTGTGCCACGCGTGCCTCTACAGTTCACTTATCAACCACGAATGGGGAGATTCCCCCACAGCTCATTCCGTCCGTTCCTCTTCTCTTCTTGATTACCCAGCATCGTTTCCACGTGCAATATGACACTTCTAATACGTCGCGAGCTCAATTAAGCTGGCGCCTTGCATCAGAGCACTTAGGCAACCGTAAGGCAAATCCGTGGCGAAGTCAAGTTGTAGCGTCTGAGGGAAGGAGCAGGAGGAACTACTGTGGAGAAGTTTGGAAAGTGACATAGCCAGATAGCTTCGATAGCGCGGTGTCCGTGTAACGGGTTCGTTGTTGAGAACTTCGAACATCTAGGTACCTTTATGACGGGATTTTCCATTCGAGGTTGGTTTTAAGGATATAGCTCTTGAAAGTTTAGCTGGAAGTTTCGATATGGAATTCGATGCTTAGAAATTGTAGAAAAGATACGAGAACTCAACACGTTTTTCTGTACTCGCATCTACGGTGATGCAATTGGGTTAGGGTTAGGGCAAGAAGTTTTGGCTGCGAGGTACAGCAAATGCCATTTCACTGATAGGTTGCGGAAAAGTAATTGGGAGTTTTTTTCACCAACAAATGTATCCTTGTACAAAATTAACTTCGTCACGTATTATTATACATATAATCACCGATAAAATCATTTGATCTTAAATTACGTTTATTGATTTTCTGGTAGGCCACCAAATCGTAATTGCGCATCATCGCAAATAGCAAAGCTCATCCATATTGTCCGTCCACAATCCGACTTGGTTCCACTCTCGAACCTAAAGCCATTCGTGTAATCTACTTTGACGCTCGAGCGATAGTAAGGCAAAGCTGCTCCAATAGCGTTTTACGAGGGAAATCCTCGTATCGAACAACATCGATCTAAACGACATTCTCCCTTCCTGATGTTAGATCGGTCTATAACGATATATAGGATGCACAACCTGTTCACCAGTAATGTCTCTCGAGCACCCTGATCGCCAATCGGCGCGTTTAAGTAAATTTAATTGTTATTTCTGATGATAAGAGAAAGAGTAGGTAATAAGGAGAAAACAACCATATTTTATAATTATTCTTTATTGTCGACTTGGCATCAAGGATCTAGGAATTTTATTTTTAAATACCTGGGTAAAAACAAAAGGTATGAAGTGCTGCGTTCCTGAGTGATTTCTCTTCGGGGTGCCTTCTAAGTAGGAAGTCTTACAAGGCGATTATCCGCACCACAGGCACTGAGAGCGTGAGCGTGTCCGATCTTCGCAGGACTTCAGACTACCGATGAAAACACAAAAAACTTCCTCCTTTTATGCCTGTTTCAAAACAACGGATTACGTGGTACATGTTTTGCCCTAGCCTAGGTGTCGCTTTCCAAGAGTTCCGTAGCAGGTAGCAGCATCCCAACTTGATACTTCTTCCTTACGCCATCGTTCACTCGTCACTGTCGTCCCACACGAGTTGAAAGTGCTGCACAAAGGTAAACGTACGAGCTCTTTAATGAGAGATGAAGGTCGGAGCAGGAGGGAAGTCCTAGAGGCACTGGAAGAAAGTTCACGCTAAACGCACGTGACAAGTACACTATAAGACAGGATACATTTGAGCAAACGACAGACTCCTTACGGCATGGCATGTGATTCTTTCCCGGAAAAGGAAAGGGAAGTTCGCATCTACATCGTGCTCGCCTGCAAAGTATAACAGTTGGAGAAGTACGTATGTTTGACACTTATATTTTGGCGTCCAAGCGCGAGCTAACGCAGCATGCACGGAAAGGGTGGGAGAAGGGAGTAAAACGAAAGGGGTGGAAAGCTGAAAGAAGAGTACCCGCTCTACAGACGGGGAGATTTCGCCGTGCCATTACCTAAACTCCAAAAGTCCTCTGCGAATTCTCTTTCTTACCTGGCTTACTTGTTTCCTTGTTCTCTTGCTTCTTCTCATACGCGCACCACATTTCCTTGTTACTTTCCACAGCCACCTTTCTCGTATCCACTCCAGCATTCTCCGAGTCTTTCCTTCTCTGCACTTCATTTTCACCCCTATACTCATCTTCCTCTCTCGTACTTACTACGTACAATCCTGTCTTCTGTACACATCTCTACTTGCTCTTTTTCTCTCTGCCTGCTTCTCTCTCTCTCTCTCTCTCTCTCTCTCTCGACCCCCTCCTCTTAATCCCTCCCCTCCTTCATTCACTCTCTCTCTCTCTCTCTCTCTCCCTCTCTCTCTGTCTTTGTCTCTAGGTAATACTCTCGCAACTCTTCTGTTCTCGCAGACTCCGTTCCTCTTCTCCGTGCTCTCGCGGGAGCTCATGAATTTCAGAGACTTGCCCCCCAACGCGACCCCCGCCCACCGTGTTACCGCACGAACCAACCTTACTCGCCCACACGCGCATCTATTTACGCAACGTGGCCGCACATAATTACCCACATTTACGTGGTCGCGAAATCGTGTGCGACATATTCCCACCTATAAAACAACTTTATTCATTCTTGGAACTTGAGGACCCGTCTGGGTATTGTACGTTCTTTGAATTTTCTCGACGCAATGGGAAGCATTTCGTTAAACTTCATTCGCTTAAATTCTTTACACCAAAATCGAATATTAAAGCTACATAGGTTCTGTCGGCGGTACTCAGCTGACACTTGATTGAACGATAAAAAGTAGAAATGTAGCAAAAAAGAATATTACCGCCTGAGAGGATCTGACGTGTGCTCTGACTTTCTCTTTCAGTTCGATGTAATTCAAAATCGAATGGATGGATTTGGATTTTTCTCTTATAGGTGAAATTCACTCATAGGATCGTATAATTAGAGGACAAGGTACCTCTACCATTAAGACTATCATTTGAGTTTTTGAATTTGGGGTGGGGAGTGCGTTACTCACTCCCTGATCTGTGTATTACAATTCGAAGTCTCCATCACTATTGTGCATTCTCCGCAAATTCCCACTTTGATATCTTCAATAGTTTCCGAGTTGCTCTCATTGGCGATTTTTGAATTGACACCCTGTATGCACAACGCCGATTAAATTTTTCACTCAAGGCACTAACAATAAATCTACTTGTAGTCTAAAATTAAACATTAGGAGAAAAAGCCCCTTGCGCTTTCAGTTCAATGAAGTGCTAACCCTCGTAACTCGCACAGTATTCGTGCTCCATACTCGTCTCTTACAATACTTACATTATGCAGAAAAGGTTTGATTTTCGGCGGTAGACTTCTCGGGCTAACAATCGGCGGACCTTGTCGGCAACTCGCGCATCTCGCATATAAGCTTTTATGACCGCGACTCATCCCCACCAATTCTTGGAATTGCTCACTAGAGGCCTTGCCGTTTACCTGCGATTCGCATCGGCATGACTCAACCTGTAATGAATTACCGCAAAACGAATAATCGAGTTTTTTGATAGTTTAGTTATGTCGTTTTGAGATCATTTTGTTCAGATTGTTGAGCTTCGTACGATGAAAATGGTATCAAACACGCTTGTACTTATATTTACTTTTGTATTAATCTTGAAGTGCGCCTCCTTGGTAATGCGTTCCGTAAACTGGACGCAACTAAGGTGGATCGTATTGTTGGAGTTCGCCGCGGAGAATTTGTATCTCACTAGCACTACCTGCTTCTCGGTGTTACCGAGGGTGCACAGCTGGGTAAGCCCAAGTTAGGTAACATTTTCCGATTCTTTGAAATTCACCTCTTCCGATACATGGCGAAGCACCGCCTCGAATGGTGATCATTTATCCGAACACTACTATATAATGTTCTACAGCGCATAAAGCTATCGATTCACAATGGCAATACACGCAAGCATGTCCATCACAGCTTATTTTTCTTCATTCTTTGCCGCGTGGTAGGGGCCACACTCTTTATTTTACGTAAACTTATTTTCGCGGAATCATTTGCATGGTGCTAATAAACAAATTGGAGATTTCACAATCTTATGTTGTGGTCAAATTACGAAGGCGTTTAAGAGAGATTCGTTGTAATCATTCGGACTAAGGAAAACGTAAGTTTGACATAGAAGGAAGAGATTTCTGAATGTGATATTTTCCAATCATTAGTAACTTTAGATTTACGATGGCCAAGGTGGTTGTAATTTTTATACGTGAACGTGGGACCAGTTCGTGGAAACACTTACGACGTAACGAGGCGCGTCTGGCACAAGTCGCACGGTTGTCGCGTGTCGGCATGTATAAATATCTTCTGTAATTATTGATAGTATTGGACAGCTTCGAGTTGGGTTTTTTAATGCAAAAGCTATTTAAAATGACAAAAAAGAGAATTTTGTTATTCTTTTGACCATAATCGCCATTCGCATTTCACGCTAGTTTTCGCTAATAAAACCTTTCTAATCCCGTTAATTTATGTATAAATGTCCTGTATTTCTTCTTCGCCGTACCTACGATCAATGTGCTAATCGATCTACAATAAAATGGAATGTGCCCTATGTTCTAGTTCACAATAACTCGTGATTCTTTGATTAAGCTTAGATAGGCCGGTTTAAGGGAGGGGACTAACATCAAATTCAGCTACCAGTTGTTATATAAATAGGGGAGACTGGGGACACTTGATCCCCTCTTTCGTTTTTAACTTCTAATTCTCTTTTGGAAATTCATATTACAAAAAAAAATACTTTCAATACACTTAGAATATGATTGAGTTTACTTGGTATAGGGACCATTTAAAATAGTTTGTAGATTTTGTGATTAGCTCACAAAAAGGAGAGGGAAGGAATTGTATCAAGTGTCCCATATGTATGGGAGACATGATCCCCACCCTATGGATGACTTGGTTAGGGGGGATCATGTGTCCCCCTATTTATGGGAGACATGATGCCATTCTAGATATAATTACTAAATAAATTTAAAATGTTTCAAAACGCAACTTTATTTCTTTAATATCACAACTTCTTAAACTCTGTCTTATAATCTTTGTTTAAACTCTTAAAATTTAACAAAATGCAATTTCTATAAAGTTATAGGATTTTTTTAACTTAAATCCACATAAGTCTCAATTTTAAATCAACTTCTCATAATTAACAAAACAATCTGTTTCCATAAAATAATTTCATCTCTTAGCCTAAGGTATTTTGTAAATTAAAATTACGCTTCACTGCTTTTGCCTTAACTTTGCGAATACTTTTTTGTTTCTTTTGCTGTCTAAAAGAAAAAAATAACGTTCAAGGAACGTATGTTTAGGGGAGACTTGATCAGGGGTCAAGTCTCCCCGATGAAAGTGTACCAAGTGTCCCCTATTAAGTTTAAGGTTAGAAAAATTGATTAAAAAAAAATCCCTTTCAATTTACATCTTTCTTTGTACAATCTAAAAAACTACACGAATAATGACTTCTACCAAAGCCCCAAAGCCATCATATAACTTTAATAAAATAATTACTAGATCAAAGTCAAAACTTACGAAAATTTTGTTCCTGCAGCACCAAATGTCAAACTGTCTGTAATTTCATTATTTGTCAAATGTGACAGATGTCTCTACTACCGAAAGTTATAGGTTGTGATAAACTATTAGTGTTGATAATTAAAAATAATGTAATGCTTTCAATATTTCCGCAATTCTCGTGTACCTAGTCTCCCGTAAGGATTAAGTGTCCCCAGTCTCCCCTACAATTTTGGAAAACAATGGGTTAACGCCATTTTGTGCATGGAAATGAACTGTGTTAGAATGATTATAGTAACAAATTTTGGTAACATTTGTATCTTAAAAATATGTCTTGGGAATATAGTTGTTAGATAGCAGAATCTATACTTTTATATCTTCATTGCCGCATACATAAACTAAAAAAAAAAAAATGTTCACCGGAAAACTTTACTATTATCAATGTTACCACGTTTTTACCTTGATGCAGTAATTCAAATGCAAATCAGCGAAGAATCATTTAAAATTACTCAACAACATCGTAAAAAAAGAGTACTTACGTATAATGACACAGCATTAGCAAGATGTAAACATGCAAGACAACTTTTACGTACTGCACAATTATGTAGAGAATACGCACTACACGAAGAAGAATCTCCAACGTAAAGCGCCGATGTTTTTT
Source organism: Tiphia femorata (assembly GCA_944319695.1). Lineage (NCBI taxonomy): Eukaryota > Metazoa > Arthropoda > Insecta > Hymenoptera > Tiphiidae > Tiphia > Tiphia femorata. The sequence goes on from OX090903.1 coordinate 10,498,292, forward strand.
AATTATTGCACCAAGATAACATGTTACTTTGTGACATTGAAAAAAGCCAGTTTTCTGGTTAATATTTTTTTTGCAATTTGTGTATGTGGCAACGACGATATAAGAGTATGAATTTCACTATGTAACCATTTTCCCAAAACATTTTTTTAAATAAATCAAAAACAAATTTGTTACTATACTAATTCTAACATAGTTCATTTCCATACACAAAATAGTGTTAAGTAAATAAATAGTAAATAATAGTAATAAAATAGTACATTTCGTCGATTGATCCGTTAAACGTCATACCGACCCATTCAAGAAATCTGTTTCCATCGAGAACGGGTTATTTCGTTCACTGTCGCAATTCGACAGGAATAGACATACGGCGTAGCTGCTACGTTCAACACTCCCATAAATCTTTAATGAACACGGGAATAGTTTGACGCACGAGAGGTATCGTCCGTTGACTGCGTTTTCTAGGTCGAGTTGCGAGCGTCGGAGAATATCGGATATGAGAAGTAGATGCGTACTAGGGTATTGGGAGTCGGCAGGGCGAGACACGCGTTCTGCAGAGGCAAAGACAACGGGAATAAATTCGCGCCTCGAGCATCCCCCGAGCATACATCATCGTCTATTTTGCTGCCATCCCTTTCCTACGCCTCCTCGAACAGGAATGGGAAAAGGACTTGCTTCCTCTCTGCGTATCTTTCACCTTACAAGAGTGAAGCCCCTGCTTGCAGTATCGCTTATAGTGAAGGGACGCGCATCGAGCATTTCAATTGGCTATCCACTATATGCGTTCGTACTTTGAGAACTCAACCCTCCTTCTCTGCCCACCCTTCGACGTTCACCTTTTCACGAATGTTCGTGCGATCTTCGAGAAATTTGCAATTCTCCGGCTCCCGAGATCGGGACGTTCGGTACGCCACGTACACATAACCAAAGACGCGATGACGTTTCACTTTGGCGCGCCGCCTGGCGCCGTGGATCTCTCTCCGTCTCGTTCCATCTCCGTCTACGTCGAATATATCGAGAGAGAATGGTTTTGCATTATGCGAATATTCCTCACCTGCGGGAGCTCCGTGAAAGGTCGAAAGGGATTCGAGAGGAGTGGAGTGAGTGTGCACTGCTGCGCTCGGTAATATCGTTAAAGGGATGAAGTGGGAGAGGAATAAAGTAGCAGGGGACGAGCAAGGGGACCCGGATTTCCGAAAATAATTTCACTCGCGCTCACACGCTGGTTGGCTCGCGCTAGTTACGCGCGAGGATTAAAAGGTCGAGGAACCTTGCTATAAAGTCGAGGGTCATATAATAAGAGGATTACGAAGTGAGCGCAATAAATCAAATCTGTGAAGAATGGCCAGAACGTATTTCATTCGCGGGCATTTTTGCCGAAGGACGGCGATTCGCGGGAGTCGCCGTTGAGGGAAAACGTTCGTACTCCGAATAAGAACGTCCTCCGGAGTTTTCCCGTCACCGATCCGAGCGCAGGGAGATCCTAGCCTTGAGTCAAGAATTTTCTTTCTTGCCGGGAGTTTCGCTAGGAGCCGTCCCGGCGGGTATACCCACAAAGTCGTCAGCTAGCATTTTCTCGCGTGTTCGCTCTTTTCTTTCCTGCTCGTCTCTCTCTCTCTCTCTCTCTCTCTCTCTCTCTCTCTCTCTCTCTCTCTCTCTCACTCACTCACTCGCTCGCTCTCTTTCTCTCCCTCTCTCTGTATTTCTCATTTCCGAGTTTTCTTTTCTCTCCCCTCTTCGCTGTGATTTTTTCTTCCTCTTTGATTTTTTCTATTCCTATCCTCCCTGCTTTTTTCAATTTTCCATTTTACTCCCTCTTTCTTTGTCTGTCGTTCTCCTATTATCCTTCCCATCTTCTTCCTCTCCAGTTGTCTCTCTTGCGCGCTCTTTTCAAACCTGTTTTCAAGGCAGCTCTCGTGGCGCTCATGATACTCCACGTTGGTACCGGCGTTCATTTGCGATCAGCTTAGCGTAACGAAATCATTAAGCAGCCATGGCGGTGGCGACGACGGGTCGGTGGTCCCACCCTTTCAGTTAACGTAATCGCGCCGTTTGTTGTTGGTCGCGCCCGGTACCGCGGTATACATTTAAACGGAGTCCCTGTGAAAGGTCGGTTCAGTCGGACGGTCCAATACGTCGCAATCGGATGTTCGGAACGTGGGAATTACATTCGCGCGACTACTCCTCGTAAATTCGAAAAGTTAAACTGTCGATCTATTGTAGAAACGAGTGGTGCCTGTTTTGGAAGTTCATAGCGTAAAATCGTTTCTAAACATTTTTTCGCGAGTGTATAACGTGCCTTCGATATCCACAACGACCAGTACAACGATTGGAAGCGAAGTGGTTGTCCGGAAAAGAATGATCAGGAGGATATCGATAGAGAGTCCGAAGGTGTGGTGCCCTCAACAGGAATACCACTTACCAAACGATGGCATCTCCATGTCTACTAGTTCAGGCTCTAAGGTGCCGTTTAATGTCGTGGCTTTTGACGGCACCAGCGTCGACCTCGTGGACAAAGTCTTCGTTCTCCAACCACCCAAGGTCATTGCGGCAGGCGAGCCAGCATGTAACAGGTACTGCTTGCACACAATAACGAACTCGCCAGTCACACATTCCTCCAGTTTTCACAAACGAATTAGCAAGTCGTCAATAGATCCTCGATCGCGCTCTCCTAATATAATGGCGCGGTTCCATAATTGATGACCCCGCTGGCGTCGGTCGTCGATTAATTAACGATGTGACCGGGTCAGGCGCAGTTTATAGACGTACGATTAATTCGTGCGCCGGAAATTGGATAATGTCGGATGATGGATAGATACTCGCAAATTTGCCGTCTCGGTGACGGTGAGCGATCAGTGCAGTATGTTCGCGGTAGTTGAACGATATTTCGGAACGTTCCTGATCCAGTAATGGGTCGAATGAAGTTGGTGACAAGGAAACTACGACAATGCCATTGAGTGTTCTTTTCATAGCGATGAATTAGTCCAACATTCAAATATGCATTTTGATGTTTTTTCTCAAGTGAGTAAAGCTCGTGTCGAGAGATTTACTTGACAAAATCGATAAAAATTACTCCAACGATGAATCGCGACTCTTGTTTTTTACCAGTTGTTGCTTCCGTACGTACGTTCTATGGCTTTGGTGAAATGTATAAATCGTCTCGAAGGCAAATACGAAAGGTACGGAAGCTGACTCGATGTTTAGCTTTCGAGAGCCTAACTCCGCTCGGCTCCCGGTTGCCAATAAATAAATAACTAAACATCTGCGCCGCGTGCTGAAAAGGTCGATACACACCGGCACGGTAGTCTCGATTCGTAGTCCTTTCTTCGGTTGCTCGTGGTGGGCGCTTCTTGCAAAATTCGCCATTCGAAATTTCCGAACGGATGCACGCTCCTGCCATTCGTTTCGCGAGAAAACGTGTACAGCAAGGCTCAGGAGGAGTGCAGGTGCGAGCAGCCGAGTGACGACCTCGACGGTGTGCCGCAGCCGCGTTGTGATATCACACCGGCACGAGTTTTCCCCGCAAACGTGACCAACCTACGAGTTTGTGCCCTTTCTATCGAAAAATCATACGATCCGATAGAGTAACGTAAAAGCGAGCAGATCCGTTTTACGCAAGACAGAGTACTGGAGATTGAAAGAAAGGTCGACAGTCCTGTATTCTGACGTGGGAATGTGACAAAAGCGAGCAAAGCTATGTAACCTCAACAATAATTTTATTTGTCCCCCTCCTATCCGAAACATTCCTTCCGCCGAAGGTGATACATTTGTCGAACAAAGGTAGCCTAGGAGAATCTACGAGAAAACAAAGGCTGTAGTAAGTCCACTCATATTTTCCTCCACTGTAACCACGTATCTAAAAACTTGCACTTTCGCATATGACCATGTAAACCGTTCCACCAGCCTTGTCTTGTAAATGTGTCATGGGATGTATACGCAGGCGAATGGAATAATCACGGAGGAATACTCCCGTTGAAGCAGCAATAAATCGGAGTAGCCAAGTTGGCCGTTGCTATCTGAAAGGTCGGCCTTGGCGTCCTTAGAAGGTCTTCTCGGCCTCCTACTTCATCCTTCCGACATCTCGACCCACGCCCCCAAAAGGCATCGCGTACAGTGACGACCCTCCATTCGAAACTCTCTCCATTTGGTCGAAAATAAATTGGTAGTAGAGTCATCCCGTTTTCTCCCTTGAACCTCGACCTCCTTCACGTCCCTCCTGTTCGCCGCTCGGCCCGCACCACCATCGCCTACGTCGAATCTGCCAGAAAGAGGAACTCGCCGCCTAGCCAGCCTTTCCTTCCTTCAGAAGCTGGACGAGACGGTGGTGAGGTTTACATTGATCAGCAAATCCCATCGGTTTCGCCATTAAATATTTACTGCGGATGGCTACCCCGGGCAAAGCCGCAAAGCGCAGCGAGCAGAGGGGTAGAGAGAAAGAGAAGAGGGGTCCTGCGCAAACATCTGCAAAGGAATCTAGACCGCGACGATGCTCATTTCGTTTTTCGGACGTGCGCTCTTCCGAGAGCCACTTAACCCTTTTACGGGCTTGTGGTTTGAGAGGAGACCAATAGATATATTTACGTTGGTCCACGTTGTAGTAAGGACAAAAATGATTTTGAAACTGATTAATGGGAAACGGGAAATTGACTAACTGTACGTATATTTTTAAACGTCGATGGTCTTCGCAAAAGACAGGTTTATTAACGTGCAAGAGCCATCGCACCTAATTAAGTAAATAACGCATTCCTCGAATTACCTGTCATTCGGGGCAGAGATTAAAAACCAAGGCATGTAGATGTCGAAAGAGTCCACAAACATGATATGTTTAAGTAGACGCGTTTATAGCCGTCGAATCAAAAATGGATATCATTCTTGCGCTCTATTAACAGTCTTCCTGAATTTTTCATAATTCCTAATGTAAGCAGGGCAGAAATCAGCCTCGAACTGCGATCGTCGCCACGCGAGGAAGGAGGAGATCGAAAATCGGATTCTAATTAATTCCAATCGCTCTTATGCAAATGCGATCCTCCACCGTACCCGACAAGTTTTTCGAAGTTTCAGAAGGAGCTTCTGAAGACTTCTCGAAACTTTATCGCGAAGTGTCCCACGCTCTTCCCGTTCTTGCGGGAGATTCCTGTCGGCGTTTCTTCTCATCTCTCTCGCTCCCGTTCGTGCTTTCCGTTGCACTGCCGTCGCTGCCGTCTCTTCTGCAGCCGAATATTTATTCAGCCACGTTCTCAGAACAGCCTACACGATTTGTCAAGATTACGACGGAATCGAGTCTGGTACCTGCGCGAGTTCTCGCGTGAAAGTGGAGCTTTTGCAGTGTCGCCGCAAGAGGTACGATCTTCTTACTCGTACCAGGGTGCGAGGGAATTGAGAGAAGGTAGTGTTACTCCGGACTCCTTAAGAACGTTCGGAGAGAATGGAGAGAACGTAGATGCCGATGCATTTGCATAATTGTGCGTACAAATTCCCAACTCCGCCTGGAAGGTTTGCCGGCAGGTTGCACTCGTACGCGCGCGCGCAACATCGGATAGGGTGGCACGCCACGCCGTCGCACCGTGCGAGGCGGAAAACGCATGCGGCCAATCGCTGCGGTTTCCGTCGTGGGTAGGGCAGACGCCAGGGGTTGGCTCTCCTCGGCCTTGGGATCGCACCCGATGAATTATTTATGTGAAAACGCGTCGTTTTAAAACCCGTCGTAATTTCCCTGCGATTTCCGGTTCGCTAGTCCGCCATATTCCACTCGGCCCTCTCGTGTAGATTGCAAAGCAGACTCTACGACCGAGAATCTTCTGAAACGTTCGTAGAATCCCGACTTCCACGTTGGCCAGATTTTTCCATGCATTTTTCTGTACTTCTGCCGTACGGCATAGATGAAGTCTTCCTCGGTTAAAATTATTGATTCCGTGATTAGAATACAAAGCCGTTTGTTCATAATAACTATATATCCCACTCTTTTTAACTTCACTCGCGTTACGTGCAGCACATTTCTTATTCATTGCTGACGTTTTAATTCATTCGTTTTTATCATTTTTAATACCCGAATGTGTGATTTAAAAGTATGGGAGCAATTCGCTTTAAGATACGACAGACTGCTTAATTTAATATCGAAATTGCAATGAATAGATTTCAACTGGGAATACATTTTCTGTTCGAGCATCGGTGTGGGTTGAAGTGCCGACTGAGAAATCAAATATATTAGAGAAATATCAAATCTCGAAATAATATTCGCAGGTAGACGACGAAATTCGACCATGGTACATATGCGAATGCAGTTGAGGCCAAATATAAGGTCTCCTTGACAAACTGTGAATAAAATGAAGGTGACAACCTAGGGCAACGAATTCCGAGAGTAAAATTCCTGTTTCGAGCGAGGCAAAAGAAAACAGAATTTTTCCAATATGTTCAAAAGTGTTCGTTACTCTTTTTATTCCATCTCCGCTGGACGATCTGATAACACCGATAGGGATAATACCATTGATAATCAAAAAATAAACGTACGATTATATTAACCATACAATGGTTATTTACTGAAATCCTCGGGATGCGTCGATAAATCACGGAACATACGCGCACAAGTGTTTTGCACCGACTAAAAGCGCCGAATCATTACGAGTGAGCGGACCAACGAGAGCCCAGGAAATGCTCGCCCCAACGTTTGTCTCCATTAGAAGTCGCCTCTGCAACCCGCGCCGAGTACTTGTAACGTAGCTTTTTACTGGAGTCCGCTCTGAACGACTGAATATTTTAGCGCGGGTAAGCCTTTGGCATATTGGTCAGACGGATCGTGGAAGGAGTGTGGAAGAGAACGTGAGAGCTAACTTTCATTAGGATTTTTCATGAAATTTTTTTTCCAACCCTTCGTGAATTATGATAACGGTCGAGGTAACAGTCAGTGGTCAAGCAGGATTTCATGACTGCCATTCGTGACTCAATCGAATAGGATATTGGTCTATATGTACGATACGCATAGCTTTGGTATGCAAACATACAATCGACATATTGTATGTCATATAGAACGCATTTCATTCCATTTAATGCGAAGTGAACGGCATGGAGCGATAGTATCCTATCTCGGAAGTGAATGCTTCGAAGACGAAGACATTTTACTTTCCGGTATCGCGTATAATCTGTCTTCATGTAAATCGTCTTTACGCGTCTACGCAGTGGGCTCCTGATATTTCCAGCATATTTCTATGCAAATCACGATCGCGTTCGGAGGATGTACGCGGCGGGGTCCTAGAATGGTTACGTCCGTAGCTCGGGGAAGAAATACGGGGGAGTCAAACGAGACATTCGGAAGCGTCGCGGGCGTCAGGGGCGTCAGCAGCGATATTGGACGTGACGCCATTTTCGCGTTACCGGGAAGTTTCATGGGAATTTAATATTAATACACAATTTGGCTCACTGTCTTGCCCAACCCCGGTCGGGCCGCGGAGCGGGGTGAGCAGAGGCGCACGTGTCCCTCGGCGATCTAATATTTATGCGGACATCTCGCGACGATACAAATGACGATAACGTGCTCCTTCTTGTATCCTGTGCGGTTCTGCTTCTCTCGGCACTAGTTCCCCGAGAGAAATTTCTTCAAACGGTTCGCGATAACAACGGCTATTGTCGAGAAATTCGCTGAAGTCCATTCCGAGTGGCGGAGCGATAACATTCGAATGCGCCATGTTTTAAATTAGTTGACTTTTTCAATATTTGTCTATTTAGTATCTCCACGTTTCTCGACTGCAGTATGACGAAACTACTTTCACTTCCAAGAAGTCAACCTTGGCCAATTTAACGCCCACTAGCATTAATCGCTCGTGAAGATTTTCTTGTTCAAGACATCTTACGTCTCGATATCACTGTTCGTTGAGAACGAAGCAGGTTATTTTCTACTTGAACTTCGAATTTTCCGTAGACAAGCGCGCCTTTCAACATCCTTTCTCGACTCTACCCAAGTTGCGCCATTCGAAACGGGTTGAACGACATAAACGCAAACTGGATTAAAGACTTTCTGGAATTTGCTACTCGTGTATTAGCCAGAGGTAGGAGGTATCGATTTCCTTCGCGCGACCAACGGTATCTTTTGGAATCCTCGTTCGTTCAACTTTAAAGTGAACTTTAAACAGAGATCGAAATCACTCCTGGTATGTTTAAGATGAATCAATTTGATGGCGAAAAGGGATTTCCTCCATAAACCAAAACTCTTTCATCATTATCCGTTTCTATTTCATATATGTCGTCGAGCGTTAATGGCTCAAATCGATTTTATTTGCACGAATCTTCCGCACCCACATGAAATCCCTCTACGGTTTTTTTTAAAGTAGACAAGGAGTTCGTGGGCCGTTGTTTACGAGTAAAGCGCGGTTCGCGAATGTCCATATGCTCCCAGGGTCAATGCCGAAATTACCGTGGGCTCAACAAGCGAGAAGTCGGTCTTGAAACTTCCCCGATTACCATTTTGAGTGGTTCCACGTGCCTCCTGGCTCAGTTTTCTTTCGTGTGAGCTGTGCAACGGTCGGTAGATGAACGGAGGGGAAACGTTTCGCGAGGAGACCAGGGGGCAAAGTTCCACGTTCGGCGAGGAGGCTGAATTAAAATTTGTCGCGCAACCCGCGGAGCAGTTCGCGATTTGCATGAGCAAACCACGAAGTTCTTCTCTCGCGCGGTGGCTACCCGTCGACTCCGCCGAGAAAGCTCCTCTAGTCTTTGCGCAAAGACAAAAATGCAAAGCTATTCCTTCCCGGGTGGGCAAGGGAGAGAAAGAGAGAGCGAGATGGAGAAAGAAGAGGGGACGAAATGAAAAGAATTGGAACAATTGGCTGAAGGCTATCTCTCGGACGGCGGCGCGGTGTGCGTTGTTCTGCCAACCGACGAGTTTTCTTTTCTGTCGGGCCATTTGCGGAAGATTTTAATTTGCCAATCCGCACTCACCACCACTACCATTTCCATTTCCATCACCAACGACACCACCGCCGTCCGCCGTGGCCATCTTTGAGAATTATGTGGAAAGTAATTTCTCCTCGCGCTTGCACATTCTTGTCGAAGAAAAGCGTCGCCGGAGACGGAACTGCAGCCCGACGAAACTATCGGACCCTAATTAATCACGCCCCTTCCTCGCGCACCTCTCTTTTCAGTCCCTCTCTCTCTCTCTCTCTCTCTCTCTCTCTCTGCGTCTGACCCTCCTTCTCCACCCTCCCTCTGCGCTTTACTTTGCTCTCTCCGCATAGAGCCGTAAACTTTTTCGGGCTCTTTAAACTTTTGTCGTTTATAGATTCCACAGGCTTTAATTTTATCTATCTCGGAAGATTCATTTGAGAACATTCAATATTTTACGTGCACTTATCTTCTGTCTAAAGAATTAGTTACCCTGACTTCACCGACACGATTTCATCGACCTCGAACTTCGCCGACGCATTTAGCTCACCGACAACAATCATTTTACGTATAGTTACTTTACCGACAATGTTTACTTTATCGGTGTCATCTCCTATGGCTATTATTGTTATTTTTATAACTACAGGCGTATATATGCATATTGTCCTTGGTTGAATAATAGTAACAATCATTTGCATAGAAAGCGACATCGATAAGTAAACATTATAGGCAAAATGATTGCCAGTGATCTAATAAACGCATCGGTGAATTAATATTGCCGGCGAAGTTCGGTGTTGAAGAGATCGTTTCGGTGAATGATTGCTGATTAAACGAGAATCGGTGAGGTAAGGGTAACCCCCCAAAGGATAGGTATAATTTTCAAGTATCTAATAAATTTCTTTTTACGAATAAACGTGAAATTATTTGTAAGAAGGTCCTTATATCTTTCCAACATCGAGATATAAAATTCGGATTTATATGCGAAAGTTTTCTTTCGCACGAAAACAAGTATCTCGAAATATCGTAACTTTCATTCGCTTTTATTGTCATAAATTATTTCCATCCACTTTCACAATTGTTGAAACTGTGTGACAGTTAAATACACAACCTGGAGAAATTCTTTTTTATTTTTATTCTTACTCCCATCCTTCATTGAGCATAGGACCGCGTCTGCGAAAGCCTACGTGGAAAAGGACGGGACACCTCACATGCGCATGGTTACACGTGTATTACAAAACACGCCGTTGCACATGTAGGAGTTACCGACGCAACTCACTTGTAACACGAAGATTTGATAGAGGCAAGGGGCATGGGTGGGAACCGGTGGTATACGACGCCAGCCGTGCCCCGTAACAATATACATATATTGCAGCGGCAGCACAGCGGAAGTACGCTTGAATGTACATTTTTATGATGAATATAGTCTAAGATACGTATACGTATTTCTATGCGCATGCGTCTCTGTATCGCATCGAACGAACAGAGTATTTTGAAACTGAAGGAACAAGAAGACCTCGCACGAAGGCACGAAATGTTCTAAAGGATCCCGTCCGTGAAAGATTACCGAGATCAGGGACTCATGGTACCGCTCGTAAATGAAAGCGAAAAAATATGCCTTTAAGTTCCCTTTAAGTTCGACTACGTACTTGTATGTCCTTGTACGTACAGCTCGTTCTTTCTGCCATGCGAAATTTGAATTTTGATCTTCTAAAAAGTAGGGAATTAGCGAACAATCAAGCACTTTACGATGCAAAAGGTTGCTTGTTCTTTTTAAAAAAAAAGTCGTCCGCGCTTTTATGTTCTGCCATCTTTGAGACTTTATTATATCATATTGTTTATCCGCATATTGGAAAGCCCAAGGCAGTGAACCTCCGAAAAATTCGGTTCGATCGTCAAACATGCTCAGCGACCATGCGATTTATCGCTCAGCCGACTAAATCGCATTGCCCGCAGTGCGCGCTCGTAGCGAGAAATCAAAAACCGTCGCTCGTAAAATCGTGACAGATCGTGCCCGCTTTTCGAGGGTTTAACTCCGAGGGATTGGGCCGGCGCGATTTACTCGGCGAAAGTGCACATAGGAGTTGGAGGGCCAGAAAAAAGGAGGAGGAGGAGGATGGGGGATGAGGTTCGCCTACGAGGTTTGGTTTCTCATTGATTGCATCGGCTTCTTCTTGCTCGGAGGGATTTATGGAGAACCGGCGACGTAGGAGGAATTTTAGTGTCGGCAGTTTCGACGAAGCGCTCATCGATCCTTCTCCGGTGCCTACGATCAATTTCTGGGCTCTAACGTTAGCTGTGCAAGTCTCTTTCGGAAAGCTTTTCGTATGGTTCTCATGTGGGATACAACGTGAACGAAACCTTATCTCCGGCTGATTTTTTAAAACGTCGCCGGAGAAAAGTAAGAAAAACCGGTGGGCATGAGTATTTGTAATTCTATAATTTGTTTGACACCACCGCACTGACCTGCTGAAGTATCCATTCCAGGACTACCAGGGTATTTACGAAGTATTTAATTTCAGATGTTCTTCGATGAATTAGAGAAGAAGTAGGTTCGTTTGGTTTTCAAGCCGGGTGCCAACTTCTTTGCTAACTCTCATTTCTAACGTTTGCCTTCCCGCTTCTCGGGATTAACATTGGAACAGTCACCATGTGTCATTTACTTGGTGGCCTTCTCCTTCTCTCTTTCTTCCTTTCGTCACTGTCTCAATGATGTGGGACACGAAATGGATAACGTCGACGCGGTGGAGATTAGCTCGTTAAGGGAGAAAAGCAAAACGGCTCTCGACCGGATTTCCAAAGTATTATTTCAGCTTTTACGTCTATGCAAATTTAGCACGCTGCTGCCTCCGCGCACCACTTGCTCCCGCATAAACGTCACCGTCGCGACGCCCGATGTCGGGATCCGCGGCGAGGAAATATGGCGGGCGTCTTTTCGAATTATTTACGTCTCGCGACGCTCGACGTGTATTAAAATCCTTTTAACTGCACATAAAAAAGGCATCCAAAGTAATCTCTAGGGAGGATTACCGGGATGATATTGAGGGGGACGCAGAACTGGAGAGTGGTCTCGTTTACCCCTATCGAGTCGAACAGGTGCGCGAGCCCGTCCTCCGTCTCGAGCACAAAAGAAACAAGAGTGTAGGCAAACAGGAACAGGAAGATCTTTATCAAGACGCACTTCCTCTCGTCTATCGGATGAATCTCGCGGAGGTTCAATCTATCCGTTACGCCTTCGTCCTTCTAGACTCTCTCCAGCCTCGATGTCACCATCCATTCGTTACTTGCTTTCGCCTTCCTCGCCACGTTCGTCTACCTCTCGAATTTAATCTCTCTCTCGCGCTCTCCCTCTCTTTCTCTCTCGAGTGTCGAAGCGAATTCCATAAAAGGAACGATTTCTTAAAGTTATCCACAGAGAGAAAAGAATTGGATAGAAAGGTAGATCGCTTCCAATTAGTCACTCCCATTCCTCTAGCACTTAACTCGGTTCAATTACGGGGACACTCGCGGTTCCTATTCATCTAGATTTCTTATCTGTTCATTCTGAGGACGAAGTAAATTGCAAACTATGGAAGGTGTAGTTGAAGGGGAATGATGGTAATAAATGAGTCGAGGCGTATGTCTCGGAGATGGTTTACTCGCTTTTCGAACGACTGGAGGGTTTTCTCAAAACTGTTTTTTTATTGGTAGCAAAGCGGAAGATCGTTCTTTGTAACTATCACTTAACGAGAACTCACAGGATAATCACTTCGTTGCAGTTATTAACATCGGACGGTGCAAACACCGTGCTTCTAAACATAGTAGTATTCGAGATTAGTAGGCGCTCGGTGCGCTCAGTAGCACCGTATGCAAGCAGACTAAGCCGGCGATGGGATTTCCTTGCAAATACTGCAGGTACTTCCATCGTCATTCTGTGAAAACCGGATTCGGTTGGATAAATCCTGATCGATCCAGCACAGTCCGCTCCTACCAGCGTAAACGATTGGGCTAAGTACGTACAACTGCGAATAACAAATTGTCTGACCGAAGCTTTATATCCGTATCGACTAAAGACAGTACATTCAACGGTACGCTTATGTTTATTATTGTTAAGCCGATGAAAGCTATAATTGTCGAACAAATCAACGTCGTACGACAAAAGTTATGGTATGAAAAAAGCAATGGCGACAGTTCGCTTAATTGGAAATATAATTGCCAATATAAATCTTTTTCAAACGCAAAAAGATTTCTACGTTACCGACAGCGTTCCTGCAGTCGCCTGAACAAAGGTGGTGACGAATGAGAAAAATCATTATAAATTCTTCGTTTCTTCTTGTAACAGAAAAACATTTTTTGACAGAAACCCATTTAGATTGACGTTGATATTCCCATTTTCAAAAGATTTAATATTGATTTTACCAAGCGGTATTAAATTTATACGATCAAAAAGTCTCTTGTGGCGAACACAAGGAGACCTGCTCCGGCTATTCTGGACGGTAGAGGTCAGCAGCGTGTTGACTTTTATCGCATTGTTCGACATTAAACGTGAATATTTATTGAAACTTGGTACATCCTGACTTCTCATAGGACCTGACCACGTCCACGAACTTAAGTTCTAAAACAATATTACGTATTAACCAAATTTTAACATAATCACAAGTCGCACGAGCATGAGCAACTGTATCCACATTTTAGATTTACCACTCCAACTATGCCTGGAAGGCATTACCGATATAATAGACCGCGAGTCTTGAACGAGAGAATAAATAGAAGTAATAAAATTTTAATTGATTAAACCGATTGTAACTACAACCTAACTTGATGTAAGTCAAAGACAGCTGAAGTCACCATTTTAGCAGTCTAACCGAACACCCAGCAAATATGATATATATTTATATGTATCTTCTGGTAACGCAACCTGTATTATCGACATAGACATAATCCAGCTGTAACGTGGCGCACTCTATGACACACGTGGGACATGTTTCAAACCAACTTAAGAGAAGGTGATCCTAATAATCTACTAGTCTTACAAGATGCAAAAAACTATTACCTCGAACTTACGACTTCCTTTATTCCAAATACTATTTAGCTTGCTACATCGGAACATGTTTTTACTACACACAATGACAGATGCGAACTAAAGATAGCGGTTAGAGATATCTTTTATCGCGTAAGTTAGAGGAAGCTACTGATAATCCCGAGCCTATCGTTTAACCGATGACTGAACATCGATAAAATGGGTCGCTACGAAGAGGCCCTGGGCGACCTTCCGACTGGAAAGTCTATCATTCCCTAGAAGCCCTAATCCGCCGGAAACTCATCGACGGTGTACCGTTGAACGACGCCCGGAGCGCCGACTAGCGTCCCCGTCTTCGGCATCGCCGTCGGCAAAGAGTCTGCCGCCTCGTGGCCAGATGTCGGGAGTCTGTCCGTAACCGGTTCGATCCGGTGTGCACCGCGCATTGAGCGGCGCGCATTCCCATTGACCAGTCCCGTAGTAGGTGCCGCGCACTTTAGGAGGCCAACAGTAATCGTGCGGTGCCTTTGAGAACACGGTTCGTGTCGCTCGTCGAGAAAGAGAGAAAGTTTCCAGTCGCAAAGACGTCGCTGTTTGGTTGTTGCGGTCCACGTTCTCGCGTAACGCCGTGAATCGTCAGGTTACTCGTGCCTCCTGACGACGCGTCGATAAGAGGAGCCAAGCGTGTGGAGAAGACCGACGTACCATTTGCGTCGCGCACGTCACGCGTAACAGGCGCGTTCTGAAAGAGGAGCGAGGAAGCCGCGCGAGGAGAGACACAAGAGGCGACCACACACGCGTTCCGCACATATCCCTTCGGAGAGAAAGCACCGAGCGATTTTGGAGTAAAACGGAGAGAAAAACGAGGTCTCGTAAAGCGAAGAAGACGAAGGTTGCTCTCATCGTCGACGCGCGTCATCTTCTTTCACGAATTCTCAACGACATTGTCCGCGTAAAACGCGCCCGAGGTTAATCGAAGGTTCGACCTACGCGCGTACCCATTCGTATTTTCGCTCCTTGGTTCGTACCCGCGGACGAGGTGCGGTGAGATTACGAGAACGCGACTCACGGTCGATTGGAAAACGAGCGTCTTCGTTTGGCGTTCCGTGACGTTTACAGGCAGGCGTTCTCGTTAAATCGAGAACTCCTAGACCATTCGCGAGAAAGCTGCAACTCTTCTTCGGCACCAGGACACTACCGCCGCCGCCGCCGCCGCCGCAGCGAGGAGCGCGCAAGACGAGGTGAGTGTCGTCCCTTTGCCACCTCCGTGTAACGTGTGCTGCCTACCTACCCGTCTTTCTGTCTATCTATCTACCTGTCTGTGTTCCTACCTAACTACTTACCTACGTACCTACCAACCTATCTACCTACCTACCTATCTATCTACCTACCTTTCTACCTACCAACCAACCCACTCGTCGCCGTTCTCGTCGTATGCGGTAGGGTCGCACAACCTCCTCGACCTAACCGTGCGACGATCTATTAATTAAAGGGGGAATGTCGAGGTGAGAGAGGAGAGAATAGCGCCAGCCGGCTCTTTACTCCGATCGGCCATTCGGCCTCGAGTAACGCACGTTCCTTCGATCGATCAGCCGCGTTTCGCGCTCCACCTCCACCAACGTTTCTCTCCCTTCCTCGTGAGCTTCTCACCACCCCTTTTCTCTCTTCCGCTGTCATTCTATTTCTGTGTTCTCCGCTACAACCGTGTCCGTACCCCTCCGTCGCTTCTCTTTCCACGCTTTCCAATTTTCCACGCGCCTCTCGCGCGCGATCTTAAATTTTGGCAACCGTGCACGCACGCAGCAGGTGCGATCCACCAAATAACTATGGACCTATCTCTGGTTCTCCTCCTGATACGTACGCGTGCGTCACGTCTCTCAGTTGCGTCGTCCTCGTCGCGAACGTCGTCGTCGATGCCGTTCGTGACGTCTAAAGTCGTTGAGTCACTCGAAGGTCGCGCCTGGCTAGACCAATCCACTTCTCCTGGCGCATCGAACGCGCGATCCTGTCCCTAACTAGCGCGCGCGGGTACGTTTCGCTTTCTCGCGCGACCTGGGATTCGCGGATTCGAGTCCGCGCGGGAACTTGGAAGTCTAAGGGGCGAGAGAAGAGCGCGGGATTGGATACTCGCGTGTCGGAAAGACCAATGAGCGCTGTAGATAAGAGAAAGAGGATAGAAAAGTCGTGGAGCGAGAAAGGAGGGATCGTAATTGATCGAACCGTGTTTATTTCGACTTTGTTGACCAATCGAAGGTGAGTTCGCGTTCATCGATACGGAGCGGGTCTTTGCGACAGCTCGGACGACCGCGCGAACGCGGCTCTTCGGAGCCTCCGTCGGTGACGTCGAGGTGCGCGGTACCACGCGAAACTTAAAGGTCGCCGCGCCGCGCTAGATCGACTTATTTTGTCGCGATTCGACCCGCGTTAGCGTCACGAGTCCGGCGACGAACGCGTCGATCGACGCGAGGGTCCGATGCGTCGAATTCGTAGTCTCGAATGAGAAGCGAGGAGAGCGTGAGACGCGGCAAATTCAAAAGACTCGTGCCACGATGCCGCCAGACAGTCGCCTTCTACCAGCCCCAGGCTCCAAAAACGTTCGAACGAAATGGCGAATCGCCATTGTTGGCAGAGGAAAACTCAATTTCGCGTGATATTCTCGTTCTCCATCTAACCCTTCTCCACCTACCCCCCGTGGTTCGATACGCTTAAACTTCACCCACGGCTGCGACCCCCGCGTCGTCATGACGTCGACTTGCGCGTTGCCCCGCGAAATCGCAAAGGTCGTGGCGCCGCCGCTCTCGATATCGACCGAACGATTCCTCGTTCGACCGAACGATCGTTACGATGGTTCCGCGATAGGAACCTTCCTAAGGTAGCAACATTTCCCAATACGTGTAATCTCGACTCGCGTAGTGCTACTCCAAAAGCCCCTCGACGTCCGTCCGGATTCCTCGCGAGAATAATTTCCGGCTAGGATATTGATCGCGATCGATTTCACTCCCGCCCAATGACGTACCGTTTCGCTTCCGTCACTTCCGGCCCTTTCGCCTTCTCGATGTTCCAGCTTGGGTGTCCCCGCGACCGCACGAAGGAAGGACACGATATCCTTTCGAGGAAACGAGAATTGCGGTCGGTGGGTACGTACCTGGAAGGAGCCCGGGTCGGATCGATTTCCCGCCCACAGGGTGACGTGCCTCAGGTACATAACGCGCGACGGCTCTGCCCTCGCAGCTGATCTTCCTAGTTTAGGACCGAGCGTTCGATCCTCCCGCGCAAAGCAGGTCGCCGTTCCGCGTGCCACACGGAAACGAATTACCCGTCGACCTGGCAAGGACCTATCGGCCTGTTTTCATTGAAGAGCCGCGGTGCGACGCTAGCGGAAAGACGCGAAGCGGAGCGGACGCGCGAGCAACGCGTAGACCAAGTATCGATCGTGCGATAAAGGCAACCCTCCTGCTCCGGGTACTATCTCGTGGAGAGAGTCGCTTCAAACGTATTAATTCTAAAATAATTAGGAAGCACTCACGCGCGGTTCGTTGCGAGCTCGCGAAACGAGATTTAATCGCGTTATTCGCGCTAATGGGAACACGGTGACGAATAGATTATTCCTGTGACTATTACGGCTAGTAAATTACCTATGATTATTAATGGAAACCAACGAATTTTTCTCGTCGGCGATATTCTTCCGAATGATGAATTACCCTGATTAATATTCTCGTATAGAAATTTCTGCGTCGGCCACGAAATCGTACGTTCGTCCATGGAAAGGTTAATAGTCCAAGGGCTTGTGTGGGTAGGTTTATCGTCAGTGGTTAGAGCCGTCGATCGAAGAAAACAACTGCGTTCGATTTATGGTCCACGTGTATAAAAGGTTCAGATTTTGCCGCGGATCGTTAACAGATAATGGCAAAGAAACGAATCGTAACCTCGAGCTTTTGTTCGATTTTGAGAGCCATCGAGAACTTTAGTAGGCGTTAAAGCGAATCATAAACCGACGAAGGTATAATTCCAATGCGACGA
Source organism: Tiphia femorata (assembly GCA_944319695.1). NCBI lineage: Eukaryota > Metazoa > Arthropoda > Insecta > Hymenoptera > Tiphiidae > Tiphia > Tiphia femorata. The sequence continues at coordinate 10,516,176 of OX090903.1, forward strand.
TCGAGACGACTGTAGCCGAGCGAGAATCTTCCAGTCGCGCGACAGCGGTCGCGTTATTGGGCAAGGGTGCCATATGAGACTACATACGAATCAGGGTCAATTGTTTCCACGTTGATAGCCGCGCGTCTTCGGCCGTGCGGTCATACAGTTGTTTCGGTCGTCGCATTGGAATTTAAAGCTGAAACTGAAAGGGAAGCACTGGCGATCATGGACAATTTCCATGGACCCTGCGGTACACGGTTACTTCTCCAATTGTTTTAAAATTTTTCCACCCTCGCGATTCGGCCAACACGCGACACGGTCTCCTTACAATCTTATTCCTTATCGATCCGTCCGTGCTGTGTGACCATCTCGAATGTGGCACAGTGTGGCGTCGATATATACCCGTTAAGAGCGTGTGCCTTTCTAGTCACGCCACTCGAGGGGGTCATGCCTCTGCGTGTACTCTTTTTGAAGGGGTTAATGTGAATCACGTGAAAATCGATCGTACCGCGCGTTAGCGCCTTCGTCGTGTTACGACAAATTTTCTCCCCCTTAAAAACTCCACGGCACGCGGGTAATAAGAATTCGCGGGTTCCCACCGTTCGCATGTTTCTGGTATCGCGAATTTCCTTCGCCGTCGCTTTGCGCTGACACAATTTCAAAGAGAAAGCAGCGATTCCCTTCTACCAAGTTTGTCCTTTTTACCATCCACCTCGACGAAAGTATCAATTCTGCGAGAAATGAGAATATTCGATGGACGAGCGTGACGCACGATTCAGCGGGTCAGAGCCCTCCTGGGTCCCATTAGCTAAATTTTCCTGACCACTGAAGATCCTAATAGACAGGAAGGGCGTTCCTCCCCAGCCAAATCGGCCAGCCGTTTATCCAGCCGTTCCGGGAGACTCGAGGGGAACCTCGAGAGAGTCACGCAGATTTCCTCTTACGCCGATTTACAATTACCTATCCTTACCATCGACGTTGAAACAACGGGAGCTAGACGGTTTTTCCTCGGTTTTACGAGCTCGTGAAATAGTTCGCGCACGGGACGGCACTCGAGGCCGAGATAAATCTATCTCTTCTCTTTCTCTCTCTCTCTCTCTCACTCGATTATCGTGGGATTACGCGCAGCTATCGAGCGCGAACGTTATCGCCGACGACCCAAACGCATTCCGACAGATTTTACGAAGAGATCGAGGAGCGCGAAGCGATACGACGAAGTGTTCTCAAAATGCGTTCGTCCATTCGTCTCCGCGTCTCGTCGTCGAAAAGGACCCCGTGAACATCGACGACGCAGGCGCAGGACACGATAAAGAGGACGGAAAGCGAAGAGGGAGAAAGGAAAAGAAAGCTCCTCGAAGATTTTTACCAAGAGACGACCAAAATCGAGCCACCCTAGCACGGGTCCCTCTGTTTTTTTACTGCATGCGCGTGCCTATTTGATTGCTCGTTTGTAGCAATGAGAAGGGAGAGCTCACATTCGTCGTCGTCCGTTCGAGGAACGAGATCGGTGGGTATCGGTACCGAGATCTTTTGCTCTCGATATTTCAAAAGCACGCTGTCGGAGGTAATAGTTTTAGCCAATATGTGGATCCAACTTTCAAGCTGTGCATTTTCGCTGTGACTTATCTCATTGGCGAGCGCGTAGATCGATCCACCACCGATCGACGTTTCCTCACCCTACCCGGCATCACGGCGCTCACCCGATAAGACGCACAAAAAGGAAAAACTTTGCAGTTGGTATGCCGCCCACGCATGGTTATACTTATGTGTACATACATATATATACGCAATCTATATATAGATCTAATAATGTGTATCTATAAGAACGGGATATTCAACTTATTTTCTGCATGTCGGCGTCGCACCTTGACACGCATCGTAGTTCCTTCCTTGTCTCTATACGTTGCCTCCCCCCAATCCATCTAGAAGTTCCTTCTTCCATCCCCCTCTTCCGCTTTCCTCTTCGCTCTTTTCTTTTGCTCTTTTTTCTGTATCCGCGTCCTCCTCCTCTCCTTCTCTCTGGTTCCGTCATCCGGGGACACTTCCGTCCATGGCATCGACGAACGTGACTCGCCGCGACGCGACAGTAATTTTTAACGACGCGCCAAGATCGAAGGAGACCAAGAATTCTAAGACACGCTAGAGGACTGAGGACTAAAAGAAGCTCGAGGTACGGCGTATCTTGGACTTTGCCGTGGGACGCGAAGAGACCCCACAAGTTGCAAACTTCGTTTCGAGGGATGAGAAAGTGGCATGCGAAGGGGTTACGGTAAAGAACGAAACTCTCCGAAGGCGCGATCGTTTAGCGGATTCAATAGGTAATGGAAGACCGTGACGTCATTCGACCACACGTACAAGAAACGCGAATCGTTCGCAACAGAGGCAGGATTTGGATCGTGTACGCGCACTCTGTGCATTTTCCTATATATGTTCACGGCGCTGCGGGGCACTTTATAAATAGACGTGCGGTAACGCGAAGTTTTCACGAAGTTAAGACGCCGTAAAGATGACGTATGGCTTATCGGTTGGCTACACCAACATTCCCGCTTCGCGATAACTTTTGCATTTTTCTTTGTTTTTTTTTTTCTTTTTTTGTTTCATGCTTTCATTCTGCAGCGAAGACGTTTCTTCTTCGACTACCGCGTAAAGCGCGAGAACGAAAAGTGGAGCACGAAAACAGGGATGAAAGGTTAAATATCAGCCGAAATACGTGTCATTGCACGGAGTAAAATGTACACTTGCATAATTTATATACAATTTGCATGACGGGCATTTCGCGAACGAAACCCCATTCGGTTTTTGCATTCTACAGTTCTAGAGCTACGTTCCCTCGTAACGGAGTGATTCAGACTTTCTTGATAAAATTGAATTCATAATCTTTTTCTTCGTTACTATCCGTGAAAATATGCCAGTGAAACTGAAATTATCGTGCAACTGCGTCATTTGCACTCAATTTATCGCTTCGCATTTCCGTTCGGCACACAGTTATTCCACCCTTCGCGGCTTATCGTACGATTCTACGTAGATGTCCGTAAAGTCAAACATGTCGTGGCAGCGCCACGTGAGAGCATGCAGTAGAGGGAACGACTGTTTACAACGAGGGCATATACTCGAAGAGAAAGGTTCGGGGCGAGAAGATTGTTACGAATTACTTAGAGACTTCGGAGTGCATGCCACTTGTCACGTAAGCCCCGCAGGCTTCGAAGGCTTCGAAGGCCCAGGAGGTCGCGAGCCTCCCAGGCTCTACGTCTTTTCTAAAATAAAATCTTCCGTGTTCAAGCGTCTCTTCCACGCCCTAGCACGCAGATTCCCACGAATCTCAGTCGCGTCCTACTCGTCGATGCCACGAACGGAAACTTTTTCCCTTTCCCAGAGCGTAGAAACGCACAAACGCAGGATCCCCTTATCTTGGTTTTTCTTTGTTTTGTTCCTTTGCCCGTTGAACGTTTGCCTTGTTGAACGTATGAAATCAATCGGCAAATATCGGCTTCGGGCACGCCTCCTATCGGCAGCATTGACGTCCACTGGAGTATCGTCGAAAGCGAGGCAAACGATAAACACCTTCCTGTGCCCGTCTACGTCGCCGTCACGACCACCAACCGGCCTTGATCCGAGCGCGAGAACGGTTCGACGGAGAGCATCGGCAGGCCTTGTAGCACGTGGAGGTCTTCCTCGTTGGTCGACGTCTCGTCCTCGTTCGTCGTCATCGGCGTCGGCGTCGTCGGCTGACGTCATCGTCACCATCGTGGGCCAGGAAGTGTTTGCGGAAGCGACGCCGCCATGCCGGCAGGTATTGGCGCTTCGTACAGGTCGTTGGGTGACCTGGGCGAGGACGTGTACAAAAGCACCACCATCGTCGATCAGACTCAAACCACCGGTCAGAGTGTCCTCGAGAGCGTGAAGAAGGCCTTCAGCTTCGCATCGCCCAAGGTCGACATCAGGAAGAAGGACCCACTCATCGAGGACCGTCGGGAGAGCGTCTCGATCGTATCAAGGTAATTGAACGTTCGTGTCCCTAGGTGATGGGTCGGGTCTTCTTTGTGGTTATGTGGTGCGGCAGAGGGGAGAGAAAGAGAGAACGATCGACGATCGGCAGGTAGGGTTAACGATCGGGACGAGGACGTCATTTCCGGTTGGATATCAGTCCTTGCCCGTCGTTCGCCGTCGTCGTCGTCGTCCACGTGTCTCGTATAAAATTATCGTTGCAACCCGTGGGGTTATTTTCGTATAATCGCGCGTGTACGCCAATCACGTAGTAGCTTCGCGAACGTCATCGACGTGGCAGGGCGTGGGCGAGCCTTCGGCTGAAACGAATCGTTCGCTTTGCGCGTCTTTATCCGCCCGTGGAGCACAATCGACGCACGAAACCTCGTGACTTTTTTTTGCGACTATAAATTTTGCGCGTGTCCGTAAAAGTTTTACGACCATTGGGCTTTTTCGCTGGGTCACTCTTTTAAAAGTACGTGATCGGGGAGACTGTTGGGTCGCTAGTGGAAACCGCGATTGAATCTTTCCTCGTCAGGAGGGAGTTGAACGGAAATTCGCGATCGACGCGATGACCCTGCCTTTTCGCTCTGTCTGACAGGGGTCACACGCATTTAACGAACAATCGATAATAGGCGAGGGAGTCCTCGAGTATGTCGTGGACGACGAGCGAAGATGAGATCGAAAGCTTGCAGATGCCATGGCTAATCTGCTTTTTTTGCGTTGAGTCGCGAGTGGTGAAGGGCTTTGGACGAGAATCGACGGTCATGCTTCTCTGCTTATTTATGAAACGAGGAAAGGGGGAACAGGAGGCCGGAAGGGAGATTGCAAGAATTGGCATGCGTAACGAACGCCGCTGAAGCGTTAGGAAGATCCTCGGAAAATTAATATGCATTCGGGATTATTCCAGGTGAAGGTTTAGACAGATTTTCATTAAGATCCTGCATTAAGATATACTACATTATGCGTGACCATATTTTATTATTCGCTCTTTCTTTCTCTCCTAATCTCCATCTACACCTGTACACGGGTCAACGGGCTCGCAAACTCGCGAGGTGACAAAAGACGCGAATTTCTCGCCCGGCCGAGAATTCCACTTTGTCGTATAACTATCGACAACTCTATTCCCCCTCGCAAGGGTACTGAGAGGACCTCTCTAGCTTTAGTCAGCAACGGTAAGGCGTTCTAACGAGTTTCTAACGCGTGCCAAATAACAAAGTCCGCCTTCCTTATCGAAACGATTTCGATCCTTCGAACGGCCTTGACCGTAGCTTAGGATACACGTTCCCCCTCACTGGTGGGTGAAAAGGTGCGCGTTCAGTGTCATCCTTAAACTTTTCTTTCCTTCCCCTTTCACGACCTCCTCTATGTCAAACTGTAATCAAAGACTTGCTTTAACCTTAAGCTACGAACGGACTTTAGGACAGGAATTTGGCGGCGCGACTATTGATCGGCCTGGGCACAAAAGCAGGCCACGAGGTAAGCCGCATCATGAGACCCGTACATACCCCTCTCCCCCGTTTTCAAAACTCCCCTAGCCTCCCCGCTTACTCACTCGACGCTTGGCGAATGCACGATGCCAATCGTTTGTTCCTCCACACTAATGTAAAATACAAAAATTATAACGTCCCGTCTCTCCGCCGACCGATTCCTCTACACTCCCTTTGTTCTGCCCAGATTTGCGAATCGCATTCGTTCATTCGGTATGGGTATGGTATGTTACAGCATTGTATCGTTTTACGATTTGCACGTGACTGCACGCTTAATGCTTATTGTCAGTTGTTGTATCGTTGTTGTTGTCATTGTTGTTATACGCTGTCGATATACCGCCGCTATTGCACCGCACGGTAGAATTGCTTTGACCGTTTCACGTAATGCCCAACCCCCTGTCGCGGCAACGCTCGCGTTGTCTGAAGGAGGCGCGTACGCGCGAGTGGCGAACCGTCGCGAAGGCGGAGGAGCACGGTGAAGGAGAAGGAGGAGAACTCGTTCGTCACGCGAGGTCGATCCCTCCGGAAGTGGTCGGGAGAGAGATCGACGGAAATGGGACGGGTAGATCTCCGGGAACGAGACCGGCCGCGATCGTCGTCCCTCCTAACTCCTTTCGTCTTAGCGGTCACGCTCGAAACTCCAACTCGAAAGTACGGATAGTACAAGAAGTGGTCGAATCGTCGAGATTCGAGGTTCGCGGCTATTCGAGAAAAGGTGGGCTTTGGACAGGAAGTAAATTCGACTGCGGTACGTGGGTATCGTACGAAAGGAAGAGCTTCGCTCAAGAGACGGTGAACTGGAAGAATTATCCTTGAGATTATCTGGAGATTCCGGACGGATCTTCGAGAGCCGATTTCCTCGTCACGTGATTTCTTAATAAACGCGAAGTGCGATTCAAACGAGTCAAATTCAAACGACTTCGCGGAATTACTTTTTCTCCCTCGTTACTGCGCGCGCGTTCGACGAGAGAGTTCTTTGATCGAGGGTGGATCCAAGCGAACGGCCCAAGGGCGACTGAATAAAATAAACGTCGTTTCCGCCGTATGGACAAAGTCTCTGTCGACGATCGTGGGGGTTGAAGCGGGTCGACGGGGGCGAGAAAGAGATTCGGAAAGAAGGTCGTTGAAGAATTTGAATTTAATATCACCGCTCTCGAGAGAGAGAGAGCCACCGACGAGCGGTTCGTGTATTCGACCAACCTCCACGCTTCGACTGGAGTTTCGAGCGTGGCCGATAAGACCGAGAAGACGATTTGCATAGCGGTAATGGCTGCTAGTGCTACCCCTTATTCGTTCACTCGACTCTCAACAACCTCCCGGCCCCGCGAACTTTCGTCGCTGATCACTCGACGATTAGCGCGCGCGTTGGACGTCGAGACGGAGAGGAGTCACCGTTGTGTGGGGCCCGGGGCGTGTGTGATTATTCGCCGCCATTTTGTTCTAGGGAGAGAAACAAGATGCCGACCGCCGCCACTGCCGAGGAATCTGCACTGTTGGGGTAAGTCCTACGAGTGCGAGGAGAGAATTAAGAAAATGGGCGAGGACGCGAGGAGTGGTAAGAATATCGCGTGTTGCTCGAGCCGCTCCAGAGTCCTCCATCCAATTGGCAAGTATCGCGTATAAATGTGTATACACGTAGGTAAAAGCGTAGGTACTCACATGTATACGTACATATAAGCGTATACCTATACACACTTATACGTATGCATACGCGTAGCTCGAATTGTAGGAACCTAGTCTCGCCCGATTACCCGACAGGCTAACGCGTAGTACTGTATTACCAGTGTAACGGAGCTAATCGTAGTCATCGTATACTTGACCGTACGAAACTCTAAACGCGACTACCCGACATTTGACAGTTACGCCTTCAGTCTGCCATCGTCGTATCGTCTGCATTCGACGTTTATGAGACTTGCGATTATTAGCACGATTGCAGGAGAGGAAGAGAACTTTTGATCGGCAGTGGATAATAATTGACACTGACCCCGTTACTGGCGGACACGGTCGAGCACGACGATCATTCCGCGTCGTCCATGACTGTCAATTGCATTATTGCAAATAACAGTTGAGATTGGTTATGGGTGACACGCGGTGCCGGTGCATCGCTGTGCAACGACGCTTCAAGGCGACTTCAGCAGTTTCGCATAATCCGCAACCGCATTGGACCTGTTATTAGATTTCCAATCGTTTCGGTAACTTTATTCTTCATGTCATTCTCTACTTATTCGAAGATGTCGAATAAGACTTCCATAGGATTCTCTTGTATCCTCAAAAAAACTGGTTCGTTACGTGTCGGACAAAAAGTCGTTTTCCTAGACTGACGATGGTTTCTTCGTAGATCGTGGCTCAATGGTAGGAGGCAAAAGGAAAGAAAAAGATTAACAGAGTGCCAATAATAATTACGAATAGGCAGCACTTAAACATCGGAGTATGAGAGCTGACCTTGCTTAATGACGATGTCAGGCGTAAGATCGCGAATCGTGCCGAAGTGGCGCCTTGCCTTAGTCGTTTAAACCAATTCTGCAATGCTGGTCCCCCTACAATATCTCGAATTGATGGCTTTTAAGTTGACTCGTCCTTAATCCCAATTTGAGCACGGATGTCGAAGAGAGCGTAACGAGACTCCACGGACGTTATCTGACTTCCAAGGTCTCCCGTCTTCGCGGACCATAGAACACCGCAGTCTATTGTTCTTGAATGAAATAAGTTCTCTCACGTGACCTTTTTCCTCAAGTTTAAAACGATCGTTGTCTGTACTAGGCTGGAATTAATTCCTTAGTAGGGTGAGGTACCGCGTGACGAAGATTCATCTGGCTTTTCTTTCGACAGTTCTGTTAGTTAAGAATCTTACAAAACAGACATAATTATTGTTCAAGTAAAATTATGTATTAGGGACTTAAATTTTGTAAAAATTTTGAGGTGTTCTAGAGCGTTATATTCACCAGAGTGTTGTTTCGAATCAGTTAAAATGATCGGTACGTAAATTCGTTTTTGCTGATTTTCAATTAGTATGTAAGGGCACGCTTGACATGCTGTGCATTAATGCTAAACGGTAATATTCAAATGAGGACGAGGTTTGATTGAATAGCAGAAAGCTAAGCTACGTATGACGATATCTGCTTGTGTCGATAGACGCTCGTAGTGATCAAATGGAGATGAAGGCATCAACAACGCAACCATTGACGATACGTTAACAAAACAACATTGTCCTTTGCACATTGAGCCTAGGACCTGATGCAACAAAAAATATCGAGGACTGTAAATGAAATTGCGGTTTAGCGAGGATATCGTGACGCAACGGAAGGCCATTATCGTCGTGATCATCACTAGAAACTCAACGAGCTTCCCGTCTCATAATTGCCCGAGCGAGGCAACGTGGGCGACGTGCAACGTAGATAGTCGGAGCTGAAGCCAGCAAAGGTAACTGCGTGTCAGGATCTAGTTTCACCGGACCCCACCAATTGTGAATTAATCATTCCGAATCGAGAATGGCAAGCAACCCGTAGCGAAGCTTCACTTTATTCCTGCGATATTGAATTCGTCCAGGCAAACCCTCTTCCGGGAGACATTGAAAATGCAGGAGTTGCTACTGCAACCAGCCATATCGTCGGGAATATGGTTTGGAGTACGCCTGGTTTTAAAGGGAATGTAAATCTTAATGCATTATTCAGCTACTCTTCGACGCGGTGACGTAACCTGTATTCGAATCAGAGGACAGATGTAAAATTTTCGTTATTCTACTATAATGTTACGAAAATATTTAGAGTACACGTAAACACCGAAGGATGTGTACATTGAGATGAAATCTTCCTATTACGGTTGGAAATACGCGTTATTCCATTGCAACGCCCTCGTCTTGATGGCTGAATGTAAGGTGAGATACAGTAGCCTTGTATTTTGATACCATGCGACTCACACATTCAGAAGCAAAGACACAGGGCAGAGTTATGGATTTGACGCCAACAATAAGGGTACAGGAACCCAGACTCATTGTCGGCATATTAATCGTATCTACTAGCAGTGGAGCGGGATGTCATCTTATCGTGCTTTCTGCCAAATAAGCTTAGGTGATTGTTCTCGCGCATTGTTTCGGAGTAACTGAATTCAGAATATTTCGTACCTCGAACTGTAACCGATAAATCGTTAATACCTTGCGCATGTCCGACGCTTGTTTCAAATTAGCATTTGAAAATCGAAGATTTCAAACGTACACTTTGCAAGATTGTTATTTTTTTACATCGTTTTTTAAAAAATATTCAAAACAGTACAGATAAGAAAATCTTATTCTGTCAAGTAGATCCGGTGTAACGTGTGGCCTTTCGTTTGCAAAAGAGTGATAATACGCCCTCGTGCGTTATCGAAAGCCAACAGAGATTACACGGTCGTTGGCAGTTGAGCGTATGTTAACTAGCCGCCATGTTTTCCATTGGATACGTTTATACTGTCGTATTACTTTACGAAATAATCTCAATACGTGAACTACGATATTAATTACAAGATTCGTACGAAGAGTATTAAAAATTGACCGAGGACTGAGGTATTGCAAATGACTACAATTAAGAAACTTTAACGAATAGCGTTTGCGCTCGAACGACGTAATTTCTTTGCTTCTAACAAAGCGAACGTTACTTCGTTAACATCATCGTGTTTGCGGTGACTCTGACCGATGCTCCACTTATGATAGAGGCGACACGGCGAGAGCGTGACTCCCTTGGCGATCCTACGCGGTCTAGTAATTAACCGTGTAATTAGGCTTAATTAGGGACTATTAAGGACGTCGACCAGATGGGCATCACCGTTCTTGCGTGACGTTCCGATCACCATCATGCCGGCCACCTGTCTCCCGTCGCGATTCCTGCTCCACGCTTTTTGCATTTTGAAAATCGTGAGTTATTGCGCGTAAATATCTCCCAGAGGCGAGGTTCTTCTCGAGAGAGTCCCACTCAGGGGTTCTAACCGACTCGCCTGATGTGTCAAAGAGAGCTCGTCGATTAGCGGCGCGCTGTTAAGCAGCTAAACGAGCTGCATTTTCCACCGTGCTGGCTCGTCGATGCGAATCTTACAACGCATCGGTTCACTAGAACTCGTCCTTCAGTGCCTGATTAGAGAATCGTACTTTGTGGCTCGCCGATCTTACAACGGATCGATTCACGAGGGAGCATCCTTTAGTGTACGATTAGAGTATCGTGGCCCGACGAGGCGAATCTCACGACGTACCAGTTCTCGAGAAAGCCTACTTCCGTGCTCGGTTAGAGGATCGAAATTCGAGAGTAACGAAGGAATGTTCGTACGATAAATTGCATCGGTTCACAGTAATGCGTCGTTTAACCCTTGATCGGAGAATAGTAATTCGTGGCTCGTGGATGTGAATCTTGCATCGTTTCTCGACGAGGAATCCTTTGTTTCGCGCTTATTTTTAGAGAATTATGGGTGTCCTTGAGATAATGGTCTCATTCTTGGATTTCTCCGGATTCATGGATCTTTTGTCTATGAATCAACGTTCCTCTCGCTGAAAGTTAGCGAAGTGTGAAGAATGACGTTGCGCAATCGTCATCCGCTGATACACTTCTGACGGACAACTATAAATCGAGCTAATTATGACGGATTATTTTGAAGGAAGACGCATTCTTCGTCCTTACCCACGGCTACGGTGCACGTGCACCATCGTGCACGTCACATTGCTCTACTTTCGCTGAAAATTCGCTTACCGGCGCTTGGCTCAACGCCAGTTCCACCTGAATTGGTCGGTACCAGGCTTAAGTACGATTTATATCCAGACGGATGCGATACGTTTGTGTCACCGATCGTTCGCAGATGGTTATCGGTTGCTCCCAGGCGATTCGTCGAAGCGGACCGCGCGGTGCGGACAGTAAAAAAGAGAGCAATTCATTTGTCCAGCCAACGTTTTTTGCTCTTCTATTTCATTCCTCGTCGTTAACGATACATGGGGTGCCCCGTATAATTTTTCATTCGACCTATGCATCGTGCAAGTAGAATAGAATCCAAATTAGCCTCCAGAAATCGGATGAGTGTTTCATTGAATTTTCAACAGTAAGGGAGGAATAGAAAAAGACTAAACTTTTGTAACGTAGGATGGAAAGATTCGTTTCACGTCGAAGTAGTTGATTCGCATTTCACAATTCTGTCAATCATCGCGTTGGATTTTGCAAGCGCCACCTTTCGAAAGAACGGAAATTACGATCGCGAAATTTACATATACACCAACAATCGCCGCCTACGGGTATTCCATAATTCTCGATGTCATCGGCACTCACGCCGTTCATTCTCCCTCATCACTATACACGGGCAAGCGTGAGTACATAGTGTGTGCGCGTGTGTGAGTTAACCAACAGAAAAGGGAGAATGTGCACGAATAATCCGTGGAGCACGAGGAAATCCCACGAAAGCATTGGCAGAATCCTACCGAAAGAAAGAGAATCGGCAACCGGAGATTCGAAGGTAAACGAGTTCTGTTCTGTTCTGTTCTGCGACTACAGTTTTGAATTTGTTTTATTGCATGAGAATGGGGACGGAGAGAAATTGAAAGCGTCGAAAAAAGGGAGAGGAGCGGAGCGAGAGAGGACGAAATTGGCATCAGGATTGTATAAGGCGTCGCCGGATAAGTGCTATTGTAGCCGCTGCCATGAAAGCTAATATATACCGATAATAATAATTGCATCCGTAGTAGTGCTACACGAAATCTTTTCTCGTTACTTATTTACCTATTTACGTATTCGTTTCCGCGCTCGATGCAAGGCACGGAGGATAAACTGAACTCCCGTTGAAGAGAACGAGCGCGTGCGTAACTCGATCGTCCCAACTACCTCGGGGGTTCGTCTTACAATCTCGTCTCGAGCATCCAATGTGGTGATGTGTTGGGCGCAGGAGGCACGACTGCTCTGCATGCGGATGGAAAAAATTTGGTGCGCGGTTCGGTTAATCGATCGGTAAAAACGTACGAGATATCGAATAACCAAGGGAGGTATCGAGTGCTCGCCTCTCTAGAGATGAAGGGAAACGGTCGTCTCGCTGGTATGGTGCGGTCAGCCGATCCTTCGTGCACCCTGTGGACTGTCGGAAGTTCGACAAGAAGGGTCGAGGGACGAGGAGAAAATCGCGTCCCATCGAGCTCCTTTTAAGTCGACAACCTCTATTCCGGGCTACGGTGAAAGAGCGAAGTTTCAAGGAATATCTTTCTTCTGGGAGATTGGTACGACAGTCATGAACATTTCTTTAACGGATTTCCACGTGACGGTTTTATACGGTGGAGTTTGCGATCACGGTCGATTGACTCTGGCGTTAGAAGTAAAATTGAAGGTAGTTTTCCACTACCTTTGCATTTTTGTCAAGTACGATACGATTTTTGTCAAGGACTATACAATTCGATCCTTTCAAAACGTCATTTTGTCGGACATGTCCCAGTCACATTTTTTGGCACGACCCTAAAGGGAGTGACTTATTTAATCAGTTCGGGCTATATTCTCGAACGCGAGCTCTGAAATTCTCTTAACGTTTCATGCATCCATGAACGAGGCACGCTGTGCGAAAGTGAAACTATATAGCCCGATCTATAAAGATAAAGTACTCGCCGGAGGCTGTTTATTGCTAGCCACTAGCGCCGCCCGAGGCACATCTGATATAACGGGCAACAAAGTGATGGGAATCGCGTGCAAGGACCGTCGATGCGAATATACGCATTTCTGTGTCTGACGCGAGTCGACATTGAACTCTAATATCATCGTTCTTTCTCCTTGAATTGAGACAATGGGAACAGGTGTGCTGCCAGTCACTCTGTCACATTCTTAGGTGTCTTTGACTGCTCCGTGTTCTCCACACTTGGACTCTTTCACCTTCTATGCTTTATTCGTCCGGGTCTTTTTTCGCTCGCTCCTGCGACTCGTCCCCATTCAAATAATTCGCGCTCAGAAGAATGAAAGGGTATTTCATAGCGGAGCCGGAAAGTAGAATTTTAGGTTGATCCTTTTGTTCCGAGCGTATGTCCGCGCGCCGGCGCCGGCGCCGCGCACCACCGCCACCGCTCGTAGACGGTGCCAGTGGACCGTTTCTATTCCGAGCTTCGTGTATTCGCGGATTAGTGGATTCGAGCGAGTGCGAGGACGGTGTCAATATTGAAAAAGGTGGACTATTCAAATTTGTGCGAAAAATATTTCAGGGCACTTCTCTGTTCGTTTAACGGCAATTAAATAGGAAATATGGCCGTTCACTCATTGCGCAAGTGATTGGAATTTCGCGATTGGTGGGCGTTGATAAATTTTTCACGGTTTCTTGACAGAACGTGTGATAAAATCGTGAGCATTTCCGATAATTAGAAAAAGCGTTGTTGAGACATCGTCATCGCCCAGGTAACAATTTTGAAGAAACTTTTCCTTGTAATTTTTCAATGCTACAATTCAAAGAACAGAACACCCGTTAGTACGTAAACCGTTATTCCGTAAGCGGTCAGTGAAGCGATTACCTTGGCACTAATGCGCAGTTAAGTGTCGAAACTTCGAAGAAGAGAAAGTATTGATGCGTACTTTCTAGTACCTTTATCGAGTTTTATTTTAAGGACATCGAAAAGCACAAATGAAAATTTGCTAAAAGTAACGTCCACGTCGCTGCGCGAATAACAAGAACGATATCTTACTTCAAAACTTAACGAAAATTGGTCGTACTCCACGCAACCGTAGGTGATTTGGTACTCTAAACGCCGGATTCGCTTTAAGCCGTGGACTAGCGATAGAGCGCCTAAACGCATTGTTACGTCTTTGTAGAAAAAAAGAGATATGACTTTCTCTTGAACAGCAAGTGGTACAATGCTTATATTCATACAATCTGACAAATTCGAGTCTTCTAAATTACGATACCCTTTGGACAATATCACAACATTGTTCAGAGAAAAGTTTTCAAGTTCGCCTCTTCGCAAGGATGGAAGGTTATTTTGGACGAAGTAGGATGCTTTTATGGACGTGCAATTCCGCCGGTAGAAACAAGGACTGAATAAAAAGACGCAGTGAAAAGGAGGAACGGGAGGAGGAAGAATACGACCGGTCTTAACGCGTACCGGAAGTGAGCGGGTGACGTGCCGGAGATACGAAAAACCGCTTGTGCACCCAGATTAGCTGCGCTTGGAAACTCAATGAAGTAAATTCTAATGCTCATGGCTGAGCCACTACAGGTACCGTTCCTCCGCCTCCTAGGTCGTTTGTGCGCGCCTAATCGCGTCATAAACTGCTGCTGGCGAGCTTGTGCTTCCAGATTCGTTTACCACTACCACGAAGGCCATACAGATGATTTGCAATAAGTAGATTGTAATTTTAACGTAGAAACTGGAAAAAAGTTACACCAATTACGCGGAGAGACAATGACGAGTCTTTTTACAGAAAAAAATTCTGGGGAAATTATTAAAAGTTCTTCATTCGTGGAATTTTTACTCCGATATAGGTATCCGACCATCGAATTGACGCAGTCGACCGTTTAAACTCGGAAATGTAATTTCGACCATTAACGCTTTCACGGGACTCCGCCAATTCGAACGTACCTTTTATATCGTTAAAGCATACTACAATTTCTGGTCAAAACTGAAATGTTCTTGTAGCCCTAAAGAACATTAAAAACGTTCCATTAAATTCTCCTGGGGGGTGGAATGGTGGCGACTGTCTGCGCGAAGTGGCTCCTACGAGAAACGTAATGGAGCATCATAAATTCAGCCGGTATTTTTCTTGCACGGATGAAAAAGAAGAGGAAAATGGGGAAAGCTCGAACTGCGAAAGGAAGTGAGATAAAGTTCTTCCATCTTTTAGATGGAATCGAGGAAAGTCAATCGTAAAGTTTGGGTACTTAATAAACTCCACGAGCAGTCGCCTCGATCCATAGATTTTATCAAAGAGATGCAGGGTCCCCTCACCTCTCCTGTTTCTCTCTCTCTCTCTCTCTCTCTCTCTCTCTCTCTCTCTCTCTCTCTCTCTCTCTCTCTCTCTCTCTTTGTCAATATCCCCTACAAGTAACATTAGTTTGTTCCCCCATAAGGAACTACCCAGAGGAAAGGGGTAAAACATAAGCGAAAAGTTACAGTCACGAAGTCAACGGAGAAATTGAGTAAAAGGAATTTCTTGTTTACCAACTTCACACCGTGTAATTTCATCTCATTAAATTTCCTGTCGCGTCTTATTAATTTCCCACTCTCTCACTTGTCACCCTCCAGAAGCCGTTATCAAGATTCTTTTTGAAGTAATTCTCCTATCACGTTTAATCCCACTCGCATATTTGCGACGCAGGTGTCAAGTAGTAAGGTAGATCGATACGGTCTACGAGCGTGAAATTATAAATTCCGGAGGAGAATTCCTTCTTTGTTAAAGGGCGAGACATTCCGGCGCGTCGTTATAAATTTGTACGAGCTCGCTCGACGCGATGGATCAAGTTTAATCCAAACGTCGTGGGCAGCAAAATTTGCTTCGCGTAACTTTGTCAATTCCTATGATTTCATTTCTCCTTGACACTTAATTTCTTATACGTTTTGAAGACTTTTCACAGCTTCAATCATCCGATCATCAATTTCATTTACACGTACGATAATCGAATCTCTTCCGCCCCAACACTGCTCAGCTTAATTACTTGTTTGCTGAATAACGTGGAATGAAGGCTACGCGAGCGTACAAAGGGGAAGTGGAAGGCACGAGTCTTCTCATGTGTCAAGTGCAATTCAGCAAAATGGAAATGGAAATGCATGCGCAAACGATTCACTCAGGATCGACGACAGGCACTTATTTACACGGTAAACACGTCTTCACTTCTTATCTTGCGGAAGGCAAGGAAGCACCCGTTATTATGAAATATTCGGCTGGAGGTGCCCAGACATGTGTGATTTTCTCTTCTACGGAGACCATTTATCTCTAGTCACGTTCTCTCTCGCTCTCTCTCTGTGTCTCTCCGTTTCTCTGACCCTCTCTCTCTCTCTCAGCATACCCGTTTACTAAGTGACTGCAAAGTTTCCCGGTAGCCGGTTTAGTGATCGACCCGTGTTTTATCGATTTCATTAAAGAAGCGAGCTACCGGGGTACGCAAAATGCGATAATATCAAGTCAGCCCATAACATGCGTATACTCGCTACATGTACTCGCTTCCTTGACGTTATATGTTTACTCCTTACTTTAAACTTGTCCAGGGTGACTTGGCTACTACCGAGTTACTTCCGAAGAATACACAATAGCACCGAGAAAGTCCCAAAAGTTCCAACGGTAAAACATTCTCCGTCTACTTTCCACTTCCATCGGTTTTTTCGTTCTTTCACTATTTTTCTCTCTCTCGCTCCCTTTTTTACTGTTAATGGCCCGTCGATCTCTCTTTTAAAGATAGTTCATTTAGCAGCTATTCCTTCCACGCAGAAATTCCCATGGCTCCCCGCCGATACTTATCGAGAGACAGACGAGCTTGGAGATGTCGAGGCGAATCGAGGGCAATACAGTTTCCCAAGCGTTCGCAGCAGACTCGCGTTATCGAGCGTTATCGATCCATACCTGTCACCAACGATCGTGACGTAATCGTCCCGTTGTCGAGAAATGCTCACGGGAATGCGCGCGCAATGATGCTCCATCAAAGATAACCAGTTCCACCCTCATTTCGCGCACTCGCGAGATCTTCATCGCAGTAATTCCAACTTTCTCGAACGAAAAATTGCGCCTGGTAGTAACCGATCGTAAATCGCAGATTCGATGAGAATATTGGTAGTGGTGGCACCAACGTTCCTTTCGATTACGAGTACATAGTCTTACATAACTTGCAACGTAACGTGATGTAGACGTTTTTATGACACGTGGAATGGTAATATTGGAGTTTGCAAGTGATTACAAGACGAGCAGTGGGAAAAAAATTACTTCCATGCTGAATCACGAAAATCAAGGTTACTCGTTCGTCTGGAATCATTGATAAGATTGACTTGCAATTATTACCTCCGTTGCAGTAGTCATATTGTGATCACTTGCATTACGGTGTCAGATTGCTGCACTTGGAGATAATTCGAAATTTCCTGGCGAGCCAAAAGTTTTCCGAAACAATGGTAAATCGAAGCAGGCACGATAAACATTATTCCCATCATATCCATAATACCATATCTAATAAAATCACGCAATTTCGAAATGGAAAACATCATCCCGGTACTGTGTCCGTAGAAACTAAGCAGTAATCTCATATTTTTGTAATAGGTTTCCTACTACCTACAGACTTCGTTAAGTAGAGTTTACTTTGGTCTCTAATTACGGACGTGGCTTCCGAGGCGTTCCTCTTAGCAAACTTTTAATATTCTCCGCGAACATTTCCTTATTTACTTATTCACGTATTTCATTATTCCGAGAATTTTTAAACTAGCGCACGTTCGTTGTTACGTGGCGGAACAAATATCGTTACGAGATAAATAAATTCTTTACAAGGACCGCACTGTTAAATTCACAAATTGCGATTTTATGTCACATTTATGGCCAATCGATTTGGAATGCGCCGCGAGTTTTTGCTGCAAATCCCATATATTGCACCTACATTATGCAATCAGCACGATCCATCATTCGTTGGATGAACTAACTACTCTTGGTTTTTATCGCACTGTCACGTTTCGTGTCGCGATAAGGATTTACTTGAAAATGTCAACCGTGCAGATTGAGTTGGCAGATGAAATTAATTTCGTTGAATAGAGTAATTGCCCTAATTCGATAGAACAGATATTTGGCGATGAAAGTTTTTATTGATATTCAGTATCAAGAGCTGCCCGCGCTCTCGTCCTCCACGCGTCCTGGATGACTTCATAGCTGGCGTCTCGTGACGATGCACTCCGTTTTATGAAGGTATCGATCGTCGGTGTCGGTCGTCGCGACGCCGTCTGCACGGCGCGCCATTCGTCTGCGAGGTCGATCGTGATCTACTTAGAGAAACTCCCTCGCATAGAGTCACTTCTCTTCCCTCTTTGCTCTCTCATCTCCTTCTTTTCAAGTACAATTCACATGTACTTTGCTTCGATGAGAATTTTTGGAACCTCGCCTGTCTTCTGTTACTGGGCCAACTGCGTATGAAACGGTTGAGCGTATGTAACGCGGACAAGATCAAGCATATCTTTTCTCCGTATCAGAGCGCGTGACCATTGCCGGTGTTGGTTGGATTCTTCTAAAGAAGAAGTAGGCTGAATCGAAGATGGTTACGTGATCGTGAATACGAGTAGCCACTGAGAATGTCGATAAAAATAAATTCGACGTCCGGGGGAATTAAATGAAAGCTCCTCCGTCTCTCGTTCTCTGAGGAAGAAGAGAAACGGACACATGGACAGGACGTAGTCGGGAGTATAAAACATAAATCCACCTGCTACGAGAAAAATGCTCGCCTTCGCTCGTTGTTCGTTGTTCGTGGCTGTGGTGTCGATGGCGGCGAGAAGAAACGAAAAAGATAAGAGGAAAAGCTGCAACGAGAGAGAGTCCGATACAGCGTGGAAACAAGCTCGGTCTTTCGGAGGATCAGAAGATTTCAGAAATTTTCGGGAAAAGAGGAGTTTCTCGTGTAGTCTGGCGAACGTTGTTACCAAGGACATTTCTCTAAACGAGAGAGGATATTCCTATTTTCCATGCCAGAACTGCGTCATACTCCACCCTTGTTCTTCAGTTCGCCATCTTACTCTTGCACTTGCGCCCACTGGCAAACCAACGGACCAGAGTGGTGCGCGCGCGAGTGTAGATGGAAAGGGTCAAGCGGGGTTCCTGACATTTTCCCGGTAAACTAAATTGGGTCGGCGCCGTAAATCGTCGCGAATACAGGAGCGGAGTGGGAGATCGGAAGGGCGCTTCGGGCATTAAGGAATACGTTGGGTTAGCTATCTACGCGAAACATAAAATGCGAGAAAATCGAGAGGTCTCACGATAGATTCGAATTCGGTAGCGTCGATACCTCTTTTGGATTCACCTTATTCCGTTTCTCGGGCGCTTATCGCGAACCCCTGAGTTCGATTCGAATGGACGAGGATGAGGCACGACGATGATTACATTATGAAAGTTTCAGCCAGGCGATGAGTGGTTGAGGTTACGCGAACGGCATTAAGACGGGAGCCGTCTGAAAATTATATAATCCCGAGCTGGAGATTGGAATGCAAGGAGGAAATCTGGGTGGAAGATGAGGAGATGAGGTGGGGAATGACGATCAAAGATTCCTCTCGTGGATGCAGGGATTAAATGTTTCCTCGGATTGTAAGAGAACCTTTTCCTGGAAATGAATTTCTTCGACTTCCTGTCGATAATCACCTCGTAACCGGGCGCGAATTGAAGCAGCGGTATACTCCGTACCGATGCGGCGATGGAGGCCCACGTGGAGCATTTCTCGACTGCTACATGTGTCGAATGGCAGCGCCAGGCCGGCTCGACTCTCTCTCTCTCTCTCCTTCCCCTCTCGCCCTCGCTTCCTGTTACCAACCCCCTCACCTAGCCTTACTTCGCTCAGCTGGGGCGTGGCGTTCAGATCAATACCATAAAAAGCTCACCCCGACGACCGCCTAGAATAGACACGAGAGTTTTGCATACGCTCTCTCTCCCTCTCTCTCTCTCTCTCTTCCTCTTTTGTCTCTCCTTCTATCTATGCTTATCCACGCCTCTCCTTCATATTCAATCGGGAACGGCGAAAGAGGACGCATTGGCGACTCGCCTCCTGGAATGAATTTGTCCCGCTTTCCAACAACATGTTTTCCTGCTTCGTCCACGACCCCAGGGATCAATTTCTGGCACGGAGTAGTCAACGCGTCGAGCGCGCGACATTCAATTAACGAAGGTTCCCACACGAGTGGAGGAAGAAACGGAGGTGAAGGAAGAAAGGGATCGGAGAGATGACTGCGCATTAGCTGCTACGACGTCGTGATGAATTTGGGGACTGGTTAAAGAGTACAAACCTGAAGGTCTTCCTGTCTTCGGTCCTCGTTGATTGGCTTAATTGAGAGAATGGCTCGTTCGAAGAATGCGGTAGACATGGAACTCCAAGTTCGGTCTTCGAGCTTTCCTCTGGTCGGGTTGCGTTAATTGATCCCGTGCATGTTTCGGAGCATGCGGCGGAGAGGGAGCCTCCCTGTTCTCTCTCTTCTCTCCTCTGGTTTACTGCGGTTAATTGATGTCACTGCAGCGCTTGGTCGCCCTGTAACCCCGATTTCATTGATGAAATTGAACGAGCGCGTCAGCGTCAGTGCGGCTGGAGAGAACAACGGCGGGTCTTGTCAACAAAGCGCGACAACATAGAAGACACCCTGTTTGTTCTATCCCCTTCGCTCCATTGACTCGATAACATCGTCTTCCACCAGGGGCATCTCCTCTGTCTCTCTTTCAGCCTCCATACTCCGCACGCCTTCGTTTCCATTAATTTTCGTTGGTGTTCGCGGCTCTCGACGCGCACCGAAGAGCTCGTTTTTCCCGGACTGGCGTGCGGCATGTAATAATGGAGGGTAGTAATTTCCCTAGCGGTAATTTTCGTACTTGATGTACGTTGCTCGTCGGCTCGTTTTACTCGAATTGCACGCTGCCAGCTGCGATCTTCATTTGTCTGCACTTTTTTCGAACCATTTCTTTTTGGAAAACCACCGGATGGAACGCTAGAAAAGTGGAAGGGAACGCGTTGCAGAAGACGACGGCGCCCAGTTCGTCGTAAAATTCGCTGCTCGACATTCATCTCCGTCCACATCGGCGAAATTACGAGCGAGAAAAGGAAGGTGAAGTTCGGGTAACACAGGTTTTCTAGATCGAATGGGAATTCGATATCGGTAACCGAATTCGTACGTGTATACGAATGATTCGGAAACGCGCAATGCGATGAGACGTAGTAGAACGAAAAAGGATGAGGAAATGGTAATGCGATCCCACCTTTAGGAATGCAATTCGTCTTTCTAGGATATGGAATCGATTTCAGGGTACTTCTTTTATGTCGGCGAAAAATGAGCATTGTAGCACGACACGGACTCTGGGACGTGCACTTCTTCGATTGGATGGAATTTTTTTTACACTTTCTTTCGTTCATCCTCCCATAGAGTAACTAAAATGCCACTTATTAAAATAGCTTCGGAAGGCGCGAGAATGAGTGCATTGGAAATTAAAAAGTAGAAAGTATGTTGGATCTTTCTCTATTAGAAATACGGTATTTTATTTTTGCCTTTCGCGGAGATTGAATTTGCATTTCCTTCGATGCTCGATACGACACGCATCCGAACATGCGAAATTGATAAATATTCACAGTAACCGCCTACATGTTCTGTGCGACATAGCCCGTTGGGTGTCCAACGAGAGGAGGATGAAGATTGGCACTACGCTGATGGATTTTGAAAAACGAAAACGTTGTTATTTGCTTCCGATTATTGCGATAACTCGGTTACGCGTGTGCTACCAGCCCAATATGGAAATGAACGTAAGCAAACACATTCCATGTGTCACATTCGGGTTGGCTTTAATTTAACTGCAAGCTTCGGTGGTGTTACGAAAAAATGAAAAACGGTGTATCGGTCGTCCGTAAAATATTCGCTACCTCTACTCCAGCTGTACAGGCACGGTTCGTTAAAATTACCATCGAATTTAATGAGGGTGCGCGCGCTGTTGCGAGAGGCTCGTTCACTCGCACGTCACCCTCTTTTTTTGCCCCTCTTTTTTCATCGTTCCCTCCCACGGAGACCGGAAATTCGCAGCGCGGCAAAGTATGTCGCGCTAAATTGGCAATACTCGAATAACGCGAGTAAGTCGAGTAAATCGTCTCCACGGGCTGCCTTCTTTTCCGCGCACCCTCGAGAATTTCTTCTCACCCGCGAGAGAAGGCAGTAAGGGAACGACATTATATTCCGTAAGCGGTGGGAGGGAAAGGACCGAAGAAGTAGGCCGTGTACAATTTACTCGGTGAGAAGTTAAAATCTTTTCACGGATAGGATTTCTTCGCTTAAACGAAATTAATTTAACGATGGTGAGACCGGTGAGCGTTCTTGAATGCGAAACGCAACTTAAGAGAGGGAGTAACATTTTAACGTCGCCACAGTGCATGCGCGTGAAAAGGTTTCATGTCCCATTTGCGAATATCGAATTAAATAACGCAAGTGCCTGCGTGTATACCTTCTCTACATTCATTCTTGCGTCGATTGCTAAAACACGTTAATGACGCGAATTAATCTGTATATCGTAATCCGAGTTGGATTTTCATCGTAAAAAAAATAAAAATAATAGAGCACGATGATTTGACAATCGCAAATCAACACGTGGCTTCGAACTGTAACCACATGCGCGAAGGAAATTATTCGCGGTATCGATTAATCGGTAATTCTCGAGGCACAGAGCAGGCCTTGAACATCTTAGGGTGAGATTACACGGCGTGGCATTCGCCGATCCACGCCAAGTTCATGGAATACAAATGTTCTCACGACGCGTGAAAAATGTGGAACTGCGATAGGTACAATCTCAATCGACAAATGATAAGCAAATCGACTGCATGCGTGGTGCTTGCGAATTAGCCTCACCAGTGTGTGCTAGGTGTAATATTCTCATCGGTGTCGGATGTAGGGGAGGAAAGTGGGGCATATGCAGGGGTCCCACAAACTGCAGATCAGAAATATGTCGTCCCGGGGCCTTCAGATAGGTAAACCCGGCGCTGATTCCCACGGAACGATATTCAACAATGTTCACGTCAGACGTGGCAAATGTCATGCCATGTAATCTCACCTTTAGACATTCAAATTTCGCATTCCGACTGATTCTGACTGTGGCACGTGTTCACGTCACAAACGTGTCGTTACCTTCACGCCGTGTTCACGAGATTGGAAATAATGAGAAGAGATCTCTTTCGATGCGCAGCACGATGCCCTCAGATAGCATGGACGACATCGAGCTGAAGAACATTCAGCTGCAATTTCCTGCACTGAGGTACCTGTCGAGGGACGATGGTTCCGTGGCAGAGGAAAGGGTGGAAACGGACAAGGGAACTTTGCTAGTCGCGGTCCAAGGAAATCGAGGAAAGCCAGCCATTCTGACGTACCACGATCTAGGCCTTAACTGTGAGTATTGTAATAAAAATCGGTTGTCTGAAAATTTTATTCGTCGATTTTCACAAATGAATCGTGAGTATCGTACTCGACTAATCTCATTTAACCCACGGATGGGTCCGCAACCATTATTGATCACGATGTAAGTGCAAATATTCGTTTGACGTCAAATTGAAGCTTCTTAATGGTTGGAAAAATAGAAATCATTTTCGCAAATCGCAGATTGAGCTATACCAAACACGAAAAGATCGAATGCGATGAATCGTGATATCCCCAAAAATGAAGTTACGTGTTCTAGTCTGTATCTTTCCTCGTACACTAACGTGCCTAATCGCCGGGACAGTTACTGGCATCGTTCCAGGATGAGTCGTCGTGCGCAGTAATAAACCTCCCACAAGTTACCTTGACAGTTAAAAACGTGGTCAGGCGGGAACTTTATCCTCGATTAGCATTCGTCTTCGTCTTCGACAAATTTCGGACTACACATACAATATTTTGTCTTTTTCAGACATTTCGAGCTTCCAGGCATTCTTCAATTACATCGACATGCGCGTCCTCCTTGAGAACTTTTGCGTCTACCATGTAAACGCACCCGGACAGGAGGAAGGTGCGCCGACGCTACCGGAGGAGTAAGTTAATCTTTCTTCGTGTTTTTGTTTTTAATAACAATTTGACGATTAGATCAAATCAAATTGATAGAATCGGTGGGACACTTAAATTGACTTGACTATTGTTTTCGAATTGGACGCACCCGAACTCGCTTAAGAGGCTACCTTAATGACAACTCGAGGAGCAAAGGTCCCGAGTACACAACGATCAAGGCTACCACTCAGAACCAGTAACAATTCACGACGATACCGCAGACGTCGCAGTTTGTTTCTCTATGTACAGAAGGCTAATGACTCTCGGTGTCTCCTTAACGTCAGCGAATCTCTCTCGGCCCTAACAAAACAAACTCTTGCTGTCTTTAGTTCTATTTAGCGAAATCGACGATTCCCTGAGACTCCGTATATCGGACATCGAAACTAATCGAGATATCGTTCCAAATTATGGCCCACGGTACCATTTGAGACTAGAAATCTATTCGAGAGAACAAGGAAGTATATTTCAACGAGGAAGTGTATTCCGTGTTACTTCCAATTAGTTCGACCTTGAATACGAACTCATTCCAATGAGAATGAAAGGATCTGGAAATCCCTTATATTTCATTAACGTTTCCCTAATTAGCGAACCTAGGACGCGGATTCGTCATAAGTCTCATTCTTCGATACTCCGGGTGCAAGGGGTGTAGCAGTTCCCTTCAACATGAGCGAGATCGACGCGTACGTCCGCGCGAATTCAATTAGCGCGAATCAATGACCCAATTAACGTCCTAATTAATCGAAGCCCCGCGGGCGTGCTTCGGATCATTCCTTAGCGTCTTAAGAGTCAGCGAGTATTGGGGTGTTTCTGGGAAAACAAGGCACCTACCCAGCTACGGTACGACGGACGGGCTTGTTCGCGCACTCCACTCGAGTCAACCCTCTCACTTCTCTATCGCTGTTTGCATTTATGCGGATTCGATGCTTATCCCGTCGTTACGCAATCGGTCGTTGGGGCTCTGATCGCCCCCCTTCGAAGCGCAACGTTGGACGAAAGTGGAATCGGCCGGATGGAATAATCGGCACGAGTCCTTTAGCTTTCTTCGCAGCTGAGAAATTGCCCATGAGTGACGTCACACGGCAGCGAACTGACTGTCAGGGGTTTTCTCCTTCGTGGACATTTCTGAAATTGCCTAGACATATAACGTTTAGCGATTGGTCGCGACACGATTAAATTGGCGCGTGAAGTACAACCGTATTCTCCAACCGTTCCTTAAAAATTCTTCGCGAAACACACTTACCCGTACTCCTCGACGAAAAATCCAATTAACGCGATGTCCATTTTGCAGCTTTCGGGCAGTCGGCTGTGACGTCAACTAATTGCTTTGAGGGATGAGAGCGTTTCAACCTCTCAAATTATTAACGATGGTGGATTTCGCGTGCGATAATGACGCGTGAAAGGCTATTTAATTCGTTCATCTGGCGCAGCGTGTCACGTAAATGTGCGACGAACGCGATTAATATCCTCGGCGCATACTCGACCGGGAGATACTCGGAAATGATGAGTTTCGATTTCTATTAATGAACCGCTCAGTCATACGGACACTCGTCGAACTAAGCAACGCGTTACAAATTCGATTTCCTCTCTTCTGCCCTCCTCCTAAGCCGCAATGCAGACTTGCATGCGGCCAGGGTAACACCGACGTACGGCGAAAACAATTTCAGTCGATGTGCCAAATCCACGGAAAGTTAGTAGTAAAACGTATGCCACGTTGGTTTCCTCGTAATGAAACGTTACTGTTCGTGATTTCGTCAATACCTAGATCTTGTGAAACTAACGAAGCCCATTCTACGAGCGTAAGCCGATCATTTGAGAGATTCGTATGTTTTTTATCTAATTGTAAGTAGTCGATGTGAAAAACTGCGACGTCCGCCGTTGAAACCGTCTTGTCATCGTTGCACCTAAAACAAACAGCGTGGCTGGGTCTAAAAATACCACGAGCAAACATCGTTCCACCCGTACCCGGTTAATAGTTTGTCATTACACTTACACGAGTATAAGGAAACGTACGTTGGAAAATCTTGGGAAGGATGGTAAGCCGCGCAGGCGACATGTTCCGGCCATCAGGTGGGAAATTGAATCGAGCCTCCCGAGTTGTCGACGACACATCGGCAAACATTTGCATACGGCGATGGGCCGAAGCCCGACAGTGGGTTCGGTAAATTCCAACCTCTGTTTGTTCAACGCCATTGCCGTCGTCGTTCTCGCACGAGAGCCCAATGGCTCCGCGTTTATAATTGTTCTAGTGGCGCTTTGGACATGACGAGGCAAAAATGTTGAGGGTCGGGGAAGTCTCACGCGTGTCTATCGGTAATTATAATAATTTTGTCACTGTACCACGCAACCGCGAATATTCGATGGGAAGATGACGATGAGAACAGAGACTGCGGTAAAAAAAAATTAACGGCTAAAGTGCACATTTATTTACACGATTTTACTTAGTACAGATAGACGATACGAACATGAAGCATGCACTTGAAACGTAAACAAATTTGTTTGGCAGCTACGTTTATCCGTCCATGGAGGAGCTCGCGGAACAGCTACTCTTCGTTCTCGGCCACTTTGGCCTCAAGTCCGTGATCGGTTTTGGAGTCGGTGCAGGCGCCAACATTCTGGCGAGATTCGCCTTCGCCCATTCGGAGAAGATCAACGCATTGTGCCTGATAAACTGCGCGTCCACGCAGGCTGGATGGATCGAGTGGGCGTACCAGAAGCTGAACGTACGCCATCTAAGGTCTCAGGGGATGACTCAAGGTGTCCTCGATTATCTGATGTGGCATCATTTCGGCAGGGTGCGTATTTGGAAAATTTACGCCTTCTTAAGAGATAACGTTCCTCGAGAACGAAGCTTGTCATTTATATATTTTCGATCTGCGGGAGCCAGACAAGTTTTACTCGCTGGCACTTTTATCGATCGTTAAAAACGAATGTGAAGAAACAATGTAACCACTCGCGGATATCAAAAAGCGTACCCCGTGACTGTACCGTTTTCTCCACCTACAAAAATTGCAATGCGAAACTCGTCCCATAACAAAGCAACATTGACTCTTTACCCTGGTCCGTCGAATGATTAGCTCGCCTTGCGTAAATTGAGAGCAACCACGCGAGCACCGATATTTCCGGGTAACATGCCGTACGGCCGATGAGCAAAGCCACTCCTATACGAAGAACGCCTCTATCGAAGCTCGACGTCGGCGTCGTTCAAGCGGGTTAGTTAGGACGCGCATACACGGGGGGCGGGCGATGAATTATTGACAATGAGGGAGACGAAGGAAGGACGAGGAAGAAAGATAGGAACAGCGAAAGCGAGAGAGACATGGTAAGACTGAAGGCATTCGCCGGTCGAACGTTTACATGCTAGCTAGAAAATTGGATTAGAGCGTCAGCAGCAATTCTGTAGCTCGCATTATGTAACTCGTAGCTGCTTAATGGGGTTACTGTACAGCGCGCATAAGAGTGGCCACCGGTCGTGAAAGAAGAAAAGGCGTCGACGTCGTTTGGACGAGACATTAAGAAAGCCCGAGCGCAACCCCTGCTGGCTTGAAAGAGAATATTAAAAGTATGAGGGTTAGCCTGACGTGAAACTGGAGCGGACTTCCGAGACCGCTCGAGCTTCAAGGAGCGGAAACTTTAAAGAACGGCGCACAGTAATAACGTTTGCTGATTATTCCGTTTCGAGTTTTTCTTCTTCAACTGACATTAGAGCTTTTGGAAGCAGAATAGTCCGCTTTTCTTAGAACATCTGCAGGTTTTCCTGAGGAACTGCGTGAGAAGAATAAGACAATTTTTTATTTCCATCGGTTTCTGATTGTGAAGTGAAAGCATCTCTTAAAGGTTAATTTAGTCTTTTCTACAGTAACGAATATCTTGGAAACTATAGAATACGTAAACTAGGGGCACAGCCCCTTGTGCTTTCTCTTCGCTCAAGCGCGTGCCACGCACTCGCATCTGGCAGTGTACAGAAAGCTTCGCTTCGTCGCAGGTACAAGTGGAGCTCGCGCTTCGGGTTTACTCAGTAGGTTCAAGCAAACATTTTGAAATATTGCAGGTACTTTTCTAATGTATATTTACTACCATATCTCAGATATTGTTTGATTCCGATAAGCGTTACCGACGGCATTAGTTTATGAAGATTTTAAATCGGCGCAATATTCAAACGGTTAAAGATGACGATACACAAAGTTGCATGGCAGCAAATGTGCACATACACCATGTCGCTGCCGATTCCTGTTGGGACCAGCTTGACCGTCTTTCTGGAATTAAGATACAACATTCCAAATGACCGTTATCTTTGATTGACACAACAAAAAATGTTGAATCTTGGCATTGTGTTTTGTAATGTACATTTACACGTATATCTCAAATATTTTGCCGGTTCCGATAAGTGCTGCCAAAGATATCAAGTTTTCAAAATTTAAATTTCTCGCTATTTCTAAGCAGTTCAAGATAGCGATATGCAAAGTTTTCTGTTGTCAGATTTTTATATCTTTTTCAGTTCAGTCCTTTTTTCGCAATTTAGAATACACATGGATACACATACATACACATACGTATGTGCATACATACACGCGCTTTTCGCGATGGTGGCAGCATAAGTAACTCCCTTTGTGGTTGGGCCAAAAACTATTAAATTTTCATCTCAATAATTTTTTTTTGATATGTAGAATATAGTTTTCAAGATATTCGGTAAAATAGGGTAACCTAAAACCCAAAAAGAAACAAATCATTTGGGAATATTCAGATATTAAAGAAATTTTCGTATTTCAACCTTTTAATCAGACGAAGTTTTCTCCAACGTTTGCAAGAATCATTCTTACGACAGATAAAAGTGTGGAATTTTTGTAGAAGAAAGTAGAAGTTTTAAAAATCTATGAAAGCCAAATAACTTTTTTTTATTCTCTTTGCTACAGGTGGAAATTTTAAATTCGTTCGCTTTATCTCGATTCGATTCATCGGATTCTGTGGATTGAGATATACAATGGGGAGCGCAAGTGAGCGCGACCGTTAGTTTGATTATGGACTCGCGTGCATTTGTTTGATCGGCTTAACGAGGTCCCCGCGAAGCAATGAAAAAAAAAAAACAGTCCCCATCAGAGGCAACCGTTTCATTTACGAAGTGAGCTGTGCAGCAAGTTGGTTAATACGTTCTAATAAAAAAAGGATCATCCCTAAATGGTCGATCAATAGAATGATATAACTTCTAAACGAACATTTTACTCGTATTCCGATTTTTATTAGAAAACGCCTGGGCAGAGCCTCTGTATTGCAACGAAAGCAGCGTGAAACCGAAAAGATAAAATTCATTTAGCCGCTTTATCCCGTCGATGTTCAGAGTGGAAATAGTGATTACACAGAATTAAATATACGTATCTGCAAAACTAGTATGCGGAATTAGGCAGCAGTAACGATGGGTAACACTGGATTTACGGAACTTTTTTATCCGCCAGATTGACGGGTTTCCGTGAAACTAGTGTTGTCTTCCACCGATCCACCAAGATGACCACACTTATCCTAAATCCACTTCCAATAATAATTCTTAGGTATCTAACAAATCGAAGGCCTTCGTTAAAAAATTTTCTCCTGAACTTTTTACAGTAACCTTTCCGATTTTAAATGAATGTTGAACATTACCACTCCTCATTATTGGCGCTCCACCGTGACTTTAATTTCAGGGGACGGAGGATAGGAATCACGATTTGGTCCAAGTGTACAAAAATTACTTCGAGCGTCGAGTGAATCCTACGAATCTCGCGTTGTTCATCGACAGCTACGTGCGTCGCTCGGATCTCAACATCGCCAGGGAACTGGACCCCACACGTAAGAAGGAGGGACTCACACTCGGGGTCCCCGTCATGAATCTCACCGGCGCTCTCAGCCCTCACGTCGAGGACACCGTGACGTTGAACGGACGATTGGATCCTACAAATAGCACCTGGATGAAGGTGAGAGCAGCTGGAAAAACACGCTACTACGCTTCGGGAAAATTATAGAACGAAATTGGGTGTGGAATATGAAGTGTAACAATAAGTAAAAAGAGGGTACTAGACGCTGTAGTGGTTGATTCCTTGAACAAAGTATTTGTTCCATGGAATCCAATTAAGCAGCGTGCCTCGTGACCCTGACCGTCCACTTTATGTCGAAAGCTCACGCTCGTCTACCTCCGATCCCATTAATCGTTGAAATCTTTCCGTGTAATTATCGTTGTAATTACATAAGCTCGTGTGTCCATTCCCTATATTATAATTATTAGAACACGTTCGTGACCAGATGTTTCATATCGATAGTCTTTCTTTGTAAGACACTCGCAGACTACTCCACGGATAATTAATGTTTCCTACTTTCCAGATCTCGGATTGCGGTATGGTGCTGGAGGAGCAACCGGGTAAAGTAAGCGAGGCCTTTCGACTGTTTCTTCAGGGCGAGGGATATGGTAAGTGAGCGCCGTCGCGAACCGTACCTTAGAGTTTAATTAACAGAGTCTAACGAAAACGCAATTGATAATCCTCATCGATCTTCACTGATATAAATTGACTTTCACAATATATACACGCACGTGCCGTCGCGTCCCGCCGATGGGACGACGCACGACCGTCTGGTGCTGGAAGATGGAAAAATCAGAAATGAAGAGGAGACTGTGCATGTACGATTAGAATTACTGCCGATCACTTGCATAGCATATACGAATATACAAAAGATAATGTCAAATGGTGATTTATGGAAGTGATTATATTTTCGGGGACGGATAAGCGACGTAGGAACTACTCACTGAGATTTTACCAATTTCCGAAGACAGTAACTATACGATCTGTATAGTTGTACATAAGTTATTAGCTTTGCCGCGTCGATTAAAGAAGTTCGTCAAGATCGAATATCGATTAAGATTATCGGAAATGTTAAAAGTTTCGTCCCGAAGCTATGGCCAGACAGTCGTGTGTCCTTCCGCGCGACACTACATGGAAACAGAGTGACAAGAGTAAGAAAAAAGACTTTTAGCTCGTGGACACACTCCTAGGGTTAAGCTTGCTCTCGATTAAATATGAGCATCGTTGTGAGTACCTTTGGCCTACGGTAGTCTAGACGACAGTGTACTTATAAAACACATGCATACATACACCGACATATACACATACAGAGTGTTTTATCGAAGGAAATCTCTCGATTATCCTGTTTATCGTTCACCATAACGTCCCTGCTACACTCTCAATTGCCATGCGACAACGAAGTCGCGCTTTGACTAATTCGGTCAAAACGCATTAATTCATACTCGATAATCGTCTATTAACGACTACAAATTTTCGCGAACTCTTACTTAGTCTTTAGACAATACATAAAAAAGAGTTATTTCTAACTATTCGCGAATTTACCGAGACTCATATCACTCCAGGACGTATTACCTTCGAACAAAATTCCTCAGTGTTGGCACGCGAATCCATTTAAAGTTTTGATCAACCACTGTGCGCGTATTCGCGTATCTTAAGGGCCGTCACACTGTCGACCAGTCTTAGGCGATAATTGGATATAAGAAAATGTATGAGATCGTACGTACTTGGTCGTGATGATCAACGAGTTGACAAGCGATCTACTGATCGCGACGGCAGATGTACATTGACTTATATGCACTCGTTCACACGGTAAGCAACTATACCGATGACCAACCGTAAAAAGTTTCGACACGGAAAAATTTATTGTAGAATTCCCGAAGTACTATATGGGGTTTATCATTAAAGATTTCCATTGATTTAAAATATTTTCATACTTTCTGATATCTTCAAAAAATTCGGTAATCCTACGGTACGTCGTCCTTGTGAAAAAGGACGCACCCTATACTTTCTTCGTTTCTTCTTTCTCGGGAGAAGTTTTGTAATTATAAATATCTCCTCGACGTCCATTCCTTTTGACGATTTTTACAATACTGACAAGTCGTCGCATTTAACTATCGAGGCTGGTTGTCGAATTTGGTCACTGAATATGGTTGTCTAATTGTTGGTCCTTTATCGACCAAGTCACCGGTGACTGGTCGACAGTGCATTGCAGCTTTAACATTACGAATGGGTTATTATCTTTAACAAATTTGAAGCTCACCGATCGAAGACCGCGCGGCGCATTCGCGATGAAAAAAAAACGGAAAATGGTTTAATTCTGTTTGGCTTTTTGGTCACAGAGAAACACTATAAGCACTTGACACTACGCTTGAATCACCTTGTCGCCCAATATCAAATGCGAACAAACTCGAATGTAATCGTGTAGAAGAGGGCAAGTGTTTTAGTCGTTGGATCCTCACCGTTCCACGCGATTTCGCGTTTCTTCGCCATCGATCATCGTCCTCATTTTGTTTTTCACCCTCGTTTGCCTCTCCCACTGGTCACTGCGCCTATATTTTAATTTGAAAAAGCGCGTGCATCGCCATTATCAGCCAGCTCGCCACCCACAACCAATCAGTTTGCATCGATCCAGTCCATAGCCTTAAACACCCTCGTGTAGTAGATAACCTGTGCGAATGCTACCTAAGTACGCCCATAAAGAAGTTGTGCTAAAATTAAAGTTATCGTTCCCACCATCGATGGTCATCGTTAATTATTATTATTATTATTATTATTCTTGTTGTTGTTGTTGTTATGATTCGGCACTATTATAATGAGTAGAGAGCTTTCATAATATACACGATGTGGCCGGATGAGATTTTATCTGCGGAAATTGGTGGGTGTCGGTGCTGTAAGGAATCTCTCGTCTGTCGATCGTTCGATGGACGATACACGTTCGAGTGATCGACTTGAAGTCGACGAGCTATCTTCGAATCAATTAACAACAACAGCCTTATTACACCGAACTCCAACGGCATCTCCGATCATGTACCTCTTTACGTCGAAGGGCCCTTCGCGGCTCGACTTGACAAATAAAGCGAGATTTGAAAAAAAAACGACAAGAATGTAATTTGATTACATTGAATTTCATCTCTTTTGAGTCTCACCACCATTTATCATTTTCTTTATTTTTGTGGCGGGGCGGGAGGAGGGGAATAAGGGGGTAGTGGGCGTAGAGGAAAGCTCATGAAAAGACATTTGTGAGGCAATTGACAACAAAAAATTCCTTGTTCACCGACTTGAGCCTTTATTTCCCACGCGTCTCGGATCGATCGAGTGGTACGTATACGTTATATCAGTCAGTAACAAGAAAGTAGAGAGTAAAATCGTTTTTGGCTTTTTGGCTGTTATTTTGCTTCCATGCGATCTTTACAGTGCCTAAGGATAGCGCTACAGTGAAATGGCGATAGAGCTTTCATTTGTAGATCGCGGTGTATAGAGGATTTTTAGAGATTTGGATTTTGTGTTCTTTCAATTGTTTGTAACGTTCTTGGATCTCTTTATTTTCTTGTCGCAGGAAGAATATGTCCTCGTAAAGTTTACAACGTACAAATGCAAAAGCCTGTCTTTAAATAAAACAGAACAATCACATTTATTTCCTGGTAGACCTTGTTTACTTAGCGAGTATACTTTTAGAGAGTGCGTACGGGGACATAATTTTTCTACGATCGAGGAATGCTTTATTTTCGTTGAATCACATGTTGCAAGCGACACGTCGATCTGTCGAACATTGCACCAGTGACATAGCAATAAAAAGAAAAAGAAAGAAATCGCCTCATCGTCATACAAATGTGTTATGTTCCTAATTTTTAAAGAGATATTGTTTTCTTTATGCGTTTTAGCGGTGCGATCCCCGCGGAAGCCAATGTCACCGACAACACCCGAAGGTAAATGTAATTAGGAATTGAAGGCCACAAGGAGCCGAGCGCGCAGTTGGTCGATTAGGCCACGTCTCTGTGTTAAGTAAGTCGGAATTCAAACCTTTTTTCGGGAAGTGTGCGAGATACTAACCGGTGATAACGTAACGAGCAAAGTGACTTGGGTCGCCTTGGAGAGGGCCGAACTAAACTAACGGGGTAAAAGGGAGCTTGCAGCCACTAATCTGTGCTTTAACATTGGTCGCGTTGCGATCGCACGTGAATAGAGAATTTTTCATGTCTTCGGACTTACTAAACCCTTCTACAGCTATCAATCTTGAATCATAGCTCAATGTACTATTGTATTTGTCATCATCACGTATGTTTGATTTGCTTGAAATCTATTTACGTATTTAAGTTCTGTACAACATCGAATTGAGACTCCGTATTGGGTTGAGAATTTAAACGACAAGATTGCCAAAGAAAAAAAGAAAATTTTAAGGACTTCAGCTATTAGAATTTCCTTCCTACATTAATGATACTAAATAAGGGCTCATTATCGACTGAGTTATCGGGTTTACGAATTTACCGATAGTCGGTATAAAGCTTCCTTACCGATTATCGAAAAATTAGAGATCATCTCATAGATTGTGTTTAATCTATCGTTGACCCGATTCATCGGAATAAAATTGATATTTTTGCGCTCTTTTCTAGCGCTATTGACTCGTAAGAATGTTTACTCGATGGAGAGAGAACGAAACTTACCCTCTCTTGTTATAGCGGTACTTGCCCATGGTAGGACATCAGAAAATGTATCTATACGAAAAATAATAATCTCGCACCTGGGTAGTAGATAAGTAGACATGTGCTGTGCTGATTCACGATACGTCTTGCTGTACGCACACAACAGTAACAACAGCTCACCAACAATACACTTAACTCTACTCTTACTTTGCATGTAACGCTTGCCCTTGTTTTCCTTATCGTTTTCTGTAACCTTTTTTCATTTTTGTTCGGTGGCATATCCGATCGAAGAAATATACGTAACCTTCTTTACATTTTTATCGGAAAGGAGTATACAAAGTTATAAAATGATCAATATTTTCGAGCGACGATATAACGAACATTTACATTTGCCGGGGACTTTTGTGGAGGGTAGAAACCATCTTCGTATAGGGATATCCGTCGTAACCAAGCAGAATTCAGGGTGAATTGATAAGATATATTTTTCTCGATTTTCCTTTGCAGTTGCTCCTCTCTCGCCAATAAAAATGGCAGACTACAGGCTGGCCTCACTGGAAGGACTGAATCATGTTTGCAGCAAGAAGATCGACTGGCCTACCGCCACTATACACATAACCGAGAATCCCATATCAGAGGCAGTCGTCTGTTAAACGTTTCGTCGATGAATGCAGCTGTCCTCCTTGGTTTATTTTAAGTAAAAAGACACGCGTTAACGAGGGAAAGACCAGACGACACGACGCACGAGAACTTTAAGGTTTCGTCGGAGCAACGATCGTCGTGGCACTAATTTTAATTTATGTCCCTCGGGTATTGATCGCGTCCCATCATTGATTTTCTTTGATTCCAATTCAGTTTCAGTCGTTATTTTTCATTTACACGAAGTTTTAAATATTACCTAGATTATAAATAAGTGCCCTATAGAGACAAACATTGCGTTATACCTTCGGTCTATGTTCAACTCCGTTTCGTAGATACCGAGGGATCCAACGATTCCCTCGGCGCAACGAAGGATTTAGAGCGCTAACGTTTAAAACATCGATCAATATGCGTTTTATGTTAAGCATTTTAAAGATTAAGCTTAGGTTTGCCCCCTATCGATAGGTTTAATTCTTCGCTTTCGCGAAGACAATTATGATTATATCCGTTAGATATGCGAAGACAACGAAGCCGTCGTTGTTGCGGGAGAATATCCTTTATCAGAGGATAACTTTTTAAAAAGTCAACGAAGAGGGTGTTTGGATTGGGACACCACAATATCAACATTGCGGAACGTGTTAAAGAACTAAAAAAAGAAATGAGGGAGAAATGAAAATACGTTTAATATTTAAGAAATCCATCCATCGTATTCATTAATGCGCGAGAATAAGATTCTTCAACGTCGCATGCCTCGGGTTCAACAAAGCTTTACGTCACTGTAATTTTACACGCAAAAAATTCGAGAATACAGGCACATGTTATTATCGCAGAGAGAAAGAGGGAGAGAGAGAGAGAGAGAGAGAGAGAGAGAGAGAGAGAGAGATTTTCGTTGCGCGCAAATGTAACTCGCCCTCGCTTGTACAAGTGTTCGTGCGGTGTATATTCCTGAGAAAGGAAAGAGACGTTCAAATTAAACGAGGACATTCTGCTAGCACCGCATATAATACGAGCCGCACCAATGCTTTCCATGTTCGCCGTAAAAAGAAAAATAAAGATCGCCGTGAACGGTCCGCGAAAATTGAATATAAACTGAAGAATTCGGTGATAGGTTATTCGAAATTCAATCGAAATTTTCGGTGATCTCGAACTCTGTAATACACGCGTTTCGACGAAAATTGGAGATTTACAATGTCGAGCGCAACTTCAGCACAAGAAATCTAACGAAAATACCGAAGAAAGACATAGGTCGCAGAACGTGCAGCTCAATCGAAAAATTAAATGAATCGAAAGCTTAAAAACCGTAGGACAGAGCCAGAACTGTTTGAGCCAATTCTCGTTCTTTCAACGACATATCTTCGGTAAAAACGAACACCGTGGAAAACGAATTTTAATATAGGATGTTCGCTACGTGATATCGCGTTTCGATGTCTTGTAGCGAATGTATCTACCGAAAAGAGAGGTAAGAGAAGCAGGGGGATAGAGAGAGGGAGGGGGAGGAGAGAAGGAGAGAAAGAGAGAAAATATTCTTCCTTTGTAGTGAGAGGATAAATGCGTTCGCTTGTTTGTGCTCGTGCACCGTACGTGTACTTCCCTTACTTCAAGAGCGTCCTGGAAGTAGAAATGATGCAAATCGGGGAAACACAGACAGACAGGAATTGTGTGAATGAGAGCGAGAGAAAGAGTACTAAAGAAAGTGCGTGTGAAGGTGAATGCACGTTTAAGAGAAGAAGAGCGTAGATCAGGTGAGCTCGTTTGAGAAAGCGAATTAAGGCGAGACACAGAGGGAGAGAGAAAAAAATGACATGTACAGTGTTGGTGCATCCACGTGCGCTTTTACCAGGCTTTCTTTGGAGCCTCTAGCGTGATATAATAAGACGTGCCTGCTACATATGCCCCACGTAGCTTTCGAAAGTTGTTGTCATCGCCTTTAGTTTTCTACGTGATTCTTGCGCATCCCCGACTTCCTCACGCCCAATTTTTCCACGCGCCCATTGCGCGTTTTGTACGTTACCTTTTGTGACTGCGACAGCCACACTTTTGGATGAACTTTTGTTTAATGAAATTTTATCGTGTCGGAGATCTAAGCCGAAACTTGGCTTAGGCGATCGGGAGATCTCGATCTACCCAGCTTAATAAAAACAGTCATAAGTGTGATTTAGTTGACAGATCTCAAATTAACACAACTCTAATTGCCCCTAATTGAATTTCTATCCGACAGAATAAAGGGAAATGTCCCGGGTGGAAGCGTACGGATAAATTGTAAGGCGTTCAAGACCCACCGCTCGCCATGGCCGCTCACTCAGCCGTAGGAACGAGAAGAGATATTTTGCGAATTCTAAGTAGCGGACATTTCGGGGGCCGAAGACCGTAGTTACTTCACGTAATAAAAGAGAGTTTATAAAAAAAAAAAAAAGAGAGCGATTATAAAATTATAGGTGTATTCATGTTGGCGCCGTTGTTTAGACCGTCGCGAATTGAGACGTATTGCGGTAGTTACTTCGACAGCTTAGTTCACTAGTTATTCAGAGGTTCGATTTGAGGTAAATTGAAGGTGAACGCACGCAATTAAACGCCTGCAAAGGGTGCGAGCGCTATAAGAGTAAATTTAAAGAATAAAAAGACCGTAGATTTTAAGGACCACCTCGACAACAACGCTATCCTCACACCCTTCGTTACCAGAGGTGCCGTGTGAAACTGGGACTTCACGTTTGCCTCAAAATCAGGTCCACTATTACATGCGTTTAGCATGCCAATGATACATTCAATTGAACATATCGTCAATGGATAATGTCTCTTTAACGCGGTATCGTCAAAGTGTTCATTGGGCATAACCGTAATCCTAAGTTTAGCTCTTCCTTCGTCGAAGACCTTTACGAGATGCATATCGGTATCAGTAATAAAAATATTCTCTCTACGTTCTAAGGGTCGTTACACCGGAGAGGGTGGGAAAATTTTATGCGCGGTTTTTACCCAACATTTTAGTTGGCACCATCGATGCCTTCCACCGATTAATATATGTTAGCATCGGGCGCTATAATAACAGAACTAACGTCACTGGTAAACGGTTACTGTGTTACGCTGGTTACGAAGGGTTGAAAAGTTCGTCTACACGCGATCGATCGTATAAACTGGCAAAGTCAAAGATCCCGTGTGGGAATCCAATTTGACTCTGTAAAGGACGCGCTAGCGGCACCTTTGTGCGTACCTTGAAGGGAATTTTCAATTTTTCACGCGATAATTTGGGATGTGTTGTAGCGCGGAGCATATTATGACGTTAAACAGTTCGAAGTAAACGAGATATTATAAAGCGCAGTATGCGAATTTAAACTTAGACGGAGCTTGAGTACATACATGAAAATATGTTACATAGATTAAACGACACGTACGCACCGAATATACATCTTGTTATTTATAATAAACGAACACCGGAAACGGATAAGAAAGCGTGTGAAATTATTTATTACTTCTGTGTGGATTTTTTGAACTTTATAGATTGCCCAAGCACATTCTGCCGCACTTTAGAACCTTTTTAGTGGCTTGCGAAAAGTACCCTTGTATTATTATTATATGAACCGTTCAGTGCAGAAATCGATTAACTCCATAAATTATGTTCTAAATTATGTTATAAATATAAAAAGTAGGGACTTAATCAAGTGCTTCGATGCTTAAATTTATGAAAAATGCAAAAAGTGGAGTTAATCGATTTGTCAAGTAAGCGGCTCATATATTAATAGGTGTATTATGTATTACCCTGCGAACACGTGGTTTACTATCTGGTCGCTTATTATTTGTCTCTATGCGCGCGTGCGCTCATTTGCCGGGGTTTGACTTTAAATGAGCACACACTTGTACACGTATATACTACTAGCGCTCTCTGGTGACGATGTACGTACTAATTGGCGCGCATCAGCAACAGCGCACATACGATCACGCACACAAGCGCCTGCGAGGCGCCGCGTGGTTTGTTCTGCATTCTCTTAAAATAAGTGAGGTTATGTGCACGTTGACAATATAAATAAGCGTTGCTCAAAACGTTTAAAAGGACAAGCAACAATGGGCAAGAAGAAGCAAAGTGATGGAGTTGGGGTTTGGAAGCCTTTGCAATTGCAGGGTACCGTGTTCGCAGAAGGCGTAGAAGGCTTAATTGGAATAGAGGAATTAGTTGACTATAGGTTAGAAAAAGTAGGCAAGAACACGCACATTTGCGTGCCCGAAGTTAATGGAAAAGAAAAGAAAAGTGTATGCTACTAAGTATTTCCTTGTTACGATGCATTTATTTACTTTTAAATTCCTTAAATGTTTATTATAATTCTTTACAAATTCTTTACACGTCTTTTAGGCAAGGTTAAAACGGAAAGGTTCGCAAGGGTGGGAAGAATCAGAAGTTTGTACTGAATTACAAAATCATTTGCCAAAGAAATCTAAGCTTGACAATGTCAGCAAATCTTCTCAGAAGGCTAGCACGAAGAAACAAATTATTAAAACTGAGAAACGTACAAAAACAACGGACGACACTGATTTTGACCATGATAGCGGCATTGAGTGTAAAGATTTGAATATTAATATTGATGCATGGTCTGCACTTGGAGTACCACATGAAATAATAAAGGCTTTGGCCGATCAAAATTTTCACTCTCCCACCATGATACAATCAAAGACATTGGCCAGTGCTATATTAGGACGCAGAGACATATTAGGTGCAGCTGAAACGGGTAGTGGAAAAACATTGGCTTTTGGTATTCCTATCATAAATGGTATTCTTGAGCTACAGAATAAAGACAATAAACCAGTTAAAATAATAACACAGGGATGGTCAGAAGAAGAGCTGGGAAGTGAATGCAATAATGCTCCATTTGTAGAACACAGAAACAAAAGAGATAAAGGTGCATATTTCTTTGAAATATTATTTTGCATGTCATGTATATATCATTCTTAAAACTTAAAAAGACAGCTGACGCGTATTCTATGCTACACAGAAATAATACTTAGTCCTCTAATTTACAATTTGTTTTAAAAAAATAGAAAATTCTGTATCTTCAGAATCAGATGATGATGACGATGATGATGATGATGATGATAGTGAGATGGATTTAACTGCCAATGATATCGGTTGCGTGCAAGTAATTGATAAAATAGAACTTGATAAAGATACTCAATGTAAGCCATCTAAGCCATTATATGCTGTCATATTAACACCTACACGAGAACTAGCTATGCAAATAAAAGATCATCTCACCAAAGCTGCAAAATACACCGATATCAAGGTAATTATGCACCTATTGTTAGATATAATAAACATTAAAGATGCACGACCTTTTACGAATCAATCAATTTTAGATAGCTGTTTTAGTTGGAGGGATGGCTATTGTTAAACAAGAAAGAATTTTAAGTAAAGGTCCACAGATAGTTGTTGCTACACCTGGAAGATTATGGGAATTAATACAAGATGGAAATCCACATCTTAGTCAAATAGATTGTATAAAGTAAGCTCATAATAATATCTATAGAAATTTTTAAAATAGTATTATTTCAAATATATAATTTATCTTATCTATTTAGGTATTTAGCAATTGATGAAACCGATCGAATGCTTGAAAAAGGTCATTTTCAAGAACTGCAATGTTTATTAGAAAAAATAAATTTTAATAAAGTAAAAGTTCAAGAGCGACAGACATTTGTATTTTCTGCTACATTAACATTAGTCCATGACATACCTGACTATTTACAACAAAAGAAAAGAAAACATATAAAAAGTAAAATATTCAAGCTCACACCAGGACAGAAGCTGCAGAAAATTATACAAATGATACAAATAAAAAATCCTAAGATTGTTGATATCACAAAAGCAACAGGTAAAATAACGAGTAACTCTTTTAACAAGAACAATAATTTATATTAGGAAAAGTATGAAAATTAGTGTAAAATTGTATTAAACTGATTTAATGAAAAATAGGCACAGCTGATAGCTTGACCGAATGTAGAATAGCATGCACCATAGATCATAAGGATTATTATCTTTACTACTTTCTAAAGAGATATCCTGGACGAACTTTGGTGTTTTGTAATAGTATTGGCTGTGTAAAACGTTTGGGTACCCTATTTGGTATTCTAAATTGTAAACCCTTGCCTTTACACGCTAGTATGCAG
This sequence comes from Tiphia femorata, assembly GCA_944319695.1. Taxonomy (NCBI): domain Eukaryota; kingdom Metazoa; phylum Arthropoda; class Insecta; order Hymenoptera; family Tiphiidae; genus Tiphia; species Tiphia femorata. Next base: position 10,557,535 of record OX090903.1, read on the forward strand.
CAGCGACAGCGGCTAAAAAATCTTGAAAGGTAAAGTGCCATTTAACTTCTTTATGTTTACAAAAATATATATAAGAACTATAAATTGTGCAGATTTCAAGCAGATGAAAATGGACTTTTAATTGCCACTGATGTAGCCGCAAGAGGTTTGGATATCCCTAACATCGAACACGTTATACATTATCAAGTACCCAGAACATCCGAAGTAAATATATTTTTTGAAATTTAATATATGATATGCAACGTGCGTCTAATTTTACAAATAAATTTTTCAGAGTTATGTACATCGAAGTGGCAGAACTGCAAGAGCTCAAAAAGAAGGAGTGACAGTGCTTATGATGGAGCCATCTGAAAAACATAATTATACTAAATTATGTCAGACTCTTGGGCGCAGTTAGTTTCTTTTTATTACTTGTGCTAAAACTTTATATGAATTTATACTACCTAATGCGATGAAATCGTTTTCAGCACAAGACTTACCATCCTTTCCAGTTGTTGACCGATTATTAGTGGCAGTAAAGGAAAGAGTGAACATTGCTAGAGAAATTGATAAACTAGAATTGAAATGTAGAAGAGATAATATCCAAAAAGGCTGGATACAAAAAGCAATTGAAGACATGGACATGATTTTAGATGAACAAGATACGTATGTATTATTATATAATTCGTAAAAATCTATACGTGTAAATGGAAATATCTAGTACCACAGATAATTTTTGTAATTTAAAAAAAAATATTAAACAGTTCACCCTTATTTTTTGTCTTCAGAGAAACAACAATGGAAGCAAAAGAAACAGCAGACTTAAGAAGGCAATTAAAAATTAGAAAGCACCAGTTGTCATCATTACTGGCAAAACCAATAGTTCCTAAAGGATTTTCTGGAAAATATCCTGATCTAAATATAATACCGAATAACGAAGAAGATAAAACAGCCGTTGAAATAATGAAGACAGCTATAAATGACCATCCTAAGAAACCTAAAAAAAGCTTGATTAAGAAGACTGTAAAGGATAGAAAAAGGCCATATAACAAAAAAATTGTAAAGAAATCTAAGCGGTCTTAAAATACATTTTTTTTTTACAGTTATGGTATATAAATGGTATATTTGAAAATATCTCACATATTTTCCACATTTTCAATAATCATAATCATTACACGACTTTAAACAAATTGTTACAAATTTAGCCAGGATCATATGTTTTTCGAACGTTCAAGGTATACCATATTTATTAACATACATATGGTGTCTTATTTAAATTGAGCCACGTGTGTAAGATAATGCATTCCATTAGGGCTCATAGTACATATGTCGGCAGTATATACATGGAATCTTCATTTTTACGGTATCTTATGTGTACTTTAACAAGTAAATCCTTATATAGTATAATACAAATTTAAGAATTAAAAGCTTTTAAGAAGTACGGTCGATGCACAGCCCGACATTTGACGTTTATCGGATTTTGTTCCTCACTATTCATATATAATTTAAAATATTAGGCGAATTCTTTTTATATTCGATCTCGTCTCAATTTGAGATGAGCTGAGCTGAAATTTGATATGAGAACTTTTCTAAAAGAACGGTTTGGCTGTTTAGCAGCTAAGATTATCAAGAACAACGGGATGATCCGCACCACAGTAGTAACCATGTATATATTTCTGCCGGTTCTATCTCATTTTGTGACGGGTTGAGAGATAACTCGGTTGCGATAAGGGGAGGAGACAAAATCTCGTGCTTCATTTTGAAGTGAGCTAATCAAATAGTCACCCTATTGGTGGCCGTACTTAAAAACAAGCTTTTTTCGCGTGTAAACTGAAGTGACATTATCTAAGGTAAAGAATAAAAAGAATGCACCTATTATTTTAACTGTTCAGACTCACAAATCATAAACAACTCACATAGGACTCGCCAGATCAAAATATCGTATTGTATATGACCTCGTCCTCAGTGCTAATGATAGAATCTATTTGCTCACCGGTCACTATTGAGTTTCTGTATTTATCGTTCCCTATTTTAATTCGTTCTTCCAAAGAGGGATCATTCCCTTTGACGACGATTTTTATTCTGGCCATTACGTGGCTTCCGGGACACTTTTGCACCTGTGCTGCGGCGTTCTCGCAGATCTCCGCGTATATGTCTTCGGCTTTCGCGCGTGTCAATTTCGGTAACGATGGCAAGGGCGTCAAACTGTCCCTGACTCGCGAATAATTCGGCTGCAATTCAATATTGGCTGGCACTTCTAACACGCTAGTGGAAACCGATCTTTGAACAGGCTGTTTCGAGGAAGCCGAGTGACTTTGGTGAGAGGTAGTTTCTGGCTCCAAACTGCAGTAACGTTCTTGCGACGCCATTGCGATTTCTGGTCTTACGGCAAACGTGAACGATGCTGATTTCTTCGCTGGATTTCGACTACGACCGCCTTGAGTGAGTTTAGAGATCCTGTCGAAGATACCGTTGCCCGAATTTTGTCGCGTTTGACTTCTTTCTCTCACTGTACTCTTCTTCAATTGCTCCAAGCCATCCTTCAGACTTTGCAGGATGGGTTTGGTTTCTGGTTTCGGTTTGATTTTCTTCAGATGCATCTCCTTCAATTGGTCTCCGTTAGAATGCATCTTCATAGGCGCCACCCGTGGCTCCGTTGCGCGATCTCCGACAGCTCGACTGAAACATGAACAATGTAAGCTTAAAATGACGACGAAGTACGTATCCTTTTCAAAATACGTATCTAAGTAGAAAATTCTAGAAAGCACTTGAATACATGGTATATTTATTTAGAAAAGTACTGTACGAAAGTCATAATCGAGACAAACAAAATTAGCTGTACCGTCCTCAGACACGTATTGCTGGCCAATTGTCTGAATGATCTTCTGTTTATAGGCATTCGGCCGTACTTTACACTCAAAATAATCTTACGTATTGTGACGGAAACTAATAAACAGGACTCAGGAATATAAAAACGAATGGATTTATTAAAGATTTGGGGGTAGCGAGAACGAGTGTATTAGTCAACGGTAGTCGAGAAAGTGCCAGCAGTGCAGGTTGCAAAGGGCGTTAACTAGAATGATATCCACTTGAGACATTTTACCTGCACGCGGATAATAAGCGTTGCATCTTCGGAGAGGCCAGTAGTCTCGCTTCAGATGGATAACCTAGCCTGGCGCGTCTCACTCTCGGTGCTCCATTTCCAGAAACAACCAATTCCAACATTTCAGGATTATGGACCGGCCTTTCGGGCACGATACATCCCAGGACTATAGGGCCTCGAGTGGATGTTTCTAATTGCATTAGGCCACCATACTCTTTCGGCAGGGGCACCGGTAATGGGCCTGCTATTAATCTCACCTGAAACACGATATCGAGAAAGTAAACGCCACTGATTACACTTACGACTTACGCAATGCCTGTCTTCGAAATATCAATTCGTATGTAAAGGGTTTTGCGATACGGATGCCGTATCTTCAAAGTTTCTTGTCTTACAGGCAAGATTCGGCTTTAACTTAATTTCTATTTGTAAGTATATTAAATTATATTAGATGTATATGTAGGCATGGAAAATTGTGTCGTTTACACGTTCGTCTTGGCTTCGTTTGGCATAGCGTATACGAGAGACCAAACTAATTGTAAGACGACAAACCCCGTTCTTTAAGTCGTTAGATAACGAATCGGTCAATTTCATTTTTCATACAATTAACAATAAATGTTCTCAATTTCGCTAAATTAAGGATTTAAAGTGGAGTGCAATTGAACTAAATTATTTTACTAATTAAATGTAACTACGACCGGTATCGTCCGCATCGACAATTTCTCCGAACTCGACATATAACGACCCGAAGTCCAGCTTCCTGCACCTTATCTACCAGGAGGTGCCAAGAACAGCGTTCGCGTCGATATATTATTACGATAGGAGAGCGAAAATTTTGCCTCTCCATTTGCCTCGAAACGTGTCAAAAAATACAGAATTCCCGGTAGTTCAATTTATCGTAGAGAATATGCGATACGGTGAACTTCATTAGGTTCACTTCGAACTCCTGTATTTCCGCGTTTGCTTCCGCATGGTACGAGAGGATCGTGCCGTGCTACAGACCGCAACGCGTTTCTCGTTACGAAAGTAAAACACAAAAGCCAAGAAACACCAAGTTCGCCAGATAGGTACACTTCATCTATTGATTGCCCCGAAATAAAAAACAGAATAGTGCAAAGGGAATTGGTGACTTCTACGCTGTATCGAGCACAACTTACAAATATGCTTGTATTATAAGCTGCAGAAACCTTTTGCATAGCAGTTTTGTGATTTACGTTCAACACAAATGTAGATACAGGGATACTAATTTTTATTTATACTTGATACTCGGGATGGTAAGCTTCGTCGATCTCTGAATCTGGACAATTTTCTTTCGAAATTCGGCGTGTCCGAAGATAGAAGAAACTTTGATACCTAGCAATTCTGGTCATCCAAATGACGAAGTCTCGTGGAAAGATCCTTTTTGGAAATTGAAATTGGCCACTCACCCTAAGTGGCAGAGGCCTCTTGGCGAGATGATGGACCTTGTAGAGGACCGCGTCGCCGGCACTGTCAGGATTTCCATTTTGACAAATGGCGTAGAATTCCCCCCTGGCCGATAACGGCGCGAAGACCTCTCGCCCGTGCGGATCCAGGCACTGGGCGTACTGGTCCCTCTCGCACGAACCGCCCGTTATACCAAAGGACACGCTGCTGCACCTCCTGGTGTCCTGGAAGACCGCTATCAGCCGCAGTATCTCGCCCGCTCTTATCGTCGTCTTCGTGTAATGAGCGCGCAGGTTTCCGTTCTCTGTGAAAAGAATGGGAGAATTCCAAGAGTGAGATCCGGGACCTATTATAAGCGCTCAAATGAGACCACCTTACGTTAAACGTCGAAAAGGCAGCGCGTCTAAAGTTGCACATTAGATCAACGATAAAATATTAACCTCGACGAGTGATGAGAAATCAGAGCTTTTTCAGTCGCGACAATACGTAGACGTACTTTCTCCGACAACGATGTTGTCTCCGTGTAAATGTACACTTAAAAACGACATACTCGCCGAATTGTTAATCCTTTTTTCCAGTTTTTTCCCCTCTTCCATCGTGATCGCGATCGGTTTCTTATCGGATTCACAGATCTTTACGAAGGGTTCTCGAAATTATGATGGAAAGCAATCGATCGACGTTACATCATAAGTGCCGGGCACTTCAAAGGAGCTCACGGTGCTGCTTTCACCAGCGAGATGCCCTTTCTTAATATCTTCGAAGATTGTCGATCGTATCCACGACGACTTCGTTCGTCGGTCCATCGGTCTCGTTTGTCCGTTCGTTCACTCGTAGATCGAAATCAACCCGTCAACTATTGTCGGTCGAGCCCCTGAGTGTGCTCGCTTCTACTTTATAATTCAAAAGTATTTTGAGAATTGGCTTATCCTTAAGCTTCGCAGCTTCTATCCTGTCAAAAGGAAAATTAGGCGAAGAAACAACAATGAAGATTCAATCGAAATCGTATTACTTAATTCCTTGCTGTCGTTTTACTGTCAACCGTAGAAGCGAACTACATAAATTTCAACTGCCCAATTTCATATTTTCTTTTTATTGATCCTTCATAAACCAGCCGTGTAAATTTTTATTTCCAAATTGAAAGATTTCCAGACGTTTACGTTGCTCCGTTTTCCTCGCTCACCATCGCATGCCGCGGAAGCGTTGTACTTATTCTCCTTTTCGCAAGGCACGAGAGTACTTTCCACATATACAACGCATAATCGTTTGGGTCAAGAACGTTGCGTCGCTTGACATTTCGCTCGCTGCCACAGTCACGTGCGATTCCCTGCTCCGTCCCGGTTTCTCGAGATGCCGATCGGTTTTCTCGTCCACTACTCCACACTGTTCATCCGACGGAGCGTACCTCGGTGTTTATTCGATTTTCATTTTTAACACAAAGTACCCGATGTACTTCCAGGTAAGAGTACATTGATCGATCATTCATTAAATCCTGACGCACTACGCCTCGTGCGATCCGTCGAGATGTTTAACACAACAATTTTTGCTATAACGACTCATACATTGTGTTTTCATGTAACTTACCCATCTTCGAGTGAGTTAACGTATAAGCCCGTAGGGGTGCAGCCAGTAGGAACGCCGGTACGCCTGCTCTAACTAAAGATTCCATTCTTCTGTAGACGCGTGCATTTCCCGTAGCGTTGTTCCCAGATATCACAGAAAACCATCCTGCAAAGTATAACGAACAATTAGAGCTACGAAAATTCATTGGTAAAATGAAAACTTTCTTTTGCGCGCTCTCGAAAATCTGCAGTTTAATTAATTCGCAGGAAATTCGTAGAAATCCTTCGACAGAGAGGAAGAAATTGTTAATTGGGGTAACCGTGGAAAGGAATTACAAGTGACGGAAAATGTTTGTGAAAGAAATAAATATCGACAATTCAAAAGCAGTAATACGCCCAAAGCTTCATAAGAGAACACCAGTTCTCGATGGACAATCTCCGTTTCATCGAGAATAACCCAATTTTAATAATCTACTCTCCCTACTCGTCCAAACTATAAAAATTATCATTCATAGCGTTTTTCCATCTTTCCCAAAAATCATCATTCTACGCTTATAATAAACCAAACGACACGCCTATCGCATATTACGAGCTTTCTCATCTGCTCGTGTTATACCCTCGATATCGAAGGAAGAGATTTTCCCCTTGGAGAAGGCGGCCAATCGACGAACATGTCGCCCATCGAGCAAACCCAATAAAAGGGAAACTGTAAAGCTCGCTCTCGGTACGAGACTTTATCTCGTTCGTCATTGATTATTACACGACGGCGCGTAACGGTGGACGAGGACGAGCTAAAATGAGGAAAGGAAGAGAACGAGAGGCGCGCGCGCGCACGCGAGTCCTTTGCATGTACGCGATAAAGTCCAGCGACGAGATTTATAAAGATTATGCTAATGAACCGTCGATGATCACGCGACAAGGTTTTCACATAAACCACTCTCCTCGTGTAATCTCTTTATCTATATAGATAACGGGCTGCCATTCGGTCGAGGAGGAAGAAAGGGGGACGGGAGAGAAAGGGAGGTAAGAAGACGGGAGCGTCGCAGGAGATGCAAATTAATAAACGATCCTTAATCGCGAGTCCCTCTTTAAGATACGAGAGAGGTAATAATTCGCGTGGAGCAATGCAGCGCAGGTTGACCTTCGCCAGGGACATTCGCGCGTACGCGAGACTACAGAATTATGGGATTCTCGCTTCTAATTTGTCCCGCGCACCTGCGATCCTTGATAATTACTTTTCGCGAAATCGTCATACGATCTTGGCGATGACGAACGACGTCGTTACAAGGACTTTTACGAACCCCTATTGTAAACCTCCGCGTATCGAATTCAAGGTGCAACTCGCACTTATTTCTCACGATTACAGGAGAACGCACGTTTTCCGAGAATCTTTCGGAATGCTCTTTCGAGTCCCTTCGATTTACATATAAAAGCGAAGGTGAGCCCATTCGGAGAACTGAAGGGCCAATGGGGACGTACTTCACGTACTACTTTCTTTCCGCATTGCTTCCTCGTATGCCTACTTTGAAAATCGTACACATCTCCTGAGCGTACACGCATCGAAGGAAGACACTTCGGATGTAGCGAGGATGGGGTCGGCCTTGCACTCTCGGATGAGACTCGCGACCATCGTCACCCCTATCACCACTACCAGCATCTCCATCGTCACCGATCCCCGGTATACGATCGAACACCCGCATACGGGCGCGCGTAATAATGTACCGGTAACGAGATACGTGAGAAGAAATTTAACGAGGTGCCTTTAAATCGAAGTTAACCGCGTCCGTAACTGCGACGTATGCGCTCTCTACCCTTCGAGTGTATCGCTCGCAAATAACCGATGCACCGCGTGTACATAAAATCCATCCCGTACGTTATTATCCCGTAAATCGTGCCATTGTGCGGTAATTAAATTACAGTCCGCGCTGAAGAGGGATGAAGGGAGGAGGCGAGAGGACCGGGTTCTTACCACTGGCCGACTGACGCCGCGGCATGAAGACATAGACGCGAACGTGTTTCAGCCAATTAGAGGAGAGAAGCAGCCCGATCCTGAAGTGGAGTAGTATCCTCGGCAATCGTTAAGAGACCTTCTCCCCTTTCTCCCTCCTTCCTTCCACCCCGTCGAATAATATAATTCGTGGCAGGTGTGACGAGTTTAATGAGAGTGAGGGGGAGAATGGATTTTTCAGTTCGAGCCTTATGATCGCTTACTATCCCTTAACGAGTTCTCTGCGCTAATGCGATCGTAAGTTCCTTAGTAATTAAAGGACGCGCTTTCTGCCTCGCGTGTAAGCGTGACGAGGATGCTGAACGGGCAATCGGGTGGACTCCGTCGAGATTATGGATAGATACAGATATACCATATATAATCGTATAAGTGGAGAAATAAAATGGGGGATCGACCTGGATCTTCGTGGAAGAGCATCCTCCGGCGATGCTCCGCTAAGAGCATTCGAAGACAGACGCGAGAAATCAGGGCGGATACGAACGATTTCCTACTGAGCCACCCCAAAGAACCTGGTCGATTCCTCGACGACCGATTAAAATACCGTGCCATGCTTATCGACGAAATGGTTCTTAACGACCATGGCCGATCGATGGGCAACGAGTGACGGCAAATAATGCTCGTGGTAGTCGCGCCTCGGCACTTCTTATCGAATCGGTTTATAAAGGATCGATAGGAAGCTAGTAGGTTCCTGCTCGAGGACGTCTCGGCTCGTCCGATCGATTCGCTTCTTTCGATCCTTTCGATAATTGCTCGCGGATGACCTGTCACCACCGATTCTTGTTATCGAGCGAAGAAGAAAGAGTACCACCACCGTCGTCGGTTCACCGTTTCCTCGTATTATTTTCCCGCGAGCTTCGCGCCAATCTCCAGGGATCGTCTCGGAGGTCGACGGCCGTTATGTCATTGGTGACGGCCGATTCTCCTCCGCGTGTTCTTAGAGAAAATAAGTGCGACGATGTCAACGTTTCGCCAACGTTGCCGGCTTCCAGCACTGCTGGCTCGTAAACGCGATTTACTGCCACTTAAATTCTAACTCACGCTATGCCTAACACACCGCGTCGTTCTCTAGTTCCCTACTGTACTCCTCCTTTAAAATCCGGTGCGCGGGCGCGCGACCGTGACACGTATCATGGCCAGCTACTTCGATGGAATTCGTCAGGATACGTTGACCGGTACTCCATCCACATCGTGAAAATGGCGCGACGTCTATCGCAAAACGCAAGCAGACGGTGCATTTTTAACGCTAAGAAAAGATTTCCTTTTAGGTCGCGTGCTACGTCGAACCTACCGTGTAGCTGCGACGCGCGAGCCACTTTTCTTTCTGTTCAATTTGGAATTCGATGCGATCTTTCTTTCGCGCAAAATACAATGCGCCGGTTGACGAAGAATAGCGGCACAATTCCCACTCGTCGGCTACAATCCTCGGAACGTCGGACGATTGAAATTAAGCCCCCATTAAAACTGGCGACGCGCTTCGCGCTCGGTGGTCCCATGGTGGTCCTACGAGCAAGAACAAAAGACGGGGGCGGATGGTTCGGCGGAGAACAGACGGGATGGAGGATGGGCAGGATGCGTGGTTTCTAACGTTTCGAGCGAACCGTAAAAAGTGCTCGGAAGTTGGAAACCTTGCGACTACGGGACGTCGGGGTGAGAGACGTAATGGCGAAACGGCAAAAGCAGAGGAGGACGATAGGGACAGAGGCGAAAAGTGAGAAACATAAGTGGTGGAGAGAATGAGACGAGAAGGGCATGGGAGAGGAAGACTGAGAGAACAAGGTAGGGCGAAGAGAGAAACTACGGAGGGGTGGAGCGCGGAGCGGAAAGGGCGAGAGACAAGAGGAGGTCGACGGAGCACAGCCAGCGGCATCGCTACGGCGACAAAGACACAGTAGCCGAGTGCACAGGAGTCGGGTGATCGAAGGTCGGCTGGTTCTTTTGGTCGTTGCTAATTGATTTAAGAATGCCGCCCCGATGCGAATGCGCGCGCACGCACGCAATGCCCCTCGTGGGCCGGAGTCGTCTCGCGCTCTTCGAATCCGGCCTTTAAGGACCGTGCGGAATCGTCCGTCCTGGAATGCCACGGCTATCCCAGCCGATCCTCCTCCATTCGAGAGACCTAAATCTTCGAGCGATCTTCTTCTCTCTCTCTCTCTCTCTCTCTCCTCTTCTCTCTCTCTTTCTCTCTATCACTCCTTCCCATTCGCTTTCGCTTTCCCTTCTCCTCCGTCCCACTCTCCTTCTTCGTAATCTCGGCGTTGGCCTCCTCGCTTACCGCCCACCGTCGCGAACGTTCGTCTTGCACATTCGCGTGCAACGTAAGCAAGCGAGAACGAGGGAAACGTCTACACGCAAGGTGGGAAAACCTTCTCCTTCGGAGACTCGAGACAGGAGGTCACTCGAGGCGCTCCAATCATCTATCCGACGCAAACTTGCAAGTAGGGTAATACTCGAGATTCGACCGTGTTCGCGCGTCTCCTTGTGTTCGACCCGATTGAACCGCAGTTAAACTCGGCGAGTAAAATTCCTTTGGACCGTCGACGTATCTTCGAACGCGAATCTCGCGTTTCTTCGTGTCGTTTCGCTTCCGTCGATATCTCGTCGAAGCGACTTTCTTCGGAAATTGCAATTCCCTGTTCCAGGCATTCCAACCGATGTTTTTCGCTTCGTAACATTTTACGCGCCCCTTCTCGCGCCCACCGCGTCCCTTCCTAGAAAGATATTGCGGCAAATCCGCGCGCCCGATGCGCCTACCTTTTGCCCCTACTTTTAATGGCGTTTCCACGCGGTAGGTTGCGGTCGCGGCGCGGCGCAGTCACGGCAATGCCTCCGTGCAACTATTCCAGCTGGGAGCCCGGAAAAAGAAATGTTGCAAAGGCGGGAGAGAACCGGGCCTGTGTTCGCGGGCGGCGACCGCACACAATTGCACAACAGTTTCTTCCTTTACTTTCCATTTCCATGAGCGCATCCGACATAGTTAGCACGCTATCTCCCGCCTCTGTTTGTCCGCCCGCCTCGCCCATTCGCTTGGTAATTGCGCGAAGACGGTCACATCCGCTTGGAAAATCCTACGGAAAAGTACAACGGCCCAGTGGGAAAAGAGCAGGGAACCGTGCGTGGAGTGGAGTGCCCCGAGTCCGAGCATACGAAAGTGGAAGAGAGAAACGTGCCCCCGAGACTATTCTGAATGTTACCTTCGTAGGTATTTCCTCTCGCTTCCGGGACAGGTAATTAAGTTGTACAATTAAGACGTTGCTCAATTATCGATCTAATTATGCGCATACAAATGTTCCTGGTAATGTTGAAACAGGAGGATTTGTCGGAGCTCAAGGTCACGTACAATAGCGAACGTTCTCCACCTGCTATCTGCTCGAACCGAGAAGTCCTTTCTTCGAACTCCACGCTCCATTGTTTTCTTCTTTCTTTTAAATGTTTACACCGCGATATTTAAAGTCCTCGTTGTTTTGCCTTCTGTTCGGATACGTCGCGGATTCTTTTCGCCCTCTCGTTGTCAAAAAATTATTAGTAGAACCTTTGACTTCCACGTTGCGAGGCGCAGGAATTTTCAAGAACTCCGGATTAGTTTTCGCCGCGAGGATATGCGTATTGGGAAAAAATGTTGTCCCGCGAGCGACTGTTTCCGAACTGACGAGTATTACGTGCGCGCGCGTAGTCATGGCCCATCGCATCGTCCTGGCTCCATGTGTCTAAGGCTACCATAAATGCTGACCCGTTACCAAACGGAACACGTTGTAAAGGTATTCATAGACACGCGTCGCGAAGGCCTTTAAACGTTCGAGGCGTGAGAGATCGACGTCGGATAGGGCCTCGCGTCGTGCCACCAAGGATCATAAAGGCTCACGACGAAAGAGCTAGAGAAACGGAGAGCGCAGGAGGAAGGAAGACGAGGGATATCGGTAGATCCTCTCGAGGTTGTTACCCCTAGACGTGGGGGCGGAGGAGGTGGTTGAGTACAACGTCGCCAGATGTTCGCGTCCTCCAGGTGCTCGTGCGCCACAGGGCCCACCTCGGCCATACTGTAGCGTCGTCTAAACGAATCAAAAGCAATCCGGAGAGTTGCACGCTCGACTTGTGAAAAGGAGAGCCCTCGTGAAACGATCGAGGCACAATGAGAGAAGGAAATGAAAACGGTAGCCGTGAGCACAGATGTCGAGGTTCACGGATGCGCGAGCAAGGACCTTCGAAAAATGGGACTTAGGGATTTTCCATTGTCCGAGCTTCTAGACTTTCTTTTTAAACTCGGGTAAGAACATGTGGCGCTCACGGATGTTGCTCCAAGGTCGATCCTCACGACCCTTGATTCTTGGGTTCGCAAGATTGTTAAAGTAGCGAAGGGGAAGAAACAAAAGGGAACAAAGTACTCGAGAGGTCGCCGACGGCAGTGGTAACGGTGAGTTGCAGTGTAGCCTGGGCGATGCACGAACGATAAGGCTTTGGTAGCGGTGGAAGAAAGGAGCACAAAGGGCACGGAGTCGAGGAGGTAATCGTGAAAGTACCGAAATCGAATCTTCGTCGTCTGCTCGTGGTCACTGACGTTTGAGCGAGCTCGATCGTTTTGCAGAAGTTAGAACGTAGGGTCTTCTGGGAGAGACGAGGATTAGGGGAAATCGAATCTGGGAATGTGAACGTAATTCTCCGGTTGCGCTCCTTCTTCCTCTTCGTTTCTTTCGCCTTCATCCCTCGCGAGTCCTCGAGTCTCGTCTACGTAGCTGCCGACAAATAGTACACCCGAGAAAATAATGACCGTTATTTAATAGGAGAGAGAGAAGGAAGGGAAGAGGGAGGATCGCCGAGGGCGAGTCTGGCGCAACATTCTTGCCTGGACGTAAAGACGGCCGGGCCGGGGTTAGTCCACGGGCAAATAACAATATGACTGGGGCGCGTCTGAACGTGGTCGGTCCACGGGCCAGTAACAATACGTCGTGGTGCGCTCCGGTACGCGCGGGGTAAGGAAACAGGTAAGAGCGTGCGTCGTCGCTCTCGGATAAGACGATCTTTACGACCTCTCTCGCCCCCTCCTACGATCGCGATCACGAGCGAGCACGAAATCCATTTTTCGAGGAGCTACCTGCACCTTTCTCGATGTAGCACAAAGTAGCCGCACAATCACCCGTCTGGGTGAGCCAGGGTATATGTTTACCCGCGGGCACGAGTTATCCGTAGCGAGTTTCGCGAGATCGGTTAACGATTTCGCGATTACACCTTGAGGAAGGAGCGCGAGAGAAAGAGAGTCTGTTGGGACGATCATCGCGCCTTCCCAGGAAGATTTTTTGCTGGGCCGCGCCCGCGTGCACCAGTTATGGCGAGAAACTTTTACAGCTTACAGGAGATGCGTGTCGAGACGCAGTGAATTTTAGCCACCGCGGCGAGCCGTCGTGTGCGGCTCGGTTTGTCGGTAATTCAAATTGAGCGTTTTATCGCGAGGCAAATACGACTTTACAGGGTCCGATAATTCTCCACGCTTTTTTCCTTTGCGCCGTAAAGATCGCGCCACCGAATTGATAATTATTTTGCGTTTGATCACCCCAATAGGGTAAATGTCACGATTGCAGGCGTTTCGTCCGAGAGGTGAGGCGTACTGGACGCGCTAGCGTTTGGCAACTTCCAAAATGCGCATGAACAGGAGCCGCCCCGAAGGAACGTTCGTTCCCTCCTCGGTCGAGCGTTTAACCTTGAAGAGGAACGAACGACCGGGTGCACGATCGACTTGTAAATCGTTCCATAAAACTCCAGGTGCTACCGTCTCCCTGTCGAATCGGCGCTTTAACGGCACCCAGAAGGTAAGCGGAGGGACAGGAGAGGATTGGAGAGAGTCGGCGCAAGAAGTGCAAAAAGGGCAGCGAGAGGGCAGAAGAACTCGGCGGGAAGGGTCGAGGAAGGTCTCCCGGTGAGGACGCGCGAGAGGGACGCTGGAGAGGCCGTCGACCTTTCTCCCTGGACTCTGTCTCTTTCTTCTCTTCTCTTTCTCCCGTTCTTACCCTCATCTACGTCCTACTTGCTCACTCCACCTGGTTCCTCGAGGGGAGGGGGAGTTTACGCGCCTAATAAATTACTGTAAACTGGAGCCCGTACAGCCGTTCCCGTGGTTTGCACGAATAGTAGTTAAGCGAGAGCCGGTGATTTGTGCGATATCGTCCATCGTCCCTATCAGTCCCTGGAATCGGATGTACGGTTGAATCTTCCCCCAGTAATTTTATCCCGGTTGAAGGTTCAAGTTGCCTCGAGAAGATTCCATTTCGCGTTGCCACTGATTTGAAGACCAACCACCGGCTCTCTCTGGCCTCGTATCGTGCCTGCCCCATCCTCTCCTCTTCTTCTCTTCTTCATCCACTTCTACGTACGTGGCTTACGCCTCTCCCGATGCTGCTTCCGTTCTTCGTTTCTCCTTCCCCCCTCCTATCACCTTCCTTTCCTCCGCTATTAGTTTCGTCTCCTTGTTTTATTCGTGTCTCTTAAACACTCCAAGTCATACTTGTTTCTTCTCACTTCCCGCCTCTACCTTCTTGCCTCTTCGAATCTTCCTAGTTGAATTAGAAACGAAGACAGCCCTCGTTTATCGAATGATGATCCCGGATAGAGGCCGGACACGTGGACTTCTCCTAAGTGGCTTTCAACAACGCACGACCACCAGACGTAGGATTTCTCTGGCACGTCGGGCATTATCGTCGCTTGCTACCACCTCGCGCGCACTTTAATTCGAGACACGTTTCTCCGTGACCGCCGTAACGTCCTTCTTATCCGCGGGCCGATGTCTTCATTCGACGTTCCCGCGTGCCTCTGCTTTTCTCTGCCTCTTTCCCCTTCTCCTTTCCCACTTTCTCGTTCTCACATCCTTGCTTTGCATGTCACGGATCTTTCCTCCCGTCTTTTCTCGGTGTCTCTCTTATCGTTTCTGTTAGCCCCTTGTTCCCATGTGCGGCATGTCCTCTCTTACTCGATCCGCCGATACCTCCACCCGTCCGACTGCACCTTGGCACTTCTGTCTTACATTTAAAATTTCTTCCACCGATGCTCTACAGCACAACTTCCGACTTTCCATTTTTCATTTCTCGATGTGCTAAAAATCTCTCTCGAATCGATAATTTCGTAATTAATGCATTTCTTAGAACCGAGAACTTGTCACCGCGCTAACGCGTGATGCAATCCACGGGCACGCAATTCCGTGGCCACGAACTGGAACACCTTCTAGGATCGAGTTTATCCGCTCGGTGGGAGACGCGATCGCGGATTTCGCGCACGTGCGTTGATACAAATGGGATTTAGCCGGATGACGAAAGTGTCCGGGACGCACCGAACGGAACCGATCGCGAAAGAGCGAAAGAGTAAGCGAGCCGCTTGAAATTCCACGATGACGCAGGAGGAAAAGTAGAAGCCGATAGAACAGTTACTCAGAATCCGTGCGGCGAGCTACTCACCAACCATCCCCGCGCAACATATGGAGACGCAGGCGAAACCAGTATCCCCGTTTTCTCGAGCACCTGGGAATTTCTAGTTCGTCGAAGATAGGAAGTAAGGAAGTCCCTTAGAATTGTCGGACTCCCCTCTCGCGTCCGCGGCTCTTCTTGGGAAAAGGACTTGACTTATCCGTGAGGCAGGATGCCGGCACCGCGACATGCGAAAAAGTTCCGTTTTACGTAAGGTTCCGCGGTGGAATTCGATTTCCTTAATTCATCGGTATCCACGTGCCTGCATTTTCTTTCTTCGATGCTCCTCCCGTCGGCCCTCGACATTTACGGCCTTCCTTCTTCCACTTCCCTCGTCGTTTTCATCTCATTCAAATGCGTCGTGCGTTCACCAAGGTGGATAGGTTAGAAATGTGTTGGTTACACGAGCGAATCGGTGGCCTATCGAGAAACGGGACTTCGTGGACCGAAGTTCCTCCGCGTCCTCCAAGCGTGTACAGACGGCGGCGGCTGCGTGTGCGCGGGCGCTAGTGCGGATTCGATACGCTCGATTCGATTCGATTGGTCGATCGAATTTTATATGCGATAAATAAGATCCCCCGCCCCTCCACTCTCCCATCGTGCCCGATGTACTGTTAGGACGGCAGCGGGTGTCGGTAAGAGTGAATTTACGAGCATCGCGCGTAAATTATGTGTCGTCGAATGCTCGTGTCGGACCATTTACCGCGCGATAGATCGATCGGAGCTCCGTGTCGCGAGATCACCACCAAGATTTACGATTCGCTGCTTGCAGATTGGTAGCGCGTGATAGTACCTAAGGGACTAGAAACCAAAGATCCTCAATAGGTTGAGGGCGATTTGCCACGTAATGATATTAGCCGATGATTTAATTTGTTTAAACGTCCGTTTTGTCTCTTTAGCTCGAAATTAAGATCCTTCGTCGCGAGAGTGCTACACGCTAAAATCAGTTTTTCTAAAGTGTATTTGCGTAAAGTGTTTCCAGCAACTTATCAAGAATTCTTGTGTCCTTGTGCTACCGCGTAATATAAGAATAATCAAAATTGCGCGAACACAATTACGATAGAATCAGAGTTTTAAAAAAGGAGGTTGATTTTAACATAAAGCACAAGGCGAAAGATGAATTTTTCGATCGGTCGGGAATGAACTTGCCGAGAAAGAGCGACCAAACGGGATAATTTGCATTAATCGTCCATCTCGGAAAACCACGACCTCGGGCAACTTTCGACGCGAATCGCGCGACTCATTCTCTCTTTTAAAGACTAATACTGCCCCCGCTCGCGAAGCTGGCTGGCGCGTGCACAATCGCGATGACGCAAGCACGCTTAGACGCAATGGTACGTACAATGGGGCGCCGCGCAATGCTCGCGCACGATCGGGTCGCGATACAAGAAAGGTAACGTTACCGCGGACCGTTTTAACGCGTCCGGGCACTGTTTCTGTCGTAATGATTCAGCGATGTCGACGCCAGCAAAAGCGCGAACGAAGAGGAGAAAGCCATGGAGGAGGATAAGGAAGACCGCCTCTCGCATTCCTATTGCAAAAAAATGTCGCGATTACGACGTGGGATCGGTCATCGTGATGACGTCGAAGTCGAAACGGCAAGACGATCGAAAATATTCCACCGGGCTGTTCGACGCGTGCTCTCAAGGTCAAGGTGGTACCACGGTAGAAAGTCATCGTGACGATCGCTTCCTGGAAAGATTCACGGCCCCATCGTCGTTAAGGCGAATCACGCGTGGGTCGAAATCCCTCTACCGTCGATTACACGATCGACAGAAATATTCGATAAGCCCAGAAATGCTTCTAGAATGAATCACTTCGGCCTTCGCCTTTCGAATCTGCAATGCGCGAATCTTGCCTGACCACATCGGCACAGTTTTCACGCAATCTGCTCTACCCACCTCGCGCGATGCAGAATCGTCTCTTCGTATCGTGGAATCATCGTGTGACGCAATTAAAAGCGTAGGCTCATTGACGGAAGAGAGTAAGATTGAAGGGGCAGGCGTGGCGTTGCGGTACGATACGGAGGAGCTTGTCATTCGCGTGACGGTCGCTCCTTTGCAACGCCAGTCACTCATAATGGCCAACGCATCATCCGGCCCACAATATTTTCATTAAAACACCGTGCATAGTGGGTAGGCGGATCGACGGACACTCGTGCAAGCAGAGTCGCGTAATCGCTTAAGAGGAACCTTCGACGTCGAGCACAGAACTCGTCCAACCCGCTCCCTTTCTCCTCGTCAAAGCGCATCGGCTAGCGCAAGCGAGTTCATGCCGTATAGGCAAAAATCATCTTGACTAGCTCCCTTATTCCGCGGTCCTCCGGTGAACCTTACGATGCATTCAATTGCGTTTGGTTGAGAAGGACGAGAGAACGTCGTTACCCGTGGACGCGCGCGCAGGGGTCCACCGCCGGGACTCGCGAAGCCACCCCGATCTTAGACATTCTCCGCTTCACTCTCCTTCATTCGATCTAATAGGTCCGCATTATTGCGCTTTATTGCCTCGTAATTTTCATAGCCCCATACCAGAACACCAATAGAAGCAGCGAGGGGTTCCACGGAAGAGGTTCCTGAGGAGAGAAAAGTTGAGACTGGCCAAAGAGGAAGGCCAAACGGAGAGGATGAGAGTGGATGGACCGGACGATCAGCAGTACAGGAGGTGATGCTGAACGCTGAAGCGAAGGAGACAGACCAAACGAGGGGCGCACCTTTGTCGTCCAGCGCGTGCGCGCATTAGAAGCTTACTCGACACAAAGTGGTTTACGAGGGCCGAGAAAAAGCAAGGGTGGGGCTTTAATCGTAGTCGCAGCATCCAGGCAGATCCTTCGTGGATCATTATGACCGAAGCTTCTTCTTCGGCTTTGTACGGAAAGTTCCGTGGACGTACGCGCATGCTCGCTCATGCGCGTGTAACAGCGCGTAACCCGCGCTCGTTCCGCACGTTGCTTCGCAGTCTGGTGATCGTCGACACAACCGTTACCGTTTCGTCATACCCCCGTGCGATTTACGTGTGCCGTTGCTCGTAGTCGCGACGCCACGTTCCCTCGTCCTCTCGCTTCGAATTCAATGGAATGTTAACGTCGACGAGGAAAGACATTATCGACAAGGAAAGCGGTAGAATCGATTTTCTTTCGCTTCGAGAATCGCTTCTGGACAATTCCTTTTCAACGGAGAACGCGTCAAAGGAAAAGTTTAAGAGAAGCGTAGTGAGAAGAAAATTTTTATTTCTCCGTTTAGTTCGAAATTTAGAGGAACATGATGCGATTGTAATATGAAGATTATTATGTATGTGTCCAATTATGGGGAGTGAGAGATGCGACCGAACTGAGCTGAGCACGAGCGAACCGATAGGACGGCTCGACTCGAGAAATTTGCTCTCCATTCGCGTAAATTCCGGGATTCGAACTGGAGGTGGAAAGTGTAGATGGACTATTCGAGTAACAATGGATTTTAAACTCACCCGGATATCCCTCAGGGATGACGATCTCCGGTCCCACCTTGACGTCGTGCCGATACCGATGGATCAAGAGACTCGCGGTGACCCTGAGGGAGCGTTGCTGCTGCTTGTAGAGGAGGACCGGCCTTCCGCCGGTTCCCTCCAATCGCACGACCCTCGGCAACGAGAATCGATCGAGGAACTCCCGTAGCGGCATGTAACTACCACCGGCGGATCCAGAACTACCCCCCTCGGCCGTTGCCTCGCGCGAGCTCGGCAGACTCTTCGGCAACGAGGGCATCTCCTCGCTCGACATCGTTGAGAATTCACCGTTCGATGACATCTCGATCGTCCTTTCTTGCAATCTCAATCCTTCGCGACAGATCTCTCGCGATTGACGATGCGCGTGAAATTATCACGACAGTAGTGGCGAGCGGCTCGAGCGAACCGGTCGCGACAAGAAATCGCAGGGTCACTTGGCGCGAAATTCAAATTCGTTTTTCACCCCTATGAGGCCACCTTCCTCCCAATCCTCCGCTGTTCGTCGTCGTCGTCGTCGTCTTCTACTTTGGAGGTAGATCGCGAAGCGATCGCGCATCGTACACGCGTTTAATTAACGATAACGATCGCGTCCGGTGTATCGGTGGATTTCTTGCGACGCGCGCGGACGTACAACGACACTCGATATCGCGAGTCGCGTTACGTTGCTCCCTGCGATCGTGGAGCCACTCCGGACAGCGATCGACCGACGGACGGGATCGGCAGACGGGTCGTAAAATTGATCGCCGCTCTATCGGCAAGGGCGCGTCGTCATTTGATTCTCGTACTCGAAAGGAGCGCGCGAGTCCGAGCTTTGAGAAAATTCTTTCTCCTCGCTTGGCGCCCGGTCATTACCCCCGCCTTGGCAGAGACGCGGTTACCGGTTAATAACAGGTTCGGCACGTTGCTGCTCCCGCTGCTGTTACCGCCGTCGGTGGTACTTTCTTCAATTATGTCACTCCTTCGGCCTCCTTCGTCGCAGTCACTGTCACTTTCCGCGGGTGCGCTCGCGCGCCCGCCGATCGCCCGCGGTAGACGATAATCGCGAGATCGATGCCGCGGCCCGACCGACCACCGAGAGTCTCCGCGAGGAATCGTTCACTTGTCACCAACCGTTACCGACCGGGCAACGGCCACGCAGTGAGGAAACTCGGGAACTCGATCTCTCACGTGTCACTCGCGGAGTTTGCAGCAGCTCGATCGACGTTCCACGCGCTCGAGCATGTCGCGTTTCTCGGTCGAGTTGAGCTACGAGCAATACGAGGGAGAGCTAAACACAGGACTAAGCGTTGCGAGGCGAAGAAGGCTCCTGGCTGATCCTCCGGTGTTCCAAATCCTTTTAACTCAAGGGATCGCCCTTCTTGGTCGAGGACGAATCTTTTCGAGATTCTGCTATTGACGATCGGGACCCGCGCTTGGAGCAACGTTCCTCTACTCTGCTCTCACGCAAGCGAGAAATCTTCGGTTGTCAATCACGTCGTACCATCCTAAGGGCCGCTGCTCGAATCCTACGAAGTCTCCCGCGTCATTCGTCAACCGTGCACCCCCGATCGAACCACCCTGCCGTTCCGTCGATCTCTCGATCGAGATCTATCGCGGAGGCGTACTCATCGATGTTTTTCTCGTTCTCTCCTCACCGTTCCCCTGCCGTCACCACACCACCATCATCATCGAGCCTTCCACCACGAGGAGAGAATGGTAGTTATCTCCCGTGGTTCTGGTTCCCCCCGTGGCGTTTATGATTTACCGGTGCGCCGTTCTTCTTTATCCGTTTCTTACGCACCGGGCCCTTCCCTCCCTCGGAGATATATCTCGCCTCGCGCACTTCGCGCCCTCTTATTTATTTCATTGCCATTGCGCGGAGATACGCACAGGCCGCGGGGCGCCCACGGACGCGTCAATAACTGGGCCCAAACCCGGGCGCATCCTGGTAGTTCCTCCGGTAGAACGCACGGACGGGAGCTGGCGCGCGAACGCGTTCCACGATCCGAAAGGCGGGAGGATGGAGGAGCACGGCGAGATGTAGGAAGAGGCCAAGAGTAAACCCGAGGAATCCCGCGGGGATGAACTTCACGCGCACCGACCGATGGTGACCAGCAGCATCACGGTGGTCTGAAACAAACAATTCGAATGTTCGATCGGAGCTCTGCGCGACGGGTACCCCGGTGATCCACCTTTGCGCGATCTCAATTCGATACTTCCAACTCCTTTCATCGTCTCGTTTTCCACCCTCGCGATCGAACAAAGAACAATTGTAAGGCGAAACTGCTTGGAAGGGTTTGTTTGTCAGAAATTTACGCGCCTACT
Source organism: Tiphia femorata (assembly GCA_944319695.1). Lineage (NCBI taxonomy): Eukaryota > Metazoa > Arthropoda > Insecta > Hymenoptera > Tiphiidae > Tiphia > Tiphia femorata. Next base: position 10,578,832 of record OX090903.1, read on the forward strand.
GGTGAATGATTGGCAGATCCAGGGTGCGCGATATATTTTGCGTTTCTTGTTACCTATGTGGATAGGCCTTCTTCCTTCGAAGGACGATTGGAACGAAAGGTTTTTTGTCCGCGATCGTCGACGAATATCGATCCTACTTCTTCGATCTGTCGATCGATTGAGAGCTCGCGGCAAGCAAGTGGGCCTGCGAAACCGAGAGAGGCAGCGCCGTACCTCCTGGAGATGATCCGATCGGAACGACGGACGCGAAGTCACTGACGCCTGGAACGAAGCGAGCAGAGTGTAAGAGGCCTGTGGGGATCACACGCTCACGAGCGCGCTAGTCGTCCTACCCATGCCGACTAGCGCGCTCCGTAACCAGTGCTGATTCGCTCGCCACCCGCCATCAGCACTACCGACCTCTTCACGCTTGCTGTCACAACTACCGTCGTTGCTGTGCCCCTATTGCTCGATACGAGCAATAGGTCGTCCTTTATCCGTCACTAATTTCGCGTATCGTAAGGATATCACCCGCCAATGCTAGATATTGGATGTTACAAGTTACGGATATTGGATACACTTCTGATGGGGTGCATAAATTTTGATCGAATCAAATAGTAAAATATACCAACAACTTCACGGTATTTCTATGACGGACTTTTATTGTTACCGTCAATATAGATAAGTAAGGTGCTAGATTGAAAAAGAAAATGAGATATCTCAGTGGATCGATTTGTCGATTCTTTTTGCATTAAACCTGCCACTCCGTAATTTCTAACTATGCACGAGCAGCGCCGAAATTAGTTAGAAAATTACAATTTTCGCAATCAGACAGTGATGTGGATTTTTAATTAGACGCTTCTTAAATTTTTAAATTATATCTCACTGCGGCGAGTACCTCATTAATACTTTTCCAATATCCGTGATATGTGGGTTTATTCAACAGTTGACTCCTATTGAAAAGGAGGAGCCGTTACCTCACAGAAGCGAACCGCCCTTAACAGTTCCTCCAGTTGGAACATGCTTGCGAGCAGTACAGTGGTTATCACTATATGCGTATTTCTAACGATATCGGCCTTTTACATGGATACACGAAAGAAAAAACGTTACACATATTTATTTTTGCAATGTAGCGCGTTGTTTGCGTGAGAAATTAATGTTAGGATTAGCAATAACAATTACAATAAGTAACAATCTGTACTGAACCAATGAAAAGTAGTTTACGAGTGAGTGGATCTGTATTAATGGTTCCGCTAGGCTAGATTTGCACTTGCGATTTTCAATTCGAATGCACGCAGATTCTCATTGAAAGTCGTCTGTTCTGATTATTTTGAATTGCACGTGCGCGCCTAAAGTTAGGCTGACGAGATTCGAACCCACGGTCTTCGTTCTGACGATTGCTATTTTCGTCAAATCCTTTATGGCAAAAGTTCTGCTGCGAGACTCGAGAAATTTATTGTTTATCGGGAAATTTATGTCCGGCGATGGTCTGTGTAGCTGACACGAGCATCGACGGACAGGTTTTTTATTGATTATTTTACGATCCACGAGCTTGTACATTTACGATGCAGACGTAAACTTTGAGTCGTTGGCACAGTCACGGTAAAAAGGTTTCACTTCCACTATATTCATTTACGTAGAAAAATCTCTCGTGTCAACGGATCCTGAACAATGCTGCTCGTAGTTAACGCGTTTCCATTAGTAGACGCATTTCACTGATTGCGCAATCCTCGCGCGAGTAATTGGCTCGTTTCGCGGTCGTGCGGACCAGGAGCTTTTGGAAGTTTGCCCAAAGAGATTTCATCGGCTCACGAGCGAAGCCGAAGGTGACAACGACGTCGCGATAAAGTCGACGGCTATGTCCTGGAATAAGAGTATCCTTTGCAGCCAGGAGAAGAGGGAAAAAGGGAAAGTGAGGGGAGAAAGGGGACGAGGATGGGGAAGGGAGATGGCATGACTCAATAACAGCAAAAGATCCGTGCTCTTGCTTTATATGGTGATACTCGATACGAATACGAGGGAGTTCCTTTTTCGACGCTCCTTCGAAACGGTCCTGACGATAATAAATAAACTAGAGGATGTCGCGTCACGTTGTCGTTCTCCTCGCCCGGTGCCCTCGTCGTCGATGTCCTCGTCGTTCCCTCTGCGATCCATTTTTCGCGATTTAATTACCTCGTTGCTTCGGGACGTCGTCGTCGGTGCCATCTGGCTGGATAAGGAGGGAGCAAGGGGAGTCGCGCGGGTAGGGCGCCGTAAAAATTACGAGGCGGCCACGGTGTCTGGGGGAAAGTGGAACGACCTTGAATTTTGTTTTCGAACAAACCTTTCGCCGAACGCAGTGACTCTCCCCGCGGATCGTCGAAGCACGTCGTCGTCGGGGCGCCCCCGTTGCGTCACGCGCCTGAAGAATGACACAGACTGTTCCCGATCGTTACCAGCAGCATCTCAAAGAGGGAAAGGAAAAAGGAAAACTTACGTTTATTACATCTCGAGACGAATCGCTTAACGACCAGTGACCTGAAATGCGAATAATGCAAAGATTATGCAGCTATTGGACCGTTGTTAGCCGTTGCTCTCGAGGGTAAACGTAAAACACGAAAAGGATTTACAACAGTGATCCTGGCAGGTAAAACACGATTGCTGAATGAGCTCTTTGTGTGAACTTTTGTGCTTGTTGTTTTTTTGTAAATCGTGTGTCTTTCACGAGCGAGGACACGCGCCACCGCGCTACCAGTGATAGTAGGGCGACATGCGCGATCTTATCGCGGAATCGATTGTATTCGCTCATTAACATGCAGAAAAAAGCACTTTACTCGATAATAGCGAACAGAAACGGAAGATTGTATAAGAGCGAAAGCCGAAAGCTAATGTCCTAAGGCTGAAAATTACCTTCCCTGCGTGTAGCTGGTAATTCAATTGCATTCGCTACAAGGAAGTAGGCCAACAGAACATTCGTAACGATGCTGTGCGTCATTCAAATCACTCGTGCCAGTCATCATATATGTACAGTTACGATACCAGGATATTAAATTCACTTCTCGTTGCGCGTTACACGAAATTGATGTTTCCTATTTAGAAATAATTTAATAGATTTAATTTTATTATGTCGCTCGGCGTTTAGCGGGCGAATCACAGACCGACCGAAATAATTATCATTGGATCGCGCAATTGGAACAGGTAGAGGAAATCGTCAGGTGCGTCCTGTCGTGCGTAGTGAACTGGCAGAAAAAAGAGATTGCGTAAGAGAGCGAAGCGAGGGGTAATTCGCTATCCTCCCAGATTACCTTGTCCGCGAGTAACACCGGGTACCGCTCAGCTGAGAAGGAAGCGGACGAACGTAATGTACCAAATAGTCCTAATATATCATCATCATCGTCGCGGCCGTTCTCGTCGTTATAGTCTCTCCTTCGTCCTTTCAACTCGTAAGATTATCAGAGCCTGCTTCTCATTCCATCCGGTAACGAATTACAATTTTCCATTTCGTTTCGCTCGTGGGTACTTCCGAGCGTCTCGTTCTACTTTGAGCACTGTTTCGGCGAACACATAATCATCGCGCGTAATCCATCTCCGGTGCCTCGCGGCTGCTAAACAAACAGGGTGGTTGTTACTCCTAGTGACGTGACCTTCGAAAATGTCACGCGATACTCGTTGGATCGCAGGGTCACTCGTGATATTCCACCATACGATGTATCGTAAGATAATCGGCTAAGGGGAGAAGGGAAGAAACGCGTCTCGTGCATGCCCGTGACCCTCGCGCGAAAGTGGCGCGAGAGGAAGGAGGACCAGGCAGAGGCGGAGGAGGAGAGCAGCATGTGAAACGCCGAGTTTATTAATACCGTTGGTAGCGATGTCTCGGTCCATTTAATTCTATATTTACCGCTCGTGCGTTTAGCGCGGGGCACCACCAGCGGCCATGGGTAGATAGGGACTAATCTGTGGAAAGGATCAGTCAAGGCGAGCCAGAAGGGTCCAGCGGAGTGGCAGTAGTGGTGGTGGTTGTTGGCGGCGGCGGCGGTGGCGACGGTGATCGCGAAGGAAAGATTTTCCCACGGTGTCGGCGGTGTCGGTAGATCGTCTGAAAAGAAGCGAGAGGAAAGAACGAGAAGACTCCGGCGAAATAGTCGTGTCCGAAGAGGTGAGGGTGGTAGTGGGGCTAGAGAATGCGAGAGAACGTGGAGATAGGGAGAGGAAGAAGGAAGGAGAAGAGAAAGGGACGGATAGACGCGGAATAGAAGGAGCGAAAGAAAGGAACAGTGACAGAATGGCGCAAAGGGGTAGAGAAGAAAGATAGAGGAAGATGGAAGGAGGCTGGAGGGAGGTCGAGCGCGAAACGGCAGTCAGCCTTGCAAGGACAAGGACGCCGTTTTAAGACGTAAGCGAGGCAAACAATTATTATTGCCAGGGTGAGCCGGGGTGTGACGAGGAGGAGGAGCTTCGGCACTGTTCTCCCGTGGGCCCTGCGCCACCTCATCATCTCACCGCACCGCCGACCAGAGAAAACAAAGCGGTTTGAAATATAATCGCACCTGCTGTGCGCGGGCGCGCGTACACGCGCTCCTTCCAAGATCAAGGGGGACCGGCGCACAAGTGCGCCGAATGTGCGATTATGAGCGTTTCCTCTGCCCCTCGCTCGCTTCGTCTCGCTCAAGGACACGGGCGAATGAGCAAGCGAGACAACTCGGTATTGCAATCCGCATACAAAGGTTTATCGCGCGTGCGCGTTACCGTAAGTGCACCTTCCACCTTTGGCACACCGGCATCGGTAGATATTCTCACGGCGCGTCTCCTGCACGCCGCAGTGTCATTGCACGACTTCTCCAAATCGGGCATCGACCTTTCCTCTCGCGAAGTATCGGCGTGCAGGTCCACGTAATCGACTCTAATGATCCTCTAGCGAAGACGAACTCGCGGGGCACCGTGCGAGGAGCCTGAAATTCGCACGGTGCTCCACGCGAAAAACCATACTCGCGCTAGCGTGCGTACCCGCGGCGCGTAATTGGATATATGTTGCGCGTGCGCGTGGACCCTCGAGGGTTTCGCATGTAACAACGCGGGGATGGCGAAGGGACGAAAGAGGAGAAGGTCAATTTCTTCGACACCCGTGGAACAGACAATTACTGTGAATCGTCGTCATCGACCGAAGAGTCGCAGCCCGTCACACGCATCGTCGTGCCTTCGTGATTTGCGTCGACGAAGAGAAAGAGGGGAGAAGAGAATGAAAAGCGCGCAATTGCCACTTTGAGCGGACACTAATGAGGAGGACGGCGATGCCGGCCGCCTGTCTGTCGGTAATTGGTTAGTTAGCACATTTATTTTACACGAAAGCGCAATCGAGCGAGCGGGTTGCACGAACCGATCGAAAAATTCGAAACACGCGGATGTTTTAATTGGCGAACAGGGGCATTCCTTGACTCTCTCCTCCTGGATTTTACGATTTGAAGGACTTCGCGGTTGATCCGCGAACGATATCGATCAATGGACCCAGCCTCGACCCCGCTACAGGCCAAATAGAATTGCTTTTTGTCCTCCTGCGAGCGCAGACTCGTTTCCGCGAGCAAAGGAAAGGAAAGGAAGAAGCGATTTTCAATCGTGCTATTATCCAGTCGCATAAATAGGACAGACAATTTTCAGTGAAACCATTTGAAAATTTATTCGGTTGTGAAAGCATGAAAATGTCTTTTACGTTTTATTCAGCGAGAGACTGCAGACGAAAGATATTTCGGGTTTTCGCAATGCCGATTCAAGCTGCGGTACGCTGCGCGTCGGTAAACCGTATCTCAAACAAAGGCACGATACAAGGATAGGAATTCAGTTTCTAACTCGATCTAAAACGGCGTACCTGGAATCCCATCTGCGGAGCGCCGATCTTCTTCTTACCGGGAAGCTCGAGTATTTAATTAGACCTTGGCCGAGGTCATATCGATTTCTCTCCACGAATCTCCCGCAAGAAGAAGGACCAGAAGAAAAGGAAAGAGTGCACGGAGCGAAATGGAGAAAGATGAGGAGGAAGGGCTCAAGAATTGTATTCCCACCGACTATGGGTCTCCATTTTTAAATTACCTGGGATCGACCCATTTCGTTTTTCCTCTTCCTCCACCTTTCCTATCTCAGCTCCCTTTCTCTCCCAACTAAAATCTTGGAGAACGGAATCCGTGCAACTGCAAAGCCACGATGTGATCCACGGTGTGCCTTCGGTTGGTAATGGACAGGCCACCTCGGGGGCAGTCATGACCAGAACACTAGCGAATACTTAGAAGAGTAATGCACGTGTAAATGAAGTTAAGTAAGGCAATGTAAGTAGGAGGTGGCAGGCGCTACGCGAGAGCCCGCCACTTTTTTCTTCGGTGGGCACCACTTCTATTAGTAGCCGCAGAAGCCGAGTACTCGGCAAGGCTGCCGTGAGGTCTTGGACGGAATAGGGAGGTGTGGAAGTTGACCGTGAACGTCGATCAAGTCGTAGATGTTGATTCTAATTTCGCAAAGCATCTGTAAAATAATTTATTCCACAAGGACGTAAGGTTACCGGTCTGCTAAATAAATTCGTCGTCTGGGCACGTCACTCTGGATTCTCTATTCACGGTAATTTTTCATCCATAAAAAGTGTAACGTTCGTAATTCTCCCGTCGGTCGTTCAACGCAGTATTGCATCGAAATCTTCTTCCTCAAACTTGCATTTGCTACTTGGCACAAACAGAATAACGAAGCTTCTCGCGAAAACAAGTGGTCACGGAGGATCGTAGAATTTCGTTCGTGGATCCTCGAGTCGCTCGTATCCCTCGCTACTCGCGAGCCTTGCTTACCTGCAGATGTAATTGCAAGGTACTTGGCATTTTTATCGTCGCCACCGCCACTTTAACCGAACGAACACTCCTCATCTTATTGTTGTCTGGTGTTCTCGCCTTTATGGGAGAAAAAAGCTGGGGAGACTCGCGCGGACGTAGGAGGGAGGCGAAGAGGGACCGAGCGAGCGAGTACAGAGGGACTTTTAAGAATTTCAAATGGGAATGGACAAAGGGCAGGAGCTCAGTAGTGGTTGGTACCCACCGAGTGAGATCGTTCGCCCCGCGGTGTGGAATCGACGGCTCACCGGAATGACGTTCTTCTTCGCGGCGCGACGTCAATTGGCTCTCGACGCCCGTTGAAAACAATTTTCAATTCCATCAGTCGATACACGCGCGCCTCGTGAGTCCTTCTCTCACAAGGACTTTTGTCGGGTCTCTCGAAGAAAGAGAACTTTTGTCTCCTACCCTCTCCTTTCCAACGAGAATCGGACTCTCTCTATGGACTGTAAATCCCGTTTCCCACCCTCGTCACTGACGTTTCCATCCTCTTTTGGATTTACGTGAATATGCAACGAGTCTAACGCTCGCGCGTGACACGGTTATTGAAATCTGCCAGAACTCTATGCACGCGCGCCTTTGATCTTGCGATTTAGGTGCCGCGCGCGGTGTGTAAGTACCTTTAATATTCAGTTTAATATACAGGACGAATGAAGGCGGCGCATAACTGCCGAAGGACAGAGAAGGAGAAAAGGAAGAGACCAAGCGGGAGACGATACGCACACTCGTTCATTTTGTACGCGCGCAGGTTCGTTAAGATTTCGTTGAGACCTTGCGAGGCGAGACCGATACTATGATCGTGTGTCGGCAGATGAACTATGAAGTAGAAATGGAATTTGCGGCGATGACGGCTAACCGCTTCTTCGATGGATAGGTTTTATCGAACGTAAATTAGAAAAGCAGTTATAGGCGACTGAATTTGTCGAACAATTCCTGAACTGCATTGTGGATGCACTTTCAATATTATCCACGAGTAGGTTACTTTATTTTTCGTAATCGGTGCCTTCCATCTAGAAAACATTGTGAACGTAATCTCATTCGGGTTTCGTTACAACATGCCGAATCAAGCATCGTTAGTGCCCAGTTTTACTACCGTTTCCAATCTCGTACCGTCGCTTCGCCTTCGTTTTCCTTGTCCGTATTTCACAAATTTCATCGATGACCAATTTCAACTCTAGATACAAAGTATAGGTAAGTGCTTCGCAAAAGAGAAAGTTTCTGTTGATTTTTTTCATCGAAATTTTAAGTGCAAATCGTAATAAACGCTAACGTGGTCGATTTATTGGTAGTCCAGCCTTCCTCGTGACCTGCTTGCTTTCAAATCGCGGAACGGTCACCTACCCCTTTAGTCCACGAGGAGGTGGTGAGAGGAGAAAGGAGGAGAATGAAAGGAGGGGTCCCGAGGTGGCGCGAGGCATTGTCTTATTAAGAAAGATGACATTTCGAATGCGTCGCATTGTCCGGCTCGTCTTATTAACATAAAATCATGGAAGCGACCGCGCCGATTCGGGCTGCCGCGAGTTCACCAGCACGTTTTCTACCTCCGTTCTCACTCCTCTTCGTTCCTCTTCCCCGAGGAGGGCACCTTGTGACTCGAAGGAATAAATTGACATTCCTTCGTCATCCGTTCGCAGACTCGCCTCGGCCATTGCGCGCTACGGTGTCACTAGCGGTCGATCATTAATGCATGCGAAATTTTTACAGTCTCGAAGTGCAAGTACAGTAACAAAATATCACGCATCCTCTCCTCGATGATGAGAGGAAGTCGTTGTACAGTCATACGAGAAACGACACGAATGCTTTTCCGAGCACATTTCGAAGATCGGTAGGTTCAACGTTTGGAGAGGAGGAAGCGGATTTCCTCCGATTCCACTGAGATCGTTGGTCCTTGTTAATTAGTAACATTTAGATTAGGAGAAGGCTCGCGTAGACCATCGTTTAACCGGTGTGTCTATGATCGTAGTGGAGCCAAGAGGATATGTTCGAAAAAGGAACAACTACATTACTTCGTCCTATCATACGATGTTCCATGTTGTCAAACACCTTCCATTCTAAAAAATAATAAAACTAAAAATTCGAAAATATGAAGAATCGTTACCCAAAGGTAACATTCAAAGTTACAAACACAAGGTTTGTAGGTGAATTATTGACACTTTATTGTGAAAAACGAAGAAGTGATCTTTGAATTGTGCGTTATTTATAATAAGTCACTCCGCATCCTTACAAATTTGAATGGCATCCCGCTAATCTTGACGTAGATTCTTTCGCCGAAAAAATAGCTTTGGTCGCGGATCGTAAAGATTGGATTCTAGTTTCGTCCCTGAAGGTTCTACATAATATCTCATCTCACGAGGTCACGATATTTTACAAGCCTTCTTTTCTTCCTTCTTACCGACCTCCCCAACGCTACGCAAGGATTCGCGTATGTGCGTCGCACTCTCTTCCCTCGCACCATTGAGAGAGGTTCGCGGCATATAAGCGTCGCCACTACTTTCTCCGGTATCTTGAATTATGCATCTCACCCACCCATATTTTTCTCGCATAAATTCCACCTCCTCTTTCGGCCCTCGCCCTCTCACCTCTTCGTGCACCCGAGAACGAGATTCCACGAGGAGTACGAAGTACGTTGTTGCTATGATTTATCGCCGCCGTCGGTGTTCCATATAATATCTGTAAAAGTCTCTTGAAATATCGCGAGGTTGTCCTCGTCGCTGCGAGGAGCTATTCTCCTTCTCGTCTTACCCCTTTCTCTCGTCCTCTCTTCTGCCCGCTCTCTTGGCCACTCTCCTCTCGTCTCCGCCGTCCACCACTTTTTCCCCATAGGGACGTGAAATTTTTTTGCCTCGCGCCGGATACGGGCCTGACACCCCTCGTTCGTGCCCTGCTTCCTAAAAGATATACATTACCCGCTCGAGACGGGTCATTAAGATTGATAGTATATAATTAGCCGAGCGTTTCATCTCTTCTCGTAATAAATGTTTATTAATAGCACGCACCATTCGAGCTTTTATTAATAAGTTCGACGGTCTCGGGCGTATCTCTTTGCGACTCGACAGCGTCGTTTCATTTACGATCGCGATTGATCGCCATTCGGAGCTTTTTTCCTTTTTTAAAGCACGCTCGAGATTTTCAAAGGCGCGCGTACGTAAATATGTGTGTACAGTTTGAAGGTTAAACTAGCTAGACGATACGTTGGAAATTTCTGAAACGAACGAGGAATGTCGATGATGCCACGTTCGTTCGTTATCGGGGCCAGTTCCGACTTCGTTATACCTGCGTTTTCTTCTTTCTCGACTTCTCTCTTCCCCTTGTTCTCGTTCCTTCGCGGAGTGACCTAAATGCCGAAACGAGCTTCCCATCTTTAATTACCTCACCTCGTTTTTCCATGTCACGTGCAAGGGCCCGTTCTTAACCTAACGTGGCTCCGGTTATACGCTACCCCACCCTGACAAAACCAGGATAATAAGTTTCGACCCTTTCGCGCGATCTCGTCGTTTCTTCCTGAGCATCAACCCAGGTCGGTAACCGTACCAATTACGACCACAGGCTTATTGTGAAATGTCGAGTAACGCGATTACGAGTCCCGATTTTGAGAGTTCACAAGGAATGGAAAATTATCGAAGATATTCTATGAAATTATTGAATGCGCGGGAGTAAAGCATCAACGAGACTCACGAAGAAATATAAATGTGTCTTTTGCACGGAATTACTACTAATAATACAACAGGTCTAAATTTATTGACAATTGTGTATTACAATCCGACAGGCACCGTTTCTTTACATTTGCATGGATAATGTCAAGCAGATGAAGAGTCATTCGCTGGAACGTCATGAAAAATCACGCGATCGGTCTCCACCTCTTCTTCCTCTTACTTCTCCGCGTACGCGAATTTGGCGTCACGAGGATGAAATTTGCACGGCGAACTCCGCTCGCACGCTCGCTCGTCGAGGGTCTTGCCCTACGCTTGGTCCCTGGACGGCGATGAACTTTTCAAGGTCGCCGGCCGAAGATGGCGGGGGAGACGATGACGGTGCCGACGACGAAGATGCTGAGTCGTCGAAAGTTTCGTCTCGCCTTACGTCACACACTGGCCGTGCACGCACGTCAGGTGGCAACGACACCTCTCGGTGCAGCTGCACCCTGGAGGGATTTTGCGCGAGGCGTGGGTTAACCAGTTTTCGTGGTGAGGGGTTGAGGAGGAGGAGAGAGGAGGGACAGTCGCGTCCTCTGAACCAGGCGAGCGCGCGGAGTATCCGGGCCAGCCGAAACCGACGACGAAAGTGTAAACGAGAACGAAATCGATTCCGCGTGTTGCTCAAGTGTGAAAGAGACGCATCGTTCGTTCGAGTTTTTGTCGCGCGCTTCTAATTTACAGGAGATCATTTATTTCCGATATTATTATTACACGGGCGTTCGCGCATGGCATACGCGCTTTCGAAGCGTGACTCCGGATTACGCGAATATTTCGAATTTCCGCCACCCGGATAATCGACGGTTACGGTCTCCGTGGTTGCGTAAGAGTGACACGAGGCGAGCTTCGAGCTTGGAGATTACGCAAGTCGTTTTTCGACCATAGCATTGCAGCGACAACCGATAAACATCGCGAGATTGAAAACGAATCGTACGGACGCGACGTACCGAGTAACGACGCGTTTGACCGCTTCGAGGTGGACGAGTGGAACTGTTTCTAAATGGAAAAGTGGTAACCGTGAGATATCGCTTCCCGTGGTGGTCAATGTATATTTCTCAGGTGTCAAAACGATCTTACGCACCACGTAGTCGAGGAAATATCCGACAATGTGAGCTAAGAAAACTTTGCCGAATGGAAGAATGCATTTTTAGCTGCGTACGGATCCCTTGCGCGCCACGTTGGAGCCCTCTCTCGCACGAGCGTCACGCACGAGCCGCGAAGGGAGAAGTCACGCTACTTTGGTGCCTCGTTGGAAAGTGGAGAGGCGAGCGAGCAAAAGATCTGTGCGGGTCGGAGCTTATGAGCAGAGGATCTGGCCTCATCAGCATCGGATTATTATTACATACCGACGCGCGTACACGGGCGCGCGCACGCACCGCAAGTGTGCATACGAGGCGTACGGCTAGACGGCGAAAGAAGAAGGAAGAGATGGAGGGAAGGGTTGAGGGTGTCCGTGCGTGCCGCGAGAACTTAAGCTGGTGTGGTACGCACGAGACTGGACGAGGGTCCGTGTATGCCCAGTCGGTTACCACGCGATTCGCTTGGGTAATATAATGCGAGCGACACGCCAGGTAATAACTTTATTTAGATACACTATCGACCTGTGTAATTGCATGGTAAATGTTCTATCTTTTCCGTCTTTCCACCATCCGATCCCTCGTCCGTCCGTCGAGGACTCCACCTCTTCGTTTCCCTTGCTCGCTCCTCGTCCTTCTCTCATTCGCTCTTCCTCTCATTCTCTCCTCCCTTCTCCCGTAGCCTTCTCTTTTTTCGTATCCATAAACATCGTCGTTTACGACCCAGCACGGCCTCGCCGCGGCCGTGTACATCGCGGACGCGCGATCACATGCGCCCCGCGTCCTTCGTGTGCGTGCATTAGACGGTCGGGCGCGCGACCGTTAATTTGGAATCATTATAATTAGCCACGAGAGAAAGGACGACCCCTCGTCTGGCTCGCTCGGTACGATATTAAAATCGGTACGACTACATAGGGAGAGTTTGGCGTGGACCACATGCGGCGGGGGTACATGCGTTTAGCGCGGATGTGAACGAGACTGGAGAGGGAGAAGAAAGAGGGGGAGTAAGATTGTAAAAGAGCACGATACGCGACCCTTTAATTGTATCGTTTACCGTGGCATCGCGTCGTGTTCTCCCCTATCGAGATTCGAGTGAATGCAAATTTTATCGATTCTACCATTACACGTCCTCGTTAACAATCGATATCGGGAGCGAAAGTTCTCATAAAAATTCTCAAAGCATTAAAAGCAACTTCGAAAACCACTTTTGCGTCAGTTTCTCTCGCGTCGTGAATAAACCTCGTAATCTCCATGGTGTGTGCAACGATAACAATGTTTCAAGACGAAGATGAGAATTGCGACGCAATTAACGATGTTCCTCCTTTTTTTTGCTCGAAATAGAAGCGCGCAAACTCACGGAATCCATTGTTCTCGAGAAGGGAAGACCGACGTAGGCTAATTAGAAGATTTCACTTGGTTTGCAGGAATGCCTACGCCATTGCGCAGGGATCCGGGGTGGTTCGCGGTAGATTGTCACAAATGACGGTGCCCTCTTACTAATGCTGATCATAGGATCGCCGTCGAAGTATATTACCAGCGTATTAATGTTAATTCCCTCCACTACAGGTAACAACACTACCCCGATAAAACTGGTTACTTACGCTCCTAACGATCTCAATCATAAAAGTCGAGTTAGGACACCATACCGCCCTCTCGCGAGCCTCCCTACGGGGCATAAACCATCGATGAATAGGACGAGAAGGAGAAGGAAGAGTAGGGGGAGGGATAAAAGAGTCATCGCGGTAGGGGAGAATCTACCGAGGCGCATTCAGAGCCGGTGTTACTGATCGTTCGTACCATGAGACACTTGATCGTTACGAGCGCGAGTATTTACGATTGCGGGACGCCCTTTTCCACGATTGTGCTCGTTTCGAATCGCATTCGAAACTCTTTTCCACGATTTAATCCGCGAATTAACTCCAAGCCGCATTATGATCGCGCGCTTCCCTTTTCAACGGCCATCGAGTTTATCGGCGTGGCTGAATCTCCGCGAAACGGCCAGGTAATCCGACTAACGAAAATTCGAATGACCATTCCGGTCGAGTTAACCTGCGATTCGACTTTTGCGCTTGTCTCGCTCAAGTACAAATTACCTGTCCAATGGGGCAGCGAGTTTCTTCGCGAAAAAACTTCTCCCTTTTAACATTCTTTCGTGTAACCCCTCGTTTCGGCTGCCTCCACTTCATTTCTCCGTTTACACGTGTCGACGACGAAAAAGAGAAGCGTTGGAAGCCCCCAAGGTGGAAGGGAAACGAGTTGCACGGCGAAGACTATGAGGGATCTTTGGACGAAGTGGAGGAAAGGGTGAAAGCGGTGGGGTGGGTTAGGACGGTTTAGCGCAACGATGGAGAGGGCGCACATGAGCCAAGGGAGAGAATTAACCAGCATTTGCATTGTAATACACGTCCGGTAATCACTATGATTGCGGTGGGCGTAGCCAATCCTTAACTTTAATAGCCTGGGCTGCCCAAAACCCCTTGGTACATCGCCCGGGGTACGCGAGAGCACACCGACAGGCCACGAGTGTTCGCAAACATTCGAGGAACGCCAGAGAACTGGCCCGTGGAGATTCAGCGCGCGGGTCGGCGTGAAACCTTTATCGTTTCACCGAGTCGTAATTTTTGCGAATGCACCGTCGTACGAGGGTACGCGAGGTCCTTAAAAAGAGTTAAGGTAAGTGTAAAATGAGCGCCCGGTGCGAGCGCATCGACGGGCGCGTTATTTTTTACTTCGTCGTCGACCGTCAAGAGAACGAGCGACACGCATGCGCGGGTAAGTAGATGTACGCCCGAGAGAGACTTTAAAGACGCGCGCGGCCCGTGGGTCCTCGAGTGCGCGTATGCGTGCAAGTGCGTGGATCGATTACTATACTATGTATAGAAGTTGGAATCGTGCGGTAATTTGACCTCTTCTGCATTCTCCGAGGTATCCAGCAACCTCCTCCCGCGTTTAATGACGTCGGGGCTCCTACTTGGAGCAAGCTGAAACCTCGGTTGTTCGTAGACGGAGTAAACTGTAAAAGTTCGCGAATCGAGAGAATCTCTCATAAATTTCTCATCGTACCATCGCACTTACATTATTACTTGGGAGTACCTGTGTTTTTATCTGCCAACGCGGCGACGGAAGCGAGATATTCTACAAGTTCGGCAAAAAACTAGTAAGATCTACAATTTTTTCGTTGTACCGTGTTGTAAATCTCACAATTGTATGCATCAGGGTAATAAAACAAAAGGCAAAGGAGTACAGAAGAATCCTGCTAAAGTGTACGAGGGCGTGGGATCTTGGAGGTGCGCGCGACAGGAAAAGATCTACGTGTCGGCTTAAACTCGATAGGCACGCACAGAAGACGGGGTCGGACGAAGTTACGCGTGCTGCGAGAGAGTTTCTCGCTCGCTCGGTACTATCGCCTGTCTCGTCGACAGGGACAGAAGGAAAAGCCGCACGACACCCTCGTTGGATCTACGCGCACCGACGACAGATCGTTCGATTGCGATTACGCGCGACTCGACTTCGGCATGACTCCGGTAGAACCGCTTCTCGACATCGAGCGTGTGGTCCGTCGTGTTATCCTTCGAGGACCTTCTTCGTATCCTGGCAGGGCGTACCCGTCGACGACGACAACCACGAACGATCCAGGGACTCTGGCAATCCAGTGCGAGGAAGTGCATCGCGCCGCGCTGCTGCCGGTCCAACGCCTGCTGAACGATGACGCCTCGTACTGTCTTATTTTCTCGTTTCGCGGAGACGACGGAAGTCACTCTTGCTGGGTGGAGGACGACGGCAGGCGGTGGCGGCCTGCCACATCCATGTGGAACTCGTTCTCGCGCGGATCAATGAAATCGGACGAGTGATTCCTCGCGCAAGAACTGCCAGATGAAGTTGAACGAAAGAAGGGAGGACTGAACGAAGGTGATTCGTTTTAACGTTCAGCGGCATCCGTAACGGGAAATGAGAATATTCCTCTTTTCTCTTCGTTACTTCAAGAGGTAGATCGAGTAGTCGGCCTTCCGTTTCGCTCCGATATTTTATCTTCTCCTCCTCCTTGCTTCGACGCTCCGTTTTCAAAGGACTTCCCGATCCGGCGTACATCTAACGCACCGACTCAAGGGCTTCTAATCTCGACGATTGACGAGAACCACGGAAAAAGAACTCGTCGACTAACTGGAAGATAAGCCGCGAATACTCCATAATTCTCGTCTCCGTTCGACCGACCACGACTGCCAGACATGGGTGGCGTATCGCGAAATTGTGAGATCCACGATGACGAGAGAGGAGGTGGAGGAGATAAACGCGAACCGATATGGTGACCACGAGGTGCTCCAATGGAAAAGGTATGACGATCTCCAATAGAATAGATACGCAGGACGAGGGGCGACGCGGAAACGAAGCCAAAGTTATGCGCAGCAGGTAACCCCATACTGTGGCATGCATATTGACACAGGAGCGGTGAGGAGCAGGAAGCGTAGGACGGATCGAGAGAAAAGACGAAGAAAGCGAGGCAGGAAGACCGAGAGTGAAGGAGAAACGAGATCCCAAGAGCCATAGAGCATCGATCCACGAGTGCATCCAGAGAGTTCCATGTGCATGTCGGCACTAACTTGTATTAATGTTACCGATCAATCCTAATGGACGTGGTCGCATCAGGCCCCGCATTTGCATGCTTATGCGAGGACGATTTCGCGTCGCTTCTTCCTAGCCCTCTCCGCGCTATTCCCGAGTGGACAGGTAGGATTCGCGATCTCTTGGGGTCATAAATCCCGGGTCATCGAGATCCTCTCGTGTCAAACTCTACGGGAGCACTGGAGTCGAAGGAGGAAACGTTTCGATGACGCAGTCTGCTACCATCAGCGATGACCGTGTCCTTCGCCATTCGATGCTCACCGTAGATCGAGACGTCCCGTAGCGTACACCAAGCTTATTCCCGGAGATCGTTCGACGGGGCGCACATTGCGTAGAAACGCCGAGATCTCGATCGACGTATCGATAGGGGTTTGATCGCACAGTCTCGGAGAGAGAAAGCAACGATAATTTTAGACCGTGCGAGGTCATTTAATGCGAAACGTTCCCCTCTTTATCGTTTTTACGTTCGAAGGAATGGTAAACGCGTTAAAAGGTTCGTACAAGAGAATTGTACTAGAATGGGTGCTTTCCATTTAGTGACACAATTTGACACAAGTCGACTTGAGTTATTACGACACGGCGACATAAGTTAAATGGAAGGCAGTAGAAGTCGACTTGTGTCAACTTCTGTCACTAAATAGAAAGCACCCAATTTACCGCAGTGGAAAAGGATTACGTTCATATTCGATTCTCACTTGGTTCTAGTACGCATAGAGTCTCCTCTTTTACGACGCACGAAACGGGGCACGGATTCGGCAGAGGGTGAGTCCCCGCGTAGGGCCTCGTGACAATAATAATTATCTCCGAGGAGGAGGATGCATGGCATATTATTCGAACGGAGAGCGAGCGTGATAGGTTACCGAGGGCGTTACCAGGAACTTCGCCGTCAGTTTCAAGATTAATCCTGGTTCGTCACGGGAGGGAGAAGAATGATGAGTGGGAAGAGGGCAGTCGGTTGGTCGAGTCGAGAGAAGAGGCGATCATCTCTCCCTTCTTTCGCTCTTTCTCATTCCCCTTGTTCTTCACTTCGCTCTTTCTTTCGCTCTCCTTCGCTTTCTCCTTCTCTCTTCCTTTCCTCTTCCTTCTCGATCGTTTCTCGCGGAATGGACCGACGAGGTGCGAGCGTGTCCGAGGGACCGTAGAGCTGGACCGATTTCACGGTACGCGAATAGGAAAAGATTCGCGGAAGAAGGTCCCGACGTGGAGGGAGCGAAGGAGGCTAAAGAGAAACAACGGGAGAACCGGTGAACGTTTATTCAGGCGAATCAACCTCATCGTCTTTCCTGATCGCTCGCAGAAACGGCGTTCGTTCTGGAAGCCACCGCGCTCACAGGCGAGCATCTCCTTTCTTCGACTCTCCCTTCTATCCTTCTTTCCTCTCCCTTTGTACGTCGCTTCCGCCCGCCGGCTTGGTCAATGTCCAAAATTCACCGACAGGGTGAAGAGAAGTCGTAGAAAGGAGAGGCTCGCGTTTCCGCATCGAATGATTCCTGGTACCACCCATCATTATCTCGGTAAACCCAGACGTACGTGTAACGAGAGGCGTACGTATGAAGGAGAAGAAATGAGGGGTCAATGGCAGCTTTTGCAGTCGCGAGAGGAGAGAAGCAGATAGCGAGAGAGAGAGAGAGAGAGAAGGGAAGGAGGGTGGAGAAAAGGGAGAGAACTGCTACCGTGATCGTAATTGGCGCACGCGCATTGTTTCACGGTGTAGCTTTCGAACCTCTCTTTTTTTTGCCGGTCCGTTCGAGCGGCCGGGAGAAGAAGGTGAAGAGGGAAAAAGAAGGAGACGAAGAGAGAGAGGAGAGAAGGAGACTGAGAAACAGGCCAAAGATCCAAGTTGGAGAGAGAATGGGACAAAGGACCCTCGTTTCATTTCTCCTTCTTCCTCGGAGCGTTTCTTCCACCGTTTCGTACGTCTCCTCTTCTTGCTTCCTCCGCGCCTCTCGTTCTGCACTGCGGAGCTGTAAAAAAGGCCGTATACTTTCGCAGACTCCAGAACGGGTGGGTACAGAGCGATATATAAATTACACGTCTGGTCCTGGGGGCCCCTCAGGAAGTAACGGTACTACGCGGGCTGCTCTCCCGTGGTCGCCGATCTTAGCTTGCCCGTACGACGGGCCCAAGCTCGATCTCCACTTCTGCCTTCATCCTCTTCCTCCCAGTCCCTCTCCTCT
Organism: Tiphia femorata; assembly: GCA_944319695.1. Lineage (NCBI taxonomy): Eukaryota > Metazoa > Arthropoda > Insecta > Hymenoptera > Tiphiidae > Tiphia > Tiphia femorata. The sequence goes on from OX090903.1 coordinate 10,597,215, forward strand.
TCCTCCTCCTCCACCGCCTCCTTCTCACCTCTTCCCTTCTTCTTCGTCCTTTCCTTCTTGACAGTGAGCGCAGATGCGTCCTACTCGACCAAGAGGATTACTTCTCTTCTCGTGGAAAACGTAGCGAGGAGCGTAGTAGAAAAGGGACGACACGTCTAGTAGAAAATAGACAAAGTTCATTACGCATACTTTAATGAACATCTTATCGTGGAACGTTGACTCTCTAGTAAAACGGAAATGTGCGCGAGCTCGCTCGGAAGGTCCGTCAGGGCGTGCAATAAAATGCGTTAGCAGCAGCTTCGATTGTTGAATGTGATTGTCACGAATGTTAAACGCACGGTGACGATTCGATAGGCTGTTCTTTTTTGGATAATGTCGTTATGATCATTGTCGAGAGATCATTCATCGATTTCTATGATGAGCGACGAAAGACAATAATACCGCGACGCGTAGGAATGACGAATTCACCGTGGTGCCAGGTAACTTGGGTACCGTTAAAGAAAGTCTTAAAATTCCCATGAGATTCGAGATAAAAGTTTCTGTTTAGTAATCGCCGCTTAACGATTCGCTTATATGTCGCTCGCTTTATATGCTTGTGGCTCCGGCGCGGACGAGACGGTGATGGACAGGGACAGTGAGAAGGAGGGGAAGAGACTCCGGATAAGAGAGAAGGACGGAGGATCGAAGGAAGACAAGATAGGAGAAAGAGGGAATCGAGGCAGATCGGCGAGTAAGATTGCGCGCGGAATTACGTCAGCATCTTATTATTGGTAGGCGCATAGGTACGCGAAGCGGTCGATCAAAGGCATTCGTTCGTGGATTCGCCTTTAATGGACGAACATCCTTCGGGTCGCCAGGCACGCTGTCTCGTCTCTTCCTTTCGGTCCCCTTCCTTCATTTGGCCCGTGTGCTCTGGTCGCGTCTTCACGAATCCCCGTGTAGCCGAAAATATTTGGAATTTTTGTTCTTTAATGGCCAATGGATTAGCGGCTTAGTGGAGGACCACGCCTTGTATCGATGAACCGAAGATCTCCAAGCTATCCAAGGAAGGTATCGAAGAGTGTAAGGCGACATCGTTAGTGTCGTTGTTAATTGCTTTTTTGATGTGCAATTAAATCTACACGCTTGCGGACCGAAGGGAGGGGAGAGGATTGGCCTCGAACGAACGGAGATTCGCTATCGATTCGGGTTTACGCATGGAGGCATCGATGTAAGAAGGACCCGAGCGGCGATGTTTACCTCCTATCGGTGATCTCAGATTTAGGGGCTACAAGCACGGGGATGCGCACTTGGGCCCGCTTGGGCGGAACGCAACACCGAGATTAAATTAATTAGCATTTTCCGATATGGGACAGCGGCTGTTCTTGAAATTGTCCCCATTCGGAAGATGCCAATCTTCGAACACGACTATCGCCGTCGATTCCGCCGATACCGCAGAGCTTTCCGCGCTTTATCGGCGCTAACGAACTTTACGGACACTTTTCGTACACGTCGGGTAACGTGAGTTGGAAAAAACTTTCGTGTATAAAACCTGCTTGTTTACGATGGTCAGTCGCGGAAACTAACTATTCCAACGCGCGGTATCATTATCGTGTCCATTCTCGTGAATTCTAACCTCCAACCGGATTCTCCACAAAGGTGTACACCCGGTGAGCGAGAACGAGGGCGAATCCCATTAGAAAAATATCTTGGGTTCGATTGTCAGTGGGTCGCTGGACAAGGCACACGCTGACGTCTTTCGTGCTACTTGACGCACCGTGTAGGTCCGGACCTTCGAGCCCTCGTGGGTCCGAGGCTTCTGTACCTCGTGGTTTGACCTTCGTTAATCAGGGTTCCCCGCTTCCTGGTGATAAATAACGTCGCCTGCCAACGCGCGCACGGAAGACGCGACGCTTATTTGTATACAGACCGTAGCCCCTCGTTACGCCGAGCGCGTAGGTAAGTCGGCGCCGAGGTATGTGTGACGTCGGTCGGAGGAAGAGGAAGAAGAAGCAGTGGCGGAGGAAGAGAAAGAAGGAGCAGTGAAGGTGGAAGAGGAAGAAGAAGGAACAGAGAAGCGGAGGAGGAACAAAAGAAAGAAAACGAGGAGGAGGAGAAGTGCATTTGACGATGAAAAGCAGGATATGGTTGGAGAGGAGGAAGTGCCATCACTGGTAGAAATCAGCTTTGGAATCGTATAATCGGCAACACCTACGTCAGGATGGCAGAGAAATGGGAGAGGATTAGACGAACGATGTAAAGGTGGAAGCGGAAGACGGTCGAGGAAGATTCTAGGATTTTCCATCTTGGAGAATTTGCAATCGCGCGCACACATTGAAGGCTACTCGCGACAAGAAAATACTAATTGTAGCTATTCAACGTCCTGTCAGGATCACTTGTCAATTTCTCGACTGACGTTTAGAATTCTCCACGCTTATCTCACCTCCTTGGACGCCTCGTCCTGCCGTCATTCTCTGCTTCTAATCTTCCGCGAATTCACTCGTTTTCTTTCGTGCCTAGCCCTCACCATTGAGACGTAACTCGCGTGCTCTCACGAATATGTAACGGACACCGAGAAAAGGGGAAACAGCAAAATTTCATGGAAGCGTCGTAGATGTGGAAAGCCGAACTACCGCGAGCTCGTGGTGCGTGAGATCGGCAACACCCACGTCACTAGGCTTAGCTTTCACATTTCCCATAGGGTCGTGCTAGAAGGAAATAGAGAAGAAGGGGCACATCCATGGAACGTGGGGAACCCGCGCTTGGAGAATCCAGTCTCTTTAACCTGGCCGCCGCCCCTCCGTGTGGTAAAACGAACACCGCACGGAGGACTCGTCGTTGTCGTCGTCTTAGTTGTCCTCCTCTGTGCCGTCCTCGTCCCTCTCGTGGAATGGAGTCGGTGACTCGTGCGAAACGTTTTCCGATTTACGCAACGCGCGTGTCGACCGGTAGTCGTCCGACGCCATAGAAACTCCGTAGGAACTCCACGGAGACGTCGTAAGAAACGGAAGAATCCCTAGGCAACCTCCTGTGTGGCAGGGAGAGTCGGTGTCCCCCCACTGACAACTGCTCGCATTGTCTCCCGCTCGTACTAATTACGGCCCTGTGTTCTCCACGCGGTTGCGTACGACTTGGCAACCAGACTCGATCCCTATCGTCCTTGCTACGCGTCGTCGCCACCATGTCTTCCGATGGAATGCAGCATCCCACCGCGCGGGAACTTATACGAGTCCTTTCCTCTTCCAGTTGGTTACGGAAATCTGGGCTGTCCGATGCAAGGAGTCTTAAACGATGACGAGTGGTGGCGGATATTAAGGCTCCCAACAAGAATCCTTTACGACCAGCAACAAGAATGGTCAATGTTAAATGTAGAAACAGTTTCAGAGAATTGTAAGGTATTCACTGCTCGTTATCGCCGAATAAAGATTTTAGTGGCCATCGCGATACTGCGTCCACGAATTCTTTTATGGAATGATAATGTAAAGGCCTTCTTACAAATTGTCCGAGTGAATATTTTAAACCCCGTGATGTCGGACGCAACGCATTAATTCCGTCGAGCGTAAATTACACGTGTAATTTACGTTGAAGTGAACCTTCTGCATATAACTGCTACCACTCTAAATCCGAAAGTGGAAGCCTCCTGTTCATCTCATTCTCATGACGGTTGAAAAAGTTCGCCCACCATTTAGATAAGGCGCTTGTGTCGGCATGCACCTTATGCGCCCAACCGCACGGACATGCAGGCCTAACGGCACGCGTAAAAGAAACGTGGTTTCGGATGCACTTGGACGAAGAACAATAAGCCGGACGCGCGCTCGTTGCCCGATGTCAACGATGTGGCAGGGCGCCATAAACGCCCGTTCCATTTTTCTCCCCGGGGGCAACTCGTCGCTCGCTGCACGCGTTTGTACACGATGAACAAACCAATCATCATAAATCGTGTTCCTGGTTCCTCGACCGCGGTTCCGTAACAGAGGTCGAAGAGAAGGTACGAAGAAGAAAAGTAAGAACTGAAGAAAGAGGAAGGAGGAAAGGGTGTAAAACGCGGGGTAGGTACAACTCTATAGGAAGGCTATATAAATAAAGATTTATCGCATATCGTAACTCGAACATTATGCTTTATCCTCATGGAAACGCATCAAGATAGCTAATAGACGCGATTTTATGTGGTCGGATAACCGATTGTAAAGATGTAGGTAGAAGCAGTTGTGAATCGTGTTTCGCTGTTAATTAATTTCTATCTAAATTACACAGTTCCGCATAAAATTCACTGCACGTTGTTGGTTATTACACGCAAGCGTTACGCTATATCATTGTCGATATGAAATTGCGCGAAAAAGATCGATCGCATTTATACATTTAAATATACGTTTATATTGTAAAGATTAAGGTGCACGGCAAGGAGCGAGGCAGGAAGAGAGAACAAGGGAGGGATAGTACCCAGCTAGGTCGGTTGGCGTTAGTAGTGAATAGATTTGGACGATGAATTGTTTCCAAAGGATCTTTCCATTGAATTTCGTGGACCGTTGGAGAAGTCAGACTGTCTGGAATTAGCAGCTTGTTTATCAAGCCAACTTGTTATGTTTGTGCCATACCAAAGAATTATCTAGGGTTATTAGGGAAGTGTGATCAAGTGTCCGAAGCTGAATCTGGCAGTCGTTGTCAAAAAACAAAAAAAAAACAAAGTAAATTTATGCCGACTGACTCCGATTGGGTTGTTTTAACACTGGCGTCCGTTTGCACTGTGTCCACTTGCGATTGCCCCAACGCCTTTAACTCATGCGACAATAGTTTTTTGTAGACACCGATCTTCGTCACGTGCAATTCGACTTGCTTGCCGCTTCGAGGTGCGCCAATACGTTCCGTCTCGTGGTTCGATGGGGACGGACGGCTTATCCATCGGCTCTTCGTACGAGTGGCCCATTATACGCCATTATAGCTAAATGCGTACATTGTAAATTCTACTACGCGTACGGTGAGTAAGAACGTTGCCCCATACACGGCTCGTATTTCAAAGAATTTTCGTATAGCCTCGTAGAGAGCTATCAATCAGTGACCTTTCATCTTTCATCGAATCTTTTAATTAACTCTTTTATTGCTAGTAAGCCGACATATCGACGACCCTCGGTACCTATGCTTAAATTGCGGAGTCGATGTATACGCCTCGCGACGCTTACATACCAAATCTGCCGTAGCAGTCTTCGCATATACGACGTAGACGGATCCGACATTAAAAGGGTCGATTAGGATTCAGTGTTACAGGAATAACGCATATTACCGTGTCAGAACTGCACTTCGAAGTATCGAATTTCATCGTTTATTTTTTCATACGTCCCATTTCTCTTTGCGTACCTACCCATCCACGGATTATGAAAGCGGCCAGAGAATTCCAGTACACAGCCCGCTCTCTCGTTGACGCCCGCAACGGGCTCTAACTCAATAATTTCTCGCTTCTCTCGCGCTAATTCCCGAGCTGTAATCTGGTGTCATTACGCGCGCGCGCGCGCGCGCGATAAGGCAGCCTATGCGCATCTTCTCGCTGTTGCCCCGTTCCTCGCGAAACGATTATGACGCTCGCTTGATATAAATTACAGTGATAGCGCGTCGGTATACGAGCGACCGTTTTATCCGACATTATTGTTACGGGACATTAATGTGTAATGCACACGCTCACTCCGAGCGTATATAGGAAAATTATTACCGAGCGCTTTGCCGCCTCGCGTTTGTCCCGCGGGACGAGCAGGAGGACGACGCGCGGAGAATGAGAAGGACGAGAACGACGAGGAAGCGTAAGGTGGAGCAATTCATTATCGCTACGAGGGCACGGTTAAAGAATAATGTTCCCCTGATACTGCAGGAAGATTATTATCCCCCGAGGGTAAAGTCAAGGGGAAGGAGGAGAAAGATGGAGGATTGGGAGGGAGAGAGATGCGTATGAAGGGCTGTAATCGCCTATTGGTATTATTAAGGGCGCGGGTTTCTGCAACGAGTGGGAAGAGCGAGCGGGGCATTGGAAGTAAGAGGAGGTTAGCAAGATAGTTTCGCTCCTTCGACCTCACTTCGTCTCCTCCATCAACGACGTCGCACCGTTAACTGGGTTTTACCATAAAAAAAGGCGAAAGTCTCGCGATAATTCACTCGTGAATGTGGAATAAGTGACAGGTTCGCCGCTCGCACGCTCCATCATTCTAGGGTGCGTTTCTCGTAGCGCGCGTGTACCACCGAGGGGAAGGAAGAGAGAATTAGAGGACCGTCGAAAATTATCCGAAACGTATCGATGATTCGAAGATACAGACGAGTGATCTGGGAACTTGTAAGTATCACGTTTTTACGGCTGAGTCTTACGTCCACGGGAAGCACGAAGGGAGAAACCGAAAAGAATTATTCTAAGCTCGAGAGTTTCCTCACCGGTGGACACAAGACATAGGATTCGATTCGAGTGCAGACAAATATATAAATTTCAACGCGAAAGCAATAAGCAAACGCCGTAAAAGCAAAAGGTGTGAAATAATTGTAAACCCGTTGTACGAGCATTTCGACGAAAATCATCGTACTTCTCCCTCCCGCAAAGTATTCGCATTAATAACGTTGATTCTTGACACGACTCCCATCCACTTCCCGTGCACGTTCCTTTGTGATGCAGGCATCAAAAGCGTTGCAGTCGTATTAAGAAAGACCGGGGGTGTCGAGGACGAGGTGACGAGACCGCGTTGGTCGTGAGCAGGAGTAATTACGATATGTGCACCGTGGAACGAGGAAGAGAGGGTCATAGAAGAAGGACAGGAGGAAGAGAGGGATGAAGAAGCAACCGAAGGAAGGAGAAGATGAGAGAGAGAGAGAGAGAGAGAGAGAGAGAGAGAAATAAACGTCGCAAAGGTCCAGCGTAGATTTTCTCTAGCAACTCGTTGATCACCCGGTCGCACGGGGACAGAAAGAAAGTAACAGTACCCGACTACTCGCACTGTTCAACGAGGACCGCATAAATCTCGTGCCTGCGAGCAAATTGTCCGGCCGGAAGAGCTCTGAACGGGACGAACGCGCAACGAGGTACTTGCGAGCTCGCGCTCGCTTCAGCAAGAACGAGGAGGGCAGAGGGGAGGGAGAGAAAAAAGTATGGGTAACAGGAAACGTTGTACAGGCGCTGTGGTATCTGTTGCGTGCCCGTTCCTAGCCCGCTACGGTGGTAGTCCCGGTTATGTTGGCTGGATAACTTCGCAGGAGTGGATTCTACCAAAGGTCTCCCTAAGCTAGAGTACCAGAGTCCTCACTTAGTTCCCTCCTCTCGGTCTCTTCCTTTTCGCTTGCTTCATCCGTGTCTTTCTTTCTCCATCACCCTTTCTCTCCTTCTCACGCCGCTTTCCTCTTCCTCTTCCTGCTGGCCGAGCACGAGCGTACCTATATGGCGCACGGTAATTGTCTCCGTAGGTGCAAGCGCGCATTAGTTCGGAAAGAGCGAGAATGGGGAGTAGGGTGGACGGGAGAGTACGAGGGAAGAGTAAAGAGTACGAGAGTAAAAGGAGAACGAGAGAATACGTGTAGATGGGTAAATAGTGTTTACGTTTATACGAACAATGCGCCCATTGGATCTTCGTTTTCAAGGAGGAACTCCATGTTACGCATCGATATAGCGAGACGGTGTTGGCGAGGAACGTGAACGACGACATAGGTTGCAAACGGCCTCGCCCTTGCTTCTGTTATGATTTCGCATCTCGATATCATTGGTAATCGAGCGCGGAACGAGACCCGACGCGACACGATCTATAGTACCCTGGCTCTCTACCTTGTACCCAAGCGTACACGCGAAACAATGGTAAACTGCGTGGTTAATCGCGTAGCCTTGCGAATTTCTAAAATTTTCCGAATCCTGAAAATGTATGAAGTGACTTTGAATTGAATCACCGCACATCGCAATTGACTTTCAAAACGGCTGAAGAAACCGATGAGAGCGCGCCGGGGCACTGAACGACGAAACTTCGAGCGAGGGTAGATCATAGTCACGCACTTCCTCATAGGTTCGCGAATCGTGTTCTGTCTCGGTGCACCGTTTGCGTCGTTCCTTCTTCGTAGAGCGTGCGTCCTAATCCTCTTTATATCTACTAGAGACGAACTGGACGGCTCGAACGTATATGGGCTTCGATAATTGTCTCCGTAGGTGCGAACCGCTCGGTATTAGCTGAAAGAAAAGGAGGATGGTCGCGAGAGGAACGATAGCATTGTAAAGAGATAGAAAGGAGAAAAGAGGAATAAGGAGGGCGAGATAGAGAAGGAACGGGTCGACGAGAAGGGACATCGTCGATGTGGACGTGGTCAAGTTGTACTTCGTAAACGTGGGTCGTGTTTAAGGATCTAGCTATCCTTGCCACTCCAATCCCACTCGAGCGGTTTATCCTACTGGCTATCTCAGAGGCTCACTTTATATACATCGCACTTCGCGAATGCAAATGGATCTGCTGCCACTCGCGAGTGCTCCCTGCTCTTCCGAGTCAAAGGATCGTCGCGATCTCCATCGTGGTTCAGGCACCTTTGCATGGCTCGAGACTCGGATTCCTCCTGATGCGAGGGAGTGATTAAAATTGTCTCCTTACGTCACGATCGTCGTCGAATTCCCGATTTGTCTTTAATCAAGAAGGGTCGGATACTTCTCTCGTTCTCCATGCAAATCTCGATCGGAATTCTCCTCGTTTTTCATTATCCTTAACCAGGAGTATCGCTGAATGTAAGGAACGATTAGAATTGCTTCGTTACGTCACGATCGCCGTATTACTCTCGCGATATGCGTTCAGCTGAAAACAAGCAAGAAATGGTCACTAGTTTATTTTACGGTTACTATTCTCGATGAATCGATCGAAGTGACCCATGGTATTTCATTACCTCTAGACAAACCATGAGTTCTCATTCTACCTTTTCTGTGCGTAGCTAAGTAAACCATTTTTACTCACCCCAGTACTGGCATTTTTTTCCGCTCGAAACACTTTTGCATCGACGCGTTAACAACACAACCGTTGCTCCCTATGGGGGGGCCATGTGAGCGCAGACCGACGCGGCTTCGTATCAAGCGAATAGTCGCGAGCGAGTGAAAAGAAGGCGCAAGAGACATGGCGCCGGCAGAGAAATCGTCGTGTAAGGTGGCAGTATTTGCCGCAGAAATTATTCTCGCGATGGGCGGTCGAGTTTCTCGAGATTGGTAGAGGCATGTATACCGGTGGACGTGGAAGGACCACGTGCCACCACCACCATGTACGTCCCGTGAAAATGAAGAAGGTGGAACGCCTGCGCTCGTTCGATCACGTCCGGGAAATGAAGAAGTGTTGGCCCGAAGAATGAAGCAGTTTACATTCGACACGATATCGCTTGCGCCGACAATTTAGCTCTCGCGCGAGCCACGGGGTGGGATTATACGCGTAACAAAATACCTTACGCTCATATTACGTGATTACGCGATTTATAGGGCAAGGATGGTCAGGCGTTGGCTTCCTCTCTACCCCCTTTCACCCCTCCCTTACCCGAGATTCTCGATTCCACCCTCTCTCGCTCGAGTGATCCTCCTCGATCTCCCTCTCTCCTACCCCGCGCATCCCGCTTCCATCGAACCTCACGAATAAAGTTTCCCGCAATACGATACGGGAATAGTCAAGGTCGTAATTTCAGGATATCTATCCACTTTATTGCAGAGTTCTCACGAACTCTAACTGGACTCTGTCGGCTTCTCTCTCCCTTCTCCCCTTTCTCCGCGCTTTCTTCATCACCAAGTCTCACCGTCTCTCTACGTAGCTCTCAATCTCTCTCACTTGGGTCTAATCCCTGTCGCATCCTTCCTCCGTCCATCTTTGTCTCCCTCCTGGTCCCACGGTGAAACGCCGACCGAAGAAACGTTTAGCCGTCGACGCCCATCCGTCATTCCCCTCCTCTCACCCCTCGTGGATCGTTCGGAGCAGAGCTTTCGCGCGCGCTCCACCTCTTCCTCTTCACCTTCTTCTCCGTCTTCTTTCGTACATCCACAGGATCACGCGTATCTCGTCATCCCACTCGCGTTTCGGGCTCTTCTACCCGTGCATACACGTACCTCACGTGGGTGACTCGCCTTTCTTTCCAGGTTCAAGAGCGCTCGGCCGGCGTGAATTAAATTCGCCCCGGCGTCCGCACCGTTACATCGAATATACGACGGGCCTGCGTCAAATTACAAGCCTCTACATGCGACTCGACTCGACTCGCCTCCACTCGCCTCGACGACGACGACAAGGAAGTCGTAAGACGCGAGGTTTGTTTCTAATCAGGCGTTGAGACTTTCGAGGTTAATTCGAACGAATGAACTCCCTGGATTAAATATGGAGAAGCGGGATTCTGCGATACATGGCAGAGAGAGAGGAAGAGATACGAAAGACGCGTTTGTGATATTTTTCTCCTTTCTCTTTGCTCGGTACTTCCTCAGACTTGCATTGTTCTGATCGAGTTCATGGGCCCGAGACCGGACCAAGATCATTCCGCTCCTATAAATTAGGGGAAAGTGAACACGACTGACCGAGGCGGTATGAAGCGCGTAGCGATTACATTGGTGTAAGTTCGTGAGAATCGAATTACAGGAATAGTCGTGGATTTTTCCGATTGCGAATTTCCTGTGAAATTTTTTACGAAACGTTGCAGATAATTCCACTAAAAAAGATTTGTACAGGAGCTAATTACAATTTTACAAATTTCGTGCGCGATAAGTGACGACGACTATTTTCACGAAGGCGAATGACTGAATTTAGAAAGCTGGATCTACAATTGATAGATGATCTTTATTGAGTAGGCGAGTATGAAACGAAATTACTGAATCGGTGCCGAAAAAGAAAAGGGGACATTGCCATCTCCGTTTGGTTTTCAAATTAGCCGACCATTTCTCTCGCCCCACGTGACCGCATTATGTTACGCACGCGGTCAACTATCGGGAGCATTTCGTGGCACCTATCGAGAGTTGGCCCAGTTTTTTTAGAATCTGCGACGTATTCGTGACACACGGCGCGCCCCGTGAACGCGCCACAAAGACACGAGAGTGACAACATTGCCCCGGCACGATAGTGTCCGAGGAGGCCGCTCCTATATCTCCCCATTTATCATTCACCGCGGGCACGACTTGAGGCACGACACAACGAGGAGCCGCGCAACTAAAGTGGAGTGACGGCGTGTAAAAGGTAAGACGAGCGAGCCAGAATAGCAACGATATGGAAAAGACTCCTTCATAAGGTCCTATTTACTCACTGCAATGACTTTAATGTCCGAGCTAATTGCGTTGGATTACAAAACAAGATCTAATTTCTAGAGAATAATAAAGCTTGTCGTCTATAACGTCGCAATAACATATACGCCACTCTGTACATCTCTAATCTTGCAGAAGAGTATTTACACAATTTACATATTGAAATTCACAGCAATTGATAATACGTCCAGATTCTTCGAACATGGATAATCAATTCTTAATATCGGATACCCTCGTGTTATTTTATTCGCCGAGCCAGGTAGGGCTCAAAATACGATTATTTCTCAAAGTTCCGAAAAATTAGGAGATGGCTAGAAAACTCACATTACGTCCACAACAGGTTTAAAAAATGTTTATATTTTGTTTAAAACGTGAGAACAAAGCTACGGATAAAAATTCAGCTTGCTGGAAATTTCTTCCAAGTTTGTCCAAGCATTTACGTAATTTTTCTGGGCTATTATGCAGTAACCGTTTGAAAAACCAATTGACACGTACCTATTACAACTCCTAGAAAATCCGGAAGAAACGCATCGAGACTGTTCCACCGAGCGCACCCAGCGGCCCATTTCATAATACTCGTAATCGCAGACCGAGGATAAGGTACGATTATTTCCACATGTCTCGAGAGCGTACTTTTACGAAAGCGATAAGTGCGCATTAACAGTGCGATCAAACGTATTCGCGGGTTACCGAACGATCCTACTTCGAACATAGGTGTACCTACCGTGATATCGAACGCGCGTGCGCATCAGGCCGAGAGAGAAGCTTCGAAACGAGCCCGCCTCGTTTCTCCTCGTAGTGATTCTCGCAACGTTTGGCTCTCGGCGCGAACTTAAGCGCGCAACGAAAGGGGAGAAGAAGCGGGATCCACCCAATGGCTCGCGGGTTGCAGCAAGGTCGTGCTGGAGGAGAAGAGGCGCGCGCATGCTTCCACATCCATGCGTTCGAATACGTCTTCTTGCATACCTGACGGTATGTCATTGTCGCGGGGCGTTATGAGTGCGCGCTATCCGCGCCGTGTAATGTACACGCGCACGCGCGCTCGTAACCGTTTGCGAGCGCACTCACGCACGTAAGCGCGAAACGCGTTGCTCAGGACTCCGTGGAGCCGCTGGCATGCTCGCTCGCTCGTCTAGCTACTTTTATTTCCATTAAAATCGTTATAAATCAGTTTTGCCCCACGTGGAACTTATACGAGCCCAACCCCACGTACACGATGCATTCCCGGCTCTATGTCACTGTCCTGCAACATTATGATCTCAATGTGTCCTATGCACGCTGCACAATACCTCGCCTGTATTTCTACGTTGCGCGCATTTTGTTGCTGCCGTGCACGTCCGCTGGCTCCTACCGGTGGCTGGACTAAGGAAACTACGCGGTTCGCGAATGAACGGCGAGTTTCGAGAAGTTGCATCGCAACTCTTGGCCGAGCACCTCCTCCTCTTCCTGGTTTTGCTCTTCTCTCTGCAGAATCTGCCCGCCTCGTTTGCTTGCCGGCTTCCAAGCGTGCAGCGAACTCGCGTACCTCTTGTTTTTCCTCCTGCGGCTCAGCTCGTGCCACGAGAGAAAATCGTTGGAAATCAGTCCCAAGCGAGTCGGTCGAATTTTTTGACCCAGTCCTCCGGGGAAAACTCCCGACGAGGAGGATTAGGATGAAGATGGAAATGATTGAGTAGCGAATCGGTGAGCGCGCGAGACGCGAACGATATTAAAATGACGGGAAACTGGTTCGCGGTATGTATACCATTGAGTAAGAAAGTTGAGTGTAATAAGTATATCAGCTAATTGGTTCGAGTCTTAACGAGCATGAGAGCTCGCGTATCTCGAACTGCCGTTTTTCAGGTCGACGACTTTCGTCGCACCTCGCACGTGCTTCGCACACTTCGTGCCGATGATTTTCACGTCCTCAATTACACGCCGATAGCATGCGTCTACTTTGAAAAAATAAAGATTCGTTCGAGGTGTCGCTTGTGATTCCTGGTATTGGTGCATTCAATGTCTATTCACCTGTTTAGACAACGATTTGTTCGTCATGCTCCACTTACTGGTACATTCAGGACGAGCATCCGAAAATGTTGCGCGGTGTGACATTAATGGTACGATACGCTTCGCGGAACAAGGAAGTAGCGCGTGAGAGGAGGGTGTCCATTTACATTTTTTTTTCTTTAGGATGGGTATGTTGATTTGCGAGTAATCGGACTGGCATGTCTCCATGATCACTTCTCGTCTTTCCGATTCTCGTACGAGGCAAACATTTACATCGATCCGACTCCGCACGTCGTTATTACTTTAATGTCGTTTGCACAATTACGCGGCGCATCTCCATTGACAGTAGTTCATTACAAATCGCAGACACGGATCCGACGATTTCGTTATATCCTGCATCCTTCCTTGGCGAGGCATCAAGCGCAATAAACATTCTAACGAGCCGCGGGCATTACACGCGTTCCCATAATCACCGTCAAATCGCTTCTGCAATTCCACTGGTACCAGAAGTGTGTCATTGCGTGGATACGCGCACCCGTATTCCGCGCGGAACAAGAAAGAGCTGAATTACGCCATTTGAAAATTTCAGATTGTTCGTCGAACATTTATAAAGTGAAAAGCAATTGGAAAGCTACATGATGTAGATACGCCTAAAAGTTTCTAATATTTTGTCCGCGCGCGTTGTCTATTTACTTTCTCTCTTAACTTCGATTCATTGGCGACAAATAGATTTTAGTACGGAGAAACGACGAATTACCCATTCGTTATCGCTAAAAATTAGTCGATTATAGAAAGTTCGCACAGAATCATGTAAAAATTCGAGTGTGTTCGTGGAGAAACGAAATGAAATAGAGAGGAGGGTATCCAGGCGAGAAACGTTCCTTCCGGTAGTCCACGGGTTCAATGATAAATCGGCAGTGGAAAACGCATTCACACCTCTTACAGAATATTCCGGATGCGGTGTGCTCGCGCGTGTACGTCGTAGCCGCGCAACTCCGATAGGAAAAATGGAAATGCATTAGCACCTCTTACAGAATATTCCGGATGCGAGCTCTCGTGATTTCGATGTATCCTGCGTATCTTTCCTCGGACCGGCGAGTCGAGTCGTGCGATAAACCGCGCACGAGTACACCGCGCGCACAAGCGTGCGCCTTCACGCATCGCGATTTCTGCGCGCCCGATTGCGTAACGTCGTCGGCATCGCGCGCCCGTTTGTTGCCGCGGTCAACAACTGTGTATCGCAAGATCGAACGTATTGTACGCGTCAAGATCTAGGCGTAAATCTTCTAACACCTTAACGGACCGAGGCACAACGAGTTTCGACGCCTTCGAACGAGCACGAGCCCCCGCTCGCAAGGATCGCGGACGCGAACTCCAGGAAAATACAGAATCATACTCGAGGCGGTACATACATTGAGTCCTGGCTAAAATTGTACATCAGATATCAAAATATGTTTGACCTAATAAAAAAGCTCTAGGTGACGTGACAGAAAAATTTTAACGAATTTATGTGGTAATTGTATCTATATTTATTATGTAACAACATTAGAAGAAAGTAATTTGTCTAACGTAAGTAGAATGATCAACAAATGGTTTCTTTCGAGGTAGACGACCATGAAAATTATGCCTTCGTAACACTGTCCTTTCTGTTTTGAGATTAGCAGCGCTTCCTGTATGTTTTCCACGTGACATGCGAGTTTGCTTGGATTTTCCTTCATTTTTCGCAGTATCCATGTCTCATTGTAAACATTGAGACTTGGGTCAACCTATGCTGGTTACTAGCCGGTGCTTACTAGTAGCTGATAGTGGCATCAGCAAGCTCCGAATAAAATAATATTCGGTGGCTGACAGAACAAGTGACAATTTTTGTGTTCGCACTACGCTATTTTGACGGATTTTAGGTAGTGACTGATCAACTAGCGACTGGTAACCAACCTAGACTAACCTAAGTTTGAAATGTCTTATTACAAGCAGTACTTCATTTATTTAATGGACCTGTATATGTACATACACGCTACTCTACCATATAAATTCGTTGGTATCACAATGCTCCCAATATAAATCGTGACTTCGAAAACTCTACCCGGTCTCAGTCGACCCTACAAATTCTCCCTTTTCTACGTTGAACGTTACGTAGAATTACAGAAATGTACATTGTCCTCGGGGGCGCTCGCACCAAAATCGATATATCGAACAACCGGAGCCAATGTTACATTCTACGTCGAATAGAAAGATGAGAAAGGCGAACCCATCTATCCTTCCTGTCGCTACAGCCACCTTGGCAGAGTACGAGGTGACTCGTGTGCCCACGCAACTCCTGCCGAGCGTCCTGGCGCGTAACGCACGCACGCAGCTGCATGCGCGTTACTCACTTACGCACCCACCTTCTTATCAGTATAATCGACGAGTCGCCTGATTAGAAAGCGAGCTACCCGTTGAGGTGCTCGACCGCTCGAGCGTCCGCGTCGCTTGCGCGAATGCGCGCCACGGCGCACGCCTGTAATTTCATCTCCGAGATATTTCGATTCACAAATTAACGGCCTGTCGTTCCGTGAAGCTCGTCGCACGTAATACTCGTGCGCGCATTCTTGCGATACCGTTGCGCACGCGCGCACGTGCGACGTACGTTTGTAACGGGTGGTCGGTTATTACTCGCCCTCTGTCCACCTCGCATTCGCACCTCGCACGTCGATTTTATGGGTTTGCGACAGCGCCCGTGATTACGCAACCGCAGGCTTTACGTAAACGACACTCGCATTGAAATCGAGTGGCGGGGGTATATTTTCGAGGTGAGACTACCAGCGGGCGCTCGATAAAATCCGACGAACGTCACGTGGGTGTTGGGAGGAGGAAGATAATCGATTGGGATTTTTCTTTCCGCTGGTTGGAGACGTGCCATCAATTCGTACGTATATCGCGGTTTGAGGTGCAACTGCTGCACCCGACCTTTGACGATTTATGCAATTCAGCGGAGGTTTCTTCATCTATGTGGATAAATCGTTCTTAATGGAATCAACTATTGGAGGAACGAGGACGAGAAAGGATAAAGAAGCATGAAAATGATAACAAACTTTATTGATCTCGAAATATAATTTGTATATTATCACTTTGTATTACTATACGTATCGCATTTCGTACATCGTGTGTCGTAATCATCGCTTAAATAAATGACATGACTCCTCTGATTAGAAATTTCGAAAAGTTTGGTTCTTTGCCGCGAGCGCCAATGTACGAGTCGAAATTTTGTGCGTCGATCGTTCCACTAATGTCTGACTATCTAAAGTCACCCCAGAGTTACCTATTGCACCCATGCCCCAGATATGTGTCCCGAACGTAATTTGTAACCGATACTCTCGTCAGGTGGATGTTGGATATCTAAGATTTCGTTGTATGTTTCCATGGTAAGAAAACTTTACAGCGGCGGCAAGCGGTAAAGCGACACAGGAAAGTCAGCGGCTGGTTGTAGACACGGATGCCATTTCGTAATAAGGATCCCACGGAGTTATGGCAACAATGGCACAGGACAATGGCGTGGCAGCACTTCGATGGCAAAATCTACGTAGGAAAAGATGAATATCTGATATGGGAATTCGCGTCGTGCGAATGCGAACGCCGCGTCGGATACTGTCTTTTCACCGAGGCTGCGTGCACCCTGCGCGCGCGTTCGTGTGGCTGCTGCGTGACTCTGCACATATTAAGGACTCGCGTATGTGCGAGCGGAAACTGCCCAACGTAGAAACGAACGAATGGAAGTGCATCGTGCGTCGTGTTCGTAATGGCGAACGGCAGTTACATTGTAAGAAGGATACACGATGAAAATCGCGAAATTGCGAGCAGGGAATTCTCGCGTCTGACAAGAAAAATGAGAGCGGCTGGAAAAATAGCGGGCGCGCGTGAAAAGCTCGATTTCCTCGGTCCTCTTTTGCTTCGGCGAACGAACGGAAAGCAACGCGGCAAGGTGTTGCGCGTGCCAGCCAGACGTGCCCTCTGGGTGTCAGTCTGTCTATGCAAGTGAGAAAGCTGGGCTTTACGTAATCATATTCAATCTACAGTTAACTTCGGCCTTTGTAAGTACATACTAATACACGGGTAGGTGATTTTCCCTTGATTTATTGTGCGCGCGGGCTCCCCTTGCGGCGCGGTAGCCCTCAAAAAATGACTAATGGGGTGTCTGCGTTTGAGTTTCTAATGCGTTTTCGGCGACTCCCGTTTCCGCGTGGATAATACGTTCTTTCACGCACTCGAGAAAATTGTGCAAGGCGAAATATGCGTACGACATTGAGATGTTCGCCGCGATCGATAATTCTCCTGACTTCAACTTCACGTGTAACTGAAACACACCTGCCTTAGATCCGACGAGCTTCCACCACGCACCTCGCTAATTAAATAATTAACCCTCGATCATTCGACCCACGGAGGAACGTGCGTCGGTGGAGTTACGTAATTTCAAGGAATATCTTATAATTATCTGTCCCGACGCTGTAGTAGATCGTATCTCACGCTCGTTCGAGCGCGTTGAGTAAAGTTGGGAATGAACCTCCGCGCACGACGGAGTTTCACTTTTGCGTTACCGCGCCGCACTTCGTGGGCGAGCGAAATTCTGCATCGCAAGAACAAAGGCTAGACCTGTCCGAGCGTGTTCGGAAGATCGGAGTGAAAAATTTTCCACCGCAAGATTTCGTATTCAACGCTTATCCCCTGGAGGTCGACGCAGCGAACGTCTTTCGAATATTCCGCCCTGACGTCGAGGAACCGATAAAACGATTAACTGTGCGCTCTTGCCCGTTACAAAGGAAATGCTCGAGAAAGTAAAGCAAGGTGATAAGCATATTCGATGATGCTCACGATATCCTAACGGGAGACTGCGAGATATCGCGAAACCTTACGGTGCATGCTCGTGGAATTCGTACTCCGCGCTATTCCCGCCCATACATGTTTCCTCTCGCTACACGTATCTTCGATTCGGTCTACGGATCTCGATACTCCAAGCGAATATCCCCAAACACTCAATTTTGTTTCACGATCCCTCTAAATCCGAAGAATTGGTCGCGCATGATAGCCCGCGTCTATCTTCTCTAATGGATCCTTCTAAACTCAATAACGTACTTTTGATAAAAAGAAGATTCCACGATGCTTTCACCGTCGTCGAGGGGTGAGAGACACGAGGTATTCGTCTCGAATCTCCGGCGAAATGGCCGAAGAGAGAAGAACGATGCCAGGGACTCTCACTTTCTACAGGCATTCAGCGCCGCGTGTCCTCCCACAGCTTATTGCGGGTAAGAGAGGGCAGACGACATAAGTCCCCTCGCTCGCACGGAATATTCCCTGTGTCGAAGCACCGGAAGAAAGAGAGGAGAGAAAGAGGAAGGAAAGACGGTGAGATTTATGAAGCTTTCTCTCTACTGTGACTGGCGTACGGGGGTCCGTCGGTTGTGCTTTCGCCATGCTTTTATTCGCGAAACGTCGATAAAGCGCCGAGGCCGTTGGATGGTGCGACGCGACATCTCGCTCGGACATTGGTTGACCGTGCCCTTGGCGGTCGTCGATTGATCAACGCGGATGGGGACGTGGACAAGGACGAGCCGCGTGCGCACCGACGTGCCACTAACAATAAGAGGGAAGGATGAGACAAGGCGAAAGGGAAGGAGAAAAGATGAGAAAATCGTAGGGCTGAGTGGAACAGGGGGAGTGAGAGAGAGAGAGAGAGAGAGAGAGAAAGAAAGAGAAAGAAAGAGAGAGAGAGAACCAATGGCAAGGTAGCGTCGCGCTCATCTCCCCGCGAATATACATACCACTATCAGCGTGTACTATGACGTGATACATGACGTCGGTTGCGATAATAATCGTCGAATGGTATCCTGAAGTCCCTGTGTGACGTTTCGAAGCCTTCGTCCACCATCTCCTCCTCCTTCCTCCTATCCTCCTCCGCGTTCCCTTCGCGCATCCCCGCGCATTGCCCCATCGGCTCTTCGCACGGGAAAAACAAAAAAACGTTCGATGGCAGAGAGGCAAGAGGAAGGAAAGGAGAAGGAGAAAGCGAGAGAGGGAGAGAGGTGGAGAGAGAGGTTTCTTATCGCGGCGTCCATCTGCGCAATCTGTACTTCTGATAACCCCCGTGACCGTATAATTTATCGATGGTCGTTTCGTCCCGCCTGTATCTCCTTTTTGCGGTGGTGAAACGCCGGACGGGGTGGTAGAGGCGCGACTGTAGACGACCGCGAGGGAGGACAAGAAGGGAGTAAGGAACGAAAAAGAGGATGAGAGACGAGGAGAGAAAGAGAGAGAAAGAAACATAGACAGAGAGGTGAGGCGGGAGCAAAAGATGCAGAGACGATGCGCCAAGGGGGTAGAAAGGTAAAAGGGGAAACTTTTTCATTCCTCTCTTGCGGGAGGCTCAAAAGTTATTTACATTTACACGTGTACGCGCGTACCGTAGGTACCACCGCTTAACGGTTGTATGTTACGCGGCAGATATTTATTCTCTACGTCTCACTTAAGCTACACGCTCCTGACGACGCGCGGTTGTACCCAGGCGAATTATTGTCCGACGCGTTATCAAACGTGCCATACACCCAGACGCGTGCGCGCGCGCACACGCGCTCTCGTGTACCGGTGCGACGACTTCTTTTCTTTCGCTTCCCATGCCGTATTGCGTTTGCGTGTCCGCATTCACCGGCCGTCCCTCCGCTTCCCTCCTAAGTGAATTAACAATCGACAGTTTAAGTGTAGCCCGGTATGTCGTACGACGGATTTACTCTCGAAAACTTTCCGTTGTCGCCTAGTTATTCTGGTGGGGCGACGTAGCTGGTCCCTGTAGGACGACTTAATAAATTCGCGACGCGGACCCCGTCCTCGTCCTCGTACTTGTCGTCGTCGTGCACGCACCACCCCAGCCTTTACGCTCGGCTGATCGCTCCACTCCGCCGGTGGACTGACACGGTAGTAGGCACTCTATTGATACACTTACTGTCGCTATGTTTTTCGTCTCGCGAGTTCGAACCTGCGTATCGTTGGATTTCTTGAACGGTATGCCAGGTGAACCGGATAGAAGGGGTAGAATTCAAGCTTTCTCGTGTACAATGTATAAAATCCCCGAGAAACTTTGGCATCTTTACGACGAGAAATTTGAGAAAATCTAGAAGCAGCTCCTAGGATCTTTTGAATGTCGGTTGTCGTAAAATAAGGGAAGGATCCAGGGTCCAAGAATAAAATCGTCGCATGTCGTTGATTTTTCAAGTGGTTGTCCTCAACAATCCAAAATGCCTCCTTGTTTTTTTGGACGCATCGGCACATAGGCGGGGAGTTCGGTGCGAGCTTGGAAGGCGGAAAGAACAAGAGATTTTAATAATTTGGTCAAATACGAAAACGATTGCTATCGATTTAATCTCCTTTTTACTCGAAAGATTTTATTTCAAAACATATTATACACCGCTCGATAGAGGGTTGAGATAATATAAAAAACTAAAATCGGAATTTCTTCTTCTGCTCTTTGTTATAAAAAAAGAAAGCATACAAAATTGTTCAGCTAACATTATAATTCTCCTACCACGGAGAACCATATCCCATGTGTAGAACTATGTGGTAAGTTCTCGGTGAAAGTGATTCAGTAGTTTTTTTTAAATTACCTACACCGCTAAAGTGACAGCCTCGTCTCTCTCGTACAGTTATACCCCGAGCACCACAGCTGCGATCAATAGTAAGGCTTCTCTTAAATGGATCGATAATGTTAAAATTCGTGACGCGATCGTGGTTAAAACCAGTAGCCTCGTCCCGCTTTTAACAAGCGGGGAAAAGGCGACGAGTGGCGGGGCATCGCATTCGGTTCGGTACGCGAGGGGCCTGCCAACGATGTGTCCTATTCTCGCGTGTAGTTAATAGCTGGGTAGTAATCTGATGAGCCGTGTAAAGTGCACTTAAGCGCGGAGGCGCGCTCTCGCGCGTAGCTTCGCAGGCCAACAGGTGGGTAACGATCGGTGGCAAGGGTTGAGTGATTAAGCGGCGCGACCTTCGGAGTACCCAAGATGTAAATCAAGTTAATCTGACCGCGATACCGAAAGCCACTCCGACTAATTATCAAAGAAGCAACCACGGAGGGAGAGGTTGAGCACGCGTGTACACGTAAAGGTAGACCGGCGTGTGTGAGCACGCGTTGTCTGGGTAAGCTCACCTCTGTTGGTGCACTCGCGCGTCACCCCTCGCCTCGTCGACCACCGCCCCGTTCGAAGTCCTCGCGCGACGGTAACGATGGTAAATGGCCTAACGATTCCATAAGGCTACCCGCTATTTGTCGACTTAAATCACCTTAATCCATTCGCGATTCTGTGCCGGGTTGGACGGGTGGGGTAGGGACGGAAACGATGATACGAGAGAGGCAGAAGAGGAGAAAGAGCGCGCGAGTATTGCCGCGATACGGTAGCCATGCTCGAGAGGAGCAGATCCGTAGATCCCTCTCGGACACTCGTTAAGGACATTCCACGTGCTCGAGGGCCTCCGCGACTCTCGATCGTCCTTCCTCGAGCAATCGGTGACCCCCGGGATACCATCGATACCTCGCGACTCGGTAGCACCACCGTCGCGGATACACCGACCGTGTAGTTTGGCCGTGATCCCGTACAATGGTATATCATTTGTCGGTACCGCCGCTACTCAGGAGTAATGAGGTAAGCTTGTCCGTGGCCAAGCGGGGAGGAGATTAAAAAGTCCGTAGTCCCTCGTGGAACTCGCGCCGCCTGGCTCGGCGGACCGCGAGACATATTTTATTGGGCATTTGGACGACGCGCGGTGGTTTGCGCTCGCCCGCGACTCTCTCCTCGCATCCCGATCGCGCACGCGATTTAATCCACGCGACTGCCGGGGAGTTTTTCCAAAAGCCACCGAGTAATTGCTCGAGGTCCGTAAATAACGTTGCTCCTTCGTACCCGATCCTCTTCTTCGTTTTGCAGGTGCCCGCGCACAGTCTTTCTCGAGTCCCTATCTCGGAGAAGTTTAGAGGAATGCATTCTCGTCTCTTTCGATCGGCTCGCTCTCCTCCTCTACGAGTATGCAAACTCGGCCCTTGAATCTGCAAAATCCCACGTGTAAAAATAATCCTCGAGCGTAAACGAGAATAGTTTCGTTTCCAAACGCGGCCTGCGGTGAATGTTATTCGGCGCGTAAGATAGTATGGCATCTGGTGCTATTGGACGCTACGGCGCGCGGGATCAAAAATTCGGAAAAAAAGTCGAAAATCCGACCTCCCTTCTTGCGCCTTTTATCGTCGCTCGGAGAGAGTATCATCGAGGCGGATCGGTTGGTGCTCGTCGTGGCGAACGGTAGTCCCGGCTAGAATTTCACACAATACGATCGTCATTTGTCGACTTTATATCAGGTTGCCAGGAGCATGCGTGCGCCGGTCGCACCGCGAGCACCCTACCCACTCGGCTCTCGTGCCCGGCTACCAACCTACCTACGTGTCTACCAGCCTACTACAAAGTCGCGAGAACTCACAGGGATCTCATTGTGTCACCGGCACCGATCTGTGGATCGTTGCTCGATTCGCGCTGCCTCCCTTGTCCATGGACAATTGGTTACGATAGTGGAGCTCGAGCACAAAGCACCAAACGGCGAGTACCGGAGTGCAGGCGCGGATCGTAGCAACGCTGGTCGAGACTCAGGAGCGGACAATACCTATACGTCAGGCGGCATGAGTTACCGACCGGCTCGCTCCGTGAACATGGGTACCAACCCCCGTATATATCCCCGTACGTAATACCGGTCCAGTACCACCGCGGTCTACGCTCTTGGAGCTCCGAGGAGACAGCGAGTTAGAGAGAGAGAGGTAGAGACGAACGGACAAGGATGGAAAGAGAGAAGGGTTGAGGTAGAGAGGAAGAGAGAGAAGGACGAAGACAGACGGAAAGAGAAACGGGTAAAGGCAGAGACATCGAGGGAGGAGAAAGGAAAGTGAAGTAGGACGGAGAACAGCGAACTAGGGGATGCCGAGGGGGACGTAGAAAGAGGGGTTTATAAAATATTTGGGAATGCGTATTTATTGGCGTATAACTCGGTTGGGCAGTCAATCTGATAATTGGAGGCGGTTGTGGCCATTGCCCTCGTGCCTGTTGCGCGGGGCTCCCTCCTTGCCTCTCCACACGTCTTCACCTCCTCACGTTCCTTCGTTCCCTCCTCCGTGTCGAGACTCTCCGCTGCATGCCTCCGAGTACACTTACGTATGCATGCTTCATTTAGATGGAAGGTGAAATCGCAGGACGAGAGGGTTGTCCGAGATTTTGAGTTATTGGCACGAATGGCGATATCAATAAGTTCGTTGCAGCAGAAAACCCCATTCGAAGGTCGAGGTAAAAATGGTTGATATACGTATCGTTGGGTACACGAGATCGAGATTATGCTGATGGGGAGAGAGAGAAAAGTCTATTGTCCTCGTGTATTTATTTCCAAATTAAACTCGATTCTTCGTTAGCGCAATTGGAAGATCCGTAAAAGCACTGAATTCTTTGACACATTCAGTCGCATTTGTCTTGTGTCGTGCAATGGAATAAGCGAAATATATGGTGGAAGATTTGGCAAGCGGCGGAGTAATAAGCAAATTCAGAAGAAAAAGCAATATTTTTCTTCAGATAAAGTTTTTCTCGAACTAGGTGGTATCTCTAAATAACGGTGTGTTATATTTGTCTCTCCCAATTTATTCCGATTGCCAAGCAATATAATAATTTACAAAGCGTTATGAACGTCGCGAAATTTATTACACTATAAAACAATCGTAATACATCCTAAAAAAATCAAGTTCGATATATTAATTAATACGTCGACGTTACTCTTGTGGTATGTCGAAGTATTGGTCAGTTGCATTCGGAAATATCGCAATTACGCACGAATGGAGGCCACTCGGCATATACGTATGTACATACGTAGGTACGTACCGGAGGACTTGAGAAGTTGGAGCCGGTTTTGCGCATTGCTACTGTACTAAAATATTGTTCGCCGTGGGTGGCTTTATGGCCTTGGCTGATCTAAGACCCTTTCCGATTCCCTACCTTGTCAGATACAAACTTATTGATAGTTTCAACTTCCAACCGTTGTAGTCTACTGGACGCGGACGATACGACGTGTGGTTACTATCGCGCTTAAACGTACGCGTGCGGGACTGTGCGCGTGAGAGAGAACAAGAGGGCAAAACGAGGGGAGCTTGAAGGCAACGAGAGGGTGGGGATCGAAGGGATGCGCCGCACGGCGCGGGTTTCGGTGTGAGTGCAGCTGGCAGCCACATTCGTGTCTATGTCCCTCCTTCTGTTTCTCCTCTCTCACCTTCTCCCAGAGGAGGAGGTTTTTGAGCGAATGGGGCGAAAGAGGAGGCGAACAAGCCGCGAGATGCTATACGGCACTCCGTCGCACCGAAACGAAACTGAATTTATGTCCTTGGTCGTGGCACCTACTCGTCCTTCGAAGACTGCCTCCTCCATCGAGTAGCCTCCTCTGCATATGAGCTTTCTTTCCTCGCGACTATCAATCCATTGATGTTTCCATCCTGAAGGAGGGAGGACGCAAGTCGTGATGTTTCGCCGTTCTTCACAGTCACGCTTCTCTCCGATTTTTAGCCCATCGGAAGATTTCTAAGCACGATCTCCCGTCTAGTCGGGACTACTATGTTAATGTCCGATTTTTCTTCCCAGTGCTGGAAGATTGGAAGCTGTAGTCGTCGAGTGGAAGGGGATTTTCATCGGATCTGTTGATCGCGAGATCATTTCTCACTTCCCAGAAGCATCGTATCCTGTCTTCGTTTTGACGCGAGACGCGAGGACAGGTGCTGTTCACGCTTAGCAGTAGGATGTTTTTTGTTCTCTTGAAGCAATTCGCACGTTCGCTTGTACTAGGTTTCTCTGGTTGTAATGAACCTCGTGGACTCGCTCGCGAGACCGTGAGCTGCTAGAAGCCAACACGTTCTGGAATCAAACTGACGGGAACGTATTAGTTCGTTTGCTCTTCCCTTTGCATCGGGACAAAAACGAAAACGACGTGTCTTCATGCTGATAACGAGGTACAAAGTTTTGCACATGTTCTCGAGGAGATTTTCACAGGCGAATAGATCCGGTTTTAGTCCTTGACGAAAGTGAACCCCGTTCGTTCAAAGACTCAATTTCGCGCGTAACTCGATTGGCAATGCGTACCCTTTATCCTCTTGTCGCGCATAGGACGCGTGTCCGAGGAGGGTGGTGGCGATTCGCTCGCGCGACTGCCGCTAAACGCGAAATGTTCCAGCTCCTACGTCGTACGCACCGTGGATAATTCGCTGGCGGGCGTGAGTTGATTATGCCTTTGAGCAAATGATGAATGGCGCCAATTTCATTTCTCCGAGACGTCGCGTCGCGCGCTCCCCTCGAGGTGCGAAAGCGGTATAACGGGCGGCCTTCGTGGATAAATGCGCCCAGGTCCTCCTCCATTTTCATGGTCGTCGAACGGGAGCAACGTGGACGTTCGAAAATTCCACGGAATGGATAAAAATAGCAGGACGAAACTTGTTTGACGTGAGACGTGCGATAATCGCGTAACGACAGCATTAATCGTCCTCCGATGGAGAAGTAGCGGTGACAGCCTCTCTAATAATCGACACCCGCTGCGAAGGCGCCCTCGACAGCGGGACGTCGCCAGTTAACACACTTGCTTCGCACCCTACCGTACAACACCGGGCCACGCGGTTCCACATTTTCCAAGACTATTTTCCTGTCGCCGAATCGTTCCGCAATTAGCATTCTGCACGTTCTGTCCATGCGTCTTGAACTGCAGGATGCTATACAGACGTAAAAGGGGCAATAGCAGGAAGATTTGGTAAAATGTGTTGCGACAATATGTTGCACGCAAACAAAAAGGAGAAAAAAAACGAAGATATCGGAACGTCGAGAAATTTTCAGGCTGCAAATATCGTGATTTCGACGGATAAAGCATAAGCTGCATTTCCAGGGGTATACAGTGTAATTCGATTGTTTACACGAAAGGACGAAAGATCGATTCTGCGCCATGCGTTGCGATATTATTCGCCATCGTGCAGGGAGGCATGTATTTTCTGCTTTAAAATAACACGTAGGACGGTGGCGATCCCAGCTTCTTTCTCGACACTTGTACGAATCTCCTTTCTTTCCCTATTCCGTTGTACAATGCATTGTCCGAGGAGCACGATATCCATGACTCGACAAGAAGGGATCTACGAGCATATCGACCTTCACAACACCTGTTCCTCTCTCGACGGCTGCAACAGCACCACCACCACCATCACGGATTCGAGTTCGTCTCTATCATTACATCGTACTTCACGACGATCGTCCCGCGACGTCTCGTTTCGCTGACGAGCGGCGGGTCACGAGACAAGCAGTATCCGTCTTATCCTCGGCGTCGACCATCGAAGATAAACGACTCGTTCACGATTAGGCAAAAGGAACGACGAGGAGAGGCTCGCACGGTCCCTTCCATCGACAAGGGGGACGCGCCATAAGTCGCGCCCATTTTTACCACTGTACCCTGCGTGCGTACGTTTCGCGGCGCATAATTTATCGTCGGCCATTATACCGATGGCACGATAGAATTTCTTAAATAATTTATACGGTACACGCCCGTTTTGTTCGTTACCATCGAACACCGCCCCGACACGCGCACGCGCGCGAGCATGCAGCTCGCAGGAGGATGGAAGGAGTCAGGATTGCGGAGGCTGCGTCCTTGACTGCCCCTGTTTGTGCTTCTAGGAAATCGGTACCCTAATCGACGGATTAATCGGACTTTGCGGCTCTGACCTCCGACCCATAATACGCGAGACGAAGTGAAATTCCGTAACGTCGCAATGCCCAAGATACATATTTCCTCCTTTGAATGAGAACACGTGACTTCGTTTAAGCATTCGACGAACTTTGGACAGACAAGTCGTGTAGAAATGTGTGTCGAGAAAGCTTTTCTCCGTTCTTCCGACCATTGTAGTAAAGCTCTTCAATATTCGAATATGCATGGAGCTATAGTTACTAAGAAAAAATGGTAGCTTCAAGGACGGAAAATATTAATGAATATTCGAAGAATTTTCGTGCCATATTTCTGAACAACGTTAACGTCTTCATCGGTCGGGGAGAACCTCGAATCGATCGATATCGGGTGTGCGCGCCAGCAGCAACGAACGATACATAAATCCGAGACGGATGTGCTGGGCGTTTTAAGCGTAGTCGCCGAGGGTAGATTATTAAATATAGCTCCTCGACGAAGTTCGAGTCCCATCTGTAGAGAACTGGCAATTAACTTTTTCAATTAGACACAGTACCGGCATTCTTACTGGGCGTGGATCTTGAAGGATCGAACGACTGTCCGTTGTGTTAGGGCGAACACACACAAATACTCACACCTGCGGATGTGATCGATCGAAAGGGAATGCGAGAAAAAGAAGCTGCGGGAATACTGGACAAAATGAAAAGCACACATGGAGAAGGACGTCGAGAAGGAGAGGAAGGAGGAAAAGAGGAAATAGAGTGGAGAGCAGAAGGGGCGAGGAGAAGGTTAAACGAGAAGGAGCCACGAAGAGATATATCCGCTTCAAGCTCGAACGAAGGATATAATCAATTGTGCATTTTATTGTGGTAGGTTTACTCTAGCAGCAGTAATACCTTTTTCTTTGCAACGGAACCCCTATTTTGTAATACTATGTGCGAGAACATTTGTTGCCCGTCGACCTCGCCGACGCTCGCCTGACGTAGATCCGCCAATTCTCACTGTATTTAAGAAAATGTGGAAACACACGTGTTCGATTATACATTGCGGGTGTTCGGCGACAATTGCAGCGCATGTTACACGTAGATTCTTTTTAAAAGTTATAATTTTTGTTTCTAGTTTCATCTAGACAATTGGCAGTTGGTATGCATCTGTGTGCACTGGCGCGATAGATAGAAGACACTACACGACATAAATAAAATATGAATTTTAATTAGCAAGAGGTTTTTCCTAAGTTGTGTTCTGAATTTTCACTCTGTGGACACGAACAGTCCATAAGGAAACTTAACTGTAACTATTGCTCGTCCAAGTGTAATGACAACGCGTACGAATGGTGGATACCGACTGGGAAAACCAATAAAGCCTCTCGAATAGATTGATGCGTAGTAGCTTTGGATATAGTACCAACTGGCCGAGACGCAGGAATTTGGACAATATTTGGATAATATTTTTTTGACATCTATATAAAGCGAAAAAACTGCAGAATGTAATATATTGCTACAATTCACAAATAACTTTCTATTTTCTCGTCGTATAGCAATGCTTGCAGTGGAACTTATTAATGACTCGTTACAAAAATCTAAAACCGTTGCCGTTAGGCAGGAACGAGTGCGCTCCTAAATAGGAACCTGCAGAGCGTCAGAATGGAGCCAATATCTCCCGGCGTTTTCCAACTGCTCCGATCTAATCGTGTTCAAAGAAGATAAATGCATTGCGGAAAATGTAGTTGCACAGTAAAGCACAACCTTCTCTCAGATATTCTTCACAGAGCATTGGCAGAAAGTTGGTCTCACTCGACATCAGTCATCCCGAAATATTCAGTCCCAACCTCTGGACGTATTTGGCCGTACCTGCGGGCGGAGGGCCTTCTCATAAAATCCAATTTGTAAAAGGCCGCGACGCGTACCGGCGCGACGCGATGTTAATTAAACGCAATCGTGAGGAGCCGCAAGCGCGGAATCGATGAATAATCGAGCGTCCGAGTGCGGCGGCGGTGGCGGCGGCATACCGCCCCTTCGCCAAACGGCGTAGTCACCGCCACGGCCGGCGAACGGATCAATTAACCTTAATTAGCGCGTAATCGATTTAATTACCCGGTATGCCCACGACTCATTCCGCGATGCGTGCGTGCGTGCGTGGACGCGCGCGCAAATGCGAGTTCGCAGCCGAAGGAGACGCACTGCCTGCAATTACTCGGCCACGGCCGAATGACGATAATTTAAGCGGAGGTGCCACGTCCTCCTCCTCTCGGGCGCTCGTCCGCCCGCTCGTCGGCCCCCGAGAGAAATTGTCCATGGGGGAATTCTATCGGGATCTTAAGGAGAGAGACTTTACGAGCGAGAAACTCTCCACTGCCTCTCCTCCGCTTAGGGAGCCGATAGCCGACTAAGGCCGTTCGCTTGCTCGCACGCTGGCCAGATACACGCCGATCCGCACGCCTTCCTGCACGCGCACGCTCGCGTCCTTACCGCTTGTAAAAAAGCCCTACTCGAGAAACGTCTATATTCGCACAGTCGTCCACTCATGCGCGAACCCGATATAACGTTTTAATTTCGATGTTAACGAGGGTGGATCACGTGACGACGGTGGTAGCTCGCTGCAGGTCGACGCGCCCAGAAGCAAGATCGGAAAAAAGAGTCGCAGGTGAAAACGTCGGTCATCGGACGAGTACAGCGCGAGATGCTCGTCGAATCGTTGGGATGTCTTTTCCTTTTAGGAGCACTTCCGACGGTGAATTTTTTATCCGCGATGGGCAGTGATGTACTACTAAAAAGGAAAGTGGCGATACCCTCGTTTAGCAATAATACATTTGTGAAGAGGGGGAAGAGGGAACTCACAGAAATTTCAAAACTGACGAGAAAAAACTGAAATTTTTTCATTTGCAAGCACGATATTAATAGACAACCAAGCGCGTTATTTGGCAAGGGATGTTATGTTGATAAACACTTCTCACTGCGGAATTTATATATATGAAAATATGAACCCATTTAGAGTTTTAAGAAAAAAGTTCCGGTACACGTACCGTCTGTACAAAAAGGTGCCGGTACCGCCACATTCCGGCTCCGATAGACCACTAATAGTGGGGTATCAACGCGGTAGGTTATGTTTAGGGGTGATTATGTGGTATCGTAAATGACGAATACCACAGTATGCACATATAAATACTTATAACAAAGTGCTCGATCGGGCGATAGTCGTTATCATAAGTCGTCGCCGAGATACTCCCCTTAAATGACATCACATTGATTTAATGTAAGAATTAAGAAACATCTTTATAACAAATCTGGCAACTATGTCTTTGGAGATTGCGAGTTGTAAATCTTTCTCATGTTAACAAGTTTCTGTAGCTCCGTACCTATGAGAAATCGTTATGCAAGGGGCGGCGGTTCACATTGATTTACCTCGATGAGAATCATGCGATAAATTTGTCTTCGCGGTGTCGTGCGAACGACCGTAAGTGCCACAGAAGAACCCTCGCGCCTTTTCCGATATGTGTTTCGTCACTTTCGTTTTCCAGTCCAGGTGGATCCGAGCACGGAGGATTCCGTATTTCGCGGAACATGGAGGTCGCGCCTCATAGCCGGTTTTTCAACATCAATCTCGTCACTCGTTCCATCCACTTCGTATGCTCGTCGAAGCCGCGTGCTCTCCTTCGTAATTGGCGAACGCGACGCGAATTTCCACGGCGCGCTACACCGTCCAACATCGACGTTTCTCTCCCTCTCTGGCACGTTCTAACGGCCGGAGACACGATTCGATGAAATCGGAGATCCCTGCGCGGGCCAGCAATTTATTGCCCGCGGTTTACGACGATTTGTCGTTGCAGGACCAGTCGATGCGCGCAATGGATTCTCCCGATCAGTTTAATTGGTCAGTTTCCGCGAACAGTAAAGTTCCTTACTTACATAGTATACAAAAGTTTTACATTAAGCGATAGGGAGAAGTGGTCGCGTTAATTAGCACCTCTCTCGAACGTGGCTCTCCTTACGCACATCGGCTTTTCATTTACATGACGATATAGGCACGCTTTCGTGAACTCCAATCTGGGTCGTTAGTAGCTACGGGACAATTCGCAATTCGTACTAGAAGAGCGACGAAAATTTTCCTTCCACGGTGCAATCCAATTTACGTGACAACTTAAGGCTTGGAATTTACACGAGAGGAGCAATAAAGTAGCGGTTTAACGAAACTAGATGAAAATCGATGCGTAAGAAGAACGTAAACGTCGCTGTGTCAAATTTATGCATTCTCGAGTAAGGGAAGATCCCAGCTAACAGTGACCTCCAACCAGTTAAACGTTAGGGGCGAGTTTCTTCGCTTGGACAGAAATGTTAACGATGACCGAAGCGCAACGGCGCGTACGCGTCAACGTTGAGAAATGCGTGCTCTCCGCATGGCGAGGATCCGCTGCAAATTTACCATTGCAGAACGTCCACGGACGCGCCAAATCGCGCGAATCGGCGAGCGATCCACGTGCGATTTGGCGTGTAAAGGCGAAAAGCGAGGCAAGACGCATTGTCGTCTCGCAATCACTCGCATTGCAGTTTTTCACTGGGAACGACGACGACGACGATTAGGAAACGTGCGGCCGTTTGCGACATTCAACAGCCAGAGCTTGTCGAGCATCCACGCACCTATGGTACATGTACTAGAGTACATGACAACGACAGGAGCAATTGCTCAACGATCAAGAGTAACGAGATGGAGAAATACGACGACGTTTCGACACTACGCACGTCGATAAAGTGTCGTCGATGCGATGAACTCTTCCATTTAAAAATCTCTGGATTCTTCCAGAGATTCGTACAGTCTTTAAGTGATCACAGATCGAGAACTTTATTGAAGTTCGTTAGATGAGAATCTATTTTGAATGCTTTTCAAATATTCGACGACTAATCGATTATTCCATTTCAATCTTCTTTCTAACCTCGCTACCAACACTGTGCTGACCTGAGTAATTTATTTGTACATTGACGTCCAATTTTTTCAACTGTTTTCACTGCCAAGATCGATGCTCAATCATCCTCAAGAAAAAGAAGCTTTCCATTCCACTCCATCCATTCATCCTTTCCGACCCACGTATGTTGCGTACTTTAAGCACCCTCGCCTTGCATTTCTCTTATCGCACCAGTGGTGTCAATTACCCCAGGACAACTGGAGAATCTCACAATGGAAAGTCTCTTAATAATGACGGAGTATGCTCTTAGATAACACCTCGTACACTTACGAATAAGTAGTGCTCGCACGAAGAATAAAATCGAATGCTGCACGGGCTTACGATTATCGAGAAGTCAGAGAAGAGATGAAGCGGAGTTCGGTCAGGAGAACGGACGAGAAAGAGAGAAACGGAAGTGAAAAACGGTCGAAAAGGGAAGAAATCGTATCGGCAAATGGAAAAGCGACAAATAAGAGGACGTTTTAATTATTATTACAACCTGATCGCATAAAACTCCGGCGTATCTTCGAGAAAAAGTGGTAGCTATCGATTGGAATCGCCGGTGCTACTAGACAAGAAACAAGAACACGGCCGCAAAGAGGAGAAGAAGGTGGAAGAAGAGCAGGGATTTGCCGCGGTCGTAAGTTAATGAAGTCGCTGACCTCCGTACAACACCTTGGGTCAGAGAAGAAGGTTGGGAGCGGCGGTGGCAGAGGGGGTTCGAGGCGTCTAGACGTTATCTCGGTAGGTTCAATTTATATTGCCCGACGATCTTCATCCTGTGAATCGTCCGAGTCTTCGCCCCTGTGACCTTCTCTCGCGGATCGATTCGCGCAGGCGTCCCCCTGCTTCGACCTACAAGTTCGCGCAATAGCGTTTTAATGAACCTCCACCGTCGATCATTTTATCGAGTCTTTGCAGCAAAGAACGAAAGTACGGCGACAAGAGTGAACTTTTTATACGCTCTGCATACTTTTTTGCAAATCTTTCGTGGCACAGGCTTGCACAGCTTTCGAAAGAACGCTTCGAGTGCAATCAAGGAAGGAGATACGATAAAAGGGGTTCGTGCAATTAAATGCGTTTTATAATTTCCTGCATATTTAAGTGCCGTAATGCGTTTATGGAATTTCGCAGTTCGATCAGACGGAGAGGAAGAGGAGGAGGAGAGAGAGAAAGAGAGAGGGGAGGAGAGAGAGTTTCGATTGTTTTTACGATGGAACGAAAGTTGAGGACCGTTGCTTATCGATGTGACGACACCGTACAAAGTCCAGCGGAAGGGTCAAGGTGTTCAGACATTAGCTCGCTAGGTTCGATTTATATGTATAGGCTTGGGATCTCCACGAATGTTCGGCGAGGCCGGTGAGTCGTTGATCCGTGACCCTTTGGATGTAGTCGATTGCGGTGCCATCGAGTGGCTTATGGTTCACGCGGCGACGTTTTAATGAGACTCCTCGTGGAGGGTTCCTGAGTATTGGTTACTGCACAAGAGAATGGTAAGGTGGTCTCGATTGTTCCTGCGGTGGTTCGGCAGTTGACGAGGTCGTTGACCCGAGAGCGAGGAACGTTACTCCCGAGAAGGATAGGAGAGGATCAAGAAGGTTAGACCAGTTGACTCGTTGCATTTAATTTTCCGAAGCTCGACAACTTCGAGAATGTCAGTGTTAATGGGACGATCGGTTGCCAGAGGTCTTTGTTTCCGGTGATTCTTTTCAACGTTTCGCCCCGAAGGTCTCGTGGAGCGCCTGAAAAAGGTGAGTAGCTATTTGCTTCCGCAGAAGGGAGGTGCTATTACTCAAAGGTGTCCACTCGAATCCAACGATTTCTCCGAATTGGCGGCCTTCGCGCAACACTCATGAAAGGATCGAAGGTCAAAATAGCAAATTCCCTCGCTACATTCACTTTGCCGCTTGTACCGTAACTTCCTCGCCCGCAAAGTTATGGAATTTCCATGTCACTAAAAATAGTCACCGCGCACTCCACTTTGAAATACTCGCGTTGCTCGAGAATTAATATCGCTGCTGATACCCGTGTAACGTTCGAGGTCGGAGTTCAAGATAAATGGAGGCTATCTTGGCACGTTCGATGCTCACAGCAACACGATTCTCATCGTTGTGATATCCAAGACGCCCTTACCCAGGGTGAAATCTCTCGATTGTCCTTTATTTTCTCCTCCAATTCTTCGATTCGCGATAACCTTCTCATATTTTTGCGTGCCTACGTTATCTCGAAATTCCGAAGCAAGCTCGGGACCGATACTCTTATCCACATTCGAACAACCCCTTGGGTCAGGTTTCTTGACGATACACCTGGGCCGATCGTCCGATTGGCACTAATAATCGTTGAAATCGTCGAAATCGGGGGATCCTGATCGGCCGTGCCTCCTCGAGGATCTTGACCGGTCTACGTTACAGTTAACGCCAACGAGGATCTAACGAGCGTCCTTCGTTTGGATGAGTACCCTAAACGTTGCTGCGGGACGGACGTGAAAAGGGAGGACCGACAGATTTTATCTTGGATGGATAATAATGGAGAATACCGTACGGTTGCTCTACCCGTGCAATGCTAAGGGTAGCGGGGAGAAGAGGAAGGGAGAGAGGGTGCTCACGGAAAATATTCTCTGGGTTGTCCCCTTAACGAGGGGAGACAACCATCTCCCTCTCCGTTAATTGGATTGTATGAGTCGAACGGGCACGGTAGGAGCGGCATGATTTTATATCAGCGATTTACTCTCGGAGTAATAAAACTCCCGCCTCTGCCTCTCCCGGGCGGAGTGCAATCTGATTGGCTTCATCAATTACCCACGCCGCAGCATTATTCATTATAAATCCGTTTCTTTGTTTGCTCACCGAGTCGATCCCTTCGGTAAATCGACAAAGTACCTTGGAAATATAGGTAACTCATTATCTCTTGTGTACTCGCGCGAACGAGATACCCACCCGTTTCCACGGTGAAACCTCCGTAAACATGGTTACCGAAGTCGTTAAGACGTCCCTGTGAAATCATCCGTGCGATTCAATGAGGCATCTCTTCTGGCTCAACGAGAATACTTTCTTTTAGCGACCAAGGGACGTTACGCCGGTTCAGCGTGTCGCATACAGCGAGTACACACTCGTGGTATCTACCTACCTACGTCCATGCTTAAGAAAAATTCGTCTTTCCCTTTCTCCCTTCCTCACTTCTTCTCTCTACCACCTTCTTTCTTCTCGTCACG
This sequence comes from Tiphia femorata, assembly GCA_944319695.1. Classification (NCBI taxonomy): domain Eukaryota; kingdom Metazoa; phylum Arthropoda; class Insecta; order Hymenoptera; family Tiphiidae; genus Tiphia; species Tiphia femorata. The sequence continues at coordinate 10,632,297 of OX090903.1, forward strand.
GATCCTGAGCATACGCTGGACACGACACGAGCGGCAAGCATTCTTGAAGAGGAGAGCGCATTAACGGGCGATATTACCGGCGTCATTGTACGAGCGAGTCGTGACGTCTCGCGCGAGTGTCAGCGAGTGTAGCGTGCCGGCGTGTCACGACGACGTCGATGGCGACACGACAACACGACAACAAGAACGCGTACCAGTCAGGCCAGAAGGCAGAAGGGAACGAAGAGGAGGGGAACTCGTGTGTAGTCGACATCTATTAGGGGTCTAGGAAGTTGTTACGTCACCGAGCCGTAAGGTCATCCCCATTATATCGGAATTTTGCCATGCGAGGTTAGTGGCAAGCCGAGACCTTAACCGATTGCCCATTGGTGATGATCATGGTGGTGGTTGTGCCCGCGTGCGTTGTCCGCTAAGCCGGCGCGTACACGTACGTACCTACGTGGAGATAAGTGCGGGACTCCACAATGATTATTAACGTCGGCCACGTCGTCACACGGACACGTGGCGAGCGGGTGGAATCTTATTAATAAGTGGGTACGTACGCCGCGTCGACGCCAACGGTGCAACTGCTCATTCCATGTGCGTCACCACCCTTGTAAACTGAAATTTAGCATAGAGAATGGACCTCTGGATCAAGGATGGCCAACTGCATTGATTGACTTTCAAGCAAAAAAAATATGTCGCAATTGGCTGACAGAAATTTCTGGCTTAGCAACAAAATTTAAACTACGATTTCTTAAACTTTGCTTGGAGATCACCTAGTCTTCAGCGATCGACCTATCGACCATTCCTGCTCTAGTAGTACGTAAGAGGTATGGATCTAAGGGACGATGGAAGTAGCAATTATTGGATGTCTGGAGTCATTGTGCAGGTTAAACGCTGCTCGTAATTCGTTCGTAATTCATTCGTGTCATGGGATTCGATAAAATTTCACGTCTAACACGGGTGAAAGTAATCCGTTTCGCGTACCTCCGCGCAGAAAATACTTTAACGCAATTTGACTTATTGGAGGGGTGCGTCAACGGTTGTGGTTATTTTATTAATTGCTAGCACACTGTGTTCTTTCTCGCGTGTATACTTTCTTCTACCTTACCGTCTAAAGCTTCTCGCACCCAATAAATTTTCGCTGGATGGATCGTTATCTTCTACCGTGTTCCGTCCTCCGCTTCATTTCAGAATTTCCACGCGCTTTGCCGTTTCTATCTCTCGCGAATCCCCGTTTCTCCAGATTCACGTTAGAACGATAATCGAGATAGTATTAAACGGCGCGTCGTGAAAAATTCCGTTGTAAGTGGGTCAAGCCGATCGCGGAGTGGCTGCCTCGTGGAGAACAGGGGTGGAGCAGGCGTCTCGGCAATAGTTTCCATTTTAGATCCTCGTGAAGCTGGGGAACCACGACCGGCGCTCTTATCGCGAGACGTCGACGCGATCGTCGATTTTACGTCCACGATAGTTGGCCGGTGCATCGTTCTGTTCGATGTTCGTACGCTCAGACGATTAGATTTCTCTTCCGGATATTCGACGGCCGAGTGGCGGCGTCACGCTCCGACGAATTATGCGTTTCCGCGTGTTTTTCAACGCTAGTCGAATGTCCGAGCTTTCGCGCGCAATCTTTCTTGCCCGTGCGATCTTGCTCTTTTTCGCCTACTTCCGGTATGAAGCGTCGCGACGCTCGGTAAGTGAGATCGTGGCGAGAGCCGTTCGTCGATCCACTCCTCCGATCTTAAGCGTAACGCGGGAATTTTTCCTCGCGTCTCGAAATACGTGGCGACAAAAATTTTCTCAAGATCCCCGAGATCCGCGGGCCTCGGACGATCCGGAGATTTTACGATGCGACATGCGGGCTTCCTCTTTACGCGAAATTCTCCGAGCACCTTCGTCGATTCCGTGGACACGTCGCGTCGGACGGCTGGAATGCTCGGTTGAACTTCTCGAAACCTCCTCGGGCGGACGACCCGCGCCGCCTCGCATTCTTTGCGACTAGCTCCTCGAGGTCGCCGATCGGGCGTAGACCTTCGGCAAACGATTTATCAAAGCCGAAAGATCGGGGCAGGTGAGCAATGCGCAAACGCGCCGCGCGCACGCACACGGTTGCGCGGGAGAATCGAGAGAAGAGGGAAAGAAAGAAGAAGCTGAAGGAGAAAGAGAGAGAGAGAGAGAGAGAGAGAGAGAGAGAGAGAGAGAGAGTTTGCTAGGCCGTGCGGATAACGTTGTACTCGCGTCGAACACCGCCGATGCCTTAACAGCGCAATTTATCAAGCGCTCCTTTCATCCGAACCATTCTACGTAGCAATTAACGTGTCCAAGGCGGGAACATCGTGTTTTAAGGTTTATGACGCCGGCACGCCCATACAAAATTCGCTAGGCATATATTTCCCATTTTTTCCTCTGCCCCCTCCATCCACCGCGTGTCTCCTCTCGGTCTCTCGCTATTCCTACCCTCTTCCCCTCATTCCGCCCTTACCTCTATCTCAGTTTCCTCCTCTCTCCCACTCTCTCCCTTCCGGTATGCTAAGCGGCGATATTTTACGAATGAATGTCTTTACCCAATAGTATTTATGCATTCGCGCGAATGAATCACGCGAACGGGCGAGCGTGGAATATATCAGCGTCTATCGCTAGCGATCGTCCCTCAATTGAACGGTCCCGCGAGCGGTAGAATCGTCGATTGCGCGAAAAATCAGCTTGATTGCCGATTTAGACGAAGCCGGATAAAAAAAGTCCCAACACCTAGAGGAAACGTACATCTTCCTAGAAGTTTCCCCACAACAAATCGACGTTGCCCGCTCGTAAATCCTCAAAGATGGCCCATACAATTCCATCCATTTCCCGTCGCTTCTCAACTTCCTCTTTTTAACTGTATTCCATTGGCGCGCCATATTTCTCTCGCGTAGTACATTCCACAAATCACCGACCGCCTGGCGCGAGATACGTAACGAAATCTTTTTCCCTCTCTCATCTCTCTCTCTCTCTCTCTCTCTCTCTCTCTCTCTCTCTCTTCGTCCCAATCTCTTTGTCTCTCTTCCTTGCCCGCTCATCGATGGAGGATCGAGCGATTTATCTATCCTCGTGCACTCCCGACAACGCGGATCTCTACCCCTTGGCAGCGGTACTCGGAATATCGCGACTCTCGGGTACGCGAGTTACGTTACCGATTAGCAACATAGTACAGACTTTTTCCACGCGTTCGCCCCTCGACGGCCCCCAGGGTATCGGGAAATCCAAGGATCTACGACCTCCCCTCCCTCCGTTTTACTCGTGCTGCGAATCGCCGATCGAGACCGAGGGGAGCTTCGATGTTCCCGTAAAATATCACCTTGGATGCGCGTCGTACTCCTCGTCTCGCCCCTCCTCGGAGTCTCTCCCATATACTCACGAGGATCTTTAGAGAGCAGCGGTACTTATTACCGCTTAATCACGTAATATTTCCCGTCCGACCGTCGGCAACGGTATCTATAACGTCCTTCGATAACTTTCCCGTCCCAGCATTGAATACTACGAGGGAAGAGTACCCACGCCAAGGGAGAGTTCAATAAATCGATACTCCGTTTCAGTCGAAGACGACGACTACGACGGCGACGCGAGGAGGATGAGGAGCCAAGAACGAGAGGAGAGTTCTCCTTGTCCTCCTCCTCTTTTTGGTCCTACGCTCAGGCGCAGGACTCGACCACGTGCAACTCTGCCGTAGGCCGCCTCGCTCTTCTTCCCGCTTCGGCTTAAACCCCCGCGCGCAACCTACCCCACCTACTCCTCCTTCTCCGTCTTCTTCTTCTTCTTCTTCTTCTTCTTCTACTTCACCCTACCACTTTAGGAGCGGCCGTGGCGGCGACCATTAAGCGGTACGCGGGCGAGAGGAAACATACTTTAGACATTAACATTGCGGTCGTTTAGCGTCGGTGCGCGTTAGAGGAGACGATTTTTGCCCATCACCCCCGCGAGCACGCGTGCCCCTCGTTTCCCTCCTAATGGTGCGTGCTAGCTCGCTCGCGCGTACGCAAGGACAATAAGGCGCACCCGACGCGAATAACTACGCGATAGCCTCCCTCTATACCCTCACCGCAACATTTTCCTATCCTTCTGTCCCCCTTCGCCGCCGTCTATCTCCTTCCTGCGCGGCAAGGGGATGGGAAGAAGTGTTATCAATGGGGCACTTCCAATGAGAAAGGCACTCGTTCCTGGATTCCCTCTTAACGCGTCCACGACTCACCAATTACCGAGTTTATTCGGTGGATGCGACAACTCCATGAAATCGAGGACTTCACGAGCACTCGCGCGTACTACAATTATTTTAACCGCATGCCTACCACCCCTCTTCGTCCCTCTTCCCTATCTACTCATCCTCCACCTTGTCTCGCTTCGTACGTAGACCACGTCGTTTTCTCCGTTCGCCACCGAGAAAGGCGAAAAGGTAGGAGGCACGGAGAGGGACTGTAGGTGTATCCCAAGCAGAATCACTAGCGAGCATCTGAGAGAGGATCCGATACTCTGCTCGCAAGATACTAACGGAGGGAGACCGGCGGATGGATTACACTCTCGAAATTAATTACCCAGAAAGTAGTGGAACGTGCGCGATCCACGAAAGCACGATCAAAACACAGAACGCGAGACAAATATCTACGCAAGGTTACACATAAATGCGAACGGTAAAATGTAATAATAAAGATACGCGAAAGAAGTAAGGCCTATCAAAACCGTGCGCGATACGAGCATGGAGTTGTTTGCGAGACGAGTAGCAGAGAAGAAGAAGAGTAAGAGTGTTAAACCGAAGAGACGAAAAGTTACAAGGACTAAAGAGCAAGATAGAGCACGAGAATGGCGGATCATGGGCGATGAGGATCGCCGATCGGGAACTACTCGAGGTCGAATAGTTTAGGGGCAAACACTTTAGGCTTACCGACGCCCATTCGTGCTTCTTACCGATCGCAAATCGATTGGAGTACTCGCAAGGGAGCGCGAAAGGGCGCGCACGATGGGCCCCTAAGTGGCGTCGGGCACTCGCGATCGCGGGTCATCATCTCCGATGAATACGAGACAGGCGGATTGTGCGGGGCACGGTAGCCGCTCCGGATGCGCGATGGAAAGGGCTATGAAGAAAAGAGGGAGCTGATCGTTCGCGCTTATCGTTCCGGAGAATTTCTTTTTTCCATCATGGCGCGCCGATCTTACGACGTTGGAGGCGCGTAGAAGCGCGAGATGCAAATTGTCCGCCCTGCTCCTACCGTAGACACCCCTAAAGTACCCAGGTGGATGTCTCGTGAAGGTGCGCGAGAGGCTGAGACATCGACGATTCGGGATTGGATTAGCTCGCTTATCGTTCGTAAACTCGAGAGGACGGAACGAGGGAGGGAGAAAGAAACGGAGAGCCAAAAGAAGAGGGAAGATCGAGGGTGGCTGAAGAAGGGGCCGAAGAATTTTCATCGTAGCGAAGTAAGCAAATGGGGATACTCGGTGCGAGGTTTTAAGTTTCGCATCGCGCGTACGAGGGGGGAAGCGTCGGCGAAGGTGGGAGCGTAATGGGGACGATTATTTCGCGCGATCGAGAAAATTGTGGCGCAGATCCGGCCGTTGATAATCCGCTTGGGTTAACCGTATCGCGTTTCGAGCCTTTTTCTAGGCAGACGAACCGAGAGGGTGAAAGGAGGAGAGTAGGGAGAAAAAGAAGACGGAGGGACGAGGTAGGAGAATATCGCTTTTACGATGGAGTCTCTCGCTAGTACCGGGCGCGCGCGCGCCTCTAGATAATAATACCCCTCTACCCTCTCTCCACCTAAGTGCGACACGAGAATAAGATTTAAATATCCAAGGGCGGGAGAGAGCGTCCTAATGAACGGTAATAACGCCGTTACCCGCGGGCCCCCGGCTACGTGTGCCGAGCAAGGATAATGTAAGTCGGGACGAAATAGAATTCAACGTTTAAGGATATCGGCGCGTTACTATTGGACGATCGAGAGAGTCTCGGTGCGTTACCGTGGAGGCGCGCGCGTGCGTTCGCGCGGGCAAGGAGATTCGATCGAATCGGCCAGATTAGCGGTACTTTATCGGAGATGACGAGCCGCACGCAGCCGCGTACCGCGCCGATCCGCGCGCGGACGATCGTTACCGCGGACGGTTTACGGGTTGGAAACGCGATCCGAAAATATCGGCGCTTCGCTGGAATTCCCCTTGGCGAATTTTCTCTATCTCTTTGTACCGCGCATACCCGATACAAGTGCGCGGTTTTGCGAGAGCGAGGCAACGAGAGAATATCGGTGGATAAGGGAGTAGTAACAGAAGGACGCGTATCGTCGTAGAAAAAAAATTCGCTTGTAAATTGCGCTACAGGAGGATTACCCTTTCACGATCGTGCAAGAGGGTACGGGGTGGCGTGTCGTCTGCCACCAAGGTGCGAAGCCATAGCTAAGTGAATTTTTTTTATATTTTTAAACAATTTCTTCAAACGAGATTTGAATCGTACGTAGTCGAGTTACGGAAAAATGATCGACCCACGGGTGGTCCACGCTGAATTGCCACGAGTTTGGGCCGTCGAGCGACCAGTTGTCGAGCCCCGGGGTGCGCCTGCCACGTGCGTTCTCCTCGAAACGAGCTTTTACGAGCCTCCGGGTTAAGAGGAAAGGAAGAGCGAGCATCGAAACGACTGATTCGGGAAGAATGTTAACGAATCGCGGAATCCAGAAGTAAGATGGATAACGGGCGGGCAGGATTCGTCGCGGGCGCTGTCCTGTTCGTTTGTTCGTCTGTCTGCCCGTCGAAGAGCGGGTGTCCCCTTCTCTCCCACCTCCGTATTCGTTCGTTCATTCGTTGGTCGATCTCTCGCGACCGTTCGTTCGAATGCAACGGTGGAGGAGGCGGTGGTGCCGAGCCTCAGCCTCTCCTCCTCCTCTTTCTCCATCTTCTTCTCCTCCGCTCACTGCCTACTGCCCAGCTCGTCCCGACTCCGTGAAGGGTCATTGAACCCCGCCTGCGTTCGAATCTTCGGTTGCTCTGGATGTTCGCGAACAAGTCCGGTAAACGGGAGGAGGCACACAAGTCGTACCGAGTACCGGACACCGGGTACCGGGAAGCGAGGACAAAGTACTGGGTATCATTCACGGTTTCACGTTTCACATGTACGTACGCGAGCCCACGATCAAGGCCTCATGGCCGCTCGATAAGGATGTTCTTCCTCTTTCCTTCGTTCTCCACTTTTCTCTTTCGGTCTCGCTATCCTCGGTATCAACTCTCTTCTCAAGCACCTCTTTTCTGGATAAAGCGGAAGTAGAAAATAGGAAGGTGTACGCTTCTCGTTCATCAACGATGCACTCGGGTTCGTTCGGTGGACGCGCTTGCTTATGGATAGATTGCTCTCTCATTTGGCAAACGATTTTTCGAAGCGTGTAATGGTTCTCGTACTAGTCCCAGGGAGATGTAATTGGTACTGCGATACCATAACTTCGAAAGTTCGTTCGACGCGTAGTCCGCAAATCCGAATTCCTTTTTCGAAGATGGCTTTTTCTTCCTGGTCCTCTATTCTCAATACGAGATTCGTAAGAAATATCATTCTCTATAGTGACAAGGTTCTCCTTGTGTCGTCCATTGGCGCGTCTGGTCGTGCGACAGAAGTGTTTCTCCCCGCAATCGCCATTGATTTCCTCTCGCATTCGCGCGGAATGAAAGACAAGCGAGCTCGTGTCTGAATTACCCCCTCTAGTGGGCCATAGGATCGAACCGGCACCCCCTCGTCGAGCGTCAAATCGCGTCGGCGTCGGGATCCCGCGATCTCTCGATCGGCCGTGTCTCGCCACCTGCGGGAAATAAAGTTATTATTTATGCGATGCCCGGATATTTAACGAGCCATTGGAGTGTATCGCGATAATACTGGCACAATATAATTAGCATAACCTGATGGCAAAGCGCGGAGCACGGAGGAGGGATGAAGCGGCCTCGCGGTGGCGCGAGCAGTTCTCGTCACAGGATGGCCCTTTCGCTGGCGCGCGCATTGCGTTTCCTCTACCGCGCATGCGTCCCAATCGCGAGAAGGAGATCGAAACTTTCGATCCACGCGAAATGTGGATCATTATACCAGATCCGGTGATAGGAGGATGAGGCCGTTGCAGGCCGAGAGGCATTCGTCGATGGCCATCGAGAGTCTCGCTCTTTCTCTTTCCGTTCTTCGTCCCCTCGTACCCTCGTGTCAGTTTTGTTTCTTCCTCGCGAACTGTTTCACTCCACAGTTTCTCACCCCCGTACGTCCGTTTTGCATCTGGGCACTCGATTTTCCCGTGTAACAGAGCCGGCTCAGCCACCTCCTCCTTTTTCCCTCACGGCTCTTTTGCTCTTATCCGAGGCGGAGTACGATTGAATTTTACTTTCCTCTCACCTTCGTTCGCCACGACTTTACTTATGTACAGTTTACCTCTCGCCATTCCCATGGAGATCCACGCGTAACTTCGAGAATCACGTTCCGCGGAATACCGCGTTCCCTCTACAGACCTGCTATTATACATTTCCTTTACCGTTACACTTTGTCGCGGGACTATGTGTCGCGATCGCTCGAACGATTCGCGAGCGCGGCTATTCGTGACTATTTGCGGTCTATCTGCGGTACAACGTTGAATAGCATCAATATTCTGCTTACGATAAGTCGACCGCGAGCGTTCCCTCCGTAGATGCAGAAATCTCACCTGCAGTCCGCTGCAGTCTCCTCGCATCTCTCGCCTGGACAGAAATGAATTTCTTTTTTTTTTCCTCTTCTTCGATCGACGTTTCGCTTACGATACGTTGATAGCTAGCTGCCCTTTCCCCGATGCAAAACTCGTTCGCTGCCCTCTCACCGCAGCCTTCCGCGGAAAAACATCGGTTTCAATGTTTCGTCGATCGATAGCACAACCGCACTTCTTACTATCTTCGATACGTAAATCGTTTCCTCAGCTCGGCACACCTCGCGGGTAGAAAACATTTTTTTCTCGTCGACCGCTTATTCCGCTAATTCCCTCTCGGTCCACCCCAGGGAATTCCGCGAACGCTCGATCGCACGAGTCAGCGCTTATCGCACGCTATCAACGGGAAACGTGCGGCTGCTCTCCTATGACTGGGTAACTGTAACTCGATGGATCGTAGATCATAAGACCGTCCGTGTAAGCACGCCCCTCCAAGGCATCGTCGACAGGATGTTCCCATGGCGGTATCGTTGACTTTTCCCTTTCTTTTTCCACGCCCGTGAAAATCGATCGCAAGGACGCTCTCACAAGTACTCTTCGTCGATACCGTAATCCGAGGGTAAGCGCGTCCGCGTATACTCTTCCTGCGATCGAAGCTTACCGTGATTCGGGAAGTAGAAGAGTATACAAGATGGTGCATACGAAGATGTGAGGAACGATTAGAAAGATTTTCTGAGAAGTACGTTTCGTTATCGATTTTCCAATCGAATGCAAGAGAACGAGGGAATTAATCGACGAGAAGTTTGTTAGAGTTCCATCGTCCGCGGAAGATACTGCGTCCACGTGAGCATATCTCCGTCCGCGTTATCTTTCCAGAAACTCGGTAAGGTTTCTTCGTGCCTACGACAGCGCTGATTCAACTGGTAATCCGCCGGGCGAAGTCCCGCTCGAGATTTTTCGACCCTCGGTCGGTGGTCTGCGGGCCCGTGGGAAATCCACGCGGTTCCGAATCGATCCTAATCGTATCGGTCTCGCGCTACGACCTCGCTCGCCCGCGAGTAAATAAATAGACGCGTCGGCAGGCCCATTACATCGTGACGGGTGGTGCATCATTCCGACCTCTCCTGGCAGTGGTCTCCCAAGAGAGGTCTCCGTACGGGGCCGTATGGTAAGTAACGATGGGAAAGCGTATGCAGGAGGGTACCGTTGCCTCTAATACACGTATCGTCACCGCGTGCGCATGCGCGCAGGAGTATCCTCGCCAGGGGTTTTCATGCGGTCAGTAGTGCATCGTGGACGAGATGAAGGAGGAAGCGTCGGAAGGGAAGGGAACGAAGATAAGAGGGAAGGTAAGGAGGAGAAGGAGGAGAAAGGAGGGAGAGAGGACCCAACCCAAGTGGCGAGGCGACGGTACGGCGTCGGTCGCGCGAAGGAATGAACGCACTCTGTGCAACCGGTGGTTAAAATAAATCGAGGGGACGGGAAGAAGCGAAAGTTTGCGAGAAGGATCGCGTAAGTGATAAACTACGGGGTATAAATTGTTGGCCCCGTGGGACGTTTAATTAAGACTCCCCGTTAAACCTCGTTAAAGGCCGCAATTAATCGGCACGGCGCGGCCGCGTCGTTGCGCGCGGATGCTAGCACCGTGCTTTGCGTTTTTGGCATTGGCAACGTATTCGGACAACCCGGTGATACTCTTTTGAATAGCTTGCGTCGGCGCAGGGAAGTATAATAAAGAACCCTAACCCAGTCGTCGAGAACAATCTGCTAATTTGTCGACGAATCGCGCGATTGTCCTGTCAGTGACGCGATTAGAATCGAGAGGATGCGTCTAACATAGTCTCCTTGGACTATTCTCCGCCCGTGCTCCAAATCATCGAGAGCCGACTGATCCTGAAAACGAATGACGAGGTGAACGGGTAGAAGAATCCATTAAGTCGGGAATTTCGTCCGGCACGAGGGCTCTGTTAACGGGGAGGAGAAGATCCGCTTCCACTCTTTTTTTCGCCCCTACGCGCGCGTCACTGCGCCTCCCCTTCTAATGACGGTACATCGACTGTCAGCTGTCACCGAGCGAGCGGCAAGGATGGCGTCTACCTACGTGCCTGCGCGATTAGGCGAGCGGGAGAGCGTCGGTGAGGGCAATTTAGCAATTGGCCGACTCGTTCCCTCGACCCACCAACGAGGACGACGAAGAGGATGGCGTTGTCGGTGGCAGTGGCGACGATGATGACGGTGGTGGTGGTGTGCGGTGTGATCGATCCGATAGATTGCACGTAACTGCCGGACAAATTTACCGTAAGGTGGGGCCCCCCAATCGTTCCCGGCTGCCACGGGGAATAATAATAGAAGCGCGCATGTGGAAGAGCGAGGGAGGAGGACGAAACGGCGAGCTCGTCGTCGCGATCGCAATAGCGGTTCCTAGTGTCAAGTTGATTAGCCCACACCGGGAGAGAAGTTTAGAGGCACGTGTCCTTCCCGGTTCGACCCGTTATATGGACGTGACCTATGTCGTCGAATGGGAAGGAGACCCCGGGGATCAATGAGCGATCGTTTCTTGGAAGTTAGGATTATGCTCGCGGGTATGCATAATGCTACCCCGCTCGGTACCAACGTGCCCGGTAACGGTCTCCCCACCGGTTACGACTGCCTAAGCCAGGGTGCGCTAGCCAAGCGGTTGCGATCCTGTGCACGTAAGCCCGACGCGATCCTTTCAAGCAATTTCGAGCTTCCGAGTTATGGTGTCACGAAGAATCAAGGAGGTGCAAACTTTAGAGTCGCGTCGCAGAATTCGATCTTGATCAATTTTTCGAGGGGAGGAGGAATCGCTTCGAGTTTATTTGCCGAGTAAATTGAAAATTAAAATCAGTACTCGATTTTGTAACTGAAAACTCAAGGGTCCTTAAGAGCTCTTCGATCCGATTCAATCCAATGCCATTGGAATCCGCCGACAATGGGGTGGGTCTTTCCTGGGGTTTAATGGTCGCCGAATTCCCACCTTAACCAGACTTGATAGGCAGAACCAGAAGACAGCCCCCGCACGTAGCTTGCATCTCGCCGAAAAGGCGATCCGTCATCGCGACGAGTTCTCCACGGCGGGTTATTCGCCTTTACCGGCCAGAACGTCCAATCTAATTCGATGCATTTGGTAAATGGATCCCCACGTTCGTCCTCCCCCTCGTTCTCCCGCGATGCACCGCTCACGTGTCCCCTTTGCCGCGAGTCTTTCTTTTTTCGACGTCAGGCACGCACGCGAACCGACGCGGCACAGCACGGCACGACGATTCCTTCGTCTTAGATTCGTCGATTAAGATAAGGCGCACGCCCAAACCCGAAAGCTCTAAGCGAAATCTCTCGAGGGCCTGGGTCTCTTCTCCCGTCCCAAGAAAGGTTGTCAGGGTGAGCAACCTTATTTGGCGCGGCCGCCTGCCGACTTACCTCTCCAATTCTAGCGAGAGCCTCGAGATATTCGCGAAAGCGATCAAGAATGCATTGGCTGTGCACGGTTCTCCGACCGAAGCAAGCGATAACGAAATATTTGATCCGTTGGGACTGAACATTTTTCACCCGACGAACGAGGTACCGAGATGCGGGACAAAGTCTCGAGAACGTTCAGGATAGAAAACGGGAGCTTAAATTAAGGGATTTATATCCAGCGCTGTTTTCTTCACTGTCATTTCTCCTCCCCTCCTTTTCGATTCACCGTGTATTTTTTTCTCGTCGAAGATTCCTCGATCAACCGTGACGAGCTATCGCCCGATCGGCGATAACGCCTACGAATCCTATCTCCTCGAGAAGAGGAGAGAACTTCGCCAACCCCCCTCGTGAACGATCGTGAAGATTATACTGGTCGCTTCTTAGAAATCCATCCGTGCGCGTAGTGGCTGCGTGCGTGCCTCGTTGTCTCGTTGGTCGGACAACGCCATCTCAGGATCCAAAGTTCACGTGGGCGGGTTGGGGACATCGTCCTACGCGATGATCCATTTCGTGGTACCTTTCAGGGTACGTTCACCCCGCGTGGTCCCTCATCGGGCACTCGTCGACCCTAAATCCTTGTAAACAGGACCCGTCGCGTCGGCGGAGCGTGAGCGAAGGGGGCAAAAGGGATAGGATGGGGCTCGAACCGCCTGAGCCCCCTCGCAGATCGTTAGAGTCATTGTCAAGTGGTCATCGCGCCCACGTTGTACAAGACCGGAGCCAAGCTACGCGGATTCTCTTTTTCCCCTGTCGCGTCTGGCAGTCCAATGGGTCCCCGCCATCGTCGTGCTTATTGTAGCTGATCGTGTTCGTAGTCGTCGGCAGTCGGCTACCTGTTCATTTGAATAACCTCGGGTGGTGACTGATAGCGCGAGCAGACTAGAAAGGCACAGATATGATAATGGTACCTGTTCTATCCGACTGTGCTCGTACAAGCCGACCTGTAATGATGTCGAGATACCAGCTGTATGCTCCTTTGGTAGCCGCGTATGCGGTACCATTAATAAAATCCCTACTTCCCGCGAACCCGTCGGAGAGCTTGGCGAAGAGAAACGAGTACAAGTTGCGAATTATCGTCCGCGATACTGATTTTTACTCTGTCAACGATCCGTATTACCCTTCGTCACGCAAAACGTAAAATTCGCGATTCTTTCGTGTCGTGGTCATCGTAACTTCGTGTGACGAGCACAGTTGATCGTTCTGTCGCGCTTAATTTTGCATCACGATGATTCGGTAGAAATTAATCGAGTATTCCTAACGTAACTTTACAGCATAAATCGACCTTGGAAGGAACGCTTGTGTCTAATACTGATATTTTCCGAAATCCACGTGAGAAACGAGAGAAGAAGAAGGAAGTGCCCGAGAATAGTTAAAGCACCGTCCTAGGCTAGAAGCAGACTCGTCTCCGAGTGTCTCGTATATAGACGCGCGGAGCAAGGCGAGCGATGTGGCACGCGTCGGCATTCTGAAGTGTGGCGCTCTTTTCCGGTCTCGCCCGCAGGTTCCGTTAATTGCGTTAGGTTATACGGAGGAAGAGGGGCAGAAAGAGGAGCAGGAGAAGGCAGAAGAGAAGTTGGCGGAAGAGCTGGGAGGTGGAGGGCGAAGAGAAGGAAGCGGAGACACACTCGTGATTGTGCTAATGGGTCAAATCGCAGCTGTCACTAACGAGTTAGCCGTTCCCGCACGGTTGTCTCGGTGACGAGCACAATCGTGGCGTAAGCATCGCGTGCCTCTTGGGAACACGCGAGAAAGATAGAGGGGGGAGGAAGGGAGGTAAAAGAGAGATGAAAGAGAGAGAGAGAAAGAAAGGAATTTGAAGAATGTTAGAAAGACCAAAGAGCTAATGATAAATACGAATAAATTGCAGATGAGATACACTTATGCACATAGGGGAGATACGGGCAGAATGATCGCCTTAAGCAATTTCATATGTTTTATACATAATTAAACACAAGTGCCATGGCATCTTGCTTGAAAGTCATTAACACTAGATTGCCCGAAACTAGTCAATTTGACGGTTTCAAATGGGAAATCGTGTTTATAAAAAATGTTCGGGCAATCTAGTGTTAATAGTAGTCTCGTATACAACATTTAGTTAGCAAAATGTCGCTATACTCATAAACGAAATAAATTGAAAAACACCAATATGTATGTCATAATATGACCAAAGGTGCGCGACAAAAATGTTATTTCAAATATAGGTAGATGGTTGAGTATGTATATCCTTACCTTTAGAGATAGTTGCGACATACATTGGCTGTCGTTGTTTCTGAAAAAATGTCGATTGTCATAAGGCTATATTTCTGTGCTTTTCGCCCTGTTTAGATTTTTTGTTTCAGTTCACCATGTTATAGTTTACTTCTTTACCAGCTTTCATAGGAATAACATCGCATTACGTTGTGGCAATAAAATTTAAGTTCTTATTGATTTACTCCTTTGTAAGGAAATTTAATCGAGAAATATTAGTCGAAAGCTTATCAACGATGAAACAACATTTATTGCAGATTATATACACAAATGTTCTTCTGCACATTTTCTCTGCTATTTCTTCTCTCTTTTTGTAGTTCTTACTTCCCTTGTATATAATACATACACGCGACACGCATAATCGCGCCTTTTTTCTCCTTGCATACACTTTACTTACACGGAGATAATCTCGGCGTGTACAGAAGCACATAAATGGGAGTGCACAATATGTTAACGGCCCCGAGACCACGTCCTAATCTCAAATCCTCGAATCACCCTCACGAAGAGGATACCTTTGAGATTAGTTATCGTGACCGAGCACGTCATTTGATAGCGCAAATGGGTCACAGAGCGTTAAGTGTCTGCGCGTTCAAAGGGATTGAACCTGTTATCGTTCGGTGTGCGCTCCCGGTATGCTAAGCGCGCAATGATAACCACTACCATTCCACCCCTCTTTGCTCGCCCTTTGTCCGCATACACTTTGACAGGTACATAAAGCCGTTTAAAAAACGTTATTTGTCTATTGGCTCTTGGCGCGGACATGTGCGCGCTTGCATTTCTACTTGCGCAGTCGCTCGTGGCCGATACCGCCGACCGTAATGGTTGGTAGCACGGAAACATACCGAATAGGAGTATAGAGTAAATGGAAACAACGGTGAACAGAACGTATTGTGGGCGATGAAAGTTGAAAAGATAGAACGAGAATCATCAAATCTACCGAGGACGAAGAGGTACTGTAAATTAAAATTTTAATTTTTTTTAAAAGTTTTCAATATGCAGATTCCGACGTTTAGTATCGTAAGACAAGTATGTAATTCTACCAAACTTTTATTTCCGAACTTCTGTTCATAGCGATCCACTCTGATAAATTTGCGAATGGTCAAGCAGACGGTAGGCTGGCTATCGTACAAAACCGATTCCCGTGATCGAATCTCACCGATAAGAACGGAATACGAAGATCCTCGCGATTCTCGGGGTCGAGGGGACAATGGTCCATGAAAATTCAAGAGATTGCAGATAGCGCATTGCTGGATCGCCGTGGAGCGGTAAACGGTTGGGCGTGATGATGAATAAACATCGTGGTGGAAATTATGACATCTCGTCGTACTCCCGGACGTTCGCAGGGGCACGGGGTAGTATCGTTTGCGTGGCTTCTCGATCTCATCGGCGCGCAAACGAGCAAGCGCGCGGGTACGGACTGCTCTCGTGACGGATCTCTCAAAGCTGATGGCGAGAGCGAGTAGCCCCTTCCTTCGAGGCCCAACATCTCGACCAAAAGAAACATCGCTAATTTGTGAACTCCGCCTTTGTTCGCAACCTTCGGCGCAAGACCAACGCGTAAAGAGAATTCCATTTTCACCCTTTTCTCTTAATTTTGGCGACGAGGGCCACGGCGAAGACGAGAAAGAAAGAGAGAGAGAGAAAGGCATGCGAAGTGGGAGAGCAAACGCGAGGACGAACTTGCGAGTGGTTCGGTCCGAGTGAAACAACCGGTAGGTAGGCTGTAAAAGGTAAACCCGTCGTACCGGCACCGTTCGTGGTCCGCGGGCATTCCAGGCGACGCCAACATACCCTTCCTCCCTCTCCGCTTCCTGCCCTTCTCCTTCTCGTCCTCTTCCTCCACCTCTACCTCTCCTCCCACCATCCTCCTCCCTTTCTTCCTTCCTTCTTACCTTCGCCACGTTACCCTACGAAGAGCCTCTCCCATCACGGGAGTTTTGCGATAGCGCAACACTGTGCAGTTACCACCAGACTATGGTATAACCACCGTCCAATACGAGGAACCACGAAAGGGAGAAAGGCACTTAGATTCGCAACTGAAATTCTACTTCCTTTTCTTGTTTTCCGATTCGTTCGACGCGCGAGTCGTAAGAGGAAACATCGAATACCCGATGTGAGTATCGTGTAAGAATAAGAAAACACCCAGCTTCCACTCCCGGTGCGGAAAAAAAGAGCGAACGAATGCTCGGTTGGACGTTCGGTTCGTTTGGTATCCTCTTTATGATCGGTTCGCTCTCGAACTTCCAGTATAGGAACAGGTACACGTTGCGTCCCGACCGTTCTCCGTGTTAATGTGTCGGTCGATCACTCGTAGGGTAGCGTCCCCGATAACGCGATAATGGGACTCCAGGACATCGCGTTAAGCGTAGGCTACAGTTTCCTACGATACCCACTCCGCTACCCGCCCGGTACGGCAAGGTTCTCTTACGCATGATCACTTACTCCACACTCGCGCACGCATGCAAGTCAGGCGTATACGCGCGTACGGAGAGTATAGGACACTCCGAAGAAGAAGGGGGACAGAGGTGCAGTAGGCTGCAAGGCCAGCCAGGATAGGCTGATTCATTCAATTCCGTCGTGTGTGCCATGGACTCTCTCGGCACTACGAGCTACCGACAACTGATTTTCTAGAACTACTTAGTATGCATTGGACCGCGCCGTACGACGATAGGGATATACCCTTCTCTCTCTCTCCTCGTCTAACGGGGGTTCTACGGATGCTGCTCGCTTCTGGCCTCTCCGATCTCTTACACCTCCCGTTTCCTCGCGCTTCGGATCCTGTCGGAGCCAACGCCGATTGCAGCGCCGCGAATCAATGCACTCGAGCACTCCTCCACCACCTCTTCCTCCACCTCCACCATCTTCTCCTTCTCCACCTTCTTCTCTTGGCTTCCTTTCCCCATTCTGCGCTTTGCGCACGACTTTCCGCATTGGATTTTCTCCTCTTTTCGCAGCCTATCTCACGGAGCACCAGTCTTCATCTTCTCCTGCCCGTTCCACATTTTTCGTTTTTCTCTCATTCTTTTCATGCTTATGGACTGCGCGTTGTCCTCCTCTCGCAAACGTTCGCGCGCCTTCCATCTGGATTTTTTTATGTCACGCATGCATCTCGCGGTGCGCGAGCACTCGCAAGTTTACACGGATGTGGAACGACCACGGAAAGAAGAGGAGCACGACAGAGGGAGGAAAGTAGAAAGAAGGAAGAAATAAAGAGAGAAGTGTATTTAGAGGAAAGTGGACACGGACAAAATTGGTAGATCGCGCGTGACTCGAACGATTTATTGTGGCTGAGCGATTACGGAGAGAGTTGGAAGAAGAGGGGGGTAAACGTGGGGAAAATCAAGTGGACAGTGGAACGTTCGAGTTGAGCGCGCGCGGCTAGAACGATTTATTTTGGCCGTTGGGTTGTAACGTTTCAAGGATAGAAAGGGAAACCGAAGCGTGTTTAGTAGTTTAGCAATCGGACCGACGGATTTTCCTTGCGTGGACGCATCGTTAATTATGACAGATTGGATAGAGGGTGCAGTTGACGGTTAATAGAGTTCTTACGAATTTTTAGTGTCTTTTTTCAAATGCACGCAACAAAAGGAGATCGGAGAAGCCGATGTGCCCGGACTATTGATGACTTCGTACCATCTCGTTCTCCATTCTGGTGGCCATGCATAAAGAGCGCTCGTTCATCACGTGTAGATTACGATAGGATACCGACTGAGTGAAGATATTACGTGTAGGTACTCGCTGAAGGATTAATCTTGTAGACATTGTCCTTCCGAGCTTTCGAATTGCATACGCGGGGCATAGGTTAACTCTTTAATATCTAATTTACGTTCCGATCTTTAATTTATCTGCTCATCTCTCCTCCATTCCCTCCTTTCTTCGTCTTCGGTACTTATACCACTACCCTGCTATACGATAATAACTGAAATTCTTCGGGCGTCTCTTGAGCGGACAATCACCTTATATTCCGTTCGTTCACTATGATATACGTATACATGCGCTTTAGCCAAACGCGTCAATCCATTTGTCTGTCAAATTGTCCAGTTGTCAAGCTCTCCTCTATTCTTCGCGGCAATAACCAACGTGACGCGTGTATCAACGTGCTCGCCCGTCGGCTCAATCGTCTTGACACAAAAGCTTCTTTTGGCTGAAAAAGATGTTATCCCAGTTACGCGATGGAAAGACGTGAGAAGGGAGGAGCAGGGGAGGCTGAAGGACAAGGAGCCGGAGGATCCACCGAGCGGACAAAGGACGCGAGAAGTGTACAGAAGGTAGTAGTGTTGCATCGGTGTACGGTTACCCTTCTCGCTGCGCACATTTGTCACGCGGGTAAAGGCTTTGAATCGACCCTATTGGACGTCTTATATATTCCTTCTTATCTTTCCCCCGAGTGGCTTGGAGTATCCTACACGAGTGAAGGGAAGAAGGCGCCCCGTCGATGTGGAACGTCTCCATTGATCGAGACGTCTGGCATGCAAAGCAGGGGTGGTGAGGACGCGAAGGGCACAAGGGTGAACGAACGGGAAAAGTCTTTCAAAGAAGATTCTACTGCACGGGTGATTTAATTCTTTTCTCCTATCCCGCTCAAGTGGGATCTCCTTTCACCTCCGACGAGGGCTACCACAAGGACCCTTCCGTTCTCGATTCTTTTCTTCTTTTTTTTTTCGCTTTTTTGAAAGGATGTTTCCATCCACACAGAAGGATATAGCGTTTACGTACGAGTCCATTGGACGAAGAAAAACTTTTATAAAGCGAAGACACGACGGGAGGATCCTATCTCCGTGTCTTTCTCACTTCCTCCCGAATGGATTTACAATTCCGATGATATTGTTAGCCGGCGGATGCTTCGTGGTGGCTTCGGTCGCGACGGAGAATAGAAAGGAAAGTTTGCCCCACTTTTTCTCCTCTGATAATAATAAAACCCGACGGATCCGACCTAGCCCGCATGATAAGTGCAGCCCAGATACGACGATGTACGGGAGGTGAAAGCAATAATAACGTTGTCTTTTATCGATTACCATTATGGAAGTGTAACAATGCGTTTCACCTTCGTAAATCGACGGGAACGCTCTCTCCTTCTCTCTTTCTGTTCGTAATCGCTCGATTCTAAAATCGATGGACGACGAGTTTCCGTAAGAGAGAGTAAAAATTCAAATTGAGCCTTCTTACAATTTTTCAATTTTCGTAGGAGCCCTTTTATCTCTGAAAGGAAATTAATAAACGAACGCATCCCTCCGTCTTCTAATCTCACGATTTCCGCTGGATTTATTCGGAAATTATTAGCGTCGCGTACGATTAGTCTTCTATCCGAATGGCATCGCGTTTAGCGTGGACGACAGGCACAAAAGTGAGCTACAACGACAGACGGGGAGATAAGAAGAGTGAGGATCGCGTCTTTGGCTCGCGTCGGAGGGAAAAAAAAGATCCGAAGAAAAAGAAGAGAAACGTAAGAAGGAAAGGCCTCTACTTTGCGGTCCTACCTCACCGTTCGGGGGAGTGAGGGATGACCGACGGTTAGACTGCGCGAAAGGGATGAGAGGAGGAGGAAGATCGGGACGAGGCAGCAGCGAAAGGACGCAAGGACGAAGGAGCGAAGGGTCGTAGAGAGGTGGGGAGAGAAGGAAGAGCGCGGCAGCGGATTATTTGCATTTTAATTTGCATATTAAAACATGCCTCGTCGATCAGCGGGGACCGGGGCCCGCGAAATATGATACCCTACACTCCGCGCCCGTCGCATTAACGTTGTAAAAGTGAGTTACACGACCGCAAGGCAACCCGACGGCCATGAAATCGTTCACGCATGCCGATCTTGAAACGTGCACCCGTGGACCCCGGGTTGTCTCGATCTCTCGAAGGGGCCGAACTGCGGATACGTACGCACACGCCGATCGGACACAGTCATTAATTCTCCGCACCCCAAATTCTTTTTCTTCTGTATCTCGTATAAAGCGCAGTCCGAGTGCTCTATGGATGCGAGAGAACAAAACTCAAATGTCCGGCGTGTTACGTAGAAGTACGTAGCGTTGCGAAGGATTATCAAAGAAGATTTTGAATCGAAATACGACGACGCGCAAGCTATTTCGTCATCAAACATAATGAACCATTTGTTTTCGAAATTTATCAGTTCGCTTTCCATTTTCGATCGAGAGGAGACCGCGTTAGACGATTTCCCGACCTACGTGACAACGACGAAAATTTCTGCATTAGAAAGCACTGTCGCCGTATCCTTGAAGCCGTCCACGCACCGGGTTCTGAGGACACACGGTCGAGCGTTTGGTACCGTTGAAGAAAATATCTCTTTTGCCCATAGTTCTTCGCTATTATCGTCGGTTTCCAGTCGTTAATATTAATGAACGTAAACGGAGGAGTGCCACGAAGAAAAAGGGAAGAGAAAGGAAAGAATGGAAAGAGAAGACGGTGTGTGAGGGGAGAAGGAAGGAGGGAAGAAGGGTGCGATGGAAAGTTGTTACACGAGAAGCGAGGAATGGAGACGAAGAAGAAAGGACGGACGAAGAGGAGAAGGGCGAAGAAGATAAAGAGAGTCAAAGATCTGTTCTCTTCCCTCCTTTTCACTGCCTTTCCTGTACCTCATCCCGCTCTTCCTCGCGGTAATTGAATAGAGGCAGCTGTGCGTACTACTGCGTGTTCGTAAGACATTAATGACCTATCTCCGACGCGCCCGCTGACGATCACTTTACGTTATAATTCCGTAAAGTCGAGGGCTGGACAGGGTATTTATCTCTCCTATCCTTTTCCTCTTCCATTGTCTCTCTCTCCCTCTTTCTTTAATAATTTTCAATTTTCTCAGACGCGAGTCAGTCGTTGATTTCACTCGGCTCTCGGCGCGTCCACCGCCTTATTAGAGGGTGGACGTGGGGCTACGGCGAAGTATCGATTTCGAGAACGAGGGGGAGGAACGAAAAGGAAGCAGAGGAAGGAGGGAAAATAAAGCAAGACCCCCGCTTCGTCTATATTAGCATGAGAACGCTTCGTAGTTTTATTTCAGTTCGACGCCGATCTCGACTCGGACTATACACAAAACATACAAATATTACAAGGATTCTCCGTATGCATTATGCGTATACGGATAGTCGTTTGAGGCATTCGAATTAGAGAAGATTACATCGCACGGGAGTCTCTCGAGCGCGGCCAGATCTCGTGTTCTTGCTTCCTCTTGGTGTTCCACCGTCCAATTTCTCGCGCTCTCTTTCCACCACTCGTCTTCTTCGCTCTTCTCAGTTTTTCTCGATCGTCCGCCCTTCCGCGAGGTTTTTCCACTTCGACGTCTTCGATCTCCTCTCTCTTCTCTTCCTGCTCGTCCCTCTTCGTCTCATCGTCCATACACCCCTCGTCTGTTCAGTTGCCACGAACGCCGAACGGGCACTCCATCACGGCCAACGGAGGCTTCCAGTTTCTTCGAAGCATTTCGAACTCTTTCCCTCCTCCTATCTGGATCGCCCCGTGCATATACCGCTCGTGGTTTGTAATCACACGTTTAGCAGGCAATCGTGGCCCGTCACGCGATCGCGTAAGTGCTCGCGCTCGCTCGCGGGGTTCCCCGCCAACTCGAACGCAAACTTCTTTACGTACGCGCCTCTTCGCTTGCGAGCGAATTGACGGACGGATGTATGGACGGAGGTAACCCTCGTACTCCATGAGGCATGACGAGTTAATGGATTAATCGTCACAAAGTACCATCCTTGCCCACCGACTCTCGACCATCGGCTCTCCTTCGCCGAGAACCTCCCCTGTGCGCTTCACGAACGACCCAGCCTTACCAGGTCCTCTGGTGATGACCCAGACCTCCGAAGGACGCCAGTAATTTCCTCTTCCTAGAATCTTTCCTCCCCGCTGCGCTACAGAGATCACTTGCGCCTCTCTAGCCGGTGAATCTTGCTCGTTACTCTCCCTCGTAGACGAAGGAGCTTGCACTGGAATTTCGTCCGATCGAGGTTACGCTTCTTCAAGATGTTCAACGATAGGAATTTTCAGGATGATCCTTTAGGTGTCCGATACGCGTACCGACTTGATTTCTTATCATTATAAATCTCTCTCTCCTTATTTATTTTTGTTCGCGAAAAAAGATATCTGCGCGTGGAAGCTTCGATTTCAACCACCGTCCATTACAAGCGCGCGAGGGAGGCACTCGAATCTCCTTGGAAAGACAAGCTCAATCGTGTCGAATATCCAACGATCCGTTGACCACTCACAATGCGCAAAAGATCAAAGCACATAAACACAACGACAGTCACCATTCAGCGGACGTCACTGCAGCATCTCGTTCCTGTTAACGTCTTTGCTCTCCTAAGCACAGACGACAGTATCTCTAATACCGGAAGCCACGAAACGGGTTTTCGTCTCCTCCCGTAGAACCGCTATATCCGTTGCATCACGCACGGGACCATAATTACGGGATCATTTTCTCCGCAGCAACAGCCTTGTAAATCTTCCACCTCGCGGTTCACCTCCTGGAGGACGTTGCGCCGTGTCCTCTTTACGATTTCTCAGCCGCCCAGGTGTATCTCGCCCGCATCATCCTTCTTTTTCGTTCTCTTGGACGGGGGAAAAAACAGCGACTTCGTACTCGGAAGAGTGACTTCGTTGGTAAACAGTATTGTGGCCGGTCCTGTTTCCTCATACCCCGTTCTCCTACTCCTCGTTCTTCGATTCGCATCTTCGGTCGACATTTCCGGACGCTAGCTAGTAAGTGGGGTAAGATGCTGGTGGCCAGACATCGCCGGAGGCCGCGTCGCGTCGATCCGCAACCACGCTGTCCTAACCTGTCTTCTTTAATGAACCGCGAAGCAATTTTCAAACGTAATTCTATGGTTTTTCCCGGCTATCCGATAATATTCTTCCCGGGTTCTCTTAACTCGCCGATGCCACGGCGAAGCCTTGCTCGAGACAACGAGTCCCGTGCTCATGGATGCGAGGCAAAGGAATACCCGAGCCGGTAGAAAACCGCAAACTCTTCGATTCTATCGCACAATATAGACTCGCGATATTGGCAAATGCTCACGGTGCTCCTTAGGAACGAATCTCAACGACGTACAATCGAAATTCGTGACCCTCGTGGAATTACGCGTCTCAGCAAACCGTATTATAGATTCCCTCTTCGTCGTCGCCCGTGCTCCCGGATCTATCGGATATCTCGGACGATCGGGAGATCGACAATTTCACGTAGCCCCGGTCCTTGTCTCTTACGATGCTGGTCTTACTGGGAGGCGGTGGCTTCTCCTCTGGAAGATCTCTGGATGGCTTCGAGGACTGCCCACAGGTGGGTTCGCATATCTCCGCGTAGATGTCTTCCGGTCTCGGAGGTGGCGTTGGCGGCAGTGGCGTGAGACTGTCTCTGACCTTGGAATAAGGTGGATCCATATCTGGGTGGCCTTGAACCTCCAAAACGCTCGTAGACACGGACCTCTGCACCTGTTGTCTAGCGGAGGATTGGGAGCTTTGGACCAAGTTAGTGTCTGACTCCAAACTAGCGTATCTTTCCGGTGACCTCATTCCAATTTCCGGTCTAACTGCGAATGTAAAGGAGGCTGATTTCTTCGCCGGATTTCTACTCCTACCACCCTGGGCTATCCTCGAGATCCTGTCGAGAAAGCTTGTGTTGGTGCCGCTAGATCGATTTTGACTGCGATCGCGTATCGTAGTCCTCTTGATGTGCTCTAGGCCCTCCTTCAAACTCTGGAGAATTGGCTTTGCTTCCGGTTTCGACTTTATCTCCTTCAAATGGAGCTCCTTGAGTTGGCTACCGCTGGTGGCCGGTTTGGGTGGCGCCACGCGTGGTTCGGTTGCTCGTTGATCCAGGGCTCTTCTGCAATCACGAATTGGACAGATATTGTGGTCGCTCGTTGCGACTTTTGGAATAGAGTGTCTTCGTGATACGAGTAGCGAGTAATCGAAGAATATAAAAGTGATTCTTTTTATTTAATTGACATTAAACGAATGTTCTTATTCAAAATGCTTGTATTTACCTGCACGCTGATAACAATCGTTGCATCTTGGGCGACGCTAGGAGTCTCGCTTCCGAGGGGCACCCCAACCGGGCCCTTTTCACCCTGGGCGCCGTTGGTCCCGTGGCAACGAGTTCCAAAAGTTCTGGCACGGTGGTAGTTGGCAATGGCCTCTCGGGCATCAAGGGTACCGCGCATCCCAACACAATCGGCCCTCTCGTGGCACCCTCCAATTGCATCAAACCGCTGTAATCTCGCGGTAGTGGTATAGGCAATGGGCCGGCGACCAGTCGTACCTATCGAGCATTATCGCGATGGAGGTTATTAGCTAAAAATACTTTAAGAACATTCGTTAAGAACAATTATTAAGATAATGCTCACATCTTTCATAAAAAAACTGACAATGAGTTAATGTTAATTTAAGTTACATGTTGCGTTTTTTCTTCTAAACGATAGTAATCAAAGAGCAAGTATAATTGGACATGAATATAAAAGTACCAACCCTCAATGGAAGGTCCCTCCTGGCGAGTTGATGCACCCTATAGAGTACGGCGTCACTGCCCGTGTCCAAACTTCCGCTCTGGCAAGTGGCATAAAACTCGCCTCTAGCCGAAAGAGGCGCGAAGAGCTCGTGGCCATGCGAGTCCAGGCACTGCGCGTACTGGTCCCGCTCGGACGACCTTGAGCTCTTACCCTCGGGAATGCCACTCACCACCCCAGATATACCGCTGGAAACGGGTGCCCTTCGCGTGTCCTCAAAGACTGCAGCGAGCCGTAGGACCTCACCAGCTCGCACGGTAGTCTTCGTGTAGTGCGCCCGTAGATTGCCGTTCTCTGTGACAGAAACACGTTTCGATCCTTCTAAATATATTCACGATATATCCATCCTATTCCATTCGCGATAGATGCAATCGCAGGTTCACCGCAGTTGATGGAAATAATTAATTTAAGTTAATTCATCGATTAAAGGAAACTCTGGTAATTATCTTAACGTAGTCAACTAATCAATGAGATTTTCGCGAAACGCGACTCGAACCCTCTTATTGCGAACATTAAATCTTTTACGCGCGAATGACGTTCTGCGAAGTGCCAAAGCTAAGATTAGGTAAGCGGAATAGTAACGATCGAGAACGAGCAACGACACTCGTCACCGTACCTCCTTACGGGATTCTACGGAGAAGTGTGCCGAGCAAACCACTTGAAACCACCTCCTCGATTCATTCTCATCGCCGTAATTGTTTTCGAATATAATAGCATAACGTTCTCTCCTCTATCGTCTTCTCTCTCACTCATTCGATTCTCTCTTTCCTTCTTCCCTGGTTCGTCCATCTGTCCTCGACATTGCGAAGCGGCAGGTACACGCGAACGCAACGTGGGTAACGTTAGAAGGCCGTAGCATGGAGGCCGTTCTGGGACGCGGGAGATGCACAGGAAACACGTTTGATGCGCCACTTTTTCCGCGACTCGATCGTGCGGCAATTAACGATAATAAACGTGCCTCCTCGGGCCGGCCGACGTGTAACGGGCGAGGGGGACCCAGATATCGTGGAACGCGCTCCCGCGTTACGGGACCGTGGAGAACCACCAGCGGAGATGAGAGGACGAGTAGCAGGGAGGAGGAGGTAAGGAGGAAGGAAGCGAGAGAGATAAGAGGAGAGAGCGAGGATGAGAAGGAGAAAGAAAGTGAACGACGCGCGCGTGGTTGAGCGCGATGGGCTCCTTACTACTGGCGGAGGAACAATGAAATGCGAATAACGTGTGAGAAATGAAGTGGGCGGCGGGGTGCGCGCAGCGGAGACTGTTCCAGAAGACGATGCACATCGGGCGAGAAGTAGCGATGGAGTTAGGAGGGTCTAGAGCGATCAAGGAATTCCATGCAATTGTGTTAATCGAGTAACGCGCAAGGCACGTCAAAACCCTGTTCCTACAATCTGCTTACTCACTTACCAAAGTAATTCTATATTTAATATCTATACGTATCCCTGTATCGTCCACTTATTCTACAATTTTCTTTTATTCCCGTGAAAAGTTGTATCAGCCCCTGGACGCCTTCTAAGTTCATAGAAACGTTTATCCGAGTAAAGAAATAATTCGATATTCACCGATATCATTACTAGGCATTTCCGAGCTACGCTTATTGTTAGATTTACACTCTCGACGAGTGACGCGCCCCACCATGTCTTTACCAAGCGCACGCTCGATCGTTATGGTACATTATACCACATAATGGCATAACGCGCACCGGCGCCGCGCGTATCGTAAGAACCACCGACGGCTTTCACCGTGATCGCGTGCCTATTACGTTACGTGCGCCTACGTCGCCTAGCGAGTATCCGGCGCTCTTGTGCACTATCCATCCCTCTCTCTTTCTGTTCTATTCCTCCCTCTAGCGTCGGGACCGGCAATGCTTTAACGGACACATTGACATTCGTGTCACGGTCAGTCGCTGCACCTAAGAAAATAATCCATGGTACCCAATCCCTTCTCTCCAACCCTTTCGCCCCATCCCTTTTCGCGCAATTTCTCTCCCTCTTCTATTTTCTTCTCTCGAAGGCGAGACGCCAAGACGGTTGGTCTCCCCCTCGCGAAGGCACACGCGCGTGATGCACGCGCACGCCACTCCAGACGCATTGTCGCGTACCCTCGTCTCGTGCAACGAGACGTGCCCAACGTGGCGCGGTTCGTCGTCGTCCTCCACTGTTTCCTCCACCTCCTTCACCCCCTTCTTCCAGAGGAGAACGTCTGGTCCCTACGTAGGCGATACGATGCACCTTCATCATTCGCGACGTCTATGGCGTCCGATGGCTTTCCAAGTCACTCTCTCTCTCTCTCTCTCTCTCTCTCTCTCTCTCTGTATGTCTCTCTATCGTTCTCTACCCGCCCTCCAACGTTACTCTTTCCCCATGCCTCAACTGCAAGCCGCGCCTCGAAAAAGTACACGACGTGAATGGCCTAACGTGCGTGAGACGCTGTCAAAGGCGATAATGATAG
The DNA here is from genome assembly GCA_944319695.1 of Tiphia femorata. Taxonomy (NCBI): domain Eukaryota; kingdom Metazoa; phylum Arthropoda; class Insecta; order Hymenoptera; family Tiphiidae; genus Tiphia; species Tiphia femorata. The sequence goes on from OX090903.1 coordinate 10,659,607, forward strand.
CGAGGGATGGATGTCTCTGGTCGGCTGAGTAACGGGCAATTAAGCTATTAGGGATGTGCGAGAGGTGTGTACGCGAAGAGGAGGAGAGAAAGATGAAGTAGGAGGGAGAAAAAGAGAAAGAGAGACAAGGAGTAAAAGAAGAAGAGAAGTGTCTAATTGGTCGGTGTGATTTGTGACCCGCGAAGTGAGAATTCGATAAGAACGTAGGAGAGGAGAGTGAGAAGGATGGTAAAGGATACACTCGAATCTTGTTGAGGTTCGCTGGTGGTTTACTCGAGTTCGCCTGGTAGGAGAATTAATTGATTATTATCAAATGTGTAGATGCACCATGGGAATAAGCGTTACGTACGTTTACCAGCAGTTTTTATCGAAAATCGCGTGTATTGTATGCAACCGTGGTGGGGCGTGGGTACAAGACGCGTGATATCTTTTACATAAATTAACCACGTGGGAAATGTTATTGGTGTGGAATTTACGTGGTTGCTAAATGTGAGCCTCCAGTGCGGCAAGTACGTAAAAGAGTTACGTGTGAATCGTAAAGTCCGCACCTATTTATATTTACGAATAATTATCAGGAGTTCCTTCCTTCCTTAAAGAGGATACGAGAATCTTTTAGTCGCGCGTTTAAGATAGAATCGTTCAAATTAGTAAGGAGTGCAAGACTAATATGCTTGCAAACACGTTAGCGTTAGAATACTGCAAAATTAAATTAGCATTTGAAAAGCGAGCGTCTTCCCTCGCTTTTTCGTCCTACCGACATCTCGAGCGTCTCTTTCTACTTCACGGCGGCGCGGCGAGCACACAGCCTTCTTACAGTTCTCGTCTGCTGTTTTAACGGCTGCGTTTACGACGGCCCGTGCGTCGTAGTGGCACCGAGACGCGGCCGCTATAAAGCTGGCCTCAAAGAGTTTCAGGGCCGTGCCTCAGGCATGCGTCTCGTGGACGTGAACTCAATGTTTCTCAAAATAACGCAGCTTCGACATGCGCCAACAGAGTTCATTCGAGAGAAACGTAAGGCGATACAGACTTGTCGAGAAGGTACTTTCACGTGAAAAATAATTGCCCTACGATGTCAATTATATCTCGAAGGAAAAATACGTCGTACGTATTGATGGTTTCTATGGTGTCGCAGTAGTATTTTACTTATAACTTGGAAAGGAGCCGAGTGAGATAAGTGAAGTATATGGTAATCCGGTACCACGAAATTTTGCATAGTTTAACTATTTCGAAATAACAGGAAATTATAATTTTCGAAAAATTCAGATTTTTAGGCAACTCACGTCCGATCCGAGCAACAGACCATTTGAAAATATTACTACCATGTTCATCCATTTTTTAAGTAGTGTATCAAATAAATATTCACCCACTCCATGCGGCAAGCGCAAGCTGCCAACTGTATTTAGATTTGCTCTCATTCGCATATTGTAAGATGTGAGTGCTGATTACCACCATCATATGGTCTGTGAGGATTACATTTGCATAAAGTAATTTACCCCCCTGCTTTTCCACGGTGTCGAATCCAACTGCAGCAAGTGCCATAAACAATACAAGGTGTTTCATCGATTTGACAACTACGTCTTTATCAATGCGAAACAAATGAAGAGAGGCCCACTATCATCGTTGGCTATTACGTTATTTTTACTATGCCACCGGTACAGGTGGGAGGGAGGTACGACGCACGCGATAAACCACAAGAAGAAGTACAAGAACGAGCATTACCCGCTCATGCATGCGCAACAAACGTAGAGAGCAGAAGCATCGATTAGACCGGCCAATCATCCAGAACGATCATTTCATGTTGCTTAGCACGAGCGATACCCTTCGATTTGTTATCCCTCGAGGGGAGGCAGCGAGTTCGACGAGGCGTGTCCACATGAAAATTATATACACCGCTCTTCTTTTCCGTGCGAAAATCGCGAGTTTGGTGCGCGCTGGGGTTCCCACTCGATTACGCGAGTAGAAAGCTGAACGCGGATGCGTGTCGTTAGAGAGAGATTCCGACAGAAAGACGGAAGGTAAAGGGAGGAGGACGAAAGAAAAACAGACACGCTCGATTGAAGCGACATAAACGAGATCGAGCGAAGTAAAGGAGTGACCACAGATATGAGAAGAAGGGTGATAAGCTTGTGGAGAGAAAAGGAGAGGAAGAGAAAGAGAAAAAGGCCGAGATCGGAGAAACTTATAAAAGGCGACCGGATTAATAAACATTCGCTCGGAGTCATCGAGAAGGAAAGGAAAACCTGAAGTGGGCGTCCCGATGGTACTCTTCGAGCGCGTTAAACGCGTTTATGGGTTACATCTGATATGAAAGAGCCTTAGACTCCATTCTTTTTTAATCCCCCCGAGCGACATTTCAAGCATGAATTGCACGACGACGCGTTTCCACGACCACGCATCTGCTCGAAGGCCGCGAGTGAAGACGTTTTCCTCGATGCTTTTCGTCGGTGACAATCGCATCACACACACACACACACACACACACACACACACACACACACACACACAGAGGGAAAAGTAGATTAGGTCGCGTCGATTGCGAGTAATCATGATCATTGCGCGACACGCCCTACACTTTCAATGTTACTGCGGCGCCAATACATTTCCGCTTACTGATTTCTACGGGCGAGTTGCGGACAGTGGTAAATAGCGAATGAAAAGTTACGTGTTGATACTTTTTGAGGACGCGTTGGAATACACCGTGATGTGGAACACGAAACAAGAGCATCGCAAAATGACGAGAAATTTTTCGAAACATTTTAAACCGAGCTTACCCATTTTCGAGTGCGTGAGTGTATAAGCTCTGAGCGGCTTAGCAAGTAAAAAAGCAGGAACTCCAGCTCGCACCAAGGCTCCGACTCTTCTGTATACCCTGGCGCTTCCGGTACCGCTGTTGTTCGAAACCACGGAAAACCAGCCTGCAACAGAAAAAAGAGAAAGCAATGATGAGAAACATCTCTAGATGAAGATTAGCGTTAACATAGGCTCGTCAACGTTACAATTATTACCACGTGTTGAGCTCTTTAAAGGTGCTAGAAATCAATCACATTATTTTCTCGTATACGCATATGTAGGAATTATTACAGCTAAATGAGAGATATCAATAGTTTACACTTATTTATAATGCGTTATACGTTGGTTTTACAGCAGTGTAAATATGCTGTGCAGACTCTCTATCTCGGTAAATGAAGAAGACAGACTACACTGCTCTTTCAGACCGTGACAAAGAGTACCAGATCGGAAAGTCTAGCCACTCGCTAATGACACTAAATAGAATCTCTCGACGTTAAGCAAATAAGTGTCACGTTCTGATAATATTTGAAGTCGGCGATAATATTCCGAACCATTGACTCCTTTCTTCATGCGAATCTTTACACTATTTTTCCTTCTTATTCAATCATCGCACGGATACGTCACAGTAATAATGTGGTCACAGTTTGTCAGTGAAACTGTGCACTTTCATTCGCAAATCATCGTACTCCGGCTACCGTTAAAGTTTCTATGTCATTAACGAATATGTATGCGAGACAAGCATAAATAAGCACGAGAGATTGACACATAGGAATAAATAGATACGCTCTACTTTTAAGACGCAATTTCTACGAGCACCTCGAAAAGCCAGGCAGGATTTCGTAAATCGCGGTGCGCCACGTGTGCCATTAGAATTCTCAGTGGACAAGTAATAATCCTTTGCGAAACCGACAATGTCAATTCGTGACCCACTTTGTTAGCGCGGGCCGTCTGGTACTTTGCAATGAGGACCGACGTTTATAGTCAATGGTTTAACGAGTGCTTGCACGAACTCCGCATGTCTATCGGAACGAACTTAGTGTACCCAGGGGTTTACGAGAACGCAAGGGGATTGGCTGCGATTGCCTGTGAAAATTGAAAGTAAAGTTCCCTGGGCATGCGTGATGCATATTCGTTTCTATTGCCGCTAATTACCGAAGAATATAACGAGGATCTTAACCCAAGGAAAATTTCTAATTACGAGAAACATGATTTCACCAATAATCTGTTATCGGTGGAGCACCGATTCCCACGATGGTCTGTAATTGAATTATAAGGTTGCTTCGTTACGCCTAAGAATTGCGCTTAAACAATTTCTCTCGCCGGCTACGAAATTCCTCCGGCAATTCATATTATATTCACCATATACATCGGTTACTTCATTTTTTACCAATTACCACATTCAGAATTTAGACACTGAATCTCTAAAATCTCCGTGATCGCGATCTCTAATGATCTGCTCTTTTTTCTTTCTGACGGTGCCGGTAACGCGGACTAAAGTAAATCGATCTTCTTTATCGAACCTCAAACGACACAATGAATGGCGTGAAGCCTGTCGAAGAAATAAATTGCGTTAAAGTGTAAAGCTTTGATCACGAAAGACACGCCGTTCCCTTTTTATCTGTTGAATTAAGCACGGTCTCGCCGCGCGCATTAACCGATTCGATTCGATCCGATCGGATCGGTTAGTTGATTTGCATAATTGGCTTCCTTGTTGGCTCCAGTGCGCCGTGCGAATACGATTGATTAGATACACGGGATAAACGCGGTTGTTCGTTAAGCGAGCTTATACGAAACGGTTGATGCTGAAGAGGATAGCTTGTCTTTTCTTATTGCGAATTACCTCGATGTACCGCGGAAACAACTCTCGTTTGGCCATTTGACAAATGTCTCGTGTTCGCATCGAGGATACGTTTACTAATGTAATTTTAGTTGCCATTACTGCTGGAAAGAAGCACCAACGCACAATAGTGCATCCTTTACTGGGAGAAACATTTGATCCTTGCTTAATGTGAGGAACCAGAGGCAAACGTAGAGCACGTATACATAAAACCATGGCCTTTAATTTAAACGAAAGTTCATAATTCCTCGAACCACGTGATATAATTCAGTAACCTCAAATGAGATGCGAAACAATTGTTATGTAATATCTTTCATTCGCGCTCCATTACCCACCGACCCTACTTCTCTCCATATAGAAAACCCATATGGATACTCGTGGCTGCGCAATCTATAAAGACTCACCGCTCGCTTCCCCTAATGTCACTTTAAACGAAGTATCCGGATGGAAAACGAACGCTCCATTGACTTTATCGATTCGACCGTGAAATGTTGATAATGATCGCCTTCGTGGTTACTGGCATGACGCTAAATTAATTATCTATCGACAATTTGCAGGTTGGAACGTGAAATAGGGCTCCTGCCTCCGGGATAATTTATAGAACTTATCCAATGCAAGCATTGGCTCATGCGTAGTCTACTTATCTGCTTATAATGGGGGCGTATGAATCGCTGAATCAATTTGCACGTAGTTTACATCATATTACTGTCATCTTCAACTGATTTATAAAGATTAAATTTAAATACTATCACTGAACAGAAACTGAGACTGAAACGGAAACGAACACGGTGACACAACTGATCGTACAAAAATACCTTCAAAATAGCATTTCTCAGTTGCGTTTGAGCAAACAATTGTAAGACGATACAAGAAAGGAGCTTGCTCTCTGTACCTGCACCTGCTACCTATTGTGACCAAGTTTCCTGAAATTATAATCGTAATTCTGCTAATCGCATTCCACTCGTTTAACCCTTTCGACTCCATCGATATACCACGTCTGTCACACAATATTGTAGGTTAAGCGGTTAATCGCTACTTACTGTGATACTTCTGTTAAAAAATCTGGAAATTGTGGAAGTTTTTATTTATAAAGAAATATCGATGCGAGGCCGATGTGATTAATGGTGAGCGAAAAGAGGGAAGTGCCACAGCATGAGTCATGGCAATCAACCTGCAGTAGCAACAGCGCGGTCAGGCTAAGGTCCGTAACATTGTCGAGAAGGGAAGGCGAAAAGGGACAACAGGAGGAGACTATGCAAAGTCAACATAAAGCGAGCGTTAACCGGTACCTTGCGCGCCCTTCTTCCCTGGCAAGATCGCTGGCAATTCTTTTTTATTGTCCTCTCTTTCCTCTCCCTCAAGTCCCTTCACCCCAATCCTCGCCCATTTCACGGGACCTGCCGGCACAGGATATCTGCTTTATCGACTCGTTACGAAGCCCCTGCTCGTACGCGGACCGCGGGCCAATTACTGTGTTCCCTTGGAATTTTCCTCATTTCTTTCGATCGTCCTTTTTGTTCTCGATTGTGGTAATTGGTATTCTTACGAGCGTCCAAGCGATGGGAGGCGGGTCGCGGACGAGAAAGGCGGCGCACACGCCGTCCGCCGAATGCGCGCGGATAAACGACGAGGACGACGACGCCTCGTTGGTGGGTTTCATCGGTGAACGAGGGATGATGGAGGTGAGAGTGAAGAAAAAGATACTCGCGCGATATCGTATCGAGATAAGACGAAACGAGCGCGATGGCATGCCGAATTTCGTCATTCCTTCGTCGAAGCTCCAAATCTTAACGTTCTTGCATTCATACTTATCGGTACACACGTACGATTCCCTTGCGGAAAGTATTAATGCTGCGGATAAACAAAGGCTCTTTTTATCGAAGTAGAATGACCATTACGTGTATCGAATTTTGTCATTCTTCCGACGAGGCTGCAAATACTGTAGCTCACGCATTTATACGTCTCGCTTACGCGCAAGTACTCCGCTGCCGCCGTGCAGTATACGAAGAGGAATTCTCATGTTTTTTCTTCCTCAATATGCAGTCACGATCGCCCCGCACCAATCCCGAAATATGCAGCTGTGCCAATTAAGGCGTCCGTCGGAGGCCGATTCAGGTATGCCCCGCGCCAGCGTTAACAAGCGATCCGTTTTGCATTCATCGGTCCGTGGCGAAGGCATGGCGTGCAAGACTGTAGATTATAAAATAATAGTTTGTCGGTCCGCTGGCTCGCCAATGATCTCTCGCGGGCCTCGCGGTGAATCGCTTATGTAAGAGCGCACCCGGGCGATGCCGATCATTACGTGGGATTTATGATGTTCGAACGTTTTCTACTTTTTTTTACTTCTTAACCCCCTCTTCCACGCTTGCTCGCATTCGCGAGTTTCGCTCGTACGCGCAGCGAGACGGAGAGATGAGAGAACGTCGAATAGTACGAGCTCGCATTTGGCATGGTTTCTCCTCTTGGTTTATCGATTTCCGCAGGGGGCCGAGACTAATCGATTCGACGAGGGTCGACGATCGTCGGAAATTCGAGGACTCCACGCGCGCGCCGGGGCGGAGAACCATGCAGATGAGAGAAACTCGGTCAAGTCGGGAAGCCCCGGGATCCGGAGGGACGTTACGAGAAGGAATTCGAAAGTGTTGCCGGTTCACGTTGCGTTATGCAGCGCGGAGAGGCGAGGTTGGGCGTCGATTATTGCATGGGCGCGGAGTACCCGTCGCTTCTCTTTCGTGGAAAGAAAAAAAACTACGTGGGCCCTCTCGAATCGAGTAACGAATGAATAAAGTGACACCGAATAAAGCGAACCATCGACATATTCGCACTGGTAGGATCTACCGGTGGGCAAAGTGGTACCCGAAACGGTGCGTAGAATGTGAGATCGAGCTTACCGAAGTCAGAGATCGTGCGATCGGTGGCCACGCATAACTCGATGCTCATTCCGCTTGCCGATGATTAACGACCGGCGCACACGGACGTTGAACACGTGGCCGCGCAGATCGGTTAATCGGGGAGGAGGAGGATGTTATTAACGATCGCACCGTGCGAGATCCTCAGTTCTATCAAGGTCGACCACTGATGGAAGGATGCGATGGACGGGCTTACGATGGATCTCGCGATCGCGGCTGCCAATTCGCCCGAGTAACGTGCCACTTACTGTACTTGGGAGTACGAGGCTCCGGAGTAGACGTAAAAATGCAAACGAATACAAGGTGGATGAAATTCAAGCCTCCTCGAAATACGTTACGGTATATAGTTTTGTGAGAAGCCGATTTCGATACGAGTCGATAAGAGAAACGAGCATGATTGAGACACGTCGTCGTAACGGAATGTAATAAAATAGCGAATCAAAAGTCAACGCTCTCGCTACTGTGTTACAAAAAAGAGGCTCGATTGTAAATCATCAGTCACCTAACACGGAAAACAATTAATTTTACTAAAATAACTGTACTAAATGTCATAAACGTGTACGAGGCAATTATATCTCTCAACTGAAATTGCGAAGAATGAATATGATCGATTATAGTTTCGAACCAAGAATATTCAAGTTCATTCCACATAGGCGTTGTACTCAAGCATCCGAGAGCCAACCGGCGCGATCGTGCTCCTTCTGTTCCGTGTCGAAAAGGGCTAGCGTACTATGGGCATGGACATTACGATGAGATTTATTTGAATCAATATCAACGATTAACAACCCCCTAATCTCCCCACTCTCGCTCAATGAGATATCAGAATAGTATTGAATGGAAATAAGCAAGATTTACCACATACATGTTTATCTAAAACAGCGCGATCGAGCTTCTACTCATTTTTCGACACGGAGAGAGACAGGCGCTATCGTGCCGCTTAGCAACTTTGGATTGAGAAACAACAAAGACCCATGGCAGTCAAACGGTTAAGTAATGTCGGTGAATTGGAAGACCTCGTATCGTCATCCCACTATACATGGAAATGATTCACGACAGGCACGAATTTCTTCCCAGCGTTGGTGGTGGGTCCCGGATGACGTAAAAACGCGAAGTTCCCAGGTTCGTTTCACTTTCGACTTCGCCTCTTACAAAGTGTTCGGGATAGGTAGAAACAAACGGCGCAGGTCCTCCTGCGCGTGTACGAAACACGGACGATGCGACGCCGACGGTGCGGCTGCTACCCACGACGATACAGGAGGAGACAGAAAAACGTGCATCGTCCGAGTTACGTGCTTATTTATGGGGGACGGGTCGAGTCGTGAGGCACCGAGCGCGGACACTTCGTGGCTCGGTGCTCGACCCGTTAGTCAAACACGGCACGGTGGGATAGAGAAGGCAAGGCAGGACGGTGGATCGAGAATCGGGTACCTCTCGGGAAGGGATCGAGTCGATAAGCGGTAGCGGGCCCCGTGTATGCTACTATGATATACATTAATGCATCGCCGGGGCCTCGGCCCCGTTACAGTTATCGGTACTGTTCGTCGTTAATATTCGATTAACCGTAGCTCCCGGAGAAGCACCCAACGCCACCACGCGTGCATCTGCGGGAGGTAACGTGAAAGTACGATCAAACGGGTTCCGAACACCTCATCTTTGAACGCGTATCTTTTTTTCAACGCGCTAAACGTTTGCACCATTTTTGAACGGTGTAATTGTGCAATTATAGAAATAATAATACGAATCGCCGATGCCACTGAGAATCGTGCAGATTTGGAAAGTCTGCATTACGCGAGATAGTACATATTTTATACGTGTCCCTTCGTGTCATTAAACACGGTGAAAGGTCCATAATATTATCTATTTGGTACTATTACACGCGTGTACCTCATTTGGGTAAGTGTCGTCTCGAATATATGAAGTTTCCTTCGCGCTAGTGCGATGTGTTCTCTCTCGCAGAGGCTTGTCGTATCTGTTACATTCACATCTACTAGATATGTTCGCAAGCGTTAAGATCTAACAGCGCTCCAGGACCATGAGGGAACAGCGCAAAGAGATCACGCGCGAATTAAGAGAAGTCATTGGACTGTTGGTCACAATGATTATTTATCGATAAATCACATTCCACGACAGTACCCTACGCTCGTTCTCCAAGCCTAGGAACAAAAAAAAAACAAATGAAAAGGAAGAAGAGAGGGAGTGAGAAAAAAAGAACGAGAGAAAAAGACAGTAAAATTAAGCGCTCCTAATCGGGATTTTAATCTCTCGTCATTTATTTCGGAGCGTGTCACTCGGCGAGAGGAATGATTTACGATCCGTTGAAACGGGATAGTACGCGATCCCTGACGCTTACGAGAGAAACGAAATTCATCGGGGGAGACCCTCCGTGAAATTACGTAACTGGCGCGACGTACGAGAGGAGCACCGACGACCTCGCATGCTAATGTCCTCGCCACCGACATCGCCACCGTTACTCAGAAAAAGAGAGAAGTAAAAGCACCCGGGAGAACTCGAAATCGATATCGATACTCGTTAGTGGAGAGAGCATTGGTGATCCATTGCCAAATACGTGCGAGTAAATGCGCACGCGTGCGCGCGCGAGCACCGCGCTGGCCCAGATTATTCGGATCACTCTCATTATCTCTGGGAGAGGTCAGGGCAAGCTGGAAGTAAGAGTGAATTCCAGCGAGTCGACTTTCATGTTGTGTAACTACGTGCGCGGCCTGGTCTCGTCCCTACGCACGCGTGCATGTGCACAACCGTGTGTGCGCGCGCGCGCGCGCGCGAGCGCACCTATCCGTGGCGAGAAGTACCACGCGCGCATGCGCGTAACACGCGCGATCTTTCGAGAACTCGGCCGCTCGTTCAGTCGTATGGCAATCGAGGCGCGACGAGGGAGGTAGGGACGAAACGGGAAATGGGTGGTACTTTACAAACAAAGGACGAGAGAGAAAGAGGGACAGCAAGAGAGAAGGAAAGAGAAGGAGGAAAAAAATTCGTGAACCCGACGCGCGACACTCGGTGGCTCCTTGCGGACGCAGGCATTCGAAAAATGAACGGTATTGTCGTGCAATTAACATTTCGAGGTGGTGCCTTCTGGTAAGTTGCGCAATTGGGAGGTGGAAAGGACTTTGAGTGGGCATGCGAGATGTTTTGTCTTACGAGGCGGCATGATCGATGAAATGAAACGATTGAGTAATCGGGGTAGGAGTATTCGCGGGAAGCCCGCAGGATTTCATCGCCCCGCGATTTTATCTCTTTCTGGTTTGCCAGCTCCAGCCAAAAGGTCCATATTTCTTGAGTAATCGCCGAGTATTCGATCCACTTCACCGTCAAACTCGATCGATTCCGAACATTACGCGAAGGCTCGTGAGGAACGTGACGCGAATAGCTCGATACTTTCCCCGGGACTCTATTAGCGGGGTGTCCACATAAGGCAATGATAACCTAACAATACCACTCCCCGATCCTGAAATAAAAGCAACGACGAAGGCTGGGCCCTTCCATGTTTTACGATCTTAACCCTTTTAGTGCTGGGCGAAACAGAGGTACCTACGCGAAGATAACCGGACGAATTTCACGAATTAACAAGGGTTTGGGAAAAGGCTCATAAAAACCAAACTAAGAATGATATTTACATAATTCAAAAAGCAGCGTATTAATCATTTTGCAATGAAATTAGACCATTATAAATTTATTTTGAGATAAAGTTCTCCTGCAATGCGAATAGTAAAGCGCTACTGGGTGCGCGCCGATATATCGGCGCTGGCACTAAAAGGGTTAAACCGTGAATCGTCATTGCGAAGTATCGCGAAGCATGATCCATCGTCGAAACTAGGAGAGGACGGCGACATGGGAATCTAAGGAGAAGGGAGGATTGAAATTCTCAAGGAACGGGTGGGTATCGCGTGGAATTTCACTCTTAACACCGGTATCTGGCCCAGAGCGCGATCCATATTCCATCCCATACCTGACACCTTTAATTTGCCGCGTTCCAGCGGGGCCCCTCGGAGTGACGTGTAAAACGGGTGGAAGGAAGGAAGGGCCGTAACTTCTTTTTTATTCGCCTCCTGCGCGATCCTCCACGGACATGACGAGGTATAAATGGTACGTGTCAACGTGCCAGCGCGAGCGGCAGCCGATTCCTGACCAACCAACGTTCAATCTTCCGTTGCGTAAGGCGTACTTATTACGCTCACGCGCACGTGTGGGTACGCGCTCGTGCCCTTGCATTAACGCCTCGCGCGTTCACGTCACACTCGCATCGCGCCTTCCACGTAAAACTCGTTCCGGGGGGCCTTCTTAAGGGCCCGATACTCCTGCATTCCCCGTAATCGTCTACGCGATTTTGCGCGCGTGCTGCTTTCTTACCGGCAAGTGTGTTCACGCGACGCGTGCACTTTCGGTGTATGCGCGTTCAAGAAGTACAAATCCGTCGATGCATGGCGAGAGCGATGCCACCTTCTTTCTATCGATACACGTCATGATTCTCAGTGCTCTCGAGCGTTCGCGTCAGTGTAGACTGCGCGAGTACTCACGATTTTTGAGTACACACGTTTCACTCACACGAACGCCTTTCGATTCGTGCACATTTAACGTCACGCACACTCGCGTCTACATGATGTTACCCTGCTCGTCTCTCCGCTCCTCTTGTAACCCCCTTCTGCAGATTTCCACCCTGAATCTTCCTCCTTCTTTTTTTCTTTCGCGGTGGGCCGTGCGAGCACGAGATGCGCGCCATCGAGAATCCACGCGCACACGGACGCCACCGTCAATTTTGCATGCAAATTCGCTCCTCCTTGCGAAAAGCACGGATCACAATAAATAACGATCAACGGGAAAATTACCGTCTTCGCCTCTTCTTCCCCCTCGTCTTTCCCCTAACCCTACGTTCCTTCCCCGTTGGTTCCTTCCTATATCTACTCTTCCTGTCTTTGCCTCCTCCTGCCCCTCTTTCATCCTTTTTCTTTTCTCTATCTCTCGGCCTGTACTTCTCCCACCGCTCTTTCGACGTTGGCTCCCTTCCTCTTCCCTTTTCTTCGCGCTCGATGGTACTCCTTTCCTGTTCCTCCTGCTACTCTTCCACGGCTTCGCCTCCTTTTTCTCGTTTTTCTCGTTTCTACTCGCGGTGCGCGTGATTCATTGCGAGGCGTTACGCGCACGCATCGACGCGTTTACGCTCCGGGACCTCACGAGGCAGTCGTTTGTGCAAACGGATTGCACGCGAATGCCGCACGCGCACGGAAACGACCTAACTGGCCATTTCACAACCGATATCGTTTCTTTGTTCCTCGCGGTTTTTCCTTCTTAAAGATCCGCGTGGTTCCGAGAACAGCGCGAGGGACACGAGTTTCGATAAGTTTCGCCGGAACATTCCCGCGAAGTCGTTCCCCTTGAGTTCGAGAATTCGCGATTCCGCTATCGGACTACGGACAAAGAACGGCGCACAGTGGGCCGTTTGACGATTCTAGCTGGACAAAAATAGGAAAATCACTTTTTCACGGAAGCGAATGACAATTATTTATTTCGATAGTCAAGACCTCAAAGTATCCTGGTATATGCAATATTTCCTCTGAATAAGTCGTTAAATAAATTATAATTAACATTGAAGTCAGAGTAAGACTAGCTAACCAAAGTAGTCGTTTCAAGTCACCTGCATTCAATCTTACACCACACAAGTGTTTGTGGGACGATAAGTTTCGTTGATGGCTCGATATATAAGTACAGATCTCTAGTTTACAAAACCTTTCGGTTTCTTGCTGTAACTCAAATGGTTTTCGTGTAGCACCATTTTCAATTGTTATGTGCAACTTTTCGTAATTCTCATATATAATTAGACTTACAATTTGAGTGCTGCGGAGTTCCGCGATGGGCTTTGGTGCGTTTGAAAGCTTATTCCTTACCCTCTCGAATGCCACAAAATTTGGGTGCGGTCGCCTGCGGCTCCGGTTGTTATTTCAATTGTTATAAGTAACCGCGCGGTACATCCCATAGTATATCTCCAGAATTAATCAAATTCTGAAGAAACGGCTCATTGGATTGGAATAAAATTTGACAGATTAATCGAAGATGTACTATTGTGCTTATATTAAACTTTCCAGACCGCCATTTGTAGCCGTTTCAAAATGTCGGTTAATGATATTCATAGCAAAGTTGTATTCTCTTGAACTCTCGTCGGAACTAGACAAAAGTTGAAAGATACGTGCAAATTATGTCAAAAAGTATATTGTCAAATTTTTAAACTTTTGTCTTGAAACGACTACTTTGGTTAGCTAGTCTTACTCTGACTTCAATGTTAATTATAATTTATTTAACGACTTATTCAGAGAGGATATTGCATATACTAGGATACTTTGAGGTCTTGACTATCGAAATAAATAATTGTCATTCGCTTCCGTGAGAAAATGATTTTCCTATTTTTGTCCAGCTAGAATCGTCAAACGGCCCACTGTGCGGCACTGGGGTCGTAAATCAAAAGCCACAAAAGGGACATAAATCGAGGAATTACTGTATACATATATCAATACATATATAATATATCAATATATATATATATATATATACAGGGTGTCCCGCAATTGGTGTAATCCCCGCGAAAGGGTTGTAGCTGAAATAATTCTAAACACAAAAAAAAAAAAATTAGGGTTATGGTTAGGGTTAGGGTTAGGGTTAGGGTTAGGGTTAACCTTAAAAAAATTAGGGTTAACCCTAACCTTAACCATAACCCTAATTTTTTTTTTTTTTTCCTCTACGGGCGCGCTCATTCGCCTGTTTTTCCTTAATTTTTGAATTCTTAAGGAAAAACAGGCGAATGAGGAAAAAAAAAATTAGGGTTATGGTTAGGGTTAGGGTTAGGGTTAACCTTAAAAAAATTAGGGTTAACCCTAACCCTAACCATAACCCTAATTTTTTTTTTTTTTTTTTTTCCTCTACGGACGCGCTCATTCGCCTGTTTTTCCTTAAGAATTCAAAAATTAAGGAAAAACATAGGCGAATGAGCGCGCCCGTAGAGGAAAAAAAAAAATTAGGGTTAGGGTTAGGGTTAGGGTTAGGGTTAACCTTAAAAAAATTAGGGTTAACCCTAACCCTAACCATAACCCTAATTTTTTTTTTTTTTTTTTCCTCTACGGGCGCGCTCATTCGCCTATGTTGTTCCTTAATTTTTGAATTCTTAAGGAAAAACAGGCGAATGAGGAAAAAAAAAAAAATTAGGGTTATGGTTAGGGTTAGGGTTAGGGTTAACCTTAAAAAATTAGGGTTAACCCTAACCTAACCATGACCCTATTTTTTTTTTTTTTTTTTCCTCTACGGGCGCGCTCATTCGCCTATGTTTTTCCTTAATTTTTGAATTCTTAAGGAAAAACAGGCGAATGAGCGCGTCCGTAGAGGAAAAAAAAAAAAAAAAAAAAAAAATAGGGTTATGGTTAGGGTTAGGGTTAACCCTAATTTTTTTAAAGGTTAACCCTGACCCTAACCCTAACCCTAACCCTAACCATAACCCTAATTTTTTTTTTCCTCATTCGCCTGTTTTTCCTTAAGAATTCAAAAATTAAGGAAAAACAGGCGAATGAGCGCGCCCGTAGAGGAAAAAAAAAAAAAAATTAGGGTTATGGTTAAGGTTAGGGTTAACCCTAATTTTTTTAAGGTTAACCCTAACCCTAACCCTAACCCTAACCCTAACCATAACCCTAATTTTTTTTTTTTTGTGTTTAGAATTATTTCAGCTACAACCCTTTCGCGGGGATTACACCAATTGCGGGACACCCTGTATATATATATATATATATATTGATATATTATATATGTATTGATATATGTATACAGTAATTCCTCGATTTATGTCCCTTTTGTGGCTTTTGATTTACGACCCCAGTGCCGCACAGTGGGCCGTTTGACGATTCTAGCTGGACAAAAATAGGAAAATCATTTTCTCACGGAAGCGAATGACAATTATTTATTTCGATAGTCAAGACCTCAAAGTATCCTAGTATATGCAATATCCTCTCTGAATAAGTCGTTAAATAAATTATAATTAACATTGAAGTCAGAGTAAGACTAGCTAACCAAAGTAGTCGTTTCAAGACAAAAGTTTAAAAATTTGACAATATACTTTTTGACATAATTTGCACGTATCTTTCAACTTTTGTCTAGTTCCGACGAGAGTTCAAGAGAATACAACTTTGCTATGAATATCATTAACCGACATTTTGAAACGGCTACAAATGGCGGTCTGGAAAGTTTAATATAAGCACAATAGTACATCTTCGATTAATCTGTCAAATTTTATTCCAATCCAATGAGCCGTTTCTTCAGAATTTGATTAATTCTGGAGATATACTATGGGATGTACCGCGCGGTTACTTATAACAATTGAAATAACAACCGGAGCCGCAGGCGACCGCACCCAAATTTTGTGGCATTCGAGAGGGTAAGGAATAAGCTTTCAAACGCACCAAAGCCCATCGCGGAACTCCGCAGCACTCAAATTGTAAGTCTAATTATATATGAGAATTACGAAAAGTTGCACATAAAAATTGAAAATGGTGCTACACGAAAACCATTTGAGTTACAGCAAGAAACCGAAAGGTTTTGTAAACTAGAGATCTGTACTTATATATCGAGCCATCAACGAAACTTATCGTCCCACAAACACTTGTGTGGTGTAAGATTGAATGCAGGTGACTTGAAACGACTACTTTGGTTAGCTAGTCTTACTCTGACTTCAATGTTAATTATAATTTATTTAACGACTTATTCAGAGGAAATATTGCATATACCAGGATACTTTGAGGTCTTGACTATCGAAATAAATAATTGTCATTCGCTTCCGTGAAAAAGTGATTTTCCTATTTTTGTCCAGCTAGAATCGTCAAACGGCCCACTGTGCGACGGGCTGATTGTCGATGGGTCGCGATACCGCGCTTACTCGATTCTATAGACACTGGGCTGATTCAAGCAGAACAAATCATCTGCCTTTTATTCGGTTTTCCCTTCGTTCGGTGAAATTAGTTGGGCCATCTTGAGCGATGGATCTTCCAAGAAGGCACTTCTATGATGCTAACCAAACTTCTCCGATATTCTCATCTTTTGTTTCTTCACTTGTATTTTAAATACGTGGCACGCCTACCTCATAAAAATCAGTCTTCTAAGAAAGCCTCGTGGAAGAATGTCCTGCTTATTTAATTCAATATCAAATTACAGTCACGTTCGTTTCTCCACTAGTAGTTAATAAACGCGATGCGCGAGGCCCTGTAAAATTCGATATCCTAAGAAATCCTTCATACGATTCGTTAGCTTATTGTTAGTAAGTATAGAACTTTCTCATTCCTTGATTTTGTAACACCCCGTCAAACCGACCGCCTAGCCGTGAAAGTTTTTTCCGCAACTCTCTCGGTTCCCAAGCGTTCCACGCGCGTTCCAGACCACTAACGACAGTCTCGTTCGTCAATCTCTCTATGCTGACACCTTTATCGTCTTTATCTCTCGAACTTCTTCGCGGAATGACAAGCTCCTGTCGATAGGACGATCGACGGTGACCTCGTTTGGTAATTCTGCTGACCATGGATGAAATGATTTTGAACTCACAATAGATATATCCTTCTTTCTTATTGGAAAGTATCGGTGGTCGGATTAAGAAGCGATAATCCTGAATGTTTCGCTCTTACCATCTCTCCCGTACGTCCATTCTCCCCTCCTGTCGCGTGCGACCGTTGTGCGACGAGGTCCGCGTCGACGATCAACCTGACCTGCCTGGATTTTAATCTAGGGCTTCCTTCCTCGTTCTTACTTTCCATCGATCCACGCTACAGGTTCAACGCTCTCCAATCCACTGTTCACCAGGTCGTTGTGTCGGCACGCAATCTGACGGGGAAAGTTCGACTTTTCTCAAAGTTTCGCTTGCGCGATGAGGGTCGTCGGTGGTCTCCCGGCGGGGGCTCGCTCCTTTCTTATGGTAGTAGTACGAGGAAAAAGGATCTTTAAAAAACTGACGATACGAACCTTATTCAGCGTAGAAAAGGCGAACGATATTTTGAAATAAGTGCTAAGTCGAAAGAACGCATGGAAGGCTTCAAAGTAACGTCCATCGTCCTCGTAACAATGTTGGTTTGATTGGATGTTCAGCTCATGAGTTGATGTACGTGTAATAGGAAGGCACTGATCGGATGAATACGGCGGCCTAATCAACCGAATATTGTTACATTATGAATTACGAACGATCGTCTATCCAATTGGTCGTCACAACGCGAATATCCTCACATTATACGCTACATCGCAGACCCGTCGATCTCCGTCAGACAGAAATGCACTCTCATCGTGAAATCAATTCTCCGACGAGTTACGAGACCGTCCCGGCACCCTCAACGACCTTCCGTGGTTACGCCGTGAATGGTGAAAATACGAGAGCTCGTCTTTTTCGCCTCCACAGATACTTTCCTCTCGGCGACCCTAGCCTCTTCCCAGGCCCGCGCATAACCCGCAATATACCATCCAGTAGAATCTGATAAACGTATTACAGTACGGTCGACGCGCCGGGGAGGCTTCCGTGAAGCACTTTCCAGCGGGTTCTATTCCAGTGAATGCAGGAATTCAAACGGCATTGTAGGAGCGCTCTCTTCCTTCCCGCTTTTCACGCGCTCGTCCTGCCCCTCGAGACTCCTCGCCCGGCTAACGTAAAAGAAGAATAACCTAGCGCGTTGTAACGGGGACGAGGACAGCGACGGCGACGAGAATGAGGTGGAGAATGCGAACGGAAGAAAATCCTTTGCAAAAAGTCACTAGACTCAGAAACATTTATCGGAATTCATTTTGGAAAAGTCCTTTGGACCTAGAATAAAATTCGTCGAATAATAAAATCTTACGTTTCATTTCATTATTATAATCCAGACATTACCATCCATTAGATTTCCTCGAAATTCGATACAAACCGTCAAGTCAGAATAATATTCGTAAGGAACGTAAGTACGGTAAAGAAAAAAAATATATTAATTAAGGTACCAAGAAAAAAAAGAAACCAGTAAAAGTGCATCGCTTTCGAATGAATTTATCCACGGACCAGTAGACTTTCGTTTCCCCATTCCTTCTGGCTCGCCCTCCGATGCAGGCGCATCGGGTAACATTAAACACTTTCACGACGAATCTCCTTGGCAGCTAATGCGAAGGTGGGGGAGGAAAGGAAGAGAGACGCGGGACGAGGAGGCGGGACAGGAGAAATGAAAAATCCTCGGCGCATTAATTTTCCATCGGCAACGCACGCCGCGGTAGCGTGTATCGCGAGGGGGGCCTACGCGCGGCCAGGGCCCGCGTACTGCGCGAGAATCAGCCAGGGCGGACAAGTCAGGCAAGTAGGTAGGTAGGCAGAGGCATCGAGGCAAGGAGTAAACCAAGCACACGGTTCAACCGTACGAGGCACACGGCCAGATCTCCGAGTGGTGGTGCACCGTAGGCGTTGCACGATGCGTGACAAGCCGCACGCACATGCGATTGCATAACGTATGAGAGTACGCATGTAGCGTAATTATATTCGCATACGTACGCGTACTCGCGCGGCAGCTTCCTAGTTAACCTATCAACCCCGCGGGAGAGAGTAAGGCGGTGCCTACGTGCCGACCAAGGAGTCGAATGTGGAGGCCGATAGATTGCCAGAGGGGGATGGAAGCAGAAGGAGAAAGAGAAAAAGGAGGAGAAAGGAAATAGGATAGTCGGCAAAACTCGAAACAACGCAAGCGCACATCTCACCGATGCATCGTACCACGGCGACGCGACAACGCCAGTACATTCTACGTGGGCGTCGCGATATATGATCCCCTCCAATGACAGGGAATCACGACATCGGATGATTTCTTGGGAACAAAGACTCGTCCGAATCAGCCTAAAGAATACCAACCCTCGTACAAGCGAGATGATAAGCGACTGGATGTAGATTGCGCGAACTTACAGCATACTTCTGATTGTGAGTTTTCAAGAGCTTCTCGTTTCATTGTCAGACACAAATTTTTGCGAGAATCCGGACCGCTTAGGTCGCCAGAATTAGTATCCACTGCAATAAGTACATATATATTTACAAGCGTTGGTAAATGACGCGGAGGGCGCTCTGCATTTTTGGATAAATTTCCTTAGATGGTGGGATCGTGCAGTTCTAATAGTACGCCATCAATTCAGATTTGTAGATATTAGCAGCAATGTGTCAACCTACCCCTGTAGCCACTTAGCCGTAGTCTCGTTTACAGTCGAAAATATACTACCTAGTTTCAAAATTTTCGATCGGCTAAGTCCAAAATGACAATCAATTGAATACTCAAAAAATCCCTTGGCCATAGCACAGGCAGTAGGTTTTATGTCTCCGCGATCGTACTTACCTACTACAGAAAAGTAAAACTGACTCTGTTTCCCGTACATTCTAAGCATTTTTGCGGATTCCTATGTGTTGATCCTATTGGCTCTGCGGAGCTTTCCCCCTAATTTTTATCCTCATGTTAACAAAATCGATCTTTCCGTTCTCATAGGATATTAAAAAGATGCTAAAGCGCGTGTCGTTAATATTGTCGGCGGTTGGCCCATCAGTTTTCTCGATTTTACAAGCCGCCGTTATTGTACGGAGCCAAGAAACTCGATGAGTCAATTCCAACCCAGTGGCGCACCAAGCATCCAGACGCAAAGATAGAGACAGAAGTACTCCCAACTTTCTATCGGCTCGCTGCCCTTTTTTCCGCTCCTTGCCGACCAACTTTACGACATTCAACGATCGTCGTAAATCCGATCGTAAAGCTACGGTGCGCTGCACCGGAGAGAAGTGAGACTGAAAAATGGTGAACGACCCCCGCCTAAATGCCTTTGGCTGCTTGGCTCATTGGTTATGCAATAGCACGAGCGATCCACCTCCGTTGAGAGCGACAACAACGACGACGATAACGACGAGGCCCCGACCGATACGTTCGAGGGGCCCGTCCATGCCCCCGTAGGCTCATGAGCCTGTGTTAAATACTTTCTCTCCTTTCGAATGCCGGGATTATAACCTTGTCCCGGCTCTCCATGCGGCGAGCCACTCTCGATTTCTTCCGGTGCGGGTCCCCGCGACTCGGCCAACATTGTCCGCCGGCCAATTTGTCATCTCTTTATTTTCCTTTCGACGTCGCGCGTGAGTCCTCGACGCCGGTTACGTCCCGATCTCTCGCGTGTATCTGCTGGTAGCGGCCTCGTTACGCTCGCCACCGATAAAATTTAGATACGTATACTAGAGTCCGCATATGTACAACGTACGCGAAGGATTCTTATCGGGGTTTACATCATTTCTGCTCGCTCACTCCCTATCTATCTCTCTATTTCTTACCTTCTTTCTCACACAGACACGAGACTGTCGCGGACAAATTTACACGAGATAAAATCTCTTCGTGCGCCCTTTGTTTCAGGTTAGACAATGCGTTTACGGCTTCACGGGTCACTCTCCCGCGGGCGATCGGGCCTTAATTGAATTCACTCGATACCAATCGAATATCCGTTCCTCGTTCGCTCCGTCTATTCTTCCTCCCTGCGTCCGCTCCCCCTTCAATTATGGTGTATTTCAGGGATTAACTAACCCCATCAACGGCAAATCCACCGCGTACACTCCTCCTCCTCACCGAGGAGCCCACGTCTTCTATACACACATGCGTACGGCGAACGTACAATCGCGATCGCCCGCTCTCCTCTCATCCCCGCAATACCGAAGATGGCTAATAGAACGAGACCCTCGGATACCTGGAAGCATTGTTAGCGCCTAACCGATATGCACTGTGTGTTGTTCCCTTTCGAAGGAATGCATGCGGGCTCTTACGGGCGATCCTCTTCGACCTCGTGCACCAGTCCATGCTCCCTCCCACTTTTTCAGTCCCTCACAATTGTCTCCCTTCCTTCCCACCCCCTCAGCTTTCCTTTACCCTTTATTCTCTTCGTCCGATGTCCCGCGACCCTCGCACTATCGCGCTGACAATGCGGCGCACAACGTGCCGAGAAGAGGGCAAGGAGAGACAGGGAGAATCTGGGGAGACCCCGAGTAGACCCCAAGGGAGATCCTTCTTCACGGGGTCCTACTCGTGACTCGTTCACTCGCGAGGGATCGCGACGCGGGATATCCACCTTATTACCGAGTGGATGACGGTGGCGCGACCTTGCGATGACCCTCCCGCAACAGTATCAAGGCCCAACCTTCTACGGGCAGGTGTCACGGCCGAGAAAGCGGATCTTGAAAGCATCCTTTCCTTTCTCGAAGCCTTAGGCAACAATCCGGTTGCTTGAACGGTGTGGAACGAACGTGGGAGGAGGAAGACGCGAGAAAGAAGAAGAGGAGGCGTATGACCCGACGAAGAAATCCTTGATGATGGGGTGAGAGAATCTGAAACGAGATGGAAGAGGAAGCAGAGGAAGGGCGAGGTACGAGTAGGAGAGATTACCTCCTGATGGACGCGCAGAGTTTTTCAGTTAACCATCTTGCTAAGGGGATGAATCTCTTCGGGGCCTCCAATGACGTACGTGGAACTATGCAACGTCGGGCGCTAAAGTGACTGTGGATTTTATACGGGGTGTCTCGAGCGGCTGGCACGCTGACTCGTCGGTTGCTATGCCCTACGGGTAACGAGAGAGGGTGCAGCGCCGAGACTCGTTGCTCCGGACGTGGGAGATGGGCGGATGTTTATTAATTGTTGGAGGCCTTTTCTCTAGGCACTGTAGCTTGTGTGAGGGAGGGGTGAACGTTTTGCTCGGGATGATTTCAATCAACGGCGGAAGTGAGGGAATAAGGTGGAGGAAGACGCGTGCGCGAGATATTGGATCGAGGCTCTTTTGTAGTAATTACATAGTAAATGAGACTACGCGCGAGAGCTTTTCTACGAGTAAGCCCGCAAGTCTCCCGATCCTCTACTCGTTACTCCCTTAATCGAATAATATAATTGAACGACGGCTAGCGTGACTTTTGAAGAACGGGACGGACCTTCCGTCTCGTATGAAACGTCATCGAGCACTCATTGTTGAAAATAATAGCGTCATCCTTATACTGTTTCAAATTACTAGTAGACACAATTCATCGACCCACCGGTTCACTGATTGATCTATCGAACGTACGATGTGTTTTGAATGGGCCTTCAACCTTTTTCAAAAAGTCAATTACTTTTGCTGCAGTTAACTCCTGCTTCATCTACTGGTTTCTCACCCCAGCTCAACGGAGAATCGCTTATTTCCGTGAAAAATTTGCGAAAACTGTAATTGCCGTACTTTCTTTGGTCATCGTAATGCACATAACGATGAATTTAATTAATAACCTTCGTGTTTCTACTTTTAGCTAAAGTAAAAACATTAACAATGTTCGAATGGAGACAATTGTTTTAATCCAAAATTAAACTATCAATTGATTCTGGGGCATCCTCTGCACTCTCAGTAGCTCCGACTGTGAGTTGATTCTTCGAAAGGAACTCCAAATATTTTTCCAGGTTGACAATAAGATGCACACGAGAATGAGCCCGCAGGAAGGACCCTCCGTATATTTCGAACAGGAGGTAAATGGTAAAAAAGAGAGACCAAAAGAAGTAGAGATTAGACGGATGAGCGCGGGGTTCACCATTCGCGTCCGAAAGGATCAGGCGCGAGGTACCGAGGACGCAACGGCCCGTCACGGCACGACACGGCCGTGAGCTAGCATCATCTTTCACGAGAGAGAACGAAAGAGCGAGAATCTCCCCGTCGGCCCAGGGAGGAATATCGAAGCTACGGTGGGTCTGCCCAGGTGTCCGCAGCGGCGGCGGCAAGTACGCGCGCTGGCCCGAGCGGGTGGACGTGCGCGAGTGCTCGCGCATAATTGCACGTTGTCCTTAATGAGCCGTTACGAGGGGCGCGCCCTGTCACTCGCCGGTTTCTCGCACTTCTCCTTTGCCCACCGGAAGGCACGGACGCGCGAGCGAAGTAGTAAGGGGGAGGCTAAAAACAGGGAAGAAGGAAGAAAATTTACACACCGTCCCTTACAAATTTACGCCACCTTGGACACCGCTGGTAGGGAAGGTAGCTGGAACTGTAAAAGTAGTCGAAGGCACCACCACCGTCTTCCTCCGGTACCTTCCGTTCTTCCAACACAGGGTGTAATACGCTTGAGATATCCTCGGCCTCGCCACCATCGCCGAGGTGAGGAGGGACGATGGACGGTGGGACGGG
This sequence comes from Tiphia femorata, assembly GCA_944319695.1. Taxonomy (NCBI): domain Eukaryota; kingdom Metazoa; phylum Arthropoda; class Insecta; order Hymenoptera; family Tiphiidae; genus Tiphia; species Tiphia femorata. The sequence goes on from OX090903.1 coordinate 10,683,313, forward strand.
ATCGGGGTCGACCGCGGAGGGATCAGAAACCCTCTCGTAACGAATCGTGCAGCCCCGTAATTAACGCGCACGGGGCCAGAAAAGTCTCGTCGGTGCCTCCCATCATCGTCGGTGCCTCTGCACCATCGGCCACCACCGTACTCTCCCACCGCTACTATCGCAACACCCCACGTCTATGCGTGCACTAGTGTGTGTGTGTGTGTGTGTAGCATGCGCACGCCGTGGCGTGGACTCTGCTATTACTTCCTCGAGGCACTCTCTCAGCTGTGTTTTCTTTACGGCGCTCACGAGAGACAGGGGAAGGAGGCTGAGTAAAGTGGGAGGGGGTAGACGATAGGGGACGATGGTCTTCCAGCGCACGCTACGATCGATGCAATATGAGTTTAAAGACCCGCGAAGACCCAGGAAGTTGCTGGATGACGCGCCGCTGCAAGTCATGATCGGCAGAAAAAGACCGCTGCTTATTACGTGTGCTTGCAGCAGCGCCTCTGCGTGTGCCTATGTGTGTGTGTATAATCAGCTCTACAGTATGCCTACGTCCAGACGATATACATACGTACGTATGTATACACGCCTGCGTCGAGGGCAGTTGGTACACAAAGATCCAAGAACAACGTAAGAAAAGATTTTGGTACTGTAACATTGTAAAAGACCCGGGGGCGTCAGTCGTGATTCTCGCTCGTTAATCCCATTTCATATCAGTTCCTAGTTCAGATACGTGCTACATTCTAGATCGGAACATTTCGAAGCGAGTGTAGCTCGAGTATCGACGTTTTGATAGTATCAAGTGAGAACGATCTTCTGCGGAAAGCAGGTCCTTTGGAAACATTGACAAGTGATAATCGAAATATGTAAAGAAATAATCACGAATAGAAAGAGGCCAAAGAGGCGGACTTTTAAAAAAAGGCCTTTGACCTTATTTGAAAAAAAAGAAGTCGACAGAAAAATTGTCTGCAGTCAACCGCAAGATCATTACTCTTCTCTCCTTTTCTGGAATGTCCAAGGCCTCGGAACGGTTTCAGCGTCTAATTTCGTCGTGACACGAGGCCGACACTCCCGAGGAGGAGGAGAAGATTGAAGAAAGACGAGTTTGCCATCTTCACGCGCGAACATCCCCGGAGGAGAACGTTTCGCGGAGGAGACCAAGGGTAGAACCTCCTGCCTCGCTCTCCCTCCATTTTATAAAGGTGAGGTTAAACGCCCCATTTAACCTTCTCCCCGTGGTCTTTCAGAATGGATCTTCAGCACGGACCTTCCCGTCGTACCCTTCATTCGAGGTGGAGCCTCGGCGAGAGTAAGGTGTGGATCTTACATCCGCCGATGTAGGCGCATCATCGTCGGACAGATTCTATTGGCATCGATAGAACATAAGGAAGATCCGTAACGTTTCTTCGTACTTACGTAAGGCATAACGTACGTTCGTTGGACGATGGTATAACATTACCTCGCGTGGCCATAATACTGGAAGCGAGTTCGCGTCGTGGCGGCGCGGTGGCGTGGCGGCCGAGCCGGAGCGAAACCGGAAACGATTAGTCAGATTACGTGATCGGAGGCACCGTTGCATCGCGCGGTGGAGAACCTCGCGTTGCTTGGACCTGCTGGTCGGCCGGCTGGTTGGTTGGCTGGCGGTGCGGTATATAAGTGCGCTAAGTAAGTAGCCCTGCTCGCGTTTCTCGTAGCTGCCCCTACTACTGCTGCCCCGGTATCGTTGTCACTGTTAATGTCAGGCCTATCGATAAAGAGCCACGTCCGGCGATTTTGTAGAGAATCACACAAAGTATCGCATCCTCTCGCGCCTGGCTCTTCTTTCGCCGATCGCCCACAAGCAATCACGAGAGTACCCATTGGTCCTGTATTGCCTTTCTAGATGTCATTAAAATTGTCATTCTTATCTTTCGGCATCTTCGAGAGTCCGTCAGACTCTTCCAAAGCCCTTCACTTTTTGTCAGAACGATATACTCTCAATACCACGTGTTTACCTTTGACTGACGACACATGGCACCTTAGGAGACCCCTCGAGCATGGTGTCGTTACATCTGTTCATCGCCACTAAGAGTAGGATATAAATCTCCTTGCGTGTCAATTCTCATTCTTCGCTATCGGCATTTGCGTGCCGGCGTCCGTAGATCTTACGGCATCCGGAATGTATTGTAGAAGGAAACTGGCGGATGGTGGAAGTGGACGCGAAGAAGAAAAGGACGAGAACGTTCCGAAGGATGAGATGGAGAACCGACGGTTAACAGCGTTGGAAAGCGGAGACCGAACCAAGCACGTTTGTTTGCTCGGCGGAGCGTGTTACAGTCGCTGATTTAACGCGTTCACGTTGAATGACGTTAGTGCCAAGGGGACGGAGGTCATGGTTCGTTAATTTGGGGAACCAGACCAAACAGGAAATGAAGTATTCTTCCACGCTTTCGAGAAAATGTATACCTTCCGTTTTATTCGCTTTTACTACCATTTGCGGGACAAAGCAAAGTCTTTAGTCAAAGAACTTAGTCTTCTTATACGAGACATAGGCCACGAATCAATTTCCAAGCAGACCTGCGAATCCACTCTCGCGGTATCGTAGAAAGGAATCGAATCACCATTGATACGATCAGTCGCACGCAACGTAATGATTACTCGTAAATTTTTCATAGCGATAATTCTCCCGGCCATTTTTCTCGAAATTAATTGATCGGCTTCTTTACATTGTGTATTCGATAGGTGCGTCGGCGGCACTTTCGAGCGCTGTTAATGCGTACTCGCTTCGAGTACAAGCCGTTAACCCGCTCGCCTGACCGGTTTTCAATATCGGCGTGAACGTCCGCTAATATGTTCTGATTTTTTCCCTCGTTGCAGGCTTCCGGAGACTCCCATTGATTGCATAAAGTTTACATCGCACCGTTTCCCAACTTGTATCGAAGAGACAACTTTGCTTGCAAACTGACGCAATGGAAATTCGAAAGAACCATTGGTTTTCTTAGCGTCCTCGGGAAACAACGGGGAAGTAAAGACACAGGTGCTGAAAAATTGAGGCAAGATCCAAGAGAGCAAAATAAAGTAAGACAAAAAATGAGCAACATTGTCGGCAAGAGGAGTAAATGGCAGAGCAGCCAACGAAACGAAAGAAGGAAGAGGAATGAGACGAGAAGAAGTGTAAAACCAAATGAAAGAAAGAGAGAGAGAGAAATTGCGGCGTGCCAGAGGCATTGGGAATACTGTTGCAACCGCACGGTCTTGACATGTTTTCCCTCTCTCGGCTCGAATGCGCGAGTAGACAAGACCGCGCTTTTTAGGGCCGCAGAGAATACCGAAGAGGATTATTTTTTTCAGCTTTTAAATCGTCCGCGTCATTTTCCTACCGCGACTTTAACATCGTTACGTCTCATTTTCTTCCGAAGCACAAGCCAACGGCGGTCGCTTACTTCAAAGACGATACGTACGTATTTCGCTGAAAACAGCAGTTCTCTCGAATGGCGTTTCTACGTTCCTCGGTGTCTAAGAACGGATCTCGCATGCCTCTCTAATGCATACTTTTCTTTCGATCGTTTAGGACTACGTTCCCGAGAGTTACTTACGCCTTAAAGCGCGGTGCACACGTTCTTGTCTTCACTTTTTCTCCAGCGTGTGCACTAAAAAAATGCCACGTCTCGAAAATTCAAATTTTTCTTTCGGCAGAGAGACGACCAAAACCGTAAAGGGAGTAAAGTAACTTAACTTCGACGTATATAGCCATAGCAAACGTACTTGTTAAAAGGCACGTATTTCTAGACCTTTTTTGTACGGCAATAATATTTCCTCGAAAGTCGATACTTCCATAAGTAATAATTACGAGATTACGGAACACGAAAAACTTACTTTGCTGCCGCCGTGGTGTCGCTTATTAGTAGATCGTATAATCTTCCACATATCCGCTATAAATGCGATAATCGAGTCTCATTACTTTTCATTCACATAGTGTGCGTCCGTACCGCCCATATTGGAGTCATAAAGGTAGTGCAAATCTTGTTACGATACGTGCAACCATTCCACTTTCTAATAACTATAATTATAATTATAATTATCCTGATAACTTGGTTATGCCGCTTGGACCGCAATGGTTTGCCGCGTTCTAACGTGTCGTTAACACGCATAGAATAACACAACGCAGGATCGCCGTAACAATCTGCCGCCCAGGTGGGCGAAACAAAATTTATTAATCCTTTTCTCGCCAATCGACTTGACTTGAAAAGGGTATTTAAATAAATCTGGAACGATTTTTTAAAAATAACCTATTATGTACTAACATAAAAATTTGCCGCCCAGCTACGGTGCATCATTTGCACTTCCGAATTACGGCGGCTCTAACTCAATGCCAGGATATATATCACCAAGCGTTACGATTGCGAACGGTAAAACTAGATGAACGATTCACAGGCCGCCTAAAATCGTTTAAAAAAAAGAAAATTCAACAAGAGGATTCAAACCGCAGGAGTACAGAATCCTAACGTAGCAGCTTACCTACTTGACCGCCATTACCAACTTATCGCCATTTCCTAGAATGCATGATACATAAATTGTCTAAGTAGAACGCAACATTTTGTCATAATTTTTGTTTTAATTTTCTCGGAAGATCCTGACTTATGCATAGATCATTTTCACCAGAGGTTTCTTGAGGTACCAAACTATGTATAACATATGTATATCTTACAGGTCCAGTTCTGAAGAAGGGGTTTTTGGTGTTCCCCTCGTAAGTATTCAACAGACACGATCTTCCCTTTGGCTGTTCACATTTTACTTTCTGTCTCCGTCCCTCTTTTCTCTACCTCTCTTGCTCTTGACACGACCTTCTCATCTTCTTCCCGCCTCTCGTTGCGTTCTCGCACATCCAGGATGTCGTCGCCGTACACGTCACAGCGTACGTGCTCGCACACCATACGTCCTCTTTCGTGTGCGAGCGTACCGATACTTTGCCGAAGCGCTGAAACACCTCAGGACCAACACAGCGCGAGCACACCGAACCCTCTCAAGAGTTTCCCCGCGGGCACTCAAAGTCGTCATATGAAGGTGAAGGTACTCGGAAGAGAGAATTCAAGAGGTTTCGAGGGTCCTGTAGAACTAACCGCGTGCGGCACGTCCATCTCCGTGCCATCACCTACACATTAAGCTGCGAAGAAAAAGGGACGTCCTTTTTAGGCAAGATTTGTCTCGATATCACGACTTTCGGATATTTATACGTAAGATAGGAGCACTCGAAGAATGTTTTACGTTAAAAGAACAAAGATCGTATTACTGCAAAAATCCACCGAAATTATCTTACATTTGTCACGTTCTTATTTTCCCAAAAAATCTGTAACGGTTTTTGAAGAACCTGTTATCGTCTCTATGATGTTTACGTATGTATCCTTAGACCTTTGGACACATTTTATGTTTCGGCGTCGGCGACTCCAGTCCAGCACACAACTCTGGACAACAATAATCTCTGGACAACTAATACGAACACCTAAGTACAATGTGTACGCCGAGCACTTTCGAAAAGAGATTTTGTCTTATTAGCGCAACGGAAAGAGCACATCCTTCGAAAGGCCGACTCTCAGGAATGACATTAAGGCAATTTTCGCTGTTGAAGATTCGCAAACGACGTAGGAATCATTCGTAGCTCTCCCGCGTTCTCTTTCTTTTTTCTATCTCAATTATTTTCCTTCTACAACTCTCTCTTTCTTTTTCTGTCCCTCAATCTTTCTCCTCGGTACTCCCGTAAAGCCGATGCACCGGTGAAGAAGCGAACGAGCATAAGTGGAGTGTGGGGGTGGAAGGAGAAAGATGACGAAGGGAGGGTGAGGGTCAGCAGGAATAGCAGTGGGGAACGATGTTTTTTGACGCGTGCGAACCTTCGACCCCCGTAACGATAGCTCGGAGGGACAGTGCCGTGACTTCAGACAGCCCGATAGAGCGATAAGATTTTGTTTTATAGCGTTTCATCGGAAATCTCGAAAATTATGGCCCCAGGGAGCGATGAAACATACGGTCTCGATCGTATCCGGTTTACGACTGCAATATTGCAGCGGTGTTTACGACCACGCCGCCGTCTGCGTTTATCTACGTATGCGTGTCTGCCATGGGGTACGATCGACGCGCGCCACGAATTTGCGGGCGTTCTGAGTGGCGTACAAACCGTCGGCACGAAGAACGGGAAAGGGAGAGGGGAGATGTACCGACACACCTCCGTCACTTCTTCATGGCAAAGGAAGAAGGCGTGGAAGGACCACGATTAAAAATCTTCGGTGTTTTGTCGAAACCCGTTATAAGTAACTGTCTAACAATATTATGCCAATCAATGCTTCCAGGATGGAAAACTTTGATACGTCCATTCTCCGGTACAATTGGACGAGCGAGACTTTTTCCTCGAAAAGTACGACAGAATTGCATAATAACAGTTGCCAATGTTCAGCAGTAGCGACAAAATATTATTCATCAGCCCGATTGTCTATGCTACTCTGGTCGCATGTCTAATGTAGCCTTGCATGGTAAACTTAGGATTCGTTATGAAGAAGAGAGTTTATCCGTTTTCTAAGGCCGACTCTACATCGTAATGCGCTTTTCAATAAACCGACGCCTGGCACGTGAGAATAAGAAACGAGCAGCGGCTCGAATCGAAAAAAAGAAAATGATTAGTACGAACGATAGGCAAGCGGTGAGTGACGTAACGAGAACCCCGTGAGCACGGATTCAATCTCGTGGAAAAACTCGCGCGAGGACAAGACAAAGCAGATAATAATTGGATAAAAGAGAAGGGTTACGCGCGGGGTGGAGGCCACCATCGCCGTGGCATTATAAAGTCATCATTCTGCGCACTCCTCCATTTACTCCCCTCCACCTCCTTCTCCTTCTCGCCCTCGCCATTATTCCACATCGGGCGAACCCCTTTTTTTCTCCCTGCTTTCAACGAGATCTAGATGCACTCTCGGTGCCGCCGGTGCGCGCTGGTGGCCATCAATTACGCGTCGCGATCGAGCCCCCTTCGTGGCTCCTCGAGGTCGTATCTCGGACTTCCCATCGGGTTTATCCTTCGGAACGACCTTCGTCCTCGTTCTACGCGCTGCGGAATTTTCATTCGCTTCGCGCGCGCCCCACGCGGCCGAGCGAGCGAAAGGATCGCTGGAATGTGCAACGCGTTCGAGTAAGTGCGTCCAGCGCAGCGGTGAGAAAAGAATTCCAAGGCGGGAAGCTTTGAAAAACGATTCGTTCACGTAGACGTTCCAATTATCAACGAGTCGCTCGCTTCTCTTTCCAAGCATTAAAATCTTCATCGACGTTTCCCTGCTTACTTCGAGCTTTCTCCATCTACTCACGCGTCTCGCCGGATCCAGTAAGGACTTTTGCCTTCGAAATTAAACTTCGAATCTGCGTCGACGTTGTCTTCTATCGTCCCGTATATCCTAAGTTCCATCGCTCGGGACAGTGCGAAGCGAAACATGAACAAGTGTGCACAGCTTTTATTCCAATTGCATCGGTTTGTTAACCGAAGACGCAGATTCGGTCTACGGTACGATTTAGGCCGAAACTTCCTTGACTTCGCCCCTGTCCCAGATTGTACTTCTCTCGGTCCGATTAACGAGCGATATCCTCTCGAGGCAGTGGACGCGTAGACGCGCGGGATCGCGTGCCACCGATCGTTTCCGGCTTCCCTCGCGTCACGCTCCGGGGCTTTTTTACGTCCTCGTCGCTTGTCCCGCGCCTCGCTAAAAGGAGCAAGGTCGTTTCAGACCGTCCGTCGAGCTCTTCTTCCTTTTTTCTCTCTCTGCTTCGCGATCTGTCTCCCTCTCGCTTCACCGCTCTCTTTCTCTCTACTCTTCTCTCTTCCTCGACTGACATACCACTTAGAGAGGAAGATTCCTTCGCGCGGACGTGACGGGAGTGCGCGTATCGAAGCTGTCCGGAGCCGTTCGATCTTCGATCCTCGATCTTCGACCTTGAGATACAATCGTGCGACGGTAAGTCGACTGTTGCGACAGATACTTCTTCTTGCCAGGCGAGACGAGGTGACGTTTCGTTAACGTGAAATTGATGGATGGGCTGGAACTCGAGAACTGCGCGTTACGTTCCTCGTATCATAAAAGATGCCTCGTTATAGCGAAACGAACGGTTTCCGCGAAATCTTCTCCAACGTCGGTAATAGAGTTTCGATTATCTTTGCTCTCGACGAATTACAAAAGTTTGTGCGTGGAACAGGGCGTGGAATATACGAGAAACTTATGAATTTGTAATGGAAGAGTCAATGGATTCTGTAAGAAGTGATCCTGTGGGAACGCTTTCGCGGCAAACTCAAGCTATTCAACTTGAACGGAAGAAATAACTAGGATGCAAATCTGCCGAAGTAGTTTTATTCGAATTGCCTCGTGTGTCCAAACCGCATATTAGACACACTTGAAATTATACGCTTGAAATTATGAACAATCTTAAAATGACGATGGTAGATTCAATCATGGCGCATATAAATCGGTCGCTATTTTGCAGCCTAAATTCTCTCGGGTCCTCTGATCTCCCGTCGCGACCCGTAGGAAGACCCTCCGCGTAGTACGTAGAAGCACGGATTCCTAGGAAACGTGCCAATATCTTCGAAGCCACGCGAGGCTCGGAGAAGAGTCGTCTCTCATACATTATACATCGATGTGTAACGAGTTTCAGTTTCCACTTGCCGACGCGTGCGCTCGCGCGAGCACGCGTGCTGTCCATTTGCACGATTTACGCACGACGAGATTGGATTATGTACCTACTGGATGGACGACAGAACAGCTCGCGATCTACACGCGCGAGGGGCAATTCCGAGGACTAGCTCGAACAAGTAATTCCAAGAGTAGTAAGTACTGTACAAATATTAATCTGACATGAGTGTTGCAACTGATAATTTTTACCTGTCTATCTTGAATCATTTTAGAAGAGCACTAATTTTGGTAATTTTAAAATTCCTTGTTTCCAGATAAGCGGAGTTTTGTCCCTGATATCAAGACCCGTCGAGAAAGTTTGTTCTTCGACATCCAAGATTGTGCTCCGACAGCCTCCTGCTGACTCCATATCGTCGAGCTTTTCCCAAAAAGAGGACTTCAAAGATAAATACTTATGACAAAGATCCTTCGCCAATCACTGGATTTACAACCAGTCGATGTTTAGGAGAAGAGTTATCGCGAAGAGGGAGATATGGAAGGAATCGGAAACTTTTGTGAATAACGCATCGCGCTTCTTCATACGCATTGCACGATTGCAATTCGTCGAACCCCATCGTTCGTGACGAGAATGTGCTGTAGGACCACCAACGGACCCAGAACGTGTCGATATTTTACGCGAGACTGTATTACGAAGACTCTTGACAATAAGAGATCCGAATGAAGCAACACCTTACCTTCTTACAATTCGTTTACGAGACGAATTGTATCCAATTGCGAGAAAAAATGTATAAGAAGAAAATATGTATTCCATTGAGAGAAAAAAAGAAGATGAGACGAGCGGGATGTGTAAGGCATGATGTCTTTCATAACGCACCACGGTGCACGCCCGATACAATTTTCCGCATTTCCCGCGAGTTTTCTGAGATTACCCCCGACGCGTACGCCCGGGGCGCAAAACTCTCTCGTAATGGAGCGTTGCGTGCGTGCCGCAGCTGCGCGCATGCGCTCTTTGCTTTGATAATTCCGTGCTAAGGCCGCGACGCGGCCCCGTATTATCATGCACGAGTCGAAGCCTACATAGCATGGCGTCACGTTCTTGCGAAGGGAAAAGAGCACCGTGCATTAGTCAGTCGCGTCACAATATTTTCACGTGCGATTGCTGCAAGATAGGATGCTGGAAGTGTGGAAGGGAGGTGGAAAGGGAGGAGAGAGAAAGATTTTATTGCGCCCCCGAGGATCCGTTCGAGTTGCACCTCGGATATAAGAAAAGACAATTTACGGTTCCTTTAACGATGTATCCGTGGACCGCGACCTGAAGAAGTGCGGCCTAAGGGACAGAAGAAAAGCGAGACAGCGAGAGAGGAGAGAGAAGTTTATTGCGCGCTCCAGAAGTCAAGTGTCTTAAGCGAGCGCCCACCGTGAAGAATCGCAAATGGCTAAATCTCGAAATCGTGACTGCGCGTGCTGAGCAGTATGCACAGCAATTGCGGCGTATGAAATCGTCGTGGGGTGATACAAAAGTGAATTTGTATGGTGAGCCGTTGAGCAAGAAGATTCCTTCGGAGAGAACCATCTTAATTTGACTTCTATAATCTCCCGATGTTCAGGTTAGATACACCTTCCTTCGTTAAAAAGGAAAGTAAAAATTGAATGTTCCATTAATCGATCTAATTGCCGGAAACATTAGGTGTAATCCGTTGCGAGGAAAAAAATGAATGCACAAGGTACGTCGCAGCAAATATGCGGCATCAGGATTTTCGCATACACTTGCAAGGAGCTTCTCACACCACCACACGCATAACGCCTTACTTCCATATCCATCCCGTACGAGCCCCTCCAAACCTAAAAAAAGGAAGGAACAATCGTGGCCATTCAGGGCAAACCGCAATTCCGTGGCAGCAGCATTCGCCGATAACGCCAATTGCCTTATGGAGAACGCAAATAAACTTGACCGCAAGGAACTTCTGATTGATCCGCTCCATACCACGCCAGTCGTGACTCTCCGAGCACGCGATGCTATGCCAGGCTATATCATGCAGAGTTTGTCGTACTCCTATTAACCAACTATACCATAGATAAACGTACTGAAAACAATCGTAACAATGGCCAATTTCGCTGAAACCGCTTCGAACGAGCGGCAATAAATTACTCTCCTTGGATATATTATTCCATTATCCCATTCAAATGTATTGTGGACCGCGTCGGATCGTTTTGTCGAATCTCGAAAATTGGATCTGCCTTATTTTCTGCGGTAGAAGCGCCTGTGCCTGTCCCCGCGCCCAACAACAGGGAGCGAGAAACACGAAGCGCGTCTTTTCTCAGGTAACTAATTACAGGACAGCGGGTTAAGGACGAACTAACCAGCTACAGCATAGATAAACGTACTCAAAACAATCGTAACAATGGTCAATTTCGCTGAAACTGCTTCGAACGAGCGGCAATAAATCACTCTCCTTGGATATATTATTCCATTATCCCATTCGAATGTATTGTGAACCGCGTCAGGTTGTTTTGTCGAACATCGAAAATTGGATCTGCTTTATTTTCTGCGGTAGAAGCGCCTGCGCCTGTCCCCGCGCCCAACAACGGGCAGCGAGAAAGACGGAGAACGTCCTTTCTCGGGTAACTAATTACAGGACAGTAGGTTAAGGACGAATTACGATAACGGCAGGTGCATGCCTACGCGCTGCATGCCGTATTATCGGCGAAGAACATCATCTGGAGGATTGCGATGAGCCAGGCGGAGGAGGAACTTGTGCGGCAATGAAAGAGGAAGAGAAGGAGAGAGGGAGAGAGAGTGGGCAGATGGAGGTAACGAGTGATAAATAACGATAAATTCCTCCCACGTGTATATGCATATGCGTCCGAAGAGTGCACGCCTGGTGGCGCGAGTGCACGCATGACGCACACGCATGGACGGTGCGTGCGCGCGCGCGCGCGAATACACGCGTACGCACGAGATCATCTCGCGGAGTAATTTCAATGATCTCGGGTGCACCGCCGCGGCGTAAACGTGCCCACGGAGCTGATGCATAAATACCTATAAATATGACACGGTCGAGGCCCCGCGGTAACGTTGCATATTAAATTACATTCTTAAGCAGCCCTCTCCTCTCTCTCTCTCTCTCTCTCTCACTCGATTCTTGTGTTCTCTCTACTCCTTGGTGAGGATGCCCGTCTTCGTCCACTTTCCTCCCACATCGAGTCGACTTAGTTGATTAAGCGTACCGCACGCGGTACGACACGATCGGCACAATGCGAGAGTAAGGACACCCTACAGGAGGTAACGAGGTCACGAAGAGGTAAAGGAAGAAATAGAGGAAAAGTTAATAGAAAGGGAAAGACGAATGAGGAACAGTCTTGATCTCTTCTGGGCATTGGTAAACCCACGGAGTCGTACCTGGAAATATGTAGAAAAGGAAGGACGAAGAGGGGCAGGGGAATGAGCGGAGGAAGAAGAGGAAGGTGGAAAAGGAACGACGTCAGGTAAAAGAAGGAGCGAGGGGAGGATAGATAGGAAAAGAGAGAGAAGGAGAATAGAGAGGGTGAGAAGGCGAGGATGGAGGAGGGGAAAGGCAACGCGCACCACCGGAGGCTCTGGATGCTAATTATTCTGGTTCATGCGGGCAATTTGTCGAGTACCGGAGGAACGTATATTTAATACCCCCGGGGCTTCTGCTGCCCTGCGGGTATTTACATCTGTAGCGAATACCACTGTAGCGATGCTATAACGTGGGATGTTGAGAATTATCCCTGGGATTACAGTGCGCTCGTGAGCTCCCTCCTCGCGAATAGGGAGAGTCCGAGCGAGACGGTACCACCCTGCGTTTCTCTTATCTCCCTTCCTCACCGACCCTCGTCTTTCTTCGAGCGTCGTTCGCTTTTCTACGTTTCGAGGGAATAAGAGAGAGAGAGAGAGAGAGAGAGAGAGAATGCGATAAAAGGAGCAAAGAAGAAAAGGAAAAGGCAAGGCCGACCACCAAGAAATTCAGCGCTTTGCTTCAATGTCTGCTCTATGGTAGATAATCTTAAATTGTCCTTTCGAGTGAGCACCACCAATAGCACCGCACGAGCCTTGGAATATTTGTAAGAGGGAATATCTACCGTAGATCGAGTGTGTAAGTTCAAGAGGAAGCACGCGCTCTCGCTGCCTGTCGAGGTATCGGTTTAAACGACGGACCGTTCGATTATTATTTTAACGGATAGTTATGGCTTACCCGCCGTCGCACGCTCGTCACGTGGGAATGCGCGCGGGTCCACGTCCCCTTCGTGACATCGGCGTACCACCGGCCTCACTTCCCTCCCTTTCGAGTTTCTTTCGCATTCCTTTTTATCGCGCGGAGGGGACGCCCCATCCGCGGGGCTCGCGCTCGAACCATGGAGCCGATGGAGGATGGGAAAAATAGACGAGTCGCGGACGAGGAATAACGGCATTGGAATTGCGTATGCAACGTGCGGTTAGCTTTGCCTCGGCAAACGAACTGGCTATGTAACTGTTATTACGCTCTCTTTTTTCCTACTACGATATCGCAAAATATCTAATGTGTAAATCACGATCTTCGACGCGCGAACGATAACCCACCGAACGCTTTTGAAAATGTTCCTTGGTACGATCGCGACGCGGCATGTTGGAACAAACATGCTGGCCTCGCGACTCGACGAACACAATCCAAAGGAGCTCCTCTGCTTCTTCATACATATGCAGCGCCAGTTCTCTCCTCCTATTCCGACGATATTCCGCGAGCTTTGAGTCGCGAGAAGAAAAGATCGTCCTTGAGGGGAGGCCGTCTGATGCACGTACACTTTCTCGGAACCCAGAGAGAGAGAGAGAGAGAGAAATCAAATCGAGAGCTGACGAATGACCGGGGCGGAACGTCCTCGGATAATCCATGATTAAGCAATGCACTCGCTCCAGTCCCTCGTAATTTTGCGGATTCCACTAGAGTGGTGAGCGTTACGGGCTCTCTCGTCTCTCCACTCTGCTCGTAGATATAGGGTTCTGCGGATGAGGATGGTACGCGCGGAATACGGGAGAGCAGGTAACGTGTGCTGGGAGCAGTTATCCTTCGTAGGTTGCATTCAATGTAGAAAGTCACTCGCAATTAACCGACGGTTTCATCTGTGGCGAATGCACCGTGGAGGATCGAGAATTATTCCGTTAGCGCGGATGAGAGTGAGTGAGCGAGCGAATAGGCGGACGCAAGTAAAATCGCGTACGTTCACGATGCGGAGCGTGTCGAAGACTGCCGACCTGGGTGGTTCGCCTGGAATTAAACGTATTTCCTACTTTGACGGATCTCTCCTGCTGACGCGAAGAGTATTGCGGATAAGTTCATGACAATTTGTAGTAGGTATATACGAAGAGTAGAAAAAGTACGCGGAACTTTTGCTGCGCATGAAAAGGGTATGCGAAGTTGTACCCGCCTTCCAGTTGCAGGGATGGATATCACCTTCTCGCGGAAATCATTTATAAAACTTGTTCTGGACGGGAGTTTTATACCTCGCGTGTCGCACTTTTTACGCCAAGTTACCGACTGTGCGTTTTAACACTATTTCTACCGAGATTTTCTATATACCAAATTCTACCAAGAGGCGTCTTTTTGTGTCTAGAATGAGCTGCAGGAAAATGATACCTCTAAATTAATTTAACAACTAGTATACGAATAGTGAAAGAAGTAATTGAGGAAAGATGATTGAACTTGGAAAACAAATTTAAAATAGAATTGGAGAAGGTGTCTTTTGACACCTTTGGTAGAAATAGTGTTAATACAATTGACCACACAGCGGTATCAAAGCGTGTTCCACGCGTAAACCCGCATATCCATTGTAATAAATTAAATAATCAGTAACGCAAGCGCGTACTAGGGTCTCCAGAGTTCACTTTTATCCAGGAACAAATTACCTATTTCACGCAGTAAAATTACTAAATCATCACGTCATTCGTTTCTAGTGTTCACTGTCACTCGTCGGCCTCTATGACGGGGGATCGACTCTTACGGGATCGATGAGTCGATGGGTTCGTCGAAATTCCACGGGTGTGGCCATTAAAGTCCGTTATGAGAGCCCACGGCAGTACTGTTTGCTACAACAAAGACGATAGTAGATGCCGTTTCTCTTCCCTTTCATAACTACTGCTCAACATCAAAATTCCAACAGTGAACCGTCCAGAAGATCGTAGAACAGTACTGCCACATTTGGAATATTCGAAAACATAGATAGAATAAATTTTCTCGCGATACTACGTTGCGTTGCACCACGAGCCACGCCTCAAATTCATTTACCGAGCATTCAATTAGCTCGACGCTTACCGACTCGTACAACAGTTGCCTAGCACACGCTAATGCGCGCAACCGCCACCTTGCCGCACGCGTGGGAATCTTCAACCTGAATAAATAAATTTCTTCGCTTCTCGAGCCCTGCTACTTCCAACTGCAGAGATGAAGAAGAAGCGGCGTGTCAAGGGTGTCTTTGAGTCGTTCGTCCAGTCAAGACGAGGTGGAAAGAGTCGCGACGGTTCTGCTTGCCGCACAGAAGGCTTTATTCCTTTCTTCTCTCCTTCCAATTCTTCTCGGTATATCTTTTCTCGTGAGTTGACAATCAGAAACGACACAACCTGTTAGCATCTCTTGTCCAAACTCCATCATTTTTCCGTTCTTTAGTTCCTCTTCGTCACTGTTTTGTAGCAGGTGCGCACGAATTTTACCGTCTCTCGCCTCGATACGACTGTCTCAGTTC
The DNA here is from genome assembly GCA_944319695.1 of Tiphia femorata. Classification (NCBI taxonomy): domain Eukaryota; kingdom Metazoa; phylum Arthropoda; class Insecta; order Hymenoptera; family Tiphiidae; genus Tiphia; species Tiphia femorata. The sequence continues at coordinate 10,698,675 of OX090903.1, forward strand.
GTCACAGTCTTCCAGTAGATACTCTACTCGAATGTACGCTAGAGCATACCCGGCAACAACTTTCGGCGAACAATCCGCTGGTTTATCGACGATAAGCCCAAAGGGAACCGATCGGCGCGGCGATGCACGAAAATACCACCGACATGGTCGACACACAGGTGTCCTGGCTTGAGCAACGTGACACAATCGTTGCACAAGGTGCACGATTGTATCCACCGGAGGATTTCGTCATCAGACACGGGAGGCAGCGATTTGAGCCCATAAACTCCGAGTTTACTTCGCGATCGAGGAATTACTTAATTTCGCGTTACCCTGCGAGCGTGGAAACTTTTTGCTCGACGCTTCTTATCGGATGAAAATGGCACGGCGCGGTTGACCTCTCGCCTCTTTACTCTATCGCCTTCTCACCCTCTCGCCATCTCCCTTCCGGTACTAGCACGTTAAATCACGATATGGGGCTTTCAGTCAGGACTTAGGAATCTGGTGCTTGCGAAAGAAAGCAAAAGTGAGTCATTGAACGGACAGCAGTCGGCAGTCGTTGACGTATCAATTCGTCATGCAGGAACTACGCGTTATCCACCGTTGACGTATTTCAGTCCGTTGTACCGGAACTGTATATTTCACTACGGTATTTAATTCGTCACAGACAAGCTATGCATTACCAATCGCATTAAACAGTCATGGTAAATACCGATTACTAACTTTTCCAATTAGCTTTTCCATTTTTTCCGCTTAACGGTGTTCCGTAATATCTACAATTCCTATTTCTATAACGCACCCTGGAACTCGATTTGCACCGGCCAAGCGGATGCAAGGTCTGCTTGGAAGAATTCATCCCTTAAGAACGTTCTTACCTAAAATTGCAATAAGCATCGTGAAATAAAGGTTGGAGTTATGCCTAGAGTTCACCAGTCGAACTGGGTCGTCTAAGCGAGTACTCGATAGAAAATGCACTTGGTGCGGAGAAGAGAGAAAACGCGGATGAGCATCGGCCTTCGCGCGAGGACGTGGAAGGTCGAGCGGGAGGATCGAGAAGGGGAGGAGAGGAAGGAGGATGGAGGCAGGCTCGCGAGGATGCGACCTTCGATAGATCGATACGAAAGCGCTCTCGCTGCTTTAAACCGGCGCACGTGCGCACACTAGGCCGGAATGGTCGGCCTGAGCGTCTACTTAGAAGGATAGCAGAGCGCGCGGACTTGAGACGAAGAAAGATAAGGTGGCAAGGTAGGGAGGAGGTGTGGGGTTTACAATCGATGCGTGAACGACCTTTATATTACGAAGGTGTCGGCGAGTCAAAGTGGGCGAGGAGGAGAGGTGGACCGCGGGTCGTTCTTCGTTCGAGATATCGCGGGACTAGGGAGATATCGAGGCCGAGGAGAAGGCGATAGCGCTTAAAAGCTCTCTACGCGCGTACTCGATACTTGAAAGCTCCACTCTCCCACACGTTCGTCCCTTTCCCTCTCCATCCTCTCCCCCGAACAAATACTTTGCCACTCTCGTTCGAGAATCGTTGTCTCCTCGCGGTTCTCCTAGCGCTTCTTTTTCTCGTTGCGTTATTCTCCACACTTTCCGCAATCTACCTTTGTTTCTTCATATTTGCACCATCCTAGCCCCGCCTCTCTCCATTGCCTCTCGAAACTCTCTCTCCGCGACAAGAAGGCAATGAGAATCTTAAATGGTACGAAGGTTAGGGCTCGATCGTAGCTTCGTCGAGAACAAGAGATAAAAAAACATCCGGAGGGGAGGGAAAGAAGGAATCGTTATCGAGAGGCAACTAACGCGAAACGTAACTAAGCGCCAATTAATGCGGCACAGAGTTTTTCCCTCCCCGCCCGAGTCGTAATCATATTGCGATAGTTAATGGCCAAGGGTGTAGACTTCGGGTTTCTTTGTATCTCCCGTAAGGTTGGTTCCTCGCGTGCGTCGGGTGATAAGGAGCGCGAGGGAAATTATTTCCCGGAATAAACCGTTTGCACATCGAACGTTAACGCGATCGCCCGCGAGTATCGAGAGTCTCGGAGAATAGTAAAGTCGGCGTATTATAGCGCCGATAGCAGGGTGCCGCGTATGCGCAAGCGCGCGCGAATAGTGTCGGTGAATAATTTCCAATTATTGATCCCGATCGTTAGGACGATTGCTCGTTTGTTGAAGTGCGACAGGGCTCGTGGAGCGGCGTCCATATACATATACAGACCTAGGAGGATTCATAAAGAGGATCGTAAAGAGTCCCGCGCACTCGTGCTCACAATCAGTCGAATCCACGGTCGGAAACTCGCGGAGTCTTCGCTCGTCGTAAATCTCCGATTCACGCTTCCCGGCCTCCATTTACCTCGTCTCTCGAAGCTCTTCGAGGGGTGGTGGGATCGTTTTTTCGAGCAGCTCCCTCGATCCGTAGGATATCCCTGGAAGAAAGTGGCACGCTGCGTTCCGGCACGGCTCGTAAATCCATGCGCACGCAACAAGCGGGTCGTACACCCTCGCAGGTTACTGCTCCCCGCGAGCCTGTTGCTGCCGGCGCGGCGTTGCTGAACTTTCGATTTCGCACCTCCTTCTCCTTCCTGGCGTCTACCTCCGCGTCCCTCTTCTGCCGCACGCCTCGCCGAGCAGAGATTTATGCAAATCCGGAGGCAAGCGAACGAGTCTCACCGGCAGCGGCTTTGGAAATCGCAAAAAGCACTATGTCTGCGAGGGTAGAAAGGGGTGGCATGAAGAAGGATAGAGCAGATGTGAGGGAGGCGAAGGTGAGTGTCGGCGTAGGAAAAAGCGAGAACGACGGGAGAGAGTTGGAAATACGCGTATGCAACGTATTTCTGACTGTAAATCACCAAGTTATGTATATAGAGGGGAACTCGGCGAGTCACTTCCGCCCGACAACGTTCAACGGTCAACATATACGCGCTAGAGATGCTTTTCACCCACTAGCTCGAACTCCGATTAGCGAGACAGAACTATTCGCATCGTGCGCGATTTTTTGAACGTTTTTTGACTCTAATGCTAAGTGTCCACTTCCGAAACAGTAATTCGCGATGGTTTTACTCGCAAATGGACATCTAGCGTAAGACTGATTTTGAATCGAGTTGGATATTGGGTGGAGTTCAAACATTTGCTCCCGGAACAGCATATAATTGCAGGAGTAGGTTCTCTCTCGCTTCGTTTACCCGCGTCTGTACTTCGCTCGACGTCTACGAAGTACGGTTTTGTTACGTATGCAATTTGTAAATGTGTATGATCTTCTCCGACAGATGAAGAGCCGGTGACACGTAGAATTACTTCAAGCGAGAATGGTGCAGGGTCGGTGATTCCAACAAACTAGATCTGTATTTTTCCAGGTGTTAAGCTCTCCATATAACGTGTCCGAGAATTAACGCAAGTGATCCCATGAAACGTCCACCACCTCGCACCAACGAATTTTTCTCTTTTAAAATAAATCTTGCGTTACTTTTTGGGACCGTTCGTTCGATCAACCGAACTCCTTTTAGAACTTTAATTCATTGAGCTTTCGAGTGTGCACGAGTAAGGCGCCGCTAAAAGCATTCTACTCGAAGATCATATCAAAGCAGAAGAGACGCACTACACCGTAACAAAGGCTGCCATCTCAATTTAGCCGAGATCAACTCCATCACCCTCATCGTCCATCACGCGTTTGCACGCTCAAACGCACAGTAGCTACGCGCCGCGAAAGGTGGTGCAAAACTACTCGACGATTAGGCCTGCCTTTCATCGAGCTCGCAACGGCTAAGATGGTTCGTTAGCGGACCATTGTCAACGTGCGCTCGAGCCCGTTCCACTCTGAGCACCAGCACGCGCGAGACACGCGAGAGACACACGTGAAAACGTGTGAGACTGAACAGTGACTACGGATGCTCGTACTCCTCACACTTGGACGTTCGAATCAGGAAACGAAGAGTTTGAAATTTCTCGAACGTCCCGCATGTGAGCAGGTAGGTACCGCACGTCGTCGCCTTCGCGCACAATCGCGTGGCAACAAAGTTGCTCGATGCCTAACGGGGAAACGAGTATCACGAGTATCAGTTCGCCTCTTCCGTCACAAAGACCCCCCGTCTCTCCGTCGGTTTTCTCTTCTTCCTCAAGATCCCGCATCCTGCGACGTAATTTCGGCCCACGCGACCAACGGGCGGGCGAGCGTTTGTAATTCATGCATTCTCATTGGAAAAGTATTCGCTCGGCGCGTTATGCTAATACGAGAGCGAGGCATTATTCGCGGCCGTATGTCACTGACCACCTACCTACCTACCCGCAGTGGGACCTTGCCTGAATAATAGGCACCCCCCTGTCTTCCTCCTCCGTTCTACGTCGCACCCTCTTCCGCCCTCTTATGTGCCTTTCTTTCTCCACCACCCACCTCTCTCCCTCGTCGCTGATTTCTCGCTTCTACCTTTGTCCGCATCGGGACCGAGTAAGATCGAGCATCGTTACTTAATCCAATATGCGAGTCCTTGTCTCTCTTCGACGAGTTCCACGTCTTTTCAGATTCGCGTTGTTTCCGTCCGTCTGCTACGTGGACGCTCGAGTGTTCCCCATTGTCTTCGTTCAGCCGAGCGGGCGCAGGCGTAATGCGCGCGCGAGCAAGCGAGCGCATCGGAGTTGGGCTTACCGCGAGATTCGTACCCTATCTCACACTTGTTTTCTTCCTTCCTCTACCTCCTCGCCGCTATCTTTCTCCCCGTCGAGCAACGTTATAGACACTGCCTGGATATACGAGGTATTACGAGTCAAGACGATATTAAATTATAATTCACGGCACGTTCTACCGCGTTACCTCATACTTTCCTTCGGTATTTATAGGCTGACGCTCGGGCGTACCTATTTGCCATGGTAGCGATGGATACGAGCGCAACGTGGATCCTCGTGTTCAACGACGCATAGAGAAAAGGGCCGCTTGTCGAGGAAGCACCAGGACGAGACGAGGGAGTCGCGGGAATCGTCGGTCTGGATGGCATCTTTACGTGACGTCGGCTAATTTATCGGTGCCGCGATGGCAGAGGATAAGGAGCGCCCGGTTCTTAACGCGATTACGCGTTACTTCGTTCGCGATAACCTTTGAATGGTGCGTCCGAATGCCAACGATTTCCTCCAGTAATTTCAACGATCCTTAAGCAGACTTCGCACGATCGATATTATTCTTAGAATTGAATAGCTCAACGATAACGTTTATCCTGCGAGATAGCGAACTGAAGTTGAACAGGTGTTGCAGAATATTCTTGATACTTGACTATCAATCGTATTGGTTGTATTACCTATTAGCTTTTATATGTATAGACAAATCGATTACGTGAAATCATTTCGAGATTTGATTCAACGGAATCATTTAGGACGGTGATTTAAAACGAAACGATATTTAGTGATAAGTAGAAATTGTCTCGATCGCCGTTAAAGGGAAAAGTTTATTATATCTTGGAGTCCATCCATATTCATAGGTACGAACCGCGTGGAAGGATGGAAACGTGAATATGCGTAGACGAAAGAGAGAACGAAGCGAAGACACGAAGCGCTTAGGGGCACGCTACCGTAAAAGTGATCCAGGAAGAAGGATCGTTCGTAATTTACGAACGAAAGGCTATATTCGTCCCTTTCTCATGCACATGGATTCGCGATCCTATCTATCCGTGACGAGACGCGCTTGCGCGTTCTCGCACAACGCTCGAGTCGGACGCTTTCTCGGCCCGTTGCAAACTCGACGTCATTGTTAAAGCACCACTGCCACCCACAACCATCTGTTACTTTCTTTCTGCAAGGCTTGGGTTAAATCACCGGCCCCGTGCCCACCACAATCTAGTCGCACGTAAGAGTGTCTGGTTAAGCGTAGGTAAATAAGGAATGATCCAAACGTTCGCGCGTTGTGCGCTTGTACTTCTTTCGATTTTTTATTCGTACGATTTGTCGAAGAGACAACTTCCTTTAGCTGAATAGCGTTGCACGATAATGACTTTCTCGCGCACTAAAGAATTACAGGAAGAAGCTGGTGCAAGGAAATCTTAGAAGTACCGGACGCAGCAAGAGGCATAATAGAGGGATCACCTTAAAAATACTGGTTAAAGTGCTACTAACACAAAAAAATAAAATATTGTAATAAGAGCAGGTCGACTAATCGCCGGATAGTTCGTCAGGCGTAGACACGAATTCGACCAATAGGTAATAAATAGTACAGGGACTCATCAAAGAAAACCGTTATTGGTAAAAACTGATTTATATTTGTGATCATCTGTTTTTGAATTTAAAGAACATAATTTACCATTAAATTCCGTAATTACATAAAAGTATGAAAATTATTGTATCGCATTTTATAACGATTGCATTTCTAAATGCGTTCGCGGATTCTTGATACTCACTCAGCTATAGCCGCACACGTTTTCTTCGACGTATTCGTTTCATGAATTATTTTCTACACCCGAAGGTCGCGCGACATTTATATCTCGAGCGAGAAAACCGGTACTACGAATGGAATGATTCACTCTTCTCCGGGGGTATGGATAAGGGAGAATCGAGAAAGGAAGCGAGTCCTACGCTTACTGAGATTTATATCGAGCAATACAATGATGCGTATCTTCAAGGACGCATTTCCTTTTCTCATCCAGCTGTCTCGGGTGAAGGAAACCCACGTCGATTCATGGACTGTCTGTGAGTTCCATCGACGGGCGAACGATAGGACGCTCGATAAGAACGCCAATAGTATCTCGTAATGTGTGCGTACGTGAAGGAACCAGTCTCGCCGCGGAGACGGTGCGATAGTACAGATAATGAGATTGCGCGCGTCGAAGTCTCCGAGGAAATCTGTGAGAAACGAAAGTTTCCTCGGCGGAGACTTCGACGAGCGACATGCAAGTGGTTTACTCTGCGACTTACGAATAGACACCTTTTTTGTTTAGGTAAGATTATCGAACGGTGATTGACTATTCACTCGTGGGAATCGTATCTCCCATTCCACGAGAAAATCAGGATTAACGATTAAAACGATTAGCAGTAACTGATTAGGATACGGCCGAAACAAGTTTCCGTCTGCCTCCTTCAATCGGTAATATGTTCCTCGAGAAATTTAATCGGCGAAGTAAGGATGCGATAATAATCCGATGAACGAGACCTCATTTTCTATTTATTAGCGGTTTACTTTTCCGTTTAATCAAGCGTGCCGTGGAGTCCCGCCCGCGAGTGTGCGCGTTCATTCTCGGTCTCGTGTAGGCACGCAAACGCAGCGGGCACACGTGCGCAAACGAGCCTCGAGCAGCGTAGTTTTAATGGAAGATCGAATTTCCGATACGATTCGCGAGCACGATCGATCATTGCTACGGACGTGATCGATATATCGTCCGCAATGATTGGAATGCCGGCGTGTGGGTAATTCTATACAGACGCGCCTATTATGCGTGCCTCATTAACTACCGACCGCGCTAGACTAATCAATATCTCCATGAGGAATACGTTCGGTTTCGTTTCCGTCGATGATTATCGCACCCATATCGCTAATTCATTGTCACATTTTCGGCCGCGCCGTAAGGGCGACGAGGTTCGAAAATGGGACTGGTCCGCGAGGAACACCGACTACCGTTATTAAAAATCCACTTGATCTCGACCGCAGATCCCACGATCGTCGATCAACGTCAATCGCTTCGCACACGGGGAACATTTGCAAACCCAGGAAAGGACTAATCAACATTCTCGGATCGTGCCGTATCTCGAGGTAAACTCGCAAGAAGCGAAGAATCGCGCGTGTGGCGAGTTCGCGCGTAAGTACCACCGCACGTAACAATCGCAAGAAGGCCCTCTTAACAGCGAACACCCGGAAATCGAAGGATCGATAATCACGATTCTACCGAGAATCTATCAACCGATCCTCCTCTCTTACTTACGCGAGCTCGCCTCAAGAATCTCCGGCAGGATAGCTCAACGCGCGCGCGCGCGCGTCGTCTCGTTAAACGCGAGGCGGACTTGATCGAGCGTCCTTTCTTACACCCCCTTTTCCCCGTAAGCGCGGAGACAACAATAATAACGGTTCCACACTCACCAGGATAGCCTTCCGGGATGACGATTTCCGGTCCAACCTTCACGTCGTGGCGGTAACGATGCATGAGGAGGGTGGCGGTGACCCTGAGAGATCTCTGCTGCTGCTTGTAGAGAAGTATTGGCCTACCCCCGGCACCTTCGACTCTCACCACGCGCGGCAACGAGAATCTGTCGAGGAATTCGCGAAGCGGCATGAAGCCACCGCCTGAGCCTGCGGCCTCAGCAGTGGCCTCGCGCGAGCTCGGCAGCGAATCCTCTCCGGTCCCGGTTGCCTCGCCGCTCGAAAGCGTCGAAAATTCTCCGCTCGACGACATCGTCGCTTCACTTTACTTCCTGCTTCCGCTCTCTCCCGCACTTTATTCTTCCGATGAACTTTTCTCTTCACACACCTATGCCCCTCCCCCCCTACACCACCCGCTTCTCGCCACGTTACTCAATCGTTTCCTTCTCCCACCCTCCCCTTCCTCCTCTTCCTCCACCCAAGGATCTTCTCACTTTTCCTTCTCACGTCCTCATGCGCGCACAGAAACGTTTAGTTCACTTTCCGAAGAATTCCGTGGAGAACTTTTTCCGACGGAGTGGGTCACCGATAGGCGGTGAGGTGGTGCATACCTGAAAAATATAACAATTGGGATACGCGTTCGTCGAGTGCCTCTCGTAGTGGAAATTATGTTTCGTGATTGTGTCTAACGCCTTCTCTCACCCGGTTCCCTTGGCAACGAGCGAAGGTGGAGGCGGGAGCTTGTAAGCGGGTCTCCCGGGTAGCGCATAATTAATCGTCGATTAATTATTAGCAGGGAGACGGGTAGAGAACGGGAGGGACGCAGGGAGGAAGGTTGCGTACAAAGGCGTGTAAAACGCGTGTACAGCCCGAGGAGCCGATTGCCTACGCGAGATAACATCGTACCCCCTTTCCCGCAGCCTCTCCTATTTACTCTTGGTCCTCGAGATTTCGCACTCTCGCGCGCGAGAGAGATCGTTCGACGGTGCGCGAGAATAATTCCTTCCATTGGTAGTTCGTAAAGCGATTGCCGATGTTTATTGGCACGCCATGGTGAGAAGCATTTCAGAGAGAGAGAGAGGGCGGATGGAGGCCGCGTGAGGAAAAGCGGAGGATAATTTTCACGTAAGTTCTCGCACACCACGATCTCACCTCTCCTTCGTGAGGCGGGTGCAGGCAGGAGTTACGAGAGGTACGTCGGTCAAGAGTGAAACCTCCTCTCGCATGTCTCTCTCTCTGTTTCTCTTATATTTCTCCTCATTCCATTTCTCTCTCCATTTTTCTCCTCGTCACTACTCACCCCGTTACCTCTTCGTTCCTTTCGTTCTACTCTCCTTTTCCTTACCTCCCGCCCGCCTCGCCTCTTTCTTCCACTATCCTCGTCTTCTCTCCTTTACTTCGTCTCCTTGCGCTTCACTTTTCCCCTCTCGCTCGGCCTGCCCCCGAGGAATTCGTCATTCCACGAAGCGTGGCAGCCTTGACAGTCATTTGCCAGCGGCGCGGGAGCGCGCGGTTGCCCGAGCTAACGAGTGATTATCCCCGGAGCCATCCCCAACGATGATGGTGATGATGATGAATTTATGACGATGATTATCCCACCGGTGGTGTACCACTGTGTCGCCACCGGTGTTCGTCCTTTCGTAGGAACGGCCGATGGTGAATCGTCGTCGTGCTGCGGTTCGTCGAGAAAAGAGTGGGAGGGCTCGGTATATTCCAATGACCGAGGTCATCGCGATTGCGTAATCGAGGACGTTCCTTGACACGGTGACGTACCTCATGAGCCTTGCATGAGGAAAATTTAAATAGAACTACCCAACGACCTAACATCGTGCTCTTCGGTTCACAGATAGAAGAGATAAGACGAACTGGAAAGAACGAAAAAGGTGACGTACTCTTTTCGAACAATGAAAAGTCGAGACTTGTCCGGAACGCGTGGAAAGAAACTGCACACGATGCACGAGCGAAGCACGCGGTCCTGATCGTCATTGCGCAATGTCCCTCTTATCAATCATAATTCTACCCGTCGAGCCACTTCCTCGTCCTCCCTTCTCTCCATCTCCCACATCGCGAACGGTAGCAACGCGTGAGCCATCCGAGCCTGTGTCCCGTTACGAACCGCAGCGATCATAGACCAAGATTTTCGTCTTCGCTCGAATAGACGAGCGATCGAAGAACGGCCAACGACACTGTATTAACATATTCTCACAAGCATTCATCGCGTGCGCGATACACCCTCTCTCCTATCCTCTTCTCTTCTCGTCGTTCCCCATCGACTGACTTGCACCTGTAGTATTTCTGGGATATGCGCGTTCGCGAAGCAGATATTACGGAGATCGCATACGAATGACGAGAATTAATATTCCACGTATGTAAGATGTGATGCACTAGGAACGAGAGGAAAGGGGGACGGACGGGCCAAGGAGGAGGAAGAGCAGGACAACCTGGACATTATCCACGGTGCCGCTCATGAATACGCATGAGACCCACGGACATTTTTTTCGAAACTTCGTTGAACCCCCCCCTGTCGCACGTGACCTCACGACTTAGTCGTGAATAAAAAGTGACAAAATGTGTTCGCGAGTGGAAAGAAGGGAAAAGAGGTGGATACGAGTGCGAGCCTTCCGCGTAATTCTTTTGTAATGGAGATTTAATTACGCGTGACTAAATTGTACGAAAGACGAACGACTTTCCTACCGACAAATTTTTCAATTGTAATGCGACTCCTCTGCCGTTAGGTTCGAATGTTTCTGCTTTCTGCTGAGAGAGTGTCCTTCGTAACGTTTTGCGAAGAGTCGATGTCTCGTGCGTAATTCCAAGGACTTTTGGTATGCGTAGAATGTTTCGTTAACGAGAACACGGAGCAATAGGCATCTCGTCTACTTCATCGACTCGGGCGTGTCTGCTTTTTATCACAGACGAGATACGCGTTTGCTCAGGGGCGATACTTTGTTTCACGCTTCGCAGGAAATCGGTGCAACTTCCGGCGAGCGATCGTAAACTTTCGATCAACTTTTACCGGTCCAGTTGCCAGCAGTAGCCGATCTAATGGCCAATTCACCTCGATCCAACGAAGTCACGGTTATTATTTATCCTTCTCGACGGCGGGATATACCAGGCTCGCGCTTCGCGCTAAATTCCGCTCTTACTTTCTCGCAGGCCGTCAGCTGTTCACCGGATTCACCTTTTTTCAGCACGTTCCACCAGAGTGCGTTAAATCGACGGCATTAATTTGTCACGCATGATACACGTGGTATTTCGCGGTGCTCTTTCCGAGTTCGCGTAATTCACGAGAAGCAGTAAAGAGAAAGAGCGAGGGAGAAAGAGATGCGCGAGCGGTGCCTTCAGGCAACAGAATTTCTTCCCAGGACCGGCTTCTCTTCCGCTCCGCTTCTCATCCCACCCCTATAAGCAATTAAAATGTACTGGAACGAAGCTTTAACGCGAAACAATATCGCGTAATACAGTGAGACCGGGTGAAAGTCTCCGAGCTTGGTCGATTCGTTTGTCGAGTGAAGCGTGGACGAATCTTTTATGCTCGTCGAGCGGCTTCCACAATTTTCCGAAATATCCATGAATTAGTCAGTGGTGCATAGGAAATGAAGTTTCGGTCGTTGCATAAATAATTATTGAAGAATGCGGTATATGGAAACTGGTAGCCAAATATAGGAAGTTACCCTTCTTGGCGCGGGTTCGTTGTAACGTCATCGTTTATTCCTACCTACGACGTATATACAGTGATGCACATCCATCTCTTCGCATATGCTCCAATCTGATCGGTAGAGGAATGAAAAAAATCTGCTTCGACGTATCACGTTTTCGAGGAAACAACCACGAGGAATGGGCGAATAAAAGGACGAATAATGCAATGGGAATGGGAAATATCCAAGATTTCGCACGGATTCGTGCGAATTCGTCGTGAATTCATCGCATGAACTCGCGTGCCCGGTTGGTATGAGTGCACGAAGTAACGGCAATAAAGAATTAGTAAAATCGAAGCGAGAATATGCCAGCTGCGGTAGAGAAACTAGCGCCAACGAATCGGAGTCGTTGGCTCCGCGACCGTTGAGGTAGGTCGCGAAGTAGAGAACGCGAGTGTCGGCGCACGTAAGTGGCTCATTAATTAAAACGTAACTTTTAGTAACTTTCTACACAGCGCCGCGGCAATTCGCGTAGACTACGCTCGACGGTTCGTCGAACCCTTTCCTCCTTCTACCCGTTTTTCATTTAGAGTCTAGTAAAATTCTCCGTGGCCAATCGAATCAGCTGATCGGCTTCGCGTATTTCGGAGCACGGCAGAATCGAAATTCGTTCCGAGGATCTGGTCCCCACGCTTTTCTTTCATACTCTTCGTCCGCGAATTCCACGAAAGACGAACGCTTTGCACGAAACGAGAAGGAAAGCGAATGAAATCGGTCGTTCCGGACATCTCAGTGAAATCGTCGACGCGGAGACAACGCAGAGAAGCAAGGAGAAAAGAGCATGGAACAGCGATGCGAATCACTGAATCAGTTAAAATCCTTGGGGATTCCCGTTACACTCTCGAATTCTCTTGTGAATTTGCAAGCATCAGCCTTCTCCTCCATCCCTGCACCCCACCCCTACCCCCTCCTCTCATTCCAAAGGAGCAGGTGCACGAAGGCATACAAACGCGCATGGAAAAACAAAAAAAAAGGTATACGTCGAACGTTTCCACTGGAAGCACTCGATTCTTCAACAGCACCCACCTTTTCGATCGCGACGAAGCTCACGATCCTTCCTCGATTTCATCGACTTCCTCGTACCTCAAACGATCTCGTCGAAGTTACGCGCGTACCGTCCAGACGAGCCGACGAATCTTACGTGCGTATTCGACGCGAGCACCATCGCGCGAATCCCTAACCGAGCGAGCGGAATCCTGGACCACGTTATCTCGCCATTCGCGAAGGATCGAGCACGCGCAATCGTAACGTTCACCGAGGTATCGTCGAGGAGACGACAGGAGCTCTCAGGATTTCTCGTCTCGCGAAACGCGAGTCTCTCCCGTTCTGCACGGTCCCTCTTCTTCCTCTCCCGTTCGCTTCTTCCTTCACCTTCTCCTTCTTCCTTTCCTCCTCTCTTGTCCTCTTCGACGCCAGACGTCGCGACCGTCTCGTGCGAGGTCGCGCGCGATTCTTCGATACTACTACCGCGTCGATTGTCCGGACGACAGAAAACTAACGAGGTGCCTTCTTCTTCTCTCTCTCTCTCTCTCTCTCTTTCCCTTCTCCTCTCACGACCACTCGCAAAGAGACACCCGAAGGAATCCTCGAGAACGGCGCGGCTGGCCCGTCGTGTGTGTCGTCGACTCTTCGAAGGACGACAGCGCGGCGAACCCGACAGGGACGACAACGACGAGGAGAACGAGAACGGTGATGGAGCGATCGATCGATCGGTCGATCCGCGACTGCGACAACGAACCGATCGACGTGGACGCCGAGAAGACGTATGCGTTCGTTGCGCGCGCGTACCTGCGTGCGTGCGACGAGCGACAACGGCGACGGGGACGGCGCGAGTAGAGCGGCGGCGCCCCGACGCTCCGGACGAGATCGTGCGACTAAAGCTTACAAACGAACGGCCGCCGGGACGACGCGGCACTAAGCCTCGCGGCGCGGCTCTGTCCCCCCTCCCTACTACGGCCAGTTCAAATAAACTGTATCGCGCAGGCTCGCGTGCTCTCCCGTGGAATCTTTCCGCGGCGCGCACCGGGCGCAGCCGTCGCCGTCGTCCTCCCTCTTTCCTCTTGCTCTAGCCGCGATTTCTCCCTTTCCTTCGTCCTCGCGCCTTCCCTCTCCGTGTACCTTCCTCTTCCCCTACCTCACCACCACCCTCCTAGGCCGACTCAGCGTTTCTTCGCCTCTCTTCGAGTACCTACTTGTCCTTGTTTCTTCTATCCTTCTTCATCGTGCTCCTCTTTTTCTCCGTGCTTAACAGAGCCACGCTTGTCCCTCCCGGTTCCTTTCCCTCTTTCCACTTTTCCCACCTCTTTCCGCGAAGGTCTCTTAAGGTGGCGAAGGCACGTTCGAGATTTTCGAGAATTTTCACATCACCGGGTTTAGAGATAAGTAAAGTCGACTCGCGCTTTCCGTACGTTTAGATCTCTCTTTTCGTTGGGTATTTACTTTCTGCCGCAGGCTTTTAAAGTTTCCTTTTATCAAAGGCAATCGGTTTCTTGTTTACCTTTGCCTCGGGAAATTACAGCCCGACTTCCATTTCCGCACTATATTTCCTGGCATTTCCCTTAAGCACGCGACGTTATTCAGATACGGAGCAGGTCGTTCTGGGGTTATTCTCGTTTTGTGTTTCACGATATTTTAATAGATGAATGGTTCGTTAAGTTCCAGAATCATGTCGCCAAGTAGTAGTAGTTAGAATGAATCTGCTTCAATAATAAAGCGAAGCGAATCTCCTTCCTGAATACAGTTTTATCGTTTTACTTCTCGTTATGCCGTTAAAAATCTACAAAGTTGAAGTAAAACCCACCGGCACTATTTCAAATGGAATTATGAGAAATTGTGGTAGTGTTGTAAAAGTGTCTTCTGGATCCATAGTAGCGTCAAAAATTCTTGTTTCAAGTCCATTATTGTTGAGAAATAATGCAATGAAAAGTATCACATTACCGCGGTCGGTAATGTGTGTCTCTACCTTGTCATCTTTGAAACAGAATGGCCGAAAGACTCATACACGATTCGTCGAGAAATTCATGAATAAACGAGAACCCGAAGGTATACGTAAAATGCTGCGAAGGCCGTGCAATTATTTGTCGACGTTCAAGTCGTAGATTCATTCAAGCGATGAGTTTTCATTCGATTATCGATGAAATCAATAATTTCTACTTCGTAGAAAATATCACCACTGAATCGCGGTTCTCCTTCCTGTAAGGCGTGCCTCCAGGGTACGGGGTAGTTAATACTGTCGACGATGGTCTTTAGGTTACGACTTAGATATGGTAGTCTCTCCCTAATTAAAAGCGCCGCGTGGCATGGCGATAACCGGCGAATGCAAGGAAATTACGGCACTGTAATTTAGGATTTCGTGCTTCGTCGCCGATTCAAGCGGGACTGGTAATAATTTAAATAACTGCAATCGTATTTATAAGATGTCGAATCGTCAGCAGCTGTGTTTTTTAAAACTATTACGAGATTGTGTGCAATTTGCGTGCTCTTTAAATCACCGGTGAACCGAAATCTCAGGGTACCTTATAATATTTGTCGTTAACGAACATTTTTCGTTAACTTGTTTACAGCTTTTATAATTACTTCAAACATTAACGTTTAGACGTGGATTAGGCTAGAACAGCATTTTGTTTAAAGACACTTTATATAAAGATCAAAAGTGAATCGATATGAACGTCCAAAATAAGACTGTGGCGACTGATGGAAAATTTTGATGAAAACAATCGCGACCTGTTATAATTGATACCATTGCCGTAGTGCATATGCCTCGTTAATGATTTTTAATTCAATAAAATATTCATTTTTTTGGTAGGTGTATGCCTCGTGGGTTGCATCATCCGCTTCACCTAGACCAATCTTCCTAGACTTTCCCCACAAATGGCTTTACAAACTCAATTGGCATAGTATGAATAAAGTACAAGCGACTCAGCCAAATAACTCAAACTCCCTCGATTACAATCAAAACCTTAATAGCCAAGTATTACAAGTATCGAGGTGGAATGTGCCTCTTCTAAATAATCCACACGGCTATATTCACCATATGTTGCTAGCGCATCTGGCGTGCCACTTTCAACGAATCCTGATGGTCCACTACGCACTATCCATTACATCCTCTTCGTTAAGAGACGCGCAAATAGAATTTAGAAATAATTGTGCTTCTGTTGCATATAGTGAGTTCATCGAACTATGTTGGGCAATTTTCGAGAATCCCGAAATTTTCGAGGGCCCGACCTCGAGAAAATTTTCATCCCGACCTGATCCAATGTTCCTTGATTCTCGCACGCCTCTAATATTTATTTTACTGTCGAATATGTAGCCATTATTTTATTAACAATATTTGTATATATCATCTCCATTCTTCCGGCATAATTGTACCGCAACCATTAATCGAGTTTGCGTTCATTTCTCACATCTTCCAATCTCACGTGCATTTACGCTTTATCTGCGAAAGTTTCGCAAGAGTAAACGACAGGATCTCCTTCGCGTGAATCGGCTCGAAAGCGAGCAATGATGCTTGGTCTATTCATGCAACGGCGAATGCTACGCTTTTTAATCCCGGACTTGCATAGCACGTGTTCTCGCACACGCGCGTCATTCTCCCGTTATGCGTACAAGAGTCGCGCTCACGAAAGACTAAACTCACGATTAATAAACCGTAAAGCTGTACTGACCGCATAAAGACGCGTGAGTACGCTCGCGCGATCATTGCGCAAGGTTATGGAGCGAAAGAATCACAATTGCCCTGCGCCACAAAAAAAGGCGCGTGCTAAAGAAGCAGGATGGGCAGAAGAGGGAAGGTAAATTCGTTGACGAGATCCGCGGACGAGCTCCCTGTGAACCATCCTGAAGCTGCATTTCTCAATTATCTGCAGGGTTGTATAACTCATTCCTTGTACACCAATCTAAATGCGCTCATTCGAATTCACTTACAAAGACTGCGCACGAGATTTCTTCCGAAAGAGAGAACAAAGTCAAATAAGATCCCACTTTTGTGAAATATTTTCATCCTTCGCATACTCACTAGACATAGATTATGACGTGTCGAGTCGCGACTAATTCGTGACTCGGTCTTCATAATTACGTTCCATCGAGGCTTAGGAAACGCCAGTATTCGATACACGACCCGTCATTAAAACTCGCTTAAAAGACAATCTACAATCGGCCGACGCCAGAAGGGTGGAAGTGATAAGGAACAATGGATGTGACGCAACGCGAGATTTCCAAAAAATCGATACGAGCTCGTTAATTAAACGAGGCTTGTTGAAAGTCTGACCTGTAACACCCAGCAACTTCCTGATTTCCTTTCATACCGTTACTTCTACTTTAACTCGCCTTCTTCCTTTACCTCTACGACGTATCTTGCCTATTCGCTGGCTTCTTTCTCCTCCTCGCAGTCGCTCGTGCGAACCCGGTGCAATCTCAAAGCACAGGATTACCACTGCGACGACTCCCTAACGTGTGGGATTCCCCTTGCGCGGCTCCTAAGCGCACTCTCCTCCTCTAGTTGTCGGCAGGATTATACTTTCACATTCCATGCACTCTCCCTGCGCGACGGCGCACCGGGGCGGCGGCATCCGATAATTAGCCCGGAACGCGGCTAATATTAATGCCAGTGTTTAGACGCGAAATGTTGCGCGAGTGTCATTGTCTTCGTAATTGCCGTGCCGCCCGCCAGGAGGGGAAATGATTATTGGCTCGTAGAAGATAGTAAGAAGGAAGGTAGAGAACGAGGAAGAAAGAAAGGAGGAAAGGGGTGCGCTGATTACAGCGACGGGACCGCGCGCGCCTATTCCCGTCGTTCTCTTTCCTCCTTGCCTCCTAGCGCGAGCCCTTAAGCACATTAATAAGTTTTCAATATGGCGACAAATCATTGGTAATACAAAAGAAAATTTCGTTTCTTCGAAGAACTGAATGTTTCAAGCCACATAGAGAATATGTATACCTAATGAATCCACTTCCATGGACAACAAAAGAATATGTCATGATTCTTTTCATATTTTTCCCATTCTCGACATTAACGCATGGCGCGCACGTAAAGTCGTAAAAATGAACTCGTCGTCCGTGATAGAAAAGTGAGACGAATGAGATACCCGCAAATAAGATTAACGTGCGACCCTTCCGTGTATGCGCACGTTCAACCTCGACTAACATCGAGTGCGTGCGGTACACGGAAGCGTACCTTACATGGTTGCATGACGGATGACCTTCCGAAGGTCATCGCCTTTCCTCCCCCAGACGACTTAGTACGCGCCGTTCGCGCTTACACGCCGAGAACTCGCGCTGACGCGCTTGTATCCGCTCACGACGCCCCACGAGGGAAAGCGAGACGCACCTCGTGCCGACTAATTGGAATTCACCAGAAGCTAAATATAAAATCTCGTAATGATATGGAAAAGCGTCGACTCGAACGATCCACGGCTCACCGTCTCACTTCCGGGTGCGTGTTCGAGTCGTCATTAAATGACCGAGTGAGCGGATCGTTACTCGCCGACGTCGTAGTTGTCGTTCGGCCCGAGTCTCACGCGATCGATTAACGGCCTCGATGAGAGATCGAAGAAGCGAAGGCCCGACCTTCTCGAACTCCGAGATCGTATCGGTTGTATTCGCGGCGCGATCTACAAATGAGGTTATAAACCGGCGTGGAATTAACTCGTCCCTCGACGGCGTATTTCTTGCATCTTGGGAACAGCCCCGATTGGTCCACACGGGTGTGGATGTAAAAACGGGCAGGATTGCTTCTTTCTTCTTTTCTTTGGGTATTTACATACGGAACTCCACAAGACGAATTTACATCGGTCGTGAAAAAGTGCTTATTGCGCGTCGTGTCATTACTCAGCATACGTTACTAATCTTTCGGAACCTCGGTACGTCGCGCACCACTAATTTTCTCAGCTTCGCCGTCGTAAAAGCTATTCTTCCATCCTACGAAACTGTTTGCGATACGCAAGGACCTTCCGTACACGCGTCGTAACTTCATTCCCAAGGAGAACGGGGGAGAGAAAAAAGCCATTGTGAACAGATTCGACAACTCGCGACGTAGAAACTCTCAAACAGCCGTGTTTCCCGGCGCGAATTAAATCAAGGCTTTCGAGTATAGACGTAATACGCGCACCCATTTCCTTCTTGCCTGTGAATCACGTAACATCGTGGGAGCAGCGCGCAGTCGCTATTTACCGTGTATTTGACGCACAATTAACCAAATCATTACTGCAAATGATACAGCGTTAAGTATGGCGGAGGATCGTAGAAGGAAAACAATTTTCAGGAGCACAAGATCAAAGATTCGCAATTGAAGAAATTATCTAGGTGCAAATAAATGGCGCCTCGTTCGACAAATTTCGCTTTCTTCCGCTAATCAAGTGAAATTAGCGACCTTCCAGACGGCAAATAGTCATGGATCCGTATCTATTAGCAAGTAGCAACTGAGTCGTTGCTGCGAGTAAACGAATGATAACCAGCTCACATATACTTATGCTTAATTTCGCGAAGAACCCTCGTCTCGGCATCGTCGCGAAATTATAACTTGCTCCAGGAACATTTACATCTCGTCAATTCTAGTAATTACTATTGTGCATACTAGTAGGTCTAAAATTATGTTTAACAATGTGGCTATTAGGTACTAATGTAAAAACAATGCTTCGCGGAAATGATTCCGCTAAATTACATTGTCTTGTGTTAGTAACAGAAAGAGAGAGGAGAGGTTCGAAGAAGGAAAACTGATCGGACCACGGAGTTGATGCAATACAGAACTATAATTTAAAGTTGGTTTGTATTTTTGATGTTATCTCTCCAAACTAGTCGTCACCGAACTGCCCATCCTTTTGGGCCCTAGCGTCGTCAGGACCTTCGTCCCACCCGTTGCACACCACATGGCCCTTGTCCTTTTCGAAGAACGGCTCGGTACTTGAGTTTATGATCATCCTTTGCAGGCGCGTCTCTCGAGAAAGGGTTCTCACGTCTTACACTGGGTGGGACAGAATGAAGACAAAGTGTACTTACATTCATAGAACAGAAATCCCTCATAAAGCGCATCTTATTCGACCATCGCAACCGCAATACTAACATCGTTTTTCTCAAGTATCTATGCGAGGCCCGTCCGCTGTCGACCTTTCATCTGTCATCTCGAAGGAGGCGTCGGCCAATGTGTCACGCGTATTCACGCGAGATCTAGTTGCGATCTCTGTTGGATCATCGGCCGAGACGGTAGCGCGCCGGACCGAGCCGCAATTTCCCTCTCGTTCGTCTTGCTTGTCCACCTCCTCTACAGGCTCGCACCGCACGCTCGTGAGCCAGCGTGGGCACGGCGCGCGGCATACGTCCACGTAAGCACGCGTGTCGAAACGTGCGTGCTACGACGCGGCGGAGCGATCGGTATGCGCACGTGTCGGTAATAAGTCGACGGTGGCTGAGGGTTATCCTCTCTCTCCCTCACGATCTGCCCTTCTCTCGCTGTCTCTCACACTCTCTCGCCAGTATGATGTGTAAAGAAAGCCGCGAGACCGCGACGACGATAACGCCTGAATTTTATTGGTCCGCACGTTTGGTCGAGGGACCGACTCGACGTAGGAAGAGAAACTCGATACCGTAGCGAGCTAGGACCACGCGCGTGTGAAGCAGATTGAAAAAAGAAAAATTTTCAATTCACGGGGGTTGCGTCACGACGATGTACCTTTTTTTCCAGCAGTTTTTTTTTTACCATCCCGAAAGATCTCGTTTCGAAAAGCTATTTACAAACGACGACACTTCGCGTTTGTTAAGCGGGCGTGACGAAATATCGAAACGTGTCTAGCGTTTTGCAACTTCGCGCTGATAAATGCCGCGGCACGCATTCGTGTAGGATTTTACAGCAAAAAGTCACGATGTAATCGCTACCATTGTCTCGATTGTCGAGAAAATGAGAGTCGCTCGCACGTACAATGACCGTGTCCAACGAGTAATCTAACAAGTAAGTTCGTTATTCATTTGTCTCGAGATCGAACCACGCCGATGCCGACGATCGGCCGATCGTTAAGACAGGAACCATAGTGGCCACGGTATGGGAAAACGACGGGTATCCTCCCCGGAGGGCAGCGAGATATTTCTGCCACGACTATATATCAGGCTGTCCAATTATGGCCCGGCGCGCCGATTCGAAAGTGACAAACGCGCCGCGGAGACCCTCATCCCCACTCTTCACCCTCTGATCCACCCCCGTTGCGACCGGTCCCACTGTTACCTAGGTCTGCTAAAACGGATGAGTGAATTTTGTGCCTCTCCCGATTCTCTTCTCGTCATTAGAGACTTACGAAAGTTTAAGCGATTAATCTTCGTTTTTGTATGGCGTTCTATGACAGATTCGTTGAAAAGATCGATCGCTGCTGATCGATGAATATCGTCACAAGACGGTAGGAACAGACGGAAGGTGTTCAACGGAAGAGGATCAACTGTTCCAAATTTCAGATAATGCTCCGATTCTCAGCTCTGCGAGTATGCATGATAATAGCAGTGCATGTTGAAAAGTTTACGGAGATTCGTACCACAGATTAATGCGATTATTTCGCCTCAGATATTCCTCGATGAAAGTCCGCCCACGTAACCAACGAAATGTAGCATTTGCTTGATTCGAATACGTCATACCACGGTCCTCAATAAATATTAAAATCTGCCCTTCTTCCCCGAGTGTTTCTAAAGTTATGTTATGCACGCTTTGCTCCAGACACCGACTAATTAAACCCGCTTGAAAGCTGCATTCTCGGCACGTGTACCGCGCAACACGATTACTCATACTGGTAACCCAATTCTCGGACGCTGGCAAAAAAGATATACTAAACGTGTCTGTTACTTGGCATTCCCTACTAATTCTGCGGCTTCTTAAAAATACCAACGTCATCTTTTATGGACATAGTGTATGTACGACACATTGGCATGCGATTATTCTACTTCTAATGAAAGAATTTACTACACTTCACTTGCATCTTATACTACTCATTTTTAGTTTATCTCGTTTTTCAATTTATCGTGTGATATAAAGCTTGTTAAAACGATGCTGGATGACTAATTTTTACGGAAGATTCTCATGCCTTTTCCAAAGTCGCTGCCCCACCTGGTAATCGTTCCTATTTTTTTGTTCTCGTTCTCTCATCAAGGCGGATCTCCTTGCCACAACAAGCGAACGTGCGAAATTGTGCAACTGCGATGATGCATCTCTCATGCATCTCGCCCAAACAAAATGCGTGTGTGTACGCCGGCAAGCCTACGGTGCGATCATCCGTAGTCGGAGAGTAACCTTCGTTCTCTCGTCGTCCTCAGCCTCTTGACATGCCACAACGTACCGAGCACACAATTTCGCAAGTCTTCGATTACGAGCGACCCGTGCTCGATCACGCACGAATCCTCGGCCCACATGCTACGTTCCCCTTTACGCGAGAACGTGAATTGGTGCGATCGCTTGTTCTGTCCTCCCCTGTGTGGTCCATTTTATACATCCATCTGAGAAAAATGAATAAAGGCCACTTTATGAGCAGAATCAACATTCCAGGATGACTTATTCCATTAAAACTTTCTCCGAGTCAGTGGCACACACTTACAAGTGCGTGCATGACTGACGGAGGGATTTAGCAAAATTTTACAAGGCTTGCATATTTGTATTTTATATCGAACAAAATAGATTTACTTACATGAAACATTTTTGTTATTGATTACAAACTGTTTCTACGCAGGAACAGTTTTACGACCGGTGACTGCGACGTGCTTCTTTTCACGAAAGGATTAATTCTCCGAGTCCTTCTTCTCCCTTGGCGACGCTCACGGCCTCAACGGGGTTTACGAGTCATCCAGGAAAGGAATATAATTCGAGAGTGTCCCTGTTTTCCCTTTTACCAAGAGAAACAATTCGTGACACGAGGTTTATGAATGTATCGCGCAGGATAAGCGAGGAATGCCTCTGAATGCAACTCGGAGCCGCCATGGCCGGTCGAATGGCTCCACGGCGGTAACTATTATTTCTCGCGAATGCAGGATTTGCCGTAGCGAATGCGCGCTCGCCCGCTCGTACGCTCCTATCTCGCTCGTAACCGACGATAAAAGCCGGACAACGTCGAGAGCGAAGGAACGACGGCCGTATGACTTTTCCGCGCTGTTGTCTCCATAAAGCACCGAGTGGCCACTCGGTCTCTCGGTCGGCCGATCATGATGGCCTCCTTTCGAGAAAACGATGAATTTCCATGTCGGCCGAGACACTCTCACTTAGGCGAGGTTTCGCCAAGAGACTTCAAATCGTTCTGTAGAATCTCGGAACACTAGGTAGGATGTTCTGAAAACGCACGCGAAGATATAGTTAAGGAGGAGAATAAAAATAACCGAGGGAAGCTAATTTGTTCGGCCGGACGATACGAGAATAAATCCCTCCTTAAACAGGTACTTCATATCCAAACCAAGACTAATTTCAAATACGACGTACGAGTCTAGATTAATTACATCGCGAGTCTGTATATTACACGCGTATATTTAATACATGAGAGTCGTTTCAGTTCCCTGCGAACATAAAAATAATTATTCTTATCTCGTCGTCACGGGGTTGCAATCTCTGCGTCGATTCATCGTGCGATATCCAGACGAACTATGGCGTTTACGGCGGAGACGAAAGGATCGTATTTGTCATAGTTTAGAGATCGGCAATCACGTGGCCATTGACACCTTCCCGCAATGGACCGAGAGGCCAAGTGCGCGCGTTCGCGCGCACCAGTGTTCCGCGTGCCCGGCGTGTCTTGTGAGCAAAGCACCGTGCAATCGCTTCTGATCGGCTGAGAATAAACGCGTGCGACTCTCGTGCGGCCAGCACCGCGCAGGTTTTATACGAGGCGATCGGCGAGTGCGAGAGAACGAGAGGGAGGAAAGAAAAGGGAAAACTAGAGACGACGGGAAAAAGAGAGAACGGAGATTTATGCGTATCCGTGTCAAATGCGTCATTAGAGCGAGCGCATTGGCTATAGTCGCGGCTGTTACTAGAGCCGGGCCGGGACGTTCGAACCCCCGAAGGCTGCAGGAGTGAAGCTTTAATTGCGATCGATCGATCCAGTCGAGAATGTAGACGAGAGGTAGAAAGAGGAAGGCGAGGAGAGGTAGCACTTTCCGAGAGGACGATTACGGTAAGCGAACAAACTTTTCGAATGGAGTGACGAATCCTTTTTTCAGTTGAGTATAGGAGAATAAAGAAGTGTATCGAGCGGAACGTGTTTCATGCGCTCGTATGCTGCGTTTCTATGGTAGCAATTTTTGTTCGCCCTTTCGTGGATCGACGATAAGGAACCAGGAGGCACGCAAGAGCCTCGAGAAAATCTAATAAGCTGTAGGAGATGTAGATAATTGCGTGGGGATAATGAAGTAGATCGATATCGTGACGCCATTAATATCCCCTGTCGAACCATTCGCCGGGCGATATTGTGAGTCCAGTTCATTTGCCATCGTCCGATAAATAATGGCACAAAGGCATGCGACGACAGAAGCGAATCGTGCGCTTTTGTTGTACGCGCAAGATGTACGATGTACAGCCTGCCACGCATTTCACGCGATCTACCATTCTCAATATAAATGATACTTATTAAATAATATCAAAGATGAATGAGCGACGTGCAATTACGTTCATTGTGAGATAAGTTTCAACGCATTTCCTAGGGGAATAGTCTACCCTTGCCATTTTCAAGTCTAAAGTTCCTATTTTTTATTACAGCCAATAAGTCGTTTTAAGGGTGAATGTAGGATAGGTTTACGTCATAAATCACGTACTTCACGTTACGTATTTTGATAACGCCTATCGTTCTGGTGAATGGCGCACTGTTGTGCATCGACGCATATCGAAAGATATTTATGCAAATACCCGTACAAAAATCAAATAAATATCATATAATTAGATTACATTACTAGCGATAAATGATAACTACCGTGTTTATAAATTTTGCTATACAGGATGTCCCGTAATTATTATAAGAAGGTTGATAGTTCAGTGCAACAAAATGGTCCGATAAAAATTTATTTGGATCCTGTGTATTTGTTTGGTCTGCTTTTGAGTACGTTAAAAAGTACGCGAAGTCTAGACAATTACGCGGAAAGATCGAACGGTGGAGAGATTAGTTTTTCAGTAGTCTTTGATTCTTTACACGGTGAAATCAGGATGGATAAAAATTCTACTTAAACTCTTTTCCTCTGCGCCTGACAACTTTATCTTCTAGAAAGCGTTACGCAAGACGACGCCATTCGCCTAGACAATAAAAGGCAACGTAGGTCGTTGGCGCCTATCCAGCGCGCGGAGTAAGTCGACCTGAGGATACCCAGTAACGCGCTCGCTTAACGGGCGGTTAGGAAAACTATTCTGCGTAACGTGCTGTCCTGCCGCCCCTCGGCATAAACTCCTCCGATCCGCCGCGATGTACTGCCGTCGATCGTCTACGGTGAAAACGTGCCCCGCGCCTATTGTTACCACACGAACGCACGAGCACACCCGTTGGCGCGACCGTTAGCAGCATTCACGCTTATGCGGATATGCGGCTTCCTCAGGAGCGTTCGCAGAATCTAAGCTAACACTCCTTCTAATTCATTAATTATGCCTATTAATTAACTACCGTTTGTCTAAGTATCTATGACAACGTTCGAAAACGGAGTCTATTCATTTTTATCGAAGTCTTCGAGAATTAGGTAAAAATCTATCAAAGCTCCGAATTCGTTTCCGAGATCGACGCATCGAAATTCACCACGGAGTCTCACTTTCTACCGACTTATCGAATTTGTCTGTGTCGTTGAAGTCGAGTTGGAAACGTGTTGCATTCCAGAGTGAGAACTGTTGGTACTTTTATAAAGCATACGGAATAACGTCGAGCGTGTGCCGTATCTTTTTGCACCATTCCTAGATAGCCGGAAATGAAAATGTCCTCGCCATCCACGAAAGCGCAAAAGACGTGCGCCGCAGGAACGCGGACTT
This sequence comes from Tiphia femorata, assembly GCA_944319695.1. Taxonomy (NCBI): domain Eukaryota; kingdom Metazoa; phylum Arthropoda; class Insecta; order Hymenoptera; family Tiphiidae; genus Tiphia; species Tiphia femorata. The sequence goes on from OX090903.1 coordinate 10,724,338, forward strand.
TCCTCGTCCTCCGCGCCGCCTTTGCCTTTACCTTCGCCGGTCGGCGGCTCATCGAGTGGCGGAACGACCGCGGCGTCGGCAAGAGCATTTGTCGCCGGTGTTATTCGATCCGGTGGCGCAATAACGGGGCCCGGGACAGTAAATCCTGATTACCATTACCGATACGGACGCAAAAAGCCGCCCTCCCGGTAATGCACGCGCGCGTTACGACCCTGCTCTATCCGCGTGCTCGTACGCCCCAACCCCTCGCGTCGGCATCTAAAGCGCACCTATGCGAAATTGGATTAGCCACTCCCGCTTAAACGTGTACCTCGCATTGCGAGAGAAAGCGCGCAGAAAGGAAGTTTAATTTTCTATCCAGCAACAAAACTATAATGCTCGTGATACGCTAGGAAGCGAATCCAATCGATTGTGATCGAAACGATTTCTCAATTCTTTAAACTCACGATCTTCAAAGTATACTTTAACGTTTAATTTAGTATTCATCTCGTTTAAGATGTCACGTTGACCTCCGAAAGATCGTGAGAATCACTAGATGTGATTTCTAATTGCAAATACCTTAGCGGCAAATGCAAGTTCAAAGAACCTGGAAACTCCCTTCGAAAGATTGTACTTAATTTCTTGTATCGTTACAGATGCATGATCCAAGATCGGACAATTGCGGATTATTTCGTGTACACGAAATTCGTCGCTCGTTTCGAGAGCGAAGCGGGTCCATGCGCCCGTACGAGTATACGGTGAGCAACGCGACGCAAATCTACGCGCACGCATTTGCTTTAAGTGCGTCGTAGATTCCGTGGCGTGGTCGGTCTGTCACGAGCCGGTTTTAAATCCGCGTTAAGAAATCCGCGAGCCGCATGTGTCTCTGTAAAGTAATAACGCGCGAATGTGCGATGTACTCGTGGCAAGGGCGCGCGCGTTCCTTTTAACGAGAACGCGATCACGCATTCGCTCAATGGAACCTTGCAAATCGTAAACACGGAGGGGCAAGAAAAAGCAGGCTTAGAAGAAATTACCTAACCCTGCCTTTCGTAGGTTCAAATATTTTAGTATTTGGAGTAGGCAAGTTTATACAAGAACAGCGACGTTAAAACTTACAAATTTTGAAATTAGAAAAGATCGATGCTCGATATACTGAAAGAAAACATCGATAAAAATCGATGATGAAATAATTCATAATTTACAAAAAGTCAGAAAAGTTTAATAAAGAAAATTAGAACAAACATTTTTTTTTAAATTGAAAGTGGCTGCGTACAGTGACAATCAAAACTTAAAGATACGTGGGAAATCTTGATTTTCAGGGTACGATAAACGGAGGTGCAAGAGAGAGAAAAAGACAGAGAAATAAAACGAAAACACGAAAATTGCAGGGAAACACGGAAGAACGAAAAGAAAGAGAGTGAACTAGTGAACTGGATTGAAGTTGAAATCCCAAGAAGGGCTGCGCTCATAGACTTACAAAGGGCGGCTGTCAAATTTGCATTTATGAGATACTTCTAAATCTCGAATATTCGACGTCTCTATTATGAACCAGCGCGTACACGAGAATGGAGGTGCGAGCAAATGAGCTTAGCAGGTAGAAGAGAAATGTCGCTTGGGTCGTCCACATCCTCTTCGCCATCTTGGAACAGGCAAGAAAAACATGCGACGACTATGCACCGTTTACTTCCCTTTCTGCACCACCCTGTGCCTGCGCCCCTTCTTTGCATAAGCGGCCGCGTACTTTCGAAGGAGCTCGTAAAGGATTCTCATTTCCTCTCCGTAACGATATTGCTTTAACTGAATTTGTAGATTAGCAAAAGGGAGAGAGGCAAAGTAACAGTGATAAACGGGAAAAACAAAACATTTGCGCATTGTTCTCGCCGACGCATTTGCGAAGATGGGCAGATCATCGATGAGTGTTTGCATTTATTTCGCCACCAACAGAATGATATCGAGGGTAGATGCTCTCACGAATTGTCCTCGTTATAAGCATTCAGGGTTTGGTGGAAAGAATACATTTCAATGGGTAGTCACGGTGAATACGGAAAAAACGCGAAATAGCGAATATTTTCAAATTATTTTCAGGCCACTTGCGAACATTAGGAATGCACAAAAAATCAACTGCAAATAAACCAACGATACAATAAAATTACAACGCGAATGAACTATGGAAGTGCGGTAGATAATAATAAAACGGTGTATAGTGTTAAGCGGCTAAGAGGAGATCTGCGACTGTAGCGTCGCATATATCCTTTCAGCATCCAATCCTGCCGCCTGTGCGAAGATAAGTGGCATCGACTTTCGCATACTTTGCTTGCGAATGTACGAAGCGTCTCGCCAGACTTGCGCTCGCTTGACCCGCGCATACCGATCGCATCGCAACGCCCCGATGACTTCATCGGGATTTTGAAATCTTAACGAGGCGAAGGTCTTCATTATCATCAACGACAGCCTCTACATGAAGGAGGCAACGAGACCGTTGCATTGATATTATACGTGGAATCCGCACAACTTGCGGCCTACAACGTCAGTTCCAGCGGTAATCGCAAATCTATAATCGCACAGCTTAAAATCGATATAACTGCACTACATCAATCTTACATCTCATGATTCCTACCACGAAGTTCCATTTGACATGTTAAAAGCTCCCTGCCAATTACAAACTTGGCAAAAGATTCGTGCACCCAGGACCTGTACTGACCAAACATCGGACTATCTCTCAAGAAAAGCCGCTGATCTTCAATTTTGCTCGTGGTCCTTTGTAAACAAAATGAAAAGATCACGAGGAGAATGAGCAGCCTTTAAGCGAGTATTCTCTGTGGATGGAAGAGAAGAAAAAGAGATCTTTAGAGACGCAAGAGGAGAAAGACGAAGGGAACGAGAGAAGGGGAGCGCAAAAAAATTGATGCGAATGGTTCGCCGCATGAGTGGGCCATTCAGTCGGACTTCGCTTCACTCAACCCGCTCCTAATCCTCTTATCGATAGCCGAGAACCTTCGTCTGGACCGTGTGCGTATAAGTGGCATCATGGACGCGTCTGTACCACAGCGAGTATAGAATTTATCGATCAAGATGAATTGAAAGTAATTAGAATAGCTAATTCTAATTAATAAGTAACATTTCTCCTACACATACAAACTAGAAAGATTCCAGATATCGTCGACATTCTTAGCACCTATGAGTTACCTAAGGTCACGTTCAAGGTCGCCTTTAATATTTTTACTAACACACCCAAAGTGTCTAACGCAAATCGTAATCTGGCATAAAACATCAACCCCCATTGAGCGGCGAATTCAATCTGAAAATCTCGGCGCTCCGATCTCAGCTAACTCAAATCAACCCCTCTTGACCCCTCATAGGAAGTGGCTTTAATCACCGCACGGACATTCGCGTGCAGCTCGCCGCCGCATTTTGCCTGTTGCTCGGCACGCACGCTCGCACGCATGCACGGTACTCCTTGCGCAGTCGCTCGCTCGCACGCGCGAAGGTTTGTACACGATTGCCCTCACGCCTTCCTCCTCCTCCGCCTCTGCCTCCTTCTGCATGTTCACACACGACACGCGGCGTGGTACCCCAGGCGTATCATAGCCTGTGTGCGGTACTCAGGTGAGGCTCTTAAATCCCCGACGACGAAGCTTAAATCAATCACCGTAATTAACGCGCGCTTTGTACCGCTAGAGCGTTAGGATCCCCGATGTTCTTATTGCGTGCAACCGCGCCAACCGGCCAATGCGATACGCGAGGATATCTGAGATGCGTTCGCGCGCTACTTCCACGCCTGCTCAAATGTTGCAGCTACTTCCGTGGTGGTCGTACGCGAGGCAAACTGTGAGCAGCGCAAAAGGGAAATGGAAAATAGTTTTTGTACGTTTTTGTCCTCTTCCAGGAGATCGGTGATCGATAAGAATTTCATCATTCTTAGTACTCATCGTATTTTATGTTAATTTCGTTAGTTACGATATTCCGAACTAAAAATCGCGGAGGTATTGTCGTTGCCACATTTCTAAACTTGACAATGTGAATTTCAATTAACTGTATAGGGTGTCATCGATAAAGTAAATGGCATCGCAATGGTGGTTAAATTTTATTATTCAATTATAAGGGCATGTCTCACCCGCGGAGAGTCTCTTAAGTTTGATCGTAAATTCCTGCAGGACACTCAACGGCACTTGCCAGTGAGAGGATATAACCGACGAAGGATCAAATTTTACGTTCACGTCGCACCAGGGAAAGCGAGTGCGTCCAGCGTCATTGCCATCACTTACCAACACCCGAGCACCCGCGTAATTGCCTCTTGTACTGGACACGGTCGCGTCGAGGAGGAAACGCGCTTCTAATGCTAAAAGGTTATAAAGAGAACATCATTTCGCCGACGCTTTCACCGACCATCTACGAAACGGTGAAGGAAGGTGGATCGGCGAGACTCTGGCGATATTATGCAACCGAAGTCCCGAGGAATTTCATTATGCCTTTGTAAGGTGAGCCAAAAGCCTGCCGGAGTTCACTCCACGTTGCTTCCTCTTGGTAAAAAGATATACATATTTACGAACGGTTTATTAGCAACTGGAGGGTATCGTCTTGATCGACGAGGCACAATAAATAAGACTGCTTATGACACTTCCCACTAGATATACTTATGAGTTTATTGGAATAAAGTAGGTACTTGGAATGGCTACTTCACGACATTCCACAATAACCTCTAAACTTCTACAACCTCCATCTAATCCACTTCATTCGACATCGATCTGACAGTGCTTATTCGGCAGATCTGTATGAAAATATTTTTTTCCTGCTAAAGATGGAAAAAGGCTATTCGCGCTTGATGAAGGTAATTGAATTGCTTCGCAAAAGTTCACATCCGGTTTACTCTCCGAACGCACTAATCGAGAATGTGGAATTTAAACGAATTACATTACGCACGAGGAGCATGGAATAGTTCATGCACTTCGGTTCAATTGTGACTACACAGTTACGGTCTGTTTCCGATGAATAAACGATCGAGTGCAAAGAAAGTAAGTCTCACAGACTCGCTCTCTTCCTCTTCGCTTCTTCACCTCGAGAGACTTGTCCTAGCCTAAGAGGTCGCCGAGGGAAACGCCGTCCTCACGTGGAAGCTTCTCCGGCCTTACGAGTTTATCCCAGAGTGTACCACGAGCAATATCCTGGGGGTCCGACACGTAAGAGGACACCTTCTCATCCCACGGCCACTAGGCTGTGTACCCTAGGGCCGGTTACGTGCCAATTATCTCCTGTTCCACATCTTCTTCCTTATTCAGGACTGTTTCGAACCGTTTCCACGGAGCGTTGTGTCGTCTCCCGATGGAGCTTCCCTCTTTCCGGTTCACATATTTCTCCTCTCCTTCCATCAGCTTACCTCGCCTCGTCTCTCTTCCTCCGTGCACCTAGGACGAGGAGAAGGGAGCTCAAGGGAGCGAGAGCGGAGACACACACGTTAGATATGTAGGCACACAACTGATCTCGATGCTGTCCCACCGCTAGATCCCTCTGTATGTGTGTTTATCCGCTTGCACGGCTTAAACGGCACCACAGCCCTTCTCTCCCGCAAAACAAGTGGTCTAGCCAGTCGAGCAAATTACCCACACTTATTACCCCGGTACGTACGCAAGGAAAGAGAGTCCAGGACGTCTTCATCGGACATCGGTGGAGCCGATCGGTTGGCTGCATCTGGTGCGGCCATGGCCGTTGATACTGGCGTTCCAACCGATGCCGGGAATGGGGCTGGTGCTGAAGCCGATGCCGATGTCAGTAGTTCCGGAGCAAGGGCTGTTGGGCCTCACGGTGTTGGGCCTTCTCCACCAAGAGTCTCTTTTCATGCACCGTGTATGCTCACGCAGGATCGTTCCGCATAAGGGTGCACCTATGTCCGTCTGCGTACTTGTTTCAACTTGTGAGCGCATGGCTCGCTGCCGTTGCTGCTACTGCTGTTGGTGCTGGGGTGCCGGTACTGGCTGTCCCGTTGCTCAGGCTGCTTGGATTTTTCCTTCCTCACGCACGATCAGCTCCATCGATAATTATCGACGCTGCTTATATGCCGGCCTCTCTTCCACCGATCCTACCATCTCCTCCCTACCTTTTTATCTTCTTTCTTTCCTCCTCCTCCAACGGATTCCCCGGTTTCTCTCCTCCGGCCGTCCCCTATCGAGGATCTATGTATCCCTTTGAGTTTAAACGGACGCTGAACAGCCGCGACTCCTTCTTTCCTTCTGCCGATCTCCTTTCTGCTTCTCTCCTCCACTTCTTCTTTTTCTTCTTCGCCTCCCTCTCCTACTTTCCGTTCCTCGAGCATGGCCGAGAATACAAGAGGGCCACTGGCAAAGGGTTGTATCGCTCTCTCTCTCTCTCTCTCTTCCTCTCATTCGCCATTTATTTCTTCCTTTGTCTCTCTTCCCGCGAATACTTTGATCACTTTGTATTTACGACGAATGTCCGTCATATTTCATCGACGAGCCGTCGGCCCTTCTCCAGCGCTCCGATGCGCACTCGCGATGATGCTGCATGCGCTTCTGTTGTTGCGAGTTGTTAATGGAATGAATAAGGAAGGAGTCGCAGCAACGGATTATTTGCGCCTCTTAACGAAGCACCCTTCGCCCTTCACATTCTCACCTTTCTTTCGCCAATTTGCACTTTGTTTTATAGGTGAACTTCTAGATCGCTGCTACTTATGGGTATTGGTCGAATAATTTGACCGCGAATAAATTCTGTTTCTGATTTCTTAACGCTCCATATGAAAAGGCACGGACATATCAAGGTTCCAGCTCACTTTCGTTCCACGTTAGACCCAAAGATCTAATATCCTCACCTAATGTCGAGAATTCACATTCGCTCGATCGGAGATAATTAAAGGCCCAAGTGCTTAAAGACAGTGAATCAAACAATATCCATTCGCTAAGCGAATAAGTGTGGAACGAGCTCCATGGGAGAAGCGATACCGCTAGGTAGAGGAAGGTGACAAGCGCTTTCTTTTGTCTTTCCCGAGGGTCGAGAAGTGGCGGAGAAGAAGGAGAGTGGAAATCCCCGGACGCAGGGAATCAAGTCGGTCCCGATCGTCCTTAGTTAGCGTCAAACGTGTGCCGCGACGCGAATGGTCCCACGGCCCGCGATTTCCTCCCGCGCCGCAAGATTTATCTTCCTACCGATCCTGTTATTCGGAATAGCATCGTCGAGGCGATCTCATCCGTGCCTGCTCGGATACCGGCACGTAGGTGATTGGCACGATAATCCGGTTCCCCGGTTAGCCGACTCCCGTGCTGCTTCCGAGCGGTGCCTCCTAAAGGTGGCTAATGCGCCTTTCGCACCTTTGAAATGTGCGTCCGTAAGAACGCGGAACTTACTTAGAGGGGAGGTAGAACGTGAAACGTTCTCCGTCTCGGTGACTCACTCGAAGGAATGGACGGAGGAAAGGGATTTGTTATTCTCCAGTACCTTCTTCGCAGTAAAGTGACGGTGACGCGTGGATCGGATCGAATGGAAGTATTCCACGGATCGGTATTTTTCAATGTCAACAGAAATGGAGGTGCGATTGCAATGATGTCGAATCAGTGGTGACAACGCGATCGAATATATCTCTTTGCATGTGACATTGAAAAAGATCTCCATACGACAACTTTTCTCAGTAGCCAGAAATCGAAGGTGCATCGATAAATTCGAGCATTCTATGCGACGCCATTGACCACTTCTGGTTCTTCCAGGGTCAGTCTAACTCAAAACGGTATAGGAAACATGCGACGCATGCGTGAGACCCCGAGGGAAAATCTCAGGAGAGTCGCTCTTATCGTGAACGCATGGGCCATTAAGATCTTTAATTGACTCTCGATACTGGCCCTCGCCCTCTCCTTCTTCCAGTCTCTATCAATACCGCCGAGAACTTCGTCGTCCGGGCTCCAGTATCTCCCGGATAAGTTTCTCATTTACTTTTTATAGTGCGGTGGAAGGGAATGAAAGGCCACCGCGAGAGAAAATGCCGATTCCCCGTTAGCGGGACAAGAAGAGCATTTCGGTATCGTAAGAGGCACGCGAGCATCGTAAGGATATTAACTGGTGGAGCTGGAATGTTATGCTGTGCCTGTTTCTCATCCCGCATGCGTGTACGTGAGTTTGAGGGGGTGGCTATCTCGAAACAGGAGAAAAAGGAGCGATCGAGCAGGAACTACGAAGAAATCGGATAATACCGTATCCTGTCTGGAAACAAAAATAGTGTTAACACGGTATATTATAAACCTTACCGACCCTTAAAGCGTAGGTAGGTACACACGTACCGTACGTACGTGTCTGCGTTTACGAGTTAACTTCTTCGCATGGAGTATGATGCTTGCCCAAGTCCCCGTACAATGTGTTAGCAGATTATAAAAATGTGTACGTTGTGGTGATCGAGCGTTTCAAATTGAACGTCCTTTCGAGAAACTTTGTGAGCACCGTGTTGCGTGAAATAAGAATCTTGCCGGGACGAGCGTGGAGAACGCGGGTACTGTGCTTGGAGTAAAAGCACTCATCCGATGGGATTAGCAACGGTGACTGGGTAGTCGCGCGCTTCGTGGATTTAAATCGCGAATGAGCATCGGTCAGCAGATTGGCGGGAAAAGTTGTTGAAGACTCGATCGGACCCGACGTTGACTCGTCCGCTTAAGGAACCTGAACGAGAAGGTAAAGTCGCATCGCGATCCCATACCATAGGTTCCACGGACGGCGACGACTCCGCGCTCGTTTGTTCTCTCATTTAAATCACCGTATCGCCGTTGTATTCATAACTCTCTTGTCGATTGTGCGCGAGTGCCGCGAGAAAGGCGAAGAGAAAGGGGATCGCAATCTCACAACTCGAAGTAGTGCATTTACCACGTTAACACCGTCGTTCTCCAGAAAGCGGAAGAGCGGAAACGAAGAGAAATGCATAGATATTTATATAGGAACCCGAAACGTTTTTCGGTGTTCCTTCAAGCGGCACAACTTTTCCTTGACCAACGAAGACACTCTAACTGTTACTATTTGTGTAAATTCTCCATACACAGTTAAAATTTGGAAGAATTCAAGTTTCGATGTAAAAGTCAAACGAGCGAGTGGAAAGTCGCGGAGAAACTGGATTGATCGTTGAAACGAAGGTAGGAACACGCGAAACAATCGATATTCTTAGAATACGAGCGAACTATGTGAATTACAGAGAACAGTTGTGCACCTTGTGCCATATTTCGCGAAGGTGGAGAGCCAACTGGTTCGCAAACGGGCCGATCATGCGTGTCCGAGCAGGGTTTTTCCCTAATGGCGACGTTTTCCGCGCTTAGGCGTGTTCAAGTACTCTCGCGGGACCAGTTCTCGTATAACGTCGCCGACTCTCGCGCGCGAACTGCGATCGTTATAATTTCCCTTGGCAATCGGCATGCCATTAACGCCACCGGACTCGCCGACTCTCTGGAATATAAATGCCCGTATCACGTGATAATCCTCCACACGTGAGAATCGTGTCGCGTTAACCTTGCGCGAAGGGGCGAGGAAAAAAAGAGCGCACGAGGCAGACCTTGAGAACCAGTATGCAATCGTTGCGAGGTGCTCGCAAAACGTTTAGAAGAAATTCCTTGTTTCATCTGTGAACTGCACGAGATATAGGTGGTTTAGGTCGGGTGGAGACTCGTTCGAGACTCCAAGAGCAGAGCTCACCCGCGAAAAGTGTAGATATTTTTTAATACATCTTTTTGTTCAATTTTCAGTATACGGTAGATGTTTCGAATGGCCGCACACTGGAACTCTTGAGTACACTTTTTAATAAGACGAGATGAAACCTAATTTGTACCTTCTCGCACGAGAGAACGTGCGCTTTCCGCTGTATGACGGAACGAGCGCGAAGGAGCGGAAGAATCGATTAATGATGCCAGTCTTCGCTCGTCCTCTTTTCACCTCGCTGCTCCAGCTTCCTCTCCTCCTCCATCTTCTCCCATCCCTTTCTGAACTTCGACGTGCTGTAAGTAAACGAAGTGCGTTACCTCTCGATTAAACTTCCACCTTCCTCCGCACCTCGTCCTATTCGTCGTCACCGCCACCGTCTCGGAGGTCTCGCCACCCTTCGTCCTCCACCCTTCTTCATGAATTGCAAATTCACTCGTTAACTCGCCATTACATTTTAATGCTTTTAGAGTGTTCGTTCGAGGGAGCGAGGCGAGAGAGAGGGAGGGAGATTTTGCTCGGCAGTAGCAGGGGTAGAAGGGGCAGAATAAGAGGAAGGAGAGAATGGTACGAAGAGAAGAAAAGTCCGCGAATTCTCGCGAAGTCATCGTGCAATCTGTGAACGCCGAATGGAATTTCAATCTACCCGGCAAATGGGAGGAACACGTCGGATGTGCCAGCGGTGTAAGGAAAGGGTCAACAACCGAGGAGTGTGTTGCTAAAAGAGGGCCAGGCATCGTCCTCGTCCTCCTCCTGCTGTTTCTCCTTGACGTCCTTCGCCGTGGGCCCAACTAGCACAGCCCACGTGGGGCGGTCGGTCGAACGGTCGAGACTCGCGGTCGTATCGGTCGTTTCTTGGACTAAGTGGCCAGCTGGGCTTCCCTTTCGTGGTCGTTACCGTGACTGGGGTAAGTGCTCCATATTCTGGCGCGGGCGGCGTTGTCCTGGCAATTCTCCGTAAGGTAGGCAGCCCTACCTCCGCTAGAAAGATAATCTACGAAACGAGAGAGTAAAGTGAGTCGCCCCGCCACGAGTCGCGTCCGCAGAAGGAGAGAGGCCACGACGATTTAGAGGCAGTCACGAGCCAGCATGCCACTCGCCTTGGACTCGCTCGCTCGTCGCGCGCGTCCTGCCCACGAAACGTTTCGAGTAAGCTAAAGAAAAAGGAATCGTGGCGCATTCCTGACGCACATCCTGCTTTTGGCAGTAGTCGATAGTGGGCCTTGCAGCAAGAACTGTGCCGGGATTCTGTCACTCCGTAACGACAAATGTCGCTATCGTTATCCATCGATGATTATCGCAAAAGGTTAATCGCTAACTAGTTGTTATCGACAACTCTCGATAATCTAAATCGTTACATTCCGAAAGGCGTCGGAGCCAGCAAATTTTGAACAATTCTGTATTGGGGGAACGATGTTTAATTACATGATATAATTATACTCTAACCCTAACCTTTTGCGATAATCATCGATATCGATGGATAACGATAGCGATATTTGTCGTTACGGAGTTACAGAATCCCGGCACTGATGAGAATCGCGCGTGGAAATGGGGCATTACTAACGAAGTAATTTCAAGTCATACGAAAAATTCGAGGTGATTTGTATATTTTTTGGGGCTTTCTCTTTGCGATTTCTTCTCGGCGATTTATCGATTGGTTGACACTGCCTCGGATTATACGAGGACCTGTCATATTTAACTAGCACCTGTTCACAGTGTCACTAATCCATCATAATTATCGGAATTTAACAATCTTGTTATTTTCTTAATTCATAAGGCACAATGTTTTTATTGTAACTTGGACTTGAAAAAATTGTCAATAAGATCATCTTATTTTTAATTGCTTTATGCCACATCGGTTTTCGTGCTCTCTTGATTTCGTTACTTCCGAGGTCGAAGTCAAGATATTCCACTGATGAAAATTATGCGTGAGACTGCACGTGTCGTCCAACGAAGGATAATTTTGAAACGTCGAACACGTGTCTCGGTATTACCATTGTTCATACATCCTGCCATATACGACACACTTCCCGGAGCAAATATATTCGGCAACCGGCAAGGCCACTCTGCCAATCGTTGATTTAGGACGTTCACGTAGTCGTCTCCCCGTCTTCTTTTGACGGACTTAGTGATTGTGTGCCTCGTTCGACCTTCCTCTCGTTTTCGTCGGACGTTTGGCAATTCCTCGAGCTCTCAGAATAAAAAATTAAACTAGACAAATAGTCATTGAACAACGGCACGGCTAGTGAGCACAGAGGATAAAATTTGGTTACGGAGCGAAGCATACAAAATTATACTCGTGAAGTTTTGCAAAATTGAATATTTAAATCTCAAGAGAGATATTGATTATCCTCGGTGTTCCGGACAAGAATCGAAAGTCGTCCATAGATCCATCATGGATTAGGCGCATACGTCAACAGAATATCTACGACTTCCATAAAGCACCCCGCAAGATAATAATAATACTATCCATTGTATCACCTGTCGCCTCTATCACCTCTCCCAGATCTCTTTCTACGTAAATCTCTCACCTCATTCTCACTTGTTTACCAGCCAGGTGTCGCAAGACGAACCATTCGTGTCTCTCCCTTCCCTGATCACTGCTAGCTCAAAGAAAGCCGCTTGTCTCTAGTTCTTAACAATGCTCTGGGAAATTTTCGAAATAGTAGTTCCAAGCGGAGACGAAGCTATCCCGGGATAACAATGAACGTTCGAAGTAATTGCTCACCGAAGAACCGCAAGTTTCGCAAGTGGCTTTACGGGCGCGCACCAACGAGACGATTACAAAGCAGACGACGAGTCCTTCGCCGTCATTCCTTCGGGATTCCGTCGCGTCTGGTGATACCGAGCTCCTTAGTGGCCTAGCTATTGAATCAGTCAGTCATTCCGTGAGTTAGTCAGTCAGTCAGTCAGTGAGCTAGTTAGTCGAGCATTAAGTAAGTCAGTCATCGAGGCGTGGGATTGGTAGGGAGGTGCGACAAACTAACGAGGGCGGAGGAGTTGTCCTCGTCCTCATGGTCTTAGTTACGCAATACTCGTTAGAAGCATCGAGAGGGTACTTCTTCTCGCGGCACACTCGAACGGCCGTCTTGGTACACCTTCTGCTCCTCCTCGTTCCACTCTTCGTCCTCGATGTCCTCGCCCGAGAGGAGAGTCCTTGCGAGGGCGTGCCCGCCTGCCTCTTTTTTTCGCTCTTCCCTTTTTGTGCCGGGACGTGCGCCTTTTTGCAGATAACGCTCGGAGGCACGAAAAGCGAAGCGAGCACGAGCGAGCCCTGTCGAGATAGTCTGCCCACGCCCGCTTAATTTAGAGAACGAAATCGAGTCGACGACGCCGAAAGTGGTTCTCGAGGAGCGAAAAGAGAAAGAGAGGAGAGGAGAGAGAATGAAAGAGAGACTTCGGTACGAAGGAGTGTCGTAATGCTGTCGCGCGAGCCTGGTATTAGGCGGCGTTGAGTGGACGTAGCGTCGTAACGTCGCAACGTTGTTCCGCGATATCTCCCATTGTGACATGCCAATCGAATACGTCGCAGTTTTAAATCAATTGGTGACGTCCGGCGAAATCTACTCGCGATAAATTTCGCGTTAAAATCCACGTGTAGGATTTATCCAATGGGACACGAGCTCGCTGACAGTGGAACGAGATGTCTTAATTCCTTACCTCGACGATCGGTATCGAGATATGACGTGCCTGAATCTGTTCGAGATCCAACTATTGATATAAAGATGGAACAACTATTAAAATATTGATCTTGTATTCGAATATTGGGTGCTACAAAGAAGCCTTCGAAAGATTTACGATCCACTGTCCAATGACCACGTGGATAGATAGTCGTGAATAGCATATCAGTCGAGGAAGCGTAAGAATGTTCGAGCGATTGGACGATTTTTCTGTTCACTAGTCGACGACGAGTGCTACCGCGACTTCAGTCGGGTCTCTCGCGCTCACGGCCACGGAGCAGCAAGTGTTAAGCACACGTTGGATTTTCTCTCGTGGCGAGATACGATGATCTGCGAATGCGAGGATGTGCATGCCGAGTAAGTGCATAACCCCGAGGTCCTTTCCTAGAACGTAGGGCTTATTAAGCGGCGATAATGCGCCGCAAGGTTGCCATGCGATGGAACCTCATCTGGAAGGAGGAAGGGCCAGGGGGTGGTAGTCACGCCATCTTGAGCAAAGCCATCGGCCTGTGTTAGATTGTGTGTGTTGTCTGCATTGCGCATATGCGCACATACGAACGTACTTGTACGCAGACGATGTATTATATGGCTTCACATATAAAATATTCAGTCGTGATGTATGTGGAGTTTGGGAAGCTCGACAAACGCTACTTGCATCGGAGCTTTGGATAAAATGTCTAATGCGATTTTATTGAGGAATGTTTGAAAAAAAATTGTCAGGAAATATAAAGCCAACAAAATTACAGTAAAATGAAAGATCCGATTTCCTCTTATCTCGGCGTGCCTGTTACGTACCAACGATTCAATGCACGCCCAGCAATGACAAAAATTTCAAAACTATTCTACTTCTTGGAACGAGCTTATGTCTATCAAATTATGTAATCCTGAACAATTCCATGAGAAACAATTTTCTCATACGCACTGTTACGAGATATTTCCGCCTTTAGACAAAGAAGGTTACACGCAGATCCAATGTCTTAACTCTTGTGTCGCGGGCGAACTCACCTTGAAACACCGATGAAACGATGAAAAAGATCTATTAATCCTGATGCGGAGATACGAAAGGTAACGTTGCGTCATCTATCTCAGTGCTGGTACTTTATTCACCAATAAGAATCAATGAGAAATCAATTCATAGATATCCTTTTACCTTCGTCATCCATGCGATATCATTTTTGTTATTCTTTCTTCCGGTTTCGAAGGTGGACGTCCAAATTGGTCACCACATTAACTAATGCACTTTTCTTTATCCACCCGACTATCCACACAAATTTCTTGCTTTGTGACGTACGAGGGTTGATGAACCTTTTTAGCTGCTTACCGATCTGTTTGCACTTTCCTGTCTTCGAATTTCCCCTTCTCAATTTGCCAACATCGGTAGGTACTGCTCGGTTCCAGGCGATCGGGTCACGGGTCACTTATACGAAGGAGTTCCCTTCCACCACCTGAATTCCACACGCTAATAAATCGTTACTTCCCATTTTGCGCCCGATGCCCCAAGACCGTAAGTCATCATCATGCCGCGCGGGATTAGCGTTGACTTTATTATTTCTTGGCACAGGGGAACTCACGCTGTCGTCGCTGGGACGAGCATCGTGACTCACACGAATGCGAGAAGGTACCGTGCACCTTTTGCACCTCTTTTCCCGTCTCTCTCACATACGCACAAACACAGACCTCTCTCTCTCCCTTCCTTCTTCCTTCTGCCTCTACTTCTTCATTCTTCGTTTATCCTCGGTGGATTCATGAATCCAAAGTCAGCAATGAAGGGCTAGAGGCGCGGTAATGCTAAGCTTTCGCGGAACGAACCGTGCCCTTTATGAATAGGGGGATAAACGTGCGATTCGTTTCTTGTTCGGATCGGAATATCGAGAGAAAAGCGTTCGCACGCAAAGGAGCGATGGTTACGCGGTATCGTAAAAGTTCTGAAATGGCTTTGAACGATTCGAGATCTGCCTTTCCTGAAACTTGACCGTCCCTTTCATTTTTCAATGCTCAAAAATGAATCGTGCATTCGTCTCGAGTTAAGGAAATTATAAGGGGTACTTGTCCAAATACGATTTGCTCGATATCACAAGAGGACCAGTCGCCGTTTGTCAATCACATGAAATTGATCGTTCCGCAACACTCGCCGCAATCAACTTCTTCTTCGTCCACGAGCAAGCTGCGAGCTTTCGCTCGTGATAATGACATTTGCAATACGATCTCTCGGGTCGAGTTCGCGAAACTGGTTCGGATACCGCGCGACGAAACTAATCTCAATTAAGAGCGAATCCGAGAATGAGTCTGATCGGTGACTATCGAGAGAACGCGGGAGCATGTAGTACGCGACCGCGATCGAGGGTGCCCGTGACTTATCCACTTTCACATTCCGATTTGCTTGCGCGAGAAATGATTTGTCCGTTTAGTGCTTTGTTCGAGCGGAATTTAATTGCGACCGGGCCGTGGAAGGTAATTCCTACGGGAGTTGACGTGGTACGATGCAGTTGCCAGGCACGCGAAAGACAATATCATCGAATAGGAATGATAACGAGACGTTAGAGCCTACCGATACTTTGTGAAACGCGCTAGTGTACTGCACCGAACTAAACTTTAATCGACGGCCTACTCTTTTCTCCGCTTAACTATTTGCTTGGTAACACGAGAAGGGAGGGATAGATGGGAGCGTTGCGGCAAACACAGAAGTTTTTCACACAGAAGGCAAACACAAAAATACAGAAGTTGTCTTTGCAACGAGTCGCAACCGACAGGACATTTATACCTTTCCCTCGTGCAATTAACGTACTTTACCCGCGCAAGGAAATTTTCCACCACAAGAAATTCCTTGCCGCCTTGAGCCGTCCCGGGGAGAGATCGCGGAAACGCTACGGGGAAACGCCGAGAAACGGGAGAAATCCACGAGAGGATTTCACGGGAGTTCCTCCTGGCGCACGTCGGCGTTAGTCATAGAGGATTAACGAGCAACCGCGTCTTACATCGCGTCGGGTGTATACATATACGCGTTTACCTCCCTTCGCCTGCGTCCTCGTCCCGCCTCGTCCACCTTCGCGTTCTTTCAACCTTCCGCCGTCCTTCTTCGCCAAGCGCAAATAAATTCGTCCGCTTCCAATTGCCGGCCAGAAGCCCTCGCCATTCGTCATGCCTAATTCGAAAGAATCCTTTGAGGCGATCTAATTGCATCGTTACCGTATGCCAGATACGTCGATTGCCTGTGCGCCGACGCGCGACGTTCGATTTCTAATGGCGCGGTAACCATCGGCGCCTTAATAATATCGCAGGGAGATACGGTGGTTGCGTGGATTACTGCATCGACGGGGCCCACCGGCTGGTTCACGGTGATGGATAAGTTCTCTCCGTGCGTGGCCGTTCACATTAAGATCACAAAGTAAGTAACAGGCGAGCGATGAGGCGCAAACTTGCGCGACTCCGTTCCGGAGCGAACGTTTAATTGGATTGAATAATCGGCCGAGGCGGTCCCTCTTGCGGCGGACGAGAGGATAATCCGCGTAGACGAGCGTGGTATGATAAAAACGTGATGAGAGGAGGCGAGGATGAAGAGAAAGAAGAAGAAAAAGAAGAGTGAAGAAGTTTAGCCGTTTGTGTGCGTACACGTGGATGGTGAAAAGGTGGATGTGAAGAAGCGAGACCGACCGAAGGGTGATCCAACCGGAAAAATACGACCCTTCCCCATCTGCTCTCCGTTTCCTTTCTGCGCACAGCCTCCTTCACCTCCTCTTCCTCGAGCCTTCATTTTCGAAGGCCGCTGTAAAAAGCAACGAACGTCGTACTTTTCATCTTTATTTATGTATTCGACCTCAACTAACCTCCGCACGAGAAACCTCCCTTTTGCAACAGGCGAGATTACGAAGATCGCGCGTACAGGGGCGTAAATCTTTTGGCTAACATTCGAGCGTAGACTCGGGGGCGAGGAAGGAGCATGAGTATCGAAGAGGGCAGAGCAAGCGTGTGGCATATTCGATTCTTTTCTCAACGCGCTAAGATTTCCCGCTTTTTTCCTTCTCACCGAGAAGGAACGATGCTTGTCAAATCTGTCGTTTGATTGAAAAAATAGGAGTTCTCGCGTGTAAGGATCAAAGGAATTTGCTTTAGTTGGACTTCACTTTTATACTCGAGAGAGGCCGACTTCTACTTATTCACCTTTCGAAGGATATCCACTGTGTGCTGAGGGATGATTAATCCTGAAGTCTTTTGGGTTACGTATATTAGAGGTCCTCTCACTCACAGATATCGGTCGCATTCGCTGGTCATCTTGCGTTTTTGATAATCCTCCGAACGGACGGTAATAGAACGGGCAATAGAAAGGTAGGTACGATGAAACTTGCCTCGGCGCGAAGTGAGATCAACGTCGATATTTATTTCAGCGGTGGTAACGCAAAACTTGAGTTGACCCGTTAACCGAGTAACCCTTCAGGAGGCCGGTTTCTAACTGGAATCAAATAAAATCGCTGTATCTAAACGCGAGGTACGTTCCCACCTTCTATCCTCCCTCCCTCTCCCTCTCTCACATGCTACAAATTTTTTACTCGTCCGGAGAGGGGACATAAACCTGAAGATATCCAGTTGATCGTTGATCACGGTGGTCCATGATGGTAACGGTAAATTCGCGGTTACTTATGCCACGCACGCTCATCCCCCGAGAAAAGTCCCTCTCGCTAGATTTTCTCATTAATGAAATTATCTTGTCGACTTCTCCGCTGCGTGCATTGGAAAAATATTTCCATATCCTGCAGAGAGATCTCGCGGCTTCTCCAGGGCCTTTCACACTCTCGTCTAACCCAATTTTCAGTTACTCAAATTCTACGTGGCTTTCTCGCAATATCTCGTCGACCGACGAAGCCAGTCATGATTCTTCAATCTTCTACTATTTTTACGAGGTACCGAGATTCGAACAACATCAGCTTAACTTAACCGAGGATATCGCATAAAAATTTGTCCTCGGTGCTAGCGTAAGAGATTTTTTTACTATCGCAAAAATTGTGCGTGCGGAAGTTGTTTCGAGAACGAAATCTGATCTTGGCGTGACCTTGCTTCGAAAATCAAACATTACCCAGCAAGATCGATGGAGGCGGTTAACCGCGATCCTTCCCGTGATTTTAAGCGACAGGAGTCACTCGCGCGGATTTCTCGGACATGCGTCCCCATTACAGGCACTTAACGAACAGTTTACTCTTTTGTTTGGCAATGATTCGCCCGCTACTGATTGGACCTAGTCATTGGTATGATTGTATCCTTCGTAATTTGATTAATTACGAAACGAGCCATACGTTTATTATCGCGATAAGCTTATGCACTAAACAATGCATCCTTTCAATATCAAACACTGCTTCGTCCTACGATCGACCTGGCGAATACCGTGAGTCTTCTCCACACTTCTCGGTTCCTCTACAAAATGGGGATTCCACTCTGATGCAAAAAGAAGCAACCCTCCTGTTGGAGCGCATTAGAATCACGCGATGCCGGCTAATCGCCCGGGGCTGTACCGGGAGGAGCGGAAGGAACAATGTCATTAGTGGGCATTCGCGGCCTCACGCGATTCGGAATCGTCCAAAGTGGCGGTAAATAGCAGCCGCGTATATTCCGCAGCTGCAAGCAAAAAATGAAAGCGGCAAGGTCGCTTAGCGCAGTTTCGTAGAATACTATGCTTCTCACCCTCCCTCTAGTTTTTCGCTTTGTGCGTTCGCATTCAATATTATGACCATGCGCGTAGACGGGACTAAAGCTTTTTTTTATTTATTATTAGGAAAATTGGAGAAGTTGCAAATACTTAGGGACGAAACGAAAACAGATTTTACGAAAACGTTGAGAATTGTGTTGACCATTCTAGAGACAACAATCTGCTAGGAAAGAGGCACCGCCATCGGCGTCCTAAGAAATCAAACACGAGAGGATATCGACTAGAGAATTATACCACTCAGAGGAATACTAGATGAAAGACATTCCATCGAAGTAAGAAAGAAATTAAATATCTCTATAGATACCCGCATCGCAATTCTGCAGGATGGAGCTCGCCCTCTCTGGAATTTGACGCGATGCCCGATTGAAAGACCGTTGAATCACCACGCCTAGGTGTCCAACTTCTTCTAGCTTCTCTATGGATTCTACCGATTTCTTCCTGCCTCTCGTAAAACCATAGACCGACGCTTTTGTTCGTGCAGAACACTTGTGTATTTACTCGTAGAGAAAATATACACGTTCTTTTCCTCTGTGCTCCTCCCCGTCTCACTTGCCCTATTAGGCGCGTGAGTACGCGTTCCTTCCGCCTGCGTGTGCTCCCGCTTTTCAGCCGTTGCTACACGATGCGACGAACACTTTCCAATGTTCAGTACGTGATAGTTCGTCGCGCATGATCTGACCAACATTCTCGTAGGTTTAAATACGACAAACTATCAAGCATGTAACGTTGAAGCTGTTCGTCGCACCGTGTAGCACCGGCTTTAAGAGACACGTCCGCGCGCGTCTCGGCAGTTACCAGTGGTGCCCCTCTATCCCTGAAACCCGCGGGCCATTCAAATGCAAAGACCTTCGTAAAGCCCGTGATACATTGCCGACCGATAAACGTTATTCCGCAAAGGGCCCGGGGAGAGAACGTCTTTACGACTCGCGTTGCACGAGTGCCCCTCTGCGCGCCACGAACCTATTCGTGTGAAGGGTGGAAGGAGAAACGCGCGCATGATGGGCGGTAAGGCGGAGCCGGGAGGAAAAGATCAAAACAAGAAAGAACGAGGAAGAGAACTTATTTCGCACGTGAAGGTGATTAAAAGTTACAATTCGATGCAAATGATGGAACGATAACACGAGTAAAATAAGTAAAATAAATTTCTCCATTATTTTGTTCATTCACCGAGCAGAAAAATCGACAATAAAAAGATCCAAACGTCGCGCTCCGTCTTGCGGAAACCATAAATTACCAACACGGCAATCCCTCCTTCGAGCCAATCACTATTCTAGAGACACGGGTGGATATCGTTGATCTCGATTGTCAGACAGTGCGATTCACCCTACAGTCTTAAGCTACGTATTCACTTATCATTTTGTAGCTTCTTCATTTTGTTAGCTCTTGTCGCTCTTCTCGTAAATGTTAATCGATATTAAAATTACGGAACAGTTTTTCTACGCCGAAGGAATATTCGACAAGAAGCAGTGAATTTTTGAGAAATATGCAACAGCTGCAAAAAGTTCTTTGTTGTTGCCTCAGTGGGGATGAGGCTTTACACGCAGCGGCAAGGGCCGCCTACCGACAAACCTCGCCGTTTCGCAATTCGCCAGATCAAAGATCGCGCCAATCGTTGCGATTCACTTTCCACTGTGTCTGGCGTCGACATAATAAACCATTTTATTGCGTCCGTTGCTCTGCAAATCTTCGTTAAGACACTGACTGATCGTAAGGAGTTGCATACGTGATGTTCCTCAGCCACACAGAAAGAAACCACAGCACGGTCGCGACTCGAATCCTTGGCATTACCGAAACACATAGAGTAACACTGCCTATTTAAAAAACTCCAATTTACTATGTACTTCGAATAAACGTACGGTGCTTCAATGTACCCAAAAGAAGAAACGTAAATGCAACCAGGTTACGTTATAAATTCCACTGCATTTCCTTTTCTTTTTAATGTCCACATCCGGTACTGATTTATATGTCGATAATTGTATAAAAAGAAAAGAAAGGAGGAAAAGTTAAATCTGCGTCGATTAGTGTCTGTAAGCATGAAACGACTATTATATGGAAATACCTACGAGTCACGTTACGCTTCCAAAAAATTGTGTTGGACCTTAAAAGCTCGAATGACTGTTGATCGTCGAGTAGCGAGCACGATCGATTCTTTTTTCTGTTGTTCGTTGCCCACAGCCGAATTTGGTGTCACAATTTACCCGAGAATCGTGATCTTGCTTCGGGGCAAGGAGGGTGGAGCAAGCAAGGATGCGGGGGCAGTCGAGATTCGACTTTCCATTTCGTGCGATACACACGCACGCAATGCGTGTATTCTCCATCCTTGCGATACAGACGCTGTCTTCGAGCCATGCCGATTATGATTTGAAGCCAACGTCGGATATTTATGCGCATCCGGATACCCGACACATTAACTTTACGTCAAATTTTTCTGAACTCTTTTTTCTTCCCTGCTTTTTCTTCGCTTCTCTTCCTCCCCTTCTTCCTCTTCCAGCGCAATTCACGTAAATTGTGTTGCGCGAATAGGCAACAGGCATCTTCAGGTGAAACACCCTGAGCCAAAAAATGCTAAAACGCGAGTTTCGTAGCAATTCATGATGTTTTTGGAAGCGGGTAAATAAGGAATGCGCCGCCGCGATCGTAAAACCGCGGAGAAGCACATACGCGAGTATTCGCGCTACCGTTTTGTTTTCTCATACACACGTGCACGCATAAATGCGTGTCAGGTCAAGCACGCACGCACGTACATACGCATTCCCACAGGTAACCAGTTATTATAAGTTGAATAATCGATTATATTTGGTAAAACATTTACAAGGTAATAAGATTATTTTTGTTTTCATTTAACGTGTGTGTTACATTTACAGGCAAGGCATCCTCAAAGACCGTACCAAGTCTACAATTCGTAATCGTAGTAATGTATAATTGTTACTTATAAGAAAAGTATGTACCATCAAATTATCTTTATCGTTTCACTATTTCATATTTAATATTACGATATTTACTACCTTTTATAATTTTTTCAGGAACAAATACGTATTCATTTTATTATTACTTCCTTCCCTTCTCTTCCCGTCTCTCTTTCTTTTTTCACCCCCCCCCCCCTTCCTCCCTCTCTGCCGTCTTCTTTGTCTTCACTATCGAATCACCTCGTTAAATATACATCGATTCGCGATTACATGGATAAAACTTCGTTCATCCCTTTTTCCATTTTTTTTTCTCATTTTCGTAGAACTGCGTCCCGTTTTGCGAGATAGGCGAAAACGTAAAGGTACGGATATATTACTTTCCATAAGATCGCTTGCCCGACAGTTCAATGTCCGTAAAGAAATGCAATTTGCTCGCGCGCGTCTCTGGTTTTTCCGTCACGCGCTCTTGACACGTCGTCTTTCCCTTTTCCTTTTAACCTCGTGTCCAAGCGTATCGCGGGCCCAATTAACTAACGACGTCTCCCTGTCCGCCCTTTCTTAATTTGTCTCCCGATCTCCATCTCTGCGTGATTATCACAGAACAATGAAGTCTCGTAACGCTCGCGAGCGATTCTTCCGAAAAGTCATTAGAAAATTCTATTGGATCGTTAAGGAGCGCGCGCGCGCACTACGCTGGACCCGTGAAATCGAGTTCTCTCAATTGGACTGCAGAAATCGTAAAGTTGCTCCAATCAGTGGCATCGCAGTAGTCGCAATTACCTCAAAATTCGGGATCAGTGCAGAAGCGATACGAATGCAATAGTGGAATAAGAATGGAGTCCTGGATTGATTTCGATGATTAAACTGTATGTACGCGTGTGTATGTCCTGTGTGTCTCTTTCTCTGCGTGTAATCACTATCTACGTATAATTATACATTACCATTTAACAGGGATATGACGTTCCTAACGATCGTTATATCTACACATGTGAAAAGAAACGCTCGACGGGCTGTGCGCGTGACCGTGCGGAGGTGTTGCGTCCAGATTTTTCTCCGATTTCTCTCCTTCCTTACTTCCTTTCTCCGTTATTTTCCCTTTATTTCTATCACGACGCCATTCGCATCTTTTACCAAGAGTGTCGCCGTTTACGCTGCGGCACGCACACGCAAATCTTGCGAATATCGACGACGGTCGTATGTACTATTGCGCTACACCAGATCGGATTATGTTTATTTTATTACGCCGCCACAATAACTGCGCGGGCGACGGTGCGGTATCTATTACAAAGCGACACTTTTTATTTACCTATTGATTATTTAATTCGATTCGCTCCCCTGTCTCTCTCTTTCTCTTTCTCTCTCTCTCTCTCTCTCTCTCTCTCCCGTTTTCATTCTCGTTCACTCTCCCACTCACCTTTCTTGCACGAAACACGGTTTACGAGCAAGCAAGCGTTACTCTGCACCGCCATCGTTCTTATCATTATCATCATCGTCGTCACCATTATCATTAGCATTTTTATCAGCATAAGCATCATCATCCTCGTCCTCGTCGTCAGCATCACCATCATTATCATGATCATTATCATCATCATCATTATCATCATCATCATCATTATCATCATCATCGTCATCATGGTCATCATCATCATCATCACACCCGCGAAACTCGCCAGGCGACGCTCGCAAATGAAAAAGGAAAAAGGAAGTACGAGTCGCGCTCTTTCATTCTCTCACTCTCTCCATTTTTTTTTCTCATTATCCGTACCGTAAAAATGAAAGAAGTGTATGTATGCGTGTCCGTCCGTGTGTGTGTGTGTGTGTGTGTGTGTGTTGTGTGTGTGTGTGTGTATTTCAACACATTCCACGCGTTGGAACATTCGAAGAGCCAATCGTCTCGAACCCGCATCGGCTCTCCAAAATGAATTGGAATGTTTCTATTATTTCTTTCCTTTCTTCTTCTTCTTTTCTTTCATTCGCACTATTCGAAGTTCGGTCGTGGCGACGATCAGCATATTGAATCATCCACATAAACATACTTACAATTCATTTTTCATTATATATATTTATATGTATAGAATATATATATACTCTCTTCATATCTCAGTAAAAGCAACTTAATAATCGTACTCTTCTTTATATATATATATATAATATATATATATACGTATATGCATTCCGACGATGTATATAAACTATGTACAAAACAACGATAGAATAGAATCAACGCGCGAAATTCCCGTAAAAAATAGTCTCGGTGAGGATCGGGGAATGGTGCTCTAGCTGTAGCCCCCTTCACCCCGGCCCATTCCT
The DNA here is from genome assembly GCA_944319695.1 of Tiphia femorata. Taxonomy (NCBI): domain Eukaryota; kingdom Metazoa; phylum Arthropoda; class Insecta; order Hymenoptera; family Tiphiidae; genus Tiphia; species Tiphia femorata. The sequence goes on from OX090903.1 coordinate 10,748,580, forward strand.
TGCTCGATTCTCCACTTTATTCTCTCTCGCTCAAGCATTCCTCCCCGCCCTCTTTTCCTTTCTCACATAGTTCCTTCCTCTCAATATCTACTTACGCATCTATCCATTATTCGCATAAATCAATAATAAGGACAATAATAATAATAATAATAATAATAAAATTAGCAATAATAAAAACATGATAATAATTATAGTCACAGTGATAATAATAATAATAGTAATAATAGCAATAATAATAATTAAGCGAAAAATATTGGCGTTACATAAATCCCCCCATTCATACAATTAAGAACGACCAATGCAAAAATGACTTTCCCGCACGAAACTTTTTCTTCAAAAATTCGTGAAACGAAAGGATAATAGATTTACGACAGAGATTGAAAATGCGATGTGCACTCTTTCTCTTTCTCTCTCACACATATACACACATACGCACACACATACTCTTAATCTCTTAGAACTATTACGCACGAATACGATTATCTTTACATAATAATAAGATTAATAATTATGATAAAGTGTTCTTTGGTAACACGGTTGACGCATGCGGTGACCACGATACACACGGGCTATTCGACGTATTGTCCGATCGTGACAAGATGGTCCCGTAAGATTTACGTTTGAAGTACTGTGCACTTTACATCTTCGGCTTTAACCCTCCTCGTTCCTGGCCTCGTTTGCTTTCAGTGCCATAACTCGCGCGTGATCATCCATGCCGTGGATTCTCCAGGTCGCGAATGTGTCAACTGTCCATCATGGTAGGATGAAGGCCAATGATGGTAAAACATCGGAGAGGCGAGGCGTCGAGTGGGAAAGCGGGAAAAGGAAACGGAAAGATGAGAGAAAAGGAAACGAGAAAAGAAGAGACGCTCCATCTTGTCCTTCGATCTGCACGTATATACACCTATTACTCAAGCATGAACTCACACGTGGCGCGTCGTATTGTGTACACGTGGCAAGCGACGGAGAAATCACGAACGAATCTTTTCCTCCCTCGAGAGCATTCGCTCGACGGTCACGCCGTAATTCTATGGACTTAAACGTATGTACACAACGACAGATCATGTAAATTCGGTGAATGAAATTCGTATCGAAGGAGCTTCTTACGCAAGCTTTGGTAACCGATAGGGGATGTTTTGCGATCGGATTTTCCGCTTTTACTGCGTCTTCGTTAATGACATTCCGAGACGAACGAGCGAAATGAAAAAAAGAAATTCGCCCTAAGGTGCGTAGTACGCTTCGGGATGCAATTTATGATCGCAAAAATTTTATCCGTCGAGATAGGCGATACTTTTAGTAAAATTACTAGTACCTTCGAACGGCTGACATCGTTAATCTCGCTTGGATACTCTTTTACCCGGCTCCTCCTCCTTCTCGATATGGGTCGCCTCTCTGTCCTTTCAATTCTTTCGTCCTTCCGACCCTCTTATACCGGGTATTGCCATGGGCACACTCGACACTCATAGAAGCACACAAGAATCGCTGTATAGACTTAAGCTTATCAGTAATTAAGTAAATATCTGTATATCCTCTCTATATACACCCTGTTTGAAGAAATCTCCTTAAGTCTATCTTAGAAACCTTCAGATGTCTCTCTCACTCTCCGACTCATTCGCTACTTCTCATTTACTCATTCGCACTCTCTCTTTTTTGCGCAGTAATCGATTACGTACCGATTTTCGAAAACTTCGTTAAATATGCCCCGATCTCGCGCGCGCGCACACGCATGGGACTTTTGAGTTTCTGTCTTCCCTCGGCCGCGGCCAGAAGCAGAGGATTAGCAACGTTACACAATGAATACAGTGAAGAACACTCGGTCTCGGCTGTGCGCGAGAGGGTCAATGACTTAGATAGGTATGGAAATTTTGAAATTCTCCATCGCAAAAGCGAATTCTCGGCAGTCACCGACCCGCGGAAACTCGAATCTCCCGCCGCTCAACGGATAATGTTGCGAGCGGACACGAGAGTCTATCCTTTTCGAGCCTTTCGATCGTACGAGAGAGCACCTTTATCGGGCACATACTTCTCACAATTGGAATGGAGAACGACTGCCGGTCCAAGTCAAATTTCGCGTTCGCCGATCGCAGGTAAGATAGAAACAGTGTTACCGACGATCGATAACAAAGACGTGCGGCAACGAAACGAATTCCTGAAGAAGGTAAACGACCGTGACGGCTCTTCGTAGATGAGCTTCGTCCATCATGCGGCCTTCAGTGCTGCTCGTAGTTTTAGGAGCCAAGTTGCTGCGTTCCAGTGACGTAGACGTAGCTCTATGGCTGCTGGAGCAACAGTTGTTCGAGCTCGTCGGCGGACCTCAGGAGGAAAGCAGCAGATTCCCGATAACCGGTTATCAGCTGTCTCACCGCGGTCATTTCCGTTGCGTTGAGCTTATGACTTAACAGGGGCTTCGTGTTCTTCATGCTGAGGTCCGTGGGTCCTGAAAAAAGAGATGTCTCAGTAACATGTCCTACTTCCAAAGGTTCTCAGTTAGCGTAACGATACGATCGACTCTCTCGGGCTTTCGAGTCAGTAACCGGGAACTTTACCTCTCCAAGGGGGCCGATCAATTACAAACAAGAACAACGAGAGAAATAATCGATCGCGGTCGACCTGTCATGCGCGTGTGGGAGCAGCAGCTACAAAGCTCGCGGGAATTAACGTCGCTACGGACCTTCAACTTCGAAGTCAGTTGGGGTTGTTAGGCACAGATTTACGAGCGGTTGTTTCTCGATCGTATTCCATTGCACCTCGCCTATGATTAAAAGCGTTGCTCAAGAGTCGGGTGGAAGTACTAGGAGTGGACGAATAACCATCGCGGGCGTATAGGCAAAAGGTAAACGTAAAGTGGTCGAAGGTAAAGTCTGGAGCGCGCTCGGATCTATATAGAATCACACGCCCACGAAGGGTAGACCAACAATCGTGGAACTGTCCACGTGAGAATAACAACGCCTGGAAGGCTGAAAAACACTTCGGTCTTTCGCGAGTGATGCAATAGAATCGGAGAAGGTGTTGGAACAAAGGGCCAAGTTCGGAGTAAACGAGGATCTGGAAGACTGTGACACTCGGCGCATCGAACGCTATTGGTCTACGATCGAGGGAAGTATCCGGAGATTCGAAAGAATGTGCGACGAGTAGGCTGCTTGACGAAACCGCGATCGCAGGTTAACGTTAGAACTAGATCGAGCACAAATTAATTATTAACCACGGAACGATCCTTAAGGAAATTGTTAGTGACACATGCTGGGGTTTCGCGGCTCGGAAAAAGGAGGTTGGCGCAAGACTTGGACGTACGAAGAGACACCAATATCCAGTATTACTTTGTGTACCGTTGCTCAGTAGGCCCGACGTGAAACTTTGCGTCGGGTAGAGACCGGCGGACAAGGTCGGCGGTACCGTTGTGGGTCCGGCGCGTTGGAAGGCCTGGCTGAAGTTCGGTCTGTACATCGCCGTGGGTGCGCCGCCACTAGCGACGCCGTTCACCGCCGAGGAGCTGACTATCGTCGCTTGGCTGAAAAATTCAAACAGCAGAATTAGTATAACTCGGACAAATAAAGTACCAATGTTGGATTAGTCGACATGCGGACGATCCGTATATTACACCCTGTGGCCCCATGATTTTTTTTTCTGCGTGAGATCTTTAGCTCCGATTACGAGGTTACGAGGTTCTCATTTCTCCGTGTACAATTAAGAGCCCGGTCGACATCAAGCTCTCGCTTCGAGGTGATTTTTATTCCCTGATCTTTGACCGGTCGCTCTAGCTAGCTAACCCCTTATCTCCCGCCTCTACTCTACTCTTCTAACCGATTCCAATGAATCTCCACGTCACCGCAAAGCAATGCGATGAATGAGGATCGGCCGAGTGAATAAGCAAGACAAGCGATTAGCCCGAGAATAGGTAGAAGAAGTCCCCTCGAATTGATAGGCAGGAATGGTTTGTTAAGCCGGCTTATCTTTTCCCGCGTTTCGATTTCTTTCTGCCGTTTCGACGTAAACCGTTTTACTTCCACGTAAACCATTGATAAAGGTCAGAATCTGCAGATTGCCGCGACGAAAAGTGCCGTTAGAATTTCTCGGAATAATTTTGTCGTATTACGAGGTCTTCGTAAATTGATTCATTATATTCTAACCTCATGAGACCCTTATCCGTAGGTGTGAGCAACTTGGACGCCGGTGCAAGGGAGAGCGGGGTCGAGGAGAGGGTGCTGCTGGGCAAATTCGCCAAACTGGTTAGCGGTGCCAACGACGTCAACGATGTCGGTGGCGTGTCCTCCCTCTTCCCCGGCAGCGATTTCACAGGAGTGCTGGAGAAGTGGTCTAAGCTCGACCGGACGTCCGTTTGCTGGAATCAAAGAAATCATGAGTCCTCGCTAATCGTTTCATATCACCGGTAAAATAACATGCATAAGTAACCCAAAGAAGTACCCAAAGTAACCCAAACAGTGTCGAGATTTCGCGGGACGACAGAAACCCTATGAACATGTATCGACGAGATTTTATATCTGATTACTCGAGCCACGTTAGTGACATGGAACTACTCGCTGCTAGCCTTGTCTCATTATGATAAATTTTAAGCAACTAGAAATTTTTCGTTCTAGCTAGAGCTCATGTATGTACAATCCTAGGTCCGGTGCTACGCACCTGTCACACCTCCCGTCTCTCTCTCTCTCTCTCTCTCTCTCTCTCTCTCTCTCTCTCTCTCTCTCTCTCTCTCTCTCTCTCTCTCTCTCTCTCCTATGTTACCCGCTCCACGACTACCCATAATAAATTCGTGTCTTATTTCCAAACGGGAAATTAAGGGCGTCGCGACTTTCGATACTCGCGTTAAGCACATCGCGACTCGACATTAGACGCGAAGGAAGAACGAAACTCTCTGAACGATAGAACATCACCGGCCCAAGGTATTGTTAATTGCAATCAATTTACGTGCACGGTCGTACACGTAGGAACGATAAGGCGCCCGTGGGTTACCGACAATGTCGTAGGCGGACGCGGCAGTAAGGAACCGCTTGCACGCGTTATCGTCGTGCGTACGAAGCAACGGTTCCGTGGACGAATACGAATTTTCCTTAGAGCTTTTCTCTCACCGCACCACCCCCCTCTTAACCCAAACAACACGAGGGCCAAAGAGGTTGAGAAAGCGACGGATAGGTCCAACACTTTTCCACGCTCGCCTAGCGTAATCGTTCAGTTTAGACGCCTTCTCTTATTGGCTCGACCTCGTGGGACCTACCTACCCCCTCCATTCTAACACCCCACGCTCCGCGTTCCACCGCATTCGCGCTTCAACGAGCCACCGATTATCTCTTCGTTCCACATTTTTAAGCATTTCGACCCAGTTTATCCTCACGAGGCAAGATCGCGCATACGCTCCTCGAGAGAACGACAATAGAACGGCATACTCGCGGTGATCGCTAATTTCAAAACGTTTCCGGAGCGGCCGTAAACAGGAGACGTTGTATCAATTCGCCACCGAAGCTGTCACGCACGTTGGGTTTGTTTTTTCCTGCTTTTTCTTTCATCTTTGATGAAACCTCCGGAGCATTTTGCGTACCTGCTCGAGTTGACCTCGATCGTACACTTGCTTGTGGATTACCCTGAGATTCTTCTTCCTCATGGTTAATGGGTCTAACCTCTGGTATGCCCGAGGCACGTGATCACGAGTCGTCACCATCGACTGTACGTCACTACAGCGACCAAACCTTCCGTCGATATAATCAGTGGTACCACTACTATCATCGTCGCGACCTCCACTACCACAACCGCTGCCACTACCGATCCTCACAACATCGGCGAATCACCGCGGGTATTGTACGCGTCGCGGATAGATCGAAACTCTCAGGGTGTCCCGTTGTCATTGATCTCCAAGGAAACTGGCTGACCAGAAGAAGAGGAAGCACGTGAATCGCGTTGGAGATAGCGAAGAGTCGCTTGAAGAATGTTCGGCGAATAAGGAAGAGCAACGCGATGGTTGCACCGCACCAAGTTCGTATTCTTTCGTGGCGGTATTTCTCTCTGGTAATTTTTTCTCCTTTTCTTTTTCCTCCCCCTCCTCCTCCTCCTCCTCTTCTCCTCACTTTTACGTCTCTCCACCGCGCGCTGTATTCATCCACTTCCTCTTCCGTTTCTGCTTCTCCTCTTCTTCTCGTCCTCTCCGCCTTTTATTTCACCTTAGCGTTTCTTCTTCCCGCGCGCGATCCGTCCCACGTGCTGTCCCACCACGAATCCTTTACACCCCCTTTCGCGAAGAAGTGAAAAGGTGAATAAGTGGGATGTCGACACGAGAACCAGCGAAACAACGGAGAACCGCGTGCTAGATTTACAGATAGACGGGGAGGAGATACGAAACGAAGAATCAAAGCTACACGGCGTGCGCGAATGGCCGAGGAAAGTCCACCGTAAAAGGCCCAGATGTGTGACGGCCAGAAAAGACGACGCGTGAGTAAGCACCACGGAGGAAATTAATTCGGGGAAAGGGATGGCGAGGTGGAGGCGGCCGAGGACGAGGAGTTGGAGGAGGAGAAGAAGAAGAAGAGGGAAGAAGAGAAGCAGGAGGAGGACCGCTCTTACGGCCGACGACGGAGGTGACGATGTGTGTTTCTACCGCAGAAACGATGAAAGGATGACTGGGGGATGTGTCCGAGTGGAGGAAGCAGGGGAAAGAAGGAGGAAGAAGCGGTGGAGAAGAGACGTATGAGAAGGAGGAGGAAGAAGGTGGAGGAAGAGCGAGCGGAAGATAAGGCAGGCCGAGAGGATCGACGAAGAGAAGAAGAGACGGGGCAAGAGAGGACGGGGGTGAGGTTTAGAGTAGGGTGGTGGAGGTGGGGGAGGCGTCGTCTTCGAAGGCACGGAGGAATGAAATGTTCGTCGAGAGAGTGAGAGCGGATGTAGGGAGGTGTTTTTATGAAAGGCGAGCAGTGTGCGTTGACGTCAATTATATAGGTGGCCACCGGCAGATAGCCGCGTCCGTGCATGGACCCCGGCGTATATAGAGGTCTCCTCCTTAATGGGTTAGGTTTAGGTCGCCAGAGAGGTTATCGAGCCCCTCTCTCCTTCTCTCTCTCTCTCTCTCCCTTTCTCTTTTTCGTTCTCCTGCTCTTTCTCCCTCCCTATTCCGTCTCCGTCTCCGCAACTCTCCGTATGTCGCCTCTTCTTGGCGCACCGTTCTCGGCAGGGATTTTCAAAGTAGATAAGCTGAGGCGGAGAAGACGGGAGAGAACGTCGAGTTCCACAACTTCTTGCCTCCTGCGCCTTTTCACGGGGGAGAGAGAAAATAAGAAAAGGAGGGGAGGAAGGGAGAGGGAGTAAGAGAGAGAGAGAGAGAGAGAGAAGAGTGCAGCTGAGTGGGTGTTAAGAAGGCAGTGTTCGCAGCCGATGACGACGACTACGGCCACGTAGGTATGGAAAAACAGTTCGAGAGAAACGGTGGAGAGAGGAATAGAGAAGAGAGGGGATTAGGTGTGCCAAGACGTCGGTGCATTGTGAAGAATTGGATGACTCCGAGGAACCACTGCCGCGCGCCGCCGTCGACAATGTCGCCCACGCGTTGCACTCCAAACGGTTAAAAGTACGACGCGCCGTGGTTGCGCGTAAAACTTCGACGCACCGACGATGTCGCCCATGCATCAACAACCACGAGAGCACCCACATCCTCGGACTTGCTCAGAGACGCGTACAGGAGATGTCGCAGGCAACGTTGATCCATCTTATCCGACCTTCGCGATTCTCGCGTCGCGCTCGTTCGTACGCGCGAAAAAATCGTGACATTTTTATTCGGAAGAAAAAATACAGTGGTGTTACTAATCCACAGTGGAACGCAATATCCCGGATTACAAATATCAGGGGTCATACGAGGAGACGAGATTCATCGATTACCAATGACAATGAAAGAACGATACTTCCGAAATACGAAGTGACCGCATTCGCGTACTATCGCCAGAGATAAATAGCGCCTCCCACGCGAGCGCTTCGCCGCAACGTCGCAACGAGCAAGAATCCACCGACGTTCCTCCTATTCTCGTCCAACGAGCATTTACCACCTTGTCCCTCGCCCTTTTGTTCATACGCCTAACAACATTCTCGAAGCTCCCATTTCTCTTTTCACTTTTCGTCTACCTTCGTTCCAATCGAGTCGCCGAAATTCTTGGAATTCTTCCTATTTTCTATAATATTTTCCATCCTCGCGCGTTCAGTCGTCTCGTTGGTTATACGCGCACGTGAGAGAGCTGCATCGCGCAGAGAGGTCACTGGATAGTTCATGGTTTGATTTTATGCTGTACGTAAGGGCGCTCGGCCAGAGTCCAATAAAATTTACTTACTCCCTCCCCCGGGCCCGTACAAACGCACGCTTTTCACCAGTCGCGAACACCGCGCCGTGAAACGCGATTCGCGCCCTCTCCTGGCCTCGCTGTGTGCTTGTGTACGCGCGCGCTTATTCTCGGACGAGCACGCGGGGTCGTGTGTATGCGCGCGCGCGCGTGATGGGAGCGCGCGCCCGCGCGTTCGCCGAGTTGCATCAGAGTGGGAGAGGTGCGCGACCCCTGGGTTATCAGTGGCCTCTCTCCTCTGCGTACCTACCTATATCAATCCTAGCTCCGCTTACGTATCTCGCCAATGAATGCGTTGCGCAGGAGCTCTCTCGTGCTCTGCCTCTAGCTAAGCCTCGTACTAACGGCCTAATCGGTCTCCCCTCGATCTTTCGACGGTGCGTTTCTTCGAATCGATTTTACACGGATCGTAAACAAAATGCTTCATCGTCGTCGTCGAAGGATCTGATCTTGATCGGCATCGCTCATATTTTCCGATCCTTTGATCGTTCGTTTTTACGAATTCTTTAATACCCTTCCTCAGGCCATTCGACAAACGCTGCCGTCTAATTAAAATGCACGAGTATGATCGTTTGAGCGCGAAAGATCCTCTTTGTGGCACGGTCGGTATAGAGAGCTTACGGAACGCAAAGAAATTTTAATAATCGACTTTATAGATACGCCAGCATGACATCGATAATGCGCCGCATTTCATGCGCATAAAGGTAAATTTAATGTCTTCTAGGCTTTTGAAAAATTCGTTGCGCGGCAAAAAGTGACAGTCATCCGTGGAAGCGTTCTTCGTTTGGTCATCGAGTGCCCCGACACGAATGAATTGAATTGTATATGTAAATAAAAGCCAATCCTGTTTTTGCGCATGACAGTCCCTCCATCGATTACACGCAATCCAATTGTTGGAGGGGGAAGTCATCGAGATTTTTGGTCCGAAACGCGAACCACTCGTTCCATTTATCTTTGTCAGGGAATATGTGCCCAGATCGTCGATATAAAAATTGTACGAAGGACTGATTTGGCTTTTTTACGCGTATCGATATTACGCACGCGACATCGAGAAAAAGTGGAACGGTCTAAGAAACCGTTTTGAAAATTAAATACGCTTATCGCGTTCGAAAGTCTGACACGAAAGACATTTTTCACGAGCAACGAGGACCCCCGGAGATTTATTTAGGGCGATAACAGCGACGTATTTATTAAACACAGACTCAAACAAAACGCACGTCTCCATTTTCACCCTTCATTCCACCCACATCGCGCAAAACAAGAAAATTTCACGCGCACGCGTGACATTCGTCCTCCTCCGCGGCGAGATCTCGACTAAAAATACTGACAAGCACACAGACGAAGGCGCATAAATTGGTAACGTTACTCACCGTCGCGGCCGGAAGCGTTGGCATAGGCTGCGAGACCGGCTCCAGACCGAGCCTCATGCGCTTCGCGTTGTCGCTCTCATTCTCGCAGGCGGTTGCCAAAATTTGCTCGGCTTGCACGGAGGTCAAGTGTGCCGGCGTTGGTCTTGCCTGAGAAAGTGAAAAAAAAAAAAGATTCAAAATAGTGACACGCGCATGCTGTTCCTCCTTTCTCACCGACCGATCCGCTTCGCCGGAGCCACGAATGAAACTCGTAATTCACTCTGCCGCCAGCCATGCTGGATTCGAAGTATCGAGACTCAACATTCCGGCATGACGGTGAACAAAAGAAAATTGTATACGGCGCACGTGCCTTCCGAATCGCGTCGCATCGAGATGAAAGAGGGAAGCAATCGAATCGGAAGATATTACATAAACTGTTTATTCGCGTAGGTAGTAACCCCTTGCAAATTTTCGGACAAAAAGGTTATACGTTTGAAAGAAACTACGTGTCATTGAAGAGTACTCGATAACACCGCCAAAGTCTCGAAGCATCGTAATGAAAACGAGGCAGAGGATGAAAAACTTACCGCGTCCCAAGGCGCTCCCTCCCTCCCTCTCTTATTTCTCCTACAACTCTTCAGGTACGTCCTGATCCTCTTCCTGGCCCTGTCGGCGAACTCCGGGAACTGTCTGGTGCAACTGTCGATTATCGCCTGAATCTTCTCCTTGGGTTGCTTCGATATCGGCACTATGCGATCGAGATTCTCGTCGACGAACAGTCGCACGAACATCTGCGATGAAGATACGCGAGATGAGTGCGGGTGAAGAGAGAAGAGAGGAGACGATCGAAGTGGAGTGGTGAGAGGAGAGTGAAGAGCAAGAGAATGCGAGAGGAGCACTCGCGTAGCCAACCAAGCGGGGGAAATGAATTGAGCTCGGGGCCCCATAGACTTCGCGAGGCGAGCACCCACGGGGCGGGTGCTTAAGGAATTAAGAATTTAGCGGCAGTGGTGGGGCACACCGGGGCTCTATTAAACTAATTGTAATTAATTAAGAAGCTGCCTCGCTAGCCGCCGCCAGCGAACGGCCGTCGGCCGACCAGCGGGTGTGGCGGCACGGTGGTGGCGGTCGGGAGCGGCTCACGGCCAACCGCGCGGGGCCGGTTGGGTTTCACAAAAAAAAGGAAGGAGACGGCCGAGGGAGAAAAAAGATCCGAAGGGGGAAGATTGGGGGATCGAGAAAGAGGGAGGTAGAGAAGGAAGGAGAGAGACGGAGAGTAGAGACGGAGAGTAGAGACGAGCGAGGACGAAGGGGGACGAAGAAATTGCGTGGCGAGAGGGAGGGAAACGTGGAGAAGGAGGGAAGGAGAAAAGGAGTGAGAGCGAAGAGAGGAGAGACCGTGTCTCATCGACTGGGGCCACCCTCCTTCTCATCCGCCACCGCCTCCTCCACCTTCCCCCACGCGTGCGACGCTTTCTCGCGGTTTCACGAAACTTTACGATAATTAGAGGCTTTTTCGGAAAAACCCCGCGCGAAACCGACGGCTTTAATTCTCGCCGGATGTCACGGAGGGACCGCAGCGACGTCTCTTCGTCCTTTTTCCTTCTCCTCTCCCGTGCGTCCGCTCCGTTCTCATGCCCTCCCCACCTTTCTCCGCTCTTTTCGGGCGCGAGCGGCCGCGACACCGACGGACGGTACCAAAGGCCGCGCCGGTAAATAAAGTTGCGCGAGCGCGAACAATTTCTCTCTTCTTCCTTTTTCCCCCCTTTTTCGTCCTCCTCGTCGACCTTGCTTTTTACCCTAGGTACTGCGTCGCTTCCGTTACACCGGGATTGCAGACCGCTAGAACAATATTTTCCGCGACTCCCAACGGCTTTCATCCACCCACCCGGCAACCTGACAAAGGAGATTACATTTCACCGCGGATTCGAGAGAGCTTTGCGTAACATTGCTCTCACTCGTCACGTAAATATCTCGCATAATTTCATCTACGACAACATCCCCTTCCGCCAAACGGCCCACTTGGTTTGTCGAAAAACGACGTAGCGTCGAACGAAAGACAATTGACTGCTTATTGTTACAGTAACGTTTACTATTTTCGCACGTGGATTCCCACTTTCGTTTAACGTACAGAAGTTTATTCTACCGCGATTGTAATCTGCCTACAATTAACTTTATTTAACTTCAACCTCGCGTCTCGTCGACCCTTCTATTCAATTTAAAAATTACCCAAAGGAACTTTCTACGACTTGGAAGTTTCCAATTGACCGCCGACCTTCCTACCTTGCAGGCAGAATATCTGGGAGACTTACGTTGAACGCTTTGAGACGTTCCGGGTCGTGGTGTCGAGGATCGAGCCTCTCATCCGCGTCCTCGTCGTCGTCATCCTCGTCCTCCTTGTTTCCGCTGCTACTGGTTTCATCGTGAGCACTTCCGGCACCCTCACCTCCCGGAGGACTGGACTCACGTTCGCGATCTGACCGCAAGGGCGTCGCCGACGACGCCGGCGGCGGCGTCTTCTTGAGGCCCATCGCGTAGGACGCCCACAAGGATGCCATATCCTCGCTACCGACTCCAGCCACAACGCCCAGACTCGGCACAGTCCCAGTCGGTACGTCCGACAGTTCCGCGGAGCCGTTTCGAGAATCTGCAAGAGAGAACGAAGCATTATTTAAAGGAACCAAATAAACCTTCTATAGGTTTCTTAATACTCGTTAACAGGGCGCGAAAGCATCACCGACGACTTCGCTTTTCCGAATTCAACCATTCGATTCGTTCTTGTTTAATTCTACGGTTAAGAGAAACAACGAAGATCAATCGTTGTCGAGTGGAAGCCGAGTATTTGCGAATTTTTTTAAATATCAAGAACGAAAATGTCGCAACGATAATTCGACGAAGATGAGCATCTTTTCGACCCCACGACGAGAGACTCACGAAATTGTTCGAGAGGATCCCAGTGGCGGTTCGGAACGGACTAGACGTCGATGGGAATTTTTTTTCCTCGCTTCCCACGGTACGACGACGGGAGGGGAACGAAGGGAGTGCTTGGGACGCGCCCGCTAACGGGATGAAGGGACACGTGGGTGGTATATTTATACCGCGAACGCAATAACGATAGAATGGAATGGACGAGAAGAGGGGCGCGTTAAGCTCGCGTGACGCGGCTGATTAGCGTGACCGACGATCGCCGTACGCGAGGAGGAAGGAGAAAATAGGAAAGGATCGCAGTGCTATTTGAAAAGCAACGAAGCCTTCGCCTCCTGTCCTTCGTACCGTACTTTCCACTTTTTCCAGCCTTTCCACTTTTTCTAATCTTTACCTATGTCCTCCTACCGGAAGTACACGTTTAACGACGATACAAGAGAATCGATCCAGAAATGATCTGCAAAGAAGCGAATCTTTTCCGCTTTCACGCACCCTTGTAGCGGAACATAAGATTCGTAAACGTCCTAAATAGTGACTTATTATCAAGAGACTATAATTATGACAACTGGAGCGGTTAAACCGGAACAAATCTCTGCGACACCCGACGTACTCTACTTTGCTTCTCGCACCGCGCGCCTTGCGCGATGCTACAGTCATTAGTTTGAAAAACTTGCGCGGCCCGGCAACGCCACCGGAAAGGTCCAAGAAGACGAGTTCGCGCAAACGTTTCAGACCTTGCTCCCTCTCCCTCGAGAGACCGTGCCGAACGAATAGTGGCGTCGGAAAGGAAAAAAAGAGAAGAGAGAGAGAGAGAGAAAAAACATAGGCGCGAAGGACCATCCTCGCGCAGGATAGCCAGGCACTTCTCTCTCGGTGCACACATACCAACTCGAAGGGGACACAAGAGAGGTAGAGGTGCTTTCACGAGGATATCGGCGAGGACAGGTACCAGCACCATGGCCGAGGTGCGAGGAGGGCCGGCCAAGGAGAAGGGGGCGGTAGGGGCCGAGGAAAGAGGGAGCGGGAGGCCATGCGAATGAGGATGGAAGGAGAGGAGGCCGTTTGGACGAGGTAGAAGGCAAGGAGGACACGTTGACGAAGGGAAGAATACGAGAGGTGAGGTGAGAAGGAGAAAGACACGAGGTCGAGCAGGAAGGGAAAGAAGGGGATTCGCGGCGTGCCACAGAAAGACGTCACCGGGACGGTGACGCTGCATCGCTGGCGCAAGTACGCAAACACGAATCCGTGCAACGTAAGTCCTCGTCGTCGCGACGTGTGTGGATTGCGGAGAGGTAAGAAGAGGTAAAGAGGGGTTAGGAGAGGGAGAGTGCCGCGTAGAAATCGTAAAGGAAACAACCTGCCTTGCAGAGAGCCCGCTCGGGGTCTCTCTGGGGGCCTGCGGTTTCGATTAGAAAAGACGCGCGCGGCGGCGCGGCACGTCTACGTGACTCTCTCGCGCTCTCGCGTGGTGAACCAGCAGGGGGAAGAACGAGGAGGAGTAGGGTCGAGGGGAGCCGGGTGAAGGAGGACGAGGAGGCGCGGGCACGCCTGTGGAGTCGGTCCGCACGGTACTCTATATCTGCGCCCGTAGTCACGCGAATTCACTTGTTGAGCCGGCGATTCCATTAATCCGCAAAGACGCGGGAGACGCAAGAGATCGGAGTGCTGGAAACGACGCGCCACGTGGGTTTTCTCATTCGAATCGCGTCACTCCGGATTTCGTTGTTTTCGAACAAACGAGTCGTTTTTGTCACTCGTCGAAACGACCCTCGTCGAACGTTACCGGGTCCTTCCGCTGTCCCCCCGTTGATACAAACGTCGAAAAGTGAAGAGACCACCAGGGTGGCGGACCATTGGCGTGGTTTTTTCCGCTGGAACACCTAGCTCGATTATTTCCTGCTTACGGAGGCCACGAATGAAGCGTGTCTACTTCGTTCCCCGATTGGGACTGTCCTCTCAAAACTGACACGACTCTTCGTGCACTTCCCTCGGACCTCCCACCCTTAGATCCTTCAAATCCCTCGGGGTTTCGCGATGAGAAAAAAAGGGACGGCTTCTCGTCGAAGTGAGGAGAGAGGTAGAGAGGAGAGAAGAAGCGAGAACGTAGACGGACGACGTTCATCGAACCGACGAGAGTAGCACCGGGCCGGCGGCCTCGACGACCCTCTATCGTACGCGAGCTCTCCCATCCCCCGTTCTCCCTCCTTCAACGATTGCACGCATCTTTCCAGGAAGATTCCGGTAGAACCAGTAACTGAACGCGCGTGGAGTAGACGACCCAGGAAACTGGACCCTCGTCCAGGAGGCGTGCTGGCGGTGCTGCACCGTGTTTCTTTCTATACCTCTCCCTCCACCCATTCCTCACCCCACCCTCCTCCTACCATACGTTCCTCCCGTCACCCTCGTCGCTTCCCTTCCCTTTTCTCTCTATCTCCCTTTCTTTCTCTCTCACTCACCTCTCTCTTTCTCCGAGAGAGCTCATACCGACGACGAAGCCAGAGGAGAGGTTGGTGCACCTCTGTTCTTGCGCGTATATATTACATACGTACATACGCTTCCACGGCGTACGTATGTATGCACGCGCGTATGGACATTTTATGTAGAGGCACGTGGGGGTACGAGTATTACATACACCCAGGGTTCCTGGCCCGAGGCGAACGGACGCCGGTGTTGCTGAAGAAGTAGAGGAGCAGAAGAGCGGAGGAGTAGTGGCGGAGGTGGATGTGCAACGGTGGACGAGAAGAAGGAAGAGGTGGAGAGCGGTAGGATGCGGAGAGGGACCTGAACACATAGGCGAGAGCGACTGCGGCGGGCTAGACTGGGACCAGCTAGAAAGCCGGTTACCAATCCCAATCCCACCGCGTGGAGAGTCGGCGGCAACGGGCCAGCAACGTCCAAGGGACTACGTCCGCAGCAGCAACGGCGGTGGCAGAAGCAGCAAGAGGAACAGCATCGTTCCTGAACTCGCCGTCTCTGCCCCTTGATCGCGGCTCGCCTCCGCGTGGCTTGAACCTGAAATCAGTCGGTCGAGGCGCCCCACCCGGCAGTTCATCCTCCTTCTCGTCCTCGTAGTCCTCCTCGTCCACCTCTCCCTTCGTTCTCTTCCCATTCTTTCGACCTCTTCACGCAAAAGGAAACTAATACTGAGCACCGACACGACCGACGACGAGACTTCCTCTTTTTCTAGGTAGCGAAGATACCGTGCGGTACGCATACTGTGAAATTCTTTGACGTTGTTGGTGTGGTGGTGGTGGTGGTAGTAGCTATGTTGTTAAGGTAGGCCACCCGTACACCCACGGCGGTCCAGGGGTTGACAGGAACGCCGTAGGGGACTCGAGAAAGTACGATGCTCAGAGAGAAGTTGAGAAGTGAGGATAAGGCACTGCGGTGGATAATTGAGGATTTTTTAAAACAATGAGCACGAGGATTCGTTCGTTTATCCGTGCGTTTCTGTATTTTCGTTTTCTCCCCTGCTGCTGGCCTGGTGCCCGCGATCGTTGGACTTGCGATGATTTCCAGACGAGAGAACGGAGAGAAAATATCTCGGATAATAGATGCGAGAATGCACTAGTTGCAAGCACTTTGAATCTGTTTATCGTGTAGTAAACACTTCGATGAGATCGTTAACACGTTTGCTCGAATGCAAAGTAAAAGCTGCTTCGGCGCCGAGTTGGGACGCGGGAATGGACGAACAGGTTCTGCGAAAATGATTTCTTCGCGAAATGACCTTTACCGCCAATCTCAATTATTGCCGATAATAGCCGCGGCATGAGCTTCCCAGAAATTGACGAACCTAACGAAAGGTAAAATAGCACGTTCGACGATATGTTCGATCCACCGAGCGGAAAACCGGTGGAATTATCCCTCGTGAACGAGTCGCGTGTTAAACGTACTATTTCGCGTTTCACGTTAACGTCGTCCTTATTAACAGCCTTGTCGCGTTATACGTTAAAATCGAAAATTTCCCGAGTAAAAGAAAATCGATAGTCCTCTGGAGACGAACGTCATTGCGACTTCATTTCTACCCTCTCCAAGGAGATTATCGCCAAAGTAAAATCACGACGATCTATCGACACCTACCTCTATCCTATTCGCCGATCGTCGGGTGAACGCACTTACTAAAAGAATAACGGTTTCCAAAATGTTGCGCCCTCCTTGAAGCCACTATACGGTCGCAGCAACACTTTTCCACAATTGGCGACGACCTGATCCACGACGAACGTGACCCAAAGAGAATTGCCTCCCCATGGAGCTGGACCCCAGCGAAAGGACGACGACGACGACGACGAAGAAGAAGTTCTGGGCGGGACGTGGAATTTGCGGTGGTCATCATCCCATGTGAAGGCACGGGACGGAGGAGAGGGTAAGAAGGTGGGAGCTCGGAACGAGTGGTACGAAGGGTATAAGGGAGTCGAAAGAAGGAGAAGGGTGGAAGAGGAGTGAGAGGAGGCCGGAGGGATGAGAGCGGGAGGGCATCTGCAGCGTAGCACACGTACATAAACATGCGATATATACCTCGACGCGTCTCTTCGGCCGATGGCTGGTTCATTACGCAATGACCACATCTGAGATATAGAGGCCCGCTTTGAAACCAGTTTCGAATAGCCGCCAGGGGAGTTAGAGGTAGAGAAGAGGTACACGAGGGAAGGCCGCGCGGAGTCTTGCGATGGAGAGTGGAAAGGGGAGAGGAGAAGAGGAACAGAGACGAATGTGGAGGAGGAGGAGGAGGAGGCGGAGGAGGAAGAGCAAAAGGATCGTGAATTATCCTTCCGCAACCTCGCCTAACTGAACCAAGCGGACGAGTCGCAGCTCCGTGGAGTAGATGTGTGTGTGGAGGCATAGACTTCTTGATCGCTCGTAGCAAAGCGGTTTCTCCGTCCGTTCGAATGACTCGAATAACAATTACTTTATTTCGTTTCTCTTTAACAAATCAGGGAATTCTAATGTTGCGAGACTCTAGAGGACCGGACCGATTTGAATATTGTCATTTTCGAATAATGTTGGGGTACGTTTATACAACATTCTTCGACATAGATCACCGTGCAACGTACGCCCACTATCGATTAATGAACTGAATACGAGCCTTCGTACCGTAATACCTGGAATATATGAAACTTCGTCCCTCTTCATCCTTGATATGATAACGAGAAAGCAAGCTTTCGTTACGTAACATACCTCTCGGTGAGAGAGCGTCCCCGTTGAGATTTCAGCAAAGTGGAAAGAGAGGAGTGCCACCCATTTGCTTCCAATGGAGACACTCTTACGCAGTCTTTTCCTCCCCGATACTATCGTTATCTCTCGCATGCCCTTTTCCTAGCCATGCCCTTTGCGCTCAGAGGATTCACCTCGCCCCCACGCCTTCCTCCTCCTGTCTCGTGTATTTCGTTATAACTCGTGGGTGTAACATCGTGTAAAAGAGGAAAAGAAAGAGAGAGAGAGAGAGAGAGAGAGAGAGAGAGAAAGGTATATACCTTCAACCAGGAACATCCCACACGGACGCTCCACCGTTACTACCACGTGAAACGAAGAAAACGCATGCGCACAAATGCACAGGCGGACACTCGCCAAGCAAATTCCTCGCTCTCTTTTCTCTCCATCATTCTATCTCTCTCGCCTCTTTCTCTCTCCCTCCGCCCTCTCTCTCTCGCTCACTCACTCACTCACTCACTCACTCACTCACACACACACTCACACACACACACACACACACACACACCCAACAGGGCGCAACGTAGCCCCGGCAATCCATTAGTCACGTCGAGCAGGACGACAAAACTTTACGAGCTAAATAGCCGGTACACCTTGGCCTCGTGGAACGTGCAATCCACTCGCCACGGAGAAGGACAACCAAGCTTGAGCACTAAACTCCTCCGGGAGGAGAAGGAAGAGCAGAGGAAATGGGAGACTGGAGAAACACGAGGAGGACGAAGAGTAAAGTAGGAGGGGGCGAGGCTTGAGAATGTACACTTTCGGAAAAGACGAAATTTCGAGATAGCGATCGATCGGGCCGAGAAGGCACGAAGAGCAGTCCTCCTGGTTACTTCGAGAATTACGATACAACGGGCTTCTTTGTGCTTATTTTCTCTCTTCCAGTCTCTATACGCCTTCCCTCCTTCTTATTTTTTTAACAGGAGATTCACGTCAATTTATAGCCTCACGCGCCCGATAAAAATGCAGGCTGCTCGCCATATTCTTGCTTGGTATTTTCACGGAATAACAAATTAATATACGAGAATCGCTCCGATTTACGCGATAAACGTACGAATCACGCATATGCTTATCTAACGATCAACTCTGGCCCCTTCTCGATCGCACGGGAGTTTCTCAAAATTTCACTAGGTACGTGACGGATGTGAAACGCGAGAGAACAGGAGGACATACGACGTGGCGGCGTGCGTCGCAGTGATTCGGTGGATTCGGTAATTTCCCAGTCAATCAGAGTGAAATTAATATATCCGTGTGGCAGAAACTCGCGACGCCGAATAATCCACGTAGGTACCTATCTCTCCTCGTGCTAGTCTATGCGATGCAGTGGCATGCGATCAGTCCGATAACGTCTAATTAATCAGGACGAAGTGACAATATCAATATCCGTTTGGGACTTTCTCGAGAGAGAAACCTTCGAGCGTGAAAGACAGTCGGATAGAGAGAGAGAGAGAGAGAGAGGAGCAGTCGGAGGGAGCAAGAGGAAAACGGAGATAGTGGGAAACAGCCCTCCTCGTTTGCATTCCCAATTGTACCAAGCCAGCTTACACGTTTCAAGGATCTCAAGTATGACACTCTCGATCGCATACCAATTCATCCTCAAAAAAGCGTGTAATAATCATTAAACGTTTTACAACGCACGGCGAGAAATGAATGTTTGTAGTTCGATCACGGTAGGGATATTCGAGTAGGGAACTGAACGTAACACTCCCGAGCGAGCGACGAGAATTCCGGCTCACTACCGCATAATTGCCGGTTATCGAATGCCCAGCGCATTTTGTTTTTTGCGACTTCCACGCGCGCTGGAGGATTTCACCGATTCGCGTCGCGTCAAGGGGCAACTTAAGAAGAATATAAGAAAGAAAGAAAAAAAGTGAGAAGGAGAAATTGTAAACGTCGCGAGACAATTCGTCCGTTGGAACGAGCGCTCGCGCGGACGAGGCAGTGCCTCTGTGCGCGATTTTCTATTCGCTAGACCGTACGGAAGATCGATAAAAACGGACCTATCGTCGATCCTTCCGTGCTTATTCGTTTCGATTATTCTCCCCTTGCTCTTTCCCAACGCGGTATTTTACCATTTTTTGCTAATAAATGTAAATAGCTCGTCTTTGAAGAAGCAGAAGCAAAAGAAAGAGGCGAGAAAGCTGGAAAAGGACAAAATTCGCGTATTTATCCGTCGATGAAGGAATTTCGCGTTAAATCGACGCGAAGCGAACGGATCCGATAGATCGACGGTGTCGATTGCTCCCTCTAATACAAAAATCAAGCAGGTTCGTCTCTGGCCCCATTGCCCCCCGCCCGCATCTCCCTAAACCGGTGAAATAAGGTGTTACCTGTGAGTGTGGAGTTGTTAATGGTGTTGTTTGCCGTGGATATGGCCGATTGGCTGGTGACAGGTGTGCCAACGGTGGTGGACGTGGTTGTCGAGGAGTTATTTGGCGATAATGCGGCGCTTACAGCCTGCGCCTGTGCCTGGGCCTGCGCCTGGGCGTGGGCCTGAGCCTGCTGTTGAAGATTATAATTCCACGCGAGCAGCATCAGCTTCAGCTTTTCCGCGTCTTTCATGAGCACGCCTGCCGAAATCAAAAGTGCCAATTGGTTTTCAATCATTCTCGCATTTCCAGTTCCTCTGGTGGTGGTTGGTGGTGGTTGGTAGTGATTGGTGGTGGTGTTACATGGTCACACGAAGCTATCGCGATGCGATCGCGAGGGAAGGGATAGAGAAAGAGAAAGATACAGAGAAACAATTGGCTACGGATGCCTTGGAAGATCGCAAGTTCGACGGTGGAAATGTTGCCCCCGCGCGATCGAGTTCGTCGGAAGGTGTCGTGCGCGCGCAAACGCCCCGCGTGATCATTTGTTATGGGAATTACTTCGTCGCGGGCGAAACGTCCGGCTCGATTCGGGCGATTAATAATGCAATGTTTTCCGGTCGTGCGAGATTTATAGTCGCGGAAGGTGGACGAGGGTGGATGGATACCGCGCTTATATCCGATTTCCGAGCATCATTTTAATGAGGAGAAAAGAGAGGAATTCGAGAAATCTCTATACCCAGCGCACATATCTGCGTGGGGTGTTTCGAGGCTAGCGAAAAGGACATGTTTTCACTTTGAAAGAGAATTTTTAAAGCGAAAGGAAACTGAGAGAGAAGAATAACTTCGAGTGTAATTTACCCCTGTTATCGCGTGCTTATCGTCTTCTTCACTGTTGTCCCGTCGATATCTTGAGCCCAAGAACTGTGCGTTATCGACTAAACTCCATTTCGTGTTTATTTATCATTCAACAAACTCCCAAAGTTACTTCCGAAGCTATGTTGTAGCGCATGCGTAACTCCGACGAAACCGAGCCCCGAAAAAATAAATAAAACGCAACCGAAGAATAAGCTATCGTTCTCCGACTCATTCCTGATTCCGGATCAAATTTGGACGACGCGAGGAAGTAGAATTCTCACAAACAACATTGTAAAGAGGAAGACGGCGCGAATAAAAATGCCACTGTACCGAATCGTGGAATCCTCCCGCGGAAAGATTTGATAAATCCTCACCCCGTTACCGTACATTCTATCGGTTGACGTTCCTCCTTTTCTCCGCGATATCGGCTGAGGTTATTGAATGAACTGGAAAGGGGGAGGAGCTTAAACACACGCTCGCTCACGCGAGTTCATTCATCGCGCTGTTTAACCTCGCGAATTTAATGGCGCGAGTCTCATAGACTATGTTAATTGGAAATCGAGAGAGGCCTAGTGTTTGTGCCTGGAACTATGCCAGCATTTCTTACACGCACGAATGGAGACAATCGAAGAGAGAAAAATTTAGAACAACCCTCGGGGATCTCGAATCGACGATAATATCAATGAACCGGCCGACGACATTTCGCCAACTTTTATTTCTCCTTTTGCACGCCCGAATTACGTTGACGCGATCCTGTGCAACAGGCCCTATCGAACTGATTCGCTGCCACGCGACTATTTCATTGGAGACGATTAAAAAGCTAAAGATAACTTATAAAAAAAGCTAAGTAAAGAATAGGTATAACACAAAGAGAGGATATCTACATGTGCATTTAAGTCAAGTAGTTAATTAGGTATTACTTATGACCATGCAGCAGCACCTTCGCGAGAAATCTTTTCGAACAATGAGAATTGCGAATTTCGCAAACCTAACGATAGTAATAAACTCCTAACGGACGGCACTTCGAATCTGCCGTAAAAAAATCTACATCTGGAGAGCGGAGATGAAATCATCGCGAGAAAGGAATTGAGAGATTCGTCGATGAGCAAAGAAAGCTCACTCGAATGCGAGAGGTGCGACAGTAGCTTTCGCGTGGTACCGTACGAATTATTAACTCGAGTGAACAAGCGCACAGCGACCCTTTGTGAACTGAATTGAAATGGGAAAGTTCTTACGCTTCGCCGATCTAATTTTCCGATAATATCGGTCCTCGAAGAACAACTCGCTAGCAGGCATAAGGAAATCGCGCGACAAGAAGAAAATCTAATTCGATGTGACACCCGCTGGAATTCAGGAGGTAAGCATGCCTACGAACCGGCGAAGGTACTTATGCAAGACCAGAAAACGTCTCGACCGACGTTCGCAAAGGGTTAACTCTTGCCACACCCAGCCCAGCCCGTCCTCGAACCTTCTCACCGAGGAACGAGGCGGACCTTCACCGCGACTCTCACAGATACTCTTCTCCGTGCGATGGTAGGTAGGATCGTTCGGAGAGACAGAGAGAGAAGAAGAGAGAAAGAAGAGGAAACAGAAAGAGAGTCCGGGCGAGCTCGGTAAGGCGATGGTAGGCACGACACGACGGTGAGCGCGCGCGGGCACTCGCTCGCTCGCGGCATCGGTCGGGCTCTCAGGTGTGTGTACCTTTCGTAATGATTACGATCTCGTAATCCAGCGAGTAAAGGTTCGATCACCTCTGACACTAAGGAGAGGAATGGCAAGGTCTACGAGATAGATAATGAAAGGTTTCTGCTCACTTGAGTAGTGATCGTCCTCGGATATGTCGGCGGGCTCCGGGGTCGAAATGTTTTCCTGCAACAGATGCAAAACCACCCGTTAGAAAATAACCCTGAGGTGTTCCACTTACGGTGCCTGACGTTTCGGTTGCTCCTTTGTGTCGCGAATCGAGGGCCACTCTAACACGATCGTCGAGGGTTCAGGCGGATCGCAGAGATTTTGCACTGTAGCGCGTATGCTCAGGTGCCCGCGATTCAATATCAATATATTCTGTTAGTTCCATGGAAGAACACCTAAGGCTGGAAAATAAAGAAACTATGAAGCGCACGAATCAAGAGTACACAAAAGATGTCTCAAGTAGCGATGATCATTAGTCGAAACATCCCTTATCGGTAGCGCGTCAGATAGTAGATAACACCTGACCGACAAAAATCGTTGTCATTTTTAAGCGGGTGAATTTTCACTTCTAAATTCAAGCTACGTAGAAACGGCTAATGACATCCGATGTGATACGACGCGCGGCGCCGGATAACATTCTATTACGGACGAACGAGTGTCGTAGATCATATGTAGCTGTGAATAATTCATCGAGATTAAAAAAATCCCCATTCCCATTCATTGTCGACTCTCTGGGAGCTAATAAAACATTACGTGCATTCACGATTCATTCACAACAATGCCTCCCGTCGTGACTCCTCGCAGCATCTTCGAGCATCCAGTAAAGTGCTCCGAAACTTTTTCTCACCTGCCACTACGCTGGCGCTGCTTAAGCGTCGAGGCCATTCCCGCCGAGCACGCGCGCATGCGTGCGAACGCAATCGGGGTCGACGCGATGCCGCGCACTCGAGGCGGCATTTACGGATTTTCACGCCGCCGCGGTGGTAGTAGCGGTGTCGGAGACGGCAGCGGCGACGGCATGGCAGCTACGGCCTTGGACTTTATTGTCGCACTTCAGACGATACCGCTGCGACGCGCGTGGCTTGCGGTGCGGCCCAACGCAAATTACTTGCGCCTCGACACTTCGGACGCGCCAAAGGAGGCCGGGGCGGTGCCCCCTCCCGCACCAGCAACCCAACCGCCGAGATGTCGCGTCGAGGTTTCGTATTTCGGTGAAGAGTGAATCTCTGGATCCTTTCGTCTTCGCGTATAAAGCACGTATAGCTTTAAATTTTCAGACAACGAAGATCCACAAGAACGATTAGAGCTGACACAGTAGGTGCCATAAATTTAAGACGATCGAAATCAGTTTCAATTAGTGACATGTAATATATGTAAATGCGATTGTCTTTAGTTCGCGTGTAAAATAACGCAGAAGCATGTTTGACCTTCTTCATTCAATAGTCTCGGCTGCCAAATGTAATTAGCATACGCATATCATTTCTTTGTCTCTTCTGAGCAACCGTGAGCAGCGGTCATTAGTATAAGACGCATTGCCCTACAAGCAACTTCCAACAGATTCGTTTAATAGTTTGGACTCCAGATATGAAAGTCGATGCTGGGTATTTGTCGTCGCTTTAAGTTTATCTGTGCGGGATAAAAGTGTGGGTAAATCTCGGAATTTGTTACCAAATGAAAGGGGACAGACTTCCGCTACGAAAGCAAAATGATCTTCGAAATAGCGACTCATATCAACAGGTCTGAAACTGCTTGTAAGCAAATTCTACTACCATATCAGCTTAAACTAAATTTGTACCTTCTTACTTTGGATGACTATTCAAAAATACAGTTTTCATCCGCATTTTATCCAAGGTCGTCGTCTAAAGTAACAAGTGACGAGTGGCTCCACAGCCAATCAGTACTTTCGAAATAAATTAGTACAAAAACTCAAATTTTCATCGTTTACGTATACCGTGCATGTATCATCCGCGATAATCGTCCAAAGTGAAAAGATGTAAATTCGACTCTAGATATATCTAACCACCTTCAATACACAAAAATGGCCCACATAAAACATCCAAAATTTCAGTCCGAAGCATCGATCCTACAGCGACATTTTCGCGAAATTCCGGAGCTCTCTTCCCAGACCCTTCTTATTCGGTCCATCCCCCTTCTCAGGGATCCAGAGAATGCTGGAAAATACCCGAGAGAAGCACCAAGCGCGTCATTTGTCAATTCTCCTCTTTCCAGCTCTCTCGCAACTTTCGAGGCCAAGGATTGGAGTGAGGATGCCTCCTGAGAGCCTCCGCCACCTCCTCTTCCTCCCTCTGTCCCTCCTTCTCATTTCTCCTTTTCTTCTTCACGTACGGCGTACGCCACCGTCTCGAGTCACTCGCACAAGAAAGAGAGAAACGGAGAGGGTCACTCCGATGCGAGCGAGGCAGCAGCGGCCCGTACCTACTCGACGTCGGGCATCGTAGGATCATATCCGAGGGACGGATCATTTTTCATTCCCGGACCGGAGGAGGTGGCGGGACCACGAGGAAGAAGGAAGAAACGTCAACGCGAAACCAAGAAGGAATCTTCTCTCTCTCTCTCGCTCTCTCTCTTTCTGCTATCTCGAGGCATCGGGCGCTCCTAATCGATTTTCAACGTGAGCAAGCTGAGAAGAGCTGCGAGGAGCAGAGACAGAAAGAGAGAGAGAGAGAGAGAGAGAGAGAGAAATCGAAGAGTCAGAGAGAAAGAAAGAAAGAGAGGCGAACGAACGGCACGTCGCGTCGTTGCGTCGTCACAGGCGCACCGACGATGCTAGCGTGCTCCTCCTCCGCCGCTTCCACCTCTTTGCCGCCCCTTCTCTCTTCCTCCTTTTCCGAGGCTCGCTTGCCGGCCGGCCGGCCGGCCGGCGCCGATTGATTTTATCCTCGATAAAATTAACGGGTTTCCCGTTCGAACGAATGGCCGGTAGTTTCGCAAGGTGTCCGTATAGCTATCGGCCGTGGCTGGATGGTCGGCTGACTGACCAGCCCCAGTGATCACTGTTGGTGCCTTCGAGCGCACCGCACCATCAGGAATAGCAGCACCATCAGCAGCAGCAGCAGCAGCAGCAATGAGTAGCCGAGCGGATACGAGCGTCCCCCGCGGGCATTGAAGTTGCGTCGATGAATGTGGAATTGTTCGAAAATATGCTAGCCATGGATATGTGGCGCGAGCACTTGGAAGTCCAACCAACAGGGAAACGATTCGAAAGCACGTATGCAACTTTTGAAGAGGGTAAGAGAGGATGGACGAAGATCAGTCTGGAGCGAAGTGGGACAACGAGAAAACCTTCGTCAATCGAGGTAGAGAGGAGGTAAATGGGGTGGCGCGTGGCGATCGTAAAATTCTATCGCCGATTTGGAAGTCCCCGCTCCCTTTCGACATCGATCCTTCTTCTCAAGGTTCTATTAACAGTAGCCAATCCTGATACATTCCGCGGATTCTTCGTATTTTTCTGTTCCTTTTTTTGCACGAATCAGCGGAAACGATCAAAATCGACGTAACTACGTGTATACAATTCAGAGTCCGTTTAATTCGTACGTAATTTTCCCTTGGGGGTGTCCTCTCATATTCTGAAATCTACGCAACCGATCGCAGTGCATAAACACGGATACAATTTATGGTCCATGTTATTCGTCATTAATCACTTACTACTAGTCTGGTCTGCGATTGGCTCTTATCTGGCGTACTCTTCGTGTCCCACAGGCATCGCCACGACTAATGAACAGATTCTCATCCTATCCTCTTGCACAGCCCTTCGATGAAATTCCTTCGCGCAATCAGTAACTCCGCTCTTCGGTGCTCTTCTCCTCCAACTCCACTTTCTTCCGATCCTCCTTCTTCTTACGAGTTGGCGGTGTCCGTAAACGCGCGTGCGACGGGAGCAGTGTCGAACGACGATCGTCGCAGCGGTTTGCTCTTAGCCGGTATGGCGGTTGTGCGCTACGGGCAGGTAGGCAGGCAAGCAGCAGGCAAGCAGGCTGACTCTCCTATCTGTGTCAGGTCTCGTGTTGCAACTTCAGAAGGTCGACCAGTATACACGGCGAGCACCAACCTGGAGAGCACGGCCAATTGATACAGGCTACAACGTTGTCCATCGAAGCTTGTGGGACGCCGAAGCGACGCCGACGTCGTCGACGTCGTTGTTCGTACGAGCATGCGTGAGTGCGTGTATGCGCGCTCGCGCGGCATTACACCGATGGAGTGGCGAGCGCAAAAAGGCCCCGCGATGATGTAACCGAGAAATTCCGACGTGCTGGTCTGCCGGAGGATGCCGAGGAGAGAAAAGAGGGAGGAGAGAAAATGGGAGGGATGCAGCGGCAAAACGTCCTCTCTCGTGACTTTTTTAATCCACCCCTACTTCGCACGGAGGCCGAGCGGACACTTCGGCGGATCCCTTTGGGAGATAACGTTACGTTCCAATTTCTTTCTCATATTCTTGCCTCGTAACAATCTGTCTCATTTCCTCGCTTGGTTTCTCACTACTGTCGACGTGTTCGTCTTTCTTCTTCTCGTCATCCGTGAGAACGTAAAAATGACTCTCGTGGTAGGCGTGGGGCGATGAATCTAGAGAAAGGGATTCAGTGAAGTGCTTATGCAACGATACGATCCGCTTTGAATTATTCGCCATCGTGTTAGAACATTTTGAGGAACTTTGTATGCAGGTACTTTCAATTACACTCGGTCACTCTTACCTAGATCTCATTGGGTTTCAGGGTGATTCGTCAAGGTCATCGATAAAATGAGAACGCACCTCCCGGACTCGATATCCGTCGAACTAGAGGATATGGTGGAGAAGGAAAAACCCAGGAGTTACGTGCATTGATCAACGAGCGATACGCTCTCTTCGCCCTCGTCACTCATACTTTCTCAGTCTACACGCTTCTATCATCGCTACTTTCTGATGTCCATCTTTATCCGCTCCAGCCCAAAACCTGAACCTAAATCTATTGCGATACGCACTAGAAACTATTACGAGGTCCTTTGCAAATTAACAAGTTCTACTGACCATATAGAAGTTGTATGCCTCTATTTGACAGCCGTGAACTACCTATCTACATTCACGCCACCACCGCTTCCTCTTTTTTCGAACAGGAATTTAATAATTGTCCTGGAAATTTAAAATTCGGTTATCCACATTAGTAAATACCTAAGTGAATACTGATAACATTGCAATTCACACTTGCCGTGCGGTAGCATCCTGACTTCGGGTTATGAAAACCCGTCGAATAAAATTTTCGCGACCTTTCGAAGAAATCATAAAACGATTCGTACAGTCGTTCAATGACAACGAATTAGCAGTAAATGAACTCAATTCAAACGGCCAGTTCTCCCCGCGCACACAATCCGGCCCTACATGCGTGAATCGTAACGCTGAACGCGCGGTCTTGTCCTTCCACTCTCGCTACATATTGCGCGCGTGAGCGATCGAAAAGAACGTCAGCCAGAATGTGGTTTTTAAAATGCGCGCGCGCCGTGCGTATACGACAGGCGCTCCACGCTCGGCTGAGCCCGATGTGGTCCGTCGGCATTCTGATACGCCGAGGTGGAGATCCGAGGTTAAGGCTGTGGTGCGGTGTAATAGTGCCATTACGGAGTTACCGGCGCGTCTAATGCGGCCTATCGATCTCCAGCGAGTGTGGATCAAGCGGAGAAAAAAAGATCACTCGCATCGACCTCGATGACGGCGACGACGGCGGACGCTCGTCGCATACGCATTCTCCTCCTCTTGATTAACCAGCGGCTCATGGTAACGAAACGTTCACGTAGAATTGCAAGGAATTGAAGCATAGTACACGCTATCCGTTTTTGTGTTATCATTAGCAATCCATAAGTGTTAGTTTTAATTGTACCCCTGTTTTTTGCAATGAGAAAGAGTAGAAGAATGCAATTTGATTGGCAGTATACAGTAAAGGTGAAACGTAATAAAAAAAAATGCAACTGTATAAAAAATACAAATGTGTCTCACTTCAATCTCTCCATTACGCATTACGAATAGTGTAACGCACGTACTCACACGCACGCCCAATCAGCTCGTTTCAGAGCCTTCATGATGTGCAAAGTACGAACGTGCAATGTTTCTGCCATATACATCGAGTAATCATGATGCCGGCGAAGTGTACAGCAACTTCGACGTTCATAACGCGTGAACAGCTTACGGACAAAGCATGGCATTAAATGTTTTGAAATCGGGTCGATGTCACTTATAAGGTGGTATAATCAAAAATATAGATTCTAATTTAAAAATTCCAAAGTGGTTTCTGCAATTCCTTTTGACATCATCACAGGGTCAAGTAAATAACAGTGTAATCCGTTCATCACAATAATCCCACAAACTTTGTTTGAAATATTTTCTCTTATCTTTCGCATTTTGAGAAGTACAATAATTGCCTGGAGAGATTAAAGTCAAATACTTTGTACAAAATCGCGATGAAATATAATTCCTTGATAAATAATATTTGCGAGGGGGGAGGGGGAGGGGGTGGTGTGGTAAAGAGGCGAGGGAGAAAAGGATGGATAGATAGGAGGGATCTGAGAATATCCATAATACCCGAACTCATCGAACTGGCTGGTTCGGAAGGAAAGATCAAAGTGCAGGTGAGTCAACGGGAGTGGAAAATCGTTAATAATCGTCGGAGTTTATTGGCCGACATAGCTTTCATCCTCTTTGTTTCTCTTAATGTGCTTTCTCTCCGTCCTCGTGGCTCTTCGTCCGAACCACCCGACATCCCCTACCTCACCCTTCGCAAAGGTCCATGAATTTTAGATACTGACGAAGGAGACTATTTTAAGAATCTTTCATTAAGAATTTAATATAACTCGATTTTCACGACAGGGTTACCGGAAAATCTTGTTCGATAATACGCCCCGCTGCGTACCTTCTATTTCGCCGTTATCTCCTTGCCCCTCTTATACATCCTCTCTCGTAATCTTTATCCTCGAAGAAACAGGCCGTTGAATCTTCGATGAAGAAAATTCATTCGGGACGTCGAATAAAAAAAAAAAATCGGAGCCACCCGGAAGGAGCGAAAAGAAAACACGAAATGGGAAGGTAAATAAGGGTGGATTCACGCTCCATCGTGACAAGAGCGGATTGGCCACTTTCAAGTGTCTTCATGTGGATACGCATGTACATATACATCCGCACAAATGTAAAAATAATTGAAAATTTCCAGTGCAAGGCACGGCCCAGTCTTGTCTAGGTGTAGCGTGGATCCACTTAAGAAAGATCCCTACGAATTTGACGCATTATTAAAACACGGAAAGAAGCACCGTGGCGGATGCTCACGAAGATGGAGAATAGTATAATTACCACGTGTAATCATCTCCCGGTAGGCGCGACTCGATCGCGTTGCGTTCTTTAATCATCCTTCGATCCTCGGCAGAGAAGGAGAATCGAAAGCGCGACCTTTATACGTCGCCTCTGATCTCCGCCTAGAGAGTCATCAGACTTTCGCCGTCGCGAATCGACTAGATTGCACTCTCACGATTTTTTTGGATTTTTCTACGCGGCTAGGTTACCGCCCGCGGCGCAATCTCCGCCACTCACAGATACGCATACGGCCGATACCGCGTTAGGTGGGAACCAAGCTTAGAAATTGCTTTCAATTATTAGGCGTCTCCCTGGCTCGCGAGCGTTCTACACCGCCCCATCGTCGTTCTGTTCCTCTCGCGTCCTACCTGTTGCGGTAATCGCGCGCGGCCGCCTCACAACCTTATCCCCCATTCTCCACAATTACGGATCGGAGTTATGTAATAAAACTCTGACATTCTGTCGTCTATCGGACGCCGTTGCCGTCGAGCGTTTTAATGCGCGGAGGACGGAGGGATCGAAGAGGAGGGAGGAAGCGCGGTTACTAATAAACTGCGTGTCCTCCACCTTTCTCTACGCGTTGCCTCGACCAGGCACACCAGACTCTCGTCGTCATCCACCTCTTTCCTCTCCCTCTCTCTATCTCACTCCCTTAGAGTCACTCGCTCGTTCTCTCTCAGTTTCTCTCGCTGATTTCTCGCTCGTCCCTCGCGCCGCTTCCTTCCTCGCACACGTTCGCTCGCTCGCTCGCACGCGCACGAACGTCGCTCTTTCTCCCTTTTTTTCTCCGTCTCACCTACGCACGGGCCGCCCGCCCCACTTCCGGCGGATGTACCCTGATAAATGGGAATCTCACTGCAGCACCGCGCAGCACGGCCAGTCAGTCGTATACACCTACGGATGGTGGGCTACGACACGACGAATGAGAAATGCTCCGAGAGCGCGGAGCTCCTCAAGGCTAAGAGGCACGAGAGCCGACGCCCGACGTAGGAATAAAAATAAGAATCAGAAAACCAAAATGAGAGAGGAAAAGCGAGGAAGGAGGTGGAAAAGGACGAAGGAGAACGATGAGAGGGAGATGAGCGCGGAAAGAGGAAGAGGCCGAAGGAAGGAGGTAGCTTCTTGTAAAAAGAGCAAGAAACGAAGCCGAAGTAGAGGCTGACGCGAAGGAAGATGAAGCGCGTGACGGTGAATATCATCTACAAGTAGATGGAAAATGGTGCAGATGGGGGAGAGAACGATATTAGACGGAGGCTCGAAAGAAAAAGGAGAAAGAAAGAAAGAGGCTAGACGGAATATTTGAAAAAAGGAAGGACGCGATTATGCTTTACTGCAACTTGTCGTTCCAACGCAACTCGATGTCGTAAGGCAAATTAAAAAAAAACCTTGAGATTAGAAAAAAATTCATTCGGACTCCTGACGCTTCTAAGAGGCACGATTAAATTACGGACAGGTAATTGTTTTGGGATGCGACGCGAGAGTTAGCACTTCGACGATTCGTGAAGAGAAGTTGCGCGGGGAGAGCGCATTGGGGATCACGTGTACGTCATCCGACGCAGCCTCACAACGAAGGACACTCGTCGTCGCGTTCACCTTCTCCGCACGTGGGAACGACGAGGTGTTCCTGCCCACTCTCGAACGAAATGCAAGGGTCCGAGACCAATGGACGCTTGGTCGATGGTTCTTCAAGCAACGAGGATAATAAGAGGAGGAAGGGCGGCGAGGAGTTGGATGGCTACCCGTCTGACAAGAGGGCAGAAGAAGGGAGATGAAGATGGTTCGAAAAGCGTCGGCATGACGCGACGAGGAGAAGAGAAGCAAATATGGAGATCTTGGCGGAAGCGAGAGGTTGGGACCTACGTGAAGAGTGAGCGGCTATCGGGGAAGAGAATACGCGGAAAGGAATTACATCGTGAAAGAAGGGTGGGGCGGGTGACGAAAGAGCGAGAAGAAAGGGTATAAGCAGAGGAGTGGGTAGGGGCAGGGTGAAGGAGGCCAAGGGAGGCGCGGTGGTGAATAGCCCGTAAAGCGTGGGGAAGGGACAAGGAGGTGGACAACGCCGACTAACACTACAGGGAGATACGGTTGGTACATTTGTTTAGTTGGCTGCAATTAAGCCACTTGGCGGCAATTGTTTGTCGCTCAGCACAGAATTCCGCTCCCACCGTGCGGCTACGCGCGACTCGTAAGAGAAAGAGGGAAACGGAATAACGGACGGACAGAGAGAGAGAGAGAGAGAGAGAAAGAGAGAGAGAGAAGAGAATCCTCGCGTCTATGCGCGATGCACGTCTACGGAACGATGACGGAGCTGACAACACACAGGCAAGTGGATCGGAACGCGAACGAGCGAGTGGGGTGTAACGTTGTTGTACCAACTCGCCACCAACACAGCAATTCCAGACGATAAAAGCGAGCAAGTTACCAGGGTTAGGGGTCAACCGGGTCCAGTAGCCGGTGTCCGACCAATCAGCGCCGAGCAAACCGGCAGCGGACACGCCGCGAGATCGGCCAAGACGATTGTCCGTTGTCTCTCCTCCGTCTTAGACGAGACAGGACCGTACGAGGAAAGATTGTATAGGGTGAGAGACGAGGAGTAAGACCAAAACCCGTAGTGGAGTAGAGAAGGGACGCCCCCTCCCCGATGCCGTGGCGCATGACACGAGGAACGCAACACGGAATCCTTGGACTACATTCGATCTCGCTACGGATAATAAAATAGACGCGGCTCGTTTTGAAATGAACGAGAAGGAAGAATTAACTCGGGTGTCAACACCTTGAACGTCTTTATCGATCCTGTTTTTACCATCGTCGAATTTATTATCACCTCAACCTCCACTCCCCCTTTTATCGTTCGCAAGAAAGGCGACCGCGCTCGAGCAAGCGATAGTAAGCGGGTCACCGACACTGGGACCACCAAGAACCTTGAAAGAACGGGGTCGTCATTTTGCACGTGCGAAAACGTGGATCGGAGCGAACTGACAATTGACGTGCGTTTGATTATTAAGAAATCGTGGGTCATAGGTTGGAACTGGGAGTAGTGGATCCCGGACCGAAGAGAGAAGGAGCGGCTACAAAGCCGGCACCGGCGAACACTAAAAGTAGAACCGAATTGGGCCCGTCAGGATGATTGCTCGAGGGACGAGTGGACGATTTAGTTAGCTCTCGGGATAGCTCTTCTGGGTAATGGGGAAATGATTGTGGCCTACTGGTAATTTCTCCGCCGTGCGTTCCGACGACGAGGTACCTACCGATTCAGGACCCATCTCCTCTGTTTCTCTATCCTCCTTCCTCTCAATTTCTCTTCTCCACCCACGTCACCCTGACTCTTACTATCAACTCGGGTTCTCTACCTTTCTCCTATCTTCCGTCTTTCTTCGGCACCCTTTACCTCCACCTTAACCCGTACCCTCTCTCCCGTCCTTATCCGTCTCCGATCATCTTCTCTCTCTCTCTCTCTCTCGTGTCTCCACCCGGGCGATTTGCCTACCAAATCCAGCGTCCTATAAATACACGGTGAAAGGGGGGGATAGGGAGCAGCAGTGGGGACTCCTACGGAGAACGGTGCCCAAGGTCACCGGTAATTACTCGCCCGTGCGATCGTGCGCCCTTGTCCCCGCTGTTTTCCTTTTTTCGCTCGTCCACGCCTCTTTCCATGCTTCTTTCGGCATCCTGGCCCCCCTCTATCACCACTTTCGATGAGGTTAGCACGAAAGTGAAAAGGACGTACATACACCACCGCCGAAGCATTTTTATCGGAATGCGATCACGAAGACTTCATGTCGATCAAGAAGGAACAGTGACATCGTAATTTCCTTTTTCGTCGCTCTTTCAAAGATCCTGCGCCCGACGATCTCACGGCCAGTGCAAAATGCTCCTGACACAGGACCGGTCGTCCACGAAATTCGAGAGAGCAGATTTCTCGTCGTTTTCCTCGCCTCTTCCTTCTCCAAGGATACGAATTACCGCGGCTGCTTCGGAATACGGCAACTGAATCATGCCCCAATATATGGGTCGGTAAAGGAAACAAGAGAGAGAGAGAGAGAGAGAGAGAGAGAGAGAGAGAGAGAGAGGGAGGCGGTGACGAGAACGAAGGAAAAAAGATAAAAAAACGGATGGACCAAGAGGAGAGGGACAAGGAACGAGGTTCATATTTTTGAAGAGGGGAGAAGTGACGTCATCGGCAACTTACGTACCAAAGCGAGGTCCAGGTTGCGTCAGGAGGATTCGAGAGGATCGGCCGCGGAGCTCTTCTGATCTGGAATGCTAATACAGCAGTGGATAGGGGGGGGGGGGAGGAGGACGAGAAGGCCTAGAAGGGGCAAGACGGTAAGAGGACAGTGGGGTCACCGTCTACGGGATAACCCCACATGTGTGCGCCTTGAAGAAGACAGGCTAAAAAAAGGGTAGAGAAGGAGAAGGAGAGAGAAACGAAATAGGGGAGAGACATAAAAGAGTAAGATGATGGGGACGAAGAAGACGACGAGGACCCCGCCGGGGATTCAAAAGGAAGACCGTGGCGTCGAAGCAAACGACACACGTGATATCTCGGACTAGCGAGTGCGGGTGAGCGCGTTCAGTCACGCTTTCTCTCCGCACCGCGCGCTCGAGCGCGCGTGGGACCGTCGAATTGTGAGAGGACAGGGGAAAGGAGGGGGTCGAAGCCCAACGGTCCACCGGAGAACAGAGAAATGAAAACGAAGTTGACTTATCGGCCTCGCCGAGCCGTGCCGAAGCCGATCGGTCCGTTAATCGTTCAACACCGGTGATAAGACCTTATCCGTTGTTTGCACGTACCACAGGGGCCACGCGCTACGTAGCCGAGACGAAAAAGCGAGGGGCCGAGATTTATTACGACATTTACGGCTGATTTATCCAAAGGGAGGAGGCGTACTGCCACCGATCATCGTGCCTACCCGAGAGAGTCGATAAGTTGAGCGCAAGTCGGGTGCGTTAACTTTTCTAAATTAGAAGGAGAGATGAGAAGCAGAGGAAGAGAGAAGGCAAGAGGATCGCGGTTGTGTTTCTCAAAGACGCGCGCAAGGGGAGATCCTCTCACGTGGATCGCGAAGTATCGCTCCCAACGCGGCGAGATACCAATATCTCGAAACTTGTTTGCGCCGAATATCTCCCTTCATTCATCGCTCTCATTCATTTCTTCCTTCGCATCCTTCGACGCGAATTCTAACAAAATTACAGCCTTTCGCGGTAATACGTTCTACATCGATCGGCCATCAACCCCATTGAGGATGGAACAGAACCACGTAACACTCGTGCTTCATCCGCTCGATGCTAGTGGTATATTCTTTACTGTTTTCCCCCCGAACGACACTCGACAACATACGCCGTAAAGGTGCGTTATCGAAATTGCTCGTTAAAGCGCTATCTTCTCTCGCCCCTTCTGCGCTCTTTCTCCGGTCATCGTCCACCACGCCCATCCCACGAAACGACGGGACTCATCAGCTGTCCGGAAATGGTCGGCCACCGATGCTTTTCCCAACGCGCTTCTTCGTATCGTCCGGACTCGCGTTCTCCGAGAAACCTCGTCCACGAGCTACTTTTCTTATCCCCGTGATGTTTCTTGCTCACGAAGAAGAAGCACCGAGCGTTCGACTACCACAGAACGGTGTCCGCCGTGCCCGGTTGGTTACCTTACTTGACCCCTGCGCAACGAGGGACAATTGGGTGTAACAGTCTCCCATTCGTCCGCCCGTCCATCCGTCCACCGTCCCTTCCACCGTCCCTCGACCCATCCAGTCGAACCCGTGAAGCTGCTTCGTCGCATATACGTGCTCATTCGTTCGTGTTTCTCTGAATCCTCGACCATGTAACACATTCATTACTCCCCAGGATCGAGGTGAGCGCGCGCGGGTGATCATGAACAAGCGTGTACGTAGGCATTGTATGAGAAAGGAAAAAGAGTGCTAGAGAGGGAGGAGCGCAGAGTCGCGAACAGAAGAGAATGGCACGAAGCAGACGCGAGATCGAGCGGGGCGTAGGCAGCGAGAGGATTGTCTCGTATGTGATTTGCGAATGACGTTTGTTGGGTCCGATGACGAGGACGAGGTGCGCAGGTGAAGGCTGAATGTAGGAAGGGAAGGGAGATGAAAGATATTGATCGAAGAATGTGAAATAATTCAATTTATCCTGCGAGCAAGAATAGTCGATAGATCGAAAGGACTTTCGATGAGAGTGATTGGGAGAGGATGACAAAGTAAAAACATTCATTTCTCCGAAAGCTTTTAACTTCGACGTCCGATAATGAAAAGGGAGAGAAGAAACGTCATTGCGACGAATCGAGAGCAGCTCGTGGTCGAAAGACAAATTCTCATGGTCGAGATGGTCGTTGGAAAAATTTTAAGCATCTCGCGCCCCCCTCGTTTCTCTCCCATGTAAATGCGAAGATGAGGAAAAGGATGAACGATCTGATCGCACGCACTTAAAGAAGAGCGAACGAGCGGCCTGTCAAGAAGGGGATGAAGTGGATGAGAGGAGGAAGGGAAGAGGGGTGAAGAGAAGTGAAGCGTTCGTGCAACTGGAATCCCAAAGCCCTCGGAGCTGTCGACTGGCCTGAAGGGTTCATGCCGATAATACGAGTTATTCATTGCGGTAATCGTCGAGATTACAGGCACCCGTCTCGTCCTTCGTCTATCGTCTGTCGTCGATCGTGAGCAACGAGAACATTCCATGGTGGTAATATTTTTTGCGAAACGCGAAAGAATGGAATCGCGAAGAAAAAACTCGTGGCAAGAAATCGGTGCCGTGACACCTCCGGTTGCGTCGAACCAAGAGAAACGAATTTACATATCTAATAACCATTTACACATCCACAAAATTTAACTATCTATCGAGCCTCTCGCGTGGAGGAACAGTAAACAGCATTTTGGTACTTATTAAACGTACAACGATCACTTCTACGAACGCATAAGAATAGTAAAGATCAAGGATCGATGAAAAACGAATTTACCGCTTGATTTTCATCGAATCCGAAAACATATCCAACACAATTGTGCGTAGCCCTTTCGAATGCGATCAGCGCGTTCCGTGAATCGGCCGATAAATTCGCGAGCTAATAGAAATCCACGTCCACCTCAAGTTTAACCCTGCGCCCGATTGATTCCTTTCAATATTGTTTCCCAGTCCGTTCGAATCCTATGCTCTTTCCACGTGGCAGGCTGATCCACTGAAATGTTCCTGGGAGCACGTTGTCGGCCGCGTCGAACGGCGGCAGTGGTGCCCCGCGGTGTAAAGGAAGGAGAGGAAAGAGGACACGGGGGACGGTTCGGAAAAAAAGAGGAACGAAGGGCGCGGAAGAAGGACGGAGGATAGAGACGCTACTGGGGCTCCCTGAGTTTCGAGCACGCGCTCTGACGCTCCTGCTCTATTCTGCTCTCCCACGTAGCCGCGTTCGATTCATTCCTTCTCCAGTCGCGCCTCGCGCCACGAGCCGTACGCCTCCTTTCGTTTGGCGTTCCCGACTCTTTAATTCGAACGCAAAGTGAAATTCTCATTCCCGAGTCGAAAACTTTTCCACTCGATCGAATGAGTCTTTGCTCGATTTAAAATGTCGCCACCCGCCAATGCTCGGTGCTCGTTGATTCAACGGTTATCCATTCGCGTGGATATCATCTAGCTAATCACGATGTAAAGCCTTTGACCGTCGAATAATCCGTCGTCCATTGATCAGTATTACATTATAAGCGAGAGGAGCACGATCCTTCGGCTTATCCGATAAACCGACAAAAGGATCGCGGTTCGTTTGCCGATCGACGGTCACCATCCTACGACAAAGCAGTTTTCCTTGGTCTTCTAACACCGCTTGTTAGATTGCACGTCTCCGAGACCCACTCTGTCAGTGGGACAGGAAGAAGTCGGGTCCTTGGACTTTAGGCGGTGCAAAACTCGTTGGGACGATCGCGTCCTAACGATCTTCCACGAACTGGAGACGGTAGTCGTTACAACCAAATTTACAGTTTACCACTTTGAACGATCATCGCGAATGATTCCTCGAAGAGCATTGTTTTCGTCCGTGTTTCGTCCATAGCGAACATACGAAGGATCCGGTGAAGAGCATCGAGCTAATCTGTATTTTCGACGAATGGAACTGGGACAATTATTTCGGTTCTCCTTTTTCACGTTCCCTAAGAACGAAGCGTCGCGTACCTTCCGACCGCTTGCAATCACATTACTCGTAAATTTGGAGATCTTTGAGCTCGCGACTGACGTGATCGAAAGACGATTTTAGAAGAAAAGTTTCGAGAGAAAAATGCAACAGACACGTCCGTCCGTCGATTTCTCTCTGTGGCAGGTTATCGACGACGATCTCGAGGGTTGCTCGTCCAAACTATCCCCCAACGGACGCATATGTTAATGTCGTTTACCACAGACGCATTCGAGATTACATCGACTTAACGCCATTCCCTTGCGCAAGGCTCGCGACGGTGTCACGACTCCACGCATCTGATAAATACATCGTCGCGATCGGCGTTCCCTGCCTTCGCCCTCTCCGCCTCTGCCACCTCCATCTTCACCTCCTTCTCCTCATTCGTCTCTCGCTCCTTATGTCACACACAACACACACACAGACACACGAGCTCTCTCGTCTCTGCGATGGTATCAAGGAAATCACAGCCCGCTTCGTCGACCAGAATTATTTGTAACAAGCAGTCGTACGCATTCGAAACGTAACGTCCCACGTGCTAGCAATGCGAACATTTCAGCCCCCCACCTTCTCCATAGTTTCCGCTACCTCCTCCTTCACCTCCTCCAGCTTCGCGATCTCTCCTCTCCTTTTCTCTCCTCTCTTCGTCTCTTCTCCTACCAGTCATACGTAAACGTGAGCGCGATCCGTCGTATAGAACAGGCACACACTCAAGAGAGAGGTACGCATATGCGCGCGCGCGCGCTGCGTGCACGGAGGCCCCTCCAGGTCTCGGAACTAAACTCACATGCGAGATCTGAGCAGGCGAGCGAACCCAGGCCTGCCAAGGGAATATTATACTTGGCGATGACGCGTACGCGAAGCCAGAAGTAGGAGAGAGAAGGAGAAGGTGGAGAAGGAAGAGGAGGCGATGGAGGTTGTCGAGGGAGATGACGTTGAAGGAGAATGCGAGAGGGATGAGAACGAGGAAAGGGGATGGAGACGCTGGTACGAGACACGTCGACGAACGAGAAGAGAAACGAAGAAAAGTTGACGAGCTGGCAGGGAAGGGGGAAGAGGAAGGCAAAGGCGGATGGTTGAGGCTAGAGGTGGTAAGAGAAGCCCACGAAGGGAGGATGAGAGGGAGGAAGCTGTAACATAGGCGCCGAAGGTTTAATTAGAGGGGACCATCTGCATCAACCTCTCCCTTTGTGCGGATTCGGAGCGAGTGACGAAGTCTCCTCCCGCGATGCAGAGGCGCGATAAGCGAGCGGTTTATAGAGTGAGAGAGTGGGAAAGAGAGAAGCGTACCGCGCTATCTGCTGCGAAAGATTTCGCAAAGGGGTGGAGGGAGAGACATGAACATCTCGGGCGGTAAACCGAAGAGAACCGAAAGAGCAAGATTAACCGAATGCGGTGCAAAATCATCTGGCTCCTTATGCGTCACTCAAAACCGTTTCCTCGTTCGTTAAGGTCATTCATCGAAAAAGTTGCTTAAAGGAATTTTACTCAAAGTAAGGTTAAGAATGTGAAAAAAGCACAGGAAGAACGGAAAAGATTATTCTCTCCTTTCTCTCCGTCATCCTCTTCTTATCCCGATCGCTCGGTCACTTATTCCATCAGACTAGGAAGCAATATACTTAAGCCAGTAATGATTTCGGTACACGTACGTCCACGTAGCTGGAAGTACTGGACACTCGGCCCTTTACACATTCCTTCAGCCTTTTGTTCCGTAAAAACGTTTTTACTGGGAAAGCTGGTTAGACGAGACTGTAATGTTAATCCTGTAAAATTTCCGAACCAGTTCGCAAGCTTCGGTAGCTTACTGGCCACGAGGGCCGTGTTTCGTGAAAGGTACGGGTGGGTAGGCGAAACGAATCGAGGGTCATCGTCGCCCCACCGTGTGCGTCCTACGGGACGAGAGCATTTTCGAAAATGTGCGCCACGTGTTGGTAACGATTCACGAACTCCGGCCCGTAGTGTTCCACCACTACCCCTTCAAACGGTCAGGGAAAACCTTGGGTCGTGCCGGGGATGGGGAGAGGTACGGGCGATGCCTTTCGAGGGGTTCCGAAGCAACTCGACTCGGTAAGAGATCGAACGTGTCGACGAATAATCTGGACGCTTCGGAACCCGTGCACGTGCGCGGGAAAAACGTTGGAAACTTCTTGACAAGCAAGTTTGCCAACGCGCAAATGTGGGGATACTTGGGTGCAGAACGGTTTGCAGGAGACACGTGGTGAAGTAACTCAAGATATTATGTACCTCGTTCCTTTAATGTGAATTAATTCGTCCAGCTGCAATTTGTCAAGAAATCCGTTCGTATTCCTGGCACGATTTATGCAATTTGAAACGGGGAACACTTGTCATTTCGTCAACTAGATTTTTAATTCATGTTGCATTCGACCCACGGTCTTTTATCGATTGTTCCGCATTCCATCGAGACTCGATATTCGTTGTATTTAGATGGCACGATTAATTATCGACGTTCGATGACCGTTACGAAATTAGCGAAAGAAACCTACTAAACGATGCCCCAAATTCTCGAGGTGCCTGCCGATGTTAAGATCACTCCCTGATAGAGAAGACTCCCTTTTCGACTCTAATACCAAGACTCTTTCTCCAGTGGGAAATTCCCCTGAGGAAGGTGGAGCGGGTTGGCGAACCGTGAGGCGATGCGCGTTATCTTAGTCCCTCCTCGTTCGAGATGAACCCTCCTCGGTTGGCCACTTGGACGAGTTAATATTCGCGAGGCGAATCGTCGGCGAGCGCGAACGATAAACTCGAACGCGACGATCCGTGAAAGGTTTTAATCGAGATGGAAGGGAGCGTGCGCACTCAATTAAACCATTCCGAGACGGGTTCTCGAATACTTGCGCGAAATCTGTTCAATCTGGTATATTTCCCCAACAGTCGAAGGATCGCGTAAGTACCATTTGTTCGCTTGTTTCTTCGCGACAGCTACTGTTCGATAAACACAACATTTCACCCTTCTACAAAGTGCCCATGCAAAGTATTAAACTGGCTAATATAATTTCAGGCGGAACAGCCTTCGTTTACTCTCCTACGCTCGAATTTATCGATCGTGTTCGAAGATTTCTGGTGTTCCGAAAGAAGATCTGCGACCCTGTTGATCTAAACGGCTGATAACAAGAAGTCAAGTTTTGGTAGACATTTCTGAACATCGAATCCTGTTTACAACGCGTTTACCGTGATAATAGGACATTTACGTATCGACTGTAAAAATTGTACGAGCGCGTGCTAATCGTCACCGATCATCGACGTAACTCGAAGTATTAAAAATAAGTTTGTCATTCGTTTATCGGTCCCGGGGTGTAACACAAAGGATCATCGCTTCGCGAGCAATCTCCGCTATCGAGTCTTTCTTCACCGCGCAGTCTCGTGTATCGTTGAGTCTTACGGCCAAAGGCGACCGTCAATCGATTTTCAGAATCTAATCCATCAATCTAAGGAGAGCCACCGACACGGTATCCTCGTTCCTCGCTGACCGACGCTCGATGCTAATTGCTCCGTGAGACGCGACTAGCTTAACGAGGCTTACAACGCGTCTCGTGGATTCCACCGACCATCGTCCACCGCGAACTCCCCTCTCTCCACCTCAATTTCTCTTCGGAAGGGGGTGATCAAGTGAGGCGAGAGAACGTGGAAGGGCAGCGTCTAGATCGCGCTCTCCAAGACACTTCCCACGTCAGAATCTTCGATCCATGCCGACACGGTTCTTTTACGAGGCACCCAATCGCCTCTCACCGTTCAATCCATAAACCGGAGAGCTACCACTGTTTCGTACTTCGCTAATTGCCCTCAAGGGGAATCGGTTTCCCAGAGCCCAATAAAGAGCCCCCGTCTTTTCCTTCCTTTACCTCGTCGCTAGCTCCCTCTCCATGGACCCTTGGCCATCGTTCTCTCGCTCCCCACCTGACCACAACCGTCCCTTGTCCCACCCTTCGATCCTTTCCGACGTGTCCAGGCCAAGCGAAACGGCAGCGATGGAAAAAGAGAAACGATATCGCGTTGACGAGTGCAAGCTGAGAGCGAAGGAGCTAGAGTGCAAGAGAAAAGGCGAAACATCGGGCAGGATGAAAAGAGAGTGAGAGTGCAGAAAAAGAGAATGACGTGGGTGGGGAGTTGCGAGTGAGAAAAGAGAGCCGTAGCGCTGTTTTATTTTGGCATGCCGCGCGGAGAGGAGGATCCTTTTTATTCCTTCCGCGGCACTGGCAGCTACGCTCTCGGTGGCTATAAGGTATTCTATGATGGTTCGCCGGTTCCAACGGCGCCCCTGCTAAATGGAATACGACCGGAGGCGGGTTGAAGAGAGAAAGCCAGAGAAGAAAAGGAGGAAAAGGACGAGGAGGGGGCGGTGGCGAAGGAGGCAAAGGTGGAGGACGAGGAGGAGATGGAGGAGAAAGAAGAAGAAGAAGAAGAGAGGCGACAACGGTGGGAGAGGCTCTATGTAACTCTCTCCCTCCCCTTTGCCACTTCACCCTTCCATCTCCTCCTCCCACCTAGCCTTTCTGGACCCCCTCCATCACCACCTTCGCCTCCTGCTTCTCCCTCGGCTTCACTTCCTCCTCCTCATCCTCCTCCAACTCATCCTTCTCTGCCGTCATCCTCCCCACCCCACCCCCAGGGCCACTCCTGCCCCCATTTCCCCTGGCATTGGGGATTTTTTCGAGTGCTCGCCCGACAGAGCACAGAGAGAAAGAGAGAGAGCACTCACAGATCTGAGGAGAGAGACGAGAGGAAGCGAGATGGGACGAGAGCGAGCGAGAAGGTTGAAAGACAGAGGGAGAAAGAAGCAACGGCTCGTAGTCGCCAGCCTGGCAAGCGTGAGCAGACCGACCGCTTCGGCTCTCGTCGTCGGCCGAACCCACACCTACGGGGCCCCCGAGGTCGATACACGCTTCTCGGCTTCGCTTTACTTACTCGCTCCGTAGGGGAGGACACGGAATCCCGCACAGCAGCGACGGATACGAGGTGCTCACTCACTCCACCGCACCAGGCGAACAAACCGCTCGCGCGACGATGCATTCGCGGTCAACGCGATGGCTCGAGGTTTCGCGCCCAGGTTTACAATTAGCCGCGAGAAAGAAATCCATTTTTTTTAGGAGCCAGCAAATGTAAAAGGTACTCGACGCGCGAGAGATCTTTATATCGATTGGTCGTTCGATTTCGATAAACTTTTGTATCGACGTTTCGGGGTCTTCACGCGACGATCCATTGCCGAGAAATTACCAATTTCACGTGCTTTGTTCCGGTGTCGGTATCGCAAGTCAACTGTGCCCGAATGCCCCCCCCCCCCCCCAAAAAAAACAATCGCAATTACGGGTATCAACGGATGACGAGGAGAAAACGAGTAAAGTCGTTGCTCCGACTTTCTGAAAGTTCGATTCCGTCGCTGGGCACATCTGTACGGGCATACAGCCCACGTCGGGCTTTTGTATAAGAGCAAAACAGACGAGGGGAGTACGAGAGGAGCGAGAGAAGCCAAGAAAGTGGCGGTAGAAGGTTGGGGTGGGAGTTGTTGGAGCGGGTGGGCCGTCGGTGCGGGCTGAGGCACGACGGGGGGTTGGGATGAAGAAGGCCGTGGGTAGAGGGATGGGCGGATGAGGAGGGTGAGACAAGCGGCAGAAAGGGGAAAGAGAAGGTGGAGAGAGGTGAACGGGGAGCGGAAAGACGGCGACGAAGACGACGACGACGACGAAAGCGGCAGTGGGAGAGGAGCTGGGAGACGGATTGGGAAAAAGAGACGACCAAGGGGGAGAGTGGGATCGTGGGGGGGTGGGAGGGCGCACGTGGAAGGGACATGAAGGGGGCAGGGAGCGACCGAGAGGAGGACGAGCCGGAGGGGAAAGAGTCAGAGAGACGGCAGAAGTGGGAGTCAAGAACCCTACAAGGAATTAAGAGCTTATTCTTAACAGGCACCACGATGAAGATCCTATGGCTTGGTGGGAGAGAGGGGAGAAACGGGAAACGGAGAGTACCAGAAAGAGAGAAACGAGGAGAGACGGAGTAACGGGGAAAGGGAGAGAGAGAGAGAGAGAGAAAGAGAGACAGAAAGAGAGACTAAGAGAAAAGTACCTCGGCGACTCTCCCACACCGGAGGATCTTTGGAATACCAATCAAGCGACTAATACGTTTATCCATGCGGGCGCCAAATTGCTTTCGACGAACGCCGACACCCTCCCTTCACCCGTGCACGACGAACTTTTGCCCCTACTCGCACCCCCACCTCTTGTAACTCGATGGGAAACATACGGGTGTACTTCTCCGCGCTCGAGATGCGTCGACTCGTGACTACGCTTTTCCAGCTCGA
This sequence comes from Tiphia femorata, assembly GCA_944319695.1. Lineage (NCBI taxonomy): Eukaryota > Metazoa > Arthropoda > Insecta > Hymenoptera > Tiphiidae > Tiphia > Tiphia femorata. Next base: position 10,793,043 of record OX090903.1, read on the forward strand.
CCCCTTGGATAAGCCTCTCCGTTCCTCTCCCTACGTCCTTTTCTCTTTTTCTCTCCTCGCCCTGTCCCCGTCTCACGAGAACCGTCACTTTTCCCACGACGAACGATACCGCCCGCACCGAGTTCCTTTTAAAGATCATCGATCGATTCCACGATCCCCATCGCGCACTTCCTCGCGATTACGCCACGCACCGAGAAGATGCGGCACTTCTCTTTCCAAGAAAGGGGGACTCGCGAAGGCTACTTTGCCGCGGAACGCGAAGCTCTCTCCTCGTCTTCGCGTAACGTCAACGACTACGTCTCGTCGTTCGTCAAATCTCTTCTGCGAGCGCGAAGCAAAGGATGAAGTGGAGGAGGAACAGAATCGGCACTCCGTACCTGATGCGATCGCGCGAACAATGTTACTCGCGCGTCCCGCTTTATCGTTTTGATGTCGGGGGATGGGAATGGGGCTTGGAAAAAGGAGAGCGAATAGCACGGTGGAACCTCATCTCGTGTACGCCGAAGTAAATGTCGCGTAAACGACGGGATCCCGGGGACAGTTTGAGAAGGATGATCAGCGTCGCGGAAGCATAACGGACTACGAGTTACGACTGTGGCTTAAACTTTTACTGGTCCAGGAGCGTCAGCGTCTGGAGCGTTTTTACTCGGGAAACGAACACGCTGGGTCCGCTCGTCAACCCTCTTGCACCCTCGATCCTCGCCTTTCTCTTCCCACTTCTCCTTACTCTCCTCTCTTCTCGAGCTCCTTTCCATTTCGTCCTACGCCCTACGCCCTCCTCTTACCCTCTTCTCCCTTATCAGCGCTATCTTCTCTCTCCTCGGCGTCGTCCGCTCCACGACACGTTTTTCTCCGCCCTCCTCGTTTCTAGTCCAATCTTTCCCTTCTACTCTCTGCCGGCCGCTGCAATCTTTCTCTCGGCATCTATTATTTTTCTCCCTCCACCTCCTGCCTCTGCCTTCCTCCGTTTTCACTCCCTCCGACCCTCCCTTCTTATTCATACCTATGCGCCCCTATGCCCTCTCCCATTTCTCTCCGTCTCTTTCTCTCTCCTTCTTTCTATATCTCTGCCCTTCCACTTCGCTTCTCCGTTTCTCCCTTCATCCTTCTTTTCTCATCGACCATCTCACTCCCAGCCGCCTTTCCTCATTCCTATTTAGAATTCCAACGTCGCCGAAGGGCCGACGAAGAAGTGAGAAAGAGGGTGATGGGAGGGGGAGGTGGTACCCGAGATGGCAACGGAGGACTTTCCACTCTCCCATCGCCCCTCACCCCTAACTCGGAAAAGGGGTTATGCGCCGCTATAGACCAGGCCGGGCGATATTGGCTGCTGGAGAGCAGTCTTGGGGAATGGTTTGGGACGGAGGAACGAGGTGAAGGTGGGGATGAAGAGAGGGGGACCTTAAACCGGCAGTGAGATTTTATAGGAGTTTATCTTCCGGTGATGGGAATGCCGGATGGGAATGGAGCTGTTCAAAACTGCTGGCGGTTACTGCGCGGGACCAAGGGAGGGTGAGGTGGTAAAGGAGGGAGTGGAAGGACGTGGAATACGGAGCGAGAGGTGGAACGGGAAGTCGACGGGGCCAAGGCGAGAGTCCGAAAGAGCACGAAAGAGGGTCGCTCGACTAGGGGAAGCTAGAAAAATAAAATCATCGCGAAGCTCGGCTAGGATTCAAAGTGGCGCGGGCGCTGCGAGGAAGAAGAAGCTTGGAGAAAATTTGAATCGGAGAAACGGTCGATACGAGCTACCGAGAATGATGTTCAATATACCGGATCATTATCGGTGGACCGAGACGGTAGGTGAGACAATAAATACGGCCAAAGAGCGAATCATAAGTCTGCTGAATGTCGGACAGCGATGAATATTTAACCACTCGAAAGTGCTATCTACAAACTGTTTTACCGTACGCGGGTAAGGAGACGTCGCGAAAGTCGATGATTCATTATTCGACGGGTCTCTTGTATTCTCGCGACTAATGCCGAAGTATTCGCGAATGAGTCTTACAATTAACCGAAATCGAAGCGACCCACTGAAGGCGTATTTCGGTAAGGTCACGATACATTTTGGAGATGATGAGGTTCAAATACTTGCAAAATTTTTGCGAAAAGAAAATTCGATCTTGCGTTTCATCGCTCGGACCGAGCCTCGCACGATCGAGGGGCGCGGACGCGTCGATGCCGAGGAGTTCGCACTTTTCCGAAAAACTTAATTGGCCACGCGTCCCTCCTTTCCTATTTCAGCTCACAAATTTTCCTTTGCGTCGTTTGCTCGTTCATTCTATCTCGTCTTTGTGCAAGCACCCTTCGTGTCTCTTGACCATAGGGACTATCCGCTTCAATGTCTATATGGAGTGCGCGAACACCTGCGCGGCATTAGCATAGTTCGGCTTATTAACCTAGCTAAGTATCCAAAAAGACTTTGCGCTATCACCGAGATTCTGTCGCTTCGAGCTATCGACGATGGAGCAGGCCGAGTGGTTAATAATGGGACCAGAAGTCCGTAACCAACTCCCACACATTCCTATTTCAACGAACCGTTTCGCGCGCATAGCTTCTAACCGTCAACTCCTCGTTGGGTGTCCGTGGAGACGGTCCAGTGTTTTCGTCTCATCTTTGAAACTTTTCAGTGTCTACATTTCGAACAAACTGTCCGAACCAACGGAAATCATCGACGTCCTCGGGCGACCCCGGCAGCTCGAGGTTGTTCTTACGACCCAGGAAGTCATCCATTACATTTTAATCTTCGAGCGTGAATGCGAAAATCTTTTTCGCGAAATAAGTCTTATCTATCGATAAATCGTCCAGGCGCAGATACATCGCGGAAGAGCGCAGAGGATATAATAATTCGCAGTTACGGCGCGTATCTGCGAAGTACGCACGACTGGCGCGTGCAGAGCTTCATTCGAAGTCAAACGACTACGAGAGATAAGGGCCGTTGCTGTTGCCGAAAGATCTGCATTTATTCCGCTCTCCCGAAAGCCTTCGATTTCGTCCGTGGACTTTGACCGGTCGGCAAATACGCGTGAGCTCGTCGTCGGAAAAAATGTGGAAACCGCGACGACGCACGACGAGGTCGGAGTGGCGACCGATCCCGAGTGCATTAGGCGCGATACACACTATCGGTCCGTTCGTTCCCGGTCCGAACAAATATTCTTCCATTCTTTATGATGTACGTATACACACTATGTGTAACAGTTCGGTTCCGATCTGGTCTCGCTCCACAGTGTGTATACGTACTTTATAAACAATGGAAGAATATTTGAGCGGACCGATAGTGTGTATCGGGCCTTAGCGGAACGACGCAGAAGTGGCACGACGACGTACACCTCTCGGCACCGCTCGAACGCCGTTCGAGCAGAAGAAGATTACGCGGCCACGCTGCCGGGAGGAAGGCGCGCACGCACCGCATGGTCGTCGTCGGTAGCGCCTGCGGCATCGACGACAAGGAGAGCGCCGTCGAGAGGTGGGGACGATCGGGGTGATGGAGGTGGTGGCAGCGGTAACGACGAGGACAGTCGACAGTGGAGGCAAGAACAACGACGACGGTGGTGGTGGTGGCGGTGGAAGCGGCGAGTGACGGTGGCGGCATTTATATTTAAACGGCCGCGACTCGTCGGAGTCACCGTGGCGACTGAAGCGCAAGTAAGATGCGCACACGCTCTCGCACGAACCCGAGAAAGATAACCCACGTGACCCAACGTCGGCCTCTTCTCGTACCTCCACTCCTCCCTCTCCCGCTCGCTGTACCTCGACCTCCACCACCTCCACCGTCGTCGTCGAAACGCGCGTGCACACCGACGCCGACGTGCATACGAGCGTATTCGATCGGAGACGGAGGGACGATGAATGAGGGCGCCGCGGCGAAAAATCCGCGCGCGCTGTGAACGGCACCCACTGAAATACACGAGTGCGAATGAGAGGGATGGAACAGAGGGTTGACGCGAGGGAGTAGCAAGCGTGGGAGGAGGTGAAGGTAAAGGAACGTCGCCGCGCAAACGCGGAAGGATGGACGAGAGACAAAAGGTGGACGAGAAGGTGGAGAAGGAAGCGGTTGGGTCCGAGGGATGTGGAAAGGGCACGGAGAAAGGGAGAGGCGATAAATTCGATAAGTTATGAGAGGATGAGGAAGGAAGGACGGAAGGAAGGGCGGAAGGAAGAAAAGAGAGAAGGTAGAGGGACGGGAGAAGGAGACGAGGTGAATGTAGCGGGTGAGGACGGAGGTTATCGGACGTACATAGGGACGCCAAAACTCAATGAGCTGCTATAGATTACCTGCTCGTTTTAATCCGCGTCTATTCCGTGCGACGGACTCGTTAACCGATCCACGTCCCACCCACTTCTTGCCTCTTCTCCTCCGTCATCGTGTACGCAAGCTCGTTACCGACCTTTTTTTCTGCTCGTCGCCGACGCTCGAACGAGGAGGAAGAGGAGGTGGAGGATACGCTCGGGAGGGTGGAGGGAAGCGAGTCACGAGGGTAGTGGGTCAGCCGGGATTTTTGTGATGGGAAACGAGTCACGAGGAGGATGCACACTCGTTGGCGAAGGAGCAGCCAATGGAGGAGGAGGCTGTGGCGGTGGAAGAGAGAGAGAGAGAGAGAGGACGCTCGGAGGAGAAAGCAGGTCGGACGGGATATTTTATAAAGTCTTGACGACTTTTCTGCGTCTCCTTACCCGATCGAAGACCGGCCGCGCATCTACGCTCCTTTTTATCCGCCGCCACCGCCGCGTGACTTTTTAAATCAATTACACCGTCCATCAATTACTTTCGTCGCCCTCCTCCTTCGCCTTTCCCCTCCTCATCCTCTCCCACGAACGCGCCGTGCCGAGGTGAGGGCACGCGTATTGCGGAACGACAGTCGTCAATTCTCGCAGCCACCGATCATTCGTCTCGTAGGACATCCACCGCTTCTCATTCTTCTCTCTCGTCCCTCTCAATCTTCCCCAACCTCTCTCCACCTCTTCCTTTCTCCCTTATTCCCCCTCGATCAACGGGGAATCAAGACGTCGAAATAATTATCCCCCATGGTTCGACGAAACGCTCGAATCTTAAACAGGATTCCATTCCTCTCGTGCCTCCTCCATCTCTTCTTTTCACCGTCCATCTCCGTCTCTTGATTCTTCAGGGCCACCCTACCTCCTCCCACGACCGCGTTAAATCCCGAATTATCGGTGAGCATCGTCCTGGCGCGCTTCGACCGTGGCGGGGGGAATCCCCTGACTAGCCGAGGGGTCAGGAAATTTACCTAATTCGCGGCTCGATTTAACGAGCGATTGCTCGATTTGGCGTGCTTCCAATCGCTCGTGGCGCTTAAGATGCGGTGTAAATGGAAGTGCGGCGAGTCGTCGGAGGCGTACGGGGGCGGGTGAAAGAAGGACGGCGAAAGGGAGAGCGGAAGAATGAGAGAAGGATAAGGAGAGGCACGGGATCGAGTGGCACGAGGCGAAGTCGGAACGAAGCTGGTGGTAAGGTGATGGCGGAGGTGGAGGTGGAGGTGAAAGAGGGTTGGCAGCTTGGCGTGTCGAAAGGTGCGTTGTACTCAAACAAAGTAAGATATAATTAGAATACGAAACGGCTGGCGACCGCGCGTCGTGCTCCCTCGTGTACCCACGTGCACGGAGGCCTCATGGACGGAAGCTCGTTCGATCATCGACCAAAGGATCCTCTCGATTTGATTTCGATTCTCACCATCCCACGCTACCGTTTCTCGTGCAACAATTGACGTACCTCGGTGTTTCGTCTTAAGGTATGGTTTCGCCGCGACTCCAATTGGTAATCGCGACTAATTGCAAATTACCGCGTGACAATAGCGAGCAATCCTGTTTCGCGCATAATTATAGCCATTCGAATGCATATCTTATAATTAGACTTACTGTTAGACGTATGTGCAGTAACCGTTCGCAATGTTCGAACGCAACAATCGACGATAGTATCAGTAGCGCAGGCGAGACCATACCTTATCTTTAGATGTTAAGGCTTCGCCAAATGTGCGGGAAGTGAGGCGTGAAATCAGCGAACTCGTGTAAATCCCGAATTGACGAGTGATAAATTAACATTGATTACACAAGTCCGCGGATACTGAAATGCGAATTAAATGTTCCACGCGCGTTTCAGCGCAGGACGATCCGTCCCTATTCGGAATTGACTTTTTGCCTCGGACCACCCTCGCCACCTTCTCTTAGCACATCGAAAAATATGAAGCAAGATAAAGCAGATCTTACGACGATGCGGAATGCTGAAGCAAATCGCGATCGAATTCTTTCGATACGAAAAAGGAATTCCTCCTCCTTCGGCTCGTGAAGCCCAATTAATATTTCCTCAGAGATTCCTGTCGGAGATACACACGCGATGCTTCTCCTTCTCCTGCACCGTTCGTTCGACGTTTTTAATCACGGCGTACCCTCGATGAAGAAAAAGGATGCCTTCTGCATAGTAAACACTTCGCGCTACGCGGCGCATCATCGATATTCCGCAACCCCACGGAATCCATAAATAATCGAACGCGATTAACCGTATGTAGGGTACGTACTACGTTGAGTCAGAAAAGGTGCCTCCACCCCTTCCAACCAACGTCTCATCTCGCGTGTTCGCACCCTAGCCGGACCCGATGCCCTTACACGCCATGGAAAAATAGCCCTTGGAGCGCTCGGATCTTCCCACGACGATGACGGCGACGAGAAGAGATTCTTTATTAACGCGGCCTTACGCGGATTTATCTCGTCGTGGGTAGTTTTGCGGGGGAGGCGAGAAGGGCGTAGCAGGTGGAAGGGTTCAACCGGGAAGGGCGGATACGTTTATAGAGCCAAACGAAGGGCTCGAACGCTCTCGAGAACCCGGAGATGGACGAACGATATCGAGAACGCTCTCGATGGATCGTCGAAAAATTCGATCGTCGCATTTATCTCGCAAAATTCGAAGAAAGAAAGAGAGAAAAGAGAAACTATCGAGTAGAAAATATTAACAATTTTTGTTAATCTCTTCGAGATATTTCTTAATTCATCGATGACGATAACTAGGACGAAAAAGTGGCGCTTGATCGGGCAACGTGAAGGGACTTTGCGATTTCTCTCGTGCTACGCGGGCGTTCGACGAGTTACCGTTGCGGTTAACGCGATTAATGTGGAAAGGGGCATTTCGTAAGCGAAGGTGGAAAATTGAACAAAGAAGGCTTAATCGGCGAGCTTGCAACCGCTTCGGCCCTTGTGATAGCACCGACGCGAGCCAATACATGTTTGTCCTATACAAAGGGACAATGAAATCGAGGATTCGAAAACGAAGACGACAACTGCATGGAAGTATCGGTGGCTGATTCTGCCCCCGATTACACGTATAGCCGACAGATTAGTGTAACGTTCAGGTACTCGACCCTACAGGACGATATTTTCGTGCGCTTCTTTCGCTCCATTACGTCCATCTCGTTTTTTCTTTCATATTTTATGCGCTATTTAGTTCCAGTCCTCGTTAGTAATTATCTGACACATATCTTTTTCGTAGTTTCTCATCCTTCTTTACGAATACAATTTTCGAATTTGGTGCTCGTCGTTGTCTGTCGTGTGACTTATCGTCCAGCGACGAGGCTAGCCGTGGCGCGGTAAAAAAACAAAAGATACGCGGAAGTTTCTTCCGCCTGCAGCTACGACGCATAGTCGGTACGCGCCATTATACCACGGTTTTTTTTATCGTGGAATGCAATCCGCTTTATTATTATATTTCGAAGGTGCACTCGGCTGAATACATTATATCCCGAAACATCATCACCCCGTAATATTTATTTATAACAAATAAAGTACATTCGCTCGTCCATTCTCCTGCACCCGTTCCCACCACCTTGCCCTCGCAAGCTTCCTCCGTCTTTCACTCTCAATCTGCGTTATTTTCACCCACTCCTCCCTTCTTTTCTTCTCCCCACTCACGATATTTCTCTCTCCGTCCGCCTTACTCACCTTTCTCACCCGCGCGTCGCAAAACTGTCTTCTTGCTCTGAGCGAGCTTCGCAATTTCTATGCACTAACCTCGTACAGCGACTGCTACAACGACTACGGCCACAACTACGCCACCGTGGACGATGACAAAGACGAGGCGACGCGCGACAACGACGTTAAGGTAGGTCGCAAGAGAGTCCTCGACGACCGCGCGCTCGATATACTCGACTCGTTCGGTCGCAATGGTGCCAGTGGTAGCAGTAACGATACCTAGTAGCATCGACGCCACTGGTCCTAGTAGTAGTTAGTAGTAGTTAGCGGTAGTCGTCGTAGACAACGTAGCACCGTTCGAAAATCAAATCGAGAAGGATGGACAACGCGCTCCAACTCAACCGGAATACATTCCGCAAACGCTTCTCATTGTCAGTGAGTCTGAGTGGTCATGAGTGAGAAGAGGATAGAGAATGCGAGGGCGGTGGGACTGATGGCACGAAGGACAGCATAGCCACCCTTTAACTCCCTACGATACAAACCTACGCTCCAAGAGGGAAGGTTCTCGCAAGGTGGAAAATTAATGGAAGCTCCTTGGCTATTTACTTGACGAATGGTAATTATACACGTAACCGACGAGGCTCGACAAGGTGAGGGAAGGCGGATGATAAAATTGTGGAGGGGAAGTAGGAGAGAATCCAATGACTTTGCGAAAGTACGCGAGCGACGATAAGGTGGATTCGAGCGATCGAGGTCTCGCGGCCCTGGAGGACACGGAGGAAGGGGAACCGAGGCACCGTTTAAAAAGCGAGGTCTCTCGCCCGAGAGGATTACGCGAGGTCGAATCGCGAAGGTGCGAGCGAGGAAAATTCTCACATAAATTTTCGGCCGGGCTTCTTAGGCGAGCGTGCCGGTTAACTACAGCCGCACGACCTCCAACTTCGCGTCTTTCACCACCCACAATCTCTCCTCCTTCTCTTCGTGCCGCTTCTCTATCAACTTCAACCGTCCCGCAAAGCATCTTCTTCTCAAGCTCCTCTCCCGCGGTCCGCGATGAGAATCCCTGCTGCGTCGGCCGAATTCCGTTGGAGCCCTCGCGGAGACGGAGTGACCGAGAGAAAGAAAATACGAGGGAAGTGGGCGGTGTGATCGGTCGGAGTAGACGAGAGGACAGTCCGTCGGTAGTTTCGCAGTTTCGGTCGTGGTCGTCCGTCGTCGCGCTCGTTTTAACAGGCGCGCGTGTGTACATGACCTCCTGCCACCCACCTTAGGACATGCAAGCGCGCACACGGTCGTGGTGAGCCAGTCCATTTGTACAATCGGTAATGCTACCTATTGCTCCCGCGTGTGCGAGCGAGTAAATACGCGCGAGTGCACCTTACGCGAAGAACTGGCCTCTGGCAGATGAACCGACAGACGAACGGACGGACGGACGGACGGCGGGAGGGATAAGGCGGACGCACCTACCTACGTGCATCCATGCAAAGGCCACCGCAGCCGCCGCTGCATGCCGGATCACTTTAGCCGTGGTAGGCCCCCTCCTTACGGTGGCCACTCTACGTGTATTTGTCGTACTTCTGGCAGCGCACCACCCACCACCAATGTCGCGAGGAACACTACACCGACGGGCAAGTACGACCACGCGACGCCACGATGACACAGAGAAAGACAAAGAAAGATGCATAGACCCGTGATGCCGGCGGGTGCGCTGGCGAGGATGTGAGGCGCGCGCCTCGACGTCACACACTTCGACACTCGGGTGTGACTTTGTTCCAAGCTCCGTCGGTGTGGAACGATAGTTGATACGTGTGAATCCGTGCGAATCCGCGCGCCTACGCACACGTAGGAGACGATAAGGGGAAGAGTGGGTGTGTGCTTTCTATCGGGTGCAACGTGCAATATTCCGATGGACACTCTCCTGCGTGTCCCCTCCTCCTCGCTCCATCGCGTTATTTTCGCGTACGTCGGGGTGTATGCAGAAGCGTTGTATTCGCGCGTATGGATATCGCGAGTCTTGCGGACGCACTAGTCGACTATGTACATGTACGTGTAACGCCCGTGAGGCGTTAAGTCGCATCTGTGCACACGTGGGTGTACATCGGTGCAAGAGTGTAGGTATAAAGGCGGGAGTATTCAGGTGTCTTGTGTCTCATATCGTCGTACAGTTTGGCTTCGGGCCTCGCACTATGTATCGATCTCTCGCGTGGAATGCCATCGAGAGCCGTACTATGCCTGACGCTATGAAGAAAGAAAAATAAGGAAGAAAGAACCGTCTAGGGGCAGCTCGAGGAGCCAACCGTCTTCGCAACGAACGCTTGCCGGAAGAGACTGGATAAGCAGAGAACGTAGAAAGGCGACAAGTGGAAGCTGAACGAAGTCTTTCGCAAGTACTTCGTGGAAAGGTCAAAATCGATCTCGCGAGAAGAAGGAAACGCAACTCCTCGATGGAAGAACAATTTGTCCGAAATATCAAAGCGAAGGGAGTGCGTCGATCGAAAGCGCGGGAGTATTCGCGGAGGAATTCGGATCGACGGTTGAAAAACTATTAATTAGCAAGATCGAAGCTTCTTCGCCGGATGGAAATTCACTTGGCCCTCCGATGAATTTTCAGAACGCAGTGGACACAGTTGGCAGGGTGCGGTTACCACGGTGTTCGTGTAACGGGTGTCCGGTAATCTCTGGCTCGTAACTGTAAAACCGTGAGTTACATCGAGAGATAGGCGAAAAGGGAGACGAACGGGGAGTGGAAGGTGGAAGTGGGCGGTTGGGTCGGAGCATTGGGATTCGCACACCGAATTTACCGGACCCCCGCCCGCGGTTCGTGTATTTTCAATCGTTCGGACCTCTCGCTTCACGTCAAATATCACCGTTTCTCGATTCACGGATGGAAAACACGCTCGCGCGGGGCAATCGCGAGCGAGCGTTTATACCAATTTTTCTCTCTCACCCTGGCGCGCCCTCCTTTCCATCCAATTCGGTTTCGCCCTGGCGCGCGAATTTTTTTCTCCCTTCCCCTTTTTTTTCACGGGAGGGAAAAAACACAGATTGGAAGGTGCTAAGGTAAAAAAATACTCTCGCTTTCGACAATATCGAACGCAGAACGCGCGCGTCCGTTTGCCCGCGCGCGCGCGCTCACCCGCGCACTCACCAGCTCTCCGGGCCCGGCTCGTCGCTCCCCCGTAAATTGCCTGTAAATTACACTCTCCCGTCGGTACGTCTGGTACCGGCCAGGTCGACGTACCCGGTGTTCGAAAAATGTCCGACCCGCGGCCGGTCCCGCGTTATCCGAGCGTGATGCTAAGTTACTGCGTGCTTCAAAACCCCAATCATCCGACGCAGGCGCGCGCAATCCGGCCGGAGCATAAACGTTGAATGATGACACTCTCTCTCCGCCATGTTGTTCCACCCACAGTAATGCTTGTGCCCGTCGTCGCCACCCGTCCCTCGCGTCCCTCGTCCAAGCGTGGACGCACGCGAGCGCACGTGCGAGGGTGTTAAGTACCGTCCACAACGCCTGCCGACCGTGCGCGACGCGAGCCCCGCGGTAACGCCCGTGCCAGTCGTTGCTCGTGAATATTGAAAAATTCGATGGCTGGGTCACGGGGGATGGCGTAGGAATGAGGGAACGGAGGGAGGTGCTGGCAGTGGAATGCGGTGTTTACAAATGGTGGAAATAAGTGCTTTTTTCGTTGTTGTTTTTTTGTTTTCTTTTTTTTCACAAGCGCGTGAATCTCTCGATGATCGAGAGCTCGTCGCACGTGGGGCATAAGAGTCGCGCGATGAAAATCTACGGTTTTCGATATCGTAACCTTGGAACCGAAATGAAAAGAGGGAGGAGGAATGGAGGTCCACTTTGCTTCCTGCATCGTGACGAGCCCGCTTCCTTCCCTCTCCACGGTCCAAGTGGGTTAAACGCATTCGTCGGTCGGGTCCACCGGACGAGCGATGAATCGTTCCCATAACGAGGAGATTCCGTAAATCACCCCAAGGAGCCTGGCGCTCGGTTACACAGTCCGGACGAGACACCCCGCAATCAGCGATTAACGGTAGCGCGACAAATCGTCGGGCTTTGACACGCCGTCCATATCGCGTAAGCATTCCTCGTACGTGTCTAATATATATTCATCTCTATCCTTTCACTCTCTGGAGCATTTCTCCATTTCTTTCCCTTCTTTGCTCCTTCTTCGTAACCATCTCTGGCACCTCGTGGATCGGCGCGCTTCTAAATCCAACCGGTTCTTTATCAATTTATTTTCCTGTGCGATAATAGCTACATCGGCTCTTTTCACACCGCACTCTCCAGATAACTACAACACCGTTTCGTCATCCTGTTTTACATATATCTGCCATTCCCGAATTCGCCCACGTAATCCCTTTTCATATATCGAACTTGCTTCCCAGAAGGATAGAAAAACGCGGCTTCTTTCCTTTTCGCTCTTACGAACGTTCGTTCGCTGTTTGCATCGTGTTCACTCGTGCTTCTTTCTCACGCACGACCGCCGCCCTCCTCTCGTCTCCACCGATCTCACCAGCCGCGTCGAAGTTCAAAGTCGTAGATTTCAATTAGAGCACCCGTCGCTCGACGCTGCCGCCACAGCTACAAACTCGGACGGTAGGATACGAGGGGAAGAGGCAGGCGGCGTGACGCTGCCGTCGAGCATCTCCACGGTGCAGCATGCACCAATGCCGGCACTGGTCATGCCGGTGGCAAAGCGCGTGTCCCCCACCCTCACAACCGCCTCTCGAACCCTACCGTCCCTGTCGTTTCCCTCGCCCACTCGCTCCCACCTTTCCCTCCGTCCTCTTGCTCTTCCTGCTCCTCGTCGCGGCTCGTGTCGTGTATAATCGAAATGCAAAACGGTCCGGATCGAGCTAGCGCGCGCGTGCGCCCGTCGTGTCTAGATCGATGATATTGGCCGCGATAACTTATCTCCGCCTCGCAATAATAATGAGACGCCATCGTGACTCCATCGTTACCGAGGGGGCCCGTGATTGATTCGGACACGCGTTCTAGTAGGAAGATCTCGTTATCGTATCGACGGTGTATGCTCTGAAGGGGTAATGGGTTTTCGCATAAAAGCGCTCTTTGTCAAAATTTAAGAAAAGAAGAAATGTTCGATTGTCGGACTTGCGAATAAGCTGCCGAGGTTTGGTACAAATGATGCGAAGTTTCGCCGGAGCGAATGACAAAATTGTAATAGAAGCCGAGAAGGATCGAGCGATTCGTTAATTACGCGATAAGCACGATCGCGTATCTATGCTTCTGGCGCAAAGGAATTGAATAATGACGAATCTGTAAATCATCGTTTGGCAAACGTAAGAGGGAACGCGCGTAAGTAAAGCCTTACATCGTATGGTTTCCACCGATACCTCGCGGCTGTTACGCGAATTCCCGACACGGGTGGTAAAGTCCCTCGAAGCAAAAATCACCCTCAAATCACATCCCGTGTCCGTGCACGACGCGCGCGCGCGCCGCGATATTACTGGGAATTGCCGTAACTACCGGTGTATTATGGCAATTTTCAACTTTGCTTGTGCTATCAATCGTCCCTCTTGGGAGCGGCGGCATGCGAGACATCGCGAGGCGCGAAAAGACGCGGCGGAACGAGCGCGATCCGATGCGTAATGATTCACGAAATAACTGAACGCAAGACACGAAGTAGCGAATAAAGTGTAAACGTTCGCGTTGCTGCGTGTAAAAACATGCACAGATGTAAATCAGTAATCGACCTGACAATACGCGGTAATTAAATAAACGTTACTCGCGCCGACTGTTTAATTCCGTTCCTACAATTGCGTATTAATGTATCTCTACTCGTCCCGTTAGTGCGTCGAGCAAGGATATAAATGCAAAGGATGAATATCGCAGTCGCAAAAATAAAGGAACAATAATCACATTGAGAAGATTTGTAAGAAGAGTGCATATTTACTGAATGATCGTTCCCGAACGAAACACATCCAAGCTTGATATAATCTTAGGGTGGCTTGTATTACTCACACAGGTGCATAACATCTTGCACTCGACTTTGCCTGCATCCTCGGAAAATGAATTTCTGGCACAATTTCGATACCACCTCGCGTCGACTACAAGAAGCGCAGATACGATATCGCGCGGCACTAGTGAGGCGTGTACGAAACCATATATGAATTTAACTCGTCGGAGACACACCTGAACCCTCGCTCTTTTCGCGATATCTCTTCTCCGGGACTCGGCTCAGCAAGACTTACCTGAAATCAGAAAAAAAGCAAGTACGATTAGCCAACGACTCTTAGCGATTAAAATTATCGAATAATTTTTAACGTGGCCACACGTCGCGAAGCGATCGACGATATCGCGCCACGAACTACAGATAATCCATTTTTGTCACGACCGAATCGAATGGAAAGATCTTCCCCGCGCTGTTTCTATTCTTTACTACGAGGGAACGATCGATCGACATAGATACCGCGCATCCACGCTAGGACTCCGCACTCCGCAAAAATTGCCGATATGGAAGATTTGTTAACGACGGGAAAAAAGAAAGAAAACACAGCTTCGGATTCGATTGGGTATCGTGAAAGCATTCCCCGATTGTTCCATCGTGCCTCGCAAGCACTCGAGATTATTTCGTCGTGCAATGGAGATTGCGAACGCAACTCGTGCTTGCCGTTTGATAACGCAGGAGGTTCGTCGCTTGGCCGTCAACACACGTACGTCATCGATCTACATTCAAATGTCTCGATACTTACAAACACATTCATAAATGTCCTACGTCCTAATTGATCGCGAACGTAGGAACGTCTCACGAATACGTTCACATTGTCGCGCGACAATGAGGGGCGAGTGGGAAATTACTGGAATCGACGATATCGGAGAGTGTTTTTCTTCGGGATTCTTAAGAAGTACTCGAAGGTACGGAACGAGGCAAATCGAAATGCCGTCTCGACGGGATGCGGTGTAAGCCGTGCGGTTGGCCTCGCACGATTACCGGTAACTATCGCGGTAACGGTGAGATCTCTAAGATTCCGTCACGGGAGCCAACCGAGTGGAAGGGCGGCTAGGAAAGGTCGTCGGTAATTTCCAAGAATCAAACTCATCGTTGAAGATCGAGCGTGGGGTCTCCCACCCTCAAACGCTCACTCTCTCCCTTTCTCTCATTAGTCTTTCCCCGTTTCGCGAGTTTTTACGCTCTCCTCTCTCGTCCTCCCGTCGAATCGTCCTTCTCATTCTTTCACTAGAATCTCAACGCCGCGGAAAATCCACGGACGTGGCAATATCGATTGATTGCCGTTTTCTAACGGCCGAAAGGTCCGCCCGCGGAGGTAAGCTCGCGCACGCACGCGTGTCACGCAGGGAGGAGGAGAGCGAAGGTAGCGGGAGTAGCATCCACGTAGAGCGTACGGTATTTCCATTCTTTTCAATTAATATCGAAGCCGCGGCCGATGGTTTCCTGGTTCACCGACAAAAGTGTTCCGCTGGCCTTCCAACCTTTTCTCACGACGGTCCTGCCCGACTCCCACGTCCACCTTCTCCTCCTTTTCCACCTTCCTCTCCACCTACTTCCCGCCTTTAGTCCCTCCTCGTTCTTTCCTCTTCTCTTCCACCTCATTCTCCTCTTTCCGTTCCACTTTCCTGCTTCTCCTCTGCTATTTCGAGCCTAGCGGGTGCGACGCGCGTTCGCCCGCACCTTTCCTCTCCCAGTCCCTGTCGAGAGTTTTCCAGCGAAAAATCCCCTCGAGCTACGCGCTCGCTCCCGACACTCCTAGCATTTCGCATCGTCGGCGCCGAGACGCGCGAGAAACTCGCGTAGAGGCTGTAACGTTTCGAGGGAAAGGAATCGAGGTACCCCGTTGGCAGCGAACGTCGTTCGACACTCTCGTAAACCGAGTGTCGATGGAATTGCCGGGAGTGGAGCAGGGAGGAATTTCTCGAGGAGAGTACCTTCAAGTGTCGCAGGAACGATCCACCCGTACGCGCGTATCTACACGTTCGTAAGTGGTCGAAATGCGCGCTGCCAGAATTGCCGGTGTTACCGGCGGCGGCGTTACGTATGGCACACCCTTTCCCTTCGTCGATGTCCGCCCACCGGAAACGAAGCAGGGGCTCTGCCACCGTAATTTTCCCTCGAAACCCCATCGATTTTGCGCGAGAACGCGCGCAGAGAGAAGAATTTTGGGCTTTTTTTTTATCGTTCTATCTGGAGGGAATATGCGGGGATTAAAATTAAAATAAAAATCTGGCGCGCGCGCGCGCGCGTCCAGCAGATATTTTACATTTTCTCTAGCGAGACAACGGGCTAGGTACGAATGATTGAACCCGTCCTCCTCTTCCTCCTCTCTGCCTGCTCGACCTACCATCGCTCCCGTCCGACCCTGGCATCCTCCTCCTCATCCACCACCCTTTTTGCTTCCATCTCCCCACCTCCTTCCCCGTCCATCCCCTCTCCGCTTACCGTGCGCCCTTGTTATCGCTCGATGATACCCTGGACGCGCGATGGCCGGAAAATAAAATCAATGATGACCCAACAGTCCACCTGCGGAAGGAAGGGATGTTTTGATGTTTAGTTGAGCCAATCTCTAGCTGCATCGCAATATTGCCGACGCAACTGGAATTTGCGCTTTAAAATGAATAATAAACGTGCATTCCCCATTTCTTTGACAGCGCTCTTGCAACTCGTCGAGTTTCGATCAATGGCGCGGTCGAATTCAACGGACTACGGAAAATCACATGCTGTGACTGTGAAAGGGCTGCGAATTATTTCAAAATCTATCCCTTCTTACCGAATACGAGAAAATAAGGTACTCTTTCTCATCGATGCGAGGCAGGAGGCGAATGATTCGACGCGAGGAAAACAACCCGGCACTGTTCAACCTGCCGGATAAACGAAACCCATCCGAACGTTCGCCAGATTATTTCCTCGATTCACCAAGGTCTATAACCCTTTCGCCTGCAATATCGCGTGAGAGTCGTGGTGTCGGATTCGAGCCAACTATAAAAACCACGGGTGAGAGCCGTGCAATGCCTATCGAGCTAGAGATGTTGTTATAACTAGGCCTTATTGTTGATTGTGAGCCGTATCGTCGCGACGTAAATCGTAGATCAAGGGGTTAACTACGCGACGCACGTGAAGCTATGGCGCACCCGCGCGCGACCCAAAATAACGCAGGCTACCGAAGGAAATCCACCTACGCGAAGAAAGTATCGGCGGAGGAGAGAAGGTGGTTGGCTTCCACAATTGCGCGTTGGTAGGTGGTAGGTTGGATGGGCGCCACTAAGAATTCAATTAATGGTAATTATATGGCGGACCCAACCCCCTGTGGGTTACTTTTCTCCCAGCGAGACCTCCGAAAGTCTCGTTCGCCTGCCCCAGCCACTTTTCTCCCTCTCTCTCAAGTCACTTCGCAGCCGCTAAGCTCTACCTCATTCCTCCGTCTCCTCCATCTCCACCTCTAGCTTCTTCTTTCACTCTGCCCTGGGTTCGCGTCTACCCGTTGCACGTGCATCTGCACGTGGAAAAGACGCCACGCCATCACCTCCGAGCTCTGCCAGAAAGTTCCCGCGAAGTCCCATTTGGAAGCTAAAACTAGGCACAAACGACATCCCTCTCCCTTCTCTTTGTTCTCTCCCACACCTCGGTCTTTCCTCGTATACCTCGTCCGTCCTTCCTCCTTCCTCACGTATCCTCCTCTTCCAGGTCCGCCAACCTTCCTTTCGCTCTAGCCACCTTTACATTTTCAACTCCGCGAGACCGTCCCTCGTTCCCCGCTGGGTCACCCGTAAGGGTGAAAGAGGGTTTGCATTTAATACTCCCTCTTAGCCATGCCTTCTTAAGAATTGGCAGGGACACTCGTGGGGAAGGAGCTGGCTCTCGCGAATCCCTAATTGTGTGTTCCTATATTGCCCCCGGTTCTACCCTCCGAGCCTTTTCCAAGCAGAACTCTCGTCGTGGCATCGAGACCGTAGAAAGGGTGGGCAAATAGCGTCGCCGGACTTTTATGCTCCCCCAGGGGGTGGACCAAGGGGTAACTAGGAGGCCTGCCAAATCTGCGGGGTTAGGCGAGCGACTTTCTACGAGCTACGTGGTCTTTACGAAGGACCTTCTCCTTCTCCACCACGTCCTCGTACTCCTCCTTAACCGCGTACGACGCAATAAAAGGGCCAGCCGGTACCATGTTACAAGCGTCCCCGTGAATTACGGGCGACCGTAGCGCAATTAGAAGATTTATCACGGCGAAAAGGAGCCGCTCGGACTTACTCGTAGGGCCGAGCGTACTTTGGAAAGTCCACCGTGTTGGTATCGATTCTACCCGGTCCCTTCTCGCGCACTCCCGTGGCGGTGAATGTAATATCGGTGCCAATGTAAATGTTTTAACTTCGTAAGTCTCGTCTGTTCCGCCTACGGGGAATGGAACGTTAGGAAGAGTGGAAAGTCCGAGCATTATGGCTGTAATATCTCCAAGTTAATCGTATCGTCGATATCTCGTCGAAGGTACGTCTCGGATAACCCCGAAGGTAAAGGTACAATCGCACGATCCGTTCAATCGCTCCGCTTTCTTGTACTTCTAACTTCTTGCGATTTTGAGTAACGACATACAGGCATCGTTAAGACATATTATTCACTTTGCTGGCTTGGCATCGAGTTTGAAAAAGTTTCTCGACTTTCAATTTAATTCATCGGTCATGTTGCTTCTCGAAAGGGATAGAACATAGAATAGGTAACGAGAGAAAGATGGAAGGTACGGTAGAAAATTGATAAAGCAATTGGACGAATCTCCCACGACGGAAGTGCTTGATAAGTCTTTCGAGAACATGCGATGTATTAGAAAATATCATCCCTTGCGGCGTCCGTCTAACTCTTCCTCTTCGGTGCATAACAGAACAGGAGGGACAAGACGAGGAGGAGGAGGAGGAAGAGCTGTAGGTAGGTACATCGTCGTCGCGTATACGAGCGACTGGTTTCGAAACTCGTCGTGGGTTAACCGTTAAAGCCCGTGGTAAACGTACCGGTAGATAAGTGTTAGGTATCAACTTGTTGCATTAATTACACCGGGGGAGGCTATTAGCCATCGATTCGCGCGAAACCTCACTTCTATGTAGTTAACTCTCTTCCCCGTTTCTCGTACGTCGCAACTGGCGCGCGCACCCTCACACACACCTTCGTACGTGTTAGTGCGTGTTCCTTTGTGTGCGTGCGCGTAGCGCGCCACCTCGATGCTTCGCCAACGCACGCACACGCGAATGCAGACACGAAGGCGCCCAACGGACCCCTCCTGGATTTTATGCGACGCCATCTCCCTCGATCGGAGCAGCAGTGAGCACCGACGACACGTACAAGTACACAGACGTATCACAGACGTGATTCACAAACCGCCCACTCAAAAACGAAGAGGCGACGCATAGACAAATTCGCGTACGCGCATGAAGAAATTGGTACACAGCAGCCACGGAATCTCTGTCTGCTCTGGTAAAAACATACGCGTGATTCGAGAGAACAAGTGACAAGAGGGGACAGAAGGGAAGGAGGTGTGTCGTGAGTTCGCGAACTCGTTCGTGGAAATTAATCGAAACAATACTACCTGTTCTCCCTCGCTCCTTCGTTCTTCTCCTTTATTAATCTCGCCCCTGTTATCGTGTGACGAATGAGCGCTCGTTACACCTTCTGCGCGCTCGGCGGAAGTGTTTCGATAATTCAACAACGATGATCGTTTAACGATCGGAGAATCGTCAAATGTCATCCATTCACCGCGTTCGCCGTAACAGTGACGATAAAACGATTAAAATTATTCGATAAATTGAAAAATATTTACCGACTTGAAAATTTATTCTCCACGCGTATCTGGCTTTTAAAATTCGAAAATACGAGCTCGCGGGGCGAGAGCTCGTTTCGAAAAAGATTCCAGATACTCTCCATGAGCAAAACGTGCATGTTGCGTATTTATTTATTGTATCCTTTTGTATTTAGACGGATGAGAAATTTTGCGTATAGCTCTACGAGGTGTTTCACGCGGAACCGGCTCGCGTTATCGCGGTTAGGGATAAAGTAAAAAATAATCCCACCGTCGACCATCCCGTCCAATAAAATCTGCCAAACGGATGAGCTAACTATACGCTTTTCGTAATATAAATAACGGTCGTAATGACACTATCCTCCCCCTTAATCGGTGCTAATCGATAAATCCATTATACGAGACGCACGCAAAGAAGCACGAGCCGTATCGAGTCGAGTGGCCCACTGGTGCTGACGACGGAATGTAATGCGATAGAATCGTGCCGAACGACTACTAATTCTTCCTTCGAGACAGGAACAACTAATCTGACCCCCACTAACCTAATAGTTCCTGTACCCCTACAGCATTGTCTCGAACACGCTCTTTCGCGCATAAACGATGCATGATAAACGATAAACGATCACCTACTAAAATAGGGAGAAATCAGTCATTCTTTTCAATTTTCACGATACGATCAGCAACATCCGTGGATCCTAGTCGCAGAAATCAGTTCATCATTGCGCAGATATTCCCGACGAATAGCAGGCTCATCGAACGCGTGAGTTTTTATATAATACACCCTCTTTAATTCTCTTTTGATCGTCCGTTCATTCGCACTCGGGCTGCCTTCGTCTCGATAAACTCGGAGGGAAGGAAGAAAAAACGATAAGAAAAATAATGCGAAAAGCAGAAAGGAAGGTGAAAAAAAAGAGGTTCGTTCCCGAGCTATCTCGGCCCGTCCGTGAACGCGCCAACCCACCGACCGCCGGCCGTTCGGATGCACTCGGAGTAAAAGGAAGGTGTTTGCAGGAGCGGATACGTGAACCGGAAGTGGTCGGTAGCACCGCGCCTGACTGCCAACAATTACACGGACCCACACGGCCATCCCTATCAACTCGGCCACACGTCGTTCGCTCGGGCGCGCGCGGCCGCTCGCGTATGAAGGCGTGCGCGCGCGCACGTATGCTCGTGCGTGTGCACCACGTGCATATACACATATAAGCCCGTAAAGAGAAATTCGCGCGAGCGCGTAACTTAGTCTCTTCTTCTTCGGAGCAGGCTGGTGTGCGTTCGTGACAAACGCTCATTGGCACACCCGTGCGCGCGCGCGCGCGCGTACAACCTCGCGGACAGAGGAAAAGAGAGGCGGTAAGCGAGATAGTGGGATGGACAGAGAGAAGGAAGAAGAGAGAAAGGGGGAGGATGGAAAAGGTGGGAGAAAAAAGCGCGTCGTTCTTTTTCCTTCGGCGGTCGGCTCACCTTGATAATGCGAGATATCACGCGAGTACACGAGTAAACGGTTACACGAGCTTCGCCGACGAAACATGAGAAAAAAAACAGGTCCTGAAGAGAGAGAGAGAGTGGGAAGTGGAGGGTGAAGAGGGAAAGAGATGTCGAAGTAGAGGGGCGCGGGTAACGCGGATTGGCGAGGGCGAGAAGAGGTGAGCAGAAGGAGAGGGAGGAGGGGACGGAGAAGGCCAGTGGGTATCTGTAACATTACACTGCGGTTGGTTCGCGGCGCCAAGACGTCGTCGCCGAGAAATTAATTAATCACGGCTACCTCGCTCGGTGCTTCAAACGTCGTACTTCAAACGTCTCGCGGACCCTTCCAATACCAACACCCAAAGAGGGAGACGAGGGGAGCATCGTGAAAATAGGTTGCGATGTCTGGTAATACGAAAATTTCACGGAGCCTCGCGCAAATTTCTATCTTCGAGGATGGAGAGAACGAGAGTGCAAACTGTAAGAGAGTCTTTGGGATCCCCACCGAACGAGATCACCGTGCCTTTATTACGAATATCCCGAGTATCCTCAAATAATCTCCTCGATAACACGATCTGGGTCGGTGTATTTTCACTCGCTTTATCCGCTTTATCGGCGGGCGATCGTTGCGCTCGCGTTTGTCGGCCCATCCGCCCTTCCCCGTGACGCCGTCGTCCGGATGTCACCGATCCGCGCTTGCTGGGGCACCTTCGTGCGCCGTGTCCTCCTCGTCCTCCCACCGCGGCTCTCCCACTTTTCCGCACTCTCGACGAAAGCACGCGTGAAAACCGAAAAGCGAGGAAGAGAGGAGAGAAAAAAAAGAGTCCGGTGAACGGGAGTGAAAATGGAGGGAAAAGAGTAACGCGACCGCGCGAGTGGTGTGCGCGAAAAAAAAAAAATTGGACCACCGGCGAAGCGGCCAAAAGCAAGTCCCTAATTATCGTCCGACCTAACCGGAGTGCCATTCGATCGTTTGGGGGGGTGTCGGGTGGTGGCGCGGGATTGCGATGGCGATGGCCGCGGTGGTGGTGGTAGCAGGAGCGGGGCGGGCGGGTATCGAGTTTCCCGAATAAATTTGAAAAGGTCGATATTTCAAATGCCACCGGCAGAAGTTGACCGGGGGCTATTTTGAGTGTGCCGTACGCCATGTAGGACCCGAACACACCACCCGTCAATAATCCGCTGAATAAACTATCGTCCACCCGCCCACCCGTCTACCACTGCGATTCTCTCTCTTCCTCTCTTGCTCTTCCTCTCCTCGTCTCTTTTCTCTCCTCTCTTCTCGCTCCCTCTCTGTCGGCACTCAACCGCCACGTACAGAACCCAACGTACATCACACAAGGCCTAAGTGCGCGCTCGCACCGTACGTGCCTGTGTGACCAAAAGGGTGAGAAGAGACGAAGGGTAGAGAGAAAGGGACCGACGCGTTCTCCCTCGCGCGTGCATGTGCGCGCAAGAGCGAGCTTTCGTGTCCTATGCATTTCCCCCTCCGCCGCGCATCGTTGTTTATGTACGCGAGAGCTGCGAATATATGCGTCGCAGGCGCGACCGAATGACGTATACGTGCACGCAGACGGGTGTAGGATTGGACAAGCAGCTTCGGTGTATGCGGGGAATAGGTAGTGGTGCGCCAAGGACCGTAAACTCGTGCAAGGAGCAGTCGGGAGGGTCGCGCGACGCGAAGGGTACGAGCCAAGCCAAGCGTCGTTAGAACGTGGAAGGATCAGGAGAAATTAATGAATTTGCGGATCGTGATATAGGAGGTTGTCGAGTGTTGGGAAGTAGTCGCGAGTAATTTGAAATGGACAAATTTCATTCCTCCACGACTACGTGCGGCTTTTCGAATTAACAATTAGGGATTGCCTTATGAGTAACCCGTAAGCGGACTAACCTGCGAATTGTTTCGCGATCGAGCGGGCCTCGAACCCATCGCTGGGCAAGAGTCACCTATATGCGATGAGCGCGATGTATTATTGACACCGCAACCCCCAATGTAGCCTGCCACCGCCAACCCCCAATGTGCGCTCCCTTGTTTGAAATCGGACAGGTATGTACACACGTGCGCGCCTATGTATGTCCACATATGTGTCGCGCTCGCGGGAACGGTGGAGAGAGATAGGAATAGTGGGAGAGTGGAACAGTGGGAGAAGGAGGAAGAGGATGAGGGGAAGAGGAGAGGGAAAGGGAGAGTGAGAGAGAAGAGAGAGCAGAGTGGCATGCTGCAAACTCCGTCGACCATTGCCGCACAGCTATATAGAATAATTTTTCATTCAGCAGCTCGCCACTCTAATATACAATGCATTCGTGTTGTAACGTACAAATTTATCCCGCGGTGGAATAATAAACAGTGGAAAAAGAGAAGGAAAAATAACGCGAGCGCCCGACCACGCGCAGTTCCAGTTGAGGAGAAAAAAATAACTTTTTCTTCGATAGCCGCTTGGATCGTATTGATACGCTTCGCTAATGCCGAAGGCGAAAATTCATACACGCGTAAAGGAGATGGACGACCGATTGGCTTTCCCATCTTTCTGCGTATCTCAGGATAACGCGCGAATTTCAATTCCGAACTAAAAAAATGGACGAAGAGTCGGATGAACGGAAGGTATGGAGAAAGAGAGAGAGAGCCCAAGATGCGCCCACTACGCACAGTGCATTCATGAACCCAATGCGCGTACCCCCTCCACCATTTGTCGACTCGCTGTCTCTTTTCTCATTCACCTTTCTGTTCTCGAATTAAAACATTTTTTCCTGCACGGGCGAAACCCTTTCAGTAAGTTTCACGGGTAATTTCCTGAGCTGTCTTTCTCTCTCTCTGTCGAGGACGTTCGCTCGCTCACTTGCTCACGCGCACTCATTCTTTCCCTTTCTGCTCTCGTCCTTCTCCCATTCCACTCTTTCCTCCTCTCCATTCGACTCCGCACTTCGTCTCATTTCACTTCTCTCTATTCGTGGCCTCTCTTTCTCCTTCTCCCTCTATTCTCCTCTTTCTCTTCGTCTCTATCCTGCCCCGCTCATTTTTCTCTCATTGCGTGGCGTGCACGCTGGTCCGTAAGGTGGGAGCAACCTCGAGGCTTACCCACGTAACTATGTACATGAATAATGAAAATCCACGGCCTGAGTATAATTACCAGCGGAGCGTCGCATCCGGTCTCGATTCAGACGATCGTCAATTTTCGGGGTAATCGGCGAATCCGGTGGCCTGCCAGGGTGATCTGGATATTTCCAGGGACAGATTTAATTACGACGAGGCGAGGGAGGGATTGAACGGGCGAGAGGAGAACTACGGGGGAAGAGAACGAGGGGAGATGTAAGGCAGAGATAGAGAGGGGTAGACGAAGGAAGGGACGCGAGGGAGGGATGCCAGAAGCCCCTGTACTTCGTTGGAATATCTATCTTTAAATCTGCTTCGCGGGACCCTCGAGCCCTTGCGGTTACGGACTTACGTCGATTAAGTGGAATTAACTTCTAATGCGCATTCACCCTCGCCCGATGGATGCTGCCCGTTCTTTCCTTGCCCCAGGTCCGGGACATCAAGGATTCGAAGGAAAATCTACTTGGTAATCTACTTGGTAATCAACTTGGTAGTCGGCGAATTTTCTGTGGTCATTACAAATGTGAAATGACTTTCGCTGATTCTTCGCTGATCCTTCAAGTGCAAAGACGAATGCATACGAAATCGTACGGTGAATCGAGACGATAAATTTGGAATTTCGAATTACCATATTTCCAATGTAAAATCGCATTTCTAATTGCGCCCTTATTGATTTTCCATTGAAGCTTCTCGGTGTGTGGGGGATAATGAGACGCTAGGTAAGAGAATTCCACCGCGTGAGAAATCTTCCCTGCGATCGAATTTGTGCCTTAACGCCTACCCACCGCGACCATCTCTTCTCGTTTGGATCAATTATACGAGTCCTTTCCTTTCTCCTAGGTCCAGGTTTCGCGGGTAATTCGACGATAATCAAATCTACTTACCGTTAATTCACTTCGGGAACAATCACGGGCACGGGCGTAAAGGACTGTTAAAGTTTAACGATTCACCCGATTTGTCAGTCCGCCTGAGTGACAGTCGCATGATGAAGAAGAGAGAGAAAGACGCGGTGAAGAAGCTTGAAAGTGGAGAAGGGAGACGTGGAATGTTCGTAAAATTTTTAAGCATGTGCTCCCTTCCGTTCTCCTCTCCTTCTGTTTGATCTCATTCTTCGTGATCGACGCGACGTTGCGACATTTCGACCGTAAGGTATACGCGTAAGAGGCGCGTTATGCGAATCCGAGCACTTGGCAAGAATAATGTTCACTTTTTAATTACGGTACGCTGTAATTCGTGATTCGAAATTAGCGGATAAAAGGAATTATGTAACTTTATAAAAATCAAAAAAGAACGCTGCGAGATTACAATACAGATATTAAAATAATTATCGAAAAGGAGTACGAATCTGAGGATTTTTACCAACCCCGTGCACTGCGCGTAGTTGTACGGAGTTTGCATATTTTCCGATTCACAGAATCGTCCGGATTCTGCTGCTGACTTTAATACACTTAGGTGGAGTGGGATTAATGATTATTTAATAAGCACCGAGTCGATTAACCGCAATTCACTTGCTACACGCGAACACCGGCGCCTCCATAGCCACGGCACGGCGAGTCCGTGATTATGATCAATTATATCTCCCCGAGATATCTTGTGGGAATCCTGCTGACATTATTAACGGAAAATGAGCGAGTCAGTTCACCTGGTACGCCTTCTGCGTAATCCCTTGCCTACCTCCTTCGTTCGGTAGTTAAAAGTTCTTCGCGCAACTTCGACTCACCCGCACGACCAATTAACTATTCTTCAAAAGTCACTCGACGCGACTAACAGGAATTCGCGTGTAACCACGCAACTCGTTAGCTTCCTGTGTTAATGGTAGCTTTGTATACTATCGACAATCGGTCCTTCGATTTATTCATCCTTCATAATGTCATTTGCATATTCCGTAATTCATAGGTAGGTTCAGCGTGCGATCGGACGAAAGGGGCTGGCAGTAAATCTTCGGAGAATACTTTCTCGTACGACGAAACGACATTCCCCTACGAACAAATCGACCAATTGGTCGTTGTGATTTTACAGCGTGCTAATGATTGCTTAATAACACCGAGTTGATTAACAGCCGAGTATACGGCCG
Organism: Tiphia femorata; assembly: GCA_944319695.1. NCBI lineage: Eukaryota > Metazoa > Arthropoda > Insecta > Hymenoptera > Tiphiidae > Tiphia > Tiphia femorata. The sequence goes on from OX090903.1 coordinate 10,819,349, forward strand.
TTCTCGAGGAGCGAGTGCTCGCCCATAATTACCAACGAACCCGCACGTCTACCACAAATTTCTCGAGAACCCTCTCTCTGTCTCTCCCTCGATGAAACGCGCACGAGGAAATCTCGTGAAAGGTCAAAATCTACAATCGGCCGACCGTTCCCCACTCGATACGCCAAAAACATTTCCTCGTCGAAAGGTTTGCTTTCTTCTCTTCTCGCAAATTTGGACTCCTTCGCCGCGCAGCAGAAAACGAGATACAACCGGTTTCGAGTCACCTTCATCTACGACGTCGAATGTCAAGAGTGACTGTCGCGTTGTCTATGTCGGTAAGGCGCTGTAAAGTACCACGCGGCGGTATAGGTATCGATTTGGGTAAGATTTTTGGAGTACGCAAAACGAGTATGTATTTCTCCTCCAAAACAGTGGCTAGAGATCCTATCGGTCATCCTTTACCCAGCTCGAACGATTCATGGGAGAATACTTCTCAAGAGGTGGTCAAATGTATTCCACCGTTATGCCAACTTGGACTTTTATTGTCGTAAGTACTTTCTTAGTCTCTCGCTTCGGTGGTCGACTAGGTAGGTTCTTCGACAGGAGCGTGCGTGTTTAGTCGCGAGAGTCGTTAACCAGTCTCGGTTCCAAGGATTACAAACAATCGCGTCACCGGGTAGGTATTTCACAGAGGGGAGTAGGGCGCGAGGAAGAGGCAACGGGGCCCGTTTCGAAAGTAGTCCCTTCCTTGGTCGAGTGAACGGCCTTGAGCCGCGCTGTCAGTCAATGATCAGTTGACAAACTAATTTCGATGCCCAAATGCAAGGGACATGCGTGGGGACTTGGTAAAAGTGAGAGACGCAAATGGAAATTTTCAGATCCGATGGGAGAAAGTGGACGTTTCACATAAAATTCAACTCCGTTGTTAAAGCCATTCAGTTACACACTATAGGGGATGGACTATCGAAAAATATCGATTCTACGTAAAGCTGTTTTATCGTGGGTTTTATCATATTGATTAGTTTCGATTGGTAATTACTTAGAGATTTTAATCTCTCGAGAGGCAGTTAAACCTATTAATTAAATACGTTTCGTGGGCTCTATTTAGCCTCACCTGGATATCCTCGATTGCAAAATTCTGCGAATTCACCGCGACAAGATAAGAACGAAGTCTTATACTTATTTATTCGAAATACGCGGAAGCTCGTTAGATGAATCAAGTGCCGTGAATCAGACGCGATCGATGGATTCGCAGGATGCGGGAGACGGAATAGCGTTTGGGGTTGGCTGATTCATGAAATCGACAACCGTAAACGATGGAATTCAGGGGGAGGGCTGCGTCGCGTCGTGAAGAAAACCGAACCTCCTTATTAACGAGGCAGAATCACGCGAAGAAAATTAGCGGAATGGACTGCTTAACGAACTCGTCTCTTATTCAGAATCGCATGGTGTTCCAGGCGGAGTGGTCGAGTCGCAGGAAAGAGCAGTGTGCGGTCGCAGACGATCGACGCCGTTTACGACCATCGTAATTTGCGGTCAATTTAACCCTTCGCACTTTGTTGTCACCTCGCACGCTATACCACCAATCTGGTAAATAAAACTAACAGTGACACATAATTTTAGTAAAGAGTTGCATAGACTTCTCGCACAATACACTCTAACAGAAACAACAACTCGACCGCACCGTAGAGGATCCTAGGATCAAAAGTTTCGCGGTAAGTTGTTCCGACGATTATATTTTCCAAATTAAAAACCAAATGGCGCTGCGTTCGAATTGTGTTTATCTCAGAAGTCGATAACATTATTTCGTTATTCGTTCATTTAAGCATGGCCATTTTTTTCAGATATTGAATAAACCTGTAACATCGTTAGTGGATAAAAAGAATTATGCAATTATGCAAGGAATTATGTATTGTGCATATTTTATGAGTAATAACTCGCGGAGAAACCTTTCTGCGACTAAGAAAAATTATTCAGACCAAAAAGAGTAAACTGGAACACGTTAGCGCGAGCACAAAGGTACAACAAAGTAGAAAAATAATTACAGCGCCAAGAGTATTTCTTGACACGCCCGCTCAAAGTTACCCGCAAGGGAACGAAGAAGCGTTTGGTGTGCGATTTACATCCATCGGGAACAATGCGACGCAGAAATGATGTAGTTGGATTACTCGCAGTATCGATCGATCGTCGAAAGCCTTTCGCGGATGAACGCGACCATGGAGCGCCGACTCAACCTTTCCTTTGCGCGACGCGGGAAATATAAATTCATCGTTGAGTCTCTTCGTAATCTCTCCCATTTTTTTTCGGCGTTTTCGTCAAATACATACCGAGTGAGTCGATCGCTCTACCGACTTTATCCATTCGTCCCTATCACTTACGAGATTTTCATAAATTTATAACAGAATCGTTTATTTCGCCCTGTCTTTCTTATTTCCTTCGTCGAATCGATTATTGACACGATCGCACTGCGAACTTTATCATATCGAGCATTATTTACTTCCTCCATTACTTAACCATAAGAAAGTCACGCGCCTTGAAGCGAATCTTAAATGCATTTCGCTCCTCCGTTCGTGGATAATACGAACTGAAAAATCTTCCGGGTAAAAGACGCGCGAATAAAAAATTTCAAAGTTCGATCGATCGAAGATGAGATCGAAGGAAGCGAGGGAAATGAAGACTTTTTTTTAGAACGTCTCAAACTGTTAGCTGAAAGAAAATGAAATTGCGAAACTGCTCAATCGTGAACACACCGACCACCGGAGAACAGACCCGTCGAGTGTTCATCGAAATTGTTTCGAGTGTACACTCCCGTACATGCGTGTGTAGGCTCGCGGTATGTGCACACATAGGCGCGCGCAGCACACGGAGAGACACTACGACGACGCGCTCTTTCGGAGGCGGCACGAGGGAACGACAAAAAGAAGGCAAGTGCATCCGCGGCCTCCTCCTTTTTCCTCTCAACCCTTTCCTTCCTCCTTGCCAACGTTCTCCTTCCAGCGCTCACAATGTCCTCTCTCCTTTTCTCTCTCTTTCTATCCTTCCTTTATCCCCTTGACCACTCCACAACCCCACCCTTCCACCACCCATCGTTTCACGAGTCACTCTCTACCTCTCGCTACTCATCGCCTTGGTCTTTCTACCATCGCGTCGTCGTAACACGCGCGCACGCACAAAATGCGTGCCCACTCAAGACCCCCCACCCGTCCCAATCTCTCCCACGTACCTGCACCCGCACACACACGTTCACCTTTCCGTCCTCGCGGTGGCCGCAGGCGCGCGCGTCGTCGCTTCTATCGCGAAAGGAGAGACACACATGTGGCGACGTTCCCCGCGCACGTGACTCTTGCAAACGAAAAGAAAAAAAAAAACGCAAAGAAAAAAACAACGAATGTACAGGACTTTACATGTGGAAGGAGCCCGTCACCGCCGCAGTGTCGTCGCGGTCGCCCATGGCGGTGTACCTTGACACGGATGGCTCCCTGAATCACCCAACGGCTTGCAACAAACGTCACCTCGCTATCGTCGACACACGCCTACCAGGGATGCGCGCGCGCGCGCGTGTCTCGCACGCGGTTCCGTGCGCGTCTCGACGAACGAACCAGTGGCACACATCGTCCCGCATGCGCCCACACACACGAGCGTGACTTTCCGTTTACGCTTGGTGGTCCTACAGACCTCTCTCCCCACCCACTTTCGATCCGACCCGCTCCTCCAACCCTCCGCGCACATCCAGCCGATGCAACCCGCTTAAAGGCGCGCGCGCGCGCGCACACACACAACGGGTATGCGTTAACGCAGTTGACGAACGACGACCACCACGAGGCAGCGTCGATAAGCCCATCATCGGACTACTACCGACTCGGCCCGACGACGCGGCGACTTGGTAGGAAATTCCATTTCCTCCGATTCGTGTCGCGCTCCGTACGTGATTCCCGGACTGTTGGGTAGAGCAGGGCCGCCGGCGGGCAAGCAGACGGGCAGGCGGGCAGAGCCGGATGGACGAGCGGGCGCGAAGCGAGCGGGTGGAACGGACAGTCGGCCGCGCGAAGGTGGGAGAGGGCTCATTGGGTGAGCGAGCGAGCGGACGAGTGATGAGCGATCGAAGGACTTCGTCCGTCCATGGGCTCGTACCACGTCGTTGTGTCTACGCGCTTCCACGTACGTGTGCAAATATGGGCGCCCACCCGAGATAACAATAACGAGGCGCTCGGATTCGTGCGCGCCGGGCCTCCGAAGGTGCGACTGCATTGTAGGATCGAGCTGGAGGAAGTGGAGGAAGGAGACTATGGAGACTGGAGAATTGGAGGCGCATACGTTCGAACATCGACGTTTGATCGCGCAGGCGTGCGCACCCACGAGAATAAAAATTTTCCGAGGAAAAGCCGCCAGAGTGGGCTGCCACCTTTTGCGTCGTTCTCCGAAATCCCTGCGGGTGGATTTTTTTCACTCTGCGATCGATCGGTAGCGTGACGCGGGAAGAGTTCCGCGAAATCGACACGTGGTGAGAGTGGACACGTCGATGTAGCGCGATGAATTCGCTGGAACACGAGAGAGAGAGAGAGAGAGAGGGAGGAGAGAAGGAGGGATGCTCTAGCGATAAAGCGAGATGCGCGTTTATTGATCGCGCGTGTTTCAAAGAGAAATTACGCGTTCACCGTTTTGCGCCACTACGCGTTTCGCGACCGAAAGGACGCGGGGAGGCACCGGACCGACCGCTCGAACGACCAAGCCACCGATTTTATCGGGCCTGGTCCGTGATACTTAATTATTAATCGCAACCGTGAGACAATTATAACGACGAGTGCTGGTGCAGGCTCGGGCGGAGGAGTTACAAGCATAGGAGACAGAGCCGCGCGTTCGAGGAAAGCTCGATAATGGGAGCATGCCGCGTTCGTCGAAACCTAAGGAGCGCGACGATCATCCGTGGAAAGCAGAATTGCAGATGCATTCGCAGCTTGACTCGAGACGGCGAACCAGCACCAAGAGAAGTGACCAAGAATCGAGGAAACAATCCACGTTGGATTTTTTATCCCTGCTCGACCACCTTCGACTCGTTTTCTTTAATCTCACGGCTACTCTTACGTTCCTGGACTTGGGACGCGTAAAGAGTACCGCTCGGAAGGGGATAGGAAAGAATGCGAAGAGGAGCAGCATCGTGTCGCTCTCATGAACTACGTTCTAGAAGAAAGATGAGAAGGCGTGGTTTACAGGCCGCCGGGCGCATTACGAGAGAGTGTACTTTTGGAACATCGCTGCCACCCCTTGCTCCGGAGTAACGCCTGCGAAAGGGTGGTTGGAACAGGGGTGGTGGCTCGTCCGGCAAGTGGGAACGAGGAGGAGGAGGTGGAAGAGAGAGCGAGGGAGCGAGCGAACGGCGTTCGTTGCGGGCACAAACGCGCAAGGGCATGTGCCACGGACCAGGCAGGGACATACTGATAAAGGATGTACGCGCGGGTGGACGCAGGGGCCCGCACACCGACGGAGCCATGCGTGCGCGCGTAAAGGGTCGCACACGTGAGCGCGGCAGCGCCCAACGCGGCGAACAAACAGCCCAGTGTTGCAGGACACGAGAAACATTCGAGCAAATATATTTGGAACGCGCTGTACGCGACGGCCGGCCAGGCAGGCAGGCAGGCAGGCAGGGAACCTCGAAATGGGGTGAGACAAGCCCTGGGGTAGCTCGAAACGTGGTGAGAGAAGGAGTGCCACGCTCGCTCGCTTCCTCCCACTCCATGAAAGTCGCTCACCTCCTCTCTCCCTCCTCCCCTTACTCTCATTCTCTCTCACTCGCTCTCCCTTTCCTTTTTCGCCTTCGCTCGGTCTCTCGTTTTCAACCCCCGTTTCCCTAACGCTCTCGTTCTCCTTGCTACCACCCTCCTCCTTCCTCCTTCTCACTCTCCTTCACCTCCTACCCACTGTCCCTGTCTCCGCTTTTACCACTCCCTCCCTTCTACCCTGTCTCCACCATACCATCTCGTCCACCTCTCCCTCGCCCTTCCGGGGGCCCCTTTTGCACCTTTCCCCATCTTTCTCCGGCAATGCAGGCGGAGGAGGCGTTGGGAGAAGAGACAAGAGGAGAGTGGGACGAGCGGGTGCACCGTCGCACCCTTATTGTCGGCTCCAGGCACCGGCATACCTGATCTTATGGGAAATCCATACTGGCCCTTACCTTCGGTGGGAATATGAGGGGTGCACGGAACACCTCGCCAAACCCCTCGATCCTCCTCCACCCCTCTCTCTCTGCGACCCTTCGTTCCTACTGCCTTTGCGTCCCCCTCGTCCTCACTTCCTTCGCCCACCTACCACCGGCGTCACCCTCCTCCGACCATACCACGATCTTCTTTCTTTTCTGCGTTCCTCGCTCGCCAGCTCGACTGCCTCTCTCCGATTCCGTTCCACTTGCCAAGGGACGCGTCAATCGAGTCTCACCGATTCAAAGGACACCTGAGATCTTATCGTGCATCGCAAGGTGAAAACGAAGGGGTGTAAAAAGATGTGGCGCGAGACGTCGAAAACCCGAATTAAATCGCAGGTAAGTCAAGTGACATGGGCATAAACTGAAGCGCGAACGGTGTGCGAAACATCGATGCTATTAGACGATTTCGCAGCGTTTTCGATGTACGATACGAGAAAAAGTTTATTGCTCTTACACGTAAAGGAGGTGTTCGTAACGTTCGTTGTGTAAGAAAAATCTAGCTCCTATACTGATACATTTCTATAGGGTTTATACAAGCCTAATTCAAAACTTAATTCGACTACTTGCGTGGCTCACTACAACGCACATTGGCATAGTCAACATCGTGGACATAGCATATGGCCTACTCCGTCTTACTTGAAACAAACTTCGCGCTGAAGTTTTATGCATAGTGCAATTCCGATTGTAAAACTAGTAGTGGTTAATGTACCCTGGCGCCGCGCAACCTCGTAAACGCATGTCTCTTCGAACGATACAACCTACGGAAGAAGCGCACGGTACAGTGAACAGTCACTGCATGGAAGTGTGAAAAAAACGCATGGTCGAATTAATAAAAATCGGTACGACACAGGCTGCTCGTAATATTGTCACCACTCATAGGTATGAGTGGACAGGTGTCCGTTGCGAAATTTGTTAATTAAAAGTGACCGCGGTGAATGGTCAACTATGAAGAAGACTCTCGATAAGAGTGAGTTCTACGCGAATCATAATGCGATTATGAGCTGGTTCATATATTTACTTACCTCCGATACATGGAGACATAGAGGAGGGGAGTTGAGCTGGATTACCGGAGAACGGACGATGCACTTATCCTGATTAAAAAAAAGGGGAGGGGGGTGGAGAATAGGGTGGAAGAAAAAAAGAGAATACTTCTGGCTGGAATGCTTTTAACGTATTAATATCTTTCTCTTTTAGTACAATATTTACCTTCTACAGTTTCCCTCCCTCCCTCTCCACCCGTTTTTCCTCTCCCACCCCCCGCGTCAGCCCTCATCATTCATTCTCTCTGTCGCATCGCCTAAATTATTTGATGTAATTTAATAGAACGCGACACTGTAGGTATCTCTGTTCGTGGATGATGCAAAATAATCTGTAATTACACACGTTAATTATCACGCTCCGATGCTTCCACAGGATTCGCGACTGTGAAATGAGAGGCACACTTACACCACAATCCGCACATCTGTTAATTTTTTGGAACTTTCATTATAAAGTAGCAATATGGATAAATTCAATTCACCACTTTAAAAGCAGAGCTATGAAAAGCAGCCGTAGTAAAAAAGAGCACGAATAACATCGTTTTAACCCTAGATTTACGGATCCTTTTCCAAAAGCTCGATTTGTCATTTACACGCGCCAAATGTCTGACACGCGTCGCGTCTTCCACTCGCGGAACACGAGTAGAAAAAATCGAATACGGATTTTAAATTCGCAAACTCGACGCTGATGATTGGTGAAAAATATTTCCATGGAAACGACGGCGATGAATAAAGAAACGAAGGAGGTTAAGAAAAAAAAGTTTAATGAGAGGGAGAAGGTAATTTCACGGCAGGAAAAACGACATTGGTCGATATTATCAATCTATTTTGCAGTTTCGTCGAACGTAGGACCTCGTCGAATATAACCTCGCTAATAAGAGCGAGAGAAAGAGAGAGTGAACGTGACTACGGGATAGAAAGAGAGCGATATAGAGAAATTACGTCGTGCAGATCTCCCGCGGAATAAAAAATAAGATGCAATTACGGTCTAATTATTCTCGCTAATTAGTGTACGGTTACCAGCTGGCGCTAATGAGTGCGCTAGAAATCAGAAGGGGCACACACAAGCGACGTTATGAATCGGCCCCAAAATGGTTTCTGCCCCCTCCTCCCTCGAAAAGTGTATCTATTAATCATTTTCGGTATAATGGCTTCGCGGACGCGTGCGCGTATGTCTACGTGGGTGTACGACAAACGCGCACGCGCGCCTAATTACTCGTAGAATATTGAGTTAGCGAGATCTCGCACCGGTGATCCTGCACGGTGCCCGGCCCCCACAGCACCCCCTGGCGAAAAGTACGCGGGTGGTATCCCATTATCCACCTGGTTGAAAACGCGAAAACTTTTAAATCTACCGGAGGTGCGCCGGTAACCGCGTCGAAAGGACGAAAGGAGAAGCGCGGAGGGTGAAACGGAACGAAAGGGGTTGAGAGAGGAGGAGGAGGGATGGTCGATGGAGGAAGGTGGCTCGTCCTACAGGCCACCGTGAAAACGAGCGAAGACGGAGCCGAGCCGCTCGCCGTTCGTAGAGGAGAGTCGAGAAAGGGCGGTGAAGCGGGGAACGAGGAGGTAGAGGACGAGTACCCCGCTCACAGCCGGGAAAGGCGAACGAATAGAGAGTAGAGGGCAGGTGGCCCGAGGGGGACGCGATACGAAGAAGGTAGAGTGCGAGGGAGAAGGAAGAAGGGAATGCCGAAGGTGAGCGGGAGAAGGAAAGGGCAGGTACCTTCGGAAAAATATAACTCGTTGGGCCGCAAAAGAACGAAAGTCGTATAGGTGCGAGGAGAGGGGTGAGTTGGTAGTATACCGGGAAGCGAATGAAGCGAATGCGAACGAGGGAGAAGGAGAGAGAAAATGAAATGCGAATGGGCGAGACGGAGGATCGGAGTGAAAGGGGAGTGGGACTGAGAAGAAGTGATACCGTGGGTAAAGGGAGATCCCTGTGAGTACAGGGCAAGGGACAACGGAAACGCGAAGGAGAAAGAGGGAAAGTGAGGAAGAGAGGGAGAAAGAGGGAGAAAGAGAGAGGAACGAGCGAGTGCGAGCCACTGCGCTGAACGAGGCGCGGCGGAAAGGGAGGGGGTAAAGGGAAAGGGAAAGAGGAGAGAGAGGAGGAGGGAGAAGAAGGAGAAGAGAAAGGGAGACGGAACGAGGACGTACGCAGACGTCCCGAACCTGCCTCAACTCTAACTCGACTTTCGAGGTTCGATTCGAATCGGAGCGATCTAACTCGCGCCAACGTTCGCGAAACCTGTCAGCACTGTTTACGCTTCTCCGCCTCTTTTTCTCTCTCTCTCTTTCTGTCTCTCTCTCGCCCCCTTTCTTCTCCTCGCATTGTTCCTGCTTCTCCCACTCCTTTTCCCTCGTACCCTCCTCATCCTCGTTCACCACATTTCACCCCTGTGGCATTCAATGGGCCGCGAAATACGACGGATTAGAGGAAGGGGAAAGTGATTGAGAATCGAGAATTTTTTTTGTTTCTAATCCATTCCAGCACGCTCCCGCTCGTCATCCCGAGATTTTGTTTTCCCTCCCCGTGTTCCACGGATGATTCCTTTTAATCGACAACGTATACGCGCACCGACAACGATATCAATGGACCGTGTCCTCCACGCGGCTGTTCTCTCCCTCCTTCCTCTCTACACGCATCGTTGGCATCCGCGAGAGAAAAAGTTCGGAGCTTTGCTGAAAAGGGAGGCGAGGTGAGGACTAATTTGTACGATGCGACTTTATTCGTGGCGCCAGATTAACGAGGTACTCGCGTCGGTACTTTTGCTCATCCTCCAAAGTTAATTTTTTTTCATCCCTGTTATCCAATGACCCACTCCTCTTTGTCCACAAACAGCACGATTATCCAGCGATAACAAAGTTGTTGTTAGTCACCCAATATGCGATCGGGTTTTTCGTCGTCGAACGAACGAATGAACATCGAAACGTTCTTTGGGCGTAGCCGTAGTACTAGATGATATAGAGATAAGATGCTTACGTTAAAATACATAATCTTAGCTGCACTCGTTTAAGGTTGCCAGAAGTCCCAGGCAAATGTCACCAGCGATAAGAGTTTGCGCGATTAACCGCCTTGCGGGACTTGTGTCGAGATAATTTGTGCGCCGCTCTTTTGTAATCCGATAAATTGACGACGAGAAGGATATGAACGAATGATGGTTAAATAAATAGTGAGGGAGGATTAACCGATATCTAACAAATGTTTGGCGTATCTGAAATTAGCGAACAAGAAAGAACAATGCAGATTATACAAAATCTGGAAGTATCTTGTCCCGGTCCGTTTCTTCATGTTCTCGCGACCCCGGTTTTGAAAATGCCACAATATATCGTTGGCATACGATAACTGGGTATATGCTTCCATAATCGTCTATGCTTTCATAATTCGTATCGGTCAAGTGTCCACACATGGTATTAATTTTATTCGGCGAGTGAGAACCACGCGTTTTAATACGAGTCCACGGAATAATCGTATCAGATTTTTACGACCGATAACTCCACCTGCAATCGGTCGGAGAGGGGCAAAAAAACAAATTCAAAGCTAAAAAAAAATTACACGATCGGAGCAACTTGAGTTTGAATCGCTGCACTAGAATCGATCATTCTCGATAATTCGTAAGTGTTTTCTCTGTAATAGTGATACACTTTGCGATGCTACTTTTAATATAGCAACGCAATGATGAGACAAAGGTAGAAGCACGCAAAAATTATGAAAGTATGTATTATAAATGTAAATGGAAATAATTTGGAAAATGATTACCTAAATATGAGTGCTTGGTGCACGTGGCAGGTGGACTGAAGAATTCGTGGATTTCAATGTGGAAAGAGAAAATGAGTGTACAGAGGGAAATTGACTGCGTATCGCGTCACGCAATACGAGATATTGGATTCTGCATATTTCTATAAAAAAAAAAAAACTCGCTCCCTTTAATAAAATTGCCCTCACGCGCAACGAATCGAGTTAATAAATTCTTCATACAATACCACCCGCACAAGGCTGGATAATTCAATAATCCTTCCGTGCTTACGTTCTTCTGTGTTTTCCACTAAAGAAAGAGGGGAAAGTTAAATATGCAGCTCGATCGCTCGATAGCGCGCGAACTGCTCGCCGTCAGGGGCAAACAGCAACTCCGTTTGTGCTCCGAAGATTTTCCAAGATCCCTACTTCTAGACCGAGGTGAAACTGGGCGATCGATCCGTGCGCGTGGAAAAGAAAAAGAAAGGAATAAAAAAAGGGACAAGAGGACGAAAGGAGAAAAGAAAAGGGACGAATGACTTTTCGGAACGACAATGGAGAGCAAGGGAGGGGAAGGGGGCACCCCAGCACCCTCAGGAAAGGAAAAAATCAATGAAACATTGCAGCTTTGTAAAAGAAAATGAAAACTGGGCTTATTCCTTAAACAAATTTTTATAATCAATAGTAAATTTGATCCAATGTTCGTTTAAAATATTTTTTCCCCCTCGATTCCGCTCCACCCGAATACCGTGGGGAAGCAACGCGATTCTCACCGTTACTGCAGGCCGCCGTGGCAGCGTAGAGAACGGATTCCTATCGAGCACGTGCCGGTCAAACGCGTAGCCCCTGTTAAAGAAACACGATCCGAGGATTATCTTGCCCGCTACGGATGCGTAAGGCCTGCCCTGTCGGTCACCTCGTGTTCGCCGGCCTCTCCTTCACCCGCGACTCGCACGCGAAGGAACCTTTTAAAGAAAGAAATCAGACAGATAGTCCATCGATTCAAGGGAGTTCGTCATCGCATCGCTCGACGATGGCGCGATGGCACTCGGATTTGACGCGCGCTGGCACGTGATGAAAAATTTCATCGCGCCTTCCCTCCCTCTATCTCTGCGCACGCGCTCTCGTCTCTCTCTCTCTTTCTCTCTCACTCTCTCTCCTTCTACTCCATCTCTTATTCTCTCTTTTCACAGTTCATTCTCTTCTCGAGACGAACGCCTACTCGCCAAAGCGGGAAATCGGTATCGGCTACATGCACGCGAGCAGGACGCATCTCGAGAATGGCGGGGACGAAAAAAGGCGGCGCTCGTAAAAATATTCTGCGAGTTAACGAGTCAGGGATGCTGATTAATTAATCGCGCGTCGTCGTGCGTCAGGCGTTCGTTTTCCGCGACGTATCGTCGCGGTTTCTCCGGTCTCGTCAACGGTCACGACTCACGATTACGGCTTGGCGACGACACGCGCTCGAAGTGGCCGCGTTCCGACAAACGTCGCCACTCGATTCGAATTAACCGCGCCGCGAAATTTCGCGACCGTGGTCGTCGACGTTCCCCGCTCCGCGGTCAGATTTATGAAACTCTTTCAATTAAAACTTTCATCCCGTTTACCCGCGATGCTCGGGTTCGAAAAGCGCATCTCGAAATAACGAGTTTCGAAGTTGCAGAGACGAAGGGAAAGGAGATAAGGATTTTTCGCGCTTTTTCGGCGGGCGAACGAATTTTCCGCAAAATTGGAAACGCGAAATAAGGGATAGACGTCGTGGGAATTTGGGCCGACAAATCGAAGAACCTGGGTCCAGATTCGCGATCCAATTTGCGAAGGCCGTAACACGAGCTGTACATTCGACTATCCGATAAAGCGAGTCGACGAATAGGGAAGAAACTTTGACCTTGAACCTTGTCATTATTTCGCTCTACTCGGGTCGAACTTCGACTTCGCGGAAACTTTTTCTTTCCGGATAGTTTGCGCTCTCCTCGATCGCTCGATTATCCATCTCTCTTCTCGCTCTATTTACCTCTCCGTTCTATCTCTCTCGCATGCGCGCACGCTCGAGCGCGCTCTTTCCCTAGGCACAACCACCCAGCTATTCCACAATCTCGTCTATTTCTCCGCATCTTTCTCTCTCGCGCCTCTCTTCCCATTCATCTCTTCTCCCACCCCCTCGCGGCGGTCACCGCTCCCTCTAGCACTCCACGGAATCACGAGAGAGCGCGCGCGCGCGCGCGCACACGCGGCCCATTTGCGGAACGCGCATACACGCGCAAAGCAACGGAAAGTATATAAAAAGGTCTCGATCACGTGGCGGTACTGTGCCGACAGTTGACTCACCTTATGGTGCTGCATGATGGCAGTGGCCTTTCGCTTCGCAGCCATATTCAGCTCCGACGTGTCCTCTCTTCCTCCTCCGCCTCCTCCTCCACCTCCCCCGAGTTAAGGGGGAGCGGAAAATCTCTCCTTCTCTCTCTTCCCCTTTTTCCTCTCCGCCGTCCTTTCCGACCACTCTCTCGGAGTCCACCTCTTTCGCTCTCACCGCGCTTCACCGTACTCTTCTCTTCGCGCTCCTTCACTCCTTCTTTTCACCACGCGTTCTCCTCCTCTTCCGCCACCGCCTCCTCTATCGCCGTCCTTCGTCCCTCGTTTCGTTCTCCTCTCTCACCGGACGATCACCGCGCACGTTCTCCTCTATCCTTCTCGTTCCTCTTTATCGCACTCGCCTTTCTCTCCTTCTCTCGCCCTTATCCGTCACTCTCCTTCCAGCCCACGCAGCACTCAAGCGCCCCGCGCGACGCGGGCCAATCACGCGGAGCAAAACAAGAGCTTCTTCGTAGTCGCGATGCTCGTGGTGGTAATCTGGCAGCAGGGGGAGACGCGAGGTGCGAGACACCGCACACCCTGCTCGCTACGCGCGAATGCCACCTCCGTCGGTGCCCTTAATGCATGGCGGTGAGAAATCGAATGTTGCTGGCGGGACTTGCGCCGTGAAAATTCAAACCTCGAGCCTTTTCGACGGAGAGCGCGCGCGATCGACGATCGATCAATTTCACGAGAACTCGCTTCGATTTGGATAAAAGGGGCCTTCTTCTCGTTCGTCGTCTCACGTCCTCTCGTTCTGTTGCACTCTCGAGATTCCCACTCTTTCCTCGTCCCTCCCACCGACCCCCAGCAGGGAAAAGCAGAGAGAGAGAGAGAGAGAGAGAGAGTTTATCTACCCTCCTCTCGCTCTTCTCCTCGAGAACTTTAAGCTCACTAAAGGTTGCGTCCGCGCAGTTCGCAGCGCCGCGCGAAAAGTTTCGCGATGAAATTCGCGCGCCCACTGACAGGCGCAGGTGTGTCGCCGAGGTGACGGCGAATTAGTAGGATCCGAGGGCGGACGTAGCCCTGCTTCTTCCTTTCCCGCTTTCCTTACTTTCCTCCTGCGAATGTCACTCGACGGAACGGTGCGAGATAGCACGGACACAGCACCACTAGTACGAACCACTACCGTCCGTCAACTCGGCGTAACGGTTAAGCGACGCACCCGATCAGCTGGTCCGATCCGGCGATCGGTTCGAGCCGACTCCACTGACTAACGGCGAAGGACCGACCCCCGGGGTCCCTCGTCGCTCCCCAGGCCCCTGGCCCACCGCGGCCTTACGCCCTACCGATGCCTTCTCAACCCTCCAAAATCATCCAAACACTCGGCTGTATACGTTCACCCGGAGCTCGAGGCTCGCACGAACAAAACGTAAACAAGAACAGCCTTGGCCCGGGGGCGAACACGAGGAACAGTTCCAAGTAACGAAAGAACCTGTTGTTTATCTGTCCGTTGCACTGTATCGTATGCGCGTGCCGGTTTCACTAAATCGGCTTCTGTTTCTCGTCCCTCGGGCTCCTATCCGTGTCACTTCTCCCTTTATCTATCCGTCTTTGCTACTCGATCCGCGACGCACTCGTCGTCACCACTCGCGTCTATCAAACCTCGTCCGTTCCTTTATCTCGCTCGGCTTGAGACAACGAGAGAGAGGAGCGGGTCTCGTTATCGACGATCGTGGACGCGTGCGCGCGAGTGTCGTCGATTGAGATTTCGCAGGGGGCGAAACAAACGCACGGGCAGGGGGAAGGAGCGGCGTAAAGTACGTGTCCCGACGAGCCGCTCCAAAAGTCGTTCCACCCTACGTTCCTCTCGTTTTATTAGTGCGTGAGGTGAGAGAGCGCCACGCTCGTAGATGGGATTACAGAACGTCCTCGCATCACGAGCGCTCACGGCGAACTGGCGACTGGCGACGCGGCGACGGCCCCCCGCCCCTCCACGCTCGCCACCGCCTCCGCGCTCTCTGGCTCCCTGCCCTCCCTCTTCTGCCCCTCCGGCCACCCCAGCCTTCAGTCGCCCCGTCTCTTCCTCGCTCTTGCTCGTTCCCTCGTTCGCTCTCACTCCAACTCTCACCCTTTTTCTCTCGCTCTCTCGCGCTCGCTCGCCTGCCACCGCGTCTCCGCCTCATCCCAGCCGCCACGGCAACCTCGCTCACTCCGCGCTTCACCCATACCCTCTACACCTCTCCTCCACCTCCGCCACTCTGGCCTCCCCCTTGCAACTCACCCACCTCCACCCGTCGCTCCTCCACCTCCGGCGCTCTCCTCCTCGCGCCGCGCCCTCTGCCACGGCCCGTACGTACCCGCCGATCCCTCTCCCCAGTGGCCCTCCTCCAGCACGTCAACCCCCCTCGCCAGCCACCAGCCCCTTTCCCTCATTCCACCCAACCCACTTCTCGTCTCTCATCCTCTCCCCCTCTCCTTTACTCTCTCGCGTCCGTTCGTTCGTTCTCTCTCTCTTTCTCTCTCTCTCTCTCTCTCTCTCTCCGACTCTCCCCCATTTCTCTCGCACGTCCGTCCCCTCGTCCCGGCGCCCTCACCGGCTTCTTCCCTCGACCCTCGACCCTCCTCAATCCTCCCGGGGATGGGGAGGAGGCGGACGATGGTGGCAGCGGGAGCGGCGGCGGCGGTGGCGGCGGTGGCGGCGGCGGCGGCGGTAAGGTAGGGTCTGTCACCGTCAGAACATCGAGGGAGCCGCTGGACGGGTAACTCGGAGGGAAAGGAGGGAATCAAAGGGGCGTTGGGGCCACAGTCGGGCATCCAGAGGCTACGACGACCCGAGTCGAAAGGATGGGGGAAGATGGGGGAGAATGAGGATGGGGTGGGGTAGCGGAGGGAGAGGTGGGGTTAGAGAGAACCTTTCCGGAAGGACGGTGAAGAGAAGCGAGAAGGGTGGAGGGGTGGCAGTAAGGGGCAGCATAGCGAGGAGCCAAGGGGCGCCAACACTCATCGGCCGAAGGGGCTTCTACGGGTGTGTTAGGCGAACGAGCCAATGAAAATGAGGAATCTATGTTGGTTGGCAGTTTATGCAGCAACCCATTTCTTTCGCGTCGCAACGTTCTCATAATGATTCTTTCCACGTGACGATCGATCGATCGATACCCGACTGTTGCCCGAGAGTCGTGATAATCGTTTCAGTAGCGCCAGAAGATCTCGATCGGTGAGTTCTCGAGAACGTAACCCGCGCCCTCCTACTACACCGTTCCTCTAACGAGACGCTCTAACGAATCTCTTCCTATAACGAGGGTCACCATTATAGGGAGGGAGTACTCCCGTATTTTTCGGAACTTATTAGACGCTCCCCCACGAAAGCGAGCGCGCACGAGTGGACATTGGGCTAGCAACCCACCAGCAGGTGTGACGGGAAGCATCGACACAAGCGGCTGAGTTATTGAAATTCGTCGTAGAATCTTCTTTCCAATGAATTTAGTTTTCTACGCGTTTGCTCCACCGCTAGGTTTCCCACGAGAAGTTTTTTTCTTTTTTCTCGTACGGGATAGGCTTCCTCTTTTCTCGAAAATCCGCTTAACAAGCTTTTCGTCGAGATGGAAAAACGGAGAAACGAGCGGATAAACTGAACGAGATCGAGTTATCCTTAATCGCGAATGACGCAATAATCGGTGTTACCTCGAAGTCGGAATATTCGATAAAGGAGACGTTAAATTCCGTTATGTCATAGACGTCAGGTCGGATCGATAGTAACGTGAGACTTGAACGCCTCGTGACTCGTGATCTTTAGATTAGGCAAAGATAGCGTCGGGATGCTTCGCCCGCTTAAGAGCGACTTAAGGACTAGTGCCATCGAACCACGATAATAATCCGCAAAAAAGCACTTTTACTTTCGTGTAACTTTGAACTGAATTTGTGGATGCGATGAATAGACGAAACGAAACAAATATCACGCCAGAACGGCCAATGATAATCCAATAACCGCAGAATTATTGAAATTTAGTGCAACATTATTGCCCCGTGCAATATAAATGAAAACCACGCTACGGTCATTACCAATGCAGCGTTGCATCGTATTAATTTTCAATGACTGATTACGGAGCCACCGCATCGCATTGATCGAACCGAATTTAAAGATGCCACGAGACAATACCAAGGACGATAGGACGTTGGTCTAGTCGAAATAAGGAATGATAATCTGACGGGTCGCAATTTTGTTTCGATCCTCGACCGAAACTCGAGGAATGCGTCCTGCGAAATGCGCAACAGCTTTCAAGCTTCGCGTTTCCGCGCGTGCGGCCCCACTGGGCGCCGTTGAATTGGAAAGTCGGTAGAACAATGAGCGTGAGAGAAGGAGAGAGAAAGAAAGAGAGAGAGGAAGAACGAAGGGCGCGAGTCACCCTCGTTCGACGAATCGCGCCGGGGGGATTATTTCTAATTCCTTTGCCGTCGATGGGCGCCGAACTCGTTCACTCTTATCGCCCGCATGGCGCGCGATAACGATCTAAGCAACAGTTTGCCTCGGGCTCGTGGGTGAGACGGGTGCCGGCAGACGAGCGGACCTGTGTTTGAAAACTTCGGGACACAAGGGGCATAAAAAAGCTTAAAACTTTCCGGCGAAAGTACGATCGCTTCCGCCTTCGATTCGACTGTGGCGCACTCGCGCGTATATCGAATCGAATCGAATTCCCTGTTCAATCCGCTTTCGGCGGGCCGCAGCGATCGTTGCGGGACCTAGTAGAAACAATCGATCGTGCCTCCCGCGAAGAAGGGTCGCTATGGCAGAAGTTTCTCTCTCTCTCTCTCTCTCTGTCTCTCGTTTGATTTTTCGCGTGCTTAATTTTTTTATTCTTTTTTATTTTTGCGTCTAGCGCAGAACACGGTGCCGTTGCAATCTAATAGTTTGTAAAATCTTCTTGTCCTTCCTTATACTATATTCCCCTTCCTTCTTTCCTGTTAGTTTCTTTTTTATTATCGGCATTTTCTATTATTCAAGTGGTACATGCTGTCGGAACGAAAAAGTGGACCACGATTTGTTATTGCTTTTCTTTCGGACAGTGCTTCGGATCCTAAGAGTATCTAAGATAGGATTAAAGCACATACGTTTTCTGGCACTGCCACTCTTGCATTATCCGCAGAACTCCTCTCTTATCTCGCCAATTTTGAACATTATCCCCTATCTCCTGTTCCTTACCCGCTCACTGGAATCTATCGAGCTCCTCGGACGCGCCGTAACGGTCCACACAACGGAATACCAAACTGCTCTGCCTCCTCGCTCAAAAGTAACGCAACGTGCGAAAATGAAAAGGCACTCTTTCGCGAACACAAAGCTCAATTATTGCATTATGGGATAACGAGGTTTCCTGAATACAATAATTTACTGGCAAAATACGAGCCGCGGGTACGCAGGGCACGAATGCATTATACCTATTAATTCATAAATACCCCGCGCCCAGACTGGTTGCGCGTGCACCTCTTCTCCGCCTTCCCTCCCTCTCTCTCTCCCTCGTTCTCTTTCTCTCTCTTTTCACATCCTTCTCACCCCTACCGCGCCTCAGTAATCCACCCTCGTCGCGCTCCTCTTCCTCCCTTCTTGCCTGTATTACCATCACCACACAAACGTATAATATGATTCAGGTATACGCGTTGCATATATTCGTCATGAGGCCACACTTGTGTTGAGCCCACGCAGTGTGTCGTCCCGCCGCGCCGGTGAACAAAGGCCACTCGACGTTATGCACCCTCACTTTTCGAAACGTCGAACCGCGTTGGTCCGATCCCCTATCCCCCCTGTTCCTCTTCCGTTCCTCTCCGCCCCTATGCAACTGCACCCCCATTTTCCATCCCACTCGTTCGTCCGAACATATGCAGCATCCCCTTTCGATTTCTCTCTCCCACGCGTTCTTTTCCACCTTCACCGCTTCTCTCCTCCATTTCTTCTTCTCTTTTACTCTCTCCGCCCGTCATCCAGCCGTAACCACCGGCGGACAAAAAGTGTGTCCCAAACAGACACGTTTCTAAAAGCGAATGAATTAGATCTATGATGCTCCAACGGCTTCCATGCACATTATACGTGTACACGTCGCGGTAAGTGCCGACAAGTGTAGGTGTACACGAATGCAAGCGTGACGACGCAACCCGCGCACCCGCGTTCCCTTGGCTCACATCCCAATGGACTCGGCTGTATTTGCGCGCCCGCGTGCGCGCGCAGTCGCCGTCAGCGCAAATCACGCGCGTGTGCGTTCCAGTTCTCTTCACTGTGGAGACCTATTTACGCCTGTATCGCTCACGACCCATCCACTCCCCTCGCAGGAGGACACAAATATACTCGCCGGGGTGTCTACGCGTTTATTAGGAGATCGGGGGAATTCTTTCTTTTTTTTCCAACGCGAAGAACGTTCTCGCGTGTATAGCAAAGCGGAGCGAGGAGGTCGAGCGAACGCCTTACGATGAATGGGAGGTCGCGTGAGACGCGTGGACGCGTCATACCGCCCGTCTTCTGGAAATCGTGCCAAATGGTCGTGGAATTTCTAAGAGCGATCGAGTCGCCGGTGGTGGACAGTTTCGTCGCTGCGTCATTCTCGTCTCACCGTCATCGCCATGCCACCTCCTTTTCGTTTCACGTTACGTCGACTCGCGATTGTCCTTCGCTCGGTTTTCCACGCCCTAGAAAATCGTACTTTCCGCGAGAACGCGGGTGCGACAGTCACGCGAGGCGACGCGTTCGGCGAAACGTACGCGGCCGTCCACGGCCGCCGTGTGCCTGTTTACGCGCATATTAACGGCGATAGGTACCTACCCGGGCTTGCGGCACGGAACGGTCGGTGCCACACGGGCGACCGGTATAATCCGCGGTACGCACACACAGGAACCGCGTGCCAGGTATGTACGTATTATGGCGTTTCCCTTCGACGACGACGACGACTACGCAATGCCAGTAGGGACGCGCGCGCAGCGCATGCTAGCTGCGACCATTCGTGGCTACGTATGCGCGTCCACGTGGGTGTATGTGTACGGAGTGTGTCATCTCGCGAGCGAACAAAGTCCACTCGGCATTAGACACCCTTGGTTTCTGAAGCCTTGGGCGGTGGTGGTCCCCTACCCTTTGCTGGCACCCCTATGGATCTCTCCTCTAGTCGAGAGAGCCACCCCGCCGCCCTCTCTTCCTCCTCCCCCTCCCCCCTTCCATCTCACTCTTCCCATCCCACTTCCTCACTCCATCGCTTCCTCGCTCCTCTCCACTCTACCACCTACCGACTCTACTTCGCCTCATCCTCTCCCTCTCTCTCTCTCTCTCTCTCTCTCCCGTTCCTACCGCCTCTCTCGTCTTCCTACTCGCTCTCCTCCACCTTCTCGCCACCTCACCCTACTTCTCCGTAACGTCGACCACCCTCGTCCCTCCGCCTTTACCACCCGAGCGTCCCTCGGTCTCTCCTTTTCCCCGTACCCTCCCTCCTCTGCCAATGTTTCTCGTTCCCTAGAGCAGCCCCTGCTTGCTGCCAGTTCTCTCCCTCCCTCCCTCCCTCCCTCCCGTTCCCTCCACGTCCCCTCCTTCTCCCATCGCCGTCACTGCCGCCGCCGCCGCCGCCACCACTTTCCTCTTCCGCCGTCCACCTCCACCGTCGCGTACCACCGACGGCAGTCGCCTTCGTCCTCGCCCTCGCTCCCTCCCCTCGTTCCTCCACCTCTTTCTCATCCTCCACTCCCAAGTCTCCTCCTCGCCTCGTTCCCTCGTCCCAGCCACCTCGCCCACCCGCGCGCACTCCCTCACAAAAAACCCAAGTCCAGTGTGGGCGCAACGGGGGGTTTCTCCCTTCGCCTCCTTTTACCCTCTTCCCATCGTTCCTCCTTTAGCTCTCCCCCGTTCCCACCCTCGCCCTCCTCCTGGTCCTCTACCTCTTCGTCATCCTCCACCTTCTCTTCCCTCTCACCGCGCGCCACCGCACCGACCGACCCCTTCTGTCCCTCTTCCAAGCCATCGTCTCATCGTGCTATACCTTCGCCCGGCCGTTCGCTCTTGGGTCTATTTCTCTCTTGGCCTCACTCTTCGCCTTTCTCTCCATCTCCATCCTTCTCTTTGATTCTCCTTCCTCCTTTCTCTTCCTCACTCCAATACGTCTCTCTTCGGTTCTTCTGCGGGACTCCACTTCGCTCGCCCGCTCTTCAGTTTTTCTCTCTTTCTTTCTCCATCTCTCGCTCTCTCGCTTCCTCTCTCTCTCTCTCTCTCTCTCACTCTGTATCTATCTATTTATCTATCTAGCCCTCTCGTTCCATCTATTCATTTATAGCGACTCTCAACCTAAACCGACCGGCAAATTCGAAGAGCAGAAGGGGAACCTTTCGGTGGGCCTCGCTCGGTCATGCAAATCATCGAGAATGACGTTCCACGGTGGATCCTGACGCGAGAGGATCTAGTGAGTTCCAATGAGCCACTTTCGTCGGTGGTTGAAAATCTTCTTTGGGTAAGTACCGGTAGTCGGGCATTCGGTATGAAACGTACGAAATAATGGAGTATACGATGAAAAGCCCGAATGTGTCTGATGGTATATGCGAAATGGAAATTATCGAAGAAGATCGCGGTACAACCTGCAAATGCATAATGTGTTTCTTAAATCTTTGCAGTCGAGAGGTACCTCTTGATCACTTTGTCACGGCAACTTTGAACGGTGACACCGGTCACTAATTGGGTTGACGCGATACGTCGGGCGTCTACGATATTTATCTGCGTTTGATATCTTTTGAAAGTGGAAGGGTTGCATAATATGTATATAACCTTCCGAAGTATAAAATGATATATTTTATATATTCTATATACGGGGTGTCCCACTTTAAATAATACATTTAATTATCGCCGAAATGGTACGTAAAATAAAAATATGTTCCGAACAAAACTTGTATGGCTTAAAAGTGGCCATCAACTGGTGCCAATAACTTGACCTTGGAAAGCCATTGCAAGGTCACGTGAAGGTCACCGTCAATTTCTTAAATGGAACTGTAGCTATTTTTATAGCATATTATTGTAGCTTATCAAGAGAGCTTTCCAAAACAGTATAATAAAATATTTTTCTCTCACAAGTACATTTTGGAATCCAAAGGGGAATTTCCGAAAAAGGCCTCGAGTGCAAAGGGTTGATTATGTTATTTCGTTAATTATCTTTCACCCTTACGACAGGTTAATTTTTATAGCACCTGAAAACGGATGTATTAGGAGAGTGCAGTCCATTGATTCATAGACGCATCATAGAAGCCATGGATTCGATGGCTTCTTGCGACCGACGTCTCGGAAGCCGAAAGGTAAAGCTAAATCGTAATCGTGGTCTCCATACTTTTATTCGGTTTCTTGGCGATTGAAACGTTAAATTGAAATTATATGCTATTTTATTATCGTGTACGTGTGAAATCAGTTAATGAAAAGAGAAATGTAGACCAATGTGTATCGTATTTTCGACGTTCCGTGACTCCAATGTGGACAGATCACTCGATTCGAGTGATTAAGTAATAACGTGAAATTATTCACGATAGAAACGAATTATGAGAATAAATTTAAGATCCTCCCGTTCTTTTGCCTTCGAACGTACTTTGGTATAACGAAACGAAGGATTAAACGTTCTACGTGCCAGCAACGCCACTAGACTCACCAGACCTAAACCAAATCCTAATCCTAATCCAGGCTTAACCCGGGACCTAACCGACACCCAATTCGATCTTCCATCGAACAATCTTCAAACCATAATTCTCAAATGATTCCGTTTCATGGTACCCGTTCGAAATGACAAATACAGATCCTACCGGTCGTATGCAAAGTCCGACAAAGGCACATTCACGGACATTTCGCTCACTGTATTCCGTATATCGCTTCTAATTCTCTTCTCTCTTTCTCTTCGGCACCTTCTCGTTCGCAGATACGTCATCGCGATAAGTACACACCGTCACGTCGAAAATTCTCTCGCATCTGCTCTACGGAGGTTACTCATCTCCACTCTCCCCTCCTTCTGTCACCCGCACCGTCCTTCTACCCATCCCCCACCCCCGTATCGATCCCGACGGACCACCGCGTGCATATCGCTGATATTCGTAACGGGACATTCCGGTAACATCGGTGCGTTGACTAAATACCTTGGTGCCGCACCACGACGCGCCAACGGTGTACCGTTAACACCAGACGGCGAGGAAAAGAGACAGGAAAGGAGGGACATGTAATACGGCTAATCCCATTAGGGGCGAGGGTGTGGGAAAAAGTTCTTCGCCATTCGTACAACCGTACGATAAAAAGGGACGAGTGGAGGGTGTCGGCGGGTCTCGGCAGACCGCGCTGGCGTGGCATCGATTAATTTCACGGCCCTCGTAAAAATTAATGAAGCGTCGCCAGGGAGAAGGTGAGGACGAGGAGATCACGATCGCTATCGATGCACACCGAATACTCTTATTCTTGATGGCTCGCGCTCGCGGATAAACTATTCGCGAATTCCTTTCGTAGATCCTCTTTAGCGAGGATATTCAGTCGTTTATCTTATCCGACAAGATTAGTAACTCGTAGAAAGGATGATCAACGTCTACGACAAGTACTTTACGTTTCTGTGTTTCGGGAGAGATCGTGCGGGTGGATCTACTTCGAGAGAGTAGCGCAGAGAGAAACGAATCGACGAAATATTATAATTTATTTTACTTTGTTACATCGAACAGAGACCCTTTGGAACGCAAACTATCGTGTACATAAATCTGCTGTATTTGAAGAAAGTGTAGAAGAATTAACCAGCAATCAACGATAACGATGAGGAATCGAGGTAAAATTGTAGCGGCAGAAATTTCGAGAGACAAGGTATTCGGACGGATTTGCGGAATCCGCTGATATCTCATCGGTGTTACCGTCATATTCATCAGTGCGTGGTACGGTAAATACACCGATTCCGAAAATAAAATGTGAATTATGAAAATGGAATCACCGAACGGTGTGAACGCGGAGAATGATTGGAAGCAAAAAACAAGTGCTGGGGGAGAGGAAGAGAGAAAGGGTGAGTGGAGAATCGGAAGAGCGACGAGGGTGAATTGATAGAGTGAGAGAGAGAGAGAGTGGAGGAGGGAAAGGTACGCGAGGTCGTATCATCCGCAGGTGTTGCAATACATTGTAACGCTTGACGCCTCGGTGTCCACCGACGGTGTAACGTGCGTCACGCGTAATACGCGACATTTCTCAGTATTATATAATGCGCGTTAGTAGAGCGCGCGCCGCGTCGGTGGCGGCTGATGCGCGCGGATGCGACGTGCCACGTTAACGGAGCGCGAGCCCGCGGTAAATTATACGTCGTTACAATTAATAATGTAAACCGCCATTACACCCGCTCTCCCATTAGATCGCATCTATCCCCGAGCAATCGCCCTGCCGGTTTTCCCCTTTCGCGCGATCGATTCACTCCCGGATTTTTCTCGCTATCGAGGAACGGTTTTTATAAAAGAGTAACAGTAATTTGTCACGAGAGAGAAAGACGTTAGAATAGGATTTAGAATATGTCACAATTGACGAAGTACTAAATTAATCTAAAACGAGCTTCGAAATGATCCTCGCTTTTTTTTTAAATTTCACTCCTGCGTACTTACGTATACCCGGAAATCGACGATTGGGAGAATTCGATTCGATCTTTCGGCTTTTCCTAAAGAAAAAAAAGGAAGGCAAGGCGTCGTACCTATCTTTCGACCGAACGGAGTAGGTACTGGCGAGGGGAGCTACGGTCGAACGTCTGCAATGAAAGGAAGAAGAAGAAGGGAACGCACGAAAGAAAAAGAAATGAAGAGGAGAGAAGGAACGCAGAACGGGAGCGTCTCTGGGTGCGTGGCCGCGCGTAGTCGACGTTTCCTCCGTTCGTTCTGAGCGCAACGACGCGAGGGATGCGGAGGACGGAGAGCACTCGCGCGAATATACACCCGGCAAGCAACGAGAAAGAAAGAAACTTCAGCTTTGCCTCTGCCGTCACACATGGTGGCCATGTTGCCGCCTCCTCCTCACCCTCCACCTTTTCCTCTCCACCTTCGCCTCCACGGTGCGCACCGCTCGCTCCTTCAGCTTGCTCTCTCGCTCGCCTCCACCTCCGATGCATTCCCCGGCGCTAATACCCGAGAAGGGCTCAACAAGGCTGTAGTGCGGGCGTGGATGTGCGCGTGACCATGTGCGCGTGTGTGCGAGTGAGGATACGCGTCAGGCACAGAGCAGCCACCGTCATCGTTGCTCGTCGTTGCCTTTCTCGTTGTCTCTCCGCGAGAAGCGAGACGGCAGGGTGGGCAGTTTCTCTTTCAATAATACCTGCGCGAACCATGCGTATCCACGTACGTACGACGCTCCGACCAAGGTGACGTTCAGCTCTGACATTTCTTTACCGCGAGATAAAATGGATAAAGGATCCGTCAATATCGCTACTTCGTTCGACGGATGGTTTCGAGCTGATTTCGATATTGATGCACTCGATGGATCGGAGGTCCTGTTAACGATCGTCAATTATGAATTCAATTATTAGATGTGTAAGGTAGAAACGCGTTATAAGTCTAATGCTGCTCGTAATATAGTGTATGGGACACCGGTGCATGGATGCTGGACACGTATCGTTAGCGAATCGCGCGGCTATTCCCGAGGATCCGATAGAATCTCACCCCGGTCCATTTCGAAGTGTCGTACAGCCGGGCGAGCGACACCTGAGACGGAAACGAATAACATCTTGGTATGTTGGGTAGGTTAATCGACGGTACCTAGGCGAGCCTCCCAAGCGCGACGCCCCCTTTCTCTCTCTCTCTCTTTCTTTCTCTCCTCTCTTCGTCTCTTCCGCCCTCTCTCCCTGCTATCAGTACTTCTGTCCGTCTTCCCGTACCACTGCCGCTACTTATCTCCGCGTGCACCTCCGCTTCACTCCACCTACCTCTCCTACCTCTCTAGTCCTCCGTGGCTCTATCTCCCACATCCTCTCCCTCCTCTCTCTTTATCAATCCCTTTCTCTCTCTCTCTCTCTCTCTCTCCTTCTCTATCCTCACTTCTCTCGGCAGCGTCTAATTAATAGCTAGTAGCAGATTGGACGAGGTACGTAGGCAACGGCCGACCGGGTTAGATGTACACGGGAACGTCCCACGGTAAACGGTTGGAGAGACTCCGCTACTCTCGGGATATTCCTCTAGAGATTTGAAGTTTCGCGAGAGCAAGAGGGACAGATCCCTCCCATCCTGCCACCCAGACCCCTATACCCTCGCACACCCCCACACAAATAAGTAAAGAGAAAGACAGACCGCGCGTGTAAGCGCACTTACAGCAAGCAGGCCCACCGCGTAAGGGGCAATTTGATGCATCGTCGGATTCGTTACGATTAAGAATTCCGTCGAGAGGGCACCTGGTTCACGTGGGTGCGCGAGGGAGGACCGCGAACGGGAGGAATCGGAGACTCCGGTAGACACGTCAAGGGAGAGTCGTGGAAAAGGGAGGATGTGTGCGAGGCATCCTACCGATTTCTATCTCTATGCCTCCGCACCTATCTCTGGCTCGCGTCCCTCCGGTCCTCGTGCGGGAAGATACCTCGGGCGATAGGCGCGCGCCCTCGACTTGCCTCGTTTAACGCATTCGGTGAGACAGTGTGTGCTTGCGTACACGTGCTCGCGAGTGTATGTGTCTGATAAAGTGAGAGAGGAAGAGAGAGAGAGAGAGAGAGGAAGAAAGACTGCGAAAGAAAGACCCAGGGCCGTGATCGTGGTCGCCGTCGCGTTAGTCATTGTTCTCAATTAGGCGTTCACGGCATATCAGCACTTCTACCGAGCGGATTCGCGAGCCGGGCAAATCGGGATCTCGCCGTACCGATCGCCGATTCAATGGTGAACCGCGAGCACGGAGAGGCAAGAGGCTTTCTTACCGCGCTAGAACGATTAGATACGCGCCGCCTTTGGCGAGCGCGACCTTCCAACGCCGAGGCGACGAATAACGCCTGTTAATTGCTCACTTTGCTACCGCCTTCTCCTACTTTTGTTAGTCGCATGCTTCCACCGCAGGCGGAGATTATCTGTGGTAGTTGATTATTTAGCTAGTTCGTCGACGGAATCGGGAGTAATATGTAGTAACGTCGAATGGAAAACGCACGAGGGACGAATGGAATGTGCTCAACCTTCTTTCGAATGTACGACCTAAACGAGGTGCGTCGTTGAAGAATATAAACACTGCGTTATTTTTTTGTCACGATCCGAACGACTGAATATGGACTTATCGACCATAGAAATCTAAAATGTTTTGTCCACAGTATTTTAAGATAATAATAGAGTATTGGTACATTCGTAAAATCGAAGTTACAAAAGCGGAAAATGCGAGTTTCCAGATCTTCTAAAGCGTAAACGTTAGTCTTTCGCGCGTCAGCTTTGAATACCGTTCATCCTTAGTTAATTTTCCATTAATCCTTTCTCATTATCGATTTAAGCGCCATTAATAAGTATCGTACTTGCTGTTAACTTATTACATTATAAAAGGAGCCACTAATAATGGTCATGCGCCGCACAATACGGTACACCCTCGCTCGAGAAAGGACACGAAGGAAACGGCAGAAGCTCATCTTTAAAATGTCCAGGGTCGCAGGATGGAGCCTATCGCAAGCTCTGCTCGTATCATACGCTCGACTCAACGCGACCGCGCGTAAGAGTCGAACCGATCTTCCAAGATCGATATGCGTAACGAAAGACTCGAGCGATATGATCCTAGCGAAAAGCTCGTTGATTTTGCTTCCGCGATGAAACGGGAGCTTCCTCGTCGGTCGGATCGTGCATAATCGCCTAGGAGAAGCTTCCTTGGGAGAAACTGTAAGCCGATCGAGGGCGATCCCCCGACGTTCGGCGTCCAGATTACGATGACGAGGACGTCGGTGAAAGACGACGAGGAACGACGATCGATCGATTGTCTTTCATCGACGCGCGTGACGCGCTCGCCCCGGGCTTTTCGCAGAAGCACGCACGCAGGCCGCTTCTTCTCCTCCAGTTGGGTCCTGGTTGGAGGTTCTCTTTTTTGCCCGGATACTGAGTCGAAGTCATCGTCATCGGCGTATCTCCCAGCCAGGCCCACCGGGAGTTGAGCTTATCGCGAAACGTCGCTCGACCGGCACGGATGGAGCGGTGGGAAAGGTGAGGAGGGGGAAACGAAAAGAAAGAAAGAAAGAGGAATGTATATTAAGAAGAGCGAGATGGAGACAGAGAGAGAGAGAGAGAGAAAGGAAGGGTGAGGAGATAGCAGGAGAGACCGATAGATGCGTCGGTATCCCGTGCGGCGACAAGCGTGCACGCGTGTTTCGTGCGCAGCACACGTGCGTGCGAGCGTGCACGCAGCATGGGGAAGGCGTGCACATGGGTACGATATACCTCCAACCATCTCGATCATCGTTGGACTTGCCTTTGCCAAACGGCATGTGCTTCCTCGAGGCTTTCACACGGGAGTACACGTTAAAAGATTCCGAATCCAACTTTGGTGCACGCAGAAGGAACACATATGGAAGCGTATGCACGTACTTTACTGTTTTTTTCGATCGGTAGTTATAGATACGGTCAAAATAGAAGACATTTCTGGAAACATTGCGTAATATCAAAGGGGACTGTTCGGACACGTATTCATATCAGTTCGAGTTAAACATATCCGATCTTACCGATGAAACTGAATTATCA
This sequence comes from Tiphia femorata, assembly GCA_944319695.1. Classification (NCBI taxonomy): domain Eukaryota; kingdom Metazoa; phylum Arthropoda; class Insecta; order Hymenoptera; family Tiphiidae; genus Tiphia; species Tiphia femorata. The sequence goes on from OX090903.1 coordinate 10,848,261, forward strand.
ATGTTCGATGGAAGTACGAATGAAAATAACAATATAACGGGTTTGGAAGATAATATTGAAAGTGCGCTATTAAAAAGCAAAGATGATTTGTAAGAGAACAGTCTTCAAATACCCGTTAGATTGACGGGAGTGATGGAAGTAGATACAGGTACGTTCAACCCTGATATTTCTAGTATTAGCGCCTTCTCTTTATTTTTTACCTTTGCTCTTCTCTTGGTTTACCCCCCTGTAACGTTCGCGAAGACGGGAGAACGTCCAAATTGCATCATCTTTTCTTCCTCCTCGGTCCTCTTGTCCCCCCCTCCCCATACAAAGAACACCGGAAGACGACAGAAGTACAGAGACGGGCAGAGAACTGGCCACGCACCGTTAACAACGCGATAAAACCAATCACCGAAATAACCGCAGACCACCTCAGCCAGCTTCCCGTCATAGACACGTGGCCGGTTGGCGCACGCATACACGTCAGGCCACCTTCACACGCGGACGCGCACTCTGGTGCGTCATTCGCGGCACGACTGTATTCGTATAAATTTCTTCTCCACTTGCTTCGCCTTCTCTTACCTCCCTCGTCCCCTTTCACCCTTCTCCGTTCACTCCATGCTCTGCCACGTATCTCCAGGCCCATCCCTTCGCATCCCTTTGCAACCCCCTATCCGTACGCACACCTATCCAGCTATCGATCTATTTCTCTATCCGTCCCTCCATTCGTCCACGTATTCATCCACCCATACCAAAATCCGAACACCAGCTGCAGACACATTGGTATCCACACGCACGCACGCGTGGACGCGGAGGCATGCGTGGCTGTCGAGCTCTGCGGCTCGCCGACGGTACCGCTGAAGGTTTAATTAGCGATTCGGTTAATCCGGTACGTGGCTATTAGCGGCGTGAGATCCGAGGCGTGATGATAGGAAAAAACAAGCTGCAAGTACCTGCGCAAAGGTAATGCGATTTTCAAGATCTTTACGCGGACGATGAGCGCCCGTCGAGCAGCGGGGAAACTGATGGATAATTGAATACCACACACCCGCGCGACCGCGATGACCCCACTGTGGCCTTTACGTCGAAGTCACGTAGCGTTGCTTTCCGGTGGCTAGGAATGTCTCTTGTGATACGCGTAATTAGACAGGGGCGTCAGATTTTCAATTTCCAAACTGTATCGAATTATTATCCGTTACATGTGATTACAGATGTTGTCAAAAACTAGAGAAGAGAAAGGAGGAAGCTTTAGTCGAAAAGAGCTCACAGTAAACGACGATCCACTATTAACAATGAGTTTATCTTGCTTCGAATTTCAACAATGTGTTTTATAGTTTATTTCTAGCAAGATGCGGATGACGTAACTTGTCAAATTTTGAAAAACCGCGTTACCAAGCCGAGCGGATGTCGTCGAATGCTTCACCGCTCAAAGGAAATTTTTCTCCCGACCGTGAAAAAGAAAAGCGCGTGGACGTCGCTTCGTGGCTCCGGTGCTTTTCATTGACCGGCTTTTCTGTGGCGCTCCCGTAGGTAAACCAGAGTTTAAGAGATCCCGCCGCACGCGGGTAACTGAGACAATTTATGTGCAAGGCTGTTTATGCGCGCGGTGCGAGGCGAAACGTCACTACTCACCGCGTAGAAGCGAGGTGGGAGATTCTGATGAGACAAAAAACAGAGAAATAGAGAGGGAAAGTGCGAAAATGGTAAAGAGAAGTGGCGGCTCGGAGGAGGAGAAGAACGAGGGAGAAGAAGGGAGTGTAAGCGCGAAGCACGGTAGGAAGGGTTAGACAAGGCAGGGTGAAGGGAGTCGGAGAAGGATCGAGGAGGCGAAAGAGAAAAAATAAAGAAGCGAAATAAGAGTGAGAGAGCAAGAGGGTGAGAGAAAATGACAGAGGGAAGGGCGCCGCTGAACGCGTTTCGCGAACGTGCTGTCTCACCGGGCTCACCTAATGGCAGCATAAACTCGCCCTAAAATCTTAAAATAGTCGCAACAATTTATACGTCCTGTTGTTGCACCTTTGCCACCGTACTCTCGTGTCGTTCCTCCTCTACTCCCTTTCGGGGACCCTTAGCGCGCCCGAGCCCGTTCTCACTCTTTCTCTTCCCTCGTTTTCTCCCCTCCACCCACCATTTCTCTCTCTCTCTCTCTCTCTACGCGTTTGCTCTTCGTCTTCCCCTCTGCTCTCCGAGCAGCCTGGTGTCGCCAGTGGAGGCTGAGGGAGTGTATACGAAGCGGCACGCACGATGCACACTGGTGCACCTGCAAACGAAGGAGCACCTAAATATATACATACGTGCGGGCCATTACGCGCGCAAAACTACAGGAACGCCGCTCACCGCGAACTCTCTCGCTTGAACAAGGTCCGCGAGCAAAAGGGGCCATGAGGCAGCAGTGGTGGCGGGGGCACGCGCGTCAGGCCTGGCCGATGTGGTTTTGCGCGTCTTGGCACAATTTTCCGCCGCCGCCAGCCGCCGCGGAAGTCGCTCTTTTTCCCGTAAGAAAATTTCTCAGGCGTGCGCGTTACCGAGAATTTCCAGTCCACAGCGAAATTACTGGAATTGCTCGTCGAGTGACTCCAAATAGGCGCGTAGAAGACGCGGAGGAATCGATAAAAGCGAGGTGGATCGCAATCGAGGAATTTCGGATGTTTGCAAAAGACCTGTGGCGCATTACGCAGACACCGAATGATGCGCGAAGACCAGAATTTCAAGTTTCGTTCGACGAGTAATTGGATCTGTTATTAAGCTCTGCAATCCTAATGCTCCTTGACAGGAAGAAAGGCAAATCAGCAAGGAAGTCGTAAAACTATTCACCGTAGAAAATCGAATCCGACACGTTTCTCTCTTGGAGGTCGAAACGCGAGTGGCACTTCCCTTTTACGCGAAAGATTTGCGACGATCGAGACGGACGTTGCACGTTTCTTGGCGTGGAATCGTCCAACATGGAGAAACTCCTTGGGGCGAGCTTCTCCTCAAGCATAGTTCGGAAAAATATTCTCCCCTCTCGTCTCGTCGTGAGTATAGACGATTTAGTATAGATAAACCGAGGGATTTACCTCCGGCGCACGGTCGAAGCCACACACGATGCCTCATCCTCTTCCTCTTCCTTTTCCACCTCCACCTCGTCCTCATCCTCCTACGTGCACTTCACGGACCGATACGAAAAGCCAGGAGAAAATACGAAAGATAGGGACGGCGCTTGCCGGTACCTTTCACGCCCACTTCCGGTTCAAAGGGGTGCTACCGGTTCTGGACAGATAGACTCCGTGAATCCGTTATCCGCTTTAGGGTCCTCCCGATAAAGGAACAAGAGGCAACGGTGGGACGGAAGACCCGGGCTGGGAGGAACTTTCATTATCGCGCGGTGGCTTCCTACGCTACAGATGGGAGGAATTAAATATGCCGTTGCGAGAAGCGAAAAGCGGAACGATTTGCAACGTAAAGGAATGGAAAGAATTATGCTTTGACGCTGGTGCGATCGGACTGCACGTCGGCAGGAACAATTGCCGCGAGAAGTACATTACCAAAAGAACCCTCCAAGACTACGTTTCGCGCCAGATTCGAATTATTATCAAAAATATCGATCTTTATTATCCGTTAGTACTTTTAAACTATATCCTAAAAACGACCCTGCCAGAAGGAAAAACTCAATCTTTTCGTTTTCCCTTTAGGAAATGGGTTGCAATCGGTTCTTGTGGCGTTGGCCCAAAGTCACGTGCACCCCCGAAATGGAGTACAAACAAACGACAACGCCAGAACCGTGTCGTTTATTTGTATCCAGATACGGTGAAGCTCGGATGGCAATTCGTAACAACAAACCCGTCGTAAAATTTCTCGTGCGTAAAACTTAACCTAAAGGATCTCCCCCTTGCTCTCAACCGATCTCTTTGCTCGCGGCACCCTTCCCTCTTTGGCTTTACGATAATCCAGCCGCAGTGCTCACAGGCTGGTTCTTTTTTTTTTATTGCGCACCAAGAAGGCAGCAACCGGCTGTGCCGCCATCGTCACCAAAGCTGTATCTTAGCAAAATGATTTGTAAGACTAGCTGGCCGGCAAGACCCGGGGAAGAGTCGATTGGTCCACGATCGCGTGCAAACCTCGTTGCGCAAAACTGGTTTAATACGATCAACGTAATTTCTCACTACGAGACCCACCGAGAAGCTTCGTGGTCAAGAACTTGGAAATCCAGAACGGTGGATGCGGGGTGTGCGCTGTTTTCCGAAGTTACGCGCGCATTAATATTGAACAGAATATTGGAGCATGACCCAAAAATTAAAGATCACCCCAATTGTTAGACCGCTATCGCGTTATTCGCAGCGTACGTAGTCTCTCGCGTCGCCTGACCTCCTGCTAAGTTGCTCCGAAGAGACCCAAGGAGAGAAAATGCGAAAGGTCCTTTCGGCTACCGGTGAAAAAGAGAAAGAGCGGCTAGCACTACTGCAGGGACCCCGAAGACTCCCCTTCGCGCAGCTCTCACCGGCAGGACTACTTCAGTTTCGAGGTTATCCCTAGATAGGGAAAAAATGTCTCGTGCACGGCAGCTGGGTAAAATCGTATCTCCTCCGCCACCCTCTTCTGCGCCTCATCCACCTTTTTCCCTTCTCATCCCTACTACCTAGTCCACATCCTCCCTTTTTCCTCCTCCACCTTGTTCTCCTCCTACGAGGCCTCGTCCACCTCTCGACGTGTAGGGGTCCTCCGCGTTGTCGGAGAGTATTGGCCGCCAAGAGCAAAAACCTTGGAGTCCCATGTACGTGAGCGTGATGCGCGCGCGGATGTGCGCGTGTGTGTGTATGTGTATGCTAGTGCTCCGGTGAGCCCGTACGTGCGAAGGAACGAGAAAAGAGGGTAAAAGTGAAACGAGGAGGAAGAAGGAGAGAAGAGGAGCGGAGAGAGACAGAGAGAAGAAGAGAGAGAGAGAGAGAGAGAGAGAAGACGTACGCTCAAAAGGGAGGGAAGCGAAGGAGGAAAAATGCAGAGGTAGAGCCAGCGACCTAGGAATGGATGGTTGGTGGAAGAGAGACCGCGCGAGAAAAGTCGAAGAGAGAGGGAGTGAACGAAGGGAAGAAGAGAGGGGGGGAGAACGAGAAAGAGTAGCTGGAGAAACGAGAGGTGAGGCACGAGAGGGAGAGCGGAAAGGAGAAGAGAAGAGGAATAGAGAGAGCGTGTAGCCGGTGAGGTTGTGAGACCGTTCCAGCGCACACAGGCCGTCCCATATTACGGAGTCTCACCCTCTCTGGCCTGTCCGCCCTCTCCTCCTCCATCCTCCCTGCGCTCCTCTGCGCAACCCCTCCTCGCTCCGCACTCACCTCGTCCGACCCTCCCCCATCCTCTCGGCCCTCGAGATGAAACCCAACTTCTCTGCTACCTCGACTCGTCCACCCTCCGTCCTTCTCCCGGACCCTCCCCCAACGTTCCCTCAACCTCTCGCTCCGTACTCCGTCGGAGAGTAAGGGAGTCCTTTGGGGTTGAATCGAGGAAGCGAGGAGGGGGGAGGTACGACTATGCCGTTGCAGGAAAGGTAGAAGGACACGGGCAAGAGGAACGTGTCCGAGGAGAGGTATATACTTCTATATACCAACCCCGCACATACGTATGTACATACATATACTTTCCTTCTATACCCACGGTGTAGCGGACACGCGTAGGTATATTTGTCCATATATAATGTACGTTTTTCCGCGCCTTCGTGTAACGCGCGTACGCAATTTAAGTAGGTATGCTTACGTGCGCTATACGCGGAATATCGTTATATATTATATAACGAATTATGTGTGTAAATACCTGACCAAGGTTCGAACCTGGGCGTTTGTATGCTGTGTGCCTACGTTTACATATGTACATGTGGAGTGGCACATGTACGCGCGCGCGGCCCACAGCTAGGCGATATTAATTTCTCTACGAGGGCTTTCGTCCACCTACCTTCCCGCTGCGACCCGTGGAAGGTCCCCGGTGACCCCGCGAAAGCCACGCTACGAGTTGTGACTTTCGGCGGTCATTTGAAACCACCACCGTGGACCCTCCCTCCTCTCGTGCCTCTTCCCTCTTTCCGCAGAAGCTGCTCGTCCTTCTCCTTTTCCACCACCTCCACCTCCACCTCTGCCCGTGACGGTCTCGCTCCTTTCACCGCTCGTTTCATCCATCCTCTTCGCCACCCGACCCTCCACTTTCTCGTTCCGCACTCCCCTCGCTCCTTCGCCTTTTCCCTCGACGTTCATCGCTCTCGTCTCTCCTGCTTCGACTCTTCTGTCGCGTTCCTTCCCTCCGACCAGATCTTCGAACTTTCCTTGCCCGATCGCATAAGTCCGACGTGGGCCTTCTTTCCCTTCGGGTCCCTCTTTTGTGTGTGTTTCAGATGGAAAGTTTCGTGAAGAGGAGCGGACACAGGTACGGGGCCAAATGTTTTTCCACGGGGTGCGACGAAAATTAATTCGTGCCGTCAGGTACTCCACGTCTCGGGGATCAGTGATCGCAGGGGTGTGACGTAATTGTAGTTTGACCTCGCGGAAGGAATAAAGGGATGAGAGCATCTACGGGTGTTCAATACCATTATGACGTTCTTCCTCAATATATTTCACATCTTACAGCTAGTAACATCGTGGTACTGATATGGATGAGAAGAGTTTTTATACTCGAAATTACATAGTACATTTGTAATTCACGGTTGTGAATTGTGATCTCAAAAAAGTTGAACATTCACCGCGGTTATAACAGAAATTTCTCGAAATTCTGAGCAGGTCTGAATAGACAAAATTATGCGAGGGAAGTGGAAGCGATGGATTATGGTATTCTGCAGCCGAAAATCGATCGTCGTTGGCCGAATGCCGTTTTATTCTATGCGCCAGCCTTAAGATATTTGACTTTACCACTGGAGATTTACTACAATTGAACAATAGCTCTCTGGTACTGTTGAGGGTTGCAGTGAAATCAAAGCGATGGAAATAGCATCCTCACTTCGGTGGTACCCTACTGCTTACTTAGTCTAACTATAGGAGCGGTTCAATCTTGTGACGTGCCTTAAAATAGAAACTGGATCGATCACGGCAGATTTCAATATGAACCATGCCAATGCCACTGTCAGTGAATCGCATCATCGCACTGAACAAGACTATCCTGGAATACGATAGCTTATTCATTATCATCCTTGGGATTGCCCCCTCCCCTCCTCCGGTTTGGCTTAGCAGCGCACCAATCAAAGTTGCAAAAACAGAATTCGTCCAACTTGCAAATTACCCGGCCGCTTGAATGGGAATGAAATAACAAATACGAGTTAGAGGAAAGCGAAGTATATTCCTTAAAAAAGACGGAAAAGAAAACAGTGCCGAAAAGTAGAACGTTCAGAAACGGTTCACGTCCTGCTTGGTATGGACCGACGAGCCGACGATCCTTTGTAATCTCGTTGAGGACGATCGTGGACCATCCCCCGGACCAGGACGAAGAGGCTTGGGGGGGCAACGGGATAGCCGAGTCTAAAACCCGTATAGCACCCCATAGTCACCCTCATCGCGCGCATAAATCACAATAGAGGCGGAAAGTGGCGTGGAGAACTTCTCAAGCAGGGATATGTTCTTATGGTGTAGTCTTCCACGTACCACCATACTCTCTCCCTCTCCTTCGCTCTCCTCTCTCTCTCCAATTCTCTCCTCGTCTCCTTCTACGATTCTCCTCGTCCGAGCATCGTTAGCTACCTTCCCACTTCGTCTTCTTTTTCCATGGCAACTTTGCTCCCACCTCTCCACCTCCACCCCCACTGTTCTTCGGCCCTACCACTCCCCTTTATCACCCGCCACCCGCTCTCTCTGTCTCTTCTATCTTGCCGCGTTTTACGCCACGACAATACACCTCCTTCTACCCCTCCCACTGCCCATTCCGCCCTCAAGAATAGGCCGTTACGATTTAACGTTCAATCGGACAATCAATGCGCGTTTCCATTGTCACGAAAAACAATGACACTTTGAGTGGTTTGTGGTAATACGTGCATGTAAGCGTCTAGGAAAACCAAATAACCCAGAAAAGACGAAAAATGATCTTAAAACACTTCAAAATGTCCTCAAGAAGTAGAATCGACTTTACAATGAAAGAGCTTGCGATACGTGGGAAATTACGTTCGGGGCCGACACACTTAGAGGGATTTCAAGGCCGAACGCTCGGCACAAATCTTGATTCCACTTTTAAGAGAAATTTGTTCGTTTTCTAAATCGCGCAGGAGTAAGCCGGGAGAGTCTACGCTAACGGATTTAATATAATGTAATATACGGGTTGCAATATATTGCAATATAGCGTAGTTATATGTATAGAGGACCGTAGGTACATACGGTACGTACACAGGCACACCCCCAGGGGTAGAGAGGACTGGATGTAAAGGGTACAAATATGATGGCGGAGAGAAGGAAGGGAGTCGAGAGAACGTTGAAGGGAAGGGAAGGTGGAAAGAGAGAGAGAGAGAAAGAGAGAAAGAGAGTGAGAGAGGGTGGAAAGACCGAACATCGTCCTTTATACCTTAGGTGGTCCCCGCGGATCCTAGCTGAGTCCTCCTTTCGTATCTTCACCCCCATTTCATCTCCTACCACCCCACCCTGCTCCCAAACCGCCCTTATTCTCTCCTCTAGCCTTTGCCACCGCCGCCGCTCCTACCGCCACCTCCACCGGTACCACCTCCGCCTCCACCGTCGCCGCTCCCTGGACTGAGTCTCTTAGGTTGGGTCCTCCCCCCTTTTGCCTTCTTCGCCCCTCCTCATCGCCCTTTTTCTTCCTCCAACCCTACGAATCGCCTCGAGCAAAAAACCTTCCAGGCTCTACGAGGGGGTAAAAGCAACGGGAGAGACGGTGCGCAAAGGGGTGGCTACGTCCGTGGACGAAGGTAGAACGGGAGAAGGAGGAAAGGAGAGAGAGCCAGGGAGAAAGAAGAGAGAAAGAGAGAAGAAAGAAAGATTATTTTTCGACGGTCCGGCTACGATTTTTCCGTTTTGCGTTCGATACCGGCGAACGAAATTAATAAATTGTTCAGCGTAAGGTGCAGTCCGTGGATTTAATTGAAATCGTCGAGGAAAATGTTAAGGCGGAACTTTATTTCAGATTACGGGAGAAATGTAGGGTGATTGTAGACTGTCGATTTATTGCCGAATGAAATTTGCTTTAAGGTGCGAAATCGTGTCTTAGGGGTCGCAGAGTCGCGTTTAACTTGGACAACGCACAATTGAATTCTCTAATCGTCATGCGGCAAATGATCTCGATAGTGTTCGAATTAGTTCGACGGAACCTGGAAAACTATCTCGAGATTGCAATTCATCCGAAATATAGTATAGTATATATATAGTATATATATATATAATACACATAGATAACCATGTATATATAACGTACACGGGGGATATCTGGCTTTGTCCCGCCTTATAGCGGCTCTTTCCCCGAAAATCCAAAGTCGTAAAACCACGTCGTCTGCGGGTGGACGAGAAGCAAAGTACGTTCGAGAAGAATGCAAGAAGGTACACGTGAGAGGGAAGACGAAGAGAAGGATGAGAACAAGGAGAAGAAATAAGAGGTGGAGAAAGAGAAGGCGGATAGCAAAGGGCGAGGGGTTGATGTAGAAAGATATTTTTCAGGCTTCCAACCAACGGTTCGCTGAGCCTTATAGAAAACCAGCCCTCAATCATGGTCCTGGATTCCCCTCGTTCTGCGGGTACGCCGTCGGTTGACCCTCGTCATAGTGGCACAACGAAGGAAAAAAAAAAGAAAAAACAAAAAAAGTGATAAAAAGAGGAAAAAAGAAAACGGCATCGAGGCAGGAAATTTCGTAGCGTTCACCGCGGGGGATTAATTATCGTTTAATGGATAAACGCGATGTCCTCCGCACTTGCTGTTTTCACGGTCATCCACCGTTCTCCGATGTTTCGAGGCGTCCTTGTGACCGATTTCACTCGAACCCTTTTCCACGCGACGCTTTTACCGTCGCACGGACGAAAGGAGTCAGTTTTACAATTGCGCACTTCGCGACGCTAACTCCTCGGCAATCCCTTGGCATGCAGATCGGATAATGCGATACTCGCGATGGCTCACTTATAGACCATATCGCTAATTATACGAACGGAAGAAAGAACTGGCACAAAGGGAGACGGACGAACGCACAATAGCAGATTGACCAAAGGAGCAGGGTGGTTTTCTTCGGAGTAACACGTCGGGATTAAACGGTCCCTTTGTTCGTTCCTGGTCAGTGTCGCCAGTCCGGTCTCGACCGTACCTCTTTGTCTTCCGGAGCCTTTTTGCAAGGCTCACCCCCTGCCACTCTCGGCCCCTCTCGGCCTCTCTCGGCCTTAGCTAGGAACGAACCCCGTCACTCCGCCGGCGTTTCTCCTCTTCTTCTCTCTTTTTCTCCTCCTCTTTTCCTCCGTATTAGATCCTTAGGTAAAGCCATCGTGACGGCTGCTCCGGGCTCCTCCGTAGTCTCTCTCCCCTACAATTCCGATCTCTCCACCCTACTGTAAAGACCGAAACTCGCATCCCGACTTCACCCCGGCCCCTCTGGTTCTCCGGGTCTTCTCACCCCACCCTATCCCGTCGGCCCCTCGTGCCCCTTCTCACTCTCCGCATTCCCCCCAACCACCGTTCTCTTCCTCCCTCGCCGCTCTCTTCCGCCTCGACCCCTTTTACCATCAACCTTCATCTCTCCTTCTCTCTCTCTCTCTCTCTCTCTCTCTCTCTCTCTCTCTCTCTCTCTCTCTCAGACACACATACATACACACACACACAGAGTTGAGAAACCGAGGACGGATGCTCAGGGGGTTGGGAGGAGGGAATAGGAGGGGTGGCTGGTCGGAAGGGTAAGTTTCTTGTTAGGGTCCAGACTCAGTGGCGACTCCGAAGTTCCTATAGGCATGTGCTCCGTGGCGCGGAAGGCGGGGTGCAGGGGAGAATGGGAAAGAGGGGTGGTGGGGTGAGAAAGACCCTAGGAGAAACGGAGGGATGGTGGGCGGAAGGGACGTGGTGGGGACGACGTGGCACCGACGGAGGTAGCGAAGGGTGCAAACAACTGTGGCTTGACAAACAAACCGATGGACCCGAAACCCAGCCATGATTCCGATTGTTTGAAGATTAAATCAGCCAAGGAACTGAGAACGAGCGCAACCACGGCGGTTCGTTTGCTTTTATTCTCGAAAATAGGAGAGCCTGAGCAACGGGAGTGGCTCCGGGCGTGTCGTTTAAATTGTGAGTCGAAAGGGCGAACTTAAAGAGTAAGACCCCGATGCCGAATCGGAATCGATTCCTTTATCGGACAATTTCAACGTCTAACGGTCAACAGAATCCTCAGGTATCGGAAAGTGTACCTGAAGCACGCCCATGATTATTCGCAACGTGCAACAAGTCCTTGATAACTCATGCGCCCGGAAATCTTCGTGGATCGATACCACACTCGATAAGTCCTCCAAGGCACAATCGAGCTTTGCGAGGTACACAAGATTATTCACAAATTACCCACACACGCGCACACATGTGATAATCAACTATCCCACGTTTCCCACTTCGTGTCCTTTCCTTATCGACGTATACAAAAGACGAGTGAAATTCGCTCGTCCGGAGACCAGCCGCCCATCGGTCCAGAAACTCATCCCTCCGTCCATCGCGATTTCAACTTGAGCCGCGACCACGACATATGTATTTACGACGTTCAAATCGATCTCTCTCGCAACGGCATTACACCTAAAGTTGGCCAGCAGTTCCACCTTGCGCGGATCGACGCGGTGCCACTCGAAACAGGAAGTTCGTTGGTTCGATCGGCCTAGACTCTTCGTAGGGGGTACCTCGAGGTGAACGTTCTTCGTCCGCGCACACATCGGCTCCGGACATTATTTAATAATGCATCACCGCGTACATTAACGCGATATAGAGGAGGCGACACAGGTAGCTGCATGGACGCGGGGGGAGGAGGTGGATCCATGTGGAGGGAATACCCAACCAACAGATACGTCTTCGCTCATCGGTAGGGTAAGTATGCGTGCGCGCGCGCGTACAAGCGCAGTGCGTGCGCGTGTACGCGCATACACACCCATATACGGACGCTTGGCCTACCATCCACCTTTGTGTGCCTTTCAGCGTAGTGACGCGCAAAGAGGGGTGGCTCTGGGGTACTCGTTCTACCTCCTCCCCTTCGTCTTTCTTTCTCCCTTGCAGACGTCCCTTACTACCCTACTTCCTCTCCCACCCATCACCTCCCTCGCTCTCCCATATTCTCTCACGGCTTCTCCCGTTTCAGCGACGATGGCGGTTCTCTCGTTCTTCCTCTCCTTCCTGCGATACAGTCGCCGAGCACACTTGTACGCACCCACATAGATGAGCGCAGTGACGTGTGGTCGCGCGGGCAAACGTACACGCGCGCAAATGCACACACGCGTGCACTGGCGTATGCGCATTTCTACTGGGCCGTGTATTTCAGCTCTGCGGGCATATAGTTACAGTGCACCGTGCAATATGCACACCGTGGTGAGTGCGGACTATAGGGCTCGAAGCCTCGGAGTCCAACGGAAGAGAGGGGTGGAGGTAGTGGTGGTGGAGAAGAAGGGGGAGGAGGTGGTGGTAGGTCTGGTGCTCGGGGGTGGTGGCGGTCGGGTGGTCGGGTGGACGGTTGGTCGGTCGGTCGGGGGTTGCTGGGTGGGTTTAGAGCGAGGTATAGTGGACAGCCTTGTGGACTAACTGGGGCTCGTGTTACGGGAGCGCACACCGGCGAACTTAATATACCTGTATGCACGTTGGCATAGGGAAGCGCGCCGTCGACAGACAGAGAGGATCGAAACAGGATGGAGGAGGGGAGGACCGCTGAGCGGTACCGAGGTAAAGCGTGAGACGGAGAGGAACGGTGAAACACAGGGCGAGAGAGAATCGGAGAAATAGAGCGAAGGAGAGGGAGAAGCGATGGTCAGAAAAGGAGAGTGAAAGGAAAACGAGGGAGTACACTCTAACCAAAATGTTAATTATTTAACTAGCAGGAAGGTCGGCTAACGAGCCGAGTATACGAAACTAGCGTATGAGGCGAGGAACTTAGGGGGTGAGTCCAACCACCCCACTATGGGTGAGTGGATGGGCCGACGCGACGTGGAGATCATACGTGGAGTCTCCTCCTCGGGGTACGACGACTCCCGGGCTTTTGGACACGTCCAATTACCAGCGCTGGAAAAGGCGCACCCGGAAAGAGCAACTTAGAGCACAACCCCGGCGACACCTTGTTACCCTCGCGAGAAACGATATTTCGAGGATGGCGCAGGGTGGCGAGTTTGCCGCTTTTGCCTGAAAGAGACCGGAGTAGCCTGCGGAGTACCTCGCGACGACGGCAGCGAAATGGCACAATACCAAAACGACCCGGATTGTTCGAGCAAAGGTCAGCCGTAGGACGGATCTCGGCGAAGAAAATGTCTTTATACAAGGTTTTAAACAAGGTCCATTTGCTGATCGCCGGTTTTCAAGTTTGTAGGTTGATGGAATCCTTTAGGTCATGATAGAATAACGGAGGTAGATCCGAACGAACGTAGATCTCGTGCAGTCTGCGTAGAACGCGTGTCAAGCGGTAATCTATCGGTGATACTACAATGCAGTTAATAACTATTAATAGGGAAATATTGATGATGCAAACTGTACGCAACGTATAAAATTCACCTAAGCAACAAAACATTAAACTTCAGAGTCATTAATTTTGCCGGAGAAAAATTAATCATCTATTAGTAACGAAACAATATGATTGTTCGTTTCGACACCTTGGACCCATTCATCATCCGGTTCGGCGGCTTCATCCACTTTTCTTCTCTTTCTCCTATCTTCTTTCTACCCCCCTCCTCTCTCTCTCTCTTTCTCTCTATTTGACTCACGCACTCGCGGTCTCTGTGCAAGTCCACCAACCCAAGAGAGTGCACGAGGGGTGGCACGAGGGACGGCTTGCCCCATTGAGGGAAAATGGGGTAAATCGAGCCGAGCACGGGGTGGAATTAGCGCTTTGGATGATTTTATTACAGCACCGTCGTGTAATGAAGATTTTATGAGGACCGCCCAATTATTGGTTATTTAGCGTCTTCGTATCCCGGGGGCGAGTTGCGCCGCAATCAGCTCTGCACTCTGCCCAGCCTTTCCTCGCAATCGTTTCGCATTTACCACCACTCGAAATGGAGGTATCGCATTCATAATTGTTTCACAGCGTCGATAGAATCGAACAGCGCGATCCCCGTTAAACCCCGGCGCTCGAACCCCGTCCGGTACGTTTGAATTCCTAATTACCACGAGAGATCGATGCGCCACCGTTATCACACACGATCCCCCGCACAGCCTCCACCACTACTCCTCCGATGTATATCCGTGGTCTTTGTGTAAATTGGAAACCAGAGACCGAGACGTATAACGCGCTTTACTTTCCCTGTTTTTTCCTATTCATCTACAGCGTCGTGGAATATGACGCGTGTCGGGTACGGTTCCATTTTCATATACGTAGCTGTAATTTTCACAGGTGTGGTCTGGACACCCGGGGAGACGAGCGTGATTTTCCCAAAAAATGTCGACTGACAAGAATAATCTCTCGGAAGATTGCGAGTATACCTAGAATACAAGCGATCCAATTGGGCAATTGGTGTGTTACAATGATGAGACATTATTACGAGAGCAGGGTACTCTTCCCAAAGAAGAGAGAAAAGAAAATGGAATGAGGCGGTCGTCGGCGGCAAAACAATTTTCGTCTCCCACCGTGCAAGATGCTTCTGTAAAGGTTGAAGGGCCTTCAAGGTCCGCCGATAAGTATTGACTATTTCGTATTGACCCCTCGTCAGGTACTCGATAACGTCGGCCACGGTTCGAGTTGCCGTTGAGCATATCGCCATGCAAGCTGATGTCCTTGAAGGTTCTCGAGTGGAACTTAACTTAGTACGGATGGTCTACGAAAGTACAGGAAGGTTCGTGATACCACGATCCAACCTACAGGTTGGAAGCGGCCATTTTGCCTGACTTTCTCTTTCTCTCTCTGCCTCACCTCCCTTTCTTCTCGGCCTCTCTTTCTCTCCACCGCTCTTAGAGTTCTCCACCCCCGCACGACCCTCGAGCGGCCTCCGCTGAGCGCGGTTGAGCGGGAGAGGTGGTTGGAGGGGTCGACGAAAGGGGTGAGAGGGGGTGCTTGAGGTGGGCTGAACGAGGGTGAAGGCCTGCAAGCCATGGTGTATATATCTATATATGCGCTATATAGATATACCTACCCTGCCCTCCAGTACCGGAAACAGCTCCGTCCCTGGCTCAGCCAACGCCATGGTATCCAACATGGCGAATCCAGTGGTGCTCATATTTTCATCCCCTTCCCCTTCTTCCGTCCCATAATTTCGACCAGTTTCGCCAATTAATCCGGCGCGTGGCCGCGAATTACCATTGCACGATGCTGCTTAAAAATTTCATCCCGACTCTAACTTGCGATCCGAAACACTTTCCGCGCGATCGACGTAAGACGCAGAGACGGACGCGAAATTGCCACTGGTGCCACGAATATCATTCCGCACAACCCCAGGAGTGCTTTCCAGCTTTCGGTTTCCAAGGTAGGAGACGGTACCGTTAAATCCTCTCGGATGCTGCGGCATAATGCTTTCAAAGGAATAACCTCCTGCCCCATCTCCTTCTGCATCTCTACTTCTGCTTGCTCCTCTGCCTCCTTCGTCTCACCCCTTCCTCTCGATTCTTGGGCGCCCATTAGCGGCGCATCAATCGCAATCGGATCTATTTAGGGATCACTGAACGCCAACGGCACTGCGCGATGACCCAATTAGCACAACGACGGATGCCTTTTTTTAATTCGGCCATTAAATTTCGATAAAGATAACGCGCATATGAGGATGGGCGCGTACGTAAGTGCGGGCAATGTACATACAGGGTCTCCGTGAATACGTACGCGACCGCGCGAACAGACGCGAGTAATGCCCGATGCTCACGCTATACGTGGGTGTGACGGCACGAGAGCATTCTATTCCGCCTTGATCTTGTTTACGACCACCCCTCTACTCCCTTAACCATCCTGCGTCGCTTTCCTCGAGCATGGTCATTAGCTGCCGCTCGCTGAAGATATTAACAAAATGGGGAAACGCGAAGTATTAGGACCGGTGAGTTTCAGGGTACTTGCTTCAAGACGGCTAACACTCGTGGCGATTAGTCGGCAAATTAAGAGAGTGTTTTAATTAGAACACATACGCGTATATGACGAGCGGACATTACCTATTCTGCTGGTAAAGATCCCAGCGATTCTCTATTGGAAGTCGTGATATTCAATGAATGTTTTCGGTCCCTTGTGGCAGCTTGACGTTGTACGTCCAGTGCTGACAGACATATGTCGTACCTTTGCATTCACCCAGTTCGCAGTAGAAGTTTACAAACGAGGAACGAGAAAGGACGCTACTCATTTCCACATACTTCACGAATCGTAAACAGGTATTTGCAATCCGCTTGGCACACAATCGACACGCGACGCGCCTCTAGACTCGCTTCGGGTGAAAAGCTTCTTTCCGTCCAATCGACTGAGCTCGTCGCGACGTAGAGCATCGACTGGGAAGTTAATAGGGGGAACATTAATGAGTAATGATGCACGTAGATGCTCTCTTCTTTTACTTCGAACTTTTGTATACACATGCTCGCTTTGAAAATATCCGAGAACGTTCAGGCACTTCTGCCTTTGATTTTCTTTACTCTAGCGAAAAGCCAGGGCGGAACGAAAATATGACGGAAAACGATGCGCTGACACTCGTCGATATAAGAGCATACCACCGTATAAGCAATTTACAAACATTACTAATTAAACGCTCACGTGCATATACATTCCTCGGATGCCTTTCTCAGTTTGCGCATTCCAAATTTCGTAAAACACCACAACATCGGCTGTGCCGTTTTCGTAGAGGTCCAGCAATCGAATTCTTTTTACCTCCGAAGAGAATAAAAATACTTCGCTGAACTATCCTCACGCAAAACCCCTACCGAGGAACGTGCAGTTGAGTCTAGCACCACAACTGGGTAGCGTAACGTATAAACAGGAAGTGCTCGATGCACATGCACGTACTTAAAGGCACTGAGCTCACGTCAAGTTGGTAAGCGTGCACTGGGAACCTCCGTGAGTGCCCGCCCTCAAGGGCTAAGGTACTTCCTACCTTCCGGTACAGCAACGCCAAAGCCAAAGCAGAGTTTCGCAAAGAAGAAATCGCCGCGGGAAGATAGCTACCTAATCTAAAAATAGCAATGGATTTAAACGACGAGAAACGCAGGAACATAATTTTCCTTGGCACGAGCCTGCGTTTGTCCAAAGAATGTCCAAGTCTCAACTCTCTTTCTTGCGCAGATCCTACTCTTTCCTGTGAAAATAATAAAATAAAATATAAACGTCCGTAGGCAGATATCAAAGGATATAAATCGAACATGGATTTCGAAGGGTTTCTTCATGCGCATCGACAACGGCGTGTAGAAGCGATACAAGAGGCAAATACGACTATAATACGCAAGTAATTAATTCTTTTCTATCCGATATTCGACATATCTTCTTCCTTTTGAAGCACAAATCCTTCGCACAAAGCCTTCGCCATCGTCTAATTGCCAAATAAATTAAGCTGGTATCGAAAATCCATCTCGTCTTAAATTCCATTATGTCGCATTCCTAGTGGGAACTCAAGGCCAAACAGTGTCTTTAGTGAGGGGACACGTTTCCGAGAGGGAGAACAAGCCGAAAGTTCTCGGATCGAACTCGTTCGCAACACGTCCCCGTAGTACCGGCTCCTGCGAGTTGGCGCGGGTTTGGCCGACCAAAAATAAGAGAGGTTCTCGCCAGGGCTCTGCTGCCGGGTTGCGGATTCTGCGAAGGTGGAGAAGCGAACTAGAAGCTTTTGCCTTGGAGTCCCGCGCGGGCAGGGCAGAGCGGGAAGCTCTTGGAGATTCGGAGGGTTGAAAACGGGCAGCCCTCAGGATTCGACCTGAACCGACCCCTCTGCGAAATATCCTTCGGTGCGAGACTGTCTGCAAAACGTACACGGCCCACGCGAGTTTGTGTGTCCGAGTACACGTGGATAAACACGCAGACACGCAAATGCGAAACGTATGTATGTTACACCTCGCACTATCCACCCTAGCGCTCACCCTTCCAGCTTTCGCGAACTCCTCCTTTCCTTCCCTTCCACCACTCTCCTGGACTCGCTGCAGTAACTTCGCACTCGTGTACATGTAGGCCACCTCGGACTATCTCGAGTGTGGGAATGTGTGTGTACCGCGCGCGGCTCGTTGAGCGTGTAAAGTTAGCGAAATCGTTTGTTCCGTTCTTTCTGCCCTACGAGTATCTCCACTCGCTGACTAAGTATACGCATGTGTAACAAGTTCTTCAGAGATCACCTGTTACGAAGAATTACAACAAAACCATAGACGAGTCGAACAGCGCGTGAACACGAATTTGTATCGGTTTTGTGTTGATTTCTTCATCAACAATGAGACCACTCAAAGGATTTCTCGTCACTTTACGCACTAGCGCGCAGGAGAAAGTGAGAAAAGTATGAGAAAGAGTAAGAGGGCGCCTGGTGTGAGCAAGATGCAGAATAATTTATTGGAGATCCGTGGGACAACGCGATTAATGATCGACGAAACGATACTTAGTTGAGGAGTTTGAAGCAGGGACATTAATAAACTCGTCCAAGGAATCAAGGCAGGGTATCCGAGATACCTTCCGGTTGTGTTGAGCGATAAATCAATCCGGTTGCTCGGCCGACAATCGAATGAAAAAGGAAGTTACGTTTACTGAAGTACAGACTTCGATAATAATGAGATCCCTTAGAGTAAGGAGGCTGAAACGTGGTCGTTGGCGCCCCTACGAGCACAGCCGCCTGTCACGACCCCACCCACGTCGAGAAAATATGAAGCCATATATTATTTTCCCGCGGAATATTCAATCTACAAAAAGCTTCGCTAAGCCGTCTTTATTGTTCACGCCGCCGACAAGAGGGGTCGAAGAGGAGTCGATAGGAGAGTCCGCGAAGAAGATGGGAGTGCCAAGGGTAGAGAGAATGAGAGGACCGAGAATTCGAAGGGTAGGATTGAGGTGAGTAAGGAGAAAGGGTTGAAGATATACTAAATAAACGAGACAAATGCAGGGACCAAATGTCTTTTGAGCGAAATGGCACCTAATTGCTGATCCGCTATGTCATATATACATATATCCACGGGACGATCTTGAAAATTACCAAGCCACCTTCACCCACGTATTGGTTTTGGAGTGCGGTCCTCGGAACGCTAATTCAAATGAATTTTAAATTCTTTATAAGAATGGGGTCATTTTGATCCCTATCTATTAATTCGAAAAGTGTTTTGCGAGTGCGCAGTACTCGCATTACTAGGAAGGACGTCGCGTACATCAGATTCGCCCAGCGTATAAATTCTCGAAGTACGACGTTCAAGGATAGACTAGGTCAGCCCTGGACTTCATCGATCGAGCAGCGCATTCAAAATCAATACGGTCGGTCATATGCACTTACACCAGATAATCATGAAAAGTTATTACGTTTATAAATATCTGTGAAATTCGATAATAGCGCGAATAGAAGAAATCTCTATATGGAAACCACCCGAACTGTGTCAGAATTGTTCCTCGAGTTTAGAGTAACGCGAAACATGCGACGAAATGTCCAACGAGAAGTGAAACGTGTGATTAATCGACCCAGCATCGCCATTATACGACTACCACGAAGCCGCGATCACAAATTACTTCGCAAACGAGTAAGGGAATGGGAGAGAGACGAGAAAGGAGAGAAGGAGAGAGCGAGGGAGAGAGAAGGATGAGAGAAAAGATGGGGCCCAGTTAGGGGAGCGAGGAAAAGAAGATTTTTCATAGTGTAAACTCGTTTGCCATTCTTCCAACGCGGCCGTTGGTGCAACGTACGGCACTCACCCCTGGTAGGCGAGCCACCTCTCTTTCCCACCTCCTCCTCCTAGCGCCACCACCCGCTCGGCTCTTTCCACCCTTCCTCTCCGTAATCCGCACAAGCTCCGTAGATCCCAATAGTTAAAAACTGCTTCGGCCGTAACTTCGTCGCCACTACGAGTTTCTCCGCTTCCCTCGCCCCTCACGCTCTGCACTCGCAGTTCTCCCTGACTACAAGGCCACATCACCGTTTCGGCCTTCTCGCCCCCTCCCCAATCTCCCTCCGCCCCCGCCGCCGATTCCTTTTTCACCCCTTTCCTTCTCTGTTCCCTTTCTGCCTTTCCTTTCTCCTGGTATGCAACCGCGTGGATTTTGGATTTGCCGTTGCAGGTGGGAGAGCCTCGAAGCCCGCAGCAATCGTACCGCGGAATTATTTAGAACAGTGGATAGTAGCCACGTTGTAGTTAGGCGGGCTGCGGTGTCCAGGACTACCACCCCATATCCACCCTACCTTTAGCCATCCCACACCAGCCGCTGCCCTGGTGTTCAACCACCACCGGTTTTCCCTCCCCCTCCCCCTCTCTCTCTCCCTCTCTCCATCCCTCTCCCTCTCTCTCTCTCACCATCCCACCCCGCACCATCGCCCAGAGAGGTCCCTCCTCCTCACCTCGTCGCCTCATCCCTTCCGCCCCCGTCCCAGCCAACCACCCAGGCACCTCCGCCCCCGGCCCTCGTCCCCCTTTGCCCTTCGCCAACCACCGAGTGTACTCCACCTCTAGCCCGGCTTAGTTCAAAGCAGCCCACCAAGCCACCCTCTTCCACCCTCCGACATCTACCAACCACCCATTCGCTAACCATCCCCTCGTAGCTCGGCATGGTAGCTCACAGCGTACCCTTGCGTGCCTGCCTCCCTGCCTGCCTGCTTGCCACCCTCCTCGTCCGCCCCCGCTACGGCCCCTCTTGCCTTGCCTGGCTTGCCTGCCTGCCTGCCTGCCTGCCTGCCTGCTTGCCTGCCAACCATCCACCTAACCCAACACCGTCCCATCCAACCACCTCAGCCCACACTCTCTTCCCCGGACTACGCTACCAACCACCCACGCCGTTGCCCCCTTTCCGACCTCATCCCCTCGGTATACACCGGCAGCCCTCTGCCCGCTACGCCGCAACCACCCCCGAACAGAAAACACAGCTGAGCCAACGTGCTCTCTGTACCCGGCTGAAATGCCTTCCACCTTTCACAGGGAAGGGTGTCTTGCCTCGTTCATTCCTCTCCTTGCTTTTCTCCTCTCTCTCTCTCTCTCTCTCTCTCTCTCTCCGTTTCTCTTCGCCCTCCTCTCCTCACGCTGTATACGCACTACCTTCCCGTCTGCCTCGTTCCCATCCCCCTTCTCTTTCTCATCCACCCACTCTCACCCCCTGCCAACTTTCCTCCATCCACGCTCCTGTCTTCGGTGCCGGTGAGTTGCCCTCCCTCGGCCTGTTTCTCTCTCACGCCCTCTCCCTTTCCATTCTCCCGCTATACACGCTAAAATACAACAACGATAAAATAATTGAAGAGTAGACTAACAGACTCTCCCTCGACCTTACGTGACGTCTCCTTTACGTCCTTCAATTCCTTTCATGCACCTACTCTGCTTTCTGACACCGATGTACAGGTGCGAAGCGTCATACAGTACGTACGAATGTTCTTTCTATATTGCGCGTCTCCTACTCCCTCTGTTCTTCCGTCGTTCTTCACCTACGTTAATCAAAATCTTTCGGAACAACCGTGGTGACGTGTTCATCCGCGTGGGAGGTTCGCAGGTTAATGAGAAAAGGAGTGTCCTAGCAAGAGTGATTAAGAAGTATCTACGCATATCCTTTCGATAGGATGGATGAACATTAAACGATAGGAGGCGCAAATTTGTGATCTATGGAGGAGGCGAAAGTTGAATCGAGTGAAAAGTGAAATTATATCGCACGTTACGCGTCGAGCCAACGGTCAGTGCGAATAGACTGCCGATGGAAGTAGTAATCGGGCACAGATTTCGTAACGAATTCAAAGGTCCTTCGATCTCCCGCGAGTCGCAGATAACGCTTAACCGCGCTCTCGAGAAACCGCGGTACTTGTTTAACGCACCGAGCGCCTCGTGACACCCAAAACGCGCGCACCGCGATGAAATGCGCGTAGATGCTTAATGCGCTTCGTTCCGGAGCGTACGCGGGCCAATCCGTCCGTCCGTCACTACGTACGTCCCACCACCCTCTTACTTACGCAAGTGGCACACCGATCCTATGCACGTCTCCGAGAATACCGGCTCCGTAAACCATATTCCCGGTGTATACGTCCTCCCCCAACCCCTGTAGCCCCACCTTGCCAAGCAACCCCTGTCAGAGAGAAACACGGGGCAAGACGGAGGGCAAGGGATGGAGAAGGTGGCAGTCGTGGAGGAGAGGGGTAGGATGAGGAAGAAGGGAGGACAAAAGACGCAGGGCGAGCGAGAGAGAGTGAACGCGCTCGTAGGAGTTTCGTATGTACGAGCAATTCACGTATGTATGCGTCACACATGTACGCGCGGTGCCGCTCGAACCCTTGTCGTGCGTATGGCAAGAGGGACGAAGGAAGCGAAAGGACGCAGAGGGGAAGAGTAAGATGGAGAGAGAGAGGTGTACAATATTCTCTATGTATTAGCTACATATCCGGCACATAGGGTACTACCACCGGTCTTCCTCCACGTCCCGCGCCCTCCGTCGAATACATAGAGGTGATGTTTGTAAGGTGTAATACATAGGCGCGACGTACATGCACCCACTCACTCGGGTCTCACCGACGCACGAGTACAGGGAGTGAGCGGATACGGAGGCACAGACAGTCCCTGTGCAACGTGCGCTCTCTGTGGGGGGGTAGTTGAGTGAGAAACGGTGGTGGTGGTGCGCGGGGATCGTGGGGCTTGGAAGGAGGGTTGCCGGAGGGGACTGGGGGCGGCGGGCAACCAGCGAGAGGATGGGAGTGGGAATGGAGGTAGGATGGGCAGAGGGTCCCAACGCGGCTGACACACAAACAACCGGAGCCACCTCTTCCTCCACCGACCACCCTCGCTCTACCCAACTCTCCCCATCTCCTCCTCCTCGCTCTCCTGCCACCCTCCACCGCCCGGTCCCCGTTCTCCGACCCTTCCTCGGTCCTCTATCCACCTATCCTCACCCTACCCAGTCAGCTCGACCACCTCCAAACCCACCCACCCGTTCAACCGCCGCTCCCCCCCACCCACCCCCTTCCTCTTCTTCCTCGTCGGTCCCGCGCACCACGTCACCCTCTGTCCCGCGTCCATCCGTCCGTCCGCCCGCGCTCTCTACCACCCTCTCTCCACCCCATCGTCCCTCCACGACCACCTCATCACCGACCGCCCGGAGACTCCCCTAACCAGCGTTAGGTACAGCTGAATTACGCACTCCCATGCGATGCAGGAAACCGGTAGGGCCGCTTGGAAACACAAGGAAAATTATGAGGACACAAGTAAACATTTTCCGTACTCTACCTACCAGCTACCTGGATGGAGACGCGACGCGAGCGAATCGGGGTAGGTAGGACCGCGCGCGACGCAGCGTGAAAGTTCGAGAGCACCTTTCGTTCAACCCCTACCGCTGAAACACGGGAATCGCGTTTCGTTCCAGTTGACGTTTCCTCGTATCGGAGATACGCGCGCCCGAGCTTTTCCATCGTTCGCGGTGCTAGCTCGCATACGTAGTCGAGAGGGAGATACGGGAAGAAAAAAAAGAAGTGAAACGTGGAGAAGGCAGGGAAGAGGTGCATTTCCGGAAAAGTTATCCGGTTGTAACGCTTTCCACGATCGCGAGAGAATAGAGTGGAAGTTCTCTTTCACTTGGTCTCTTTCTTCCACCCCTCTCTCTCTCTCTCTCTCTCTCTCTCTCTCTCTGCCCCCACTTTGCCGGACGGCACTAAGGATAACCTTCGGTTTGTAATAATGGAATCGCTAATGCGGGAGTAATATCGAATACCAACCAGCGTACGTGCCCTTCGAACCGTAGGTAGCCTCGAGAGATTTTATCGTCTTACAGAACCCTTAAATATTGCATTTCCAATTACATAATGAAAGCCGGGGACGCGCAGGAAGGATGTGCGCGAGGGGATCTACTCGCCTCGTTGTACCTTACGAATTCGACGTAAGTTCCGCGTGATGCGGTTGCGACGTGGTTACGCGGCAAGGTGGGCGAATGCAATATTGACCCGCGGATGAAATATTCCTAGTTGCACGTGTCGGAGAAGCCGCGACAACTTGTTACGGACGGGAGTCGCGAAGCGCCGCGCCGCCTCTGAGAACGAAATATGAAAAACCGCGGAGAAACAGATTAAACGCGACGGACGGAAAAGGTGGCGCGGGTCGCACAGGTACTTCAAGGTGATGTAACGTCAAACGTCCGGCTGCTTGTTCCCGTGCGCTTCGATCCCACTTATCGATCCTTGCTCTCGTCCGCCGACCCGGTACATCTACGAAAATTCAACGTTCCACGGTTACACTCACCAGGTTCCTCTTTAGTACTGCTAATGCCCTCGTTCCTCCCGTCCCGCGGCAGCGACAACGAAATCAGTCGCACCTCGTACGAGTCCTCCCGCCACCTCTACCGCGGCTCCGGCTCCTATACCTCCACCATCCTATCCATTCTCCGTGACTCGGCCGAACAGCAGACGCGAACGTGGGAGTGACGACGAACAGGAGGGTTGCGGATGAAGCAGCGCGGAATGGTTGGAGGAGGAGGAGAAGGAGGTGGAGGAGACGAGGCGAGGGTAGATTTCGCATAGATTTCGTACGTTTCAATGGAACAAGGCACGCCGATGTCAACCTACCTGCGTCGGGTTCAACGCACCTCTAAAGCAACCACACCTCTACCCACCCTTGTGGAACGTTCTGCACCTTCCCCTCTATTTCACCCTCCGAGCACCCCTGCCGCTCGCCACCACCGCCTACATCCACCCTTCCTACCACCCCCTTTTGCCACCGAGCTTCACCACCCTCATCCGCCTCGTACCCCACCCTCCTCCCCCTCCCCTACTACCTACACCTCCTCCACTTCCTCCCCCGTGAACCCTCTAACCACTCTACAGTCGACCCTATCTACCTATGTACCCGCGCCCGTTGGTACATAACCGTACCATGTACAGCATGTACTCGGTTACATACATCTGGTATATAGGCGACTATGGTATCAAAATGGACGCGGCCTACAACGGTAGGACGCACATACACGCGCTCATAGGCGATGTGGCGCACCGACGTTGGCACACCCAGGTGGACTCTCGCTCCCGATGATACACGTATGGGGTGTACCCTCTACGGGTTGACGGGGAGGGTGTGTGTCGACGATGTGCGCTCGTGGAGCATCATTGCGTGGGTGGATGTACCGTTGTCGGTTACAGACGACGCGCGGGCGTGCGAGCGAGCGAGCGAACAGGTGCGTGTCACGTGAATGCGCGAGCGAGGGAGGACGTGAGCGCGTGTACGAGCACGCGAACACGCGGTCTCACAGGCGCCTGTCTACGTCCAGCTACGGCTCTCCTCCTCCTCCCCCTCCACCACCACCTCCTCCTCCGCCGTAGACGCACAATTGGGCTTGAGCTCGTGGAACACACGGGGTACGCGCCGATAATCACAGGTAGCGATGCATCGCCATGAAATTGGGACGTCGTGCGCGTTGCCGTTCGCTTCCTAAAGGGACTTTGAAATATGGTCACGCTCGGTTAGATCGAGCACCGGAGGATCCGTACCCCTTTCGTAGGTCCTTCTGCCCACTTAACCGAGAGACGAGATGTTTGGCGAAGAGGGCACCGCGGGCCTCGGGACGAGGGGTAGATTCGGTTTGAGTTAGGTGTGCGCGACACTTGACGCGAGCATCCAATCTAGGTCGATGTAACGCGCGTTGGGGTGTTCCTGCGCGAGGTGCGCGCGCGCGGGTATGCGAGTGCGAGCGCGTAGGAATTTTTACATTAAAAGCGACCGCGATAACTGATTCACTCCCGTCACGAAGTTAACGCGGGTAAAATCTCCGACCTCACCGTCGCGTTCTGCTCCCGATCGATGAAAACGTACGCGTGCGAATTTTCATTTCGGTCGAGGGCCTGTAACCTCTACACCGAACATTCGTCTCCGGAGCTGCGAAGGGGAGGAGGATAATTCGAGTACAAATTTGAAGCGTGCAAAAGAAATCAATTTCCGATCAGCTCGGAGAGGTAATCGCGCCAATTCTCGCGTCGGAGGGTTCGAAAAAGGCGCGTCCCGCGTTCGACCGATGAAACGCCTCCCGAATTTATGCGTATCCGTTTATTTAACTAAACCCGGGGATTGTTCTTTTCGCGTCAGCGGGGGTTGCTCGCGCTCGACAACAGGAAGCGTGGCGCGGCGCGGCAGGGTTATTTAAAATTTGACCATTCATATTTTACTGTCACAATCGACGGGCGCAACGCACGCAAATATTGACACTGAAATATATTGTCCGACACGGGGCTGGCGACCGGAATACTTTTGTAAATATTTGAAGTTAACCCGAGGGTGTAATTAATTGCTTTTCAACGACGTATTATAGCGATCGACGATGCGCGCTCGTGCATTTGGCAAGAAGGGAAAAGAGCGGCGTAAATATGGAGCAAATGGGCGCTGTGAAAGAGAAGAAGCAAAAGCGGATGGTGTGAAAGGGCGAGGTCACAGCGAGGAAGAGTGTCCTTATGAGGAAAAACGTTCGAGGTCCTATGGTCAATGTCCCAATGTACACAGCGGCGACGGGACGACGACGACGACGACGCGTTGACGGCGACGACGTAGAAATTTTCGGAAGAGTCGTTTCAATCAGAAACCTAATATTCTTTTCCAATTTCAACCCTATCGATTCGGCGGTCTGGTTGAAATTCCCTTTCCACTCACACCAGCTCAAGAGGTGCGCGCACACAGGACGAGAGAGGTACCCTCTCCTCCTCCCTTTGCCCATCCTCGATATCCCCACCTTCGAGCCTCCTTCCCTCCTCTCCACGCCTTCGTATATACATACATGTACATATATCTATATACGATAAACCGATACACTGCACTTTTCGGACAGGGAGCTGATATCCCACAAAGACCGCCACGCGATACGTTTAAGCTGCAACTAATTACCGCTTCGAGCCGCGACTCCACTTTAATCGATTCCAAATATACAAAATGTTTGCCCGTTGCGTGACCGAACCGTTCGCTTCTCCACAGTTTCCCCCTCGTACCCTTTTAACTTTTCATCGTGTTATACACCCGCTGTAACGCATGTACGTAATAAAAGGGAATCGTAAACGTAAACCCGAACGATACTCCGCCGTGGTAAGAGTACCGTGGGAGCTACAAGTTCGAGCGACCAAAGAGTTTCCGCGAGTTTACGCGAGAGAACGAGATCCAATTCGGGCGGTCCCAAAAATACGAGACCCCACCGTTATCCTTGCGCTTTTTAATGTTGCAACGCCTCGACTCCTTTATCGCGCGAGTCCGTGTGACGACACCTTTAGACTAGGTGAGTCGCAACGGACTCCCTTTTCCCGGCAGCTAGGGCTCCGTTAATCTAGGGTCCTAGGAGTGAAACGGCGGCAGAAGGGGTTGATGTGGAGAGGGAGACGGAGGGAAGAGAAGAGCACGATGAGAACTACAGAGAACAGGAGAGGCTCCAGGGGAGATGAGAAGATGGCAGCGAGGGGGTCGGAGGGAGATTGAGATAGAGGGGGAAGGATGCCGGAGCTCGAGAGGGAGGAAAGGGATGGAGAAAAGGGGAGGGAGGCAACAAGAGAGTGGGAGAGAGAGAGAGAGAGAGTGGGAGAGCCAGAGAGAAAGCCAGAGAGATAGAGAGAATGAGAAAGATGGAGAGCGAGAGGCGGAGATAGGATAAAGTAGAAGGAGGAGAAGCGAAAGGGGTTCTAGGACTGGGGGTTCTTGATAAAGGTGGGGTTGGTGGACCCGTTGATGAAGGTTCAGGCTAGAGGGTTACTCCGCTCTTCTACTCTGATGGCTCCGAGGGGCGATGGGCGAGAGAAGAGGGTGGCCATAGCTTGGGTGGCACGGGCGGTGGTATAGAGGTGGAAGAAGAGCAAGGGTGGGTCCAGTGCGGTCCAAGAAGCACTGATTCATCCTGGAGTTATGCCCCTGACGGTCAAGGAAGATATACACCGACGATGTATTTTCTCCACATCTCCGTGGTCGATCCTCTCTCTCTCTCTCTCTCTCTCTCTCTCTCTCTCTCTCTTGTTCCCACATATACTCCGCGCACTTCTCTTTCTCCCTGTAACTTTCTCTCCCTTTCTAGGTTCGTCGTCCGGACGCCTCCCGGCCCCGCGTCCCTTTCCTTTTTTCCAGCCGACCGTCTTTCCCGCTTGTCTCACATCGTGCAGTTCTCAGAGGGCTACGAAAGAAAAGCAAGAACAAAGTAGAAAGAAGATCGGAGAAGGGATGGAGGCGAACGATCCTAGGAGCTACCGTCGATACCAATATAACAGAAACGTCGAGAGCCACAAACGGTAGACAACACGGAGGAGGGGCTCGGCGGAGGGAATCGAATGGCTGGAAAGCGGCGAAATTAATAAAGACTCCGATGCGCGGCAGCCATTGACTCCGACGATACGTCGTTCCTCGTTTCGACGATTATACTTGATTTTTCGCGGGCAACTGTCGCGCGAGCTCTTGATCAACTAAAAGCTGTTTTTTGGAGATGGTCGATTACGATGGCTACCGAGATCGCAAGATAAATTGTCGAAATAAATACAATTTCGATGCTTCGCCGCAATCCGATTCGAAAGTAAACCAATGATCAACCCGGTTGGCGTCTTTGGCGGACACGCTTAATGCTCGCCGAGAGCGCGAGCGGCTCGATGAATTCGCCCTATCGATTTTTTAATCACCTCGCTTTCCTCCTTTAAATGCCGAGGGAAGAGAATGAGAGAGAAAGATAGAGACAGAGTGAGGTGGCGCACGGAGGAGGTAATTAGCGCCAGCATGGAAACTTTAAAGAATGATTAGGCACAGCGCAGCGTCGCGACGCCTTCCAATGCGGAGACTTCAACGGGGTCGAAGAGTCGAAACGGGCGAGAGAGCGGGCGCGCCTGGAGGGGAATGACAAGGGAATTCGCCAGACGCGAAAACTTAACTTCCACTTTGTTTAATCCGTGAGACATTGTGGATCCAATGGGTCTCCGCGTCTTCTTTCCTCTTTCCCAACGAGGCCATCGCGGGAAGGACAAGGAGAGAATAGTTTTAAATTCGTCGAAGCGGCCATCCAGGTGGTCGACACGCACGAGTTGGACTTTCAAAATTGCTTCGTACGCCAGAAGGAAAATTGAAGCGCGCGTCAACTCGCAATATTGCTTCATAATAATTTCAAGAGCTCCCATCGATGCGCGACCACGATTTCAATCGAGACATCGAGAGTCATCGTGAAGTGGATTTTGAGTTTTAAAACTCAGTACCCCGGGAAAAGCTGAAGTACGAACCTACCTACCTACACGCGAGTCCCGCGTAACGAAATCGATTTTCCGAAATGAGGGTTAAACGGTCACTGGCACAACGAGGAATCGATTTGAGAATACTTTCGACGTATCACCTGTCGCATGGAAAATAAGCCGTGGAACGATCATTCGGATGACCTGACACGCGCTTGTGATCCTACAAGGGTGCACTTTTCTAATGAAGAAAAATCCGTTTCTCGTCCGATGACGAGGGTGGGAGAGGAAAGGTGCAAAGGTGCTTCCATCCTTCGCGGAGGGTCTGTTCCAACGGAGGACGGTACGAACATTCCATCTCGAGCTAAAACCATGGTGCACGTCAGAACGGGTGTACGAGCGTGTGTGTGTGCGTGCGTGCGTCTGCAAGAGAGTAGTTGAATGCACGTGTAGGCGTAACTATGTGTGTAAGTCCGTTCGTCCGTATGTGCACCTCAGTGTGGGGTGTAGGGTGGCAGGGTGTTTGGAAGACGAAGAGGACCGCGGAGTTTCGGAACACCGCATCACTCTACCGTGCTACCGTGCTAGGGAAGGCTACGAACCGCCACCGGCCTGTATATCTGACTGGAGTGTTCAATTCGTAGGAATCACCCAAGGGCGAGACAAATCCGTGGAAAATTACAAGGCAAACGTCATTACAGTAAAAATCATTTAACACTCTTAAGGGAGATATTCAAACCATTCGATTCGTCCAGCGATCGCGTCGTCGAATTTCACGTACGCTTTCTTCCTTTCGGAAATCCTACCGCAAAATGTTTCGAACGAAGAACTCTCCGCTCCTCTTATTTTTCCTACTTTCCGCATTTTCTCTCGACCACCTTCGCGCACGGACACTCAAATTCTTACCGCGCGCATCGGGTGACCGCGAGCGAATGGATGGAAAGAGAGAAAGGGTGGGTCGCCTCATTCGCGTAATGGAAAAGTAAATAAGGTGCACCGCCGATACGGGGGTGGCGGAAACACGGCCAGCCGGACCTTCTATGAGTTTCGGCGAAGAAGCACGATCGCGGAACGACGGCGCACCGTTAACCGAGCGGTGATGTCGGCCGGAGGGGTAAGTAATAAGGGTAAACTACCCTCGGGTTCCATTATACGCGCTATCAAGGTCCGTGCGAAACGTTTATTAATAACCAAGGAAGCTAATCTCTTCGCTTCTCTCCTCTCCTCTCTCTTTCCCTCCTTCCCGCCCGCTTTCCCGCATTAGAACGCTCACGGTATCGCCGTCTTACTGTCGCGTCCGTCTCTACTCTCAACCCCCGTAGAACCGCCATCGCCTTGCCACGCACTTTCCACCCTCCATCTCGACCTCTTTCGCTGCGTGCCCAGCCGCTCGAAATTCCGCTTCTCTCCTTGAACGTGTGTGCGTTACGGTTATATCCGTCGCTACCCTTAGCCGCCTCTCGGGCGCCTTTCCGCCCGCCACTACCACCTCCACCCACTCCTGCAGTCGCCCTCGAGAAGGTCGGGCGCGAGGGGGTGGATATCTCGGCGTCCTGTCCGTAATATCCCTAGCCCTCTTGCTTCCAGCTTCCACCCCCGTCTCCCTCTTGGCCGCCCCCTCCTGCCACCGACCATCCAACCCATCCACCCTCCTCGCCACCCACCGTCCGACCA
This sequence comes from Tiphia femorata, assembly GCA_944319695.1. Classification (NCBI taxonomy): domain Eukaryota; kingdom Metazoa; phylum Arthropoda; class Insecta; order Hymenoptera; family Tiphiidae; genus Tiphia; species Tiphia femorata. Next base: position 10,879,238 of record OX090903.1, read on the forward strand.
ACCGACCGACCACCCCATCGCCCGCCACCCTTCGAGCAGCCAGACCAGGCCACGTTCACCCCCGGGGCCAGAGTTAGGAGGGTTGCACGGCGCCCTTCCACCCCTTCCACCCTACCACCATTCCGCCATTCTACCCCGCCACCCTGCGTCCTTTCCCTTTGGCCCCACGCCCTTGCGTTCACCCCCCTTCGCTCTCGCCCTCCCCCTTCCTTCACTCTCACCCCTCGCCCTTCTCCTCCTCCTTCACCTCCTCGACGGTACACAAAGTACGGACGGTTAGGGAGGCGAGGAGGAGAGGTGGGGACGATGGTCTGCGGGGGCGGTTGGGTCAGGATGGAAACGGACCACGGGTGTGCGGACACACACGTACGATTAGAACGCGACATCGCGCCTCAATGTGCGCGTATGTACGCGTGTGCGTTCCGTGCTCTCGCCCTCGCATGCGTACCGGCAACGGAGAAGTGCGTGGTAAACCCAATGCTCGCGCGCGCACGCGCGCGCGTCAGCTTCGTGAGCGCGCCAGTCTAGGTGAGTTATCCACCCTGGACAATGATACCATACCCACTACGCCGTGTGCAAATGTAACGAGGAATGCGTCCTAAAGGTACCCTTTGTCACCGGCCAAACGACTAAATTGTACGTCCTAGTCTGGGGGTGGTGAACGCCGGGTGGAGACGAAGGGTGTGCAGATGGAGGTGGTGAAGGTGGAAGCGGTACAGGTAGAGGGTCCTCCGCTGAGGTAGCCAACCGTTCGGACGCGGATTATTACTAATGTCCGATGCAGGTACAGGGCGACCTGTGCATGCGGGTAATGAGGAATGCGCGCGCGTGTAAGGATCTGGAAATGTTTCAGCTTGCCGCCCCGTTGCCACCCTGCCGCCTTCCAACTCTGCGGTTGCGGACTGGTATGCAAGCGATAGTTTATCACAAATGTCCCCGACACCCTTTGATCTACAGAATAGGGGATAGAGAAGGGGTGCGAGCGAGAGCGAAGTTGAGAGAGGAAGGAGAGAGAAGGAGAGAAATACTAGAATTGGTCTCTTGTTCGCGGTCGATACGACGGTCGTATTAGCTAATGATCCTCTCGTAATCCCAGTTAAATCAATTTACATCGCGGTTCTTAAGATGCACATCAGATGTAGGATGTTGGAGTAGTCCGTTGCAAAGAGAGCATTCTACTTAACGCGGGTGGCGATAATCAATAGTATTTTTCATTATACGGCGAGTGGGTAGAAATCCTTTTCTTTTAGGCATACACATTTTGACTACATTAGTTCAACGCAAGCAGGTAAATTTATCCTAAAATGAGGTTGGCGCATCGTGTAACCTAGATTTGAACATTTGATATGAATGTCATATTGTTCGAAGATATTTTAAGCTACAAAGATTGACTGCTCCGTAACTACGTAAACTGAGTGAGAAATATGAATAAATAAAAGAGTTATTATCACCGACCGTTAATTGAACATCGAAAATGTCATCGAGAAGTGTATTAAGAATGCAATCTTAACTTTACTTCTTCACGGGCACACGCTAATTTGGTCCATCGGGTCGCCGCAGTCAATGCCCCCCGCGCATCAATTTGGAAAATGCGCTCGTCGCGTCGAGCAGATCGATGAAGGGTGGAACTAATCGTCCTCAATAGCTCCCTGCACTCGTCGTTCCTCGCTTGTGTGTGGTCCCGCTCGTAAGGGGATTATGAGTAAAAGTCGAGCAAGGGGGGTTCCCCGAATAATGCACGGTCCCTAACGCTCAAATGTCGACTGGATGGTACGCTCGGATGAATTTAAGAGCAAAGGTACACTGTGCCTTGCGTAACTCAAACCGGTTCCCGATTCAATGGCCAACCTGCACGAATTAAGGGATTCGCATTGTCTAGTTTGATTAACGTTCTGCGTTTCGCGTACTTACTTTCGTCGATAAGCAAAACACCAGTTAACATATCACAGCCTAAAGAAGGATTGGGATAAATGAAAAGGAATAATCCAGGGTCTCTAACAGTGAAAATAACGCTGAACTTATTGTTAGGCGTTCCCAATAAGCCAACACCGACGACTTTTCGTCGCTTCATATTGCCGCATGTTCCAAAACAAACCACAAGTTGCGTTAATGTTACGTAACAGTTTGTTAATGTTGAAGAAACGTTTGGTACAGAGACATGTAATATCGACAAAAAGTTCCTCGTTGTTGCCTGCGTGGAGACATACCTTTACGCGCGTTTTCCTAAATATCCTTCATCGATGGATTCCGAATGACGCGACAGACGCGAACGTGGAGCGATTCGTAGGCACGGACTAACCATCATCCTCCACGGGAAAATCCATCCCAAGGAATTTCTTCCATCTTTACTCGGCGCGAAACTGGGGCGATGATCCCCGTCGACGGTACCTCGATCACGGAATCGCATACTCACGGTCATACGCGGTATCCGATATCAGTAATTCCTCCCGGTTCCAGCCAGCTTCTTGGGTCACCCTTGTCCATAAAGCGTCTTTCTCATCTATTTCGAGGAGAAGGAGACGGTCGAGTTGGGCGGAAGAGGGTGCGGAGGAGCGAAAGTGACGTGGACGGAGTTGAGACGATCCAGGAGGGGCTGAAGAGAAAACGTGTGTGTGTGTGCATCTGTGTGTTAGTGTGTGTGTGTGTGATATCAGGAAGAGAGAGGCAGAAGGTGGTGTGCAGGGGGGCAGAGAAGCAAAGAAACATAGATGGCACGAGGTAGAACGTGAGATGAAACGGGCAAATGGGCGGGAGCGGTCGACGGAATGGGAAGATAGAGAGAAGGAAGAGATAGAGAGAGAGACACACACAGAGAATGAGAGAGAGAGAGAGAGAGAGAGAGAGAGAGAGAGAGAGATGAAAACAGTAAGAGATGCGCATAGACGGGAGAGACCGGGGACGGTGAGGGAGAAAGAGAGAGAGAGAGAGAGAGACAGACGATGAACAACACCACCCCTTGTGCCGATCCATACGCACCCCAATATCGCCCTCAGGCCGTGCAATCACGGCATACAGGGAATGGGATGAGTTCCAGTCGGAGCGAGGGGCGGCCGCGAGGATAACCGGAGGACGGGGGCAGGACAGAGAAGGGTGAGAGGCGGTGCGACGGTGGCGGTGGAAACGGGAGGCCGAAGGGGATGGAGGTGAAAGCGGAGCTCGCCACCTACCCCCCTCTCTTCCGAGCCCACCCACCTTTCCACCACCCTCGACCTCCCCCTTCAACGCTGCCGCCAATTGTGCGTCGTTGACAGGTCTGCATCAGGGGAAAACTTATTGTTGCGCGTGGAAAACCAAAGAGGACTTCACCTCCTCCCCTCAGCGTTCACCCTACCCTCGTTTCACCGTGCCACCCCCCTTCGTACTCTCGCCCGAGGAGAACTCGAGGCGCCAAAGTTGCGGATTAAATGCTCCGGGGTAGGGTGGCGAACGCAGCGATGCCCACCCCACTTCCTTTCTTATTCCCATCGAAATTGCAGGAGGATCTTTCGGCGGTGAACACGGCCAGGGACCGCCAAGGAGATGCTCCATGCTCCTCGGTGGAGTTGAGAAACGCGCCGCGAGACTTCCCTGAATTCGGCATCAACCATGCGGAATTAGTTCGTTACAAGAGTGAGGAGGTGGGGAATCGGATTACATTGAGAAGAAAGACAATGTGTTCGCTTTGAATCGTCACAAAGGAGCAGCGACGCACTCCGTAGATCCCTGGATTGGTCTCGTGTTTCTCGAAGGAGCTACGTCCGATTTAATGTTATTTCGAGTTATTCGAACGGAGATACCGAATTCGCGTGTTTCCGCCTCGTTGAAACGAATTTACGCGCTTTAAAACACTCGATTCAACGGGCGTCGCGTCGTCGAGTGGGAAATATTTACAAATTTCATGGGAAACACGAGAGCGGGATGGCTACTCGAGAACGCGTTGCAAACGAGCAACAGGAGCCGAAAAAGTTGGCGAGGTGTTTGTGCGGTGCACACAGTGCTGAGATTGGTATAAAATTTACTCGCGAACGGGCCTGTATAATATCGGCGAGACCGCGCGTAAGACTACGTCGACGTCAACCCCTGTCGGTGTATATCCCGCGATTTATGGAGGGACGGATACTTTTGAATTTTACGAGAGTAGAGAATAAGAATGTCTGCGGGCGAGTGACGCGATGTATCTTTAAATATTCGATTTATCGTAGATACAACGAAAGTGCCATTGTACGCGCGTGTACGTAGAACTTGCGAGAACTCTTAAGAATTTCATCATACAATTACAGTTTCTAAGAAACTGACCTTGCGTGTCCCGTGCAAGAACCGACACTCGTTTCATTTCTACGACTTTTCACTTTTTCATATTCGTTTCATTTCTTTTTGTTCCTGCACTTGCATTCCTGCATTGACATCGGACCATTCTAATTCTCATCGTACGCCCCGTGGTTATTATGTCGATCGATCGCCAATCAATATTTATGCACCCCTCGCTGACAAACCGATGGAATAAATTTTCACTCGAAGCGGACCTGGAGCTATACAATGAAATCCGTACACATATCTATATATTCAATCACCATTGAGACGTATAAATATTTAAGTTGTTATTATATCACTTTAGGAAGAGTATATTAAATTTACCTCAAATACCTGTGTATTATATTCACCGCAAATGATTTATGGGTGTAGAGAATCGATATGAGAAGACCTGTATGTACGCTTATAGCCGAGAAAAATTTCGACAGATGCAATAATTTCATTATTATCTCCTAATTGTGATCCACGCCAATCCTTAAAGCACAATTTCCACCTTCGAAACATGTTAGGATTGTCAAATAATTCCTGCCCACATTCAAGTGCATCCGAATATATGCATTTTACATTGGAGTGAACTTTTTTCACGATCGCTTCCAACTTACCCACGTGTACCTGCAGCTTAATTAGTGGAATGCTATTTAATTAAACTCTCTGCCAAGCGAAGGACATTTCTCGAGAATCAAAAATTGACCTTTGAACCTCGACGTTGGACTGGACGAGCGAAAGAAAACCTTCGCGTCCCGTGAATATTACTCCACGAGTAGGAAAGCAGCATGTTACCCGACTAATTCACTATTTTCGTTCTCACTACAAAGCATAAAGTCCTCGTAAGCTTTCGCACGTATATCGACCTGCCCGACGATGGGTGCGGCGCCAGAAGGGGTGCAGGGCCCAACCCCTCGTTCTTTCTCCAGGGCCCTCCTTCGCATTCTAAGCCACGATCCGTCCTACGGTAATCGATAATAATCATGGGGAATGTGCTATGATGTGGGGGAGGATGTGGAAAAGGGAGAAAGAAAAAATAGAGCACGCAGGGGCGAAGAGTGAAATGGATGAAGCCATCATCCCATTGTTGTTACCGTGAAACCAAACTAGAAATATATTTACGGACTATGACGTCCAAGTGAAGAGGGTGGAGATAAAAAAGGAACTGGCGAAGCGAGCGAGGGTGGTGCGAGGTGCACGCGTTCAATTAAAAATATTCGCTTCGAAGTGCACGGGCGGAAGAAGGGAAATTGTGCGGAACATTGCGTGACTAGGAGAGGGGTCAGCGAGAAATTCCTCCGCATACCGGTAGGTAACTGGAAACCCATAAAAATGCGGGATATTCCATGGTACTGATTAAATTTTCGTGGACGCATATAGTATTCTTCTGTGCGAGATCAAATTTTACAGCTTTCAGGTACCATGTATCCTTGACCACCGTGCGTAAATTACGTCTACCCTCGAACTATCTATCGCCACGAGAGGTGATAGATCGCGATCCGGCATTCGAGTTAGCAGGAAGACTCGTGATAGTTTGCCAAACGCGCGCCCCCACCGACGAAAAATTTGGAAGGACAAAAAGCTTCGGCGTCGGATCCTTCAATTTTTAATACGGAACATCTGTTTTTCCACTGACTCCTACCACTCGTTTGTGGGTGGAGGTGGACAATCCGACGTTGCAAGTCCACTCACCCTCTCGCTGCCGACCTCCTTTAATTAAAATTAAAAGACGACAAACGCCGGATTCCCCGCGTCATTTTCATCCCCCTACCGAGTTACCTCCCTGCCACCCCTGCCAACATTTCCTTCGTCCTCTCTGCCATCTTCTCGCTACCCTTCCTTCGCGTTCTCGTGCCGAGAACCCTTCTCTCTCTCTCTCTCTCTCTCTCTCTCTCTCTCTCTCTCTCTCTCTCTCTCTCTCTCTCTCTCTCTCTTCATCCACGTTCTTCGCTCCCTCCCTCACCTCCTCCTCTTTCCACCCAATCACCCTTCCACCTATCCCACCATACCACCACGCAGGTCGGCGCTGCGCGCTCCCTTCTCTCTCCACCACCTGCGTCACCCCTTCCTCCGAACCACCACCATCATCCACCGATTTATATTCATAATTACATCGTCCCCGACTCTCCCATCCTCCACCGCCCCCGTACCACTCGATTTCACCTGCTTCCACAGCCAGTGAACGGGCGAACGGATTATTAGCCGACGATGGAATCAAAATGGCAGGGAAACTCTGCTCGATTCACCGGTAGTCTTCCACCCTCCTCCCCTTTTTTGCTCTTCAGACGCACTTTTCGCGCCGCTCGCATTATCCCGCTAACGACTGTTTCACGCATTAACAACCGACTCGAGTGCGATGCGGACAAGACTCGCGCGTGTAATGCGAGTCCTCGTTAAGTTGGTCGCGATAATTTGCTAGAAGCTTCGCGATGGATGAACCAAAGAGGCGGTCGCGATTCTCCAGTGATTTCCTTGAATGCACAGGTTTAAGAAAAAATCGTGTAGGGCAATTTCAACAATATTCTTTTATTCGCGTTTTCGTGCCACGCGTTCGCCGATCGGTCGAAGGTCGTCGTCGTCGTCGCGATTCGAAGAAGATTCCCAAGGTATACCGTACGGTGTTCGACGACCGCGGCCGCGCTTGTAGATGAAGGGCGGTGGTGTCGCGTTTAACGAGTGAAAATTAAACGTCGAAGTTGTCGGGTACGGCCAATAAACCGCGGGGCCGACAGCGAGGCGTGCCCACCGCGACGTTTTAGAGTTCCTCTTTATGGAAACCAGACCGACGTTATAAAGTGGGGCGATGAAAATGGGAGTTACGACTATTAGGCTGTTATGTAGCAGCAAACCCGCGTGTATCCGCGATGACGAGGCGTGCCCGTAGCATGGCTATTTGTACGACCATAATGCGAGTACAACGTGCGTACGTGTGGGCAGGCGAGTCGATCGTCCATCTGGTCTGGTTTTTCGTGCTCCTTCAATTATCAAGTGTGTAACGACGAATTTTTGCTCGAATTAACCGACAAACGAAATTTCCCTAGTCCCGCCAATGTCGCGATCACGCGGCGAAACGAAACCGTGCCAATTCTCGAACAGACCGTCTCGCGTACTCCGCCGCCTCCCTCCACTCACGTATGCACCGGAAATTTCGTACTGGCAAAACGAGCATCCACGAACAGTTTGCCAAACGATTTCACCCCTCTTCGGGACTACTCGAAGGCGCGATTCTCGCGGGCTGGATCCTTGGCAAGGGATGAGAAATGAAGACGCGCGAAGGAGCGAGAGGCAAAACGTAAAACGGGCCATCACGGGGGGTGGGACGTTAAGGGGTGAAAATGGATGGTGGTGAGGAGTGCGGGGTGGGCTCGTCACATTCCGCGTAATGGCAGTTGGTCCGAGACCAAGGTCACCTACTCTGGACGGAACCGTCTTTGTGAGAATCATCGACGGATGATCTACGACCCTTCGAAGGAACAAGGACGCATCGTCTCTTGGCTTCACCTCGTATGAAGACGCACGCGCAATTGAGGCTGCAAAAATGGGTACCGCCGTCGGCGTGGCGTACCCATGGAGAGGAAATGAGAACCCCTTTGAACACTGGAGTCTTCCTGCCGTCTCCCATTCCTTCCAAGTCCCCGTTCTCATAGTCCTTTCCTCTTCTTCCTTCCACGTCCCTCTGTGTGGCACAACACCAAACGCATCCACGACCTGACATACAAGCGCGTAATGGAAGTAACGCATACACGTAACGGGGATCACGTTGGCGCTGGGGTTCCAAAGGAGTGACGCACACACGCGTCCACGAAGGGAAGCGTACGCGCGCGCACGAGTGTCTAAACTTAATCAGACATTTACGCGCATAACTAGAATCGCGCAACGCGCATGCAACGCTTACAGAAGATGATCTGAATTACGTTCGACCGCGCACAAGAAACGCACGTGTGCATTTTACTTGTATACGTCGGTACGGGTGCCGAGTGTCACACGCGTACTCGCGGTCGGACGAACCTACCCGCACGGATCGAACTCACCACCTGTGCCTGCTCTCGATTCCACAAAAAAAGGTGCAACGATGAGTTTCGATTTGACGTTACATCGAACCCGACGCAAATGACATTTCCCTATAATAAAGTTGACGAACTCGAAGTCGTCGTTGCCAGGACTGTCGTCGTCGCAAGTATAGAAAACGCGGGAAAAATCCACTTCGAATTTACGTGGGCGACGACCGTGAGGACAACGGGTGTCCTCTTTCGTCGAAGGAGAGAAATGAGGAGAAAGAAGAATACTTGAGAAAGAAGGCGAGAGAACGAGTACGCGAGGCCGGGAAGGTAAAAGACACCGAGTACGCGGAAGCGAGCGGAAACGGTCTAACCAAGTCTCCGCCTAGCGCGATTCTGAACGCGTTCGCAGAATTTTGTAAAGCAAGGAGATACGTTGACACGGGAAACGAGCAGGAAGAGGGCTTGTAAAATAGGCTAAGTATCCTGAACTCCGACTCCGGTGCGAATGGCGATATCCTTTCTCGTGTAATATCGAGAGTCTGTACCCATTCCTGGATGAAGAATATCCTGCTGCTGGGTGAAGATATTCGATTCAGCATTTTTTCTTCGAAGGAGAAGTCGTTGCGCTTGGCGACGTCCAATTTTTAATAATAATCAAGGAAACGAGGCTCCTGCTGCCCGTGAATCTCTGGTGACCGCGGAAAGTTTGTAACGCTCCGCGCAACATCTCCCAGACTTCGTTTATGTTTACGAGGGGGGTAACCGCGGGCTGTTTTAGATTACGAAGATGTTCCAACATGGTGGCCCGACGTATCTTATGAAAATTCCGTGGTCTACGAGTTGTTCGTACCGTCATAACCACCGCAGCGGCTTATGCCCGTGCAGGCGACGAGGACGTGCGCGCTCGCTTAAACGCCGAAGAGTGCAACAAGAAAGACGCTCGGGGTTTAGTGGGCTCGTGTTACACGGCGACAACTTCCGCGTTACATTCATAGGCGCGAAACACCCATGGGTAGCGTGAAAAAAATCTATCAACTTCTCTTGCTACGTAGCATGAACTCTTGACAATACAAGGGCGAGTAGATAATGTAGATAAGGAGTGACGAAGATTCCAATTATCATAATCCCTGATGGGTGATCGTAGTGTCAATAAGGCAATTACGTTATGATAGAGGACTAATGGCATTTAAATATAATTGTGGGAAATGTTTAATTTTGCAAAATATCAAATTTTGGGAAATATATTTTTTTGGGAAGAATAGTCGAACTATCTTGCTTGAATCGACATAAGATTCACAAATAGGATCGTTATCTTGAGCCTTATATGCGTTTGGCAACTTGTATTAGCACACATGTCGTGTTTATTCTTTTGGGTTGTAATCGATAAAAGTAAATACATTGTTGTAATTCATATTTTCACATTGAATTACACTTTGCACGCATAGAACAGAAAGGACGCAGAAAACAGAGAGAGCATATATCTCTTTCTCTCTTACACAATTTCGATACAACATGGCGGAACGTCACTCTTGTCGTCACTCTTATTTAAGCCTCTCTACAAAGGACCCAGTTCGAAATCTACACAGATAGAAAACAGAAATATCTTGTCGAAGTAGAGATAGGGAAGTTCTACATCTTCTGATTTCAACCTCACAAAGCCTCCTAAAACGTAAAACATGAACTTCTTCCACCTTGACTTCCAAGTCCATCGCATACCGAGCATCACGCGTTAACAGGTGCCCGTGACGCGAATATTCATTCCGTCAGTGGACACTGTTCAAATGACAGCCTGACTCACAATCAATCGAAACTCGCGAATGCGCAACGCTTTCTGGTATCGTTCTCTGGATCGATCGACAGTGAACAGGACCGACACAGTGCACACACACACATACACACATATACTTACATAGATAGTTGGAATATAACGTGAACGGAACTGTGCGGTACACCGAGAGAGAAGAAACCGGGGAGAGCTGCAAATTTTTTGCTACCCCGTTGCTTTTTTTAGGGCTCGATTATCCCGTCAAGCGATCACGCGTGATAACACAATCCATCGGCGATTACGAACAATATTACGACGCGAGATCGAAACGGAGGGAACAATGAGAAAAAAGAGGGAAAGGGCAGTGCCACGAGTGGAGGAAAATCTGAAAATATACCAAACTAAGTTCATCGGCTGGAAAATAGTCGAATCATTCTTTAAAGGAATAGTCAACGAACTATGAAAAACAATGTCCTTCGCACAAAACAAAAACACATTGGACGGGAATATTTGGGATACTCCATTCCTCTCCCTTAATGCTACTCTGTGCTTCTAGACACAACTATAAAGTCAGACACTTAGAATTAAGTCCATAAACGTGAAAACAAAGTTGAACGTAGGTAGAGGGAACTTGGCCCGTTAAAAAAATCTTTCAAAAAATCACGATCTCGATACTCGTGTAAAGAAACCTCATTTTCGACGCATCGAAGTTTGTTGTTGCGGCTGTACGTCACCAATTCTCAAAAACGATTCGAGAGGAACGTGAGATGAATCCGAAATGTGGACGGAGTATTAGAAAGAGAGAGAGAGAGAGAGAAACGTCGAGAAAGAGCGGAGAAAAGGCATTCAAACGCACACAGAGAAAAAGAGAAAGGTCGGGACGCGCTTGCACGAGCGTGCGACCTAGAGGGAGAGAAGAAGGGAGAAGGGAGGAGAGAGAAAAATGGGAAATGAGAAGAGCAAGAGAAAGAGGTAGGGAGGAGGAGAGCGCGTCGCGCCGGACCCGCGCTGTCGGGCGGACGAATGCGTCGCGCAGGGGGTGAGTGACGATCCACTTTTTTCTTGTGCTCGCCGTGACCGCAATCAACAGTTCCTGCGGCGTACTGAACAGTGTGCGTGTGTTACGCGCGCTCGAGGACGCACGTTTGGGTGACGTCCGTCGCACCTGTACACGCATGTACCGGGCATACACACCTGCGCGAACAAAGACACACGCTTCGCGCATACACGCTCCGAGGACAGACGAGAGCGTATTCCGTGACCAGCTTCGGAGCATGTTGGTCCCGAGTGTGACGACGACGCACGTCGCCACATTCACCTTCTCCCCTCGCCACCCACTCTCAGTCGCAAGCCACCGATGTACCATCCTCGCACAGTCGAATCCGTGCTACGCGCATACGGCGTGGAAGCAACGCGTGCGAGCACACGCTCGGCCATCGCATTCGAAATCGCGTGTATCCTACGTACACCGGCACGTTCTCTCAATTCCCAACCTCTTGCCCTGACCCTCTCTCGGATACTCGTGCGTCACGATATTTGCGCGTGTGCCACTGCGACGGACACGCGCGTGGTACACGCGCGGAGGGGAAACGCGGCGCGCTACGTCGTCCACATCGGCGCAACGGAGGAAAAAAAGCGCGGCCCGCGAGCGTTGGAGGGGAAAGCGTGCGCGCGAGGTACCTCGTGCACGCTCTCTCCGCACTACAATTTCCGTGGTGCGCGCAGGGGACACGCAGACGGGCGCGCGTGCACGCACGGAGTGACAGTGGCCCTTTACCACGGCAGTTTCCCCATTATCCACTCGCCCACTCGGCCCGCTCGCTCCGGCCAGTGGGCGAAATACTCGCAGGATGACTATTCACCGCGATGGCAAGGGGGTGAGAAGGGGGTAGGGAGGTGTGTGAGGTACGCAGAAGCGAAAGGAGGGTGGGAGTGGTACGTGGAGAACGATGGTCCGAGGGACGGGACGAGGGTGGCATGAATGTGGGTGAGATTGGGGGGTTTACGGGGCCGATATGGCAGGGGGTACGAGGGTTGTACGCGAGAGAACGGGGGCGGTACGAGGAGGGATAACAGGGGGTGAGAGCGGTCGAAAGGGGGTGGCAGCGGTGTATGTACCATCGTCGGTGGGTACTGAAAGGGGGATGAGTAGAGGGCCGGTATAAATTATACCGTTCAATCGATTTGCTGTCAGAAGACCCTCCGCTGCCACCGAGAAAGCTGCTGCCGTTGCTAGCTGCTGCTACTGCCACTGCTACTGCCGTTGCCGGTTGCCCCGTTCCTGTGCCTCTCGCTGTCAGCGATCACCGCCGTCGCGGCGGTTACCCTCCAGGAGGTGAGCGGTCGAACGAAAGAAACGGACGGTTCCATCGGGGCCAAAGGGCAACGGCGAGATTTGCATTCTTTACTTTACAAGTAGCCCACGAGTACGCGAGCCGCGACCAGCCTCTGCCGGTCAAGAGTAGTTACATCCTATTTCCAGAAAATAAATTTCTGTCCGCTTCGGTGAATTGAGCCTAAATCGAGAAGGAGAGGGAACAGCTCCAAGCGGATGGACATATTTATTGGGAAAAGACATGTGACATGGTTCCAGATGACTCGAGGAAATATGGGAAGTAATATGAATAAGTAGAAATTCGAGTTTCATATTTAGAACTGCCAAAAAAGCATTAATTCGGCGCTGCGCGTTTTCTCTCGGAGTAAACCATAAATTTGAGAATGCAAATCGGGATGGAGAATTGCGAGAAAATCTTTACGGTTAATCGTACGCTTCTACCAACTGTTATTCCACGTTAATACTCGTACTAATGCAATCGCATTACGTTTAATAAATCAAGCTAGCCGAAGAGATTACAAGTTTAATGTAATTTCACGCACATCGAACATCGTTCCATCGAAACGCTATTCCTTCACCAATGATGAGCGATGACGAATTATCCGATTCTATCCCAGCTATAGCAAACCTATTTGCTGTATATTTTGAAACAGTCTACTCGAATCCAAGTCTATGTACACAACCTCCTGGTGTTCTCTTTGATTCAGATTTCAACATTACTAGTTCGCACATAAGCATCAATGATGTTTGTTTAGCGGTTCATCGACTGAATGTACACAAATGCCCTGAAATAGACGGTATTCCTTCTAAATGTTCCAAAAATATACAATATCTGTCTATAATTATATGTCTTTACGTTTATTTGCAATTTCTGTACTAGTATTACATTTTAGTATGTTCACATTTCCTTAGCTGTATAACTGCAAAACCTTTCATTTGAATCGCTAATCATTTTTCACGATTGCAAGGTAAACTTTGTGTTTACTCACATTTTTGAGTTAATTGGAATCTTTACTTGTGTACTCTCTCTTCACATGATCTTTCGCTGATATGTACCAAAGAGTTATTACCCGTTGAGTAATAAATAAATAAATAAACATCAGCAACAACCCCTTTCGATGTGCACGCAATCTACTATCTTGCTGCGTATATTTGGATCCATCGCTAAAGAGACGTACGCTGGCGTACACTGCCGAAAGCAAAACATGTTGACATTTGTTCCTCGGCTGCTCGAGCGAGCGAAATGTCTGTTGTGACCAACGATGACGTTGAACTATGATGCCGTCAATAGCGAGGATTCGAGGGGAAAATTAAGGCAATGTACCGAAATATGCTGCTCGCCTGGTCAGTGTGACCCTTAAATCCTGGAAGACTGGAAAAAGAAATCATATAACGTTCCGGTCCTATACTTTAGGACGGTATTTAACGCGAAAATTCCAATTTTAAGGTGTACAATATTTCAAATTGCACCAACGAACCTACTCGCAAGAGGGCAAGAGAAGTAGAGAGAAAGGCGTTTTAATGTTTGCAACAAACAACCGCTGTCGCGTCAGTGCTGTTGCATCAAGGATATGAAATGTCCGTACAGTGCAGACCTCAAGATTATAAGCTCTTCGGTTACGAATTTCTTTAATTTACCGTTTGCATTAAATTATATGAAATGAATTCGAGAATCGCTTATAGCTGTTTCTCATAGTTGCTGATATCCGACAGAAAGCAACCCTTTATTCTGTCTATGCTTTGCTGTGACGATCCCCCATCTGGTCGACCATCGGGCCCTTGGCACAGAGAATTCCTGCACGGACAGCAGGCAGCATCCTTTGGATAGCTGCGAGACCGGATAGCAACCGTTCCCATAGCATGCTAAGTTCATGTATCACGATTCGGATACGTAGGAATGATCAGGCGGTTGGAATGTAAGCAGGGAAGGGTGCGGTCCCTTGCCTGACGCCAGGCTAGTGCACGATTTAGAGGCATTAGCGAGATGTATTTAGAATTTAGAAGGGTGCTGCTTTCGCATAAGAGCCGAGTATAGAAACCGTTCTATGAAAGTAAATGCAAATATTGACAATACATTACTACCTATTTCCTTGCGCATAAGGATGAATCTTTTCCACAAGTCGGAAACTTCTAATTATTTCCAATTCCATGCTTCAGATCGTCAACTTTTACACGTCGAAGATTCTGCATTCGACGAAAGCCTCAAATTTAGCGATATAAAACTTCGCGAATAAGACAGTTAAACCAGACTTGGCTCCGTGTCCACTCACCAATCGCGAGCTTTATTACACACGTGTACCACGGTGTGTTTTTTTCCATGTGCAAGTATTTCCACGTTAAATTCCTAGTAACAGGCGAACGATTGCGGAAAATATGCGGAAGCACGAATGAAACAAGTGTCAACCGGCCGATTAAAGAGTACTAGAGAGGCGCGCGTTAATGGTTTACATAATTTTTCGCAATGACCAAGTAATGACCGCGCGACAAGGAGAATGCATGTAAACCCGTTAATAAAGCAATCAGACCTACGCGCGGGGATCCGGCGTTTATCGCTCCAGTCGCGGTAAATTGCGAAATAAAACGATTATTCGTACGGGCGGACCGTGCGGCGGCCGGAGCAGTTCGAGCGCACGGGTCAGCGAAAAAAAAAAGAGAGAAAAGAGAGACGGATAGTGGGGTGGAAAAAAGCGAAGAAGCGAAAAACAATTTGCAACGAATCGCGCGAAAAGCGTGTGAGAGTTAATCGAACGAGCGGGGTATACGGATAGGAGGAGATAGGTAGGAGTGGGCGGAAGGCTGGACGAACGGAGATGGATAGAAAAAGAACGAGAGACGTGGTGTAGGAGAGAAAGAGAAAGAGAGAGAGAGAGAGAAAGCTGGAGAGAAAGGGAGTTTCGCGGCAACTTTCGTAATGCACGCCGGATAGTTATACAAAATTGAACGCGGGGGCGCCTCGAAGGTAACAACGCAACACTCCGGGAAATGTGCCGTGTCTACCGCGACGGGGGGTGGTTGAGAGAAGGAGTCGGAGCGCCAGAAGAGGAGATGGGGAAGGAGGTGGAGGAGGAGGAGGAAGAGGAAGAAGAAGAGGAGGCCGAGGCGGAGGTGGAGCGACTGGCGGCGCCACGAGGCGGCAGGAGGGACTGAGGGAGTTGAGGTAGCGGAGAAGTACAGGCGGGTGGGTAAGAGAGGAAGCGAACCGAGTTGCGATGGTGTGGGGTCCAGAAAAGAGGGTTGGGTCCCTGAGTCCTCGGTAACTCACCCTCTAGTGTAGCATCGCCAGAACTCCGCTTGTCTCTCCTCTCTCCCCCTCCGCTCTCACTCTTCTCGCTTCTCTCTCCTTCTCTCCTCCTCTCTCCTGCTTCCTCTCTTTTACCTTCATCCTCTCATCCTCCCTATACCACCCCTCCCTCACTCCTAACCCTCGTTGTCCCCATCGTTCCACCCCCTTACGAGCTTTCTCTCCTACCCCTCGGCGCCCCCTGTGACTACTACTCTCGTCCAACGTCGTACCTTCCTACGCCTTCGCCTTGCTTCAGGGACGCACGATGTAGCCGTAAAATTCCAAAATCCAGAGGAAGAATCCCTTGCACCCCACGTCATTCCTTTTCGCTCTACTGCCGCCTCTTCTTTCCAGCCACCCAATTTTCCTCCCACTCGTCTCCCACCCACCGACGACGTTGGAGGACCGAGGCGTAACTTTTCTGCCGAACTCACCGGGTTGAGCGTCACTTTCCTGGGAATTCTAGGAATCTTTGATAATTCGAGAGAGACGGCAAGAGAAAGCGAGAAGGGGAGGGAGGGAGAGAGAGAGAGAGAGAGAGAACGAATAGAAAGGACGAGAAAGGTGGTTACGAGAGGAGCTTACCTGAGGTAGTTGTCTTGCAAATGAACGGTAGAACTAATATAGCAATTACGCCAAGATATTAATAATCTTAAGCGCGAAGGCATCGTGTGACGTAAGTATACGCTCGAGATGGCAACCCTCTTCCTTCCTCCCTTTCCTTCCGAATACTTCGTCCTTGTGCTTCGTGGCGAGGGAACAAGCCGATTCGGACTCCGACGAGGCCAATATTAGACCGGTATTTTTTTTTTCCTTTCTGCGCCCCAGCGCGAATCGATGAACCGCGAAGCGAATCATTCCCGTTTATTCTCGTACCTCGGTGGCCTATTTATATTACTCTACGGTCTATTATATTGGTTTAGACGGCACAAAAGCGTAACATCGAAATCGTGTTTCTTGGAAGGGCGAGATTCAAGCTCGCAATCAACCCGTCCGATAGAAAGCTGCGCATTACGAATGAACCGATTCTATCGAACCGCCGAAGGCACCTTGAAAGGAAGCGAGTTAAATATTTCTATTTGCGTGGATATCCCTGACTTTCTTGGAAGGACGATATTTTCATCCCGGAAGAAAGAGGAAGCGGCTAACGAAGTTCCAAATTACTTCCAATACACGAGACGGATGAGTACTCGAAGATACAAGCTGTCGGATTATTCGCCCGTCGTGTTTTCAATTTTTCTACCCTTCACGCGCGAAGGGAATACTCTCGCGACTTTGAGAAGAATGACCCTTCGCGAAGGGTGCGAAGGGGAATTCTTTCTTGGCCGTGGTGGGGAGCATGAGAAAGACGACGCGTTGGCGAGGACGTAGCCTCACGTAATCCGCCACGGCAGCGTATAAAAAGTACGCGACCTGTCTCTCTTTCGTACCATCCTCCCACCCGTCCTCCCTCTCGTTCTCCCTCCTGTCCTCAAGGCTGACCATTGCACCGTGAGATAGCAAGATCGGAAAGAGGAGCTGAATCAGAAGGTCTCGAAAGAGGGACGAAGGGCGGGACGGCGAATGGAAGGATCGAGGGAGAGGGATGGCGTTGAAGGGTAGAGGGAATGGCGAGATGGCAAAGGGCGGAGTAGGAGAAGAGAGTAGCAAAGTCGAAGTTTCCAGGAAACGTGACGATAATTAAGGCGGCCCTGCCGACCTCGAAAGTCCTCCTCGGCCTCTGGCTACTACGGCATAGAGGTAGGTCTGTTATTCTCGTTCTCCCTCGTTCTCTTCGTTGCCCTCAACCCCAAACCTACACACCTACCCACTCTCCGTCTCTCCACACCGACCACCCACCAACCGGCCCATCCCTTTCCCCTTCCTCTTTCCTCCTCGCGCCTTCTCCACCCTCCTACGAGCTCCTCACGCCACCCACGCCAACCACCCCCGTTCTCTACCCTCAATCCCCAGCCCCCTCTTCCCATCCTCCTCATTCCACTCGTCGTTCCATCGTTCCACCTCGCCTTCACCACCTCCCACGTTACACTCACACAGTGGCGCGAGCGTTACCGCCCGACCTAAGGGTTGAAACCACCCTCCATTTCCAGTGGCAGCCAAGGCAGAGGCAGGCAGAGTCTGCCTGGCAGACTGGCAGGCTGGCAGGGGATGTGCACGTCACCGTCTTACGCTATCGTCCCGAACAAACACCCTCTTCTCCTCCGTCCTCTCCGCCACCTCTCCCTCCTCGCCAACATCGTAGCATCAGCTCTAACCTCCTCCACCGCCTTCTCCTCCTCATCCACAACCTCCGCCACCTCCTCCGGCTTCGTCCTCGTTCTCGTCCTCGCCCCCGTCCTCCATCCACCCCCCTTTCTTCCTTCGAGCTCCAACCTTCGAGCAACCTACAAGCCCCCGACTCTCTACGTACGCGCCGTGGCACGTGTAGGACGTATGAGGGGCAATCTACCTCGGCCCCGCTACCTCCTCACCACCGCACCACTTTCCCCAGGTTTCTCTTCCGTTGCGCGAAAATGCAGAGAACGAAGAGGAGGAAGAGGGAATGTAGGTAAGTTCGCTAGATGGAGGAGGCGAGGTGAGGTGCGGTGGCTTGGGAAAATGGGTGGAGAAGGGAGGAGAGGGAAACACGTCTCGCGCGCTACACCGCTCCTACGACGGGAAGAATCACCCCGAGTTACCTCCAGGATAAGGGATGTTTCCGGCACTCGAGAGAGGAAGATCGCAGAAAGGGGAACTCTCGTGAAACGACACTGCAACCCTTACTCCATGCTTCTGCTTCCCTTCTGCGGCGCACACCGCCGTCGTCGTTCTCGTCGTTGTCGTCGTCCTCGTTTGCCCTCGGTCCTTTCCAGTGCGTATCGATTCTTACGTAAGGGACATTTCTTCGTGGAGAAGTAAGGGGAGAGAAGTAGAGGTGGTCGAGGGAGAGGGAGGGTAGGACGTCCTACCGAGGATGGATTTTAAGGGACAGAGGGTAGCCGCTGACCTAGACGAAACGTCGCCCTTTGCGAGGGAAGAATAGTAGGAGGTGAACGTATGCGAAAGGAAGACGAGGAGGAAGCTCGGTAAAGGAGAGCCGACGCGACGGGAAGAATGCGTAATTTCGTTTCCAGGAAAATTACAACCCTCTCCTTGTTCGCGCGATAAGGATGCACATCGGGGTGGACTATTATAGGACCAACTCGGAATAGAAGGGAGGAATGAGAATGATCAAAACGGTAACATAGTTTTGCGGTGAGTAATGCCGGGCGATTCGCGAAATCGTCCAAGGAAAAGAAAACGTTCGGCGAGTAGTCCGTGTAAAGGAAAGGCGTTCTGAATAATTCGAATCGCCTCGCCTCGTCCTTACCACTAAGTACTCGATGCTTTCCGGAGCCCACGCGAATATTTCTGACGAAGGATATTTCCTCGAATCGGCGGAATGATGCCGCGAATTTAAACTACACCTACCCCAAGATGATTCGATGAATTTAATTCACGCGTTTCTTAATATCGTAAATTATCACGCGGTTGTCTATTTTTTAAACCTAACCGGTCATGAAACGAATTGTGCAACTATTATTGGTCTTGACAATTGTTAACACGTTCCCTGCCGCGTGGGGCGTATGCGCCCCACGCTGAACTTTCCGTTCAAGCCATTTGGTATTATCATTGTAAAATGAAGAATTTTTAAAAAATTCAATATGCAGTCGATTACGGGCATCTTAGTACTACTGCTGATGCATGTTAAACTATACAACCTTTCCTTGATAATTATGATCTTTGCGGCATTTTATTTATCGTAAGGCATTCGCCAGAAACAAAATAATACAAGTGTAAAGCGTGGGGCGCACACGCCCCACGCGGCCTGAACGGAAAGTCTTCAAAAAACGGTCCGGCAGGGAACGTGTTAATAGTTAATTACCCATCTTTGTAACTCTTCCCTACTCCACGTAGATGCAAGGTTACGTGTCCATCATAAGGACAATGTGCTTGTGCCCGATCGCTCGAATAGTCCGACGAGCGGTCAACATAATACGAAATGATTTTAATTTTCCTTATCCCAGTCTTGCATCGACCACAATTCGCCAACAATCCGTCAATACATCTACGCATTCTTCGCGTACACCCCATAAATGGATGTGCACCCTGTGAGAGAGCAGAGACACGTGGGTCGGCGAGAGCGAGCGCATGCTATAGTAAATTGGCGGGTGGTTTTAGAGGCGGTTGCAAGGAAGGAAGGAACTACCCTTACGCCATTTGGCACCTTGTTCCTCGTATTTACGTTAGCGTGTCGCGATGCACAGTGTTTGCACGGGCTTGAAATCCCACCCCCTCTCCTGTCGCCACGGAGGATATCCTCCTGGATACCCTCCTATCCTCTCTCCGCTTCGGGCTTGTGAAAGTGCCCTCTTTCTCCCCTTCTCCCGCCTATCGTTGCCTTCCCGTTTCCGCGAATTCTCCCTCGCTCTCTCCTTCTTTTTCCTCTCTCCGCATATACAGCTGTCTCTTGCAACCTCGCGCCCGCGCAACGGCCACGAATAGGGCAAACACGCATTCTCTTCCGCGATCGAACCCATTTAAATTGTCGCGGTGCACATTTGTCAGATACCGCGGCCGGCGTTGGGAATCCCCTCGAAAATCAATTTCGCACGTAATCGTCGGAAGCGAAAAGCGACGTCGTGGTGGTCATGTCGAGTTACCGCGGAGATAAATGGCACATTGTAAGAACACGGTGTTTGGAATGTCGCCGACGTCAGAAGATCTAGAGAGGCGAAACGAGAATCGAACTCACCGACGGCAGTCTCGGTATCTCAAATAATTTCGGTCCGAGGGAAAAATGCCCATTCGTACGTTTTTTTCTTCCCCTTGCTCTCCCGACGCGTACTTAACTATTCCACCCCACAGAGCCACCGAGGATCGTCGCTCACCCCTTCCGCCAAAGCCGCCTAAAACCGATCTTCGCCCTCTCTTCTTTGCCACATATCTCTTTCCACGCTCTTCCCCCTCACCTTTGCCCACGTAGCCGGCGGATGCTCGTTCATTTAATTTCAGTCATTGCCGACAGACGCACCCCTGTCGAGCGACCGACAAAAAATAATTAGTGAAGCCTTACACCCCCCGTGCCACCTCCACCTCTCTGGCCCCCTGTCGCTACCACTCTTCCGATCCTTTCCCCATCCCTCTGCCCCTGCTTTCTCCTCCTTCTCAACCACCATCCCCTTTTCCGCTTTCTCCTTCTCATCGAGTACGACTACTACCACGACGATGACGACGACGACGACGGGAACGACGGCGACGGTGGCGGCGACGACGACGACGACGACGACGACGACTCGTCGACTCTACGCCCCCTTTCAACCCCACGGGTATGTACCTTGCGCTCGAATTTTCTGTCCCTCCTCTATCGCTCCCTCCCTCCCACCGACCCTCGCGGTTTCCGTGCCAACCCAACCGACCACCCACCCATCCACCCTCCCACCTAGCACCCTGTCCTCCATTCACCTTCCTCAGCAGTAGACGCAGCAGCAGTAGCAGTAGCAGCAAAAGCAGCGGCAGCACCACAGCCAGAGTAGAAGCGGGAGTAGCAGCTGTAGCAGCAGCCACCACTACCACCGTCACAACCACTACCACCCTCTACCGCCAAAACCCTAGCCCAGTGAGCGGCAACCCTTCTCCTTTTCCTCCACCCTTCTGCTCTACACCCCGTTACCCCGTCCGCCTTCCTCGCCGTGGCCTCGGGCGGGATGATTCAGGCGCCAGTAGGGCGCACCCACCTTCAGCAGGGGGTGCGTTGGGGTGAATCGTAGAGAGCGCCGGATGGCGGTGCGGCGAGACGGGGCGAGGGGTGAGAGTAGAGAGACTAGTGGAAGAGGAGGAGGAGGTGGTGGTGGTGGTGGAGGAAGGGGTAGGGTGCGAGGAAAGTGGGTGTCAGGGGGGTCGTAGGTGGGTGGCCAGGAGGGTTAGTAGGGTGGATTGGGGGAGAACAGAGTGTGTCGAGTACTGCGGTGGCAGTGAGAGACGAGGGGGTGGTAGGATGAGGAGAAGGAGGGGACGGTTAGACGAGGAAACGGGAATGGGCGAGAGCGAGTGGTAGCGATGGAGAGTGAGAGAGAAGGAGAGAGAGAGAGAGAGAGAACAGCCAGAAGGTGGATGGCGAGAGTGTGTGGGTTAGCTCGTGGTGGTAGGAGGAGAAGGGTAGAAGCGAGGAGGGTGAGATACGCGCACGGAGGGTGGTTTTCCTCGGCTGAGATATAGGCACCACCGACGCCGTGCCGGTGGGTTATATCCTGGGCTAAGTAATACAAGGAAAAGTGCTACGTGAAGCTCGCCCTCACCCCTCCTCCTCTCTCCACCTCGTACCCTTCTCCACGTTCTCGCACTCCCTTTCCTCCTCGCGCTCTTTCCTTCTCCCTCGTCTCGTACTTTACTATTTCCCTCGCACCTCTCTCTCCTCCGCCCCTCTTCCCCTACCCAACCTGCTACACCTTTACCCCCTGCCCTACCCCCTCGTCTTTCATTGTCTCCGTAGCTCTCTCCCTCGTAGTACCTTTCTCTCGTTTCTCTCTTTCTCTTGCAACTCGTCACTCTCTCTCTCTCTCTCTCTCTCTCTCTCTATCTCTCTTTCTCTGTCTGCACGCTGCACTCTCCATCCTCGTGAACATCACATATGCGCGCCGCGAGCGAGCTTGCGAGCTTACGAGCGAGAGAGGAAGCGCGCTCTTCTCCGATCCTCTCTCCTTCACTTTCTCTATCTCTACGCTTCACAGGGTGGCGCGACGGCTGCAGCGCAGGTGCAACGTTACGATGCACTCCCGCGGGAAACGCAGTGCGTGGGTTATGTTAGCATCCTACGGTACACTGCATACCTGCCCGGGGAGAGAGGAAGAAGGGTGTGTACCGTCAGAATTAGCGGAGAGATGGATACTGAATAGCGCGAGATTATGTATCGGAGATATGCCGAAAGAAAAACAGAACGGAGAGAGGGGAAGGGATCGAGAGGAACGAAGAGAGTGAGATAAAAAGAAAGATAGAGAAAGAGTGGAGGGAGAACGCGAGGAGGATCCCGAAATAGTCGCGACTTTAACACTCGTTAATAAATGATATATGGAAATGCACGGCACGTAACTTACGAGTACGATAGCGGAAACCGGCCAAATGAAGACCGATTTCCTGCACGTAGAAATTGTCCCGGGGCACCTGCGTTGATGCTCGGATTTACGAGTGATATTAATTCCAGAGGAATCACAGAGGCGTAGGAGAGGAAGACGGGAGGGAGGTAGCAAGGATTGAATGTGTGCGGTAATATCCTCCGACATTTCTCAAATCCGTGTGGCATTAGAGGGCGCACGTTGTAAAAAATGTTTTTAAAATATCTCATAAAATTTTACGTAGCTAAATCGCGATCTACGTCCACACGCGCTATTAACTCAATCGATAGCTCTATCTCGAAGTGAATAAGTTCTAATTACGTGTGTAAGGTAATGCAACCTTGTATAAATCAAAACTCGTGTTCTTGTGTAAGAAAATCACAATTAATGCCAATGGACAAAAAAACAAATGATTTGACAGATTTTTGAAAATGTGACGGAAAATGAAATTACTGAAAAATTCAAGACGATCTGCAAGAATTATTTGTCTTTCGAAAATAAAAGTCGTCCAAGAGTCTCAAGGACGAGCACGAAAACTCTACCCGAAAGAAAGAACGGCACAGTCAACTGTCTATGCCCAAGTATGACCAACCTGAGAGAGCAACGATGAAAAACAAAACCACTGAAGTAGGGAAGATCCGCGGAACGAGTCGTGACCGTAAGGATGCCTATGCGAGATACGCGTGCTGTGTCGCGCTTGAATGGGATAACCTCCACCGGGAAGAGAAGGGGATAGGAGGAAAAAGGGATACCAAGTCGAAGAAGTGTCGTAAATATGCACATATGTGGATTCCACTGCTGTATATGTGAAGAAGGCGAGAAGACTTGGAAAGAAGGATTGGCGAGTTTGTGGAAATGAATAAAGTCGTGCTACACCAAAGGCGAACGCAAAACTTCGACAGTTTTCATACTTAGATACGTGTGGGATATTACCCATGCGAAAGACGGAATGGGTGAAGGCAGTTTACCTCATAACAGAAATTCCTCCATTGACTGTGCGCCGTTACTGCTTAAAACAGAAAAAAAACTTGCTTGAAAGAAGAAGAAAATAACTAAAAAATGGTTTTTGTTGCAATGTTTATTGTTTTGGTGCAAGAGAAAAATTAAACGTAAAACCGAGCGGCAGTGACTGCATTTACTTCCTTTATAAATTGACTGGAAACTAAAGGACTTAGAAACTAAATAGACTTTCAGCTTGAGTTTCTTGTCACCTTTTGCTAGCACTCAATGCCCTTTCTCTTCTTTGGCAACCATCATCCTCAGCCAAACGTTTCGCGTCCACGAACTTATAATGAACATGCCACGCCGTGTACGCAAGGAGGTACGGCTTCACTTCTTAATAAATATGGTTTCTTCTAAGAAGGTGAGTAGCGTTCGGCGCGGCTATTAACGGTCTTAAACGCTCTTACGCATGTAAGCACGCCAATCCTTTATGAATGCTATTCACTGCGCTTACATATTCTCCTTCGTCCGATGTCGAACAAATTAAAGTAACGAAAAAACTGCGAAGTAGATTAAATCGCTTGCTTCTAATATTCACTTAACATTTATGAACTATTTTTTAATTGTTCTTTTAGTACCATTTGTGTATGTTTCGAGCATCTGCTTAAAGAAAGGAGAAGAGCCGAACTTGCCGGAACATTCGCGAAAGCATGAAGGAAAATAAAACATCGCGAAAACAGTACCCTCTCTTTCTCTCTCCCCCTTTTCGCCTTTTCTCTCTCTCTCTCTCTCTGTCTGCCTGTCTGACTGTCTCGCCCTCTATCTCTCACTTTCTTTTACCTTCTTCATTTATCTTCTAGCTCTTCTTCTCCGCATTCAGTCCCCACCGGGGAAAAGTTAGTTCGAGAAAAGACTCGTTTGCTTAAGCGTATGCCTTCCAATATCGCTTGGGAGAAGAAAAGTTCCGCGCCATTTATGAAACGGATCAAGAAGATTCGAACATCGTACGCGTTAACTCCGTTACTCGAAACGAATTCGTTTGGAAGATAATATAGATAATAATAAGGGCGATAATGATTCCAGTGTTATATCTTGACGAAATGAATTGCTTACACAAAACGTACATACAGTTTTATGAATTGGATCCAAACGCGTAAATTAATAAATAAATATTTTACCCTCACAAAGCAACCGTCTGAAATCTCAAAACTTGGAAACGAAATAGACAGACGTAACCTATGGGATGCAGCATGACTACCAGCTGTTGCACCGCAAAAGGGGCGAATGCACAGTACGCGTGAATGCATAAAACAGAAATAATCCGTTTAGCACTTTCTTTCTCTGATGCGGTTTTGCAGTAAAGCGTTCTCACCTAACACAAAATAACAAGAATATTTTAGACTCTGTGTGTACACCTCGACTTATAGAAAACAAATAACAAATATAAGTAATTGTCTGTGACATACACGCGGATAATGCCTGTGTGTTGGTTTGATATAAAGACAATGGTTCATACTCTCGCCGCGACTTTAAACCCGCTCGTAACTTCAGATGCGCTCGTTACACATGTGTTGACATGACCTATGCATATGTATCGAGCGCATCTAAAGTTGCGAACTGGTGTAAAGTCGCGGTAAGAGTACGGACCAATTTATATAAAGTCACGCAGAAAGATATAAAAGCTGTCGAACAATAGTTACCATGATCGCGTAAAGCACTTCAAAGGATATCCCCACGATTATTGTACAAATTATAAATCGTTGTTTAAAACGAGAAGGTAGCGTTATATCTGCCCTAGATCTCTATGCAGATACATACAAAGTAGTGAAAGTTGACGTAATTCTTTGCTGCGGGACACTTCTTCGTTGTGCCCCGTTTCTTTTTCTTTTCATCTCGCGATCATACGCTGTACCTTTTGTAATCTCGCGAGACTGGACAATTTCCGGGACTTTCATCATTTACCGTATTCAATTCTCCACTTTTTCGTCGCCACTCGTGGAGGCACAACTCGTATGAATAACGAAACTGGAGAGATTTTAAATACTCGCCTCTCTGTCCCCTTTATCTGTCCGACATCCCTTTATACGGTGCAAACTTTCACGTGTTCGTCTCCTTCGCGACCCAGGGTCTTTCGTCCACGAGGAGGAGGTGGAGGGGTGATGGAGGGAGAGGGGGGCATTATGAATGTTAAGTGAGGTGGAGAAGGTCACCACGAGCAGTCGGGAAAAACGAAACGCTTCGCGGGGAACGAGCGTGCGCGCCAAACTCGGAGAAAATCCTTTCGGCGAGCGTGATTTACTTCGCACCCACACCAGCGTGCGTACATGTGTGCACATCGAGGGCGGCAACACATACAGATTCGTCCACCTAAATATACATATATTATAGGTTCGCGCACGGAACCCCGCGCATAAAGGACGGTTGATTCGGGTGACATTGTTTTTCGCCTAACGCGTGACATGCGGTTGAAAAGCAAAATAAAACGGCAACAAAGCTAAAACGAGTTTCCCCTCTTCCGTGAATAGAGAGGGTCTGGCGATTCATCCCTTCATTATTCGGGAATTAGTAACCCCATTTCATCTCCCCCGCCAACGTTTCTCCGTCGCCCTTCCGCTCCAACCCTCTCTTCCACCTGCCCCTCGGTCGCCACCGTCAACGTCCGCACCCTTCCATGCCGCACTTCTCCATCGCACTCTGACCCCTTTATGCGCGCCATCCGCGTCTGCGTTTTCTCGGTGTCCCGTTGTGCGCGTAGGAAAGCGCACGTTTACGCCCTCTCTCTCTATTTCTTTCTCTCTCTAACTCCGCATCCCTCGCTCATTCTCTTTTCTGTCCCGAACTTTCTTGCTCTTTCTCGAGAAGTAACTTTAAGAACGGTGCGAGATAAACTGATTTGGGTCACGATGGCTGGGCGCTTCCTCTTCTAAACGCTTGTAAATAGACGAGTAAATTTATCGGCTTAACGTCGATCCCGCGGCGAGTGCGTTCGGATCTGTAGAAAAGGTCATATTCGTCGCTTCGCCCTTCCTCCTTTACATATTCGAGTGGCCACAGACACGTGGCCCAAGCGCCTTCGTTTCAGCTCGAGTCCTTCCGTGGATCAAATTCATTATAAATATTGGAGATAGAACTGGGGCGCTCGCGACGACATAGACACCGAGCATGAAGAAACCTGTCGATGAGGAGCGCCGAGACGTAGAACTGCGGATATCCAAAATTACAAATTTATCTGCGACTCGGCGTGGACCCCGGTGCGCGAACGTGCGCACGGTGATTCCAGAAGCAAAAAATATACTCACGCGGAACGAACAGATTTTCATGATTCGCGATCGAATGTTTCCCGAGAATCAGCACGACGCGATAAGCGGACTAACGCGAAATTCCGATTCGTTGTCAAGCGACTTCCCTAACGATCGTCTATTTCTCGAGTACCCCACACTTCAACGTCCGCTTAAAGATCGTACAGCGAGCGGAACTCACACTTTCGAGAATATATCCCAAAATATAGGAAGGTACCGCGCCATTCGATTAGAATATCAAAACTCGAAGCGAAAGAGTTCGTATGTCTGATCGGACGTCGATTAACGCGCACTCATGCCGAAAAGTCGCGAGGGTAGGATGAGCAAGGATGAGCGACGTGACTGTTGAAATTATTTATTTAGATTTAAACAAGCCAAGCGCGGCAGCTAGCGTAGCTACAGG
This sequence comes from Tiphia femorata, assembly GCA_944319695.1. Lineage (NCBI taxonomy): Eukaryota > Metazoa > Arthropoda > Insecta > Hymenoptera > Tiphiidae > Tiphia > Tiphia femorata. Next base: position 10,906,671 of record OX090903.1, read on the forward strand.
GGCATACATACGGAGAGAGAGTACGGAGAGAAAGGCCGACACCTCGGCGCCAAACTCACCCTCCTGAGACTCTGCAGACTCACCTCCATCCTCCCCCGGCGTCTCGCCCTGCGCCAGTCCTCCCCTTCCCTCAGCCACCCGCGCGCAAAGCATCCCAATGGCAGCCCGTTTCACAAACCCACACCCCCTCATCTCTCCGCCACCGCCATCTCTTCCACCACCCACCCCCTTCATCCTCATCCTCACCCTCTTTCTCCTCCATCTACTACCCCCATCCTCTCTCCCTTCCTTCTCTTCATCCTCGTTCTCCTCGTCCTTCTCCACCTCCCTCTCTGCCGCTACCTCATCCTCCGTCTCCCTCCCCCATTCCACCCACCGCCACCTCTTCCTATGGCAGCCCTCCTACACTTCTCTCGTCTCGACCCAACCATCCGCCCAACCTCCACCATCCTGCCACCCACCCCATCCGCCACCCACCCCCTCCGTCGCCGCCCACCTACCAACCTACAACTCCTACGTAGCGAGCGACCCTCGAGCTATCTCCAAAATCATCCCTTACATTCTAGAGCCGGCGTGCTATCCTCCATAGAGGCTGCAGAGAGTCGGACGCCGAGGTGAAAGAGGGGGTTGAGGTGGTGGCGGAGATGGAGAAGCAGGACGAGGAAGAGGAGGTGGGGGCGTCAGGGCAGGAATGGAAGGGTGGATGAAACGAGGGTAGACAAGGATGGAGGAGAGTGGGTAAGAGAGAGAGAGAGGGATGGAGAGAGAGAAAGAAAAGTAAGGGAGAGAGGGTGGGATAGGTAGGTATACTGGATACTAGAACGAGAAAATAAGAGATCCTCCCGTACGACTCGCGATACGAATTACAATGGCCAATGGGGTGGGGGTGGGTGGCCTGCTGACGCACCGTACGCCAACTACCCCACTCCCCATTCCACTCCACAGTTGTTTCCCCTTCCTTTTCCGTTTTCTTAGAAAAGAAGCGTGGATGAAGGAGGAGGCAGTGCGCGGTGTTACCTCGAATTTTAAGTTCGCAGAAAGACCCAATCGCCATTACGCGCATTCGGAATTTCAAGGTTACGACGTTAATCGGTAAATTGAAGACCTTGACGGTTCTAGGTGATTTTACTTGGGAAGATTTGGCACAGACTTGTTGACAGGTAGAAATTGAAACTGCAGAAGATTAGGCGTGATCAAAACTAATGACTTCGCGCATTATTTATGTTCGCTAAATGCGCAATAGATTAGCAAGTACTATTACTCGCGCCAGTGGTAAGGGTGGTAACACGATCGAACGATGATTAGACAACAAGACGGGTGAAGCATATATGCTTACACGCCGGAAAGGAGAAGAGGAATAGGGACGAGAGTATTCAAAATCGATATCGAGATTTAACACGTTAAAAGCTTAATCGATTTCCTTAGTGACAAGCGCGGGATCAGAAGTATTGTTCATCGCGAGTGCTCGGGTGTACATACGTGTGTGCGTTTGGATACGAACGAAAGGAAGGAAAGGGGGTGAAGTGGTGGTTCGTTGGAAGAGTGAGAACGAGATAGGGCGGGTGACGAAGAAGTGAGAAGGAAAGGAGGCGAAGAGGAGAACGAGGATGGCTGCACTCTCCGAAGAACAATGGATGTGACATGCGTCGCGGTGAAAACCCAAGGGAGAGAGCAGGAGACGGGCGGCTGAGAGGGGTGGAAATGCTAAATCGTCCGGCGATTGAGTTGTGCCACTTAAATCACGATGATATGGTCACCGCCTGAACCATAGTCCATGGACGCTATCGGTAGCCACTAACGTGGTGCCCCTTGGCGAGAACGCGCCTTAAATTAACGTACAGTGAACTCTTCAAAAAGGTGTTTATCGTTTTCTGGTCGATCGAACGTAATATCTGGTAAGCCAATGCGTCAGAACCTGTTCAGAACTATTCGATTATCAATCTTTCTGGAATTCACGGACTTGTACTATTAGAATAAAATGACTGCGAAT